>OX637323.1:10000000-12400000 GCA_951799385.1 Hyppa rectilinea
GGAATTAACAAGAAGTCGCCCCCTCCAAAAGGTAGGTAGTTTCGTATGGGGAAGTATGGACAAGAAACTCCACCGTTGCTCTCTCCCATTACTCATGACACCACATCAGTACATTGTACCTCTGCGAAGCAGGGGCGGGCCACCAAGACAGTATAAACGTCTTAAACTATATATCAGGAGCTCCAAATCACATAAATATAAAGGGCTCGTGCCCTTCTCATTAAATCATAATAGCCGCATAAAAGACCGCTTTAATTCTCTATCCTATCATTACAATATCAATAGAATCATAACAAGTGTTATGTAATTCCAACAAAAGATACTAAGATACGTAATCGACACATAACTAACGCGAACTCGAGGCGTGTACCACTATCCATCATGGGTTGTGGTAGGGTTACCAATAATTACCATATTAAAAGTAGTTAGAAACTGTACAGGAATTACTATTGTTTAGTAGACGTAATAACAGAAAGATAAGTTAAACTCTGAAACGCCACGGTAATACCTAAACTTTTCAGCGGGATTGTCCGAAAAATTTACTGCTAACCCGGAACATATAGCATACGGCTATGGAAAAAAATGGATGGGTTTTAGTCACATAAAGTCCGACACTCACAGACCGGGAGGAGTCATTTGATGATTTCACAACCTTAAAAAAAACGACCTAACATTTTGGTTAAAAACTTTTCAACCGTAAGAAAAAAAAATCCTTACAAAAAACCAACAAATTCGTATACCACTACTTGCTATAAATGTTAACAAGAGTGACAGGAAGTTATTATAAGAACATCAATATTGATGATTTTGAAAAAATACGTATGTTAACGCTAACTCACAAATCACTTAACAAAGCCTCCACCAAATAGAAACTACTTCAGGATACCCTTTCGACTGACGAAGTTCGGAAGTAACAGCAAACATAAAAACGACAACCGAATTAAGAACTTTCTCCGTTTTGAAGGCGGTTAAAATAAGAAGACTTGGACACTTCGAAATTATATTTTTATTGTTGCATACAAAGTAACCTTACAGCTTGAACAGGTTGTATCGGAATATAATTTGTGCTAGAAAATACGCTAACGAAAAATACAAAGTTACCCTTAATCCTGAAAGTCCTTAAAGAACGAAACAAGCCATATCAGGGCAATATCAATACAAGTTCAATCTTTCTCTATTTTCCTCAACGTTTTCCTGAAACCAAACTCAATAACTCAAGAAGACCACACATGTAAACCCTACTCACGGTCAATATGAATTATGATACTGCACTTAATTTATCGAGGTACCACGTTCGATTCCGTGTTAGTTTCTCTTGTCATATTGTCCGATAGATGGATAGCCCCGCCCGTGGGTGCGACCAGGTGTCAAACACTATGAATATGTGTATTAATTTGTATAAGGTTGTCTTTGTCACCTCTGATGGCTATATTTTACATGCTTATGATGTTTTTATTAACTTTCTTAAAAGAAAATGTTTTGTTATTAACTGCGGCAACCAAATTGAAGGTTATATAGGTGTTTATCAAAAGAAAAGTTGGCCATGGTAACGTCTTTCTTTTATATTTGAATAAATTATGATTTACTTCAAAAGATTTGATACTGCTAGGAAAGCCAATCAAGCGATAATTTCCAGACGTCATGAAAACCGGTAGAGTGCAGACGTATTTGCAAATTAGACAGAAGTAACACATTTAGCAGATTCACTTAAACAAACAGACCACCGGTTACTGTTTGCACCAATAGTTAAATATGTTCTAACGACACGTCTTGTCAATTTTGACAATATTATGCAATATCTACATGAGACTGTAACAACAGCATATTTTTAGCAGTTCAAAAATTACTTTTCTGACTACAGGCCTCTTATAAGAGACACTAATCGTCACCTTTTCAACAGCATAGTAGAAATTGACAATCAAAGTGCGCTAAAGCCGATATCATAATTAACGTACCAAGAACAACCTCCGTATAAAAAAAAACATATAAAAAGTAATTATTTTCAAAGACAATAAATTCAGACTTTAATGAATCTGGTGAGGGCACCATAGTCTAAAGTTGAATTAAAGGGCTATTTTTACATTAACTACATATAATATATGTACACTATTTTTTTGAGCGTGGGAAATCGTCAAATGACTCCCGCTCTCTGCTCTAAGAGTGTCAGACTCTTACTGACTAAAAAACCTTTGTTCCTTCCTAAGCCCTTTATGTTCCGGAGGGGCGGTAACCCTTTCGGACAGACCCGCTTACACGGCAGGCTTCGGGCCTAACGGGCCCCACATATACATTAGGAATTGTATATCCTATGTTCACAAGTAATAAGTAAGCACGCACATATATCAAAGAGCAACAACAATCGTCACGCCACTCAATACTATGTCTCGAGAATTTGCAGCTCACGTGAAGGTCTTAGGTCACACTATAATTCTCAGTACAGTCCGTGATCGTGCTATCTCGGGATAATATTATCTTGTATATCGCATAAGTACTGAGGTGATAAGTGTTGTGTAAGATGATCTAACATTCCATGCAATACGTGATTGAGGGTGTGGTTGTGTTTACAGTTATGTAGCTGGATGCATAAGCAATGATACTAGAAATGCCAATGAGTTTCACTGTATTGAAAATATAGTATAAGACAGGAATATAGCAGATGAAATTATCATATGCCGTCGAATTGCCAGACTATGCAATGTTAAATAAGCGGGATTGTCCGAAAGGGTTACCGCTACCCTGGAACATAAAGGGCTAAGGAAGGATCATGAATGGTTTCAGTCAGTAAGAGTCTGACACTCCCTTCCGCTCCACCCAGAGCGGGAGAAGTCATTTGATGATTTCCCACCCACGAAAAGAAAAAAAAAGCAATGTTAAAGAAAATCATACTTCACCGTTGTAGGAATCATAACATCATGTGAATGTCATAGCCGCTAGACAAGACTTCAAAAAACCTAACTTCTGCGACGCTTAAAACATATCAATCTCAACAAGACAGACAACAATGAGTTAATGATGTCATTATTTCCGTGTATGTTACCATGCGCAAGCACAACTGCTGAATATGTGATCCTGTTGTCGATTCCCAAGTCGAGCAAAATATTGTTGGGTTTTTCTATCAATAACTACTGAGTACAGTCCAGCGTTTGGATTTGTGCCCGATTGATAGCAAAAGGCTCGCCCCAAATGATATGGGACTTAAATACAACTAGCTTAAACGGGAGTACAACAACGAGATCACGCCGTGTTAATTTATAATAGTGTTGCCAGGCGCTTCATCTATCGCCGTCTACGAGATAAGACATCATCTCCCATATCTCAATTCGTCTAAAGCCTATATCTATTTCGAAAGATTTGCACAAAGATTAATAAATGCATCGGTACTCTCAAAAGGACACCATTACTCTTCATAGAAATATGAACCATTTGTCATAGAAGAGGTTCCTGCATATAGAAATATTACAATCGACCATTGTTTTGATTTCCAAGCAGATATTGCAACATTACAAATCGTACGCAAACACAGTTGTGGCGCAGGAGTGAAATTCGTGGCAGGGTTGCTACGGTCAAGGGAACTGGAGTTCAATAACTTAAGAAATTCTAGATAAAATAAACTAGGTTTAAGACGGCAAATTGTATGGTTAAGATTAGGTGTATGTAAAGTTCAAAATCATGACGCAAATTGTGATGACGGTTGACGATGTGTCATGAAAAAATCATAAACCGAACCTTATTTTTGTTTCTAATTGAAAATAAGAAATGTTAACAATATCAGAGATCAGATTTAGATCCTGTGGTACCTAATTCCTTGACAAGTCATCAATATTCAGTCTATGCTTTGTGATTTTAGACAGCCCTGCACAAAACACCATAAAGTTGCCATCAGCGACACCTCGAGGTGGAAGGTAAATCATGGGGTGGAGGGCAGCCACTTTCGCGCCAACATGCATTGTTACACACACACACATATATATACAGTACATAAGCACACACACTTATTAAATAGGATTATATCTAATCATAAGAAAGATACATCTGTCATTTATAGTATCTCTTGTATTGACTTGCAATACACAATTCAACGAAATCTAAAATGAATGGTAATATTTTTAGAGATCGCATATGCACGATAATGATTCCATATTTGGATTTAACTTTTGCAATTTTTGCAGATGACAGCTAGAACAATAATTAGAAAGCAAAGTAGTAACTTAATATGCCATATTAATCTTCACAATTACATATACAGGAATGATAAAATCTTGCTCGAAAGCCAAATTATCATCAACACTTACGTAAACTCATCCTTATAATTCCGGACTACCTGACCTTTACACTGTCTCAGAGTAATTTCGCCAAAGGCGACAAGTACTGGCACAAATAAAAAAACAGGATTATGTGATGTTAATAAAGATATCACGTATAATATCTTAAACTTGAGAAAGTAAAAAACTCCGAAATATACGAGCGATGCTATCAAGACGCCTATATTTTACAGAAACGTGAAACAAATAACAATTACATAATTATTGTGAAGTTAACTTAATACGTCTGGTTTTAAAATGTTTTTATAGCAAAATAACTGTTGTTTTATGTCCCAAAAAGATTATCTGGTGACACATTTTGAAATATTACGCTCTAGCACATTTTATTTTCACTGTGATAAGTTATCAAAACTGATTAAAAATTGAAATACTGTAAATGGTTTATATATATAATACGAAGTCGACGCACCGGTGAATTGCTGTACCAAGGAAGTTTTACATAAACAAAACAGAATTGATTAATTTTTTACTAGCAATACAGATAATTAATATTAGCCAGAAATAAAACATACATATAAAACAGGACCAGAAGAGCAATAAAAAGCGAATTACTAAAGCACAGTATGTGGCTACTGTAGACAATAGACAATAGATAATCAAACACGGAATGCACAGAGCATAGAGAAGTTACAAATAAACCTTTTAGTGGCAGAAGATAGCGTAACAAAAATCCACATTAGGACGATAATCATTGACTATAAAGATGTCACGGTACTAGTAAATAAAGTAAACAAAGACAAGGAAGCCACAACTACATCGAATACTTTAGCTTCATTTGCATATCGTGTTTTAAGAGTTGAGGAGAAAATCCACCACATTGTAGGAATAAACGAGTTGTTAGGACAAATCGACGACGAAAGTTTGGATTAAAACATTTCACTAACCACTGTTAGTGTAACTAACTGTTCTCGAATATTCATGCCAATTAGATCGTGGTGATTATGAAACTGATTTGTTTGGTTATAGATTTTGCATGAGGAAATGGGGTTGTGTCTATGCTTTGTTTGTTCGATATAAAACGCAAGAATTATTATTTAGTTTCAACTTTACGTTTAATTTTTTTTGTGATAATCTTACCATTATTTTCCGATCCAAATCAAATTCCCAGCTTTACAAAATATGTATATGGAAATCTAAGGATAATATTTTAATTGTAAAGGCAGCATCATATCGTAGTACGAAGTCTTTAGCAAAACACAATAAAATCATTCATATTAATTACCAAACATTCTCCATACATAACCACTGTCTAGAACACAATTTAATAAACGCATTGCAATATCAAAACTAGACAGTTTCGACAATAGTGTGGGTGATCTAGAATCCGTGGTAAGTGTCGTAAGCGCAAGTCGCGAGGCGGCGACGATCGCGCCACCGATAGCCTGCGCTAAGGATGCCGTCACGACCTACACGAACACATGCAACTACTCCAAACTACACTTATGTGCTTTGGCTTTGAGCTTATTATCTTAATAAGGGTTGGAGAACTGTAGGTGATGCAGGTGTACACTAACAACTGATGGAAAACCTTAAAACTACTGAATTACAGTTTCTATGCTTAAAAGCTTCTTGAACTAGTCACAATACGAATATAATAATAATCTTTCTCTTTATCAATGGCGCGCCGACTGCAATATAAATCGTTTAGGGATATCTGTGTTAATTGTGATGAGAAGGGAAAAAACTCATGTTACTAAAAGAGTCATGAATTTAAATGTTGATGGATGGGGAGGGAGGAAGGCCAAAGAAAAGGTGGATGGACTAAGTGATTAATGACATGAAAGAGAAGGGAACTCCCTACAATGACGGTTGTCAGGAGAGAATGGTAGAAGAAAACGTGTCGCGCCGACGCCAAGTAACATGGAAAAGGGCAGGAAGATGATGAACTGTTCTCAATCAGTATATGAAAATGTTTTCAGATAGTAAACCGTTCATCAATAATTTACAAGCAATAGCGAAACTATTTCCGTCAATTCCATTTCTTGATAAGAAATCACCATTAAGCAAGCAAGGACATTACGTTGATCATAGAGTAAGAAAAGAAGAATTATTACATCGTAGCACAGTAAAAAGCAATCTTGCTAGCAACAAAACCTCCAACGGTGGGTGGACACCATCTGATTACACAGATAGAATATTAACAAACGAATTACGGAGAAACTAATTCAATTTACACAATCATGATATTCAATTATATCCAGATTAAACACATTCGATTTTATTAAGCGCTCTGTATGATTGTATTCTATTACTAAGTTTCAAAACGCTAGCAAGTTTGTTAATAGACGCAGATACAAAAAAGTTTTAAGCCAAATACCACGACTGGTTCTGTTATCATCTTATGAAACAGTCTTTCCTGTACAATTAAGATAAGACTAATGCACAGTGCAAGAACTTGTAAATTAAAAATAACGATCTTGAAGTCACGACGGGTTAGAGGTTTCTCCGTAAAATTTACATAAATACTACGGCTAAATTCCGGGTAAACGCAAGGATTGTCAACTATGCTCTGGGGAAGCCATAACATACTATAAAGGCGAAAGTTAATAGCACATTACATTTGATTCTATTCATCTATGGAGATAATGAGATGGGAACCTAGACAAGTAACAACTCTATGTATTCATTCAAGGAATTTACAAGAGCTTAATAAAGATATAAGATATGTTAATAATGAATAAGCTCCTGATATAATCAAAAATCGAAAGCCTTAACGTTATTACAAAATTAATTAAACAAGTTATACTGTTGTCAACCATATTAATTACGATGATGACTGGATCTATAATCAACAAGACAGAGCACAAGATAAGAGAGAAAGCACTGATGGTGAGGTCACAGAGTAATGTGCTGAAAGTAATAGGACCGTTACAAGGAAACCTGACGACAGCTTTACAAATCGCACTCGGCAATCAGATTGCGAGACTTCATGCAAATATAAACACTGTTGTTCCTCGCTGTTGACATTTAAGCGCTGAAATAATACATGTATCTAGTATCTAAAGTTTATCGGTAAAAGTGAAGCTAGCGAAGTCTTCAAACTAATCTTTGAATTGAATACCAATCGATGATATACAGGAATTGCCAACGAATCTACTTGTTTTTTAACGGGCAAATAATTCAAAATATTTGATATTGGTTATTGTTTTTGCAATCAATTAATGTCAATCGTGGGCTGTTAATGACATCTACAATGCTGTTAGTATACGAACCTTTCAGATTTCCGCAGTTTAAATCCACCTACGTCAGAATTGTATCAAGATTGCAATGGGACAATGACAGATATTAATCCATTTCCCTCATACTTTCACAACCTGCGTAGGAAGATGAACAATTTATAATAGACATTATTATTAATACCAATTTAGAAATACGAACTCGACGAAACACTTTTAAAACTACAACAATGCGTTCAAAATGCACTGCAATTAAAATCGATTGGGAACAAAAAGTTTTATTCACAAAAGCCGTCATTAACATTTTACAGAGTAGTTATTCCCCAATTTACCGTAATCATAGTAATTTTGTGTCACATCTCCGTATAAGCAATTATAACGGTGTATACGATTGGCCGGCACTGAACCATAGACATGTGACATACGCCTGCGTGTAGGCACACTGCTATCCTATATTTTAAATAACGGCAATTTGTCCTATGAATGGTGAATTTTCACCAAATTCATAGTTGAGTTGTTATTGATGTCAGTGAAAATAAGACGAAAACTGCGATATTACAACAACCTCTTTGGTTATGTTAGTCACGTAAAGGATAAATCATGAATGTAGGAAATCCCTAATGTGAATAACATTCAAATGATACAACTTGAGTCAGAAAATACAAATCATTGCGTTTCAAATTTGAATAATAATGATGGCTGTAATACAGGACCAACGCATCATTTGCAAAATGTTCATAATGAAAATAACTAAACATACGTATAAATACATATATTTAAGCTAGTTAGTTAGTAGCGTATAAATACATAAAATTAACTCAAATCACCAATTCGATAACAAATAAAATCATTTATTAAAACTTAATAGAGCAACACACGCAACATAATTTTGTTAATTTTACCGGAACCTCTTGTCAAACTTCGACATCTGATAAGTCGTAAAAGAGAATAAATGCAGGCGTGACAGGAAACGCATACAATTGGTAGCACCGGATATTTGTTCGAAAAGGGTCCCGACCTTGTACAACGATCAATAAAACTAAGGTCAGGTCAATAGGATTTGATGGTCGATACATTTGATGATTACAAGTACAGTAACAAGAATAATAGTACGAAAATAATTGAAGATACATATTATGAGACGATAATACATAGCACACTCAAAACAAACAAACAACAAATACCAAACAAAACAATATTTATGATTGCACTGAATGTATGTTAGCATTGTTCTTTGGTTGGAGTGTGTGAAATTGAAACAACGAAATAGTCATGTAGACTTTGACAATATTACGGAATTCCTACACAAGCCTGCATTCACAAAAAATGGATATATGACTTGAAAATAAGAGTCCGAGCAGCGGTCCAACTGCTCCTCCCAACTATGTACTTGGACCATGGGTCTTTACTACATTTAATATCCATGCTAAACTAATTTTTCAACAAAATTAAATAAGCACGTACTCGGCCTAGCCTTTTCCCAACTATGTTGGGGTCGGCTTCCAGTATAACCGGATGCAGCTAACTACCAGTATTTTACATGGAGTGACTGCCTATCTGACCTCCACAATCCACAAATTAAATAAGCACTTAATAGGTCTAATCTTTGAAACATTCAAAAACCAAAAGGGATGGATTACAAAGAAGAAAAAACATATTCAACGACTGAAAAACCCATTCGCAAATCAACGTCGATGATAATAACAAAGCACATAAAGTTGCGTGTCTTGAAAGCAAAGCTCGCAAAATTATAGCAATCATCAAACGGCCATAATTCTGTATGAAAATGAAAATAAACGGAGATCTTATGGCTTCACCGGGAAGGAACTAAAGCGAATAATTGTAAGCCCAGGTAATTGCCGGTTTTCGCTCAGGGATTATAAAGTGGCGAATAATGCGACTCCAGAGAGGAATCTCCCAGGAGTATAGTGCAAATTATGTAATATCCATTATAAAAACGAGTCTTGTTTTAACATAATAATCTAGCAAACTGCAGTTAACGATGTGCTTCTTGTAGATATTGAACGAATTTCGTTATAAGCTGGAACTAACGGAAATCCTGACGTTACTCAACTTACCGTCACTAAATTATTAACTAGTATTAAGTAACAATTTAAAATTTATTCAAATCAGCGAAATAGCACGAAGGAGGCGTTATTAAGGACCAGAAAGCAAGTGAACTTGTGAATAATATTACTACCTCGGGTAACTACTGTAATAAGGAGCATAAGAGCCCTACAATTTCCTGAACTGTGTACAACACAATTATATATCAATTAAACTTCAGCCAGTTATTACAAGAACTTTCCTAGTCCACGTGCCGTGTTGTGCAACGCAGCTTTGAATTATGGAGTCACTAATACTGATCAAGATAACTCGAAAGCAAACCATGGAGTGCTGAATAGTGCTGGAAAATTTATAGCCGCAAGTGATAATATGGCAGAACAAACATTAATGGAAACTGATATAAATTATGCGGGGAAAGGAGGAATCTGTATTGAAAACAATGTTATGAAGAAAGGCTATGTAGAGTACACGGTAACTGATAATTCATTTAAGTGTTCCGTCTTTTCATTTAATTGAGAATTAGTATTAAAGCTTACAGTGACGCAAGAGGAAATATACTTGTTATGATTTATCCGGCAGGCGATTCGCACCGACAATTTGATTAGTCTAGTATATGACTTGACTATAGTTTACTCAAACGTAAATTCAATTTAAATATTCTACTGAAACGCCTTCTAGTTAGTTTCATTTCACTTTCCAGGATAATCGTTAGATCACTGCAAATAAACTAAGACAAGATCGCTAGATCACCATGTTGCCTGCTAAGTAAAATACCATTAATAATTTCCTAAGGTCTGGCTATGACATTCGATAGTATCCATAGAAACATTCACGCTAAATGAACGCAATCAGATATATCTAATCGAGACATCGATCGTGTCGAAACAATTTATTTATAGGCTCATTAGAGAACTTAGTACATATGCTTTAGAAGCTATTTAGGAGCGCAAAGTGCAGTAATACCCGTTTAATAAGCGATATACAAGATAAGGCCGATGCCTTTGATAATTTATTCGATTACAACATGTACCTTTCTTACCAGGATGAAAATACTAGGCACAATTTTGACAAATGAAATAATTGCTTGTCTTCTATGCTCTAGTACATGTGCTTCGTAGTCTGCTGAATTATTCAAGGCACGCATAATCGATATGCAATACGATACCAAGTGTATCGATTTCCCTTACAGTAAAATACGAGTTGTATTCAGTGGAAAATACCATTCTGATATACAAACCGAGTGAAACGTAGAAAATAAAGATAATATCACCGATAGTGGAGCTACAGTAGTATTTAACTTTCAAGCCAATGAAATCATCAAGTGCGTTGAAAGAGAAGGGACGGAACATAATCAAATAGAACAAACACAATAAATTATTATAAACGTAATAGAGCAAGGCGTAAACGGCGTGAAAGTTTAATTAATTAATGAAACTGAACCTTAAAACGAGTTGCCGACAGTTTACAAAGATAAACACAAAATACGTTTATGTTCATAATATAGAAATTGCTCGGTATATTATGAAAACTGAATTTGCCGGCAACGCAGGTGATTACAACAAAGCAACTCAATATACCATTAGGGAATAAGATTGAATTTCAAGTGCCAAAGAAGGTTCGAAAAGCAAAGAGTTAATGGAAGGTGAGAAATTAACTAACTACAAAGATTTTAATGCTGAGAAAATACTTAGTGGCGCAATAAGTAGAAACTTTCACAGATTTGAGATAAGACGTAGTTAAAGCTCAAATGACAAGCACAGACATCTTGGTAAACAGCTGTCTTTGAATAACATGGCGGATGAACAAAGCAAAACGTCGGATTAAGACTTAATCAACGTATGATATATATATATGTATATTTACAACGATGTTTGTCTGCTTAATGAGTATTTTCACTATTCTCCGGGAAGCCCATAAAGCTAACAGAAACTAACAGCGCTTATGACCTAAGTGCTATTTATAGTTAAAGGTTGGGCACACAACAAGATAATAAAGTTATGAAATGGAGAAATTATTCACGGAAATCGATAGGTTTTAGGAAGCTCAGTCGCTTTGCTCCAGCTAAACACTAGACGTATTTTACGAACATACATTTCAGCTCAAACTGTTAAATATTTGATTTAATAGATAAATGCAATTTGTCTGAACTAGTTTACATTTTATTTAGGAGTCTACCTACGCAAATGACTGTAAAATTTACATCCTAGGACTAATTGCAACTTTTTTTGTTTGAGGTTGGGAAATCATCAAAAGGAGTCATTTGATGATTTCCCAACCTCAAACAAAAAAAGTTCCCGCTCTGGGTGGAGCAGAAGGGAGTGTCAGACTCTTATTGACTAAAACCCATCAATGTCCCTTCCTTAGCCCTTAATGTTCCGGTGAAGCGGTAACCCTTTCGGACAATCCCGCTTACCCAGCATGTAATTGCAACTTAAGACGAAGTTAAGTGCATCAAAAACATTGAATTACCGTGAAAGTCGATAATTTTCTAGTATTTGAAGTGAACGTAGTCTTAACGTGTGGCCGGTTCATATGAAATGCCTGACCCCTCAACCTCACATGCAATGGATGAAGAAGCACCACACCCAGCTTACATCTATCTTAGAATATTATAGCGTTATGAACATTTCAATGCTGGCATTTTAATTGGTGTATAAGTACTCCGTCTTGTAGTTGTGAATACATATTTTTCATTCAAGCTTAAATCATGTCATTACTTCAAAGAGTTCAAAGCTATTTCCATGATACAATTACCCTTTAACAAAATTTAAGCCAGAAGGTTTTGCAAGATACTATTTGTAAACCATAAGTCCTCATCATGCTCCTAAATCTATAATCATGGTTTGAAACTCCATGTTCCGATCGACTGAGCCTCATTACAGCCAGCTAATGTTTCATCATATTTCTGCACAATATTAAGGCGATAGCCGGGGGCTATAAGCGGGTTATTGTGGGGATTTTTGCCACAATATGTTATCAGCACTGCGTACCACAACCACTTTCGCAGTGCTTTCTAAATCCCCGAGAAGATTAGCACGCAAGTAAAATACTACCGGTGTCGACACGGAAGTTTTATTACCCTTGTGTTCTTGTGATAGTATCGATAAAAACGTGCGAGAAATATGTAACATACTGATGGTTATTATCTTTGATGTTTTTGCTGCGTCATTTAGGATGTAGACTTCCTTTTCTATTGATATTTTGTTGACTTTCATAGCAGTATGTCGATGATCCGATGTTCATAAGACTGCAAGTGGCCGTCTACGCCCGCATTCTCCATTTTTTCTTAATTTATTATGAAGTTGTTAGTAGCTAAGTTAATAGTAGCTATTTCAATTAAATGCTTCTCACCACCAAAGATTATTTAATTATCAATTATGGATTTGTAAAGGCTAAAATTGCCATGTAGAATCGAATAATTATTTTGTCGAAACGATAGTAAAAATCCAACGGAGCCTAGCCCACATATGTGGTTCTTGGGATCTAAAGGAAACTATCCATTCATAGAATGGATAGTGTCTGTGGTGTGGTGACCTGGCGCAGCGTCATAACTGTCAAACATCGTATGATCGATGATTCGGTCAAAGATTTTATGTACAATATTGCATGATTGGTTTTGGACCTAACTGTCTTTTGTTCGTTTGTGTGTCCCCGATCAAGCGTTTAATTCATTGCTAGTTGTTCGCGCTTACATGTTAAAGTTAAAAGGCCAAGCCACAGCAGTTTATTCACATAACATCTCCACCATCTTTACGCTAAAAACCAATAAATCTCTATAAAACATAATATATTCTCGAACAGTTCAAATTCGTGATATCCACTAAATCAAATGCCGGCGATCTGTCCTACTTTATTCGTCCTTTAGACTATACTCTATAGTAAATCTTATCCGGAGGCATTATTACTGAACGCTACTTTGCACATAGTATCTCCGGCCACCACGGGGCGCGATGGCGCGATACTATCGCGTTGACGCCGCGGGAGAAATATTGCGCCTGCGCAAGCTCACATCTGGAAGTCCTACGTACTACCTTACTTCTGAGGGTAAAGCTTCCAAGCAAGTTTTGATATCCATTGCTTGTTGGTAATTGTATTTTCTGTAAGTGAGTTAAAGAAGTGAGCAGTAGATTACGAAATAGTGTTTAAGATTTTTGTTAGTAATTCTTTTATTACATTCCCTGACTTGTAAGAACGTGCCTTATTGCAAGCCACAAGTTGTGAAATTATTCCTTTGTTACGTGTAGACATAACAAATTGGCTTAGAAACAATATTTTAGCTTCCCATGACATTGATTTGAAACTCAAACTATTTTTATTTTTGTTTCAGATGTGATATGATGCTGTAACGAAACGTTTTAACGCAATTTAAATGAAAATGTTCAAGATTAATTAGTTGTGTGATTAGCTACGTTAAATGCATATTTATTGTTCATTTAAGTACTGTGTGATATACTAGAAAACTTCTAACACACAAAGGTATTTTCCATCCATCCACTTCAGATTTTAGAAGGTACTTTCTCCGACCAATCAAAGGAGATGACGATCTCTTATGCGTGATATCACATGAAACAAGATCACGCCGACAGATCTCAAAATAGATGGAACGATGCGAGACGGACCAATTAAGGGCCTATGCACACCACGTTTTTTAAACGCGCCGTCGACGCGCGTTTGTAGCGATACAGACGCGATACGCACGCAAGTCAGACGCAGCCTGTAGACCTTTGCACACCTGACGCGCTTGTGTCGCGATGCAAACGCGCGTGTGTAGCGATACAGACGCGATACAGACGCGCGTGTGTAGCGATACAAACGAGATGCAAACGCGCGTGTGTAGCGATGCAGACGCGATTCAAACGCTACTAGCGTAGATTCACACTTCGCTTTCCCTCGTTGCTAGCGCTCGTATCGGTGTCGCGCGTTTGAATCGATACAGACGCGCCGGTGCCGCGCGTTTGTATCGATACAAACGACAACAAACTGCTCTGCAGGATAAAAACGCGCCGGCGACGCGCGTTCCCAAAACGCGCGTCGACGGCGCGTTTAAAAAACGTGGTGTGCATAGGCCCTAATACTCATTTGCAAATTGACACATGAGTACACGACGCGTGACAAGTGAATCAAAGCTGAGATTCATACATTAAGATTATGAAGTGTAAATAAGTCACGATTTACCGCAATTTTAAAACGGAGACGTTTGATATTTACGCTGATTTACCTATTTTGATTTTGATGAGTTTACTGGGTCAATAATTTTGGGATTTCTATAATTATTTAGTGTATGAAAGGCCTTTATGTACACTCACTAATTAGTCACAATATCTCAAAAACTACTGGACCTACGAAAATCAAATTTGGCGCAGAGTTAGATAATGAGTAGAAGACGTCAGCTAAGAAAGGATTTTAGGAAAATCCCCCCGGAAAGGGATCAAATATGTGGTGGAAGTTTGTATGAACATTTTAATTCTATCATAAGAATTAAAATGTCTCTTCATCCAGAAAGAGTGTTCCCATTGGATTATTTTCAACATTGACGCGGGCGGAACCGCGGGCAGCAACTAGCGTAGTAAGAATAATGGTGTAGACATTTCATATTCACATCACGTTGCATATTATGTAGATCTATAACCAGCATGTTATGTCAGTAACTGATTAATGACTCCACTTTTAATTTTTACAACCCGATCCAATATCCGGACAGGTTATATTATTACAAATTCAATAGAAAAAATTACACCAATTTAATCAAAAACTCTCTCACATTAATCATATGCGCACGCACATCATAGTATTAAACAAACCGCGAGTCCGATACGCCCGCGGGAGCGAAAGTCGCTACCGATGCCGGCCGAAGCCGCCCGACGCCGGGCGATCTTGTGGCGCGATAAATTCATTAATCACTTGCACTGCCGGCCAAACAAAATGGGACCGTTTTCCTACACTTACACCGCTTACCAGATTAACTGTTATTGCTTTCCTATATCGTGCTAATAATGCGAAATTAGTCCAAGTCCTGGTTGCATACTGAGACTATTTATCTTAATGTTGTGACGTAATCGTTAGTTGAGTAATCTGACTTATGTTCGATTGATGCAACAATCGTGATTAAAGCAAATAAATTGTACCAGGGAAAACGAAGGTTAAACGGGATTGTCCGAAAGGGTTACCGCTACCCCGGAACATAAAAGGCGGGAAGGAACAAGGAACATGGATGGGTTTTAGTCAGTAAGAGTCTGACACTCCCTTCCGCTCCACCCAGAGCGGGAGAAGTCATTTGATGATTTCCCACCCTCAAAAAGGGAAAAAGAAGGTAAAGCTTCAGCAGGATAAAGTAAGATCATTATAAATATTGAGCTGAAAATACGCACTGGCCACTGCCAAAAATGGGTAATTTAATGCTTAGTCCGAAATATCTGCAAGATTAGTTACTTTACATCCACTTTGCTGAAACTTGGGTACATACTACTTTCCCATTATCCTCATAACAATGAAGATTAGCTTTCCTTTCTACTGGAAATTGCCGTTTTCCTCTATTTAATGCGCAATAATATGAACAGTAGTTAAGGATATGATACTTTACGGTGCTCATTAAGACTCCCGCAGACACGCGCGCCGCGATTCTGCTAGGACAATTTCCATGAAATTCTTATAGAAATTGTTCCACTAGAGTCACGTCGCTCCGTCGAGTCGCGGTTGTCTGCAGGAGCCTTTAACTGAAACAGTTTTGCAGTATCGACCGCCGTATTGTAAATTGCGTCCGATTCTTGTCAGAATATTTTAATGGCACTCATTTATTTGAACTTGCTTGCATACCATTAAATGGCGTATAATAAAATAAAACATTACCGGCACAACTCCTTCTAGTGTTGTTGATGGCTTACCGGAACATAAACATTCCGTTCCTGATAAAACTAAGATTATTATGAACTTTCCTATAAACGTCAAGTTAAGGAGGGCACGCAACGCCCTCTCCCTTTACGTCTTTGTTTAAACCAGGCCATTTCATGATTAATCGCTTGCCCACAAAGCACGTCTCAAAGCCATTTCTATTCTTTTGTGTAAGCCAAACACACTTTTCTCGTGTTAAAAACAATCCACTGTACACTGTACACTTAACTTGGCATAATGTGTACGCCGCTCGTTAACAAAAGGAAATAATTCACGCATTTTACCGTTGGTAATTTCCTCTGCACCGCAGTGTAATCTAAGATGTTTTCGTTCTTAGTTTAAATATAGTACGAACAATCTAAATACTCGTCATTTGTTCTAAACGTCGCGTAGTACTTGCCTATTAGTTAACTTCAGTACCTAATCATTAAATACTAATCATACTGTTATGATCTGAACTACCCACTACAATCTACATAATAGTTTAGAACAGTTGCGTAAATTACACGTAGTTATTAAATTTAATTATGGTATAATAAGTAGTTATTTCTCTGGCTTAAGTTATTCCTTCCTTTGCCTATATAACGGTTGATTAGCCGACATTTGCAAGCTCGTCAATTGGGGATGAGTATCATCATAAAGCACGGGTCAATTTAATCATTACATCTCGTTCAATCTTCATTCACTGGTTCATTCACTCTATAGTTCAGACCAACAACATGGACAAGAGAAACTGAAAATTCCCGTTGGAACTATCGATTAAACTTTGCAGTCCAATGATCTTGTCAAAACTCTGTGTAATAAATAACGTTTTCGGTCAATATTTTTTAATTGGTGGATCAAAAACGGATGTTTATGACATACCGTTTCGATAGGGTCGCACTCCATCGCAACGGACGCATCGCCTAGCAACATATAGCTTAGCAACACATCGTTGACAAAATAACAAAACCGTGCGCCATTTTGAAATCAAACAAAAGACGGCGGACGTCAAGTACAGACGCCAGCACATCAAGCTATCCCTAACTGTCAAATTTTCTCAATTAAAAATGAACCTTATGTCTTTGCAATAAAGTTGAAATACTATCAAAGAAATCTGACAGATTGTGGTAACTTGATGTGCAGGCCTCTGTACTTAGCTGTACGTAAAATGACAAGTAAAATCTTTCGGATCTAGATATTATTGGAATCGACTGATATTACGTCATTCAATGTCGCCAAAAATCTAGAAGGGCAAACTTCACGTGTTGCTGACCAATGCGTTTATTTCACGCCTAATCTTTTACTAAACGTCAAGACTTGGTCGTAACTCGGGCATGTTTTTTTCATATCATTCAATACTATGGACGTTCACGAGTGAGCTTTTCTCCTTTTATGGTATAGTATTTTTATTCTGGGTGCATCGTCCTCACATATCACTATCACTACATAGTATAAAACAAAGTCGCTTTCTGTGTCCCTATATCCCTATGTATGCTTAAATCTTTAAAACTACGCAACGGATTTTGATGCAGCTTTTTTAATAGATAGAGTGATTCAAGAGGAAGGTTTATGTGTATAATTTGTTGACATATTTTGCGGGCGGAAGCTAGTAATTTTATAATTTATGTATACGAAACATTTTAAAAGAGTGACGGTGGAGTTTCTTGCCCATTCTTCTCCATACGAATCTACCTTTTGGAAGGGGCGCCTAGAATCAACTCTATTTCTTGTTCATTTTGACGTTCGGAAGTGCCTTTCTTGTGCCTATTTGAAATAAATGATTTGACTTTGACTTTAACAGTGTTGGACCAGTGGTATCGGCCACGACTTAAGAGTTGTGTCGTGTGTTTGAACCAAGGCAGGCACTTTACTGAGTGTATTTAATTTCATCACTAATGCCCACAAACGGTGAAGGAAAACATCGTGAGTATACTAGATAGATAGATATTATTCTAGAATCAAAAACAAGCGGCGAAATGTCATCTCGCTTCCTCGTCTTATGACTATGGTTAGTACTTCAAACATTGGCTCATGCAGTATAGTGGTAGGCTTACCATACGTCCCGGTTTGACCGGGATTGACCCGGTTTCATGCATTGGTCCCGGCGTCCCGGCCGGTTTGGTATTTTGTCCCGGTTAAGTTAATACGTGGTGTATACGACCGTGTTGCAACGTGTCGGTTTTATGAAAAACGAACAAACAATAATAATGCCCAGTAGGTACGCGCGGGGGTAGGTGCGGTGTGCGGCCGGCGGCACACTGTATCGACTTTTATGAAAAAATTAAAAGAATAATAATTTCTTGAAAAAAGTTCACTCAAGCGAGAAGTACGAATGGCACAATAAATAAGTACCTTACTCAATATCTGTTTTTTAAATAATAAAACATTTTTTGGTAGTAGCCTGTGTTTTTCTTTGGCTTATCCTGTCCTGCTCCGCTCCTGTCCTGGTTTAGAGCTTCATGATTATGGTAAGCCTATATAGTGGGATTGTCCGTAATGGATACCGTTACCCGGAACATAGAGGGCTCAGGAAGGAACACAAGGTTTTAGTCAGTAAGAGTCTGACACTCCCTTCCGCTCCACCCAGAGCAGGAGGGGTCATTTGACGATTTCCCACCCTCAAAAAAGAGTATAGTTTGTTGCTGCCCAGCAGGCAGTGGAGTGAAGCCCTTTTTTAGAGTATAATAAACCCATGTATTATGGACTCATCACTAACCAAATATGGCGGTAGTTTAAATTATGCAAATAAACTTTTATCGAAACATTTCGTCTTATAAGGAAGTCGTCAAACTTAAACGTTGCAGCACCGATTTATTTTTGTTTCTTTGATGAATATTTCATTCACAGAAAATTGGGTGAAGACGTAAATTTAGACAATATGTATTAACAACTGTGTTTAGTGTAACACACATTTTAGGAGATAAACGCAATTTTAAAAGCATCCGCAGAAAGGCGCGAGGCGGCGGTGGGACCCGATTTAGGTAGAACAATTTTCTTGAAGTTTTCATAGAAATAGTTATACTGGAGTCGCGTTGCTCTGTCGCGTTACGCCTGTCGGCGGGAGCCTTAACTCTGCAAGGAGACTCATTTGCCTAAACAAAAGAAATAGATGAGAATGTAGTTTATATTGTAAGTCTGCCTGGCCCTCAGGGTAAATTCAATCATTTATAATGAACCTACTACCTTTCGCCACCGATTTTTCCCGCGTGGCTGTCGGAAAATATCCCACTACTGAGATCAAGACTACCATAAGCGTTAATCCAAGCAAACAATGTATAAATTCCGTAATACATTGTTTTCATAATTACAACTCTATCGGCTCATTTTTGGAGGGTAAAAAATCATCAAATAAACCCTCCCGCTCTGGGTGGAGCGGAAGGGAGTGTCAGACTCTTACTGACCAAAATCTATGTTCCTTCCTTAGTCCTATGTGTCGGAGCAGCGGTAACCCTTTCGGACATTCCCGCTAACTCTATCGGCTTACGCGGCGCACGCCAGTAAAGCTCCTATGAAACATGATTTTATCCACATCTTCATCAATCAACGTCATATTTTCTCCAATTTACAGAAAACATTAACGAACTAAACCTTCCTCATGAATCACCCGCATTTGTTGAAAAACATATAAAAATCCATTCGGTAATTTTTGAGCTCATCCTTTACATCATAGTAATAAAAATCAGTTTCGATCCTTAAAACACTCACACAAAAGGTTACGAAATAAGCAAATTATTTCTACCCAGGAAAAGGTCTAACCCGTTTGTTAAGCCGTATAACTCGCAACTTCTAACAAAGCCGATACCTCACAGAGCGGCAAACGAACTATTAAATCAGATCGATAGCTCCAAATAATAGATGGTCATGTCACAAATTGACTAGCAAGAGGTTAATTGTGACAGCGACCTCTGGTGGAAAGTTGCGCGAAACTGACTGCGCATTAGTCAATCAAGACAAACGGTTTGTACGACACCGTATGGTTAAAGGGCTTTGTTATGGGAAGATTGTGCGAGTAATAATGTTTTATGAAGTTATTGTGTTTATTATTTACATATTTCGTATTAACTATTGTGTGTTTTTTGACAAATTGAACGTTTTAGTTGTAATGAGTAGGTAGCTAATATTTTATGTGATTTAACAATAAACAATGTTGACATTAAATAGTTTTAATATGCATAAGTTTTAGCCTATCAAAGTTGCACGTTGTAATGTATCGGATAGGAACTACATCGGCAGTTCTTCGATCTTCGTCAAAATAAAATGTCTAGTTGCAACATAAATAAAATATAATCCATGTGTCGTCAGAAGCCCGAAAATCTGACAGCCAGTCTTACCAAGAGGTACCGTAAGTATTGCCCAGTTACTGGGTTGAGTAGGTCCGATAGGCAGTCGCTCCATGTAAAATACTGGTATTCAGCTGCATCCGGTTAGACTGGAAGCCGACCCCAACATAGTTGGGGAAAGGCTAGGTAGATGATTAACAGATGATTTTTAATACCATTGGAGCAAGAAGACGCTAACAGTACTTGCCGCCGAGATACCTGTGTAACCTGTGTTTTATATGGGGTTCATAAAGTTCATTTAATAATCATTAACCGTTGCCTATCTTATAATTCAACCTGTTTTAAGGCCTTTGTTACTATATTATGATTACACGGCCACTACCGCTGTAAATGAGGCAGCAAATAGCTAAATATTAATTAATTGTCGTTACATAGTCTCACAATGTACGGTCGCCAGTGCATCAAGCTACCCCAATCTGTCAGCTGTCTTTGATAGATTTTCAACTTTATGTCAAATGAATAAGGTTTATGTTCAATTGCGAATATTTATTTGACAGGTTGACATAGCTATGTGCTAGCGTCTGTACAGTCACGAGCAAAAATATTTATACAGTTAGCTAGTTTCAAAATTGGTATTGTCTTCAATTATTGAACGAAAATGTATGTTCATGCACGCATTGTGTTTTCAAATCCATAGGTTTACCGAACATGTCGTATCTCAAAATTGAAATCGTTATTTTAGGAGAAAATCGCTTCTGAATATTGCTGAGGTGTACAAGGTAAAATTGCATTCATGGGCAAAATGTTATGGGGTCATTGTAGTTATGAACAGCTTTACTACAGGAATAAATCTGAAATCGCTAAAAAACAGCTGTTCCGTAGGTACATTATGCTCGTGTGGTGACATCTATCCAGCTACATAGGAACTACAAAGATAGCGAGCGAAGTGTCAAAAGCTGACATGTGAAGACTCAGACCCGACTAAGAGTTGTCGGGCAGTAGCCCGCCAGACCGCAACACCTGTCTGGTTGGAGGATCCTCTCTTTTCAATGAAGGGACTTTCCACCCTGTTCCTCCATTCCCACTAAACTCGTCAAAATGTAGGGAACAGCAGTTTTTTTTTGCGATTAAAGGTGTGTTTCCATAAAGGAAGTTGTTCATAATTATGAGTGCAATGACCCCTTAATATATTGCCCATGAATTAAATTTTACATTGTACATAATAGTGCTTGTTACTTTACGCGATGCGATAATCGTAAACAGTGGCTTTAATTAAACTGAAACATTGTTTCTATATCTATACTTCACTACATAGTATAAAACAAAGTCGCTATTTTTGTAATATTATAAAGAGGTAAAATTTGTAAGTTTGTATGTAGGGGGTAATCTCCGGAACCAATGATCCGATTTCAAAAAAATTTTCACCAATAGAAAGCTACATTATTCCTGAGTGCTATAGGCTATAAATTATATTTATATCATACATATTAGCCGAGCTATCGCAATTTTAGTCTAGCAAGTCGGAAAGAAATACCTGTGAAACAGAATTATTTGCATGCGCAATGTATGGCAACCCGGTTCGCCTTAATTATTTCTACAAAAAAGTCCGCGACACTATATTCCTATCTTTTGTTTTTTAACTTTTATATTTCGTTTTATGTTTTAAAAAAGTATTTTTTCGACTTACTTCTAATGTTAAAACAAGAAATTTTCCGCGGACGAAGTCGCGGACAGAAGCTAGTTAACTATAAATTACTATATTAAATGACTATTACTAAGTTACAAATCTGACGTCTAATTCCAATTTCTAAATAATCGTTAACTAACTTAATTATTTAAAACGGTAACTTTTTAATGTCGAAAGTCTGACAACCAGTCTTACCAAGGGGTATTGTAATACCCAGTTACTTGGTTGCGGAGATCAGATAGGCAGTCGCTCCATGTAAAATACTGACCATCTTTACATACCGAGACCCTCCGTACCCAGGAAAGCGCTTTAAGCCGTTGGTCCCGGCTGTCATTCGTGTATCTTTGACAGTCGTTACTCGTCGTCAGAAGTCCGTAAGTCGGACAGTAAGTCCTACCAAGGGGTATCGTTTTACCCAGTTGCTAGGTTGTGAAGATCAGATAGGCAGTCGCTCCATGTAAAATACTGGTATTCAGCTGCATCCGGTTAGACTGGAAGCCGACCCCAACATAGCTGGGAAAAGACTAGGCAGATTGATTGATATTGATACGCCGCCTTAACTTGTTACTATGTTTGTTTTAGTTTCTTTATACTTTTGGAAAGGAACTTCGTTTGAAAAGCAGTCGCCAAACCCAGATATTTGATTTGTTGAAAGTTGACTAAAATTGCCATTTCATGATTGACTGCTTACTGTCCTTAGCTCCATAAAAGTATAGAGGTTTATAAAAGGTAAAGTGTGTAACTCTCTGCTAAATTCATTTTATAAGAAACCTCCGTAGATGTAATTTGCTTTTTTATAGTAATGGGAAGTTAAGGCGTGAAGATATTAGATCTAATTTAAACCTGAGGATAAGTCTAGAAGCAAATCCATCGCACAACCACAGTCGAAATCTCAGCGGGGACCAGCCTTCGTTGGCGATATTATAGTACACAAGTGTGTGCGCAAGCGCAGGCACAGGTGCACTCTCTCTTCCCTCACTCTCATAGTCCGATGGGACGGCAATCCTTCACGACCGGAAAGAGATCAGGCGCAGGGCTAACGAGACACGTGAGTACCACCGCCAACTTCCAAACTCCGGGTTGTTACGAAGTTACCTAATGGTAAAACCCAGTAACACTTTGCCAGACCCGGGAATCGAACCCAGGACCCCAAGCTCAGCAGTCGCGCTTGCGACTACGAGACCAACGGAGCAATCATTTATTATCTAGCACAAACACTGCCACTATTTTTTGTGCTATTCTAAGCTCAGTGCCTTCAACACACATACCTGTTCATGCCATCGTGTATGGGCTAGAGCAGAAACTAAAAAACATGCTTGTGTGAACTAAACACCAACCGAATTACCTCTTCAAATCCGCATTGACTTGCCCTGAATGTAACACTGACTTACAACGTAATAGAGAAACAAGAAACAAAACATTTTTTCTTATCTTTTAGAACAAGGCTCAGGGAATCGCTACAGCCTGACTACTCTGAACACACCTTTATGTTAATCAGATAAGACCAATTTGTACTGCTATAGATACCTGATCGCTGATGATCCGATGACCTCTGCTTACGGCGCTCTCGTTTAGCGTAATGCGTGATTTTACTATCTTTACAAAGATTTATCAATTTTCTAGACACTTGGCCACGAATTACTACAGTAAAGAAAGCAAATAACCCACCACGATTTCTCTATAACATCTTATCTGGTTAGATAAGATGTTATAGAGAAATCGTGGTTTCAAAACAAAGGTTTCAGAAGGATTCATTTGCTTGCGGGACTGCCATTTGTTTACCGGGGTAGGGTTAGGTCTGTTGGGACTGTTTTCTTATTTTTTGTGGAAGTGATGTCAAAAAGTACTGGCCGTAATACGAGGTAACCAATATTTTTTTTCTTTTTTCAAAATATGAAAATGAATCCCTGACTCATTTAATACGGTACATCCCTATAACGTGAGCATATCTTACTCCCAATCAGATATGGGTAATTTGTACAGCCATAGAGACATGATCTGTGATAATCTGATGACCTGCGCCTGTGTCGGTTTAGTTAAACGTTACTTGCGGTTTCCACCGTTATCACATAGCAATCTTACAATGTCAATTCTGAGTTCCGAAGAGTGAAGGAATCGTGTTGTGGATGTCGCATCAAATTGTCTTTGATGACATTATGAGTGATAATCGACTCAATTTATCTTGACACAGTATAAATTCCAAAGAATAAATTAGTAACTGCGTCATTTGGTTTAATATGCGACTGTTCTTTGTACAGTGCTTTTTTTTTTGAGGGTGGGAAATCATTGAATTACCCTTCCCGCTCTGGGTGGAGCGGAAGGGAGTGTCAGATTCTTACTGACTAATACCCATCCATGTACCTTCCTTACACCTTTATGTTCCGGGGTAGTGGTAGCCCTTTCGGACACTCCCGCTTAATCGTGGAGTGCTGGGTAAGATTCCCAGGTCAGACAAAGCGAAATTGGGTGGATAAGAAAACCTTCAAGAATTAGTTCGTAAACGCCCTCAGTCTGGATTTAGGATGTTCCAGTTAATGTGAACAGGCTCTTCTCTTGATTAGATTATTTTTTAAATAAAATCGTTAGAGAAAGACAGAGAACTACTCTAATGGAAAATAGATGTTCCTGGCACATGACAAATAAGCCTTTTGGCTCATTATCAATACCACTTACGATTGCAAAGCTTATATGAGTATTCCCATCATTAAAAGCTCATGCAGTCATTAAGTATTGTCAAGATAACGATGCAGATCCAAAGGGTTTATCTTCCACTAATCTCCTCAAACTGCAATCGCTCAAGGTTGTAGGGCAGGGGTCAACCATTCTTCATTTATGCACCGCAGGGACCTAAACTCTGACGTTTTATGTTCCGACTTTTACATTAACTCATTTAGCAACATCACAATTTGCTCATGCACTTGGTTGTCTTGAAGAGATAGATTTGCGTTTTTTTTTAAGCGGTAACAAAAAATAGATTTTGGTTTCATGAAGTTTATATTCCGACTTTTTCTTTATATATGGTTACCGTAAGTTACTGATTTTGGAACCTATAAACGTGAAACAGGGTTTGTTCGTCAAAAAGTAAGCATGTTTATCGAGCGAGTTCCTACGAAGACAAAAGCTACCTAGCCTTTTCTCAAGTATTCAATATACTTCAGTCTAACCGGAAGCAGCTCTTCTTTTCTTCTTTTCGTGTGGTTAGAAACTAACTAGGTGTCAGAGTTTTAATGCTGCCCATGGGCCTCTGACTTAGCTTCACAAGCTGTTGAGAAATATCTCTCAGACATGCTGGTTTCCTCACAATGTTTTCCTTCACCGATTTTTAAGCAAGTGATAATTATACAATACGCACATGAATGCGTTGAATCAGAGGTGCGAGTCTTGGGTTCGAACTCGAAACCTATAACTTGGCAGTTCGACGGTCACACCACTAGGCTATCACTGCTTTTTTACCGGATGCAGCTGAATACCAGTACATGGAGCGACTGCCTACCTCTGACCTCCACAACCCCTGTTACAAAGTAACCCTTTATTATACTTAGGTATAAGTAAGGTATACCCCTTAGTAAGACAGATAGTCAGACTTTCGGGCTTCTGACAACCCGTAACGACTGTCAAAGATCCACAAATGACAGCCCACTAAAATCTTCCCCAACGCAGAATAGATAATTGTGGGTCAAAATTAGCCTTTAATAATTTTACAAGTAAGTAGGTATTTATGACCCTAGGATCGAAACTAAAATGCTTTACTTCTTAACAGCATGCATGGAAGACAAAAGAACACACTGCGACGCGCCGACCCAAACACCAGATTTAGTTAGGGACAGAAGGATGAAGTTAATTTTAACTTATAATATTCTTTCCAAGTCCTGAACTACTCTAAAACCTCCAGAACCTATGAAGGCCTAGAAGTATAACATAAACACACACACGTACATGACTTATCTAGCACCCTCAACGACCATAAATCCATAGGGCACACGAGCGACCACAAAGAACTCGAGAACTCTCGCTCACGAACCGTCGAACCTAATTAAGGGCATCTTTCCATCGCTGGCTGATTTATTATCGTCATTAGAGCGTGTTCGAGATGTCACGAAGACGCCGCGATACCGAGCAATGGAGTGGTAACAACGAGAATAAATCGCTTGTGATGTATTTGTATGGAGATGTTTTATTATGCAATTGTGATTGAAGATTGTAGATGGCGTGTTTATGTGTTTTTGGTTTCCTGTAAGTGAGTTGTAAGAAGTAATGATTTTGAGAAGAGTTTAATAGTCGATTTTTATGTTTGTGAAATTCATGAAAATGTTGGTGAAAGGGCGTGTAACGTTTACAGCGCAAACATACATAAGAATCCAGCCAGCTATCTAGGATAGATTTAAACATTCGACCACAAAAGGTCAACAATTTCAAATTCATAAATTTTGAGTTTTTAATACTAAGGTATATGTAGGTATGTACTGCAATAATAAAAGCAAATATTGAAATTAAGGAAGGTTGTTTTACAAACAAATGCATTGTTTTTAAATTTCGAAATCTAGAATCTAGATTACCGGACGGGATTCCGTCGTTGGAGATTTCCAATGACCAAACCCGAGCCCGATGAGCCCGATACAGTACGCGAGACTTGGAACTGCCAATCTCTACTCGCGATTGCATTACCTCTTTGCAATCAACATAAATACACACATCAAAAGTGTCTAGGGATCAACATATATTTTTGCAATAACTTTTCTCTTCAAATTCAAATTCAAATTCAAATTCAAATCATTTATTTGCGAAATATGGGTAATTCTAGGGTGTCATTTTTATAAAAGTTCTTTAGACCATATCCTACCATGACAGGTGTGCAAAATATTACAATAAAATTTATAAACTATAACATATTAAATTACATATTGATTAACAATTGCATTATTTATACATTATATAATTGGACAATTACTGGACTTAATTATGAAATTGTTTTATCATTTAAATAATCATTAACAGAATAGTAAGCTTTTTGAATCAGATACTTTTTTAATTGGTTTTTAAATAGATTGAAATTATTAAATTCTTTTATGTACTTAGGTAGTTTATTATATATCTCTTGATTGATATTAATTTAAATTTTCTTTAAGGATTCATCAAATAAAGTGTTTTCGTTTGTCACAGTAACGATAAACCAAGTCACCTTTGCATTAATAAAGAAATTTGCCATTTTCCTAATAAAGGGATTTTTGACATTTGAACCACTAACATTAAAGTTCGAAAAAAAGACTGAAATAACAGTTTTCTTTAAAATTTTATTGGGTAACTTAAACAATTAATAATCCGTGTTTCTACCGCGAACACTAACAACACAAGAACATCGGTTTGGCATACTCAAAATGAGTTCATCCAAATCACGCTGTGGAATGGCCGCCCATGTTCGTTGCAACAACAAAAAAAGGTCTTCTTGCAACTGGATACCCTCCATATTCGGCAGAGCTCTTCTCTGTAGCATATCCCATGCATGCTCAATCGGGTTCAAGTCTGGCGACTGAGCAGGCCAGGGCAGGACATTGATGTTAGCTGCGGCGAGAGTCTGTCTTACAACTCTTGCGGTGTGCGGTCGTGCATTATCATGCATTAACTGAAATAAGGGACCGATTTGCACTTGTAGAGGAACGATGACGTCAGATACAATCGTCTCAGCATAAATTTGAGCGTTGAGGTTGCCTCTGATCCAAATCAACTCAGTTCTTCCGCCGATCCAAATACCCGCCCATACCATGATGGTTCCACCACTATAAGGATGGACTTCCTGGCAGGATTTTAATCGCTGTTGGCGTCCAGGGGTTCTCCAGTGTCGTATACGTCTTGTATCCGGTCTCATACCAAAACGAGACTCATCAGAAAAGCACACGAAACGCCATTGTTCTTCTGCCCAATTTCTGTGTTCAAGAGCCCATTGAACTGAGTTGATTTGGATCAGAGGCAACCTCAACGCTCAAATTTATGCTGAGACGATTGTATCTGACGTCATCGTTCCTCTACAAGTGCAAATCGGTCCCTTATTTCAGTTAATGCATGATAATGCACGACCGCACACCGCAAGAGTTGTAAGACAGACTCTCGCCGCAGCTAACATCAATGTCCTGCCCTGGCCTGCTCAGTCGCCAGACTTGAACCCGATTGAGCATGCATGGGATATGCTACAGAGAAGAGCTCTGCCGAATATGGAGGGTATCCAGTTGCAAGAAGACCTTTTTTTGTTGTTGCAACGAACATGGGCGGCCATTCCACAGCGTGATTTGGATGAACTCATTTTGAGTATGCCAAACCGATGTTCTTGTGTTGTTAGTGTTCGCGGTAGAAACACGGATTATTAATTGTTTAAGTTACCCAATAAAATTTTAAAGAAAACTGTTATTTCAGTCTTTTTTTCGAACTTTAATGTTAGTGGTTCAAATGTCAAAAATCCCTTTATTAGGAAAATGGCAAATTTCTTTATTAATGCAAAGGTGACTTGGTTTATCGTTACTGTGACAAACGAAAACACTTTATTTGATGAATCCTTAAAGAAAATTTAAATTAATATCAATCAAGAGAAAAGTTATTGCAAAAATATATGTTGATCCCTAGACACTTTTGATGTGTGTATTTAGTCTGGATGGTCATCAGACAAAATAATGATGTTGTAAGTTCGAAGGATCCATGACCACGTATCTTTCGAGAATAATGTTATCGAACATAATATTATACTTACTTTTAGGAAGCCTTTAACAATTCAAAGACCTTTCTCAACCACTTAAGTTTTTTTGACGGTCAGATTGGCCACCGATTGTTCGCTCGTTAGAAATAGATAACTATTTCGCTAGCTCTCGTTGTAATTTCATTTAAGTATTGTTTATTTTTTACCTACTTAAACTTTTTAAATTCTCTTAAAAAGTCAAAATACTTTACAAAAAAAAGAAATACAAAATCGTTTACTGTCACAATTAGCATTGCATGTTAAGATAACACATTAAGACGTGTTTGGAGCCTCACTTTAAGCAAACAATGCCTGTATTAGAAGACTCAGCTCTTCCATAACATTGGGATATTGTCCATATTATACTAATTATGAGATACTGTAAATACTGTAATATAAAAAGTGTGATATGTTTTTTAGGATTAATTTTAATTTTGTTATTGTTGAATTCAAAAACAGGGACTTAAAATATTATAGTGTGACTAGATAGTTTTGGTACAATTGTGTTAGCGGTGGGACACCCTGGTGGGAGCGTCGGTCGCTCGCCCGCGTGAACCAAAGGATTGCCATCAACGAGAAACTAGCCCATAATTTTTGACTTTATGTAGACGATGATGTGCGCATTTTGGTGCAGATAAAACGCCAATAAGTTTATGTTGGCGCTCACTTAAACTTTAGGTATACATTAAAGTTGGCGCACATAAACACAGAATCAGTATGTTAAGTATTTTACCAACTATGTTGGAGTCAGCTTCCAGCCTAACCGGATACAGCTGAATACTAGAATTTTACACGTCGTCATGAAGCTTATCTTACCTCTACCATCCAGAAACTGGGTAATACGATATCCCTTGGCAGGACTAACTGTCCGTGTTTCGGGCTCCTGACGACCCATAACGACTGTCAAAGATCCACGAACGAAGAACGAACGGCGTAACGTGCTTTTCGAGGCACGGAGTTGTTTCTGAATGTAAACATGGTCACCCATCTACGGAACAACCCTATGCATAGCTTAACCTAAATCTAGGCATACTGAGTAATTAAATAATAATATGAATGAGTAATATAATAAATGAATAATAATTTGTCAGGTCGTGAAATGTTATTGTGTGTTTCATCAGGAATTTCTCAGTAGCTTCGCGGAGTCTGGATTTATGCCTGCTTGATGGCAATAGGCTCGCCCCCTATTCCAACAGACTTAAATCATAACTTGTCAAATGTGGGTGTACTATTGCCACACCTCTGTCTAACCCAGCCTTTTCCAAAGTGGACGATAACGCCCCCTAGTGTAAAAATAAGTTACACAACAAAGATAAAAAAAAAATTAATAAATTTACAAAGTAAGTATATGTGGAAGAGCTTGACTAATCATTTTAAAGTATCGAGTATCGACGAATTATTTGTAAATCGATTTGAAATGCAGCATTACCTTTGTTTTAATCATGTTACACGTGCTTTAACAATACCAAAATTCGTGCTTTAACAATTCGTGCAAAAACAATAGATTAATGGTGTTTCTTTTTTGAGGGTGGGAAATTATCAAATAACTCTGACGCTCTTTCCCGTTCGTAAAAACGAAACATTTTTATAAGTAAGTAATAGTAGCAATTTTTCTTTTATTATTGATAAGCGCGCATTGGACATACATCTCACCTGATGATAAACTATGAACCATCTTCTTATTTTCGTGTGGTTAGTGACTAACCTGGTGTCACAGTTTTTATGCTGCCCATGGGCCTCTGACTTAGCTTCACATGCTGTTTAGAAATATCTCTCAGACATGCTTCCTCACGATGTTTTCCTTCACAGATTTAGCTAAGCACGTGATAATTATACACACATGAAGCCGTAAAATCAGAGGTGCATGCCTTGGGTTCGAACTCGAGATTCGACTTGGCAGTCCGACGGTCACAGCACTAGGCTATCACCCCACCAACCATGTTTGCAGTTCTTTGATACTAAGTGCCCCATTTTGTGTAGGTACTCCACATGAGCTAACAAACTACTCTTACCTTATGTTCACTGAGTTTCCTCAGCAACTCGTGGTAGGGAGCTCCTCTTGCAGCCGCTAACGACGGCGGTGGCAGTCGACCCTCCATGCAGTGCAGCCAACGACGGAGGCATCGTAACTCGTGAGCGGTGTCTGGTAGGAGAAGAACATTCCATTAATATGGCTATGAAAATGGTAATGGTTTCAGATATTTAAAAAAAATTGTATATGTTGGGTGCAAACATTATAATTACAATGCTAAATGCTTGTTAAAGTTTTTAAATATCTTATTATGAGACCCAGTCAGCTAATAAAACAAATACAAATGAGTAACTACTTATTAAAAACAATTTTATTAAAAAGTTCTACAAAATAATAAAACGCTACAGTCCCCGGCACGTAACTTGGCAAGATTTTGACGTAGTGGGGGAAAGTTCGCGCATCGTACACTTAGTGGAACAAAAAAGTGGTCACTTTTATTCCTTGTCATTGTTCTATGGTTATTGCCATAATTTATTTTTAGTCATTAAGTTAAACAAAGGAGAGGAAAACGTGATACTTATTAGGTGTTATAAATAAAATAAATGCATTTCAAAGTAAAAAAAAATATTTAAACAAAAAATTCTCATTCTCAAACAAAAACAGTACACATTGTATGCCATTTTTCTGGCATGTCTGCGTAAAACGGTATTTGGTCCCGGCATTGTAATTACCGTAACAAAAACTAAATTTAAAACAATAACAACAACTCTTATTAAAAACTGAATTTAAAACAATAACAACAACTCTTAATAAAAACTGAATTTAAAACAAAAACATAAACTCGTATCAAAAAGTCAACAAAAACAAAGGGTACAACTTTCGTGCACGCAAGTGTAATCGGGAGCGAACGGAATGAAGACGCGGTGCGGGAGGCAGAGGTCGACTGACGCACCAATCGCGCGCCCGGATCGGCGCTACGTCATACCCCGCGTCCCGCTTGACCACCAAAGAGACCTTAACTATGACTTCTGCGCATCTGATGACTCTTGCCAAGTTACGTGCCGGGGACTGTACCTCTGTTTCATTTACATGAACTAAAGAAAACCTTTGCAGTAACAGCGCCATCTGGTAGCCACAGTAGCTATTTACATTGATTGTAGTACGAGAACTGGTTCATAGATGGCGCTGTTCACGATTTGACCAGTTAACAAAATAGGAGCAATACATAATTCATCCACGAAACAATTTTTAAATTACTAACTATAATTTTGTTCAATAAAAAGATTTCTGGATGGATTTCGGACAGGGCTTTGCTTAGCATTGGGACAGTGTAGGCCAATTTACAAGCTCAAAGCCACACATGATTTTATCTAGAGGTTACTAACCAACTGTGTCAGAACTGTCTCCCTCGCGATGCTGCTGCTCAGGACTAAGTAGCAACCGGAGACCTTCCCACTTGACATTCAAATGTTCTATTCGCCACGTCACCTGAGAAAACAAAATAGTATGAATTTATAAACCATCTATCTCGGCGGTATATTATTCAAGGTAATAGTTTGATATTCATAACTTTAGGATAAATGTGTACTATAAACACAAGTTACGTATTATTAATGAACATATTGACGCAGTATAAAGGCTTACTTTAGGTAGCACATTTGCAGCAACTGATATAAAATGAATTCTTTCATACATGTTTCAGATAACTTAGTCCAGTGCGCTGCGCCTAAGGACATTTTGTCCGTACAATTTTACACATAAGGCTGCTTTCACGTTAGGACGTTAGCAGCGTGACAGTAGCGCCGGAACACATACCTTCACCGCAGAGGCCCGTTAGACGCTTTGTACGAAATTTCAAATTCTTATCTTTAAGAACAATAATAATGTGTTTTTGCCGTGCTAGCTAATTAGCCTAATGTGAAAGCGGCCTTACAACACACATCGCGGCTTGTATCCTTTTTTTTTTGAGGGTTGGAACTCATCCAATGTCTTCTCCCGCACTGGGTGGAGCGGACGGGAGTGTCAGACTCTTACTGATTAAAACCCATCCATGTTCCTTCCTTAGCCCTTTATACCAGGGAAAAATTGTCCGAAAGGGTTAAGTACCTCTACCCCGGAACATAAAGGGCTTTTTTTTTGTTTTTTTTTTTAAGCCTGGGAAATCAAAACCCATCCATGTTCCTTCCGTAGCCCTTTATGTTCCGGGGTAGCGGTAACCCTGTCGGACAATCCCGCTTACCCGGCAGGCTTGGCCCTGAGGGGCCCCTTCATACGCTGTCATCTCTTTGAGGCGCGCGTGGAACACGTACGCGCCGTACGGCGCGGGCCTGGTCCAGATCGAGCGCTGAGCTACCCATGATTACTCACCGCCCGCAGACGCCCGCGCCTACGGTGGCCGGGAGTCGTCACGTGGCTCCCGACGCCCGGGGCGTCTCCTGCGGCGGCTGGGACGGGAGGACCTTTCCCTCTCCCATCCCACCGCCTCCTTCGCGAGCATGACTGCTTCGCAGAAGGAGGTGACTGCCTCCCACTCCCTCTCGCTTCGGACCATGGCTTGCATCAGAGCCGGGCGCGAGAGGTCACCGCCAATCGCCTCTACGAGCAACACGGCGGTGCTCCGCCCAAGCGTTCACCGTGTGCTCCACCGAGTCATCTGGGCCATCCTCGCAGTACGGCTTGCATCCTGGACTTAGTTTTCAAAACCAAATCCTTGACGTCAAGCATAAAAAGATAAGTGACTGCTACTTACTTCAGCACTGGCTTCAGGTATACGTTCTAGTATAGCGGTGGCCTGCTCGATAAACTTGGCGCGGCGCGGTTCCACTGACACCAACTCCGACATACGACTCTGTAAACAATACACACTATATGTAGGTACATTTCTACTTAAAATCCTGTCTACATGATCTTTACAATTGACTATTTGAATCGATCAAAAATAAAATATGATATCACATGGAAAAAAAGACCGCTCGTCTAAAAACTTCCATCACCGTACAGAAATCATTGTGTATCCGTGCATCGAGCTGAATGGCGTGCAACTGTAGAGGCCTATGTCCAGCTGGGGACTCATATAGACTGATGTCATATAATGATGATGACTGATGAAAACCGCATTAAAATCTAAGAATAAAAATAAGAATTCCTATAAAGGCAGGATCTAGGTGAGTCTTCTGTAAACTGTCGCCAGAGCTGAGTCCCCGGTGTGTCGTACTTTAAGGATTCTTAACTGCCCTCCTGACCACTAATCATGAATGTAATCTATTTGCTGATGAATGGAATAGAATTATGCGAGTATGTCTGATGTTTTGCGAGAGAAAGTATGCTAGGGTGTCTTCTATTATATTATATGTTAGTATTTGAATTTTTTTTTGTTCTGTATATCTATTTCTATATTATCTATGTTAATTAATAAAATTGGTGTTACCGTTTTAATTAACAATAAACAATAACTGACCATCCTCAATTTTCTGCTGGACAAGTTCTCGGGACTAGAATAGATCTCCTCCTGCACGTGCGTGAGCCACTGGCACAGCTCGTTGAACTCCGCGACCAGCTGGCTGAGCGACCACTGGCGGTTGAACCCGGAGGTCGGGTTCAGCAGGCGGGGACAGCCGTGGAGAGAGGAGCTGTGGAGGAGAAGCTCGCCGTTTGCTTCCTGGAAATTACAAGTGGAATGGTGTTATTAGAGTGTTTAAAATACATGTGTGAGTGAATGAGTACCATGTACAGTCGCCAGCACATCAAGCCATCCCAAACTGTCAAATGTTCCCAATTGAAATTGAACCTGATGCTTTTGTATTAAAGTTGAAAATCTGCCTGCCTAACCTTTTATGTTGGTGTCGGCTTCCAGTCTATGCGAATGCAGCTGAATACCAGTATTTTACATGGAGCGATTGCCTATCTGATCTCCACAACCCGATCAGTAACTGGGTATTAATCCAGTAACTGGGCAATACGGTACCCCTTGGTAAGACTGGCTGTCAGGCTAATGTTGTAAAACTATCAAAGGAATTTGTCAAATTGGGATAGCTTGATGTGCTGGATTCTGTACTTACTATGAAGCTAAAATTTACTGGGTATGTCTTTCATTTACTTGAATATGCCCTGACGGCAAAGAGTATTTGGTAAGCTCACTTTAGCAGCCCAGAATCTGAAAGTACCCGGTGGATTTCAATATACTTGCTCCCTATTAAATAGGACTGGCGGTGTACCTGCAGTACACCCACATTTAGGCAGTTATGTTAAGCCTATTGCCATCAACTGGGCACAAAACCAAACTCCGGCCTATCCTAAGAAATTCCAGATAGAAAACCCAATAACACTTTGCCCGAACCGGTAATCGAACCTAGGACCTCATGAGTAAACGAGATTGTCCGAAAGGGTTACCGCTACTCTGGAACTTAGAGGGCTAAGGAAGAACATGGATGGGTTTTAGTCAGTAAGAGTCTGACACTCCCTTCCGCTCCACCCAGACCGGAAGGAGTCATTAGATGGTTCCACAACCCTAAAAAAAAAGAGGATCTCAAGGTCAGTTGTAGCGCTTGCGGCCACTAGACCAACGAGGTAGTCATTAAAATAGTTGTTATTGTTGGTTTACCTTGCAACTGTCTATTATCTGGTTGTCCATGATATAGTCGTAGTGGTGTTGAAGCAAGGGCCACAGGTCGTCGCCGGCGCTGCCGCCACTCGCTGCGGAGCCCCAGCTGCGACGCCAAGCTTCCCGACATGGCTCCTTCCTGGAAAAGTAGAATTGACAGAAGAAATTAATAATTATCTCTAATGTAAAGTAATGAAAAAAAGAGTAAAAGCCCTTTGCATATCCTTGCTATGTTGTGTTCAAATACTACTTTTATATTTGTCATTTATTAAGCCAGTTAAATTACTATCACATAGAAATCTACCCAGACTTAGCAGGCATTTTCGTCATACAATTAACCTTTTGATCGCCAGATCATAAACGCTACAAATTTATTTCTTCTTCTTATCATGAATTTCCCAATATCCATGGTGTCTTTTAATTTATTTCTTGTCTTTAAATACGTACGAGAGCTTACATTTATAACATATCTATATAAGGTGACTGGTAATTAGTAACCGATATTTAAACACGTGATTGTACAGTCACGAGCAAAACTATGTATACACTTAGCTAATTTCATATGCTTAATTATTTAATGAATTTGTATGTTGTCATACACATTGCATTTTCGAATCCATAGGTTTACCGTACAAGTCGTATCTCAAACTTGGAATGGTTATTTTACGGAAAAATCGGTTCTGGAAACTACTTGGTGTATACATATTGGTGCTCGTGACTCTACTCATGATTACAATCAACTTTCCCAAAGAATTTCTTTTTGTATACTCAGTAGTTTTATTTTTAAAGTTAAACTTCAAAGTTTGACTTTGCGCGCGCCAGTTGTTTTATTACTGTGATAAAAATAAAACTATTGAGTATACAAAAAAAGTTTCTTTGGAAAAGTTGATTGTAATCATGAGTAGAATCACGTGTTTAAATATCGGTCACTAATTACCAGTCACCCTATATAAACACACACAAAAGTAATGATTTCATTGTTAATTTCGTGTTGATAGTGTACCGCATTGTCACATATTTGTGTCGTTGGCGTACAGGGCATGCGCTTGCTTGTCACGTTACACGTATATATGACAATGGCATTCAACAGGTTAACTACTATCCGCTAAAACTCTACCTAGACTACACACAATTCCGTTATACAACGATTAACGCATTCTCTACTTATGATAAGATTTTAAAGGCGAACAAGGACAGTGCTGCGAAGCCTGATTTCTTCAAAAAGAGTGCTAGATGATTGCTTTCTTTATTGGCTAATATAGCGGTCCAGCTACAAGGTTAAGACCGCTTTATATATTAACCATCGAGCATTGAGGGCTTAAGCTCACATCGGGTAAACATAGCTATACCACTATTAGAAAAGTAACTGTTTATAAAAAAATAGAAAATAAAATGACAATTATGAACTTGTTTCAACCATAAAGTTTAATGTCAATAACCCCGCCTTGTTTACATTCTCAGCAATATTAAAATGAATCGAGTGTAGTTAGCTGTAGTAATTAATTCTTGTTAGGTCGTGCGCAAACAAGCTCTGTTTACTACAGCGCGGAGGCACTAGACTATAAAATAGCTTTTGTTGTGGTAGTTACTCGATACCTGCCCTCGGCCATATTGTATATTTATTGTGTTTTATATCGTAAATTAGATACAGATTGTTGTTATATTAAATGAAATTTTTGCATTACAATATTTTAGAAAAATATGTTCTGATCTTTCAATAATTCAACCGTCTCGTCTGTGCGGTTTCGTCATGAAGCTACCAGCTGCATAGCACCCATAATAGAGATGATGCCTGAGTACAAATAACAAAAAATATTAGACACTAATTGTTTGGTTTATCATATTATAATCCTGAGTATATTTAAATCTTCAACTAGTGTAAGTTGAAGATTTAACTAATGCAAATGTAAATCCTTACTAGTATGTATTATAATTTATTGCAAAAGTTTGGATCGATATTTGTTACTCAATCACTTCGGAATGGCTGAACCGATATGGATGAGATTTGGCACACAGATAGTTTATAACCTGGTAATACGTTGCGGTGGGATAATTTCAGACAACCACGCGGGCGAAGCTGCTGGCAGAAACTAGTCAACAATAAAGTCTGTTCTATTAATAATACCGTACCTCTTTTTAGTAAGACTGTGGTATGGCCGCTCTAGTTGGTCGCAGCGGCCGCCAGGCGGCGCGGGCGCGCTCCTCAACGATGACAACGAGAAGCTACTCTTCATTGAAGAGTGTTCGAAACCTGAAAAGAATATCACTTAGATGAATATCTTGCATTTTTTCTTCGGTGTCACGAAAATGATCGTGATTGTGAAAATGAATCTCAGTAAGTCTGGACCACCGCTCTCCCTCAAAAATCAATATACTAAGGACTGAATGAGTATCCCAAGTTATATGAGCTATTATTTAATTTTATTCCTGTGGCATTATCAAAGCCACACCACGACGCATGGTAGCCACATAATCATCAGTATTAAGAATAACAGATGCTCCTGAATTGCACAACGATCTGTTTGCTCCGATAAACTATAACCGTAAGAGGAGTCAGAGATACAGGTTTATCCTAGTACAGGCAACATACTATACGATACCTACATTATTTCTAAGATTTATACTTACTAGAGATGGGCCAAATGTGGTTTGAACCGAATCCGTCGGCCGAACTTCGAACCATCCCTAATTTATACTGTATTTTACCAATTTTTTGAATAAATTTTATTACTGTTCAGATGTGTAAAATTTATTGTTGACTGTGCGTCGGAGTCGTTCGCAGTCCATCTCTCGAGCTTAGTCTCCCGTCTCTCGCACGCTCTTGGACGCTAAGCCTGACTGTGATGTGTTCGCTGATGAAGGGAAGATCTTATCAGTATGTTTGGAGTTTTGCGGGATGAGCGTACGACAGTCGAATAGTTGTGTAGGTACTTAATGAATGTGATTGGCGTTGGCCGTTTCATGTTCAAATAAATTAATAACAATAAATGAATAAAGTATAAATAAGTTCAAGCTACTTACTTGTAGACATCTTGTTCGTTTTGTATCAGGAGCTTCTAATCAAATCAATTTAGTGATAAATCAACATTAGGGCTCCCGAATCCTTTGTACTGTCTCATCAATTCCTTAATCTTTGTACTTCAATACGATCTTCAACCGTATTGTCTAAGTGATAAAGTCTAAAATTGCTTCGTTTAAATAGTGCTATGGCGACTAGATTCGTTTTCTAAAGTTAAGTACAATAAATATTGTTGGATCATGTCATCTTGAGGGAGTCATGAGTTTGAAGGTTGCTTGTTGGTTTGGTTACTCTTTCGGTGGTTTCACATTTTGGTTGGCGGTTTTGTTTTCTTTTGCCGCGTTTTTCTTTGTCGGTCGGTCCTGGAAATAAAGAAAAAAAACTAAATTAGAAAATTAATTTTAGGAAACTAAAGATACACTCAACCTTTAACTCAGCAATATGTAAATGATCAGCCAGTTTTATAGGAACTAAAAAGTAGGGAGTATATTTAAAGTCGTTTTCGAGTAGGTAAGTAACAAGGTAAGTTTGGATCATGACCTCTTAGGGCCGAGTCACACCGGAATGGCAGCGGCCGGCAGCGACGCGGCGAGCACTTTCAGTGTGAAAGAATTTTAAACTTTATCTACATATCTAAAAGACCAGTATCGCTTGAAAAGCTTGAAAAGGTCGCGAGCGGCCACGCACGTCTTGTTGGTGGCTCTGCCCCCGCCGCAACATTTCTCTGTAGTCTATTTTTTCCTTTGTTTGTTTCTTTCTTCTTCTTCTTCCGCAATAAGTGCTATAATAACCAATTCCATCATGTTCACTGCAAACACACGAGTTTCCTTGCCAAATGTCGAAACTAAACTAGTCAAGAGGAGACTAGGCGCGTGGGGTCTGGGGGTCGCACGAGCCCGCCAGCGGCGACGCCGGCGGCCGCTGGCAGCCGCTGGCGTCGCCACCGGCCACTGCCATTCCGGTGTGACTCGGCCCTTAGTATGTTTCGAATTTCTTCTAAGGTATCAGTCAGCTAGGAAATGGCGGTGCAACTACTTCAGTACTGAAATAAACCTTTCATTACTAGTGCCCACATTGCCCACCAACAACAGCCGGTCGATTTTGTAAAAATCTCATCGTGAAAACTTGTATGAAGTGAGAGTGAAGATGTCGTTTTACCTAATACTAAAGATTGACACTATTGACAGCTCACTTAAAACTTCACCTACGTTTTCACAGTGACTTTTTTATAGAATAGCACTACAGTAGTAGCATAAACATAACAACATCACGCCTGTATTCTCTTAAGGGCTATGCAGTGGTGTACCTATAGTACATCCACATTCCGCCAGTTATATTTAAGTCCCATGTAATAGCGTGCGAGCCCTGGGAAGCCGGTTAACCGCTGCTCTTTAATTTCAGGCTGAAAAGCGTAATAGAGCATCTAATTTTTAGGTCCTAAAGGTTTTGCTATTATCATCATCATCAGCCTATAGTAGTCTACTGCTGGACAAAGGCCCGTCCAATTACACGTCACCAACAGCGCGATTCATCATCATCTTGCTGCCACCAGCTACCCTGCGAAGATTGTGGCTCCATCTACCCTGTCAATTCGCGGCCTTTACTCAAGAACACGTCTACCTCAACGGGTATCGGTTCTACGGTTGATAAGGCCGTCCCATTCCCATTGCCACTTCAGCTTGCTGATTCTGTGAGCAATATCGACATCTTGCTATGTTGGTCATATATAAAGATCAAAACAGGATACATGGAGAATTTAAAAGTTCCAATTAATCATTTAGGCTTTCACCGGACACGTCAAGGTTTGATATGTTTTACAAAGGAAGCAGATATGATCAGTTCAAGTACCACTCTCGACGTAATATGTTTCAATTAGGAACTACAAATTGGAGTACCGTATATAAAATGGCAGAATTTCTCACGAGAACTTTATTCAGTTATATCATAACAACATACATAGTATTCTGCCTGTATTCCCTCAAGCTTTAGGCGGAAATGTACCTTTAGCACAGTATACCTACATTTCACCAGCTATGTTTAAGTCCCATGTAACAGGTGGCAAGTCTATAACCATCAACCGGGCACAAATCCAGATTCCAGCCAGACTGCTATTAATTGCCCGAACTCAGTCTAGTAGACTAAATAGACCATGGAAGTATAGGGTCATTCCTCTCTAAGGAATGCAACTAAACGATTTTACCAAAATGCACATTTTTAACTAAAGCGTGAAAAAAAACTCTGTAAGGGTCACCGCTGCCGCGGGACACAAAGGGCTAAATAACGAACATGGATGGATTTGTTCAGTAAGAGTGTGACACTCTCTTCCGCTCCACCCAGAGCAGGAATTTATTTGATGACCCTCAAAAAAAAGCAGCGACCTAAACAAAACACGTTCGCTTTTGGCAAAAAACAGTTCCTGATTGATAAACACTAAACACCGGTTTCGTTTTGCCAATCAGCATAATAATTATGTGACTTGAAGATTGTTTCAGGATTAAGATAACACCAGCAAATTGAGGAAACCCGTCAGTGATGACTGAATGCATCCGCCGAAGCTTTTACTAAGCGAATTCGCCTTTCCTCGTTGCTTGGTAATTATCAAACCGTTAACTAATATACCGGTGTTCCAGCGAATGAAATAACTGCCTCTCTAAATATGACTGACCCATGGTTCGTTGGACTAATTAGAGGTATAGGTACCCACCACATTGACTTAAGACATGAAGAATTTTGTTCTACTCTTTATTTCTCGGAGAGCCTCGCGATGGCATCTGACATTCCTTTTTAAATCCAACATTCTTTTTTTACAGATCTGGCTACAATAAAACCTCATCTTCAATCAGTAGTCCACTGCTGGTCTTAGGCCAATCCAAACGCACTCATGACACACCAAAAAATACCCTTAGTCAGTATTTGTTGCTCTACATTTCCCAAAATCTCTGACCAGCAATCAAATCCGTTAAATCGCATGCAAAAAACAAATTAATTTTCCCCAACACCATCTAGGGCCGTAAAGTTGCGCATACGCATCCAATTTACAATCTCCAATGAGCATCTTACATAATAAGCAATACGGAAGGTAATTTACTTAAAACTCGTATGTTATGAAAGATTTTAATTAACTTACGCACTACAGACAATCGGTGCTACCGTGTATGTTTTTGTTATTGGGTTTCACCGTGAAATTGATTGAATAACTGTTATTATTTATGTTAGCACTTCTGTAAATTGAGTGATTATCGATTTAACTAATATTTTAGCTGATACACCTATTTGTGACGTGTTTAGCATTCCGGTTGTGGAGGCTCTGCAGTGCCTTCGGAGGTGGTTCTGGAGGGTCCTTTGGGGATCATCGTGGTGATGGGGATTAGCCAGCTGAGCCGTATTGATCATCAACGTCATCAAAGGTCTAGGGGTAGAGATAGGCTTCTAGCTTACTTGTATTCCATTGTGTTACGAATAGTTGTCCAGTCAATCAAATTGTACCAAAAAGTATGCATATTAAAAACTTTTTAGAGACTTCATCAATGGTTCACGAAGAATCCTGTTTTCTGAGGAACACCCCCACGTTAAGCAATAACTTTCTCATATTCCAAGAAAGCATTTTTAAGTTCACTTGTCCACAAGACTTTCAAAACACACTCCTTATGAATAACCAACTCATATAACATTCTAAACAAACAGATGAACTCAAAAACGAAAGTGAAAACAGTGACCGGTAGCGCTCAATATAAACAACTGAGTACACAAAAAAAAAGACCAAGTCTTAAGCCGAGCCCTTATCTCATAACACAGCCTAAATACTTTCTCCAACCGATCGATTGTTTTCACTGTACGTCACCAAGGGCACCCAGTAACAGCACGATTGGAAAGTCGCAATTTTCCTTGACAGTTTCACACCAATTTGCGGATTTATACGACAAATCGCTGCGACACGCGCCCGTGGCTTGTTAGCTGTTGTTCTAAAATGGTGTGTTATGAACATTTTTGAAATCGCTGGTCGGTTTCGTGTTTAGCTGACTAGGGGTCCTAGACAAGTGTGAATCGCTCCGTGTTAATTCGATTTCGAAAATTGTTGATCGAACAATTCGTTATCTTAGCGATTCGGATTGTCATGAACGCCCCTTGTCACTTGTTTGCTAATATTGATCGAGTTTCGTAACACAATTCGACATTGTCTAGCACTTAGCGATCGAAAACGATTGAACACGTGACATTTCGGATTTACCTAATTTCGATAACGTTACTAAAAATGTGTCTTTGTGTAGGCCCCCAGGCTGGAAATCAAATGTTTAGCCTCGGCTCTAATAATCCAATCTAATCCTTGTCGAAGTAAAATCGTAAACGATACTAGGAATGAAGAATACGTTTACCAGGGGCGCTGGCATCCAATCAAGGCGGATTTTGTTTCTCCATAGATACGCAGCCATAGACTCTAATCATGGAAATAAGGTGTTGCACAATAGCCAAGTTGCTTCCAAACAGCGACAATGAACTTGATCTTCAAACAGACGCCTTACCTAACTGCCTTGGCTATATTAAATATTTGAATACAAATTAATTACCGGATGTCCGCTAATACAAGGCAAATAACACCAAAACAGAACTCACAACGACTATTTATATACAATCACTTAACATGTTTATTGATAACACACCAAAACAAACGGTAGGTGAAAAAGAATTTTAGTCGAAAACTTTTTCCAATACTGTAAGTAAACATGGCGTTTACTTTCTACTGCTAACCCATAAACCGCGTGCTATGGGTCAAACTGACCTCCACAATGTACACCAATTTGATCCGTCTACTGTTCTAACGGTAAACGCATTATAGCTGAAATTTATGGCTCCAAGATAATACCCTGAGCTGTCTCATGTACAGCGAATATTAATTTAGTTGAATTTGCAGTATTTCTATCGACAACCAGTATATAATTTAACGTTCTAGATGCTGGAGAATGATCTGTTAAAACCAATGTTCAAAGGCAAAATGGTTGGAAGCTACGCTATTCAAAGAACTTGGATTGAATAACAGTCTTTAATTGAAATAAAACGTGCACGTATTTCTTAAGAAGCACATCTTGTTTGAATCACATTTGTTATTCTGGATATTTCTCGAACAGCTGAGAGCAGGTTAGGCAGAATCGACACTCCTACGGGAATTCTTAGTTAATTTAAGAATCCCGAGAAATCCAATAAAGAAAATCAATCTTGGAGACAACAAGACAATACAAGAAAACACTTTCAAATGTGGGAATACAGTAATAAGCCAAACAAAGTAAATACGACATGATATCTTTCCTACCAAAGAAACGATAAGATTTAATAACTAACTTGACCCTTACAACCTTACAAAGTCTAGACAATCAAGAGATAGCATTGTTCAAGTTTCAAAGTTTCAACATTCTTTCTCTACAGATGTCAGATCGAAAGAAAAGAGTGCTCATTACCCCAAAGGTCAGGTAAGGGAAATGGTTAAAGCTAACATAATCCTAGCACGTGATAGGTCAACTAATTATGTGCACTTTGACATCTGAAGAAAGATTGTATCAGGAAGATGAGCAGCGGATTAATAATAGTAAATGACGCTTGACGTCTAACCTGTTACAAGAAGACAAACTAGAAATCTGTTTTTATTGATCCATACTCGAAACATGACGCATGATGCTAAAATTAAACCAGGAGAGGCGCACTTAAATCAACGGAAATTGTAAAGCGTACTATAATAATACGACGGGGTGAAAAATTTCAACGCAGGTAGCTTCAGAATAAGCGGGATTGCCCGAAAGGGTTACCGCTACCCCGGAACATAAAGGGCTAAGGAAGCAACATGGATGGGTTTAAGTAAGCAAGAGTCTGACACTCCCTTCCGCTCCCAGAGCGGGTGGTCATTTGATGATTTCCCACCCTCAAAATAAAAAAGGGAGCTTTTGAATCGGCCACCGGCTTTGCGTCAATGTCACTTCCACCACATGTATATTGTGTTTAAAGAAATAGTATCTATACTATGATCTATACCTTTATAACATTCGATTCGGTTTCAATTGACTACCAACAAAATAAAAACACATACCTCTATTTCTTTAGGGCAAAATTGCATCTGCGCTATTCATCCAAAAAGTTTTCTCTAAAGCGTTTGACAGACGCGACTAGATTGAACAAAGCATAGATAAGAATATTTGCATATCTTTTTTAGCTGACGAGACAGACATCGTCAGTCACAATGGGTAGCAATTGCTAAGAAAACAGCGGGTCAATGCTATCAGTATAACTTCCGCAGAAACAGAAGCTCTATTGTAGTATCACACTGGGTGGTCTTTCTCAGCCTGGGACTACATGACTATAAACTTTGCACACACTTTCAAGTAATCAACGTTACACGAAATTTCTAATGGTTATATGATTAACAAGCGGGTAAAAGTAAAGATGAATTCTGACAGATTAAAGATGAATGAGTTATTTAATTTAAACGAAACGAAAGTAAATATGTTATCACGATCGCTCCGTGCGAAACATATTCTAGTTTAAACAATGTGTAAAAAACAAACTGACTCTTTGTAAACTACTTTCCCTTAAATAAGTTATTAAAGCATAGATTGATATGTAAATTAATTTTAATAACTGAATAGTGAATGGAGGAGCTCGTTGCTAAGTACTAACAGCCGCTCAGGTCGATCCATCAGGTTAAGCTACGCTTGCCTGGGTTGTCCGTGGATGGGTGAGCATCATTACATACCGAGACTCCTCCTTGCCTCGGAAAGCACGTTAAGTCGTTGGTCTCGGCTGTCATTTGTGCATCTTTGACGGGCATGCATTTTGCATCGTTACGGGTTGTCAGAAGCCCGAAAATCTGACAGACAGTCTTACCAAGGGATATCGTATTGCCCAGTTACTGGGTTGTGGAGGTCAGAAAGGCAGTCGCTCCATATAAAATACTGGTATTCAGCTGCATCCGGTTACACTGGAGGCCGACTCCAGCATAGTTGGGAAAAGGCTAGGGAGATGATGAACTGAATAGTGAATTATTTTCTCAATTAAAGCTGAAGAAGAAAGCGCGTTTATTTTTCATTGAGGAAGAATACGAAACGAGATGTGTACTTCGCAATGAAATTAAGGCGGTTCTGAACAATAACAAACGTATCAATCATCGTTACTTGACGGAACACAGTGAATAAGATTGAAATAAATTCTATCGATATAATGAATGCCTCGGGCAGGTGGATTCTCTTTTTAAAAGGTTAGAAGTTTCATTAATTACCAGGGTATATTTGGAAAGACGAAATTCACTTTTATTTAACATCATGTTAAAATGTAGAAGCCAGAATTTATACATGATTTTTGAGCAGTTATTTGTGGTTCTAAGACGTTGTTGGTTGATACTGCGGACACTCATCAGTTTCCCTGTCAGTAGCTCTGCTACCTCTCCCATTGAAGCGTAGAGGCTGTAGAGGAGCTTCATCAGAATAGGTTGAAGATAGATGATTTACATTGGAAGGAAATCAACTCTTAGCTATGGGATTACACTAATTCAAATATATTGAACAAAGTTAGTGCAGTCGGTTAATTCTGTAAAAACCTCGCCATGAAACCTTAGGTGAAGTGAGCGTCAGTGAGCTGTCATTTCACGCTAGGTATTGACACTTTTGACAGATCACTTTTTTTTTTTTTGACGGGAGGGGAAATCCTCGTGTTCCCCTGGACTAGCCCACTAGTGAGGTAGTCCAGGCAGTGTCGGACTCTTACCGGCTAAAACCCTCTCCTGCCCTGCTAGGAGATCCTCAGACGTAATCAGAGACAGCTCACTTTAACCTTACTTTACATATGTTATTATGGTAAGATTTTTGCAGAATAGCACTACAGGAGTAGAATAATGGAAGGAGGGAATGGAGGCCAAGGAAGAGGAAAGATAAGAGGAGGTAGAGGAAGGTGGTGGACACCGCCCTTCCACTTTTTTTAGAGGGTGGTAATACATCAGATGACTCCTCCCGCTTTGGGTGAAGCGGAAAGGAGTGTCAGTCTCTTTCTGACTAAAACCCACCCATGTTCCTTCCTTAGCCCTTTATCAATCCCGCTGGAATCACCTTCCCCCCTGCAGTTGGAAAATTTAACAAATGATAAGGAATAAGATGTACAAGTCTTACCAAGGGGTATCGTATTGCTCAGTTACTGGGTTGTGGAGTTCAGATAGGCAGTCGCTCCATGTAAAATACTGGTATTCAGCTGCATCCAGTTAGACTGGAAGCCGACCCCAACATAGTTGGGAAAAGGCTAGGCAGATGATGATAAGGGACAAGATGATAATTAAACGGGAAGATGGTGGAAAGAATAGAATGGGTACTTAGTCTGAACGGCCCAAATCGAATGGCACGTGGGTCATTCGAACGTAAACAAAAATCGTCTACGTACAAATGGCCCGTTGGTGACACAATCTATCTTAATTCAATGGATAAACTACATTATTCGGGTGCAAAAGTAAAAAGTTTAAATAAAAGATGATTTTTTCTTAGATTTGTATTATCTTCATTAAAACAATCAACAAAATATACAATAAGATAAAATAAAACAACAAGCCAATCAACAAAATGTAAAAAAATACAATTAAAAAGTTAGTCAAAAGCAGCCTAATTTTAAAGAATAAAAATCCTCAATTCGTGGGAATTTACTATTACACAATAAGATTTAGTGAAAATCAGTCTTATTTTAGAGAAACAAATGAACAAACATAAAAATATTATTATACAACAATGTTTAGTCAAAACCAACCAGCAATTGTAAGGAAACATATCAACAAAATATGAGAATTTACTATAAGATTTACCTAAAATAAGTCTTATTCTAGAAAAACAAATCAACAAAATATAAAAATACAATATTAATCAATAAGATTTAGTAACAATCGGGCTTATTTTAAAATAAAAAACCAACAAAATAAAAAGAAAATACGTCTGAACAATATAATTGATTAAAACTTTAATTTTTCTAAGCAATGCCCCACGCTTATCTGTCCAGTCAATAATTCTTCTACAATACTTTGAATTTTCCAGTTTCTTGATAAAGTTTCAGGTTTCCTTTTTGAAATTTTGATGCCATCAGGTTTCCTTATCTGATTTGAATAATATTTGAAGTCGTTATGCAACCCTTGCAGAAGTTGACCAATATTTGGTTTGACTTTTATGAATTTTCTAATTCTATTGTTCCATGACTCTACAATGTTATTTGTTTTATGATATTTATTATATGTACACCAGATACTTGAATTCACCTTATCGTCTAGCCATGTGCTAACAAAATAATCGTTGAATTTTGTAAAATTATCACTGCACGGACTTTCTGCCATAATATAAAGCCAACCATCGTCAACGAATTGTGGAGGAATGTGTGATAATGCTGTACATAATTTTATATGTGCCTTGCCTGAATGGGTCTTGTGTAGATTTAATTTATTTGCTTTACGCCACAAGCATTGACTAAAATGAAAATTGCACCCTGTTATTTTAACATTTGGAAAAATATTTTGTAATGCAACTATGGTAGCTGCTTCAAAATCCATAGTGGCATAAGTTGGTTTCCATTCTGGTTCTTGACTTTTCATTAATTGGAATAGTAACTGATATGTGTCAAGCTTCTTATCAGGTAGTAAAGCATACAAAATAGGAATCACGTTAACAAATTCTTGAGTGCTTCCTATATCTGCATGAACTGTAAAAACTTGATAAAATCCATTCGGGCAGATCTTAAATGTCCCATCAAAGAAAAAACTTCCTTGACTGCCGCAAATAAACAGTGAAATCCTTATGTCCAAATATCAATATTCTTTTTTGTCTGCATTGATAATCCGCAAATAACATAAATAAATATTTTTGAGGGATAATAACGTCAGCTCCTTTTCTAAAGCAAAGTCTCTTGGCTCCAATTGAGCTATTTCGTTTTTGGTATAGATGTTTGCTTATATTTTCAAACTTAGGTAAAATTTGTACTCCTTTTTGTGTAAGTATTTGCATGTGCTCATTAAATATTTGAGGAATCGGAATAGATACGTCGTGTTGAACAGCGTTTATACATTTTTCCATTTGCTCTTTAATTTCCCTCGTTTCTAAGTCTTTAGGTCCATGATTATGTGATGTTTCACGTACAACTGTTAAAGGGTTACTTTTGGTTTTAATAGAAGCACTGCACGTACTTTTTTTTGCACAACGCCAAAGTTCTGTTCCGTCTTTGTTCAGCCTTATCCAATTATATTCATAACCACCTTTACGTAGAAGGCGAGCACCTTTTCTTGATATACCCTCACTTGCAGATTGTGATGTAGAGGGATGTGCGTCATCCATTTCTATGATTATTTAAACCTAGAAAATACAATATGGGCCTTAGAAGTGTGAAAGTATATAATACAGATTTGTATGTGTATGGTCTAAAATCTAGTCCCTGTCATATATTATTTATGTTCTAAATAAAATATGGTAGCTTAGTCTTTAGCCCGAATATTGATGTTGTTTACATACGAGTTGAAAGAGATGTAAGTACTTATATTAAATTCGATCATATTATGTTCTTGGACCCAAAAAGATAGAATACATATGAAACGCCTTTAACTGAAGAAACATTTTGAGAAAAATATTGCATTATATGCAATTGGCTTTATAATATATCAAAAAAACTTACCAGGATCCAACAGTAAACAAAACACAAAACTCTCGAAAGTAAAAGTTCAATGCACAACATTAATGGACAATTGCAAAATTAGCAGTGGTGTTACTAAGTTGCACTATTAAACATATTTCTCCATAGTCCTCTGACGTCACAGATAAGCATCCTACTTGTGATTGGATGACAAGAAGGGTCATTGTTTATCTAGCTACCTGAAATCGTGCCGACCGGTTATGAAGATGTATTCCGTTTATTTAGACTATTTCAAATAATTAAATATTTATTTAGTTAAAATTCATAAACTATGTGATTAATAGAATGTTTGCGACTGTACTTTTGAATTATTTTTAAATTCATTTGACCACCGGGCCATTCGAACGTAGACAATTTTTGTTTACGGTCGAATGGCCCGCGTGCCATTCGATTTGGGCCGTTCAGACTAAGTACCCATTTATTATAGTCATTAACTCGAGAAATTAGAAAAGGCTTCCTGTAATTCTCATTAAACGCCTATTGACTCCTGAGAAAAAAACCAACGCTTTCTTCGCATGATCATTTTTAGATAAACATTCAAACAACATCTATCATTGTTACAATGCTTTGTTTAATTTGTTCTTCTATCTATGTAAGCTATCAAGTGCGGTCGCTAGCGCATCAAGTTATCCCAAACTGCCAAAATTCTGCAAATGATTTTATACCTTAAAACGTTGCCAGTAAAGTTCAACATCGATTGAGAAAATTTGACAGTTTGTGGTAACTTGATGTGCTAGCGCCTGTACATGTACACTTAATTATAATATGTTTACTAAGACGTAAAATGTCGGTGTTAAAGAGTTTTGATACGTCATGTTGTGTTAATGATGAGGGGTTCTCATGGGCGCAGACAATGGACGGTGATTTTATAAAGTGTGGTTTGTTAAACGTGGCCTCCGGTGTTGCTTTGTGGTTTAAGTTATAAATCACAGAGGAAAGTTAGGAGGAGGTACTTATATTTTTTTTATAGCTTCTTATATTTTATATTGTTTGTTATGGTTCTTAAACTAATCATACCTAAGTAACGATTCTTAACCAAAGATCTGCGTCAGTCTTTTTCCAACTATGTTAAGGTCGGCTTCGAGTCTAACCGGATGCAGCTGAATACCAGTATTTTACATGGAGCGACTGCCTATCTGATCTCTACAACCCGATCAGTAACTGGGTAATACGATACCCCTTGGTAAGACTGGCTGTCAGGCTTTCGGGTTTTTGACTAACCATAACGACTGTCAAAGATCCACGAATGACAGTCGGGACCAAGGGCTTAACGTGCTTTCCGAGACACGGATGAGTCTTGAAATTTAAATATGGTCACTCATTCACGGACCAACCACAGCTAGCGTAGCTTAACCTGAAGGATCGTTCGGGGTGGCTGTTATAAGTTAGTCACAAGCTTCTCAAGCAAAAAACAACTAAGGATTATTTTAAAGGTAAAGAAATAAATAATAATTTGTGGACACAGTTCGTGAAATAATGTTAACCACAATACTGTGTGCTTTACGACTATGGGCATAAGGTTCATTTTAGCATCAATCACATCGTTATCGCTTCAGCTTCTGTTATAAACACCTCTCAGCCAAAAGGTTATCAGATCACCATAGAGTTACGGTGTTACTTTCATCCAATGCCATAGATAAGCTAATGAGGAACTTGTTATTCGATAAAAGTGTTTTGGAAAAAACTCGCTCCAACAATAGTGTTGTACTGACAGGAGAAAGGGATGTGATATAACGCTTATCGATATTAAGTGAAAATTCACCTAAATAATAACAAGAGAATATTTACTGTTAATTATTTTCAGGTAAATTGAATACAATGAGATATCAATCATTTTAGGTAGCGGTATGGTGAGTGAGACAATAGAATTAATAGACATTTTAGTAGAATAGAAACTGGGGGAAGTTTAAATTGCATTCCTTTCATAAAAAAACATTATGTGTGCGAATAGCCTACTACATTTTTGTGAGGGTGTCGATTCGCACGCCAATAAATACAATTTGTGCGAATCGACTACAGAAAAAATTATATGTTTTAAAGGAGTCGATTCGCACGTTTTGTGCGAGTTAAATTCGTGCGAATCGTCCAATAAGCCGACTGTTTTGGGTTTTTATAAGTTACAATTTGCCCAAAGAAAAAAATAAATATGTAAGTAGTACTTTTGCTGTTTTTCCAAAAAGAGGAAGAAGCAGACCTCTTTGAGTATAGAAAACGCACTGCAATATGTTTCTCATCGCCTCCTCATTAATATACGTCAAAATGAACTCTGAAGTGTACGATATAGATCTCAAAATATTGTGTAATCTGGGTCAACTGTTGACATCAGAAAATAAGGACGTTGAAACTGACGCTTATCTGTCAAAAAATCATGAATGACAAATGGTAGCCAAGATTTCAGAGGCCAAACTTTAAAAACAAAACATTTGTGTGGTTTCTTTCAATAGATATTATATGTCCAAGTATTATATGATACACAATACATAATAAATAATAATAACCATAAGTTATGCAATTGTTATGCAGTTGTTTTTTTTTGTTATTTTTTTAGTATTTAACCATCAAACAATAACATCGACATCTAATATCAAAATAACACTTTTTTTTTAAATCTAAAAATAATCCGACAAAAAATCCAGACAAAAAATATCTCTTACCGTAACAACAAAAAGCAATTCATTCTTAAATCCAGTTCTCGTTGAATGAGCTCCCGGGATAAAAGGACAGAGCAAATAAAAAGCGACGCGCGCGCAACAACGACAGGACGGCGACCACACGGTCGAGTTATGTCTGGGTAGTTATTTGTTTTACGTAGGAATAATACGTTACTTGCATTGTAGAATATGTGAACAGGATTTATATTTACCAAGGTTTTCGTAAAGGCAAATATTGCACCAAAAAAGGGTTAATTTATTTGCTGTAGGTATGCGAGGTGTGCCAAAGATATCCGTTTCCATTGATTTTTTTAAGACCATAGGCTGGATGGTGGATTTACTTCATCCATGGTAATTCTAGAACCTAAGCATGTTGTGCTGATGGAGATTCAACGACTGGATTTTTCTTTCAGCTTTAATTTCTTCTCATAATTGACCACTGGTGGTACTTTACGTTTCTACTCACAAATGACCTCGTACTTAAATTATATAAAAATATACCTACCATTGATTCAATGACCATCAGAATATTATCCTTAACTCGACTTGAGACCTAATTAGTAACGTCAACAAAAAATCAATCGATTCTCAATAAAGCGTCGTGACAAAAGATGGTCAAACTCCATTAAACTTCCGACAGCCTACTCCTTCGTGTAGAACCATCATAAAACACCAGATATAATCAAGAATGTTCTCCACCTTCCCCGCCGATAATGGGGGACTACTCGAACCAAACTCCGGCGCAGCGGATCGTATCACAATGGTGTAATTATCTAACAGATCAAAGGATACCTCGCTGCCAGGATGTAAGGCCTTATACAGGGGGTCCTAGTTTGGGCATTATGATGACAGTTGGATAGATAAAAGTGCTTGGATTGTCGCCAGGTTTTGGAATGTGCAAAAAGTGCGGGTGATCATTATCTAGACCGTGGTGCAAAATCTTGTGTAAGAAAAGGGAAGCTATTTCAAACAGGTTGGTATTCGCCAGCAGATTATATTGGATGTAGTTTCCTTCTTAGCGTGTCGAAGGCAATCTAAATGGACTCGGCCCAGAATTCAGCTACAATTTGGATGTAGATTAGCACAGGTTTTGGTCTCAAAACGGTAAAGGAAACCATAGTGAGGAAATTGGCATGTCCTAGAATATAAAATTCGAAGACATGTGACATCTACCAGCCCGCACAGGGCCCGCGTGATAGAGAGGAAGCCTGTAAGCTTGCTGGTTGCCACCAGCGGCTTCGGCACTCGACTGCTACAAAGGCCAGTCAAGTAGTTAGAAGTGGCCAAAACTGACCAGTCAGATAAAAAGCTGTACCTACTGAAACTTAAACAGTAATATCTTATAACAATTGATATTTTCTCTTTATTCATGATTTCGATAATTCTTTCGAAAAATATATTTTCTAAACCAAGCAAAAGCGTTAATATAAATTTAGAAAATAATCTAGGTACACATAAGCTTTCGTGTAGAACAAAACACCAGTACCTACTTAAACTTTCTTCCAAGGCGAGTCTACCAACGAATACGGCAAATCGATTAAGATGCTCATCTAGATAAGTACAGGACCAACATTACGGCCAGAATGTCTAATTGATAATTTATAGCTTTAACGGGAAACTTTATTATAACAATTTACTAACTACTAGTTAAGATTGTGTTTATGGGTTATATACCGGGTTATTTTTCAATGACCGGCCAAATTTTCGCAGGGTGTTCTACCCATGAATATGAACAACTTTCACTATGGGACCAACTCTGAAATCACGAAAAAAAAATCAGCTGTTTCATACATTTTAGTCGAGTAGGTATTGATATTTTGTAGGAAACAGCTGATTTTTTTTTCGTGATTTCAGAGTTGGTCCCATAGTGAAAGTTGTTCATATTTATGGGTAGAACACCCTGCGAAAATTTGGCCGGTCATTGAAAAATAACCCGGTATAATGAATTAAAGTGATTTACTTTGACACCGGATGTAGCAGACCTGTATAATGACAAAGTGGAAAAACTATAGGCAAATGGAAAACGTACGAAAAATAGTTAAAACCTTCTTGGCCTGAAAGAGTCTTGCTTTTGGCTAAAACTGCATCCCCCTTAAAAGAGAATCCGGAATAAATTTCTAAGCAGCAGTTCTTGCGATTACTATACAAAGTCGGTTATTTCTCGTAATACCATAAAAAATTAAACGCTATCCTTCAACCTGAATCGATAAGTTTCTCTCTACAAAGGTCATGGGTGAACAGAAACATAATACTTGCCAGCTAGGAACATCCTGTATCGATAACGCAATCAACACACCTTCAGAAACACTTGTACACCAAGACGAATCCTGGCCGACGATGGCCCAAAAAAAAAGCAAAAAAAAAAAGAATATTTCTCATAGAAAGGAATGCAATGAGTCGCTCTGCATCTAATCCGAACGCACCGAGACTAAAATTTTGAAATTGGAGTTTCTACACGTTTTTTTTTTCTAAGATTCGGATTTGGAACTCTTTTTATTTGCTCGCTCGTGGTCACAGTTAAGTAAAGACTAGGGATGTGCTGTGATTGATATATTTAATTGTAATCTACCAAAATGTTATCTAATTTACATAAGTTCAGAATAAAAAAATAACTATTTGGATAGAAACAATATCTACCTCAATCAGTTGGAAAACCTCGTAATAATTATTGGGCCTGCCAATGACTGCAACCAAACAATCTATAGTGGTACAGGCGGTAGCAAATCAAGTTTTCCCAAATTGTCAAATATTCTCAATTGAACATGAACCTCCTGGTTTTTGTAATAAAGTTGAAAATCTATTAAATAAATTTACAGATTCGGGTAGCTCGATGTGTGGCCATTTTACCTACGTTAATTATTATTAATTGTCATTTAAGTTCATTCCTTTTTTTTCTTCTTGAATGTGACTGTAGTAATTACTTCAAATCCTCATACTAATTGAGACACGTTGTTAAGTACTGATGCAAATTAGAAACTTATAAGATCGGATCGCCTTCGTGCCGTAGAATACTAATTGAGCCGCGGTAACCCGATTAGCACATAAGCTCAGACTTCCTAGTCGCTAAGTCATAAACACAGTCCATATGTGGTTGAATTAACTTCAAAATGTTTAATTCTTTCTTAATTTAAATAGTCCTAAATCACAAAACTTTCTCAAAATCTCAACTTATGCAAGAACTCCTTTATTACACAAAAAATCAATAAGCCAGAACAATTTGTTAATTGATTTTACAGTTGTAAAGATAAATTCACTTATAAGAACATTGCGTAATTAACAACAGAACCAAAAACTTTGTCTCTTGTGAATCAGGAACTAGTGATCGAACGCGTTTAAACTCAGACACGCACGGACGATTTTATTATGCGATCGTTTTTTTCGCGCAATGAAGTGTCAACTCTCTGTATTAAGCCGAGCATTCAGAATTCAATAGAGCTAGTCCCAGAACGTCAAGAAAACATACTGTTGGATTTTCAACTCTCTGTATCAAGCAAAACGCTCAAAATCGAGTGCGCGAAGAAGAATCGCCTGTGCTAAGTGACCAATATATCTTGACATATCGGGGTGGCGCTAATTGTCATGGGAAAAAACAATGACATGTCAAGTTCAGTTAAGTATTTTTTATTTAGTCCCCATTTCGCCGCGCGGTAAATTAAGTCGGCTTACAATTAAATAAAAAAAAACCTCCATAATTTGCAGTGCAGCGGTTCTTTAGAAATCATGATCTTTATGGCAGGAATTTTAAAATTCGCGCCAAAAAACAGGATCGTATTAATTGTTACGATTCGTTTTTGTTTTAGTGTTATTTTGGACTTCAATTCCATTTACAATTTGAAATGTTTCTTGCCAATGTTATTATTGACTTATACGAATATAAATATTTTTTCTATTTAATTAATAAAATCACGCAAAAACAACATAGGTAGGTCATATTGCAGTGGCAGATATAGATTATAATACAGTAAAAACAAAAATAAGACTCGTATCATTAACCAGGGAGAAAACAGAGGAGTGCGTTGGAATGGAATGACTGCCATAATACCACATCGCCGCGTTTAAAGAATAATATAACCACAACCGTCTTATTCTGTAAAAGTCTCACTGTAAAACAAGGGGATACCCCTTGTAACCCAGTGAGTTTGAAGTGAGTTGCGAATAGTGTCACTGTATCAGGTGAAATTACAGCTCACTTCACCTAACTTTTACGGTGAGATTTTTACAGAATAGACCGCGGTCACCATTGTGTCCGACAAACAATAGTTTTTCTATTGTGTCTGATGCGTGGCAGTCAATGACTTAATAACCACGAGATTGTCCGAAAGGCTTACTAGGGCTAAATGCATGAGCTTTAGTCAGTAAGAGTCTGACACTCCCTTCCGTCATTTAATGATTTCCCAACCTCAAAAAAAAAACGGTTAATATGAGAAAGGTAAAGGGACAAATTTTAATAATATCGTTAGACACAGAATTAAAAAAAAACCTACAATTTATTTTCAACAACAACAACCAGACTAATGAGAACATTACCAATCAATCTAGTTACGAAAACAATCAGTCGAAAATCATTAAGTCAAAGACTTTCACATACCATAGTTACAAAGCCTATTAAGACCTTTTACAGTACAATCGCTAGCTAAAGTTTTACAACTTATTTGCATAAAGGTTACGTTTTATTGTTAAACATAAAACAACGGACGTTATGTAAGCGAAAAAGTTATGCTACGTTATGGCAATAACTTGGACTGTAAAATATTTAATATATTCATATATTGTTATTGTATATTTTGCGTTAAGTTAGTGGGCGAACTCGTCGTAATTTCATTCAGCAGAGGTAACTAAAAACGACAATATTTAACAATGCAACTTCTTATAATATCAGTCACTTGATTCTGTAAAAATCTCAAGGTGAAAACTTGGATGTAGTAAGCGTGGCGTGTCGTTCCACGTAATGCTGGGGTTTAACACTATTAGGATTTACCCCTCCCGCTCTGGTTGAAGGGGACGGGAGTGTCAGACTCTTACTGACTAAAACCCGTCCATGTAACTTCCTTAGCCCTTTATGTTCCGGGGTAGCGGTAACCCTTTCGGACAATCCCGCTGAAATTAACAGGTCTATTCTGTAAAAATTTCGCCGTGAAAACTTGGATGTAATGAGTGTGAAGTGAGCTGTCGTTACACCTTTTTATTTTTTTTAAGGCTGGGAAATCATCCAATGACTGCTCCCGCTCTGGGTGGAGCGGAAGGGAGTGTCAGACTCTTACTGACTAAAACCCATCCATGTTCCTTCCGTAGCCCTTTATGTTCCGGGGTAGCGGTAACCCTTTCGGACAATCCCGCTTACCCGGCAGGCTTGGCCCTGAGGGGCCTCTTCATATGCTGACATCTCTTTGAGGCGCGCGTGGAACATATACGCGCCGTACGGCACGGGCCTGGTGCTGATCGGACGGTGAGTCACCCATTACTCACCGTCCGCAGGCCCGCGCCTACGGTGGCCGGGAGTCGTCACGTGGCTCCCGACGCCCGGGGCGTCTCCTGCACCTAATGCTGGGTTTTAACACTATTGAGAACTCCATTTTCACGGTGAGATTTTGACAGAATAGCACTACAGGACGTAAGTATGTTTTCTTTCTGTAAGTGCATTTTTTTTTCATATTTAACTGAAAGAGTTTTACGTTAGAAGTTGCATAGACAAAAAAGCTTGTACGTCACAACTAATACAATTAAAATGCAACTACTTTTTCAGCTGATAAACTCAGTACAAACTAACATTTCTAACTCAATGAACATAGATTGTATGACTAACATCGCCCGACGCGTGTCACTTCTAATTAAGCTATTAACTAATAAAACAGTCACCAAACCAATTGTCCACCTACGTGTACAAAACAAAGCATACATATCCGGGCGGTAACGCTTACTACGTGTAGCTTACTACCCAGTAATAGAAAGCCCCCATTTGTCTTCATATATCGAACCGCGGCCGGTCACCCACTACTTGTGCCACTCCCACCATACGAACACTTAATTACTTACAAACATCAATTAACGTTATAATGAACCAATTTAATGGTTAATCTGATTTCAATGGGTTACTAAACGACTGCAGTCATTAGATCATTAGAAGGTAATTATGAGTATTTGCTAAGAAACACTTCCGATTGCTTTACGGTCATACTTTGATCATAATAAAACTGTACGGAACTTTAATTACTATTACGATATGTAGTTGCCATGGTAACGGTATTGTTATGGCTTTTACGGTGCCCGAGTGATCTATTCGAATGACTTATATAAGACACGTAATATTAGTCATATGTTCGTTCTAAATTGTTGTTATTCTATTTTAATTAGAAAGACTACGGAAACGAATAAATTGGATTATAAAACTTAATTGTTCCCTTTAATGGAGATTGAAATTGTAATTGTAATATCGAAATAAAGTCTATTAGGGTGGCGCATTTCAACAGAGCCAGGTAACTAAATTGCTGACAGCCACGCCTATTAAAATATTCCGCGAATCTGTCTATTAGGGTTCCGTACCCAAAGGGTGCCCAAGGGACCCTATTACTAAAGCTCAGATGTCCACCCGTCCGTTCGTCCGTCCGCTGTTTAAATGTACAAAATTTTTTGATGGCCATTCTTATTATCAGAGTAACATAAATATCTGTCTACCTACACCATACATCAACAAGCAAATATTAGAATTTCCTGTTCGCCTATTGGCGGCACGGCATGGCAAGGTATTTTGAGACGAACATTGAGATTTCAACTTTATTTCCATACATGTAAAGTAATATATTTATTCGTCGCATAAAAATACCTTGCCATGCTGTGCCGCCAATGGGCACCAGGCCTTACCTAACATAGAAATATTAACTTTATTTCCATTCAGATAAGTTATATTTTCGGGTTCGATTCCCGCACGGAACAAATATTTGTACGACCTGCAAGTATTTGTTACGAGTCTGGGTGTTTTTCTATCTATAATATGTATGTATTTACAAAAAAAAATTATATAAGTAGTATATCAGCCATCTCGTTACCATAACACAAGCATTAGGTTGCTTAGCTTGGGACGATACGGCGCTGTGTGAAATGTCCAAGGATATTATTATTATTATTATTTTTATTCGTCGCATAAAAATACCTTGCCATGCCGTGTCGCCAGTTGGAACCGGGCCTTAATCACGTAGAAGTCCAACATAACCGTGCGTCTTAATCCGGATAAAATATAGGTGTGTTTCTGAATATAATAAAATTGCATCACACAATATCTAGCACATTTAGATAAAAGCGAATTCACTATAAATGACTATCTTAAAACATCAATTTCACAACATCCATTCATAAAAAGCTTTCTACGAGCTTTTCTTTACTGATTTCCCTAGACCTCCCACACGTTGTCATATTAAATGCTATATAAAAGTTACGACACACTTCGGTACATGGCCCTTTGACCCTAGAGGAAAGATCATCATACATAAAGATTTTTACCGGCCAGTACTTTGGGCATAAGTTAAATTTCTATTGTACAAAAACATATCGCTTTTATAAGAGTACATACTTGGAACAATTTGGAGATGCGCAGATTTAGCCCGCGAAATTAAAATGTTTAACCCCTCAAATGTCATATGAACCACATAGGCTCATAAGAAAAATTCTATCGAAACGACAATAAATATAACCGCATAAATCGTTGAGCTCTTATAAGTAAACGGCTTCTAATAGGCGAACATCTAATGGGTGAAATTGCAAGAAAATTTTAATTTCACTAAATCGGTCTCAAATCCTTTCAAAACCATGACGTTTGAGACCAATTCTTCCTTCTTCTTCTTTTCGTGTGGTTAGTGACTAACCTGTTGTCAGAGTTTTTATGCTGCCCATTGGCCTCTGACTTAGCTTCACATGCTGTTGAGAAAGAAATTCTAACTTAGAGAGATGTATTGATGACACTTAGTTTATAACCTGGATTAACACAAAGGATACATAGTATCCCAGTAGTACGTGCCTTTGGGATAACTTCCGACATCGACGCGTGAGTAACCTCTGCCAGAAGCTAGTTATTAATATTATACTGGGCCTAAAAGGCAGCTAACACAATCATATTGACCCTTTTTTTGAGTGTGGGAAATCATCCAATGACTTCTCCCGCTCTGGGTGGAGCAGAAGAGAGTGAGACTTTTACTGACTAAAACCCATCCATGTTCCTTCCTTAGCCCTTTATGTTCAGGGGTAGCGGTAACCCTTTCGGACAATCCCGCTTATCCGGCAGGCTTCGGGCCTTACGAGCCCCCTTTAAATGCCATCTCTATTAGGCGCCGGTGGAACACGTACACACATATTGTGACCTAGTAGAGTAGTTTTTTTGGCGTGTTGTAGGCGATTTAAAGCTCGACCTTATTAGGACACGACATTAAGAAGCCGGTTAATGGATGTTGTGTTTGATTAATTGCCAACTGCCTGCTGATTTTAACCCAAATTTGCAGCGAAGTACATCGTAATAACAGTTCATTTCTCGGGCTAAAGTACAATAAGTTTTATCAAGCAGTGATAGCCTAGTGGTGTGACCGTCAGACTGCCAAGTCTTAGGTCTCGAGTTCGAACCCCAGACACGCACCTCTGACTTTTCGGATTCATGTGCGTATTGTGTAATTATCACTTGCTTATAAATCGGTGAAGGAAAACATCGTGAGGAAACCGGTATGCCTGAGAGATATTTCTCAACAGCATGTGAAGCTAAGTCAGAGGGCCATGGGCAGCTTAGAAACTCTGACACCAGGTTAGTCACTACTGCCGGGTAAGCGGGATTGTCTGAAAGGGTTACCGCTACCCCGGAACATAAAGGGCTAAGGAAGGAACATGGATGGGTTTTAGTCAGTAAGAGTCTGACACTCCCTTCCGCTCCACCCAGAGCGGGAAAAGTCATAGGATGATTCCCAGCCTTAAAAAAACACGAAAAACAAAGAAAGTTTAATCAACTTCTGTTTTTCGCATTACTTATATGCCATTTAATTGACGCGTTGCCGTGATGTTTTTGACATAAAGGTTAATATTTTATGTCTCTAGTCATACATTTTAGAATTTAATTTTAAAAATATAGTCTTCTCTTAAGGTGAAAACTACAGTGTAGCCCACAAAATTCATCACATAAATTCCATAAAAATCATCCATTAAAAAGCAAAACAAAACACGGGGAGCATCACAGTCAGAGGTAACCAATCAAATGTTATGTAAACATTTGTTTTATCCGTTCAAAACATAGTAAAGATCATCGTAAACAATTAATCTAAACGACCGTTACATAACACTGTCTAATTTAAAGTATTGAACATTAGTACAGAAATTCTCTTTAGATCTTTACCAACTAAGTATGGCAGTATAAATCGATGATGTGGGATGTCCACATCATCCATTTATTTTCTTTTGATTATTTTTTACTCTAACTTTCTTTTGTGAAAGAACTGATGTAACATGATTGATTGAATCGCAAATTAAAAGTGACAGTCGCCATAATACTTGAACAGTTTCCGTCCAGGGGGCTAACCACCGTCTCAAAGAGCAGTTTTATTTTAATATGTGTATTTTAGTAGTAGTAGTACCTACTCCATCTCTTGCCCATGTGAATCAATATTAAAATAATACTGCTTTAAGAGCTGGTGGTTGGCCCGCTGCTTTTTTCTTAGTCGGGTCATGTCAAAACCTATGATAAGAGATAAGATTCAACGAATGATAAGAGAATTACCTGATCTACTGAGAATATCTGACTTTGTAAATCTAAAGCATAGCTTTTTTGGACCCAATACTAAAAATATCGAAAGAAATTAAAAGGGCAAACGAAAATTCGATAAACCTCACTCAAGGTCGGGCAGATCGAATCCAAATGGAATCCTCTCTACACCATCATCATCATCATCATCTGCCTAGCCTTTTCCCAAAATATATGTTGGGGTCGGCTATCAGTCTAACCGGATGCAGCTGAATACCAGTATTTTACATGCAACGACTGCCTCTACTACACAACACACAACACAATGACCCTAATATCTATCAATATATTTAATTCAAATCTAGCGCACAAAAAAAAACCATACAGTATTGAACGGTCCCAAAACGGCAAGAGACCGCAGACCTTCGCGGGTTACCAATTTTCACCCTTACATCTCTAGTAACAAGGTTGAAAAGTGGTCCACCACCAGGTCTGCCAGTCCACCAGTGTCCGCCATGGTAAAACACTTTTCTTTTCGTTTGTAGATACAGGTGAGCACTGAGAGCGAAAGTGTAAGCACAATATTTATCTATCAGCATTCAATTATGTTTACTATTAAAATGAGTTCCTTTAAACGATTTTAAACCTTGAGCGAAAGACATAAGGATGATATGTGGTTGTTTTAATTAAGGTAAATAAGATTGGGTTTAAGTAGCATCTTGATGCTTTACAAAACTTGACATAATGTTGTGTTTGAACAAACTGGATAGATTTTTTTTAAAGTAATTTTTGTTTGTTGCTATTAATGATGATACAGCTCATGGCATGAGCGTTTTATTTGGGACTAAATTCTTTCGAAGACTTAGTTTTTTTTTTTTTGAGGATGGGAAACCATCAGTTTCAGACTTTTACTGACTAAAACCCATCCAAGTTCCTTCCTTAGCCCTTTATGTTCCGGGGTAGCGGTAACCCTTTCGGACAATCCCGCTTTTCGAAGACTAAGCTCACGAAGCTAATAATTTGATTCATGTAATTCATTATCAATATCTATTGAATAAAACAATCTGCAAATGGATTCCTTGTATACTAGACATAATAATAAAGGAGTAATAATAATAATAATAATAGCTCTAACTTAGGTATATTTCATTCTTCCCCAAAAGAAATTGAAAGCCCTTCACAACACACCCTGTCGAAACACGAGGGGTGCACCACCCTCGACGTCTTACCAGGATATTATGAAATATGGATACAATTTTACTGCGATTAGCTATACAACAGCAGAATGACACGCGAGCTTTCAAAAATTCATTATAGTTTATGGTTAGAGTCAACAGATTAGTATGCATGGTAACAATTTTTTTTATAACCAATTATGTATTTTTACTGAAGACCAAGTCGTTCGTCTGAGTGCCAATTTTAAAAATGGAACTAAACGCGATCAGGACCAGTCAAGACCCTCGAAACCTGCCAGTGTCAATATTCAACAGAAAATAATAGCTTTAACAACCTTTAAACGGGTCTATCTGCTGATCGCGTTCAGTGAAATTCGCCCTGAGTGTGTTATATTCTATTTAAAGAGTTATTAACATACATAATTATAAAGTTGCCTTTTTTTAGTGTGTAGTGCGAACCGAAAAACTTCTTTTCGTATACACAGACAGTTATTAAATATATCAACTTACTTGCTTGAATACTAAACTCTTTTGTTAAAAGTACACATTTTTCAGAAGGTTTCCTCATTAAAGTTAAGCAGTAGCTGTGGCCTGATTAAATTATTAATGACGAATAAATTAAGAGAGCGCTTGAGCAATTTAAAATGCTCTTGGAGACAGGCGCGAAGCTATAGTGCTACGTGATACTGGTATAAAAGTTTTCATAGAAATTGTTTCACTAGAATCGCGTCGTGCTTGTCTGCAGGATTTTTTAGAGTTTAGATAAACGTGAAGGGAATAGAAAGATTAAGTATACAGAATTAGAAATAGGTGAAGGCGTGTGCTACTTGGGTAAAATAATTAAACAGTACGTGGACAGCAAGATATAATAGAAATTACAGAATTATACATGCGTAGATACGCACTATGACTGAATTAATTAAACATAGAACTTTATGTGCAATAATGGAGTTTAGTTTATTTCTAGAGATCCAACGTGTTACGCATATAAATGCAGAGTATTGAGAGAGTTGAGAAAATGCTTAATTTATCACGCACTTGACATAGTATGTGCATCATTTGAATAACGTAATTGAATTCTTTTACAGACAAGCTTTGCATCTTAACCTTTTGAACGCCATTTTCACATCTACGTGACAAGCAAACGCATGCTCTGTACGCCAACGACACACGCAAAAATGCGGTGCACACGAAATAAACAATTAAATCATTACTTTTGTGTGTGTTTATGTAGATATCTTAAAACTTGATGCGTATTTAATTGCATGATACAAATCAAAATACACTATGGATATTGAGAAATTTATGATAACAAAGAAGTAATTGGCGAAGCAGATTTGTGGAATGCACGAGCGTGCGTTTATACTTTGGCGTTTGAAAGATGAAGGACCAAATACTAGTATTAATGTAGTTAAAAACTGACAAAAAACGTAGTATTAGCAGTTTTTAAATATAGAGAGATAATCCTGTGTTAATATCAAGGAATAGAAAGGAATGTTTATATAAACATTGGCTTATCTTTTAAGGATGTTATGATGATAACATCCTCCCACTAGACAACGTCGTGAAGAGATTAATTACAACTAAGAAACACGCGGTAACATGTTATAATATAGATAATATATAATTTTTGGATTCAATGATCTGAACTGTAGAAATAGTCGCTATAGATAATGTCCGTGCAAATAGTAACGATCCATAACTATTTCACTAAAGTCCACTAGCCCATTGCACATAAAGAATCCGCAGAAGCGCGACGCGGCGATGCGACGCGATGCTGGTAGAACCATTTCCATGCAGTTTTTATTAAAAAAATGTTCTACAGTCGCGCTTTTATGCGAGAGCCTAAAGGTGCCGTTGTATTTTAGACTCAAATACCTCCATCATTTAAATGATAGCTTTAAATAGAAATCCGTCTGCGAATTCCTATTTGCATAGTCTAAAAGCTGTTTCCTTAAACTCATAAGTGACGTACCATCGATATATACGTACTACGCACAACTCTATGTGACGTACGGTCATAGCGCACAAACTTATACTAAACTGTCAAATATCACCAAATTATTCTATACCTTAAAACGTTGAAAGTGAAGTTCAAAATCAATTGTGATCAGTTTGTGGTAGCTTGATGTGCTAGCGACTGTACAATTCGGCGAGGATTCGCGTGACGATGGACAAACACGCGACGACAGCTGTCGAATTGTAAATGAAGTCGCTATGGTGTTGGCGTTACAATCGCTTTTTTATGGTAATCTGATGAAATACCCGGAACCCGGTAATAAGTGTGATAACACTAACAAACACACCACTAAAACTACTAAAGAATTTGGCGAACGCCCGACCATTTTTGGTTGATAATTTATTTAGTAACTAACACTTTGCTAGCGACTCTCTCGAAAATCTAACAGCCAGTCTTACCAAGGGGTATCGTATTGCCCAGTTACTGGGTTGTGCATGTCAGATAGGTAGTCGCGCCATGTAAGATACTGGTATTCAGCTGCATCCGGTTAGACTGGAAGCCGACCCCAACATAGTTGGGAAAAGGCTAGGCAGATGATGATGACTTTGCTAGCGACTTCATCAGCCCTATATTCGTATATCGAAAAATGAGGTCTTATCATAAATGAAATGGAGTTTCTGTGAAAATTGTCGGGTTTTAAGGGCTAATGTTTTGGCGAGATGTTGATGAGCGAGACAGCGAGCAAGCAATTTAAAAATTCTTTTCGAAACGCATTGATTTAAGAAAAAATAAAAGAGTAACGATGAGAACGAAAGTTCTAGTCCAAATAGGTCATAATCAAACTCTACAATACGTAACTCCGTAATATGTTGTAGTCACTTGTCTCCCACTCGATGATAAGTAAGTATATCCATTAAGAAACAGGACCCGCAAGTTATTGATCTCCTCAGCACAATAATATCCCTACAACACTATCTAACAAAGGATTCGCCACGCCATTCGCAATTAAAGATATGATGGCCGATAAAGATGTCCAACCAAAAAGGCGCCATCAAGGTCCACCATTCACTCCTTTCTTTGAACAAAACGACGTAATTAAAGAGTCATTTGAATAAATTCAAAAGAATTACACAATAGCCTTGTAACTTCATAAAATTCGTGTCATATTCAAACAATACTGTTATAACACTGAATACGATACATTACGTAAGAACAGTGACCACTGTAATATCTTGAGCTTTTGGCCTACGGAGAAAAAGGGAACTAAAAATTAAAGTGTCAAGTTTGACAGATCGGTTTTTTGTTTGGTTCGTTTTCTTGGTTCCGGCTGTCACTCGTAAATCTTTGACAGTCGTTTCGGGTAGTCAGAAGCCTGGTACCCAGTACCGAGAAACCGGGTTGTGGACGTCTGATAAGGTTTCGCTCCATATAAAGACTGTAGTGCAGTTCTGGTTAAATCTCACCGTGAAATCATAAGTGAAGTGAGCTGTCAGTGCTAAACTACTGACGTCAGATGGAATGACAGCTCAATTCAAGCTTACTTCACCCAAGGTTTTACAGTGAGATTTTTACAGAATAGACCGGCTTGTTTTCAGCAGCAACAGGTTAGACTGAAACCAATCATGTTGCGGCTGGCCCTACCATGGTTAGGCAAAGGCTAGGTAGTCTCGTTTCTAAGGTAAGTGGCGCCCTCTCAAACGGTCAAGATATATTGGCCACCCTTTATGTAAGATTATATGCAAGTGTGTTTGTAAACGTTAACCAAACTAACCATGAAGGTATATTTCGTATATCGAAATTCCCATACGAATCGATGGTGCAGATTAGTCACAGTCAGTGTTTTATTGCTGTGACGTGATTTTATTTTTAAACGTGGTGTTGCTACTTCACACGACACAATACATTTGGACAATGAGCTTATATTAAGCAGTACAGCAAAATGCTAAATCGGCTATTGTGATAATCTGAAAAGATTGCTCAAAATGTACCAAAAAGTATAAGGACAATACATTTGTACATTTTGAGCAATCAATACTGATACTGATGATTCTACTAGATTTCAGGCAATACTGCGTAGACTTCTTCTTCGTCTTCGTATGGTTAGGTTAGTGACTAACCTGGTGTCACTAGCCAAACGAAGCCTCTGAGCTTCACATGCTGTTGAGAAATATCTCTCAGGCGTACCGATTTCCTCACGATGTTTTCCTTCACCGTTTTAAGCAAGTCATAATTACACAATACGCACATGAATACGCCGCGACGCGTTAACTGAATCCTCCTAACATTTCAATGTCTCTGGCAATTCTTTCAATAGCACTTAAATCACAATACACCGGTGCCTGATTTATCGCATCCAAACCGCAGTAGTGCTTTTTTCCGTAAGGAAATCCTCACCCTCACCCTCCGTCTGGGGAGTACTACTGGCTAAAACCCCACTGTTTCCTCACCATGAGTCAGATGGGGGGGGGGGGGGTACTTGTAGACTCGCCGCACCCTCCGACTATATATATATACCATGACATGCCTAGTAGGTCCCATCCCCCCGACCCTTGCACGAGCCAGCCCGCGCTGCCGCTGAGCCAGTAGCTTTAAATACCCCCGATCCAGCTGTCCCTTGCTGTCCTCCCCCAGCGACGCCCTAAGCCGAGGTCCGTACCCTTAGCGTGAAGTCGCTTAGTTTGTAAGTTAGTCTTAGTTTTATTAAGCCCTGGCTGGAGGCTACAATTCTTTTGTGGCATCCACAGGCAAGCCCGGTTAAGCAGTAGACAACCCAATGGCTGAACTGCGAGATGCCATTTCAAAACCAAAAAAAAGTAGGTCCCATCAACAAGCTTAGCCGGTCCCGCACACCTTCCTATAAACACTTTCCATGCGTGCCAAGTTCAAAGAGGTGCACGCCACTACATGGTAACTTGGTAGTTCCATTATCTCGCCCGCAGGTCGAAATATCTTGCCTACCAAAGTGGAATGTTCACGGCAGTATCAACATTTTAGTATTTTATTTTACACAAATATTACCACGTAACAATGGCTTCGTCATGCGTTTGAAATTCATTCACATTTATATTCAGTTAGTGTCTTGTTATAATAACCGGCGAATTTTCCACTTGAAGGTGTAGCGAAGTATTCACAATTATGAGGAGTGACTGGTGGAACAATTATATATATGTGAAGAAGATGTTGAATCATGAATATGGTAAATACCTCGTATATACCTCATTTTAAAAACCTTGGACAGATGAAAGGCTTCCAACGACTTCTCCCGCTCTGGGTGAAGCGAAAGGGAGTGTCAAATACTTACTAACTAAAACCCATCCCTGTTCCTTCCTTAGCCCTTTATGTTCTGGCGTAGCGGTAACCCTTTCGGACAATCCCGCTTACCCGGCAGGCTTGGCCCTAACGGGCCCCTGCATAATGCTGACATCTTTTTGAGGCGCGCGTGGAACATGTACGCGCCGTCCGGCACGGATTAATGAAAGGCTTAGATTTAAAACAAAAGAAAAAGATACGATGTTCGCAAATAAAGGTTCTAAGGAGTACAATCTTATTCACTTTATAGACGCAGAGATAACTGCTTCAAGCATCTCGTTCGCATAACTATGGTACCACTAATAATTCCAACCAGTTCTTCGCACAATTTACTTTGAAGACGTAACTTTATCACAGCAAGTTCCGTAATTCGTGGAAAAATTGTGTAAGGCCGTAAAAGTTCCATCAAAATAAAAAGTTGTGAAACAAGTCTCAAGAACTACATGTAACACTATCAAAAGAACTGTTACAATTACATGAAGAAGCGGCGCAAAGAGTATGACAAGAAGTCATAAAGCGCACTTCAATTTACATTCCCACCCGGTCGGTAAAACAAACATTTGGCTAACTGATAAAATGCGTTGTGTGTGGTAGGTAGAGACTGGACTTCACAAAAGCGATAGTTACAGAACATTAACTAGGCACATTTGAACACTTTTTTTTGACGGTGGGAAATCATGAAGTGACCTCGTGTAGAGAGATGTAGAGCGGGATTGACCCGGCAGCATTTGAACCCTAAGGCTCAAGATGTGGTCTTTTAAAATAAAAATAGATTTTTTTAAGTAACAAGAATCATATACAAGCTGATACATAAAAGGATACAGACAGGATAACAAGCACTGACAAAAACAAACACTCACAAGGTAACAATATGTCTTAGCAGACATATTGTTACCTTGTGAGTTTGTTTTTGTTTAGCCAGCATTGCCGTTATAAGGGAAAGCCAGTCTGCTGGCAATCATGGCCAGGACTAAAAAGTATCTAAGGCAATCTCTTACTGGACGACAGCAGTGATAGCCTAGTGGTGTGACTGTTGGACTGCCATATCATGGGTCTCGAGTTCGAACCCAAGCCACGCATGTCTGATTTTACGGATTCATGTACGTATTGTCTAATGATCACTTGCTTAAAAATCGGTGAAGAAAAACATCGTGAGGAAGCATGTCTACGAGATATTTCTCAACAGCATGTGAAGCTAAGTCAGAGGTCCATGGGCAGCATAAAAACTCTGGCACCAGGTTAGTCACTAACCACACAAAAAGAAAGAAGAAAGACAGGATTGGAGTACAGTTATCAAAACTTCAGAAAGCCACGATCTAACTGCGATAAACCAACAACTGGATGTAGAAAATTAAAAGCTAAGATTATTTTTTGATGTATTTTAGTGCAGCATCCAACAACGTCACATCAACGTCGTGAACAACTCAAATACATAACTGTCACAATAAATAAATTGGTGTAGGGTGATGGTGTGGTTTCTAACATGAGAGAGTGCTTTGAGTGTCTCGACAAACGAATCGTAAACTGCAATAGTCGGATAGTAACCACATCACATGGATACCTAGCCTTGTTAGGAGTGGATTTTCTGTGGCTTCCCATTCATAATAGAATGAATCACCGCTGACCGCTGTTTCGCAACGGCCAGCTGATGACAACATTATGAGGCTAAGATATTACGGATACTGCCTAGTTTGGCGTCTTATGCGATTTATATTGCGGTAAAAAGCGCTCTTCCTATTTTATCTATTCTTGTATAAAGTTGAGTAGTTGGGTATTGGGATCATCTATTTCTTACACCTTGCGTTTGAACTCGGTAAGATTTTTGTACACTTATCATACACTTGTTTTTGTTGTAACTGACTTGAATCACAGTTTTTGGGAACAGATAGCTTGATGTTGAGAAGTATAGTATTAAATAGTCTAGTGTTATTGGATTTGGTGTTTTGTTTTTTCATCTGGAATGTCTCAGTAGCAGCCCGAAGTCTGGATTTGTGCCCAGTTGAAGGCAATTGGCTCGCCTCATATTACTTAACTAAAACATAGTATAATATTGCATTTCAGAATTAGCTCAAGAATTATACTACTCATCACGATCAGACCTATCCCAAAAACAAATCTTCGACTATGTATACTGGCCAAGAACTGTGTCAACAAAAATAACACAATATAATATCTCCACAATAACAACAACGTAAAACAAACAAAAATATGATAAACTAGCACTTTGCCCGCGGCTTCGCTTCCGTGGTCTCTCCCGTGGGACCCGTTATTTTTCCCGGGATAAAAAGTAGCCTATGTTACTCCTAGAAAACTAAGCTTTCCAACGGTGAAAGAATTTTTAAAATCGGTCCAGTAGTTTTTGAGCCTATTCATTACAACCAAACAAACAAACAAACAAACAAAGTTTTCCTCTTTATAATATTAGTATAGATAAATAACAATCTTAACGACCATAAAGAATTTGAGCACGATGTCGAAATATTTCATCAACAATATTGTTGCAGAATTCAAGGTCTTGATCTTGACGGTCTGCAAATTACAACAAAGCGGTTGCGATGAATTGAAATGTTCATAAAAGAATGTAATGAATAGCAGCTGTGAGTAAATTATATTGAAGTGATGGTAGATAATGTCATTTTGAATGACGAATTTGAAAATGTAACTCCTGCAACGCATGCAACACTCATTAATCCGTTCAAGGACATTGAACGGACATTTTGTATTGTTATAACGGCTATGGTAGGACGTTTAGTGTCCCATAAAGTGTGAAAGGAATCTTATTTAACAACTCTTCACTGCTGCAACACCGTAAGCACACTTAAACTGAAGACCATTATTAGTGTAGTTACTTCCCAATCCCTTTTATACTTAGCCTCCCATACTTAGTTCCCAAAAACCAAAGAATAGGGGTTTGTTTTCAGACTTGACTAGTCTGCTAGTCTATTCCTCCTCAAACTCATCCGAACTCTTGGAGAAAAATTAACCTGACCTCCACTACCTACTTTTCTACACCTTTATCTCTAAGTAATTAAACAAAAGAAAAACGACATAAAAGTTGGCCGACATCAAATAGCAACAAGGCGTGATAGCAAACGCGAGAAACAAAAGACACCTGATACTGACAAACTCAGTAAACAGAGACGGACCGTCAAAAGATTTCTAGAGCGGGTAGCGATACGAACACTCAAAGAATATATAACTTTTCATTAAACGGGTTGCTATGATACAATATGACACTTCTACGTAGCACACCTTTTTTTTTTAAGGCTGGGAAATCATCCAATGACTGCTCCCGCTCTGGGTGGAGCGGAAGGGAGTGTCAGACTCTTACTGACTAAAACCCATCCATGTTCCTTCCGTAGCCCTTTATGTTCCGGGGTAGCGGTAACCCTTTCGGACAATCCCGCTTACCCGGCAGGCTTGGCCGTGAGGGGCCCCTTCATATGCTGACATACATTCAGTCAAAAAAGTATCGGGAATGGATGATTTGTTTATGGTTCCAAATTCAAATTTTTGGTTTTTTTGTAGTTGTTAGATTGGCACAACTGTTTTCCATTTTGGCGCGGAGTTTGAGTTGCATCTGTTATTTATATTAAATACAGTGCTGGTTTTAGTAATATCATATATAGTGTGTATTGCGAATTTCATAATGGACAAAAATATCGAACAAAGAGTTTGTCTTAAATTTTGCATCGCCAATGGAATTTCGTGTTCGGAGTCACTGAAAATGTTACAGAAGGCTTACGGTGAATCGACTTTATCAAAAACTCGTGCTTATGAGTGGTTCAAAGCGTTCAAAAGCGGTCGAGATGTGATGGAAGATTTGCCTCGCTCTGGTAGGCCGTCAACGTCTGCAACTGAAGTTAACATCGCAAAAGTGAAGAAAATAGTGACTGAAAATCCCCATTCGACTCTGAGAGAGATAGCCGCCGAACTTTCTGTATCCCACGAGTCGATCCATTTTAACTAATCATTTGGGTATGAAACATGTTGCTGCTCGGCTAGTCCCAAAAGATCTGAATTTTCTCCAAAAACTCAATCGCATGAAAGTCGCTGAGGACATGCTAGAACGAGTCAGTTCGGACCCAACATTCATGAAACGCATTGTTACTGGTGACGAGACGTGGGTTTACGAGTTCTACATGCAAACTAGTCAACAAGCTTCGGAGTGGCGCCTTCCAACTGAACCGAAACCGAAAAAGGAGAATTCGCGGCGAGAACTGAACTCAATTCCGGAAGCAGCGTTTAAAAAATGTTTTGATGAATGGATTATTCGTTGGCGCAAGTGTATCGTTTCTAAACGAGCATACTTTGAAGGTGATAAAATAAATTTGGATGAATAATAGACATTTTGTGTATTATTGATCTTTTCCCGGTACTTTCTTGACAGAGTAGTATCTTTGAGGCGCGCGTGGAACATATACGCGCCGTACGGCACGGGTCTGGTGCTGATCGGACGGTGAGTCACCCATTACTCACCGTCCGCAGGCCCGCGCCTACGGTGCCCGGGGCGTCTCCTGCGGCGGCTGGGACGGGAGGACCTTTCTCTCTCCCATCCCGCCACCTCCTTCGCGAGCATAACTTTTTCGCAGAAGGAGGTGACTGCCTCCCACTCCCTCTCGCCCCGGACCATGGCTTGCACCAGAGCCGGGCGCGAGAGGTCGCCGCCGCCGATCGCCTCTACGAGGACACGGCGGTGCTCCGCCCAAGCGGGGCAGGTTTGCACCGTGTGCTCTACCGTGTCCTCTGGGCGATTCTCGCAGTGGTGACACCCGGGCGTTTCCTCCCGCCTGATGATGTGCAGGAACCTCCCGAAACATCCATGTCCGGTGAGGACCTGCGTCAGACGGTAGGTGAGGGCGCCGTGACGCCTCTCTAGCCACTCCTCAAAGAGGGGCCTTACCGCCATTATCGTGACGTGCCCTCGTAGCACACCTTAAAAAGGGCAAGATGTCATATGCTATTTCTGATAAAATTGCTATTGCTTTTGATATCTTGAATAAAGAAGAACTACATGCTGATTATACTGACAAAGCGCCGTTTCAAATGAGACAAGAAAAAGATGAGAACTCCAGTGCCTGTCTAAGTAGATAAAATTGACTTTAACTAAATAAACCCAAATCAAACGAATCCAAATGTACAGAATCAATAAAGGCTTAAAATACCCCGTCAAACATTAGCATATCGTAAATTCAGCACATGTTTAATAGCTCAAAGCCATTGTTCTCGTCATATTCGCATTATAACGCTTATAAGTACAATCTATTGTAACGGGCGCTCCTACAACATAAATTGGTCGAAGAATCTGGGTTTCCGGAATGACGTCAACCTCTTCTAGTAGTACATGGAACACCTACATGCAAGGTTCAATATCGACCATACATTATGCATTTGGTAAGCCTTCATTGGGCTTAACAAATAGATCCATATTTGGCAATATTAGGTCTTATGCAAAATAGACTTTAGAATATTGAATACAAAGATCGTAATCCAAGTCTTACTACTCAGAATTGTAGAAGAACAATTCATCGTAATGCCAAGGAAGCGCTTGTTGTTAGTTAGAGACTTGACAGTATTCAGCAGGATTTTGGGAACAATCGAAATAGGTATATTATTGCTCCAAATTCAGACTTATTTCAAAACAAAGCATGGTGTTTAAACTATAAATAAACGTATGGGTACTGTAAGTGAAGCGGGCCGTGAACACGATGCACCGTTTTCTCAAATAACGTTTACGATCGCACAATTGATGACCGTTTTGAAACCACCGTAACAATGTCCATACTACATACGTTCTCTGCCTACTTATTGAACAGTGCCGTTACCGAACTAAGCAGAATGTTAATGAGTATTCAAAATAACGTAACTTATACCTTCTGTTGTGTCATGTGTGAATCCGAACGCGTGCCGCCATTTTGGTTTTCCCACGAATATTGCAATGGACGCCTGTTCGAATTTCAAATTCTGACGTAGGGAGGGGAATGCGTAACTCGTGACACAATGCAGCCGGTTCTTCAAAAAATCGTTTAAAACTGTCTATAGCAGATCAATTTTACTAAATTGTCAACGTAAATAAATGATCCTATTGTTTCTACAACTATTACGCATTTTCCTTTTTAACAGAAGCATGTTAATTCTCACCCAAGAGAAACGAAGCGCAAAATAAAGGTGTTAATTCATTGAGGAAACGATTGTGTCCAATGACAAAGATGTGATTAAGTATCACCCCACATCGCTCTTGATCTAATTTCACATTGTGATGCAGTTAAGTTTTCACACGGTTCCGTGAAACGCCGTGGTGCGAAAAATTAGGTATGTGTCACAGTATAGCTTGAATGCTGAGAAAGTAATGCACAATATGCACATGTCAAGCACAATGCACTAATATAATGACTTAATATCCGAATCGTTATAAGAAACCGGATAGAAGAATAGTAAGATAGTAATCTTGTGTTGTCAGTTAGTGCAAAAAGTCCGTGAGGCGCAAAAAGTTTGAATGACGAAAATTGGGTTACCGGGCTATGTAACGTCGACGTGTCACTACACTATTTAGAAGATAACACGCAAAGGCGTTAACTGTACAGCTTAGTATGATTCAGCATTCAAGAAAAGAAGAGTAGGTATTCAAATAATGAACTGTGCAGTTTAATTTAATTCGGTGTTCGTTTTAAAATAGAAAATAGTGTTTTAAAGAACAAAACATAGAACGGAAGACTGATTTAGACTAGCCGGCCCATTATTACGAAGAAGATGATAAATATAAATAATAGACTCTAATGCGTTTTTTATATCCCGTGAACGAGACTTGCAAGGTCTTCAGTTAGAACAAAGTTACTTATACATATTTATCTAGTTACTAAAAACGTTATTAACAAGGATGGTCTTACTATATTTATATCTTACAGAATTTATTGCTGCTCGATATGGTCATTATTATTTAAGACTAGAGTCAACAAAACATTCACAACAAACAGATTGTAAGGCAATTAAAAAGTTACGTTACGAAATGACAGATTAATAAAAAAAAACAAAAGTTCCAAATTCATAATTGCTTCGTCTCAATTTAGCCTAATAGCGTATCGCATCCAATCAATACCTCAATATTTAGAGCACGTTCGATTTTTAAATGAAGAAACGTGTTGCTAATAGAACTCGATTAGCTACTCGAATGAGTCTAGCTCGCTATTTCTCGATTATATCGATTACCTAACAAGTCAGTTGCATCTCAGTTACCTCACCCGCGCTCGTTTCCGAAGGTCACTCGCTGTGTGTCGCGAGAAATCTTAGTCCATACTTTTGTTTTGGTATTATTGATTGCATGGAATTGTTATTATTACTCACGTATAGTGAAAATTATAGTAGATCAACAAAAGAATAGAAATAAGTCCCATATTATCGTATCCTGTTTTGTAAGATATTGATATTAACTTACAAGAACAACCATTGGCATGGTAACGGTAAAAGAAAGAAAGGCGCCAAACCCATTACCTGAAACAAAAGATAATAAAACATTAACAACACGTTAATAACGAATAACAATTAAGCATGATAAATCTGAACAAAACATAGACAACTCTATGAAAACCAATGACATTTAGAATGATGGACAACACTACTGCATAAAATACGATGATTGTCTTTGTCTTCCTCCGGGCAATACATAGCTTCCGGTACTTTCTACCAAACGGACATACATAATACCGACCATTTCTAACAACAATATGATACGTAATTACTACACCTGGAAACCCGATGCTATCTATGGCCAATTGTTTGACAGTTATTTGTCCAACTAACGAATGTTTGCTCCAAATCTGACGATAATATAAGACCGTGTGGGCGATTGCCTACAGATACAAATAACAGTGCTTAGATCATGTTTAGATTTTCTCGGATTTTAGTATCGACATCCGTTTGACCACAAGTATGCTTAATAAGTCAATTTATGATGCTCGTTTGTTCAATCGTTTGAACGTGAATGCTTTCTTTTCCATACGTTTCCGTGAGCGGGGGAAAATACATATTAAATGTGACACAGTTCGAAAAGAACATATCATGGGCGTTTTTTATTATATGTACATTAGACAGCCCCTTCTAGTCTTGTTCATATTTCTCAAACATCTGCGTTAAGCTCTTATTTTTTTCTCTTGCTAAACAAACCATCAAAATTTCTGAAAAATTGTTCTTTACAAGTTTAAACCAAAATAATTTAACCAGGGGAGATGAGCCAACAATTCCTGTTTTCAACTGTCTGTATTATTAACTGCATCAAACAATCAATCGGACAACTGTCGTTTCCGGATGCGCCCAAGCCAAACAAAAATTCTCCTTTGTCTTCGTTCCGCTAAAATGTTTGCACACGAAACACGTTTGGGCTACTCGAAATGGATCCCAACCTGTTTTAAAAACCTCTTTCCTTGGTACCAAAAAGGCTAATGTCAATAGAGATTGACCATTTCGATCGATGGGACTTCTCACAAACCGTTTGAAAAAAAAAGAAGACTGTGTTTAAAATTCTTCTTTTGAATATTTTCGGCCAGCGTTAGCCTATACTTTACAAATGAGTATTTTATCGGTTAAATTTCGAGTTATTTCCGAACACCACGTGCAAACGAAAGGCTTGTTGACTCATACTTCCATGGAACGAATAGATTAAACAGCATTGAAGCGATTACTGTACCTTACCGAGTGTACATGATACACGTTCAAGCTAGGTTTTCTTGTTCACTGAAAGAGTGCACGCGAATACATTTTTATTTCCCTGAAATTAGCATAAAAACCGCGGATTTAATAATTTTACTGCGGACTTTGTTTTACTGATGTAAAATGTTTGTAGGAAAAGTACAACCTATTCTGATAATTCCTGGCAATTTTGTTTTTGACAGTCAGAACCAGAGTTCTACCATTGTATATTTAAAAAAATGATCTCTACTACACAATTATTTCACTAGAAATAGGGACCAATTAGTTCAACCAGGTTTCAGGCTGGCTAAAGTAGATTCATCTTTCATGGGGTACTGTTTAAAATGTTACAATAAAATACTTCCCAACATTCTTGAACTTAATGAAACAAAATTTAAATCCTGTATAAAACGCACACTATGCAGCCAAGCATATTATACATTGGGAGATTACATCGCTGATAAAAACGCTTGGGTCAATGCTATTCCTGCTCCACAAGGGCGTATCACCTAATTCATTAGACTTCTTAAAAAACTGTTGGAGCTGCGGAAGATCAACAACAATAAAAACTATATTTGCATTGTATAAATTCAATTTCTTAATATTGTATAATTGCTTAGCACATATGTGAGTACTATGTACCTAATATAAAGTGACCATTTACTGGGTCCGTCTTTCATTGACTTGAATGTGCTTTGGCGGCTGAGAGTATGTCATGCTCACTTTAATGTCTCGCTGATGGTGGCGTGTGTGTTGGATCATTTAGCTCCCTTCAAAATGGTTGAGCTGAATGGTGCTAATCCATGCGTCATGTTCGTGAACGGGCGCTGTCGGTAGAGACTGGTCATCTCTTAGCGGCCATGGCTTGTTTTAATTTAACTTTTGAACTTTTTTTTTTTTACATTATTTTATATCAGATGCTTTCACCGTTCTGCATCGTTCTCACATGTATAATAATAATAATATGATCTATGTAACCAATATTTTGTAACCATATTTTGTTTAAAAGAGTGTCCATGGAGTTTCTTGCCCGTTCTTCTCCATAGGTACCTACTGCTTTGGAATGGGCAACTAGCTTCATCTCTCTGACTGACCGACACCTTGACAATTCAAAAGTGCCTGTAATTGGTTTATTTGAAATAAATACTTTGAGTTTGAGTTTGAGTTTACTAACCAGTCCCGACTTATTGATTAATTTAATTAAATTTTGATTGCAATTCTTGTTGCAAAGGTTAGCCGGCGTCCAGGCAGTTCGTCTGTCACTTTATCGTGTCACAATATAAAGTGGGACGGAATGCCCACGCAAGAAGATCATGCATTCGGCTAGTCGATTCTGCAGTACACTAGTGTCATTAATAGTTAGTAACAAGAGTCCCGACCCAATGAATGCTGAAAAAATTTATTCAGAAAAACGTGATTGTATTTTATTATAATTTGAAGTACTTATAGTAAAACAAGACAAATCTATATTAATAAAAAGGCAACGGGGCTACATTTTTCAAGAAGTATGACCGGCCATGGCCAATAAGACATGAGTTTTGTTTGAGAAAAATATCATGAGTTTAATGACACTTCTGCAGAACCTTTTCGTGAGACACATACGGGTGACGTCACAGCCCAGATGTTGCAAAACTACTGTTACTTTCTTGCACAAATTATCCGATGCAAGTATGTGCTTTTTCAGGGTCCAACCAGAAGCGAATAAACATTTTACTGTATGAAATATCTGATTATACTGAACAAGGGTATACTGGTGTAGATACATGTTTTCGGCGTTAGTCACCGGATTAAAGGCACATTGTATGGGAATGTTTTAGCGACGTAATTACACAACATTCTGACAATGTTTAATTAACAATGAGGTGTTCCTAAGTAATAACAACCGCACGGATCTATCCATCAGGTTAAGCTACGCATACCGGGATTGGTCCGTGGATGGGTGACCATCTTTTCACATCGAGACTCCTCCGTGCCTCGGAAAGCACGTTAAGCCGTTGGTCCCGGCTGTCATTCGTGGATATTTGACAGTCGTTATGGGTAGTCAGAAGCCAGAAAGTCTGCAAGCCAGTCTTACCAAGGGGTATCGTATTACCCAGTTACTGACTGGGTTGTGGAGGTCAGATAAGCAGTCGCTCTATGTAAAATACTGGTATTCAGCTGCATCCAACCGGATGCAGCTATGCATAGAGCAACTATGTTGGGTAGGTTGGGTTGTATGGGGTCGGCTTAGACTGGAAGCCGACCCCAACATAGTTGGGAAAGGGCTAGGCAGATTGATTGATTGAGATTGAGGTGTACCAATGTAGGCTTAGAAATTATTTCATATACCTTGATCATGAACGTTCCCTTTTCTGATTCACAGGACAGTATTTTCCTCGGTACTATATTACTTCATGACGTCAAAAATTCAACAAGTGGAAGACCGGTATTCTTCCTTCAGGCAAAAAATCATGACCTACAACATTTTTAATGTGACCCCAAAAGGTATGGCACGCGTTTGTGTATTTCTTATTTCACTCTTTAGTCTTGCTGTTTTTATATCCAATAGATGGCTTTTTTAGAATCTTATCCATTTTTATTTATTACTTAGTTCTAATTACCTACAATAGTCTTCTGATATTTTATTTACTACCTCTATTTAATTACCTATTAGCAGTTCCGGCAGTTAATGTTGCATCTACATCAAATTGCATCGTTACGTTTGCAAGATTGAGAGTTTGATTTCAGTGCAAGGTCATGCATCCGCAATCTCACTAATTAGAAACAGTATTAATTAGTTTCATATCAGCGTTCTTTATATTTCTGCGATTATTTTCTGTGTATTTATGAGCATGAACAAATTACAAAAGTTGTTAATGTTACAGTTACGTACGTATTGGTGTTAATAGCATTTTACAAATATCTTTGATAAAACTGTCACTCGCTTGAAGGAAGGACCAATCAACTGGTGAACGCATCTGAGAAGAATTTCATATGAAAAGCCCAAAACCAGGAAGAATGTCTTAATGAATGAAAAAGATTATAAGCCAGATAGTTTCCGAAAGCCATCAACAAAAAAACTGTTCTAGATAAATACATCGATTGCAAAACGTAATGAAGATATCGGTCAATCAATCAGACGGATCAATTCACTGCACGCTATGATTGATATGCAAGCAAGTGTAACAGGTAAATGTATCGTGAGAAATTAATATCGCGTGATATCTACATCGAAGTCGTTCAGCAGGTATATAGGTTAGATATAAAGAGAGCACTCTTAGCTGAGTTAGGCTGGCTTGCAACAAGAGGAAAAGAAGGAGAGTAAAATACTGTTTCATATTCAAAATGATGCCCCGCTCCGCTATTCAGCACAGCTTTGGTCTTCTTCTTTCTTTTCGTGTGGAGTGACTAACCTGGTGTCAGAGTTTTTATGCTGCACATGGGCCTTTTACTTAGCTTCACATCCTGTTGTGAAATATCTCTCAGACATGCTAGTTTTAAGTAATAATTACACAATACGCACATGAATACGTAAAATCAGAGATGTGTGCCTTTTTTTGAGGGTGGCAAATCATCCAATGACTTCTCCCGCTCTGGGTGGAGCGGAAGGGAGTGTCAGACTTTTACTGACTAAAACCCAGCCATGTTCCTTCCTTAGCCCTTTATGTTTCGGGGTAGCGGTGACCCTTTCGGACAATCTCGCTTAACCGGCATGCTCGGCCCTAACTGGCGCCTTTATATGCTGACATCTCTTTGAGGCGCGCGTGGAACATGTAGAGATGCGTGTCTTGGGTTCGAACTCGAGACTTATGACTTAGCAGTCCAACGGTCACACCACAATTCTATCACTGCTGTCAATAGCTTTGGTGGAATGCTAGTATTAAAAATCTTTTCAATATAGCTCTATATATCGTTTATATAGCTTTTATCTTGTTAGTAAGCCAAGAATGAGCCGATTAAAGATGCATGAATGATCTCTATTATTATCTGATCTCTTTGTTTACCTGCATCATCATAAGTTAAATCAGTGGTTCTGGTGCGTCTTGTGCTATTTGCGGTTGAATGCAGTTCAGCTGCATCTTCTTATCAGTCATCGTTACACTCTGCAAGGTTATGCATCGCGTGTTTCTATATGTTTGCAAACCATTCATCTTTCTCCGATCACAGCATCCTGCCTCTTCAAGTTTTCACATCCTCTACATCATAATAAGTGTGTCATCTTCCTCATTTAAATAGAAATGAATGATTAAAGATTAATTATAGTTTATAACCGATTTGATTAATCAATTTTAGATGGGCTTATTATAATTCATTGGAGAATATAATATTATTATTCGGTAGATATGTTTGTCTGTATCACAAGAAGTAAGTGGGTGATTTGCTGCACACTTTCCTAGCATAAATTAAAATTGTAAATCAATTAAAGCAAATATTTTATTAATGCGATAACTACATATTTTGATGACACACAAATGGATCAAAAATTTGCAAATATATTTCTCCACATTTGAGCTTAACTTCATGAAATTAATTCAAATTTTGCGTTTAAGTCCACTCTCCCGATATAATTTATATATATGTCTAATAAGGTCCATCGTTCTACATTATGTATGGCTTTCATATGACCAAATTACGTGCGAACTGTCCTTGATTATCCATCACATTCAAGAACATAAAGACTGTCAAGGGCAGTCGTCACCATTGATCATTAGATGGTACACTAAACCACATAATTATATCTGTAATTAATTGCTCTCATTCTACTCTCACAACATTTAAATATTCAGTGTGAAACGGAAGTAAACACTAAAATGTGTAACGAATGCTAAATTTTTCGAAAGTATAACGCGATCTGTTTTCGACTCACAAAGTAACAACATTTAATTTCCTCTTACATTTTTATAATTGGTTTGTTATTATTTTTGCATCCTCACTAAATCTTTAATTACCTCATTATTTTGCTAATATTTGCCCTGAACTGTTCCTAGATACTATCAAAACTCCATCTCCTGTCATCTGCGGTTTCATTACCTATCATATTGTCTCCAAAAAAAACAGCTGTTCCATACATTTTTACCAATGATGCGAACATAAATGTAATGAACAGCTGCTTTTTTTTTCATCAGTCAACGTTGTTCATTTTCATGTGTACCTACTATACCCATGAATGTATGTCCCTCGTTTAACCTAACACACTGTATAATTATCGTGAGTTTAATCATTATTGTATCTAATAGGGGCGTGGCCTTCACACAACCCGATATCTATCAGCTTCCCTTCGGAACAACCACTCTTCTTACATCTGCCACCTGTGTGTGTATCACATTACAAATATTAATTACTAGTTTAAATCATCATCAAATTAAAAACACAGCAAATAAGTATTTTTTTATAAACAAAGAATTCCGACCGTAGCTACGAGTAGCATTCAATTTAGAAATGTGAAGAAATTACTAACATTTTTAAGTTAATTAGTTTATGAGAACTGGACAACTTTTTCTTCGATTTCGCCACTGATATAAAATGCCTGTCTGATACGTCTAACTAGTTAATAAACACTGTCGGCAAGTTCTTAGTTAAATTAAATGATTGATGACTATATATCATATCAAAATGCATGCGTATCTTGAACGATGTTATGATTAGACAGGCATGATCAGTATATTATTAAATATTTATATGATCAAAAATAATGATACATCATCATCATCTGTCTAGCCTTTTCCCAACTATGTTGGGTCGGCTTCCAGTCTAACCGGGTGCAGCTGAATACCAGTGTTTTACATGAAGCGACTGCCTATCTGACCTCCACAACCCAGTAACTGGGCAATACGATACCCCTTGGTAAAACTGGCTATCAGATTTTCGGGCTTCTGACGATCTGAAAATAATGATACTTACAAAGGCAATTTCTGATGGAAATGTTTATCACCGAAGAGATTCCCTATATCTCACAAACATGAATCTGAAACGTCTAATGTGCCAGTGACTCACACATATGACTCCGATTCTATTAAATAAGACTAACATGTTCAGTAATTTCCACTCGAGCGTAGAGAAGCCATGGAAAATCACAATATCGTACATACACCTACTTTCTATATTTAGAATCAACACCTTGCATTGCGTAACTAGAACAGCATACATAGTATATGCTGCAAAACATCAAGATTTCTTTATTATATGTAAATTAGTTTAGTCTATAGCACATAAACCTTCTGGAATAAATTCTCTAAATGATGGAGAAAACTACATGAAAATCAGTCGAAGAGTTTAGAAAAACAACGCGGTCACAAAGACACACACGAAAAGCGACTTCAATATAAATAAAACAAATGAAAGTCGAACAAATTCGGATTATCATATCTTTAAGATCTCAGAAATAATAGATAGACGTTCTAGTAATTCAAAAGCAAGTGAATTTATGTTGAACTGATTGCAAAGTTCAAACATACAGGAGGTCACGGCTATGTTCAGTAACGGTTTAAGAGTAATTGAAACTACTATTGGCACAGATATTGAACTATTGATCATGAATCTCAAGATGTTAGAAGAAACAATACTAGCGCAATGGCTTGGATATATATAGTACAACTGGCACGAAAAGATTGGGAGAAAGGTGAAACCTATGAAAAATAGGTATAAAACATGCGATGATTTAATCAAAACTAATCGACAGTATACTACAATGAACTGAAAACAATAAACTGCATCACTATATCATCATCATCTGCATCTAGCCTTTCCCCAAGTATTTCTCCAGTATTTAAACTGCATCACTATATATCTATATAATATATATTTATATATAATCATCATCATCATCTGCCTAAGCCTAAGTGTGACAATTTTATCAAGGTAAAGCTATATATAAAAGGGGCTTCAATTCATGCAAACTCGTACTGCTTGTATTTCTATATGGTCTTAATATTAAAACAACGAAAGTTTTGCTATTGGATGTAGTGTAAAATCGATCGAACCGATTGATTTCCTGGTGTCGATAATTATAGCGGCTCTTAAGTACTACAAATGCAAAAGTATCTTTAAAGGACTGCACTTATCATGCAACAAGAACAATGGATACAAACTGATAAGTGATTATGTTATATATGGAGCTAACCTTTTACAAACTGTGATATAGTGCTTGCTTCATGACAGACATGTTTTGATCTTTATCTTTGATTAGCATCCTGTTCATCATCATTGACAGCTTATGACCGGGCACTTTAGGAGTTATTTTTTAATATCTTCGGTTATTTGTTTATTTCAGTGTGTAATTAGAAGTGGATTCATCATTATTCTCCTGCCCTTATACCAATTTTATTGGGGCGCCGCATCATGTTTTTTTCTTCCATACTTCTCTATTAGTCGTCATCTCGGTAGTCACTTTCTTTGTACCCATATCATCTTTCCCACAATCCATCAAACGTTTCTTTTCTTTATTTAACTGATCTGACAGTTCTCCTTCTTAGCGTATTGAAGGCACTATAAATGGACTCTGCCTAGTATTTGGCTACGTGATCGGTGCCATCACTAGCTTCCATCAGTACCCGTAAAGTGCAGGCCACAGGACACGCAGGACACGATATTAAGTGACCTATCGTTTGTGGAACAGTGCCACATTTATAGGCGGAGTTGTCTATTGATATTCCCCTGAGCAGGTTTTCTTTATTTCGGCCAACCTGGGTCGGAATGAAGTTAACATCAAACAGCGTATTTTGTAATTGTTACTGACTTGTAACACACAATCTTCCGATACAACGAGGGTCTGTTTAGAATATTCATAGCCTAGTATGGCTATTTATCCTATGTAAACTTTGGAGCCACTTCTACCACTTTGATAGAAGTTACTAGTTTCAAAATAAAGCTTGATTGTTAATCCTTTATCTGCTAGACGTCATCCATCGCCTCACATCAATCGGGATCTAAGTCATCAGTCGGCATGCCCATTATCCGTTCCGCAATAAGAAAATCCCTCAATTTACAACAAATCAAATTCCAATTAATTTTGGTCTAAAACATTTATCTTGCTACTGATCACAGACTTAGCAAAGGCTTAACCTAACAAAGCCCAGTTTATCGCGATCAGTTAGTTAAACAAACTAAATCTATCTACAGAACAATTTCAATTGAGGTAGATCGCAATAAACCCCGGGCCATACACACGGGTGAAAGTCCAAGTACCCACAATTATCACCTGTTGTGGAACTTGCAGGAATTGCCGCTCGTGTCCTCCGGCCTTATTGCTCGGTAATCTTGAAGCAATCAAATTAATTTTAGTTTGACACCTTTTCCTGTGATCAAGTAGTGTATGTTCTATGGTTCTATAATTTATGGTCTGACACTATCATTTACGAATATGCCTTGAGGAGTTACATTTAAATTAATGTTCTGTTCTGTGTAATTATTTTGTGTCGCAAATGTTAGTTTGTACCTTCAGGAGAGGTTTTGTTTATTCAGATTAATCACTAATACATCAGTATTAACGTGTCCGGAATAACTTCGGAGGATCTCGTGTAGCCACTAAACGGTTATTTTTTGTTATCGTTTCCTTTGCCTCCAAATGACTATGAACTTTTAAGTCACGTAGATAAAGTTCAAAATACTTTGCCACTACTACTTTGTCTTTGCTGTTTCATTAGGAATTAACCCTTATGATTATTCTATCGTAATACAATGTTTTCGGTATGTCATAATCAGGTTCACCATTTTGTTTCATACTATTAAAAAGCCTTCCTCGAATTCCCAGTACATTATCTCTGTATTGCCTCAATTCAAAGGTTCGGATTTAAATAGTTCCAGATATTCAAATAGTTCCAGCTAAGTCGTGTCTGTGATAAAAGTTAATTTTATAGACTATAACCAGCCTATAAGCCCTGTAGAGCCATGGCTTCGAATGGCGATGTGACTCGGAGATGACCGAACATGTTTTCTAACTCCCGATAGTCGAAATAAATCGTACTAAACAAGATTAACCAGAATCGATACGAGTAAGGATATAAAATGAAAAATTATTTAAGCTGTCTCGATCTCTATGTGGATGTGTAGTTCTGAAACTGATTATTCAATAAGGAAGAGTTGTGTAAAGGTGTGGGCGGCCCCTTTTTTTTTTGATGGTGGGTAATCGTCAAATTACTCCTCCTGCTCAGGGTGGACCGGAAAGGAGTGTCAGACTCTTACGGACTAAAACCCATCCATGTGCCTTCCCTATCCCTGTATGTTCCGGGGTAGCGGTAACCCTTTCGGACAATCAGGTTTACCCGGCAGGCGGTCACATCGGTTGGGCGAACCTATGAATACACCTTTGCCTTACCTGTCGGAGAAACAAGGCGTGATGTTACACATAATTTTATAATTAATTTATACAAAACTTTGTAAAACATTTTAGAGCGACGGTGGAGTTTCTTGTATTCTTCTCCAAACAAACTACCTCTTGGAAGGGGCGACTAGAATCAATTTATCTCGTTCATTTTGACGAAGTGCCTTTCTTCTGCCTTCTTCTGATTTTACTTTATTTTCTTTTTTAACACGGTAAGCTGACGAAGGCTATCACAAAAGGGTTTGTATTTTAGGCTCGGAACCTCAACATAATAAAAACATTATACGTTTTCTTAAGAAATCACTGCAAAAACAAAAGCGGACACATCAACAAGTATCTTGAAACCTCATAACTTTCTTACAAACAATGCCACAACAAATTCTCCATCGATTTTCACTTACAAATCTCTAAAACAGTTTGCATCACCTATCAGCCGACGAATCTCGAGTACCGGCGGGTTTGACCCCGTCAACCTGTCGCTGCGATCTTTATTACTTTGCCGGGTAAAGTTCACTCGGTTCCCGGCGCAAGCGACCGCTTGCGAAATATCCCCCGATATCTAAGAATAGTACATACGGCCGCTTGATTTTGGTTTGTTGAGACCCCATTGATGTGAACAGGGACCGTCAACTACAAATTAAGCTTTTTAACGCCATTTTCACACATACGTGACAAGCCAGCGCATGCCCTGTACGTCAACGACACAAATATGTGACAATGCAATATACACTATAACACGAAATAAACAATTAATTCATTACTTTTGTGTGTTTATATAGATATCTTAAAAATTTAAGCCTTCCTACGTATTTAATGACATGAAACAAATTAAAAGACCACCAAAATAATTGTAGCTTGGCATGGAGGGCACGCGCGTGCGTTTATGCTATGGCGTTCAAAAAGTTAATAGCGAAACCGCAAAACAATAGAACTTTAAGAGTTTTTATTTAAAAATATTTTATCATAGCTCTACTTAACATGTGTAGTTAATCTTACTACAATCAATGATGGATGTTTGGATGTCTGTTACTCAATCACGCCGGAACGGCTGAACGGATCTGGATGTTTGGCACACAAATAGTTTATAACTTGGATGAATACACACTTTTTATCCTGGTAGTAGGATCCCATAGGATTAATAATTGTAATTTTCGACATCCATGCGGGCGAAGCCGTTGGCAGAAGCTAGGTTATCGCCATACAATAAAAGGCTCAAGAACCACACCATATAAGTCAGATTCTGCCCTCCCAGTCTCAAAAACAACAAGCTAATGTAACCTCACCTTAAATTCGATCTCGTTTAGTTTGCGAAACAGAACAATGGGTTTAAATATTGGCAATTGTTTTAAGTGTCATTTAGATTCGACCTTTTTCGATAAAATGTTCGTAACACGTGTAAGAACTGGCAGTGAATAAAGTTGTGTCATAATCTTTTATCTTCCGGTAAAGTAAGAAAATAAATTGGTTTGTCTTAAGACGGGTTCTCTCGTTACGCCTACGATGTGTCTTGTCAATGATTGTGTTGTAGATATGGACGCCATGGATGCGATATATTATGAAGAATAGAGTTCGAAATGGATAAAAAATAATGAACCAAGATTAGAAATTCAACCGATATGTTATTACAATAAATCAATTTTAAAAAAAGTTACTTTGACCATCAATGGATCATAGTAGGTACAAGAATCAAACAAAACCATATTATTTAAAAGCACAACAATAATATGTTATTAAACGCTATAACAGCCGCACGGATCGATCCACCAGATTAAGCTACGCTTTCCGGGATTGTCCGTGGATGGGTGACCATCTTTATATATCGAGACTCCTACGTGCCTCGGAAAGCACGTTAAGACTTTGGTCCCAGCTGTCATTAGTGGATCAGTCGTAGTCAGAAGCCCGAAAGTCTGACAGCCAGTCTTACCAAGGGGTATCACATTATCCAGTTACTCAGATAGGCAGTCGCTTCATGTACAATACCAGTATTCAGCTGCATCCGGTTAGACTGGAAGCCGACCCCAACATAGTTGGGAAAAGGCTAGGCAGATTTAATCGTTTATCTTAACAATCATCAATACGCTTACGCTTTGCCACCTTATTTCCTTACCTATTTAATCATAATCTAAACAAAGGTTGATAACCAGAATTGCATGACAAAGGTGTCATTTAACGTTCACGTTAGACGTCACGTATTACTTATGTCTGTGTAACTTACGACTTTATCACTACATAGTATAAAGCAAAGTCGCTTCCTGCGTCCTAATGTATGTATGCTTATATCTTTAAAACTACACAACGGATTTTGAAGCAGTTTTTTTTTTATAGATAGAGTGATTCTGGAGGAAGGTTTATGTGTATAATTTGTCGACATATTAAGCGGGCAAAGCCGCGGGCAGAAGCTAGTTCTATTTTGATGCAGTTTTTTTTTATAGATAGAGTGATTCTGGAGGAAGGTTTATGTGTACAATTTGTCGACATATTAAGCGGGCAAAGCCGCGGGCAGAAGCTAGTTCTATTATATTACACACAGTTACACAACCCTCACACCGCCCTGTTAGAACCTACACGATGCAGTAAAATAAAGTATTGATCACTAGTTATCCCCGCGAGTTCGTCCGCTTGGAATTTCGCCCCCCGACATACCGCGTCTCGTCGTCCACCCGCACTATTACATACTTTGTTTAAGCTTACCATTCTCTCTGGCTTATTTTCTTTTTACTCGACTCCTATAGGTCGTAGCGTGATGTTAAATCTATACTAATATTATAAAGCTGAAGATTTTTTTTGATTGAACGCGCTAATCTCTGGAACTACTAGTCCGAATTGAAAAATTATTTTGTGTTGGTTTGGTCCATTTATCGAGGAAGGCTATAGGCTATGTAACATCAGGCTAAGCCCAATAGGAGCCGAGCAGCGAGTGAAACCGCGCGGGATCATCTAGTAGACTATAATCTTCCTCGAAAACTGTTCGACCAATAAGAATTTTTCATATGCGACTGTTAGTTCAAGAGATTGACGCGCACAAACAAACATACTCTTTAACTTTATTTTAGTAAAGGTTAATATTGACTGACATAATCCCCACTCCCATGCCCTGTTAGAATATACACACGGTACAGTTAAAAATAAAATATTGATCGTAAACAATTCACGTAGTAAGAAAGCGATCGAAATGAACGATTTTGTCAGAGAAATCGATATTAATTGGACACGGTACTGCGACGAGTTTATCGATCATAAGGAATGGTGAGTTTTTGGAAATCGAATTACGACTTTTCTTTTCTCATTCGTATCTGGCATGCCAATCAAGTTTTCATACATTGGAGTGGTGACTTGAAATTATACGCAAAGCATTTTTTCGAAGAAATTTAATTTCGGTTATTACCATAATAAAGAATAAGAGAGCCTTGGCCCGTAATACAGAACCTCACTCAAGACACAAGCATTATTTAAAACTAGTTACAACTGGCAGAAACTAGTTTTAAGTAATGCTTGAAGTTGAGGATTATGTCAGATATAGTAAAATCTTTCTCCTCTCTCATCTAACAAAATGTGCCTAAACGTAAAGCATCCATGACATTTCGCTGTCAATTCTCGTCCAATTATCGAAGAAAATACACATAAAAAATAAGTAATATTAGTATTTATGACACTCGATCTTACTAGCACTTTTGATATTTTATATTTGTGATAATATTTATGTTGAAATCGTCGGAAAACTATGTGAAAGGAAACAAATCGATAATATTGAAGAAAACACGTCTTGTGACACTCTATAAATAAATATTAATAACACTTTCGCTGATAAACCGGCTAAACTGAGTTTTATCTTATCAACTTTTTCGACTAGTATTTCCCTTGAAGGAAAATGTAAGTAAAAAGCTGCCAAGTCCGAGTCGGACTTGCACACGAACGGTTCCGTTCCACCGAGCAATATTTAACGCAAAAAAAAAAGAAGAACGCAGCAATTTAGTTGCTTTTAATAACACAGTTTTTATTTTGTTTTAATTATTATTTGTTGCCATATCGCCTTTAGTAGTAGATACGCACTGCCATAATTTCAAGTGTCTACCAATTACGGCTCAAAAGATACAGCCCTGTTACTGACGGACAGAACAGCCTTAGTAATAGGGTCTCATTGACACCGTTTGGGTATCTACGGAACCCTAACAGATGAAAGGTTCGTGGAACATTTTAATAGGCGTGGCTGTTAGCAAGTTAGTTACAAGCTTGTGATATAAAAGTCATAAGGAAACGGTTAGTCGTGGTCTAGGGGCAATGAAACTTAGGCAATCGAATGTCTCTCTGACCTGGGGCCAACCACTTATATTATAGCAGTATTATTAATATTGCTTCATACTTGGAAAGAGATGGAGCTATACCTCCTGTATAGCTTAATCTCTTTCTCTGGAGTAGTGTTAATGATACTGTTTTAAGAGATGGTGGCTGGCCTAGGATTCGAAAATACTTGAATGCGATGACATGTAGACTAAATGAATTAGTAGTTGTTTGAATGAAATAAAACTAAAGCTCAGTGTGATAAGAGGATTTAAATGCGAAAAATGATAAATATAACATAAATTGCAAAACACAACCTGAACCTTTTTACAGATACAAAAAAAGCGAAGAAAAACAAAAGAATAACATCCGAATAAAAAATACAAAAAATCTTCTTAAAAGTTTACATAACGAAGGAGTTTGCAACAATACTTGATGACGATACGATGACACGCGGGGTTGCGATAGTCGTTGAGAGGATCCGGCAGTTGGGTCTCGAGGTGGCATTGCACAAGTCCGAGGCCATGTCCTTTCATGGGCCTCGGAATAGGCCACCATCGGGATCCCAACTTACGGTAGGAGGGGTTCACATCGGCGTCGAGACCACGATGAAATACCTGGGTCTGGTCCTCGACAGCCGATGGAATTTCGTGGAGCATTTCCGACGTTTGGCCCCCAAGCTGGAACGGACTGGGGCCGCCTTCAAGCGGCTCTTGCCCAATCTGAGGGGGCCAAACGCCTCCTGCCGGAGGCTTTACGCGGGAGTCGTGCGGTCCATGGCCCTATACGGGGCCCCGGTGTGGGCGCGTTCATTGCGGCGACGTGCCGCTCACTATCTGAACGCGCCCCAAAAGGTGGTAGCTATTCGGCTAATCCGGGGGTACCGCACGATCTCGGGCGAGGCGGCAAGCCTCCTTGCCGGACTGCCGCCGTGGGATCTGGAGGCGATAGTCCTCGCGCGCCTGTTCGAGTGGCACGTGGAGGTACTAAGCCGGGGGGAAACTCCGTTTCCGCAGCAAATTGCGGCGGAGCGGACGGACCTCCGGCGCGATCTCATGGCGGCCTGGAATCAGCGACTGTCGCAACCCAGCGCAGGGCACGCCACGATAGTGGCGGTAAGGCCCCTCTTTGAGGAGTGGCTAGAGAGGCGTCACGGCGCCCTCACCTACCGCCTGACGCAGGTCCTCACCGGACATGGATGTTTCGGGAGGTTCCTGCACATCATCAGGCGGGAGGAAACGCCCGGGTGTCACCACTGCGAGGATCGCCCAGAGGACACGGTAGAGCACACGGTGCAAACCTGCCCCGCTTGGGCGGAGCACCGCCGTGTCCTCGTAGAGGCGATCGGCGGCGGCGACCTCTCGCGCCCGGCCCTGGTGCAAGCCATGGTCCGGGGCGAGAGGGAGTGGGAGGCAGTCACCTCCTTCTGCGAAAAAGTCATGCTCGCGAAGGAGGTGGCGGGATGGGAGAGAGAAAGGTCCTCCCGTCTCAGCCGCCGCAGGAGACGCCCCGGGCGTCGGGAGCCACGTGACGACTCCCGGCCACCGTAGGCGCGGGCCTGCGGACGGTGAGTAATGGGTGACTCACCGTCCGATCAGCACCAGACCCGTGCCGTACGGCGCGTATATGTTCCACGCGCGCCTCAAAGAGATGTCAGCATATGAAGGGGCCCCTCAGGGCCAAGCCTGCCGGGTAAGCGGGATTGTCCGAAAGGGTTACCGCTACCCCGGAACATAAAGGGCTACGGAAGGAACATGGATGGGTTTTAGTCAGTAAGAGTCTGACACTCCCTTCCGCTCCACCCAGAGCGGGAGCAGTCATTGGATGATTTCCCAGCCTTAAAAAAAAAAAAAAAAGACCCTTTTGCGAAACACGACGTTTTTGAGCGAAAAACATGAGCAAAACATTAAAAAAACTGCTCTGACTGTTCATTTTTATTAAAGAACTCAATAAATAAATACATTAAGTTTATCGTAACGATAACAATTTAGTTATGTTTTCATTATAGGTAATGTTTTTTGATAAACACAGACTACGATGGCATCAGCGGAATTGTCCGAAAGGGTTACAGCTACCCCGGACGGAACATAAAAGGCTTAGGAAGGAACATGGATGTATGGGTGTGGGTGTGTGTGTGCGTTAACCTTAACTTAATCGCTAAGGCGCTTCTTGCGTTATCTGAAGGAATAATTTTCCGATTTTTTTAAGATTTCTTCATTAATGCATACTTTATACAGTCAGAGGAACTTGGTTGTAACCAGCTACCTTATGACACCTCCTGATTTCTTTTTCTTTTACTCAGCATCAAGTAACAATACAATAACTTAAAAGTAAAATATTTTAAGTTAATTTCAAACAGTCTTTTGTTCAAATTATCCTCAAAAGAAAATGGAAGGAAGTAATCAGGAGTACGAAGGATGTCCGCTCATCCCGAATGGCACCAAAGAGTATCTTTATCAGGCGTCATTATGCCATGTTTAGTCAGTCACCGACAGGAAAGACGCTGACTAGTTTGGACGTCGGCTTTCCGGCTTCTGCTTTTGTTTAACTTTATACATACATACATAGTGTTTCTATATAAAAATAGAAAGTTCAGACATTATTCAGATAAAGTAAATTTAGGCAAAGTTTGTGCTAAACACATAAATTTACATCATTATCATTCATCATTTTTTTTTCTGTATTATAACTAACAATTAAGGGCCCTTGTTAGCCACAAACTATATTATTTCAATGATAAAATTCCTGTTTAAGTTTCGTCCCAATTCCCCCTGCATCCCTATTCACCCCGGTAGTCTAGTGGTCGCAAGCGCTACTATTGAGCAGGAGGACCTAGGTTCGATTCCCAGTGTCATTGGGTCAGGAATCTCTCAGTAGACGCAGGTTAGCCCTCTATCATATAGGACTTAAACATCACTGGCGAAATGTCGATGTAATTTAGGTATACCTTTGCCTAACCCATCAGGAATTACAGGCGTGATGTTATGTTAGGTAAATAAGCAAAGTTTGCTACGACTTTATCTATCTTTCTTTCATGACTTAACTTAAAGTGTAGTAACAATAAAACAAAACTATCGTAAATAAATCACGCTCATAAACACGATTGGACACTTAAAATTTAAACACTGACTCACGTATGTGCCGTAATAAAGCTTACTCCAGTTTGGCATTTTGTAGTGAGAGAATTGTTCAATTTTATTTTTCATTTAAATAGTTTAAAAAAATTAAAAAAAAAAAACAAATCAACAACAACCGACTTCCACTTTGTGTTTTTTTTTACAAATTATGTATGTATGTAAATAACAATGTCAGGTATCTATTAAAAGCATCATCCACGTAGACTAAGTGTGAAAATATGTATTATTAAAACTAACGCCGCGCTGCCAAATGAAAAACAATTTTCTCTCTTGAACACACCCACCGACTATTAAATTAAACGAATCAGGCAAAATAAATTACACTTAAGGTTGACAGCGAAGGGTAAATAAAGAATTTAAAAAAAATATAACATGTTGCAGGAGTTGGTAATTGGATTAGACACCAATTAAGTTAAAACAAGAAATTAATCATAGAATGCACTTAAAGTTCCAAGTTACATCATTACAGAATATCGCAGTAAATCGTTTACCCGACCAATCCGCTGACAAAGATAGTTCCCAACTCTAAAACTTTACGACAACTGTAAAACATGTCAATAAAATAGGAATTTAAATTAAAGATCGATTGTAGTTAAGGGGCCGTGCACGACTAATTTTGATCGATTTCGTTCACTTTTTATGAAAAGGGAAAAATATTTTAAACAATATTTTTTGTGATTCGAAAGTCAGGTTTTTAATATTGCGTGTGGCTAAATTTAATAATGAAAGTATTAATGGGAAATCAGTAATATTTGCAACCAGGGTTGTTACGGATGCAAAAATTTAGACATCCGCGGATGCAGATGCGGATTCGGATTATTAGAAGATCACATCCGCGGATGCGGATTCGATGCAGATGCGGATACGGAATTTATGATTTTAAAAGGATAATTATTAAAAAAAAAATCCTTTTAAAATGCCAAAATCCGCATGCATAAATAACTGAAAAGCAATTTAATTTTAACGTTATTTATTTAATCATATTTTTAGAACAAAATTACTCAAAATTTAAGTTTTACTTATTATGACACAACAGAATTTTAAGCTTAGAGTTTCATTATCATCGGTTAAAACTCCGCATTGAATGATGCGGATGTAAATGCGAATGCAGATGACTGAATTTATGCGAATATTCCGGATTTACGGATGCGGATGCGAATATTCGTAACATCCCTGTTTGCAACTACTTTTCCAAACATGAAACTGATGCATGATCATCGATTTACAAGACTCGAACTAGAAGAATTACTTGTGATTTTGAAGAAGGCAAGTATCATCAACATCTTTATAATTATTGTTTACTTGCGTGTATCTGGAACATTTCTTCGATGGTACAAATAAATAAAAGGTAAAATTATAAATTTTCGAGGTCGCTAAAGTGACGATACTATTAACAGGTATTGTAACTAACGAATGGTTTTGTGCCACGAAATCGAAACACAGAACTCATTTTTCTACGTTCCGTTTTGTTTTTAAATTATTATTTTTTCTGTATATTTCCTGTGCGTATCCTTAGTAAAATATCGGACTTTCTTCTTATCTTTCTTTAATTTTCAATTATTTTCAGCCTTTTCACAATTATAAATTGATCAGAAGAAATTGACAAATGAGTATTTTTTTTACGAACGGTGCCTTTTTTTTTAAGGCTGGGAAATCATCCAATGACTGCTCCCGCTCTGGGTGGAGCGGAAGGGAGTGTCAGACTCTTACTGACTAAAACCCATCCATGTTCCTTCCGTAGCCCTTTATGTTCCGGGGTAGCGGTAACCCTTTCGGACAATCCCGCTTACCCGGCAACGAACGGTGCCTTAAATGATTCGTTACAATTAGATGTTTAGTTACTAATAAGAAAATTCTTTGAGAAAATACCTCGAATTGATTACCGCTTTACAAGGTGTCGATCGTTTCTGTAAATAAAACTTTAATTACTAGTATTCACTTGTTAGGTTGCTATTACGAAATGTGTTTAATTATACACTTCAATTGATGAGAGAATGCATCTCTGACACCTGTCAGTTGGTTGAGTACAAAAGAATACTTACGTGTTTTACAAATTTATACCTAACTAACTTCTGCTCGCGGCTTCGCCCGCGTGGATGTCGGAAATTTGGATGAAAAAATTTGGGATAAGAAGTATCCTTTGTGTGAATCCAGGTCATAAACGAACTTTGTGCTAAACTTCAACCAGACCCGTTAAGCCGTTTGAGCAAAAAAATCACGTTTGCTGTATGTTAGCCCCCTTAAATATTTATTTTATTCTGTTTTTTTAGTATATTTTTACAGCGGCAACAGAAATATATCATCTGTGAAAATTTCAACTGTCTAACTACCACGGTTCATGAGATAAAGCCTGGTGGCAGACGGACGGACAACGGAGTCTTAGTCCCGTTTTACGTTAATCGTGTTTTTTAGTCTTGGGTCCCGTTTCACCCTTGCGTAAAGGAGGAGGAGGAGCATTTACTAGTGGGTGATCAGTGGGTTAATCACCACCTCGTAGAACGCTATTATTTTATATTTGCTTCACATTGGGAAAGAGATGAAGTTATACCTCCCGTATAGCTGTACCTCTTTCTCGCACTGAAGTAATATTAAAACAATACTGCTGTCTGAAGTGGTGGTCGGCCCCAAGAAAGGCATTACACAAATTAATTAGACAACTAGCCACTGGCAAACTAGAATCACAAACAAAAACTAGCCGTATCTAACCGTACAAAACTGTAACTATTAGTGGAATCGCTTCCACTCGCCGTGAGAACATTCGATTGTAAATATTGCGACACGGCTAGTCGATAACAAATATAGGTTAACACTATGGTAGTTATGTTAGTAACGCAGTAGTCAAGGTTTTATGGAGTAGTAAGTTTGAGGCAGAAGTTTGTGTAGTACTTACTACCTGCTGCCAGCGGCTCCGTCCGCGTCAATGTTGAAAATTTTTCTTTCATTTTGAGGGTGGGAAATCATCCAATTTTTCTCCCGCTCTGGGTGGACCGGAAGGGCGTGTCAGACTCTTCTGACTAAAACCCATCCTTGTTCCTTCCTTAGCCCTTTATGTTCCGGAGTAGCGGTAACCCTTTCGAACAATCTCGCATACCCGGCAAGCTTCCCCCTTCAAATGCTCACATGTCTTTGAGGCGCGCGTGGAACACGTACACGCCGTCCCGATTCCTGACCTTCCTCCCCTGATAACCACTTTACGGGAGGAGTTTCCTAACATCTTATTTCTTAGATTACGTCTCCTACTCATTATCTACCTCTGTGCCAAATTCCATCTTGGTAGGTCCAGTAGTTTTTGGGATTTCGCTTTTATATATACAAGATTTAGTTTTACCAGAAGAACGAAACGAACCGACACCGGTAGTCGTGACCGTTCTTACCAAGGGGTACTGTGTTACCCTGTAGCTGGGTTGTGTAGGCCAGATAAGCAGTCGCTCCATGATAAATACTGGTATTCAGCTACATGTGGTTAGACTAGATGCCAACTCCAATACTGGTGGGAAAAGGCTAGACAAATGATGAGAAGAATTAAAGTAAAGAACATAACAATGATAGCCAAACTAGTGGCAATGGGCGGGTACATATCTCGCAGAACGCTTGGCTAATAAGGCCGATAGGATCTGGAGGGGTAAACGCGTAGGTATCGGAAGACTATGCCCCTGATAAGGTTCACCTTTGACCTGGCAAAGGTCACAAGAATCCGCTACTAGTCGATGTGGGACTTAGGGGAGGCAGATGAGGGAGTCAGAGTCAGATGATTCAGCGGAATTGTCTGAAAGGGTTACCATTACCCCGGAACACAAAAGAAAGAAACATGGATAGGTTTTACTCAGTTCGAGTCTGACACTCCCTTCCGCTCCACCCAGAGCGGGAGGAGGTCATTTGATTATTTCCCACCCTCAAAAAAAAGGGGGAGGCCTATGCGCAGCAGTAGACGTCTTTAGTCGGCAGTAATGGTGATGTTGATAATGATTAGAATCAAAACTACACGCACAACTAGCATCCTCCATTGTAGGTGCCACTTAGAAGTTGATAGTTTAATGTTGAGGCCAACAAATGACGGCAATGATTAATAAGCACATTAAAAAACTCGATATCAATGTCTTGGTAGAGAATAAAAAAATTATTAAATTAGTTTCTCATGTTTTTATAGCGTTTTTTTTTTAATTAACATACATAATTAAAAATCTTATGTTACATGACGAAGTCGCAAAACAAACTTAAAGAACACGAGTTCGAGAAAATATGTTAAAAAAAAAACCGCGCGAAAATACATTCATCTACAACAGCCTCTCCCAAAGTGGGCTATGACGCCATTTTGTGAGCGCTGCAGGCCTAAAGGGGGCAGTAAAAGACCAAGGAAATAAATGAGGGCGTTGTTTACAGACTTAGGGAGCTATTTGTAATGTCATTTAGATAGTGGTTTTAAGTAGGTGAAAAAATGGGGGCGCTAAAAAACATTTACTCTCAAAGTGACAAATTAAGTTTGGGAACCCCTGGTCTACAACAAACGAACATCGAATCGATTCAAAAGAATCGAGAATCGAATCGGCAAGTGAACACCATCGAACAATGGCTTACTTCGGTGTGCCACTTACGCCAATCTTCATAATTCTCGATTGTATTACTCATTCTCTATAGATTGCCTTAATTCTTATCTTTATGGCTAGAAAGTTGAATTGAGGTCGACATCTTAAACGTAAGCATATTAGAGTATCATTAAAATACACAATCATTATTGGATGAATCTTCTGTGTATAACTAACGGTTTGCATTGAAATTAAAGAATATGATTCAGTAGTATAGTAAACGGGCAAAAAACTTTGGTCAAATATGGACTTACTCATTTTAATTACTGCTATAATTTTTAGGGTTCCGTAGACGAAGGGGGGCAAACGGAACCCTATTACTTAGCCTCCGCTGTCCGTCTGTCTGTCAGCGGACTATTTCTCATGAACCGTAATAAGTAGACCCTTTCCGAGCTTTATGCGCGATTTCATTCGTTTTTTTTTATAGTAACTCAAAATATGGCAATAAGCGATTCTTATGATTCACGGCACTTCACGTTCCACCTTCTGTAGCAACCTACCCCCGTAGCTTTGCTCACACTTTAAACATGTCCACTAAAGAACCTGTACCCGTAAACTTTATAGTCTCGTCTAGAAATCAACTCTAACCCCCCCCCCTCTCCTGCATCTGAAACATCAGCCTGTATAGTCCAATCGTTCAGAACAACCTGTATAAGACATAATGCTATCGATAGCAAATACGGGTTAAGTGCTAACATTAACCCTACAATTTCTCATTACATTAACAGTTGTTGCAGCGGCAACAAATAAATCTCTATGAAATGCAGTACAGCGCAGACGCGCAGGTAATTGTTACTTTTGTTTTAACCGGTTTGTAAATTAAAAGTGAAACAATTGCTGTCTGTATGTGGGTAATTGAAATAAAAGAAAATCATTGAAATCTTTGCGTATCAGACATTTGTATGTGTATCTATTAAACCAGACTACGGACTGCTTCTGAAGAAGTTCCAGATGGAAAAACCTGTAACACTGTCCGACCGAGACTCTAAACTAGAATCTCAGTGCTTGGCCTGCAGACGGTGAGTAATGGACACCGCTGCGCGCTACCCCGGAACATAAAGGGCTAAGGAAGGAACATGAATGGGTTTTAGTCAGGAGTCTGACGCTCCCTTCCGCTCCACCCACAGCGTGAGGAGTCATAATATTATGATGAATTCCCATCCTTACGAAGCCTCTAGGCAATCATTTTATTAACCGTTGAAGAAAGAAAACTCCAGTTATAAAAAGTTTTCATTTTTACGATATACCAAAAACAGCTCATTCTATGAAATAAGTACTAAGTTTCAAATAACAAAGTTCTATGCAACTTCAAAGAGGCTTTTAAGCACTCATTAACAAGTTCACTCGCAAAGGCGTGGCTGACCGAAATACTGTTGCTAATTCACTTTCATACTAGCGACCAAAATAGACCGAACTGATAAATTGTTTCATTCAATTGAATGAACCGGTCTTATTAACTAGATAATTTGGTAAACACTTTCGATTTTGGCGTTGTTATTTTGTTTTAATGATCGATTATAATAAATTAATTATGGTTATTATAAACCGAAAGATTTCTTTTTAATCGCTGTGTCTTTATATTTTAATTTAAAAGGCTCTTCCGCTCTGGCCTGGCAATACATTGATATGCGCCAGCATAACCCGCAAAAAGCAAATTTTCATATATTGTTTGCAAATCGCGTTTGGTCATTGTCAGTGTGAGAACCCAAGGCACGCACCTCTGATTTTACGGATTCTTACGCGTATTGTATAATTATCACTTGCTTAAAATCGGTGAAGGAAAACATCGTGAGGAAACCAGCATATCTGAGAGATATTTCTCAACAGCATGTGAAGCTATGTCAGAGACCCATAGGCAGCATGAAAACTCTCACACCAGGTTAGTCACAAACCACACGCAAAAAAAAAGTTAAAGGTTGTACAGAGGCCAGCACATCAAGTTACCACAATCTGTCAAATTTCTTTGATAGTATTTCAACTTTATTGCAAAGACATAAGGTTCATTTTTAATTGAGAAAATTTGACAGTTAGGGATAGCTTGATGTGCTGGCGTCTGTACGTTGATCAAAATATGATTCGTGGCCGTAGTAAGTACGTCTTTACAGAATTATAATCATGGCCAATTGATTTTCCGGAGCTTAACAGCTAACAAGGGTAACGTTCTATTAATAACCATAGATATATAGATAAACAGGTAGAACACCCAGCTACATGATTCCTCGTAAAGATTATGCAGACTTAGTTGGCGTACTACCAAAACTTGGTAAACAATAGTTCTAATCAAGCCGTATTTGGCTTCCAAGATAATCACAGAATTAATACAGTATCGTGTTTATTGTTTGTACAGTTTGTGTTGGTAATGTATTCAACGTGATAGTAAGCTGTGGGCAGTTTTGATTTACTCATATTGCTAGGCATAAATACGTTAAGTAATATCTGTTTTATTAATATAGGGTGGCTAGATGGTAATTAGTGACCGATATTTAAACACGTGTATAGGTACCTACTCAATAGCTGCTAACAGCTGATCAGCGCATTGTCATTCATTGAACTTTGCGCGCGCCAGTTGTATTGTTATTGTGATAAAAATAAAACTATTGAGTTTACAAAAAAAGTTTCTTTGGGGAATTTAATTGTAATCATGAGTAAAATCACGTGTTTAAATAGCGGTCACTAATTACCAGTCACCCTAATTGTTGTACTATTATACACTTCTGCCCGATCCTTCGGGGAAACAAGGCGTGATGATATGTTATAAAAACACTAGCTTTTCCCGCTTTACTAGCATTAATTTAGAATTTACCAATCAATTCGGGTTTATAATAAATACTTCATTCGATCATGATTCAAAAGACACGTGGCGCCATCTATTATCCTAAGAACGTTATTGTTGTTTTCCTCGGGAACTGTACTTATTTTCGACGGTTAAAGTATGTCCGTTTCTGTACACCTAACAATGTATACATGTATAATTTCAGGATTATCGTGTAATATTCAGTGGTTTAGGCGTGAAAAGGTAACAAACGAACAAATTGAATTTTGCATTTATATTATTATTTAGGTATATATTTTTAGTCATAACTTCATGAGTCAGTTGCACTGTGCAGGATGTTAACTTTTTCCTTAACTATGGTAATGAACTTAAACTGTGTCATAAAATAATTGGTAGATACGGTAGGTCCGTTGCGTTTCAATTCGATAAATGTCAAAAAAGCATGGTGAGGTTCCTGATATGCTGGTGACCCTAATTTTAATAAAAAAATCGGAGAAGCTCGTTTTGTTAATGGAAAAAGTAATCATTTTTCATTTTGTGCTAACTTACCTCCGATAACGGTAGCTTATAATAATATGAAAGGAAAGTTAATAAATAACACATTTTATTAAATCGTTTTTTCGTGCTTATCAAATTACTGACAAATGCATATACAGTGAAACTTGGTTAAGTGGGACCTGGATAAGCGAGAAACCTCCATAACTGGAACTCATGCTGAGGTCCCAACACTTTGGCACTGAATTGCCTCTGTTAGTGAGACGAAGCAAACCTCTATATCTGGGATTTGTTCCTTCCATTTTACCGTCATAGTTACCGACTGCGAGTGAATTTTATATGCATTTAACCTCTAAATAATAAAGATAAAAAAATATGTATAATATTTACATAATACTTTATTTTATTTAATACTCGCACCTCTATAACTGAAATAACCTGTATTCTGACCTCTAAATGAGACAGATATTTATTTATACCTGGATATCGGATATCGGATGGATATCGGTCGTATGCGGTACCCAATTAACTTTGAATACAATTTAAATAACAATGTCATCATGAAAACAGCGGCCATGAAAGATCTTGGAGTCAGCACATTCGACCGAAAGCTCACCTTCCACGATCATATTGCCACGGTAGCTAAAGAATCATACCAGAGGTTGGGCTTTGTTCTTCGTAACTGCCGCGATTTTCGATCCACACATGCCATCAAAATAATTTTTAATGCCCTTGTACGTAGCAAACTAGAATCAAGCTGCTGTGTGTGGAATCCACACGAACGTGCCTACGCGCTTTTATTGGAAAAGGTGCAAAAAGCGTTCCTTAGGTTTTTATATAAGCATAAATTCCAGTATTATCCGTTCCTATATCCTACCAAATTTCTATTGGGCTGCCTCGGATATAACTCTCTAGAGGTAAGGCGAGCACGAGGTCAGCTCACCATAGCCTGCAAAACGCTCCGTGGCTCTATTGACGCCCCTGATCTTCATGCTGTGCTGGCTCGCTTCTTTGTCCCAGACAGTTACTGCCGCGGCAGGAAGCACAGGTTGTTTGCCTTACCCCCATGTCGTACTGTTGCGCGAGCTAAGTCTCCAGTAGGTACCACGCGATCTCTTAGATTCTAATCCAACAATTGATCTGTTTGCGGATGAATGGATGAAGATTTTAATGGCATGTCAGAAGTTCTGTGAGAGGGATTCATGAAAGCATTGCAAATTTTTATTTTATTTTTGTGTTTTATTGATTTTTTATATTTTCTTTTCTTTTGTACCTTTGATTATTGTAATTGGTTAACCGTTGTAATTAAAGTTAAATAAATAAATATCTGAGACACTGGGTAAGTGGTATACCTCTATAAGTGAGACAAATTTGCAGGTCACTTGATGTCTTACTTAACCAGGTTTCACTGTATATGGGAATTAACGTCGTTTTTCCTCCTTCATACGTAGCCCCCTTGACACACAATTCGATTACCAGCATAATAATGGTAGAAATATGCTCGAAATTCAAATGTTTTTACCTGTTTTTACCAATAAGTTTGAATAAAGAATGCAAGGCCCGCTGTTCTAAAGTCGAAAATGGAGAGCATTTTTTTACAAAGCGTGAATTATTTCGTTAGTAGTACAAAAGAGAGGCCAACATGGCGGCAAGCTCACGCTGTGAACAATATCCTCGCGAATATTATTCATAGCCGGATTCACTTTCGCTATCGTAATGTCGGTCGAAGATGGTGGCCGTAGATTGAACAGTCGAGAAATTGACCGATGATGATTCGCTGATTAAATCTGTTTTTTCCCGCCATGTAATTAATCATAATCAGAGAACTTCCTTTACAATAAACACCAATAAATATAAATTTTGTTTTATTTGTTTTAGAGTTATTTGCAGCGCTGTGTTTTGTTTAAACTGTCGGAAATCATCTTTCCATACGAGCGAGTTAGTGTAAATATCACGTTATTCTAGTCGGGTGTACTAGGAATTATTAATGTGCACTAATGAACACGTTTTGAGAGGCGCGGGCGCCGCGCTCTGTGGCCTACGAGTGCGCACACGCACGCGATTTACCAGCAGCGGATCGCGCTCAACTTTCTTAGAAAATGTTTCTTTTTTATTAGAATTGTGAGGTAATGACATAACACGATGACAAATGACTTGCACTTTGTTTCAGGCTTTGTATTACGGAATAAACTTCTGCTTTTCGTGCAATATTATTATTATTTTTTTATTTATAATTTTTCTTCTCTGTTAAGAGTGTTAACGACCTTACACACGGGCCGGAACCAAGTGTATAGGGGAAATTAAATTGAAAAGGTGGATGATACTGTAGAAGAAGTCAGGAACTTTCGAGTGATGCGACAGGTGTTAAGAATGGTGGCTTTTTGGAGCATGTAAAGATATTACTATTTTATTTAGATGAAGAGAAATACTACTCAGCTTAGAGAGGTTAATGGGGAACAAAGCTAATATGCTAATCATACTATGGATCGCCAAGAGAACGAACAAATTTATCCTGGAGCAACTACGCATTAGACTTTTCACAGTCGACGGCAAGTCCAAATTTTTGCTACATACTCCAAGTTTGTATGTGCCTTCAAGTTATGTATCCAATATTACTTACATTTAATAACTACTGTCGAAGTAGGTCGCAGGAACTTACATAATTAAATGGAGCTGACATTGAGTGTGATTGATTAATAATTCGAAGCGCAGCTTACCTGAAATAGAAAATACGGAGTGTTATCAATTTTGTTATTTAACATGTAAGTTTTAGCGGCGCAGCCTCCATTTAACCTTATTCTTATTAGCCTTAGGTTCCTAGCAACCGGGCACAAACACCGTCTCCGTGTCGGGCGGCGCGTACGTGTTCCATGCGCGCCTCAAAGAGATGTCAGCATTTGAAGGGGCCCGATAGGGCTGAGGCCGAGTTACCGCTACCCCGGAACATAAAGGGCTAAGGAAGGAACATGGATGGGTTTTAGCCAGTAAGAGTCTGACAGTCCCTTCCGCTCCACCTAGAGCGGGATGATTTCCCAACCTCAAAAAAAAATGTAGCTGCTGAGAAGTTCCAGATGGAAAAACCTAACAAGACTTTGCCCGACCCGGGAGACAAATTCAGGACCTCATGATCAGCAGTAGTGCTTGCGACCACTAGGCCAAAGAGACAGTCACTACTACTACAACGAAATGCTTCCCTTATAATGCGCACTATGTACTTGTAGGTCAGTAACTCAGACTTACGTAACTCCAATCATAGTGTTTAGTTTAACGGAATCTCTAAAATGATGCGGGTAGTATCCCACCATTAAGTACCGTTCGGCGCAATGACATCACAGCTCACACGTGCGTGGGTGTCGGATCGATGCGTCTGCGCACTGCACTTGTCAATCACCTGTTCCGTGTTACAACCTAAAATGGCTACTGGAAGAGGCTTTGAATATTTAGAAACGCGTGTTTTGTTTTTACGCAATAAAATGGTTAACAAAGAAGATCAAGTTGCCGAAAATAAGTGCGACTTACGCAAATTATTATAAATATTAAAAAAAAACAACTATAAAGCCACGGCTTTTGAATAAAAACATCGCATCGCATAGTATCTATCACAGAACAGTAACTGTTCTGTGGTATCTATACTTATATTATAAGTGTAACAATTAAATGAACTCTTGTTTTCGATCATATCAAAAAAAACAAAGCCAATTGTTTTACCCCAAGATTTTGCAATCGCTTCCAACAATGTTTAATTACAGAACGACAAAACAAAAGAACCTCATTGGTCACTTCCAGAAGCATCATCGGAGACAAAACATGGCGGCGACAGCTGTTCGAATTTTGAATGGAGAGCAAGCAAGCCACGAATTCAACGGCCTCGGAGAAAAAAAGCGGTGGTCATTGATGCGTGAAGAAATCTATTTGGTGATACACCGAGGGCGACGTTTGGATTTGATACGAATAGGACCGTATTTCTCGTAGATGCCGGTTTTACAAACAGTTTTCTTCGTTGGTCAACAAGCGCTACTGCTGAGTATGAGGTCCAAGTTCGAATCCAGGTTCGTGCAAAGTATTATTGGATTTTTCCTTATGTATGTTTGCAGTAGCAGCCCTGTCTCGATTATGCCTGGTGGCTGGTTGATGGCAATGGGGTCGCCTCCTATTACAAGGGACTTAAACATGACTGGCAAAATGTAAGTGTACTAGGTACTCCTCTCTGCCTAACCCGAAAAGTTCTAAGGGACCAATATTTTAAGCCTATACGAAAATGAATATTCTAGATGGACCATTAAAAGCGTTTAATCGTTTAAACTTCTATCAAAAAAACCACAAGGAAGTATGTATATGTTTAATGAGTTTAACTTTGTGGTCTGTGGATAACAGACCATGTAAAAATTAAAATGACCGCTTGTTCTTTTATACTTCCGGATTGTATAAACAAAATGCCCGCATATTAAATTAAGATTCATTTTAACAAACTGCCAAGCGCTGCATTTATGGCAGAATGAAAAGTTGATTTAACCATTGATTACACGACTGCGCGACGTAAAAGAGGGTAATGTGTTTATCAGCATGTAGGACTAGACCTTTTTGTACAAACGCGTTCACATCAACCTATCCCAAACTGTCCAATATTCCCAATTGAACATGACCCTTATTCTTTTGTTATACAGTTGAAAATCTATTAAAGAAATTTGACAGATTGGGGTAGCTTGATGTGCCGGCCTCTGTACTCTCTCTGTACCCTTGTTGCGCTTTAGAGACCATACACGTGGGCGGTATCTGATAATTCTAAAATCAATCAATTTGTCTTAATTTTGTGGGTGTCATAAAAATAAGCAACAATATAGCGAAATGTCTTCATTGTTAACAAGCTGCCTTGGACTGCGAGAGATTATTTACATATCGTAGGGTGTTTCGGCCTAAACGGGATTGTTAGGGTTACCGCTCCCTCGGAACATAAAGGGCTACGGAAGGAACATGGATGGGTTTTAGTCAGTAAGAGTCTGACACTCCCTTCCGCTCCACCCAGAGCGGGAGAAGTCATTGCACCTTTAAAAAAAAAAGGGTGTATCAATCTTTTGATGTGATGGTGCTGGTGGTACATGGAGGAGGTGAGTAGTTTGATTTGATTTGACCGATGACCTTGTAAAGGCGGCAGGAATCCGCTGGATGCTGCAAGTACAGAACCGGTCGGTGTTTGGGGTAGCCCTATGTCCATACACGGGCGTCTAACGGCTGAAATGATGATGAGGATCTTTTCCTTTTCGTGTGGTTAGTGACTAACCTGGTGTCGAGTTTTAAGCCGCCCATTGGCCTCTGACTTAGCTTCACATGCTGTTGAGAAATATCTCTCAGACATGCTGGTTTCCTTCACCGATATTTAAGCAAAATTATAATTATACAATACGCAAATGAATCCGTAAGATCAGAGGTGCGTGCCTTGATGATGATGACACGCATACATAAACGACTTCTCCTCACAGGGGTAAGTAGAAACTACAGAACTCACATACAACTCTCACATACTCCTTATTATGAAGGCAATCCATTACCAAGATGATTTCACAAAGCTGTTCTAAAAACGTCAGCAAATAGAAACAAAAAGTAATTAAGCAATCTAATCAAGATTCGCAACACGACGGTCCTTGATGTTTTCACATCATAACGAGCGAACATCAATCATCGTTGTGACAAAATCATTACGAGATAGTTTCCCCAATTTCCCGTGACATTTCCCAGGCTTTCCCGACCGGTACTCGATTTATTGTATCGAGTATCGATACAGATATCGAGAAAAAAATCGCGTTCTCTATTTATGGAATGTAAAATGTAGGGCAGTTGCCATGTAAGTATTCTGTAATTTAATAGAGATTTTCTACTGAGAAATGTCAGTCATTGCTTGTGTTTTTAGTTGGGTAATCTATGAGTCACTGTTGGTGTGTTAATTGTTTAGTTACTTGCGCATTTACTTTCGAATTCCGTTAACTGTTTGTCTTAAATTCTCAGAATGCTTATTTCAGTTAATTAAACTTCCAAATAGCAACATCCATCATCCACCTTCATCATCATCCCAATCCGTATCTCCATCTGGGGTTCGGTCAGCATGACCTTTTATTCATTACATATTTCTATTAGCTGCTACCTAAGTACGCACTTAGGCCGTCTCCCTATTCTAAGTCAAAATATCTACCTACATATACAAGTACACACGAAACTGTTCTGTTAAGAATTATTTGTACCAATTTGTTAAGAAAAAATGAGTTCAACATTACTCTACAGGTTGCATTACAATCAATCCCAACACTACATCACACAGCACATCACTACAAGATAAGTGTGATTCTGTAACCGCCAGCCTAAGGAGAGGAACGCGTCGTCCAATTATATCACAAGAACCGCTAGCTTAGGCTCTAATGAAAGAAACGCCAGTATTAACGGGCCGCCGGTGCATCTGTTACAAGCCTTAAATGGTCAACACACTCACAAACGAACTTAATTAGAGATTTCACGCGATCCAATCCAATACAGAATAGGGATGCGATTCGATTCGAATCGATTGCGAATTTGACGTTCGAATTTCTGGATTGTTTATTGTTCCTTTGTTGGTTCGCGATCATTAAAGTGTTTTGTCGTATCTGCAAAAGGGCTGTTTTGAAATTGGAATCAGTTATTTACGGTTTTAGGAGCTTGTTAACCGTAATTACTTTCCGGGCGATTTTATTTTGTATAAATTTGCGTATGATGTGTAGTAGCAGTTTTTTCGTTCCCAGAAAAGTAACGATCAATCTAGCGAATTCAATTTCAAATTCGTTCTACGCACAATCAACCATTGCCATCCCTACGACGAACCGGTACAAATACCATGTTACGGGTACCGAACAAGTTATCGTGACATCACTATTGACACATTTACCGATGCAACTGGCTGGTTATATACCGTTTAGTGTAAACCATCGTTAATTAAACGCATTTGACAGAACATCGATGCTACGGCCTGCGCCGGCGCAGTGACACGGAATAGGCAAAACTTATGAGCCATGAGAAATGTACTAATTATAACGTTATGGGTAATGGACTTAAGAATTATGTGTGAGAATAAATCGAGGTGTTAAAACGCAGTAAAAGTAGCGGTTTGGACACAAAAAGTAATAACGGGAAATAAGAAATAAGGTTCGGATTATTTTTTTTGAGAAATCTGTATTGAACAGTGTTACCACATTTTCGTTTGTTAGACATTTCGTCATTCATTTCGAAATTGTGTACAAGCTGAGCAGGTAAAAGCCACTTAATACATCAAATTAATCTACGAGAGTACAGTGAAAGAGATAACAGTTAAGTAAATTAGATAAGATTAAATACCGTATAAACAAAAAGAATTCGGTCACTGGGTCGTCATAAACTCAGTGGGGTTACCGCTGCTCCCAAACACATAGGGCTAAGGAAGGAACATGGATGGGTTTTAGTCAGTAACAGTCTAACACTCCCTTCCGCTCCACCCACAGCGGGAAGAGTCAGCTGATAACTTCCCATAGTTAAAAAAAAAGGTCGTCCTCATAAACGATGGGCGTTTGTTACAAGATTCGAAACATTGGGATGATTCGTAACCTTGTGTCTAAAGATCATAGTTTCACGACTCTACATTATAATAAACTGCCTAACCTGCTCAGGTGGGGATTCATAGAAAACTCCGACTTGGAGTGTAAATGTGGTGCTTTTCCACAAACGATGGGACACTTATGTCGTAACCTGCGTGTCCTGCCATATGCACGTTACAGGAACTGATGGACGCTAGTGATGGCGCCAAACACGTAGCTGAATTCTGGGCCGAGTATATGTAGATTGCCATCGACACGCTATGAACAGAAGAATAAACTGCAATAACACCACAATAACCTACACTAAGGGCAGATTTCACCAACGACACAAATGTCACCAACATCGAATTCAGCGCATAAACTACGCTTAAAAACTGTCAGTGTCATTATTTTCAAACACGCAGCTTTTAAACGCGTTTTAGATAGAAAAGAAGAAAGAAAAAATATTTATTCAGCACAAACAGGACGCACAAATATAAAAATAAACAAAAAAAGTCACATACTATATCCGTGCAAATCAGCTAAAAAACCTCGTATTCAGAAACATCAAAATCATTGACAGTTGGTATCGCGGCCATGGACAATGGATGGACCACAGACAGAAACTGACAACCTAATCAACACAATATTGATATTGCATAACATGACAACATAACACTACAACAATAACAAATCTACATAATTCTTTTTAAATACTACAATGTGCGAGAAACAGAAATGCCGATTGCAGGGTGATAACTCAACCACTGTTTATTTCTACGCCTAACATGTTGAAGCCGTGCGTCGCATCTGTGCATGAATTGGTCGTTGCTCAGCAAAAATGCTGTGACTTCAGGCGAACCTATCGTCAACAGCGCTGATTTTCAGCAACTACCCCTTTTTTTTTTTTTTTTTTTAAGGCTGGGAAATCATCCAATGACTGCTCCCGCTCTGGGTGGAGCGGAAGGGAGTGTCAGACTCTTACTGACTAAAACCCATCCATGTTCCTTCCGTAGCCCTTTATGTTCCGGGGTAGCGGTAACCCTTTCGGACAATCCCGCTTACCCGGCAGGCTTGGCCCTGAGGGGCCCCTTCATATGCTGACATCTCTTTGAGGCGCGCGTGGAACATATACGCGCCGTACGGCACGGGTCTGGTGCTGATCGGACGGTGAGTCACCCATTACTCACCGTCCGCAGGCCCGCGCCTACGGTGGCCGGGAGTCGTCACGTGGCTCCCGACGCCCGGAGCGTCTCCCGCGGCGGCTGGGACGGGAGGACCTTTCTCTCTCCCATCCCGCCACCTCCTTCGCGAGCATAACTTTTTCGCAGAAGGAGGTGACTGCCTCCCACTCCCTCTCGCCCCGGACCATGGCTTGCACCAGGGCCGGGCGCGAGAGGTCGCCGCCGCCGATCGCCTCTACGAGGACACGGCGGTGCTCCGCCCAAGCGGGGCAGGTTTGCACCGTGTGCTCTACCGTGTCCTCTGGGCGATCCTCGCAGTGGTGACACCCGGGCGTTTCCTCCCGCCTGATGATGTGCAGGAACCTCCCGAAACATCCATGTCCGGTGAGGACCTGCGTCAGGCGGAAGGTGAGGGCGCCGTGACGCCTCTCTAGCCACTCCTCAAAGAGGGGCCTTACCGCCACTATCGTGGCGTGCCCTTCAGCAACTACCCCTGGAATGACGTAATGACGTCCCCCTGTGTGACTAAATAACTCGGGTAAGTGCCGTTTTATAATTTTCTACAGAAACAAGTGTCCAAGTGTGTGCACATCATATGAAGGGGCCCCTCAGGGCCAAGCCTGCCAGGTAAGCGGGATTGTCCGAAAGGGTTACCGCTACCCCGGAACATAAAGGGCTACGGAAGGAACATGGATGGGTTTTAGTCAGTGAGTCTGACACTCCCTTCCGCTCCACCCAGAGCGGGAGCAGTCATTGGATGATTTCCCAGCCTTAAATTGCATATACATTCAGCCAAAAAAGTATCGGGAATGGATGATTTGTTTATGGTTCCAAATTCAAATTTTTGTTTTTTTTTTGTAGTTGTTAGATTGGCACAACTGTTTTCCATTTTGGCGCGGAGTTTGAGTTGCATCTGTTATTTATATTAAATACAGTGCTGGTTTTAGTAATATCATATATAGTGTGTATTGCGAATTTCATAATGGACAAAAATATCGAACAAAGAGTTTGTCTTAAATTTTGCATCGCCAATGGAATTTCGTGTTCGGAGTCACTGAAAATGTTACAGAAGGCTTACGGTGAATCGACTTTATCAAAAACTCGTGCTTATGAGTGGTTCAAAGCATTCAAAAGCGGTCGAGATGTGATGGAAGATTTGCCTCGCTCTGGTAGGCCGTCAACGTCTGCAACTGAAGTTAACATCGCAAAAGTGAAGAAAATAGTGACTGAAAATCCCCATTCAACTCTGAGAGAGATAGCCGCCGAACTTTCTGTATCTCACGAGTCGATCCGTACCATTTTAACTAATCATTTGGGTATGAAACATGTTGCTGCTCGGCTAGTCCCAAAAGATCTGAATTTTCTCCAAAAACTCAATCGCATGAAAGTCGCTGAGGACATGCTAGAACGAGTCAGTTCGGACCCAACATTCATGAAACGCATTGTTACTGGTGACGAGACGTGGGTTTATGAGTTTGACATGCAAAGTAGTCAACAAGTTTCGGAGTGGCGCCTTCCAACTGAACCGAAACCGAAAAAACCACGCCAAAGTCGATCAAAAGTCAAAGTCATGTTGACTGTTTTCTTTGACTATCGCGGTGTTGTGCACTCTGAATTCTTACCGGAAGGTCTAACGGTAAATAAAGAATATTATTTGAGCGTTATGCTGCGTTTAAGAGAGCAAATTCGACGAAAAAAGCCAGATTTGTGGAAAGAAAATTCTTGGATTTTGCACCACGACAATGCGCCTTCGCACAAGGCTATCATTGTGAACGAATTTTCAACAAATACCATCCAGCAACCACCATATTCACCAGATATGGTTCCTGCTGACTTTTTTCTTTTTCCTAAACTCAAATTAACACTTCGTGGTACCCGTTTTCAATCGATAGAAGACATAAAGGAGAATTCGCGGCGAGAACTGAACTCAATTCCGGAAGCAGCGTTTAAAAAATGTTTTGATGAATGGATTATTCGTTGGCGCAAGTGTATCGTTTCTAAAGGAGCATACTTTGAAGGTGATAAAATAAATTTGGATGAATAACAGACATGTTGTGTATTATTGATCTTTTCCCGGTACTTTCTTGACAGAGTAGTATGTGATGATCTCGTCATTGGTGAAATTGGCATCGCACTTATGGGGGCGTTGACACGACTTCTTGCACAGGTGTTGATGACACGAGGCTGCTTCCTCATCGATCATGGAATGGAACTCATTATGAACGGCACTCGACAGCGGATATTGTCTATCACACACTGATTCCTTTTCATTGCACTTCCTTGATCATATCGACGCTTGAAAGACAAAAATTACCAAGCGACATGTTGGGCGATATTGAGTCGACACTATTTTAATGCCAGTTTTTAAGCCTTTAAACAGCATTCGAATTCGTTGGAATTAAGTAGTTATGACAAATAGGTGGTATTTTACGTTTTTTTTTTTTTCCAAAAATAAATAAGTACTTTAAAATGCTCTCTTTAAAGTTGCCGATATGTCGTTTGGTAAATATTGCCTTTGAAGCGTCGATATTGTAAGCCAGGAATGAATTTTCGCTTCACCTACGTTTTCTTTAGTTTTTCTTGTACTCATAATCTATACTGATACTTTAATACTTATACTTTATATCACACTTATATTATAAAGGCCTAAGTTTGTGAGTGATTGTGTGTGTGAGTTTGTATGTTTGTCTCTTCTTCACGCTCAAAGGGTTGGACGGATCTGGATGAAACTTGGCACAAAGGTAGTTTATGACCCGAATTAACACATAGGATACTTTTATCCCATTAGTAAATTCCCTTGGGATAACTTTCCACATCCACGCGGGCAAAGCCGCTGGCAGCAACTAGTTTATTATAAATGCGAAAGTTGGTAAGGATGGATGTTAGTTACTCAATCACGCCAATGCGGCTGAACGGATCTGAATGAAATTTGGCACACAGATAAAGTTTACAGGACAGTTTTTGATACTCCTCAAACGCCGTCAACAAACGTAACAACAAACATCCATACATCCTCGCAAACTTTCACGTTTATAATATAGTAGGATTAGCCATTGCTGTAGGTATACGTATATATATTTAAATCGATTATGACCTGCATCCTGATTGCTAACAATCAGGATGCAGGTCATAATCGATTTAAATCATTATTTTTACTGAAATTAATTAAACCATATTTACAATACCGATGCATTACCTACATTAATTTAGAATCCCGTTGATCCCGTTTTACACTGAATCACGAAAAAAATAGGAGCAGTTCCCATATACACTCACCGGCACGGAAACTTGGCCACATGTAAATTTCACGATATTTCACATTTATTTATATTTTTGACACCGAAATAAGGGTAGATGCACTCAGTAAGTGTTACTTATGCTTTTATAACTTGAAATTGAAAACGTCACTATACCAATAACTTAGTTTTATTAAATTGAGCACTTTTGCAGAAATAAGGAATTTTACACTATCAATTTTTAAACTCTATAAAATAAAAATATACCTAAATTGGTCTATTGTCTCTACGTTTTAGTATCGGGTGTTTCCTCCTCTAGCCCTAATAACGGCCTGCATTCGATCTGGCATGCTTTGAATAATGTTTCTGACATCAACTTGCGGTATGTTCTCCCAAGCAGTAAGTGCTGCATTTCGAAGTTGGTTAAGAGTTTCTGGCGGGTCGGAGGTGGACTTTATCTTTCTTTTGAGCATGTCCCAGATATGCTCAATCGGGTTTAGGTCTGGACTACGAGCTGGCCACTGCAATTTTTGAATACCAACTGCTTGTAGATATTCTTCAACACAATGTGCAACGTGTGGGCGTGCATTATCGTGCATTAGGAGGAATTGGTCGTGTCCAATGTATCCCGAATAGACCAAAACATGTTCCTGGAGGACCTCCTCAATGTATCGGGTTGCAGTTAGCCGGTTATCGACGATAACCAACTCCGTGCGACCATCGGAACTTATTCCTCCCCAAACCATTATAGAGCCTCCATGGAAACTCACAGTTTGTGTTGTGGTAATCGGTAGAAATCTCTCTCCTCTTCTTCTCCACACTCGTTCTCGACCGTCTGGAGCACGTAAAGCTATTCGACACTCATCTGTGAACAGCACTCGAGCCCATTGCTCGTGGGTCCAGCTGGCGTGCTCACGTGCGAATTGAAGTCGAGCTACTCGGTGATGTCTGAGGAGTTCTGGACCGCGTGCTGGTCTACGAGCTTTTAAATTCACTTCCTCCATTCGCCTTCTCACTGTACGCTCACTAACATTCACGCCTCTTGCAATTTGGAGCCGCTGGCGTATCTCAACAGCGGTCAGGTAGCGGTTTCTTAAAATTTCCAGGACAATAAAACGGTCGTCCCGGGCCGATGTGCATCTGACGCCTCCACTGCCTGGTCTACGGGAATAGTGGCCAGTCTCCTGGTATCTTTTAAGAGCATACTGCATTGAGGAACGTGGTACATTAAGCACCACAGCAACTTCACACTGTGTCAGCCCTTGGTCGATTAATGCTACAGCCTGTGCAACCTGTGCAGGTGTTAATGGCATTTTTATTAGTGTTAAAGCACCTTTAGTTTATCAATAAACAGCCCAAAACCACAATAGTTCAATAAGGTACCGAAAGCTTTTACAACATACAAAATTAAACTTGCGACTTAGTCGCTCAAGAGACACGATTTAACTAAAAATTTGAAGTTGCACCATAGTGCACTCAAACATAATGAATTACCCTCTTGAACTAAGAGTAAACATTTTTTAGACCTACCCTCATAAGAAACAATCAATAGAAACACTTAAAGTTTTTGTTATGGCGAGTATTTGCGAGATAAGCGCTTGGCCAAGATTCCGTGCCGCTGAGTGTATTTATGCACACGTAACTCAATAAAATGTATGGAAGAGCTCCAATTTTTTTCGCGATGTCAGGGTTCATCCCATAGTAAAAGTTTAACTTTGAGTACAATGCTCCCACGAAATACTTAGAATATTTTTTTTAGCACCTTATATATCACTGCACAGGCTCATCACCGCACCACGCATCCCATACAGTCGCGTTTTGACTTTCAATTGTTTCCCACCATTCGTGATGTACTGACAGCTGTCATTAGTGACAGCTACCTCACTTCAGCACACTGATGTGCGTATACGTATACATATACCACAGTTAACAAATTCAATGCAAGTACTGCCGCGGCTAATTTGATCTCACAATATAAGATCAATTAGCCATTAATAACACGCTAACGTGCCATTCACTTAGAAGACGGAAATATAAATCTTTACGAGGGTACTATTAAGAATACTATTAAGAGTTACATAATAGTAATAATATATGTATATTTTTAATTATAGCAAGGCCAAGGGCGATTTTGATAAGTGATAAATCATATGGAATTGTGTCAAAATTATCTACAATATACGATAAGATTGTCTATTAGCTTGTTTACATCATCTGCTCAGCCTTTTTCTAACTACGCTTTTTTTTGAGGCCAAGCAATTATCAAATGACAACTCCCGCTCTGCGTGGAGCGGAAGGGAGTGTCAGACTCTTACTGACTAAAACCCATCCATGTTCCTTCCTTAGCCCTTTATGTTCCGGGGTAGCGGTAACCTTTCGGACAATCCCGCTTATTCCATAGTTGGAATGGTGTTGGTTTCGCTGGTGTCGGCTTTCAGTCTAACCAATTAAATTCCTGTATTTAACATGGAGCGACTGCCTATCTGAACTCCACACCCAGCACATTTTAAGCGGAAAACAGTTACCTACCCAGAGAATTTTAATAAATAATCAGTAATTAATATGCACTTACATACCTATTTAATTTATATATGACATTATGACCTTAATTTAGTAAGTGACGAAACAGGTAAACAAAGTTTTGTTATTCAGGCTATTTATGTTGAAACCTGGTTTTCCGTGAATGCGTTTTACCAATTATTACCTACACCGTAGAAGTTGAGTGCATCAAATTAAATACGTTTTTGTTGTATTTCTAACTTATGCTTATGAAAGAAAACTGTTCAAAAATCCACCGGAAAATTCGCCAGCAGGGTTTTCGAAAATTATCCCACGGTACCTAAAGTACCTACCTACCTATCCGGATAAAAAGTATCCAATTTGATAATCCAAGTTATAAACTATCTGTTTGAAAGCTGTTGCTATTTCAGCTATTTTGGCGTGATTGAGTAACAAACACCCATCCAAACTTTCGCATTCATAATAAATAGTACCTATATCAATCAATCTGCCTAGCCTTTTTCCATCTATTTTGAGGTCGGCTTCCAGTCTAACCGGATACAGCTGAACACTAGTCTTTTACATGGACCGACTGCCTATCTGACCTCCACAACACAGTCAGTAACTGGGTAATACGATACGATACGAGGATTCTCAAGATATATAAAGGTCACTCATCCACGGACTAACCCCGGCAAGCGTAACTTAACCTGATGGATTGATCCGTGCGGTTGTTATTACTTAGCCATGAGCTTCTCCCTTATATACTTTAAAATAAAGCATATAAAGTTTAATAATATAATATTAAGGATAAGTGATTATTTCGGCAATTTTTATAGGTAAGTACCTCGAGGTACACATTAGTCGCCTTGACCTGAAGAACGACTATTTATCAAAACCACATTTTATAATGAATTTATTCCAAGATTACTTACAGTGAATTCCTTTGACAAATGTCGTCATCGGACATGACTAACACCTATCAATATTCGATAACAGATACCTACTTTTTAAGGTTCCATACCTGAAAGGTGCCAGACGGAACCCTATTACTAAGCCTGCACTGCCTGTCTGTCTGTATGTCAGCGGGCTGTATCTTTTCACAGATTGTGTAATTCTATTGCCGCTATACATACAAAGAACAGAAAAAAAAAATTACAAATTAAGGGGAATAAAAGAAACATGTTTTTTTTTAAACTGAGGTACTTTTTAAAATAATGTAATGTTAAATATCGTACGGTAGTACGAAACCATTCCTGTGCGAATCTGGTTTGCACTTTGCCTGTTTTTACTTTACAGTCTATGAAAAAAACATTGAAAATGAAGTCACCGTGTTAACTACAGCTAACTAATCTAGACAACAACTTTATCAGACTGATTAATAAATTTAAACGCGACCTTGAGAGATAACACTTCTTCAATTGACATTTGAAAAAGCAGCGTCTAGTGTAGGAGAATAATTTAAATATGGCATAAAATAATACCGAAAAACCCAAAAACACTGCCCGTCCTGGGAATCATACCCTGGACCTCATGCTCAACACTAGTGCTTGCGACCAATAGACTAACAAGGTCTTAATAATTTAATTGTAAAAGTAATGTGATAAGAATGTCCTTATAACCTCTTCATAAACCAAAAAAAAATACTTCTGTGAGGAAACAATGGATGCAGGAGGTACAACGGTACAGCGGGATTGCCCGATAGGGCTAAGGGCTTCCCGTAACATAAAGGGCTAACGAAGGAACATGGATGGGTTTTAGTCAGTAAGAGTCTGACACACCCATCCGCTCCACCCACAGCGGGGGTTCAACGGTCCTTGCTGCAAGCAAAGATATGCTGATATTATCTGCCAAGCCGTTTCCGAACTATGTACAACATGCAGTAACCATGATAACTGTCCTACTAGGTCGGGCACCACCCACAGAACAGCATTTAATTGGGCGTAACAAAATAGATTCAAGTTTTAAAGTGTTTGTCAATTTCATTACCAAAGACATACAAATCTAGTTTTAAATTAATTTCTACCGTGCCTGTTAAGTGCCTACATCCGTTTTGAATTTTAATCTCAATACTCCGAAATTAAGCTGTCTTAACTATGTCAATATGGGTAAAGTTTAATGCAAAACAAACGGAAAATATATGGATTTGTTTATTGAGATAGAGTTCAGTCCACAGCAATTATCATAATGGCGAAAGTAAGTCAGTCTGTTTGTTTGCTACGATTTCACGGCTCAGGTATGTATTGAACGAATTTTAATTATTATTGGCTGGCTTAGAGGTACAGAGGCCTGCACATCAAACTACTTATCATCTAGCTATCCGTAAAATTTCTTTGATAGGGTTTCAACTTTATTACAAAAGCATAAGGTTTATTTGCCCGGGCCTGCGAACGGAGAGTAATGGGTAGCTCACGGTCCGATCAGGACCAGGCCCGTAGGTACGTGTTCCACGCGCGCCACAAAGAGATGTCAGCATTTGAAGGAGCCCGTTAGAGCCGTAGCCTGCCAGGTAAGCAGGATTGTCCGAAAGGGTTAGCGCTACCCCGGAACATAAAGCGCTAAGGAAAGAACATGGATGGGTTTTAGTCAGTAAAAGTCTGACTAAAACCCATCCATGTTCATGTCTATTCCGGTCCACCCAGAGCGGGAGGAGTCATTTGAAGATTTCCCACCCGCAAAAAAAAAGGTTCATTTTCAATTGGGAAAACTTGACAGTTTGTCCACTATCCCGCTACTGAGCAAAGCCTCCCCAAAATCCTTCCAGACATCCTTTCTTAGAGCTACGTCGATACATCCCATGCCACCCCATGCAGCTGCCATCAATAAAGCTTGAGAAAGTTTTTAAACTCCAATTATAATCCCAGAAAAACTCGACGAGCAAAGCCAAAGGCACTGCTATTACCTATCTATTAATTACCTCGACCCGACTGCAACCCACAACATCGTTTATTCTGAATAAATCATTCGTAGGTATACGATTATGTCATTTAATACTCGTTCTAATTTATATTACTAAACATAAACCAACTAGAAACTGTGATGTATCGCACCAATTACACCTTCATTATATTACACACTAGCTTCCGCCCGCGGCTTCGCCCGCAAAATATGTCGACAAATTATACATATAAACCTTCCTCTTGAATCACACTATCTATTAAAAAAAACCGCATCAAAATCCGTTGCGTAGTTTTAAAGATTTACAGCAAACAGCATACTGACAAAAATAGCGACTTTGTTTTATACTATGTAGTGAAGCTATTTGAACTTAGAGCGAGGGAAATAGGTGTGCGCGTGCGACTTGAGAATAGGGTTGCCAGATATCTTGTATGAAAATAAAATGTTGGTAAATAATTTGACTGCATTGATTATCAATTTGTCCATATGATCATAAAAACAATTTACAACGCAGCTTGACCTATCGTTTAATTCGAATATATTCGAATCCAACCACCATCCTCCCGATCGAAGTTCATTGTTTTTTTTTTTGCTTAACCTGCTGGTCCACTTCTAAGGAAAGGCTTCTCACCTTCTTTCCTGAGCCCGCGCATTCTCCTTCCAAATTGGACAGAACCTGTCCAGTTCATCTCGTGTCCTACGTGGCTTGCCGCGATTCAGTCATACTGTCTCAGTGCATCAGGTCTGAGCTATTTGTGCCCACAGTTTTAGCGGCATGCGGCAGACAAGTCTTGCCCAGTCACTTCTGAATTCGGCACCCTTTGAGCCACGTCAGTGAGACGAGTCCGACGGTCACACCACTAATCTATCACTGATTCACTGCCGACAAGTCAAGTCATAGGTCTCGAGTTCGAACCCAAGGCACGCACCTCTGATTTTACGGATTCATGTGCGTATTGTATTATTATAAATTTCTTAAAAATCGGTGAAAGAAATCATCGTGAGGAAACCAGCATGTCTGAGAGATATTATTCAACAGCATGTGACGCTAAGTCAGAGGCCCATGGGCAGCATAAAACTCTGACACCAAGTTAGACACACCACACGTAAAGAAGAAGAGTTAGGCCAGTTTTGGAAGGCGTGTTTCGAACATATTGCTAATTGTCTTCGACGAGACAATACCAACCGCGGCAAGCGTAGCTTAACCTGATCGATCGACCTGCGCCTCAGTTACTTATTACTGAAAGATAATAACCCAGCCAACAAAAGCGACAGGTACGCAAGTAGGTACTTAATTGCCCCACTAGTCCAAAAAGCACAACAAACCACAGTAATCCTCCTACAACGGCCCATTAACCAACCCTACCGGCCACTAATTGCAGGGAAACAAGCGGTAATTACTTGCCCAGCAGTGAACAACGTCACACTAGAATATAGCACATTATTCATTGAAGAAAGTGGAACCGCCCTGACCCCTACGGGTTTTTAGATTGATTTAAGCGCACAGATTAAATGGTTCTATACTAGTTCATAATACCAATGCAATTTTATTAAGAAAGTGTGTTAAGTATAGAATTATGATGATTATCTGTTTTGTTGTAGTACACTGAAGATTTTGATTTATTGCTGTGTGTGGTCTTAGACGAGATATGACTGAGAAGTTACAAAAATTCTAAGCAGAAGTCAGCCTGGGTCTACAACTTAACCCCTTATTCTATAACCGTTTTTTTTTTTTAAATTACATCTCGCAGTTCAACCAAAGGATTTTCTACTGCTAAACCGGGCATCCTATAACCGAACGCCACTGAATCTATTCTAATATAATAGAGCTGAAGAGTATGTTTGTTTGAACGCGCTAATCTCTGGAACTACTGGTCCGAAGTGAAAAATTATTTTTGTGTTGGATAGTCCATTTATCGAGGAAGGCTATAGGCTATGTAACATCACGCTACGACCAATAGGAGCCGAGCAGCGAGTGAAACCGCGCGGTAGCAGCTAGTTAATTGGTTGATCGCGCGAGTATGTCATCATCGGGGGCTGTAATCCCTCACTCGGCCCAATGTTGATCTTGATAGGTAGATGTCATGTGTCTTCGATTTTTTGATTCTTGGACATGCGTGTACTCACTATTGATGGCTTTCGGTAGCTAAGTAACTATTGATATACAATCAAATAATTTAAGTAATGCAACTCTCTGTTTTAAACACGTAGGTGATATTAAGGTACTAAATACTAATCAGAGTTCATATTATTAAGGTATAAAGCCCTTATTAAAATGATTTTTTTTTGAGGGTGTGAAATCATCATATCTGACTCTTCCCGCTCTGCGTGGAGCGGAAGGGAGTGTCAGACTCTTACTGACTAAAACCTATCCCTGTTCCTTCCTTAGCCCTTTATGTGCCGCGGTTGCGGTAACCCTTTAACTTGACAGCTCCAACAGTAACTTTGACATAACTCTAACAGCATGTCATGTCGTGTAATATTTATGAGCCCCACTAGACAATGCAAGCTTACAGATAATGCACTCCGTGTGACATTATAATGGAGACTAGATGACGTTATTTGTAAATTAGCTTACAACATGGCGCCTATGTTACTATGGTGATATATGAGCACAGTCACAGCTTTATTAGTGTATCAAAGTATTTGGGCTGTTTATCGACTTCCTCGTAGATCAAGTCGTGGGTAGAAGCTAGTGATCCAACAAAACAAAATACAACAAAGAATTAAAGAAATAAAACAACAACAAAACCCAACCCAACCACAAAACCAACAATAAATAAATAAATATTTATTGTTTCTTCTGTGCTGACGGGACAAGCGCAGAACCATTCAAGAGGGTTTACGGAAAAGCTACCAACTATTAGTCTAGGCCTTAATATTAAATAAAACAAATTCGTGACAAATTGTGTATTACTCGAAGGGTAAGCACCCAAATTTCGCTTGTATGTTGTAAGTTCCATGTAAAAGACCCAACAACACTTTGCCCGACGCGGGCATCGAACCAAGAACCTCATGCTCAGTAGTAGCAGTTGCGACCACTAGACCAACGAGGTTATAATTATTTTACAAATGTGGTTTAAGCTTTCCTGACTCAAGCATGCACAAAATAAAAATAAATGTTTTCTACAACCGACCGACGTGTTGAAAAGTCTATTAATTAATTAAACACTCCTGCCAAACAACATCGTCTAACTAATAATTAATCCAAATACTAGTTAATAAACGCTCAATTGCACACTAGTATAATACTACAAACACTCCCAATCTTTGATCAAGAATACACAATTACGCGTAATAGTATTTTGTTTGTTACACACGTTTCATTCATAATTCGTACACGTAAGGCACGAATTATTGGGCAGTTACGTGAATAGAACACATACGTCACAAATGTCATCGTAACTGCCCAACCCATTGGTCCCACTGTAGCAATTATTACACTGCCTGTACAATTAATTTGTGACATTTGTAAACGGAACTGAAAATTAAATAGCTGTTACTGGTAAAGTATTTTAGCATCCAATGACTTTATAAAAGTTATTCGCTATGGAAGTAAGAACTGATTTCTCGTCATTCGACTGTATTGTGATATATTAACCCATTGGATGTTGCCTATTAGAAGCCGTTTGCTTATAAGAGCTCAACGATTTAGACGGTTATATTTATTGTAGTTTCGAGAGAATTTTTCTTATGAACATATGGGAATCATACGCCATTTGAGAGGGTCAAAATCACTATAAACTATTTCACCAATGAAACTGAACGCGATTATCACATCTAAACTGCGTTCAAGAGCTTTCAGTGTCAATATTTCAAAGATAATGACATTGACAGCAACATAAACATAAAACTAAAGCACGGTCAATAGCTCAATACCGTAATTCTTAATTTAATTGCACATTAATTTCCGAACCCACGTCTTCTTGATTCAAAATTCGAATTTGAATATGAACAGAACTCCATTGATATAATAATACAGAACTCTTAAACTAGTGCAGACAAACCACATACCTAACAAGGTTTCTACAACCAGCCAATTAGCGTCGATAATTCATGATTCATACTTGATAATATGCAAAAGGTGTCAGGCACAACGACCGGGGCAGCAGTCATACTAGCCTTTTACTATTCCTCTAATTAACGGATGTCCGCCGCCATAAAGAAATCCAACGCGAATAAAATGAGTACTGGCTGATTTTCTAATATTGACACTGAGTTTTCTTTGCAAAGAATGTGGAATGAACGTACAGACGGAATCATCAAGCTACTCCAAACTATCAAATTTTCCCAACCGAAAATGAACCTTACCAGTTTGTGATAAAGTTGAAAAACTTGATAGATTGGGATAACTTGATGTGCTGGTCTCTGTAGCTATTGGAAAACACAGGCATGAAAATAAAAATAAAAAGTTTATGCTAATTTTCTTTAGGTTTAGCTATGCTACTGGCTGGTTGTAATAATTACTAGTCTTGCAAAGAAAAAAGTATGTGGTTACACAGAAAAGTAATTCGAAAGATAAAAGATTTTCATCAGTATGATGTAACAACACAAAGAAACGGTTCGGTGAAATATATTTAATTATTAATCTGCACAAGGAACGACAGCCAGGTGTCAATTAAAAGACTACATACACACTTGTATTACGTGAAATCTACTCATAGGTTTAAAAAAAATAAAAATTAAGTGTGTGTTTGTATTGACGAAATAACAGTTTTTACATACAGTTTCTAAATGCATTTTTACACGTTACTTACAAAAACAGCATTTTTAAAATGTTTGTTTGTGTGTTAAAAATGTTCCGAAAAAATTGATACCTACAGGTGTTCTGGAAATCAGCCGGAGCCGGAACCGGACTTTCATTAGCAGATAGCTGATTATGAATTGATGTTATAAGAAGTAACTAAGGCTACTTCTATTTTGGAAAAAAGAATAGGTCCAGTAAGCAAGAAGACACAAAGAAGGTCCCTATTTGATAGTAATGACGATGACGTAATACAGCGTAAAACATAATTTAAATTGCACGCGGGGCAGCGCACGCGCTTGTACACCGGAAAAGGGCGCGACAGTTGAACTTTCGGCCAATAGCATGTCTCATTCGTGTCGATGCATCCAATGCAGGCGGATGTGCGTGACTCAGGGCCTGCGATGTTAGCGATTGAGCGCGTTTTGCACATGGATTATGCACGGCAAACCAGATAGAAATGATAATGCATGCTTCCTTTTATTATGCCTGTTGCTAAGCAGGTGGGTTTAACACACGCGTTTTATTTAATAGAGTAGGAAGGATGTCACATTTACATAGTAGTTCTCATATATCATTGTCAATACCATTCAGATAACATTAAAACCTTATTTAAGTACCTTGTTCATCAAATTCATTATTGGTTTGAAATCTTGACTCATTACGTTTCTGAACAACTTTGCCCAGGTATCTGGAGACTTCAAATTAACTCCAAAACCGGTCATTATTAACGAATGACATATAATAGTGAATAAAATCCCAAAAACACCGATGAATAAATCAAACGCATTATTTGAATACCAACCAGTGTAACGCCATAAAAATCAATGTCAGTTACCGAATATTTTACATAATTTACCATAATCTATTAAATAAACTAGGGAAGTAGATTACCTCTAACCATCCTGTGTAACGCTTGATAATAAAACAATAAATATGAAAATTTACATTGTGTAACGCACTTTGCGTCTTTTAATTAGATGGAAACTGCTCTTCTCATTTTTTTCTGGTTATAAAAAATACGCTAGCTTGCCGCATCAGAAAATTCATATAGTGTAACGCATCTAAGCATTGCTAACTTGATAACTTGATTTTAAGTTACATAAAATATACCTACTTACCTGATAAATTATCGAATCTGACCTTTATCAGCAGTGGGAAGCTATACACGAGTCACAGTATTTTAGAAGTAGAAATAAATGAAATAATATACACTTTACAAGTTCCGGAATTTTCACGTCATTTTCAAGACAAAATAACGGCTTATTATATGAAAGCAAAATCCAATAAATCACCTCCTTAATTACGTAACTATCATTCCAAATTTGAATGATTTTGAAGGATATTGCTAATCCATTGCTTTATATGTTCGAAAAATTTCTCTGCACAAAATGTAGCGCAAAGAATGTTGTTGAACTGTCAAAACAAACGCCATTGTTACTATTAATGTGTTACGCAATTACACCGCTATTATATTCAGCGTCAAAAAGATCTGAATCGGCCATTACGAATTATGATACTTAATTCCCTGCATAGTAGAATAAATAAGGTAGCTGAAAGCTGTCTACTGTAATTGCCAATTACTTATGGTATAAATTACTATTATTTGCATCGCTAAACACTTCAGGCCGGACGGATATTAATTTTCAATCTCTTACGCCAAGGTTTAACATTAAAGATTATTTAATAGGAAAACGAATAGTGCTTGAGCGATAGCTGGTTAGATCAATTTAAATCTCGATATTATATAATCTAGAATTTACAGTGTTAGGTTAAACGAGGAACATACTTTCAGGGGTTACTATACTCATGGAAATGAACAACTTTGACTATGGAACTATACCTGAAATCACGAAAATAAATCAGCTGTTCAGTACATTAATTTGTACAGTACAAAAATTATGTTCGCGTAATCTGTCAAAATGTATGGAACCGCAGATTTTTTTTTTCATATTTCAGTATTGGTCCAGTGGACAAAGTTGTTGGTTTTCATGAGTACTATAGAACCTGAAAGTATGTCACTCGTTTAACATAACACACTGTATATCAACCAATAATCCGAATCCAACAATGACATATCCATTGCATTTAAATATTCCTAACTTGAAAATGGTGTTTTGCAAACGTGCTTCAACAGTAATCACAATAATTATTATTACAATTATTTCGTCTTGATTTAACTGTCGCTACCAACGTTTTCCACGTTGGTACCTACAGTTAAACCAGTCAGTGCTTATATAAATCTTCCTCAATAATTCATCAGCTTAGTCATACCGGGTTATTTCAAGCCTCGTGTATAGACTGCTTTATGTCAGATTATGCAAAATAAACAAGAATGGCGCCATTTTTCTTTTTTCTCGGTAACAAAAAGTATGTTATTATTATGTGTGACAACTTAGTGTCATTTGACGTCTTGCGTCATGGTCCCTTAAGCGGATAGCTATGGAATGGCAATCATTGTCGGCTTCTTTATTTTCAATGTGATACATTACATTTGAAATCAATAAGCAATAGTAAAATAAATATCGTATTACTGAATTCGAGGTCCAGAAGGAAAGTTTGTTTGTTTGACTCAAACGATGGAAAGGTCATATAACCAGGATATGATAATCCGGAGAGCCCTGGGCAGTCAGCTACCATATGTTCATTATACAGTGTGTTAGGTTAAACGAGGGACATACTTTCAGGTTGTATAGTACTCATGGGAATCAACAACTAAGTCCATGGGACCAACTCTGAAATATGAAAAAATTTCAGCTGTTCCATGTATTTTGACGAATTATGCGAACATAAATTTACTGAACAGCTATTTTTTTTTCATGATTTTGGGTATATTTCTATAGTCAAAGCTGTCCATTTTCATAAGTATGAAAAGTATGTCTCTCGATTAGCCTATCACACGATAGACGAAGACAATCGGATAAAAGACAATCCATTAATATTCGATATTTAAGACCTATTAACAGTAAATACAAAACCTAACGAGAACATACTCCAAAATACCATTAAAATACAACAACAACTCATGATTCATAGTGGATCCTGTAATTATGTCGCTACTCACGCGCAAGCGCTGGGGCGGACCAGGATACATCGCAGGCGTGACCCCGCGACAGGAATATGTATTGCCACATCCTTGTGCAATATATTGCAGTTCTATAATATATATTTCAAGATGGTCATTGATCTATAGATGAGCATTGTGAAGGTGGCTTTGAGGGCGGAAATGGACTTTAAATTTGAAATGGAAAATGGCGTAAATACATATAAAATAATAAGTGAATGTATGACATTTGGATATTGCAAGCTCAAAGATAAAGATCACGACAAAACAATGCCGAAAAACAATTAAAAATTAAAGAATCTTCAAAGAGTAATAACAAAACACGATTTGAAATTATTTAAGCAAGCGAATAAGTAAAAGCAGAATAAAGGTTAGAATATCCTCAGACAGATGTTCATAACAGTGATGGTAAAGACAAAGCTGTCATTTCAATAAACACAAACAAATTGACAGCATACATTCATTTGACAGTACATGACACGGTTCATAAAATTTCGAAATTTCTCGATGTTTCCATAGCTTTTTAACCCATTCAACAATTGTATGAGCTCGACAATAATACTAAATCTAGCTCTATTGTTATTTAGGCTGACACAAAATCATACTTAGTATTAAACGGTCGTATAAAGCAACAGTAACCAACAGAGTTGATACAAGGTCTAAAGAAATAAGCCTTTTTTTTTTGAGGGTGGGAAATTTTTCTATGACTTCTCCCGCTCTGGGTGGAGCGGAAGGGAGTGTCAGACTCTTACTGACTAAAACCCATCCATGTGCCTTCCTTAGCTCTTTATGTTCCGGGGTAGCGGTAACCCTTTCGGACAATCGCGCTTAGGTAAGGTTTTTAAAACGATGATTTTTTTTCATCTCTTTGTTTGCCTTATATTAATGAAGTTCTTACAAGATTTACGATTTCCGTATTAGACTGTACAGGTCGGTTTTTAAAACTGAAATTGTATGTTTTTTACATTTAGTATTGGCATATTCAATTTACTATTTTCTGCGACTCTGCATTTTAGAGGCCATCGTAATTCACTTTTGTAAACAGAAAATTACTAGGAGCTCGTGGTTATGTACTAACAGCCGCACAGGTCGATCCATCAGGTTAAGCTACGCTTGCCGGGGTCGGCCGTGGATGACTGTGGCCGTGGCCGTGGTGACCATCTTTACATACCGAGACTCCTCTGTGCCTCGGAAAGCACGTTAAGCCGTTGGTCTCGGCTGTCATTTGTGCATCTTTGACAGTCGTTAAATACGGGTCATCAGAAGCCCGAAAATCTGACAGCCAGTCTTACCAAGGGGTCGGTATCGTATTGCCTAATAACTGGGTTGTGGAGGTCAGATAGGCAGTCGCTTCATGTAAAATACTGGTATTCAGCTGTATCAAATTAGACTGGAAGCCGACCCCAACATATGTAGTTGGGAAAAGGCTAGGCAGATGAAACAGAATATTACTTAACTTAGCTACAACTACGCACAAATTCGTGAGTTTTAATAACGTGCACTTATGTAGGTAATCCATTCACATTTTAATAATCGACATTTACTTATATTGACATTATTATGAAGCACATCAATGGAGGAGTAATACTCATAATATAAAACCACATTATACGTTAATATATTATTCAAATTACCCATAATAATGCTATAAAGAGTTCCTAATTAATGTGTTTCATAACATTTTATTATAGTATTCACTTGGTATTTGGTTTTAGGGCACCATTAGTGGCTGCGTCTGCGCAATGAATGCTTTTCGTGTGAAGTTATGTTTAAGTGGAGCATCGTGATGAAGTGTGATTATGAATAAGAAAAAATCTATGAATATTAAGTAGATTTAAAACACGGAAGTTAGGGATTTTGTTTCAACCGTTTTGTATGAAACTGTTTCAGATTTAAGGCATGTTTTTACAAAGATGTTAGGTATAAGTAAACGCTTCTAATTATTTTATTAATTCTGAACTAAAACCTAATATCGAAACGCCAAAAGAACACCTACTCTCTAAATTAGATTAAGATGAACCTACTATTATTAATAATGCTAAGACTGTAAACAATACACCTGTACTCAAACCCAATTATACGAAACTATCTCTAAAACATACCACATTGAATAACAAAGAACAATTCCAAATAGGTCACGAAGGTGCAGAAAGCGGTTAAAATTTATTTAAGAACAATAACCATAAACAAGTTAGTGGTGGAGATAAGTTTGATTTACAGCCTCCAAAGATCACAGTACCATGTTTCCATTCGCACCTCGGTGATAGATGATTGGCTTCTATTGAATTATTTCTATTAAGTTGCGATATTGATTTAAAATGGCCGCAAGTACAAGATTTCCTACTTCTGGGGTAATATCGGAGCCAATCCGAGGTGTTAAAAGCAAGTGCTTGAGTTGAGAAATAATTATGTGGATTGAGAGATTTCTGATCATTATCCAATTAATAAATCAATTAAATTTAGATTGCAGTTGAGCTAGAATGTGCCTTAACCAATATCACCCAATGTCATTTAATTTTTGCAAATTATTGCATATCCGACAGTGTTTTCAGTCACATTGAATATATTTCTCTTAATTATTTTATTAATTAATTGGGTTTCCATCCAGACCAGAAACATTGTTTTTAAAAACAATGAGTGCTCTGCAGCAGTGTTATCATTTAAAGCGTCTTTATTTCTTCTTCTTCTCTTACAAAGACGTAACATCCAATATTGTGAAATAAACGTAACGTTATTAATATTATTACCTAACACTTCGTACCGGCGTCGCTTAGTGTTTATAACTTAATACAATTTATTTCGCCCTTCAAGGTAAAACCGCGTAATAATACGCATTACTTCTCCCACGCGTCTTTCCTTTTAAGATTCAAAGCAAAAGCTTCGAGCGACATACAAAGCTCTGTTAATGCTGTGAGAGCGCGGTCTCATTGGTGGGTCGCGTACGTAGAAACGGTGCGGGAAGCACTCGCTCACCCGCCGTGCTCTGTTTATGCTGTATCAAATCAGAGTTTTATCCAATAAGACAATAGCTTAGGTGAATAATAAACGTATTGTGTTGACATATGAACCAGCACCCTCCCATATAAAAATTACACCAGCCATGCACAAAACAAAACGCATATTATTCACAATGCGTTTTGCGAGTACCCCCCAGAGCGAGCTCTCGCCAGTGAGAACACTCCCTAACATGTCATAAAATAGGTTTGAGACCTCTATTTATGACCACATTGCATACGAAGTGACAGGCCGGTAGCGCTACTCCTACACTAACCATAGAGTTACTGAACTGCTTCGAAATTCGAATTTACAATGAGTTAGAATTTGTTTTTTAAGAATTATGTTGTCAGATAGTTTGAAGAATTAAATGATGATGGTTTAGTAAATACTTGCTTTTTGGACAACAAAAGTAGTTTAGTATGAGTTCAAAATTATAGGGAATGACTATACAAGGTTTAGCTACAAAACGTTTTAAAGAACCCTTGTATGCGTAAATTTGCTGTCAATAATGATTAAATAAGGCTTAAGACGATAAAATTATATAAATAAAACAGCAAAATATAACACAAACTTGTGAGTGAAAACACCATTTATCTTACATTTTCACTTGTACTGCACTGCACCTATGACAATAACAAATAATTTACAGTAAAGACATTTGTATGAGGCAACACTTTCTCTTAAACTTTGTATTAAATTAAACAAAGGCCATCCGATTTATTTTACGGTATTGGACGTAGGTAATAAACGAGACTTCATAACTCTTGATAGACTATACTATACTGCAAGATTTATCTCTTCTTGATTATATAATATTTAACGTCTTTATATATTTTATTTAGTAGTATTTAATATTGGCAACATTATGATGACAGCTGTCAAAAAGCCCTGGAAAACTTACATTGCGATGGCGACGTAGGTAACAATTAGTAGGTCATACAAAACGAGGAAATGAATTATTACTGTAGAAATTATTAATTAGGTAACAAATATTTAAGTGCAGCAAGTATTTGAACGATTGAAATTGAGTACTCAAATAGTCGTAAAAAGCAAGCTTAGAATAGGTACACAACAGAACAAGCTATTGTCACTTTCAAAACTACAATTACGACATGCAACGGTTGCTAGTTGAAACATGAAATGAGGAACAACAAAAGGATTGATGACCGCGCCGTATCAAGGACACAGCAATTTGCATCGATCTATCGGTAGAAATAAAATGCTATCGTGACTAAAGCAATTATGGAGGGAATGATACGTAATAGACTCCAATAGAAAAGATTGATTGGAAATAAAAAGTGTGTTGTTGTCGTGTAGAAGTTCCCATGAAGCGTGAGAACGACAGTTTTATTCCAGATTCATTAAAATAAAATATTGTTTTAATATTCCGGAAAACGGGTTTAATCCGATAAGAGTTAGGTTTTAGTATATATATACAACGTGGCGCTACAATGGTGACATTAATTTAACACACGGGTAGGGCTGATATAAATATTGATGGGTTAAAATAAATCCAAATTGAAATAAACATATTTTCTAACAAGCTCTTCAATTCGCCTACTTTTTACAGTTGTTTCATCCTAATAGTATTTTAATTTCATTGATGCGAATGTTATGATCCGTGACCCCAGCAAATGACCGCTGTTGCATGACATTTCTTTAAGAACAGGTTGCTCTAAGATGCTATTTTCAAACATTTTTAATAAATCCATGTAAATAATATCGTTTAATGGAAATATAATGTCTTCATGAAACGAAAATGTGAAAACGTACACATGTAAGATCGGGGCTATCCTGCGACCATTTCGGTTCACTCGTGGTTGTACGAAAAAATTCAGCATCCGTGTGGGCGTAAACTCGAAAAGTAGTCAATGTATTGACTTGAAATTTGTACAGGTCGTTGCATCTTAACCCAAGAGTGTTCATAGAATACATATAACTTTGTATCCCGAAAGCCGCACATGAAAGGGAGGTAGGTAGATAGGTAGGCGCCGTAAGTATTGTAGAGCCTAAGTGAAACCTTCTGTTGAACCTGGTTGGTAAATAACCGACATCATTCAACCTTTCAAATGAATAGAATAGTTTGATGCTGATTTTTGATTGGTTTGTAAATTATTGTAAAAGAAAAGGAGTTCGTCAGAAACCATGCTGCTTGACGCATGAATGTATTCGTTAAAGGCAATTTAATTCATTAGCGCCCGTGTGTTTGTATTTTATAGGATAAGAAATCCCTACAACACATTAAACAAGCACTACCACTGAGCCCCCTAAGTGTTGGTCCCTCTGACCTTCACAGTATGTACAGAGGCCAGCACATCAAGTTACCACAATCTGTCAAATTTCTTTGATAGTATTTCAACTTTATTGCAAAGACATAAGGTTCATTTTTAATTGAGAAAATTTGACAGTTAGGGATAGCTTGATGTGCTGGCGTCTGTACTTAGAGCTACCCTTGCAAAGCCGGGCGAAGTAAATCTAGTCAGATATAAAAGAGACATGAACATTGCCAGACTGAATAACGAATACCATTAAAAAGATATGCAGCTTGACTTATCCGTAGTCTGTCTGTCTGCCAGGCGTGATGATTATAGCATTACCACCCGGGATCATCCGTTGCATCGAGCTACGGGGGGTAATACCGGAGACCGATGTTCAAAACATAATTACGAAATAAACGATTGGTAATTTCACAGGAATTAGTTATTTACTTACTTTTTTTTTATTCAAGTTTGACGAAGGCAGTGACCGGCAAGTAGAGGTTAGAAAAATAATAATAAATGGTAATAAAAAATGGTTGGTAATTTCTAATCTCGCTATGCAATTAGTGCAGCAGATTATTGGCAATAAAACTTATTTATATTCTTGAAAATGAATATATAGAATTAACATTGTTTTAACTAGCCATTAGGTACTTAAATGGCTTAATTTTTAGTAGAGGAAGCAAATTGTGATGCTGAGACAAAATAAACAGGTATAACATTACAGGTATAAGTACGGGTACATAGGTCTCTGCCTAGCCTTTTCCTAACTATGTTGGGATCGGCTTCCATTCTAAACGGATTCAGCTGAATACTAGTACTTTACATGGAGCGACAGCCTATCTGACCTCCACAACCCAGTAACTGGGTAACACGATACCCCTTGGTAAGACTGGTTGTCAGATTTTCGGGCTTCTGACGACCCGTAACGACTGACAAAATAAATATGCACAAAATAATGAGAGCCGGGACCAATATTGCGAAATTTGGGTACAGAGGCCAGCACATCAAGTTACCACAATCTGTCAAATTTCTTTGATAGTATTTCAACTTTATTGCAAAGACATAAGGTTCATTTTTAATTGAGAAAATTTGACAGTTAGGGATAGCTTGATGTGCTGGCGTCTGTACATAGGTCATAGTCATTTATTACAAATAGGCTCATAAAAGGCACTTTTTAACGTCAAAATTTACATTAAGTTTAGTGTATTTTTCGGTTTTGCTGACATCAACACTATGCAGTGTCTAATCTACCTCCCTATTTCTTTTACCACCTAACACTTTTTACATGGTGCTAGGTTTTAACAAAAAAAAAAGTAAATCTATCGACACTCCAATATCGATATATACCTATATATTTCAACAAGAAACACAAAAACAAATTAAAGACACAAGCTAACATCACGACTACAATATTTGTAGTGATCGTGACACTAAGGTCACGCTGTGGGTCCATAGACAACAAGACTCCACATTCTATCTATGCCTAGGTCAAACTCTCTCGTCTACGGCATTTAACTAATCATTCTAGCTTTACAGTCTGATTAGCCCAGACAAAAGACTATTAGATCACTTGGATTCAAGTGCTTAATGCAAATTATAGGATAGGAAACCTAAAAATCTTCTTTATCTAAAACATCTTAATGATAAGCTTAGAACTTGGAATTCTTTGTTGGATAATTAAGTATGTAAAATACTGTTGCAGAAATGTGATATAAAAAGGTTTGTTTTTTACCTTATAAGCTTTTTAGGCGATCGTTTTGTAAGCACTACTAGCGTGACTACTACTAATACCTCATTTGTTTCAAAATAATGAATGAATCCTGCGCACACGTCATTTCTACGATGACAACTATTGAAAACAGTCTCTACGTTAATATTATGTTTACATTTATTCTTTTCATTGTCTTTCAGAAAGAGTTCAAGGCAAGAAGCATGATCTCAATTTACTATATTCCGTACCTATATATGCCATCGTAGGCTGTGTTTATCAAATAATACACTGTTATTAGATTCAATGTTAGCAATAGGAATGTTGTACTTCGTAGTTCGTAGACGTACAGTGTTATCTAAACTTTCTAGGAATTTAACGGTTTGTTTCTATCCTACGTGCAGCAGACACTACATTAACAAATTCAAGTTTAACAACCTTAAATGCACTGCTTCGATTACTTTTCATTTCTGCAATTTAAGTAGGTTACACAACTCTTAACAGAATAATTGAACGTCAAATCTTGATTTGTGGTTTTTGTCAAGGACTTATCACTATTTCGCTTAAGTCTCTAACTTTAATTGATAGATCATCAAACTTGGGAGTAGGTCCAGAAATGAGTTTTCCTTTGAAACGTTAACATTAATGGCAGTCTTTGAAAACGTTATTATAACTTAGAAATTGATCAATCTACTGTCTACATCGAGTCTGTAATTTCTTTGTGAGAACAATATACAGGGTGTTTGGTAGATCGATGCAAAGCCGCAGAGCGAAGCTAGTATAGACCATTTAGAACCATTTGAACCGAACTTATGTTAGGCGAAGTGCGACTATTTTTTTTTTAGCAAAATTTAATGATTTTTGGTGAAAAATCCGAAGTTTTGTAATTCTTTGCTAATAATCGGTCATTTTGAAGGCAAAATCATTTATTTGTTATTTTATTTTATTAAAGTAATGTGTAAACAATCTAATAAAACATGATTAAGGCATCTGTGTAATGAGACAATTTTTTTACAGATATTTGAAGTCAATGATTTATTTTAAGATTAGAGAAAACTGATTTTTGATGGCATTAAAAAAAATCACTGATGGTGCTTTTTTTGTTCAAACATTTTTTTAAATATGCCTGGTTATTGTTCTTTCTTTTGAGGTATCAACTACGCGGATAGCTCGCAAATTATTGAAATTAAGACCTACAAACCAAATTGAGGGAGAGAATTAAAATTTATAGGCGAAATAATTAAAACAAAATTTTAATTAAAGTTATTTATTTTTCGTGTTCAAAATGTCCGCCGCGGTTTCTAACACAAGCACGGGCCCGTCTTCTCACTTCTGTTGTCGTTATTTTCAACTTCATCTCCACTTTCATCGTCGCAAACGCTGAATTAATTCTCTCAATTAATTCTTCTTTTGTGTTTATTTCCACATTTGTGTATACTAGTTCCTTGGCCCGACCCCACACGTAAAAGTCAAGCGGAGTCAGGTCGGGTGAAGTGCTCGTTCGAAAGATTGAGGGAACTCTTCTAACAATGGCCAACGCGTGACGCGTGAAATGAGATGGCAATAAACTTGTTCTGTTCAGGTAGCGCGGTACATTTCACAGCAAAAACGACTTTATTGTTAAAACAATAGCGTCGTGTTCCTTTAGTCAGGGTCAGTAACTACCTGTGTTTTGAAGGGACGCTAACTAGTCGAATTTCAACTACGCTTGTGACTAGACGTTATTTCCTCATTCGTGGCAATTCACCGTGTTCAGTTTTCATTTTTGCTTTAAGTTGGACGTTTAGTGTGCAACAAAGCCATTTTTGTATTTGAGAAGTGACTATGGCTACTTTCTCGAACGAAGAATATGCTGACATCGTTTTTATGTATGGCAGAGCAGACGGCAATGGATCTTTAGCACGGCGGATGTACCAAGAACGCTATCCTAATCGCAGAATACCGAATGTGAGAGTGTTTTATAACACATTTCGCCGGCTTGTTGAAGATGGGATACACCGTGTGGAACCTGGAGTCAATCCAGGGAGACACAATACTGACATCGAGGAAGATATCTTGGCGGCGTTTCGAGCTGATCCAAATACTAGCACCAGAAAAGTAGCTCGAAATTTAAACATTTCTCATTGGAAGGTGTGGAATACAATGCACCAAAATAACAAGTACCCGTTTCATGGCACGGGTGTTCAAGGCCTCGAAGAACGAGATCCTCAGAAAAGGATTCAGTTTTGTCGTTTTCTTCTCAATGCAGACATTGAAGATGCATGGTTCCTGAAGTCAATCTTGTGGACAGATGAAAGTAAATTTTCAAGGGAAGGCATTACTAATTTCCATAATCTTCATCAATGGGCTGAGAAACATAATAATCCACATTGGAAAAAGCAAAAATCATTCCAAAGGAAATTCTCGGTCAACGTGTAGGCCGGAGTTATTGGCAGAACATTGATTGGGCCCCATTTCTTACCAGATAACTTGAATGGAAATAATTATTTAGAATTCCTGCAAAATGATCTTCCAGAGCTTCTAGAGGAATCCGGGGCCCCGATATTCGTTAGAGACCGAGAAGTCATTTTTCAACAAGATGGTTGTCCAGCGCATTGGACATTAAATGTACGGGAGCACTTGAATAATTGCTTCCCCAATAGCTGGATCGGCAGAGATGGGCCCATCCCTTGGCCCGCCCGTTCACCCGACCTGACTCCGCTTGACTTTTACGTGTGGGGTCGGGCCAAGGAACTAGTATACACAAATGTGGAAATAAACACAAAAGAAGAATTAATTGAGAGAATTAATTCAGCGTTTGCGACGATGAAAGTGGAGATGAAGTTGAAAATAACGACAACAGAAGTGAGAAGACGGGCCCGTGCTTGTGTTAGAAACCGCGGCGGACATTTTGAACACGAAAAATAAATAACTTTAATTAAAATTTTGTTTTAATTATTTCGCCTATAAATTTTAATTCTCTCCCTCAATTTGGTTTGTAGGTCTTAATTTCAATAATTTGCGAGCTATCCGCGTAGTTGATACCTCAAAAGAAAGAACAATAACCAGGCATATTTAAAAAAATGTTTGAACAAAAAAAGCACCATCAGTGATTTTTTTTAATGCCATCAAAAATCAGTTTTCTCTAATCTTAAAATAAATCATTGACTTCAAATATCTGTAAAAAAATTGTCTCATTACACAGATGCCTTAATCATGTTTTATTAGATTGTTTACACATTACTTTAATAAAATAAAATAACAAATAAATGATTTTGCCTTCAAAATGACCGATTATTAGCAAAGAATTACAAAACTTCGGATTTTTCACCAAAAATCATTAAATTTTGCTAAAAAAAAAATAGTCGCACTTCGCCTAACATAAGTTCGGTTCAAATGGTTCTAAATGGTCTATACTAGCTTCGCTCTGCGGCTTTGCATCGATCTACCAAACACCCTGTATATTATCAGTGTAACATTAAAAGTGAACGGATTTCTCAAGTTCCAGTTTATTTCGCGCACAATGCCGGTCCCACTTGTTCGCACTGATTCGCAATTAATAAACAGCATGACCCACTATCGAAGTTTCAAAGTGTCCAATCATTCTCGTATTAATTAATATCAAATCTTCGGTAAGCTTGTGCGGTGTAAGTGTTTCGGCGTGATGAATATGCGTGCCAGTTCGGTAATAAACTTATTAATGTCGCTTTCTTCTTCACGGCTTCAATGTCACAGTCGAAATTGTTAAGTTTCCGTTTGGTAGTGTCGAGTACGACGCGACAACCAGTGCGTACCGCCTTGCCTAGCCTTTTACGGAAGTCTACACGATATGTCATTGAATTAATCACATTTTTATATCCTCACGTGTTTCAACCTTCACTGTTAAACCGGTGTGTTGTAAAACGTATAAAACTTCTACATATCTCCACTAAATCTAAGTTGGGGAAACAAGGCCAAACAACTACCAACTGAATGATATCTGTCAACTATAAATCCTAACACTAAAACAAGTGAACCGAATGACTTACCATAAATCAAGCTCTGGACAGGGGGAAAGCACAGCGTATCAGTACTCCGGTAGTCACATGAACTCGATAACACAACCACTTTTTGTATCGCGTTCAGTGAAACGTATCGTAAGTCTTAAACCAAACAAAATTAGCACTTTCCACAAAACACATCCATTCCACAGCACTGATAAAGCACAATCTGCCGACTTCTGCCGACTCCGCAACACACAGCTTGCACACGATTCTTCACAGTTATCTGTTAAGACGGTAGCGTAACAGAGTGAAGCAATCACACTGCCAATCGCAATGCGAAATTTAGGCGGTCGCAAAATTGTTCGCCTAAAAGCGACAGTTAAACCGACTTTACGGGTCGGAAACGTTCCAAATTCGTATCGGAAAGTCGGTTTACGTTTACAACAGCGAGAATTTGAACACACGAGTGAGCTGCGCGGGCAGCGCGAGCAAACTGAGGCGCCGCCATGCGCAACCACGCGACGCATCTAACCGAACCGAATGGACTTCAAACTTTTACCCGACCGAATCGAAACCGCACGCCATACAATACAACAGCCTCAATTCCTCAACAATTTTAAAATCGGAAGGCTTGCTAAGTTGCAAATAAACTTGCAAGTTACATACATGGACAAGTTAACCGGACAAGGCTCTCAAGATATGACATTCGTGAACGCACGCAACGATTACGCGGTAAACATTTAATCGAACTGATATGATCCATCAATGTGAGCTTGACGTAGATACCCAAAGATAACTAAATTAATGGATACCGATTTCGGATTCGATAATGATAGTTTCGATTCAAATGATAATAACAGAACGGAAATGAAAATTCGATTGCATTGTATTTTTAACGGGATAAAACATAAATTAAGAAAATCAACCTGAATTCTTTTGAACCAAATGCGGATACAGTAACTGTTCAAATAACAGAGAACGTTGCATTCCTAAAGAGGAGCACGGAATCTGATCTTAAGATCTTGATTTAATGCAATGTTTATATAAATTAAGGCAACCAGAACTTTATAGACGAAGTTGGAACGAAAGTTTATCTATTTAGAGATGAATTTAATTCTAAGCATGCGGCCAAGAAGTAAAAATACTGACGACGCTAAAAAATACAGGAACAAACATCTAAATGTACAACAGTCTGGATTGTTAATAAAATTATGTTAAACTGTGAAAAAACTCGTTAAATACAACAAAAAATAATTAATGCAAAAGATAAAAATACAGAAATGGATAATCAATCGGCACTCTACATTAGCCAATGCATTAAATACATGAAAGAACATAACTTTGGTATCTTTAGAATATAGATTGTATGTTTAGAATGTAGAGATAAATATAGTCAACGTTTTTTTCATAACATCAAATAAAAACAAACCAGTAGTATTACTAGTATTCGCAATCGAAAGCACTGATGTGTATCCGTAGCAAGTTCTTCAGTAGAATTTGCATGTTCCAATGTTTAATGGTCTCAAAACCATCTGTGGTCTAATGAATGGAGCTTAGAGTGCAAAATAATCGTGATCGTAACTGGTTTCACATTAGTGTCGAAATATTTGTTCCTAAAAGGCGAAAAGCTGAATTTGGAACGAGGCAATCAGGAGATACAATTCAGATCAATTTGGAAGAGGTCACAGGAATTTGGGAGGTTTAGGATTCGATGCGGTATTTTTCAATTTGGGTGAGTGCCCTGAATTCGAATTAACACTGAATAATTGATTAACTACTTTGTTGCGCAATTCGGAAATCATAATTGTTATAAAATAACTCAGAGATGAAACCAAAAAATGGATAAAGATTAGAAATGTATAGCATCTTTAAGAAAATTTTACAAATAATATAGAAAGTACACTAAGAAGAAAAACGCTCCAGGGTAGCACTCATTGAAAACATGAAATTGTATTACAAAATTGCCTGCAATTTAAATAATGATGAATAACTTAAATTTTCCGCTAATGTTCCTCCCTTGGGCCTGGATCCTACACTTGCATGTCGCAGTGGTAACAACTCTAATTAAAGTTTATGCAGATCAGGCCAGCGGCTGCACCAACTAGATTCTTGGCTCATAACCATGGGAATCGAAGCTGAGATAGGTGCGACTGGGTGGTGGTTTCTAGGGAATTGCTAAAACCCTATAATCATTTAGTTGTAAACTTATGATGATGACCGCTCTCGAGATGTAAATAAGACAGAACATAACTTGAACATATATTTTAATAGGATTGGAAAACTATATGAAACAAAATATTGAATAGTCGATCCTGTTTTGTTTGATGAGACTGACTATGAAGAGTATTCTCAACCCAAAATTCGAACTGAAACTAAGAATGTAAGCGAAGCCATGGACGTTACACCAACAAGGTGATAAACAAGTGACAAAATATGAAAAACAATAGACAACAGCTAACTATGAGGTGATAATATGTCGTCCAATGAGTTGCCTCAATGTGTCGTCGACCTGTACGTATTTCTCTCTAGTCTATTCTTCAGTCACCGTAAATTATGCTTGTTACATAGCCACTTGTTATCAGTATCCTCTACAGTTTGCATGGCGGAATTAATACTAGTATTTAGCTTATTGCGTTGAGGCTCATGAATAGGAGATTTACTGTCATCCTGTCTAGCAGATTATTGCATATTTTAACATCGTTTTAAACCGTACAAAGATTAAGACCATTTTTTTTTAAATCATCATCATTCTCCTGCCCTTATCCCAATTTAGTGGGGTCGGCGCAACATGTCTTTTTCTTCCATACTTCTCTATTAGTCGTCATCTCGGTAGTCACTCCCTTTCTAACCATATCATCTTTCACAAAATCGTTTCTTTGGTCTGCCTCTACTTGTGCATATAGCCATCCACATTCATACTCACAATTTTTTAAATCATCATCATTCTCCTGCCCTTATCCCAATTTAGTGGGGTCGGCGCAACATGTCTTTTTCTTCCATACTTCTCTATTAGTCGTCATCTCGGTAGTCACTCCCTTTCTAACCATATCATCTTTCACAAAATCGTTTCTTTGGTCTGCCTCTACTTGTGCATATAGCCATCCACATTCATACTCACAATTTTTTGGAATACTAAACCTAAACAAGGTAAATTAGACTCGGAAATTCAAACTAGGAATGACCGATAAAAGAATAAAAACGAACATGGAATCGAAGCGGTACGATAACAGGATGGTGCATGAACAAAGATACCGTTCCAATGAATTTTGTTGTTTGAACGATGTTATTTGTTTTCTAAGAACTGCAGATATTTTTGATGAAGGTTAACTTGATAACTTCAAAGGTTTACACAACTTTATATGGTATGTAAATTATAGCAGATGAGCTCAATACTGTAGTACCAATATGGCGACACTAGGCTATCAATGATGATACAAATATAGGTGAAGTATTTACCTAGCTATAAAATGTATTAAGTTAAAGTGTACATGGCATTCTTGTGAGTAATAATGATGATAAAATAATGAAATACAATATTGAACTTTATATAATCTGTACTAATTTTATAAAGCTGACGAATTTGTTTGTTTGAACGCGCTAATCTCTGGAACTACTGGTCCGAATAGAAAAATTATTTTTGTGTTGGATAGTCCATTTATCGAGGAAGGCTATAGGCTATGTAACATCACGCTTCGACCAATAGGAGCCGAGCAGCGGGTGAAACCGCGGGAACAGCTAGTCAATGATATTTCCAAGTCAAGGCTGTAACTATGAGCAATATTCTCTATTACTAAGGTCATTAATACTACATTATTATGTAATCAGGCCCACAGTTTAGTTCAAGTAGATGCACTGACTGACATGAGAATGTCTCTAATTACAAATGCGGTCCATGTTAATCGTAAGATCTTCACAGATTACCATCAACGTCTAAAGCTATCTCTCTGTTTGTTGGACTCTGACTTGTTTGTAGAACAATAAAGTATTCTCATCTTTAGTTTGTTTTTTTAATACCTTTGATTTCTAGTACCCGCGACTCACCGCCCGCGGTATTACTTCGTTATCGTTTAGCGAAAGGTTTTTGCCTGAAGATGGCAGCGTGATGTTAAATAGGCACCTACTTGTTAGAAATCCGACTGGAAGTTCAAGAGATTCGCACGTTCAAACAAACAAACGAAATCTTCAGCTTTATACAGTGTGTTAGATTAAACGAGGGACGTACTTTCAGGGGGTTACTATACTCATGAAAATGAACAACTTTGACTATGGAACTATAGCTCAAATCACGAAAAAATAATCAGCTGTTCAGTACGTTTATGATCGCATAATTCATCAAAATGTATGGAACAGCTCATTTTTTTTTTTTCATATTTCAGAGTTATTTGGACAAAGTTGTTGATTTTCATGAGCACTATACACCTAAAATACCTAAACTAATACCTGAAAGTATGTCCGTCGTTTAACCTAACACACTGGATAATTATGGGTATAGGTACGTATACATTAATCTAAATTAGCCACTCGTATTCCATATAGTTACAGTTACAGTCGACTTAGTCAAAACGAGGCGAGGGTGCAAAGCCATAAAAATTTACCTACGATAAAATGATTTCAACATAAGCCCGTTTAAATATCGTTATGCAATCCCAAGCCTATTGATATTTCCTCACCAATATAACATCAAAGGTTCTCCAAAAACAAAGACTAATTGGTAAGCAGGGGGCGATAATAATCAGTTAATTAACACCAAGTTTACTCCATCGCTAGTTGTGTGAACATTGCTCAAACTCTCAAAGCACGGTCGTCCGCTGCGCCCGCGCACCTAGGGGTCAAGGTTATGTGGTAGGTGGCTAGGCTGCTATTATTTCAAAGTTATATTATAAGATAGAGAAATAAATCATGAAATCACCAAAAAATAATATTAAGCATCGATTTTGAATTGAAAAATGTAATCTAGATGTTATTAGAAATAAATAAAGATGAATGTTTTAAACTAGTATTATGACTGCTAAATTCAAAATCAAACAACATACACTCAAGTGTGATAATAAATATTTAGATGCTGGATCATTCAACTCGTTAATTGGACTGAATTAATTCAAATATTGATTTGAGAGAGATCAAATATTTAAGAAACTGGTTCGGTTTCATTCTCAGAATAAATCTCACGCATCTTCTGATTTTTTGTAAAGAACTTTTATCGTGGGTCTTTCTTTTCTATGTTTATGGAGCGGATTTGGCTTTCATTAATCCTTACTGACTAAAATATTATGCAGATCAAACAGTTTATAAGATAGATCACAAAGAAGAAAATAATGACGGCGCCAGACATCTTCGCGATGTCAACACTTTATTAATCAGAATAAACTATTCGCATATCAACATAACAATACGTAATCGACAAAAAAGTGGGTAACATAGACATAACTGATACAAGTTCAAACGGATAGCATGCAACATAAGGGGTGCTACACACACTTGTACGAGTCGGAACATTCGATTCGGAAAGTATTTGATGAACTACAAAGCCGACCGAAGCATCTCTCCAACTGAAAGTCTGACAGCCAGTCTTACCATATGACCCAGTTACTGACTGGGTTGTGGAGGTCAGATAGGCCATCGCTCCATGTAGCATACTGGTATTCAGCTGCATCCGGTTAGAATAAAGCCGACCCCAGCATAGTTGGGAAAAGGCTAGGCAAATTGAAAACCAACCGAAGCAATTAGTACCAATATTTGGCTTCCATTCGGTTGGCCAAATTCTGTTGATTATCCACCTTCGCTAAGATGGATGATTTTTACCGCTCAGGTCGGCTTTTCCACTCTTTGTGTACCCGCGTACCTAGTGGCTTTCTGCCCGATCAAATAAGTATATACAGAGGCCAGCACTTCAAATGACCCCAATCTGTCAAATTCTTTTATAGATTTTCAACTTTAGTACAAAAGCATAAGATTCATTGTCAATTGGGAAAATTTGAAGGTTTGGAATAGGATGATGCGCTGGCGTCTGTACATAAAAAAAATATTTTGCCATCAAGCTGAGCTGAGTAATGCCGATGCGAACAAGTGGGTAGGACGCCTTACCTGATGTTACGTCAAACAATGCAGCAAGAACAGCGTCGTGATCGAAAACGCCGTTAAATTCACATGAGATATGCTTCCTGAATGTTACTGTTTATGGCATGATATTTTAGCATACTTTACTAAGATTGCTAGAGATTATAGCACAGTATTTGTATATATCCGGTGATCAAACAAACTCACAGCATGATTATTTTAATTAGATAGATGGGTACTATGTTTCTCTGACTGCACATTAAAATGGTATCATTATCATCTGCCTAGCCTTTCCCAACTATGTTGGGGTCAGCTTCTAGTCTAACCGGATGCATCTGAATACCAGTATTTTACATGGAGCGACTGCCTATCTGACCTCCACAACCCAGTAACTGGGCAATACGATACCCCTTGGTAAGACTGGCTGTCAGATTTTCGGGCTTCTGACGACCCGTAACGACTGGTAAAGATACACAAATGACAACCGGGACCAACGGCTTAACGAGCTTACCGAGACACGGAGGAGTCTCGGTATGTAAAGATAGTCACCCATCCACAGCGAACCCCGGCAAGCGTGGCTTAACCTGATGGATCGACCTGTGCGGCTGTTAGTAGGTACTTAGCCACGAGCTCTTCCACATTAAAATGGTAATAACAGTAAAATTGAGAGAGAAAGAATGATCAATTCTACTGCTCATCTATTCCAAAAAGAGTAGAACCAAAATGTCCACACCATAAATTATATACTCAGATAACTTTTTGAAAGTTTTCATACTTCTAAAACCAAATCTTGCAGCTAAATATACACCCCCTTCATTCAAACGGATCACACCATCATTTTAAACTGCACATTCTAAGCATCGTTTACCGAATGCCCTTCCCTGAGAAAGCCCTCACCATATCATTACCACGCCGGCAGCTGATCGGATTGACTGGCTCTAAATAATAGCATTAACTCTTCACATTCACACCCACTTCACCTGAATCCTTCCTAGTGGCCTATACAAGTAACTTACTTGAAAGTATCGTTAAATTGCTAAAGCGGTTCTTACCTTACCCTAGTCCATTTGCATTCATATATTACATTAATTTAAAATCTTCAAAACGCCCGTCTTCACCAAATTAATATTAATTTTTGAACTTTTTTTTACATATTTTATATCGGATGCTTTCACCGTTCTGCATCGTTCTCACATAATGTATAATAATAATAATATGATCTATGTAACCAATATTTTGTAACCATATTTTGTTTAAAAGAGTGTCCATGGAGTTTCTTGCCCGTTCTTCTCCATAGGTACCTACTGCTTTGGAATGGGCAACTAGCTTCATCTCTCTGACTGACCGACACCTTGACAATTCAAAAGTGCCTGTAATTGGTTTATTTGAAATAAATACTTTGAGTTTGAGTTTGAATCACTCATCATGTCCATCTGTCGTTTAAATTCCAAGGAATACAGCTAATGGGTTTTTACTTGTCTATCATTTGGAAGATTAGTATCCAGCTGAATGCAAAATAAAAAGACTGCAATCTCAAAAACTCGCGAGCAAATTGTTATTGAGTTATCTGCGGGCCTTGATTAATATCATTGTCTTCATATTACATTGAACGTAACTGAACTATGAATTGATTTTAATATTCTATTGTTTGTTCCATTACCCGTGACGGTGGTCTTGATTTATTATTTACTAATAACAAAGTAGATTAAACAGCTTTCTTTAATATGTTACACTTATTATAACAATAAAGCGCTACTTATTGTCAATTTTCAAACTGTGGTGCGCAAATTGGGTCTTCCATTGTCTCATCAACTTTCATTGGCGGTTCTTTTGATCTTTCCTTTTCTTAAGCAATTATTACTCTTCTCTTATAATTACTCCTTTACCACCTGCTAATGATTTAAAAAATTACTTGTAGTTTTTCAGATATTCGATCGTCCCAATTCGAAAGTTTTAAGTTTCACTAGTTTAACCAGAATCAAATTCTCATTCAAATCTTACCTCGACAATTACCTAAAGTTTTGCGCGAATTTTTGAATTCTTCAGTTACGGGTCAATTGTGATGATCTTTATCGTAATAAAATATCTTCCTCTATTGGACTTTCACGATATCTGTTCACCAGTAATAGTCTTGTGATGCAATATTCAATAAGCAAGTAAGTTTTTACTGAAATCTATATTCATTACTGCAACATTTAAGTAGTTACCTTTTGCAGTTGTATACTTTTAGCTTTTTATTATTTAAAAGTTTTTGTCGTCACATCTACGACAGCCATTAAAATTCCCTTTTATGTCGATTATAATTTCACAAGGTTCACTAGAATTCTTTTCTACTTCATTATCGGAACATTCAGTAAGATATGGGCACATTTCTTTTTGTGCTATAAAGGCATTAAACCCTTAAAATATCAAATTGTTCATTGTGCACATGTCTGACATTTGATGTTGTTGTATCATCTGCGAAATAAACAACCTTTGCGGCAGATGTTATTATCACCTATGGAGATAATGACAGTCCAGGTGCATTTCTTGGCCCTTATACTGTCATAAGGTGCTACGTATGAGTTTTTATGTCCCAGTTTTGCAGAATCAATTTTAGGGCTTCGGGGGAATTGAACAAAGGCCTTAGGTATTCAATATTCAAGAAAGTTATCAGGTTGCATCGTATCGTATTACCCAGTTACTGGGTTGTGGAGGTCAGATAGGCAGTCGCTCCATGTAAAATACTGGTATTCAGCTGCATCCGATTAGACTGGAAGCCGACCCCAACATAGCTGGAAAAGGTTAGGCAGACTTTTCAGGTTGTTCGGTTTTATTTGAAGGTTTTTTTTTTAGATTCGAACCACAAAAATATATTAAAAAAAACATTTTTAATTATATGCGCCGTACGCAATAACGTTGTCAGTAGCGCATTTATGAATTGTGTAAATGAGTGTATTTGCACCTGATAAGTTCTCTATCATTAATTAACTGCCCCGTAAAAATGATAACATTAATGATGATACAATTTTTTTATATTCATAAATTCACTCTATCGTTACGGAGTTACATATTAATGAGGAGAAGACCGGTTAGAAACAAATGATAAATTCCGTAGTATTAAAAGGATGTTTTGCGTAAAATATGTGTAGGTATATCTCGTAAGTTCGTCTTGTGCGCAAGACCGCAAAGCGGCAAGGTTATCCACTTGTTCAGCGCCCGCGCAGGCCTAGGTTTTTTACTGGCGTCGCCATCTGTCCTTTTCTATTACTGAGCGGTAATACCTAAAGTAAATTATAGATGGAATGCTACTGTTGGTTTTATAAGGTAGTCTTTTTTATATACCAATCTAGTACCTTCACAAACAAGTATAAAAGTAACAACATTAATAACAAGACCTCAATGGAGCAACTTTAAGTAAAGAACAATACGAAAGCAAATACTGTAACCAAACAAAGATATGAAAATGAAGAAATAGGTACATTCGTAACATAATCTCCTGTCCCCATTTTTATAGATCCAACCAAACACATGCATGCTAACATTTCTATCTCATATTAGTTGCACAATGGTAGAGTGTCGCAAACTGAGACGAATCTTGCGCATTGTCTGACGTTATGGGGAATATACATTCTCGCTACAGCGACTAGAGAGCTATTTTTGCAGTGAAAATGTCACAAATACACGTCACTTCATACATTTCACTTATTGTTGTTGTTTAAACACAATACTGTGAAGCTATATTGAATTTCGTGGAAATTCACTTTCCAATATGAGTGTACTACACCTTAATTTGAGTACTATGTGCGGAAAATCACATTACTTTCATTCAGCCCTTGTAGTTTCTCTTTTAATGGCTGTTTTAGAACTTTGGTGCGATTTGTAATAACTTTTTGTGTTGCACTGTTAGGGAAAGTAAAACTTAAGCGGGATTGTCCGAAAGGGTTATCGCCACCCTGGAACATAAAGGGCTAAGGAAGGAACATGGATGGGTTTTAGACAGTAAGAGTCTGACACTCTCTTCCGCTCCACCCAGAGCGGGAGAAATTATTGGATGATTTCCCAGCCTTAAAAAAAAGGAAAACTAAAACTATTAAAGCAATGAATAAATACTAAAACAAAAATATCTGAATCAATAAAAAACATAACCAGCCAGTTCTTCATAAACAATCACCATAAACACCACAAACCTATCAATATAAGTATCCCTACACCAACTAAGCAATAACATGAAGCGCTAGAAGTAGCAAATTGATAAGCTCCGAGCTTCAATGATCAAACAACGAGTTATGATAATTTGTACTACACTATTGAGGACATGTCGCTAAGTATGACTTGAATGGTCGATATGGTAACCGAGGCTACATTACATGACATAAGTGACAAGTATGGTATTGATAAATCATGGTGACATTGTTATGAAACGTTTTGAAGGGAGTGACAACTTGTCATTATGACATTAACTCTTGTACATATGCTCAAACGCGTCCATGATGAATTAGTTGGCACGATATTGGGAAAGCAATAAAGGTTAAAAGAAACTGTGCATTGCTCACAAAACTGGTTGAATATTGTGAACTATTTTTCATAACGATATAGATAAACTAACACCATTCATCTCACCTGCCTAGCCATTTCCCAACTATGTTGGGGTCGGTTGTTGCACTCGGACCGGATGCAGCTGAATACTAGTATTTTACATGGAGCGACTGCCTATCTGACCTCCACAACCCAGTCAGTAACTGGGTAATACGATACGCTTTGGTAAGACTGGCTGTCAGACTTTCAGGCTTCTGACTAGCCGTAACGACTTTCAAAGATCCACGAATGACAGCTGGGACCAACGGTTTAACGTGCTTTCCGAGTCACGGAGGAGTCTCGGTATGTAAAGATGGTCACCCATTCACGGCCAACCCCGGCAAGCGTAGCTTAACATGGTGGACCTGGTGGACCGACCTGTGCGGCTTAAGGCTTAAGTTAGATAAACTAACGCCATTATGTAATAAATTGGATATGAACACGCAGCACATCCGTCTCATTAATGAAAAAATATCGAACATCAAATAAAAAAAAATCAAGATAGTCGAAATGAAAGTCGAAAAGACGACACAAAGAATCAAATAGATAGTAAGTACATTAAACATTGTTAGGTACCTCCTTTAGACCCGCATACATAACACATAGTAAATAATGTGGTTCACTTACATAACGATCGTTCTGAAATCTTTTATTGCCTAATAGGTGCACATAAATCTGTCTCAATCTAGTCCTTTGTTGAATGAAGAGATTGAGTCAATATTTGAAAGCGGGTTTTACTTTCCTGTTACCGCTGAAGTTAGGCAAAGCAACACAACAGACTCTTTAGAAGTCACACAATTGTCCGCCTTCGTTGAGATGACTATATCCCTTGAAAAGCATTTGCACATAGATCATAATGCTTATTTATTGCGCCACTGTTTGTAAAAGTGCACCAGAAGTTGTCAGTTAAAACCAAGCTTAAAATAACTTGGATAAACAACAAAAGAATAAAATAAAGGGGCAATGGAATGACATTACTGGTAAATAGACCATCACTAAAGGCTGTGATAATAAATCTTACCGCAGTAATAACGGTGAAGCTGCAGTGACACATTCCTATGGAGAAAGGTTCCGATAAGGACCAAAAGGTCCTTCTAACATCAATTACCCATATGACTCAAACTGTGACAAAGGAAAACAGTACAGGGCTTGATAAAGACCCCAATACAGAACAATAGCTCGTATCAGTAGCTATCGTCTCATGACCTCGGGCTAACATTAAGCTAGCTTTCCCGAGAACTTGAGAATTATCTAAAATCGAAGAAGATTAATGGTCAATGCGCAGTCGAGCGTAAAGCGGACGCCTTGTAGCGAGATCTTGTCTCGAGCCTGTCTGAATACATCGATTATGACTATACCACTTTACGTTGAAGAGAGATTTGTAACAGTTGATATGTCCGCTTTGTACCCATCTTTATCTGCTTTAGAAACTTGCAGGAAATTTCAAATAAGGGAACTTAACATTATATTAAGCAGGTCATCTGTAAAACGCAAAAAAATATTTTTTGAAGATTACTAGTGAGTCAATCTGCCTAGACTTTTGGCACCTACGTTGGGGTCGGTTTCCAGTCTAACCGAATGTAGCTGAATACCAGTATTTTGCATGGAACGACTGCATATCTGACCTCCGCAACCCAGTCTACTAGGTAATATGATACCCCTTGGTAAGACTGTCTATCAGATTTTTGGGCTTCTGACGACGCGGAACGACTGTCAAAGATGCACTTTAGCAGCCGGAACCAACGGCTTAACATGCTTTACGTGGCAAAGAGGAGTCTCGGTATGTAAAGATGGTCACCCATCCTAGGACCAACCCCGGCAAGCGAAGCTTAACCTGATGAATCAACCTGTGCTATTACTAGCCAGAAGCTCCTCTAAAATTACTAGTGAGTCCATTATTGTAATTGATGTCATCAAGGATTATTAAAAACACTAAATATTCTTTATGGATCTATTACGTAGAATGTAGCGTCTGAAATGGATGTTATCGTTTAATAAGTCGGTTATCTAATCTAAATTGTTTTGAAAGGCATGTTCGATAAACTGTATTGGTAACATGATGCAATCGATACAAATTTTGCAAGTCCTAATGACATGCGAAACAAATCTTTGGAGAAATTATAACACATTACATAACACCTGAATTCTTTAAAGGTTTGGGCAAAGGCGTACCCCCCCGGGCGTCGGGAGCCACGTGACGACTCCCGGCCACCGTAGGCGCGGGCCTGCGGACAGTGAGTAATGGGTGACTCACCGTCCGATCAGCACCAGGCCCGTTCCGGACGACGCGTATATGTTCCACGCGCGCCTCAAAGAGATGTCAGCATATGAAGACGCCCCTCAGGGCCAAGCCTGCCGGGTAAGCGGGATTGTCCGAATGGGTTACCTCTATCCCGGAACATAGAGGGCTAAGGAAGGAACATGGATGGGTTTTAGTCAGTAAGAGTCTGACACTCCCTTCTGCTCCACCCAGAGCGGGAGAAGTCATTGGATGATTTCCCAGCCGTAAAAAAAAAGGCAAAGGCGTATCAAATTGAAGAGCTTATTTAGCACATTTCAAAAATATATATATTGTGAGTTGTTAATTCCGGATTTTTATCTTCCAGGCGATACTACAAAACCCATAGAAGCGTCAACACCTACATTCAACAAACGATTTTTTATGACTAACACTAAAAGAAAACCTGTTTAGTATTCATAAGCAAACTTCTCTTTGTAATAAATCTAACTCAATTATCGCCACAATATATTTTAGATCTTTACTGGGCTATCTTTTATCTTTAGGTCATGTTAGAACTGAATGAGTCATAAGAAAATACTGGCATCAAATACAGATCAAAAATGGGAAAAAAATTGAATAATTTCCCATAAATTATAGAATAGAAAGTTACGGAATTACATATCATAACAATAATTGACAAGAGCCGGACATAAATTGTAATCCTTTTACTCCTTTCATAACACGACATAAAGACACACAAAGCACGTTATTCTATTGAAACTTAATGAGGTTAACGTGTTAAAATGATGGTTATACTTGCAGGAAGCAATAAACCTAGTGTTTATTAAAACATCTAATCAAAATGTACCATTAAAGAAAGTAATACAGAAATAGAATCAATTAAAGAATGCGGAAGATATAAAACAGACTACCGAATATGCTCCCGCGCCGTAACACAAGTTAACACATCGCAGACCATGATCCAAGTCATGGCGCCTATAAATCCAACTTGTACATTTCTCTAACACGTTCCAACATAAATCTTTCCGAGCTTTTTGAAGAAATCAGCCCAAAATGTGCATAATTTCGTAAAAGACGCAACAGGAAACCTACATCCGCGGCTATACGACCAAATATCTAATTCTGGAGACATACAAAGTCGGGTTACATAATCCAGCTAAAGCATTAAAATAAATCTGCTTCCAGAGATATTAGTTTAGTCAATAAATAAACATGGAACGTTTTGCTTCCCCGTAACAAATGTATCCGATAAAATGTTTCCCTAATGCAACATGATCTGATGCGTCCATTCAAATTTCCTTCTGAGTTGATTGACGTTAATAAATAGCGCAGCATCGCCTGATGGGGTCAAACTATGAAATTCGATTAACCTATCCGTGATGAACAAACATTCCTTTATTAGTTCGGATAATTCATGAATGTTATTGCTTGAATGTGAGTTAATGTTGTGAACGCAATCGCAATGGATATGTCGAATGTATTAATCATAATAATATTAGCTTACACAATGTCGTTGCTAACAAATGTTGTTTAAATATTGCCAAAGATATAGACCGAATAAATTACCATGGCTTCTATTGCAACGATGTTAGAATATACCATTAAGAAATTCTTAAAGTTAAATCAATTACCAGTGCCTGCGAAAGACATATGAATGGTAACTGTCCATAACAGCTAAAATAGTCTCCATAGGTAATTAATCATGAGCTGTAGACTTTTTGGTGACGAAACGTGCACAGAATTTATCATAGCCAATTAGTAAAAACTTCCGCGTCTAAAAAAGATTTCGGCCTGTCAAATTATAGACGAAACAAAAAAAGAACGCACACATCCCGTTTCCTTGATATTAACAAAGAAAACAAAAGTTAAAAATGGCGTTATTTCTTTGTGGCCAAATACAGAATGAATATTTACTTTGATAACATCACACTCATTTAAATTCTTTAGCCATTTTAATGAATCATAATGATTCATTTGACACTAGCTAAATTTTTTACGAACTAATTCAGTTTTAGATGAAAAAATATACAATTCTCAGAATTAAAGACTCAATTATAAATGCTAATTTTAGCCAAGTGCAGTTTAATTCAAACAATTTCTTACGTAGGTGAAGGAATACTATTTGTTTTTCAAAGAGAATGATATTCAAATATGATCTAAGGTCTTTGATAACGTACACTCCATATTAACTAAAACATGTTTATCGAATGCAGACAACGGATAATTTAGAAATAGTTGCTAAAAAGTCAATTAATTTGCCTAGCCTTTTCCCAACTATGTTGGGGTCGACTTCCAATCTAACCGGATGTAGCTGCATACCAGTATTTTACGTGGAGCGACTGCCTATCTGACCTCCACAACCCAGTAACTTTGTAGTACAATACCCCATGGTAAGGCTGGCTGTCAGATTTTCGGGCTTCTGACGTCCCGTATCGATTGTCAAAGATGCACAAATGACAGCCGGGACTAACGGCTTAACGTGCTTTCTAGACGGAGGAGTCTCGGTATGTATGGCCAACCCCAGCAAGCGTAGCTTAACCTGATGGAACGACCTGTGCGGCTGTTATTACTTCTAGTTTTGCCAGAAAACGAGATAAACCGTTTTTACCCTTAGAAACGCACCCCCATCCACTTCCCGACCTCAGATCGCCCTTAAATTAATTTTCCTTTAATTTTTGTTATATTCTCTTCCTTTTCCAATAGGTTTCTTCCTATATTTTTTGTTTAAAAAATTATCGACCCTGGTCTATAGTGGCAATAGTAGTAGCTAAATGAAGGAATTTTATTGAATAAGTTAAAGAGCCTATAGAACCAGTACTTCGTATTATAGTTGTTATATTGCTTCCAGTTCGCCAGATGCATACTAAAGCCGAAGTCATAACAAATACTTGACATAGCCGTGGCTGCAGAGAGCACGCTAACTTTGACATTCCGATCCCGAAATAACAACTCAGATACAAATGAACAGCGGTAATGACCCGCTAAGTTACTGCTTAAGCTTTGACTTGTGTTCAAAAGAAATAGTCATTATGCAGGAATTTATGGGAATTTGTATTTTACATGTGTGAAGAATTTTGGAAGAATGGTTCATGCGAGAAAACGTTGCAGCGCAATGAATGATGCTTGTGGCAGTTACCATTTTGTTGGTCAAAATTTAATTAGAATCGTAGCTTTGAATGGACAAAAACACATTAAATCTGTCAACTTCAGAGTAACATTTGTTTTTTAATATAACTACTGCTCCAAATAGGATCGGCTAGCAAAATTTCTCTATATAATTTACAACCGTATAAACATAAATCGCTTGTTAGAATATAAATGTCTGTACTAAAATCGTGTCTAAGCTCAGCATTTATAAATTTTGCATTAATGTTCCCTTAACGTCAACGACCTCCATTAGTATAATTGGCATTATAAATTCTTCATTGCGATAATATTCGTGATAGGAATAAAGAGATGGCGGATGCGTCTCGAGCGGATTAACCAATCCGTTTGTAAACTAGTGAAAAGTTTTAATAGAATGAGGTCTAATGTCTTCCTTGAGACTTCCTCAGTAAGATTCGTTATTTAGAATATCAGGAAGAGTAGAAATTAAGATATTAACTCTAGCACGCTCTTCGCAATATAATCATGGTTTAGTTAGAAGGAAATGAACCGTTATACAATAATATGGTTGAAATTAATACCAAAGCCACATCTTGTGACAAAAGTTACGTGAGGGAAAATGTTTTGCAAGTCGTAGCTGATACTAAACTATTCGTTTTATTATCAAAACCCTTCGCGCAATGGTACTTTAAAGGGAATTTAGGTACACGTTTGGTGCCAATACTAGTTACAAAGGAAATTTAATGTTTCTGTGACCTTCTCAGTTCTTAGTAGAAAAGACTACTGGGTGTGACTTGCCTTGGGCAACCTGGAAGGCTTTAAACAGACTCCGGACCCAGGTCGACCGAAGCAAGGACAACCTGCTCAGGTAGGGATTCGAAGAAAACTCCGCCTTGGAGTGTAAATGTGGTGCTGTTCCACAAATGATGGGACACTTAATCTCGTGTCCTGCTGAATCCTAAGATAAGTCCACTAAGATCGAAGCTGACATCACACGGGTCGCGATTACTCACTCAATTAACATACAAATCCAAACAGACATTACAACATGTGACAGTAATTACTTTCTATGATCATGTTTAATGGTAATTTTTTGACAGTTACGTTTGAAAGTGACAATACAAATTGCCTACTTTGACAGTTGGGCATTGACAAAGGTATTTTTTACATTCAGTTTCGAGACAGTCTGTACTTTATGCGAACACCGTTTTGTTTGACAACCGCATTTATATGTTTGTGGCGAAGATAAATTCATATGAGATGATATGTGATACGGTAGTTTAAGAAAGTAAATAAATGTACATGTGTAATGTTACGTGGGTAAGCTTTTACTTAAGAGTAATTGAATGTTTGGATGGACTCGGAGAACCGTGACAAGACCAAAGACGTTTAGGAAAAATATAAAATGTATCAATGTTACAATTCACACACGGTAAAAAAAATGTCGACTGTTTACCTACGCGTAGTTTTCTATGTAATTTTATTATTTTAATAAAACCTGTTTTACCTATTTTTACCAACACACAGTAATGCTACTTTACAGATTTTTTTTTTCGTAAAATAAGTACAAAGCTACAGAGGCCAGCTCATCAAGCTACCCCAAGCTGTTAAATGTCTTCGATAGATTTTCAACTTTATTACAAAAGGCTAAGGTTCATGTTAAATTGGGAATGTTTGACAGTTTAGGATAGCATGATGTCTGTTCTTTTCCGGACGAGACTTTTCTTATGGAGTTCTACCACCCCACTACTTATTTTTAGTACCCAGTTGAAGTACTATACTATTTTTAGTACCATTTTTATTACCCTATCGTAAACTCATCGTGACTGTCAATTATCAAATAACCTACATTACCCATATTATGTCTAGATCAAACATTATTTATTTCTTTGTCTTTCACTGCAATAAGCATGAAGCAAAGATTTAATGCGTTACATTCGCCCTACCGCGTCAAAAGATGGTCGCGTTTCTGTATCCTTTTAGCACTACACGAAAGAAACGCTATTTAATAATGTGTAAGCTCACTCTTCCCATTATTGACATCATTGTACGCGTGACTAACGTTGAGGGCTAATCTAGCGATTTATATCTTTGGCACGAAGAGTCCAACATCCAAAGCATTTTGACAGCTATTACGCATGATACACACACATTTGCTGACTCGATCAATTTGTCGAAACCACTCATTGTAAAGACAAGCACATTATCTATCAATAACTATGATAAATCTATCTCATAGATTGTTCTGTCTTATGTAACGTAGTAATAAATGTAGATGATCTTGATAGAAACTGTGTTAGCGAAAGTTTTATTTTTTACTTCATGACGGCCCTAAGGCATTATCGTTAAACACGTGCCTACAACAATAATGGTGTAGCATGAAACAATTTCATAAATATTACTTTTTATGTTCTCATCGCTTCATTGACACAGTGACTGTTTTTAATCTTACTTCCTACGATTTGACGTTGGTACATCGTAATTTAATTATTTTGTATTGGCAACATCAGGAACAAGTTTATTTCCCGCGATAAAAAACCAGTATTGACAGCAGAAATAATTGCAAAAGAAAATCAACAAGATAAACAGCACAACAGGATGCAATTATTCAACAGCTGTAATTAATCTTGATGATAACATTCTTTAACCCTGTAATGCAGCCTCATTATCCACGTCTGGACGGTTCTAACTTTCATCGACATCTGTCATGATTGACATATGAGCGCAGGTGCCGGGCGGGTTGAAATGTCACGATCCTGCGCCGGCGCAGCTCTTCACCATTAATACGCAGCACCAATTATTTATTACAATATGGCCTTTTCTCCGCATTACAATGTAATTCTACTGTCTAGCGGCATGGAAGCTAGTCGTTCAATAGGACATCTTACATTGTGATTGTTTGTGGAAACTTCTCCATAAACATGAGACTGGCTGTCTGTCGTTAACTTTGTTTGATTGGATCGTTCAAACATTTCGAAATGCATTCATCTTTATCGTAGAATGCAGGAAGTGATCGATTTACATACTTTGATTAGAAACAAGAAATTCTGAATAAATGTTTCGGAAACAGACTTTAGGAGAACTTCAATCTAAACTCATCAAACCAATATCAAGCAAATTGAGTCATGTCTTGGAAATTCAGCTGAAGAAAGCCTAAATAACCTAAAATAGACAAAGTTTATCCCTTAAACGTTAAGATAACTATCGTAACTGTGTACAAATCGCAATTTAGCGAGAAAGGCACACATCCAGCGAGTCGTGATGCACCTTAGGCGGCAAACACATTTGACGATTAGACGACGCGATCGGACGCAATATAAACCTGTCAGAAAGCAAATTAATCGCCGCGGATAAATTACTGCAGCTAAACAATGGTTATTTGCACGTAAGTAATAACTATACGGAATAATCATGTGCTTGATAACGTATTTTATTATATCGATTGTAACATTAAACATTGTGGATAGTTACGTAAGTTACTACGTCATCAATTTGTTCGATTGGTCAGTGATACGCTTGAAGCTAAGCATAAACCAAACATTGATAAAACAAACCTGACACATTCAAAGTTTGGTCAACGCATGAATTGCAACAATCTGATATTCAAATTGTAATAAAGAATTTCTAACACTTCCCCTTTCGACAATATAAGATGTATTATCGATTGGAACATTTCGCAAGTTGTATTATCTACGACTTACAAGACAATATAAACCTGTCTGACATGCTAAATCAAAGTGAAACCACGACATTACATGCGATATGTCGACAGCGACAAAATGGCGTGACAATGCTAAAAGCGACACATGTGATCACGCCCTAACACAATAGCTTTCGCATAGTCTAGATTGGAGTAAAGGACTCAAGTCATTTGTTTGTAATGGATCGCCGACGGGGACAATACATGTATAATGTTTATCATTTATTATGCCATTCGTTAATGAGAATGCAGAAATTCCAGAATGCACTAGGGAAGACGTTGCATAAAAGGGGTCCCGGACCCCCGGAGTGGTCTTTTAAGAGGTAACGGGGCCTCTCCCATGTGCTGATGGTGATCACCGGTGTGGTTTTAGTGAGGAAAGAATACCACACTGGTCTTGTCCCCAAAAATCCAGGTGCCTTTTGAAGGTTAAACAACAAAAAAAGCTCCCACCAGATTGGAAAATTGATGACAAATTATGGCTCGGAGGCTTTTGCCATCAATAATGTCCAAATTAATTTGGCTCATAGATGTTCCGTCGCGTAACATGACATTTATTTTCATCTCACCGACATCACATTTCGATCGCTCTCAACATTGTGACGTTCAAAAGCGCCAGCGAGCAAATCCGCACGAGTATATTCAGTCTTTAAACAACAAACAGTTTTGTCATATCACTCCCACGTCAGAATCGCCATTTTACTGATGAGTTCAGCTTGGGAGATCTCAAGTGCGTGATGTTTGGTACACGATTATCAGATAAACGGTTATGGGAGGCTCTGCGAATCATGCGCTGATTAGATGAGGCAGACAGCGATGGAAATGGAAAGGAACATGTAGGAGATCATACTTTCGGTTTTAGACGTACAAATTGGTAAAGAATATTGTGTAGTGATGAAAAAGGAAAGTGAGTGTCACAAGGACTATGTTTAAAGTGTTCCAAACGAGAATTTTCTCTAGCTTCCAGTCTAACCGGATGCAGCCGAATACCAGTATTATACATGGAGCGACTGCCTATCTGACCTCCACAACTCAGTCAGTAACTGGGTAATACGATACAATGGCTTTAAACCGACTAGTACCGTTTATTTTTGAACCGACTTCCAGAAATGCAGAATTCAAACAATTATGTTTATCCCGCAATATGAGATATTGTATTGTATCCTCTTAAACAAACTTTTCTAAACAATGTCTCTCCACTGACTTAGTTAACACCCTTACGCAACTGCTCTTAATACATATTCACGCCATCATTAAACTGTTTACTATCAATAACTGTCATCTAAACAATAGTGAGGCGGCGCTATATCCAGATCGAAATGAAATCGAAAGCGATATATTTATGGGAACAACCCTTCGTTTACGAGGAGTGGTCGTAAACTCCTACGTACGGAGTTGTTATTCGTGTTACGAAAGTGCTTTTGTTGTTAGGTATACTCTATTTAAAGATGTTAGAAAGAAATCGTTTTTTAAGTTGTAGTTAACCTCTTTCAGTAGGTAAGTTAAATACAGAAACTTTTTAAAACAAATAAACTTCAACTACAATTGCGAGCTGAAAGATATTGTTATCTATATATATAAAAGAAAGTCGGGTTTGTTCCCTCCATTGTAACTCGAGATCTGCTGGACCAATTTTCATGGTTTTTGTTTCGTTGGATTTGTCTCCGCCCTGAATAGCAGAATACATTTTTTTTTTTTTTTTTTTAATTTATTTTTAGGTACGGTAGGTAGGTAGGTAGGTAGGTAGGGTAGGGTAGGTAGGTAGGTAGGGTAGGTAGGGTGGGTAGGTAGGGTAGGTAGGTAGGTAGGGTAGGGTAGGTAGGTAGGGTGGGTAGGTAGGGTGGTAGGTAGGGTAGGTAGGGTGGGTAGGTAGGTAGGTAGGTAGGGTAGGGTAGGTAGGTAGGTAGGGTAGGTAGGGTGGGTAGGTAGGGTAGGTAGGTAGGTAGGGTAGGGTAGGTAGGTAGGGTGGGTAGGTAGGGTGGTAGGTAGGGTAGGTAGGTAGGATAGGTAGGATAGGTAGGATAGGTAGGATAGGTAGGATAGGTAGGATAGGTAGGATAGGTAGGATAGGTAGGGTAGGTAGGTAGGGTAGGTAGGTAGGTAGGGTGGGTAGGGTAGGTAGGGTAGCTAGGGTAGGTAAGGTAGGTAGGGTAGGTAGGGTAGGTAGGGTAGGTAGGGTAGGTAGGGTAGGTAGGGTAGGTAAGGTAGGTAGGGTAGGCAGGGTAGGTAGGGTAGGTAGGGTAGGTAGGGTAGATAGGGTAGGTAGGGTAGGTAGGGTAGGTAGGGTAGGTAGGGTAGGGTAGGGCTATACATTTTGTAAATGCTCACAATAAAATAAGAAAGCTACAATTTCAGTAGCCGGTGGCAAAAACGAAAAATACAAAACTGAAGATTGCTATGTAAACAGTAGCAGGAAGTATTACTGCGAGGATCGCGCAGAGGACACGGTAGAGCACACGGTGCAAACCTGCCCCGCATGGGCGGAGCACCGCCGTGTCCTCGTAGAGGCGATCGGCGGCGGCGACCTCTCGCGCCCGGCCCTGGTGCAAGCCATGGTCCGGGGCGAGAGGGAGTGGGAGGCAGTCACCTCCTTCTGCGAAAAAGTTATGCTCGCGAAGGAGGTGGCGGGATGGGAGAGAGAAAAGTCCTCCCGTCCCAGCCGCCGCAGGAGACGCCCCGGGCGTCGGGAGCCACGTGACGACTCCCGGCCACCGTAGGCGCGGGCCTGCGGGCGGTGAGTAATGGGTGACTCACCGTCCGATCAGCACCAGACCCGTGCCGTACGGCGCGTATATGTTCCACGCGCGCCTCAAAGAGATGTCAGCATATGAAGGGGCCCCTCAGGGCCAAGCCTGCCGGGTAAGCGGGATTGTCCGAAAGGGTTACCGCTACCCCGGAACATAAAGGGCTACGGAAGGAACATGGATGGGTTTTAGTCAGTAAGAGTCTGACACTCCCTTCCGCTCCACCCAGAGCGGGAGCAGTCATTGGATGATTTCCCAGCCTTAAAAAAAAAAAGCAGGAAGTATTAAAATGTCATCAAGATACACAGAGTGAATTAAGTAAGTATTATCGAAGCTTGCTCAATAACAACGGAAGTAATGTTAATAAAATGCCCATTATTGACGGAAATATCAATGAACATACCTAAGAAAAAGCACATATAGACAAACTCCTCCTTTTTGGTATTCGGTTGAAAACAAGCTCAATTCAGAATCAAATACCAATATATAACCTGACAAACATAACTGGCGAAATGTGGGTGCACTATAGGCCTCTTCCTCACCCTCGCAGACGGGCGTGCTGTTATGTTGAGCATTGAATCGAAACCCATCAGTCAAACAGCTCAAAAATCAGAAAGTCCTACACGAATCAATCATACCACATCTCCAGTACATATTGTCATTTCTCCTTGACCTAAAATATTGAGAAAGCTCGAAAAATGAAGGCTAAACGATTGATGATAGCATGCTATTCATCCTCCTACTGGCTCATTATTTGAAGAACTGCAATCAATCTCCATTGCGAAACGGTGGAGGTTGATCAAACAGATGACATGTTTATACAAGATAAAATCAGATGCCATAAAATATTGTTTTGTATTGGAGTTACAGATAAGGAGGTAACACAGCCTAGATCGGTGGTTCCGAACGTGGGGGTAATTACCTCTGCGAGGGTAAATCAGTATTTTTGTGGGGGTAAAGAAGAACCTAATAATTTAATATAATTAATACGTTGGTTACGCTGAAAACAAAGATCAGAAACCGTCTCAATGCGGAACATGATTTAAGATGCGCTATAAGCGGAACTAATCCTAACATAAGAAAACTTGCGAATGCAAAGGAATACTATAATATACAATGTTAATTGATTGTTTAAAATACTTTAAAATTGTAAGACAGATGTCTAATTTCTGATTAATAAAGATATTTGTATTTGGTTGTAGTGAAAACATTTGAAGGTCGGGGTAAAATAGTAGTAACAAGGAAAGGTTAGGAACCACTGCCCTAGATCGATGATGCAATTGCAAGGTGCGCTGACGACAGTAAGATCCTCTCAACAGAAGCAATATTGCCATTAGCCATCGTAAACATGCATAAAAAAAATTCATTAACAAATAAAATTGTTTCTAAATCTAAACCCATGGTAATGAAATGTTCACTAGTGCACGTATCGTATGCTTTGCGAGCATAACCTGAGTCGAAATAGCAAATCATACCTAAATAAACTCTCCCTTTCAGTCTTCAAAACATATACATAAAACAACCCACCGCCATAAAACACACACATAATTCACTTTTAGAATAATTGCCTTAGCCTTCAAAATGCACTTTCTGCAGGTTTTACTACCCCGACTAACATAATAGCCTCAGCGCTCGATCGATGCTTGTGTGTTTTGTACATGTGCCCTAGGATATTATTAAGGCAAATAAGAAATATTTAAGCAAATCAGAACACCGAGAAGTTAGTAATTCCCTGCTTATCTACAATTCTTCACATAATGATATTATAGATGGTTCGATTGCAGTAGATATCATCATTAGTCAATCTGCGTAGCTTTTTCTTAACTTTGTTGGAGTCGGCTTCCAGTCTAACTGGATGCAGCTGAATACCAGTATTTTACATGGAGCAACTGCCTTTCTGACCTCCACAACCCAGTCAGTAACTGGGTAATACCCCTTGGTAACAGGCTCCCGTAACGACTGTCAAAGATCCACGAATGACAACCGGGACCTACGGCTTCACGTGCTTGTCGTGGCACGGAGGAGTCTCGTTATGTAAAGATTGTCACCCATCCATGGATCAACCTCTGCAACCGTAGCTTAACTAGATGGCTCGGCCCAAATGGCTGGTGGTTATTACTTAGCCACGAGCTCCTCATATCATCATTAGTACGGTTGCCAAATTAGCAGCCATCACCGTACCCATGTAAGGTTTATAGTATTTACGCTTATATTTGTTTAAGACAAAACGTTTAACTAAAGAGACACTAATAAGACTGCTTTCTCAATATCAATTGGTAATTTGCCAGTCACAGCAAACGTGAAAGTGTTTGCGAGACAAATGATCAGGGCGATAGTTCGTTAAATAAGTATCCGAAGACAATACGCGTGGGTGAACGAAAGTGAATATTCGATTATACAGCTTGTACCTGCTGGAGTGGTCGCCTTCCTTATCTACATGATAGATATTTGTTTAAGCTTCCTTATTTCGATTGGATTCTGGTTAGTTGTGCTGGATGACGAGGTACTGTTTATGGGGTGGGAGGGCCTTCATTAACAGTCCACTGAACTCCTACGTAGATTTCAGCTTCTATTACGTCCGGATGCTCCGGGCGCCGGGAGCTGCGTGACAACTCCCGGACCGAACGTAGGCGCGTATTTTACGCGCGTCTCATAGAGATGTTAGCATTAGGGAAGGGGCTCGCTGGCCGATGCCTGCCGGATCAGCGGGATTGTTCTAAAGGGTTACCGCTGCCCCGGAACACAAAGGGATTTATTTTTTGAGGGTGGGAAATCAAATGATCCCTCCTGCTCCTGCTCGGGTGGAGCGGAAGGGAGTGCCAAACTCTTACTGAATAAAATCCATCCATTGACAGGGTGATGCCTTCCTTAAAAGGAACATGGGTGGGTTATCCTTTCGGACAATCCCACTTTAACAGAAAGGGCTAAGAAAGGAGCATGGATGGGTTTTCCACCCGGACGGTCCTTTCCGCTCCACCCAGAGCAGGAGAGGTCATTTGATAATTTTCTACCCTAAAAAAAGGCTTCTGTTAAAAGTTCCCCATCTCCAGATTCTCCTTCTACATCCGTATACTGGAGCTGGCCTAATGTACTCGCGGACATCCTCATCCAACATCCACAACTCAAGTGTCTCCCATCAATTACATGGAGAATATCCATTCAATTCTAGTGATAGTATCCCTCATTAATAATCTCACTCTAAACAACATTATTCATGTGACCATACTCACAAATCCTATTAGCATTTCCCTGTCCATTTTGTTTGTAGTTGCGCATGCCCGGTAGAAAATATTTGCGATTCAATGCAAGCCAACAAATCCTGTAATAGATTCTGCCACAGAATAAATGAAGGCAATATCAATGGTGCCACTGGAAAGTCTGGAGAATAAGAAATGGTGTAGACACGATGTAAGAATAATGCAGACAAAGTAACATTGCAAAGTTTCTATTTCGTACAAATGAATACTGCCTCTATATCTCTCTTATTTCTAAACCTAATTCTGCTTGCGGTTAATACAACTAAATAATGTCTTCTCAAATGATTACTTGCCAGTTTTTGCACATCTTTTGTTTCATGTATTTACAGATATATAGGAGTGCGTGCAAAAGAGACAGCAGCATCGACTCATTTACAATCACACACCTTAAAATAACTACCGAATCTGTAACGAAAGCCCAGAATCGTGGCTTGTGTAACCTTCGGAGGCTTGATCGAATTATAGCGTATCCAGACACGGTAGAGCTAAACCTTAGTCGTACATATGAACGATTTCCGACATCCAGTCAATACTGCTTTCTCTTCGAAATTTAGTTTGATTCGAATCAATACGGGCAGATATTATACAAACATTACTGTATCCATTAACATAATATACGTTTCTATCATTGTGAACGTTACGAGCTTTGCAAACCATTTTTTAATGTCTATTTTATGACTTTTGGACCACTAAATAATAACTTAACCAATGCAGCAATGCTTCAAAAGCGTCATTAACTTCTAATGGCTACACCATAGTGTGTGTGTATTATTATAATATTTACAATTTTACAAAGTAAAGGATGAATTGCAACTTGCATGCCTGTGCGCCCAGAGCTGAAAAAAAAGAATAAATTAACACACGCTCGCTATCGACATTGCCAGCTTTTGCTGGGGGTTCTAAAAATAAATCTGCAATATTAATTTTTATTGGCGTAAGTGCACTTAGGAGCATTGCAACATGATTGTATAGAAGACACGCTCCGCTTAAAAAATACACAGCGCAATATGTCATCGCAGATAAAAACAACTGAACAATGCAGTTCGCGGGTGGTATGCGAAATTTTTGATCCGTTCATTTTCTGTGTTTGTGATCGTTTATCGTTTGCTTATAGATAAAGATCATACAGCTGGGTTGGGAGGTGCAGATCCAAAAGCCAGATCCAGGCAGATCGAGCCAGAATGCAAATAGTGCGCAGAAGAAATTTTGGCGAGTCCTTTTCGTGTGGTTAGTGACTAACCTGATGTCAGAGTTTTTATTCTGCCCATGGACCTCTGACTTAGCTTTACATGCTGTTGAGAAATATCTCTTAGACGACGACGACTAACACCAAATCTTCATCGACTATTATTGTAAAGACAGAAAACACCCTACTTCTAATCACCTACCCCTCGAAACGAACCCTACTTCTATTGTCGTTGATGATAAAGTGGCCCTACTGCTCCCGATAATTTGTTTTCCCAGTCTGCGGGCATCTGTGATGATGTATATATCTACTCCTGCCTGGAATGCAGCTCAACTAGGCTGCATTAGCATAATGTACCATTCATTAATCACGCTATGCCGGTTCTAGCCAGCAGCCGTTTCAACGCACTTTATGCTGAATTTGTGGTAATGGTCGATAATTTTCAAGTATTCATTTGCTGTAGTGACGTTTATTTGTGGGATTAACATTGAAGTTGTAAAGTTTATGCAAACTCTCTAAGGGAGAGATCGGCTGGTTTAGAATTTATTTGAACACCGCTCTGATCTTGGCAAGTACGTCATATTTTTTTATTTGAATTATTCATATTCATGTGTCCAATTTTCATATTACAGTATTAATTTTCTGCGCTATAATTGCAGTCAAGTTTTTTTTTAAGTTTCTAACCGGATGGGAAAGGCGTAAAGGAAAATAGAATTCTAGTGTGGGATCACATGTGTGAAGTGATAATTTATTTTTAATTTCAATCAGATACTCACAAGAAAAACTAAAGATATATGTGACTTTTTACAGCCTCTGCGATCCAGATAATTTCCCGTCTACCCTTTTTATCTTGAATATGAAGCTGGTATAACTTGAATGACTACACGCGTTGAAATCCTAAGGTTTTTATTGGTACGCGGCGAAATAATTGGTTTCATTGAGGCGAGCTTATTTATAGGAGAAAATAAAAGTAAGGATGCATTACCATAGTAATGGGATTTTGTCAACATGTTATAGGGATATAGAGTTTGTTTTAAGATAAAGAAAGGATTATGTTAAGAATGTTTTTGAATACGTGTGAAGTTTGTCAGCGGATGTGTTAAGATATGGCATGACGGTTATACATCCTTTGTCGCAATTCAGGCAATACCTACCGACTGCTTTGGAATAAATTCGATACGACTTGAAGTTACAATTACATGTCAAAATCTTACCATAAACAACCTTTAAGAACGTTTGATTGGAAATTAGTTAATTACTCACACTTATATCATAAAGGCGATAGTTTGTGACTGATTGTGTGTGTGAATTTGTATGTTTATCCGTCCTTCACGGTCAAACGGTTGAATGGATCTTGATGTAACTTTGCAAACAGGTAGTTTATGACTTGGATTAACACAAAGGATACGTTTTATCCCGGTAGTATGTTCCCTTGGGATAGTTTCCGATGGGTATCATTTAAGCTATCACCAATTTAATTAGTTTTGTGTTTCTTAAATAATAGGGTTTGTCCTCAAAATAGTAGATCTGTCACCAAAATGTAGTCACCAAACAATGCAAAATCAGTTCCACAATAAATCACCTAAAATCCTGAGATATAAGGTCTAGTACCAAATAAATGTTTTTGTATGTATTATAATAGGTGTGTCCTAATAAGTATTTAAGCAAACTAATTTAAAGAGACCAATAAATCTCACCATTTCCGAGAAAAATGACTTTTCCTAACTTAACCTCAAAACACTCAAAAGTTGCTCAAAAAGCGTAGTCTGAGCCCCGCTTCGCGGGGCTCAATGGTTTAAAAAAAAATAACCACGAAGGGGATGGCGGGGTATTTCAGACCACGCCATCCCCTTCTAACCTAACCTGTCCGAGTCGGGGTAGGGCAAGGCGGTTTTGGATATTTTTCGGATATTCACAACACTTGCACTTCACTACACTCTTCAGACACAGAAGCATAGGGCTTCGGAGACGCCATATTTGGTGACAGATCTACCATTCTGAGCACAGAGCTATTATTTAAGTAACAAAACTGTTATTATAAGAACGAAGTTTATATTCATGTAATGCAATATAATTTTATTGGTTATCGATCTCTTATTTTACACATATATTAACATTAATTTGATAATTCATACCTGGGAACAATTTTTGTTTATCTGAGAACGAAAATATTTCGTGGCGATAGATCTATTTATTAGGTGATACAACTTGATGACAAATATAAATTTTGGTGATAGAAAATATAGTTCCCATTTCCGATATCCACGCGGGCGAAGCCGCTGGCAACAGCTAGTATTTACATCATTTAAAAGATAATAGTCTTAAAATATTAATAAAAATATGGTAAAAGTATATAAAATGGGAGGGAAAATAATTAATGGTATCACAAATTCCGTCCACGTCGCTAAAACAGTTGAGTTTTGAAAACTTAGTCGACTAGAGTCACAAAACCATAAACTTTAAAAAGCGCGCTGCAAATGCGAAAAGTGTCCTGGTTACTAATAAGTTATGTGTCGCAAGTCCCAAGGTGTTTCACTCAGCTATTAGCTATGCGACAAGATAAAACCGACTAACGAACCACCTTACAAACTTGCTAACGACAAACCAGACGCCATCGTCCAGAATCCATTTAAATGTACTGTACATTTAAATGTAATGTACTGCAAGCGCGGTAGTTAGGTCTAATTGTTAACACGACTTGTGATTCTGAACTAGAACGAGGAACTACTGGTCATGAATCTCGCTCTGACTTCTCTAGTCGATTTATTACAACTTGGTGCGAGTCGCATATATATTATAAAAAATAGTATTATTTAAGTGTCAATTCGCACATTTCGAATAGCCTTATAAGGCTGCGTATCCACTAGAGAAGTGCGAGGCAGCTAGACGGTGTGCGAGGAAAATCAATCACCAATAGGATCACTTCATTTTCATTGGTTGCTTAGGTCAATAGTATGTAAGTAAACTAGGTATAAATTAGTAAAGAAATTTAATATTTTCACTGAATTTAATTTGTGCAGTGATTATTGCTTTATTTTTTTATTGTAAAACATTGTTTGTTAATGTTTATGCTTCGTTTCATTACCTATTGAACACGTTTTTAAAAATGTGACTGAAAACGACGACTTGGCTGAGAGCTATCCTACAACTTTTGTGCCAAATTAACTATTGCTCCAAATGACTAGTACCTACCATTTTATTCGTTGGTTACTTTCAGAAAAGGCCCAAAAAAGTTGAATCCTAAATGTTTTCCTTTCTTTGATAGATTTTTTTTCAAAAGAATAAGGTTAATTTTCAATTGGGAAAATTTTACAGTTTTGGTATAACTTTTGCTGACGTCTGTACATCTTTGTAAACTTACATGTTTTGTTTTTGTTTTAATTATTTTCAAGATGTTTAATGTTAAATATTGCGAAATGTATTGTCGTACAAATACCATAACGTATGCGCTCCTGCCGCCTGTGATACAGGTTCATCCTAGTACAAGCATCTTACAATATAAACACCTTTAGGTATAAATTATTTTAATGTTAATAAAATTGTGCTGAGTTTGTAGTATTATTGGTTAGTTTTACAAATGACTAACGCACACATTACGATATACGCAGAACGCATAAATTATTCGCCGATACGCATCCTGGTGGAAACGCGTCCTAAAGCCGGTTTCCCTCATTGTCAGCTTCCAGTATAAACGGATGCAGCTGAAGACCAGAATTTAACGTAGAGCAACTGCCTCCAACCACAGCGACAGAAGTAGTGGTCAATTTCTTCGTAACGATACGCATGGAACACCACCTAAGGATCCATGACACTTACGTACTGCAATCTGAACGAGGAATGCGGACCAAACACGACCATTAAATGCGCATTAGTTACGATTCAGGGAGCAAATAGAAGCCTCAAATGAGGTTTTATAACATGTCTTGCTATTAGACGAACTAATTCAATATCTATGAGTATCTTCAGGAAGTGGAACTGTGTTAGTGCATCTCGAGTCCGCAAACTGTGTGTCTGTAGCTAATGGAAGGTTAAACAAACTGACCTATGTGAAGTTTTTTATTTTATTTTAGAATATTTTTTATTTTGGAATTCTTACATGACTTATTCAATAATAATATGTAGGTACATACATGATTTCCTAATCTTAAAGATCCTGATCAGGATACTGGGACAAAGTTATTAAATTATTTTATCTTTCTTTGATAAGTGTGCTTTAGAACTTCATCCGACGTTTTGAAGTGGGTGAAAATTATGTTTAAAGATTTCTTTACATGGATACAAGTGAAGCTAATAAGAGCGTATTTAAAAAAAATACGCCTATTGCGTCGTTTACGTTCGTACATACACGTACGCTGGTTGCGAGTAATATGCACCTGACCTTTCTGAAGAACATGACCAATAAGGTTCTTATACGTCCTCCTAGGGCGTCCTTTCCAGCGTTTCCACTCACATCTGCCTTATCCTTATTGTTCATCCTCTCAACTTGACCAAACCATGTCAGCAAATAATTTTCAAGCTTTGTCACTACACTTTGTTGTAAACCGCATCTTGGCTTACCACATCATTCCTCAGCCGACATGCTGTCTACACACTGACTGTCTACTCTATGCTTTTATTTTTCATCGTTTTTTAATGTATGTTGTGTATTGTATTGAATTTTGATTGATTATGGTGTATTAAGATTGATAGTAAAAGCTATGACAAATAATACAGGGTGACTGGAAAATAGTGGCGGAGCCGTTAAGGGGTGGTAGTCTAGGGTTATTCCGACAGATATCTTTATGAGACCTACCGTCCTTACTTAATCCTTTCCAAGATATTCCTGCTTGAAGAGTGTAACCCAAAAATTCGTACAAAAAATTTTCAAATAGTTATAAATCCTAAAAAAAAGTGATTTTGGCCTTCTTTTTTTTGTTTTGCAACAAAGATATTCTAAATAAGTAATATTAATTGTTAAATTTCCGCAACTGTCATTATTTTATGCAAAAACTGCTAAACAAAAACGGAAAATGTAAAAAAAATACTTTGATGGCTGATAAAACATCAATTTTCTTTAAAAAGTCACCCTTTATTATTACGTACAAAATAATTAAAAAACTTCTACGTTTCGTTCCCTTTCAAATGAGATATTAAAATCCAAAATCGGTTAAGGAACCATTAAGATAAAACTAATAATAAAAATGAAAGAAAAAAACAAACTACTGAAGAATAAAAATTTATTGAATAAAAAACTGTCTACAGTTCATTTTCGAAGTGCCCACCATTATTTCTAATACAAACTCGTGCTCTTCTTACGACACCCGTTTTTACAACCCTTGAGTCTGGAAGCTCCCTTTGTATTTCCTGCGCTGCGTTGATTATTCTGTTGCGCAAGCCTTCAACGTTTGGTACAGGGACGTCAGTGGGCCCAGAGGACACGGAGCAAACCTGCCCCGCATGGGCAGAGCACCGCCGTGTCCTCGTAGAGGCGATCGGCGGCGGCGACCTCTCGCGCCTGGCCATGGTCCGGGGCGAGAGGGAGTGGGAGGCAGTCACCTCCTGCGAAAAAGTTATGCTCGCGAAGGAGGTGGCGGGATGGGAGAGAGAAAGGTCTTCCCGTCCCAGCCGCCGCAGGAGACGCCCCGGGCGTCGGGAGCCACGTGACGACTCCCGGCCACCGTAGGCGCGGGCCTGCGGACGGTGAGTAATGGGTGACTCACCGTCCGATCAGCACCAGACCCGTGCCGTACGGCGCGTATATGTTCCACGCGCGCCTCAAAGAGATGTCAGCATATGAAGGGGCCCCTCAGGGCCAAGCCTGCCGGGTAAGCGGGATTGTCCGAAAGGGTTACCGCTACCCCGGAACATAAAGGGCTACGGAAGGAACATGGATGGGTTTTAGTCAGTAAGAGTCTGACACTCCCTTCCGCTCCACCCAGAGCGGGAGCAGTCATTGGATGATTTCCCAGCCTTAAAAAAAAAAAAAAAAAAAATGGACGTCAGTGGCATAAACCAAAGTTTTCATTCGACCCCACACGAAGAAGTCCATGGGTGTGAGGTCGGGGCTACGTGCCGGCCATGGATTGGACCACCTCGCATCTATCCATCGGTCGGGGAAGTGTTGCTCTAGCCAACTTCTCACAGCTAGCCTAAAATGCGCCAGACAGCCATCATGCATGAATATCATGTTTTGCCTCGTTTCTAGCGGCACATCTCCCATTAATTCAAAAAATACATTCCTCAGAAAATTTTCATATTCAACCCCATCGAGGTTTTGCGGTAGGAAATGTGGTCCAATCAAGCTGTTATTAATTATACCCATCCACACATTTGAATTAAACCTTCTCTGTGAACCTTTTTGTCTTTTTAGGTGTGGATTACCCATGGCTCGTTCACTCCAGTAATGAGCATTATGATAATTCGTAATGCCGTCCTTATCAAACTTGGACTCGTCAGTCCATAAAATTCTTCTGAGATAATTTCTATCTTCAACGTCCGCATTTATTAAAAATCTGCAAAACTGCATTTTTCTTAATAGAAGAAGGGGACCCTCCCCTTCTTCTATGGCCTGAACAGGTGTGTGAAAGTAAGCACATCCGAACACAGTAAACCGTAAGAGCGGACTGAGCAAGAAGGAGGGGCAAGCTCGACTCGTGCGCGTCGACCGAGTCCTTTGTTCTCGGAGCAAAGGGCTCTACACGGGCTCTACGGGTTTTTTTCCATTGACCATATCTTCATTGTTCCTTAACCGATTTTGGACTTTAATATCTCATTCGAAAGGGAACGAAACGTAGAAGTTTTTTTAATTATTTTGTACGTAATAATAAAGGGTGACTTTTTAAAGAAAATTGATGTTTTATCAGCCATCAAAGTATTTTTTTTACATTTTCCGTTTTTGTTTAGCAGTTTTTGCATAAAATAATGACAGTTGCGGAAATTTAACAATTAATATTACTTATTTAGAATATCTTTGTTGCAAAACAAAAAAAAGTAGGCCAAAATCACTTTTTTTTTAGGATTTATAACTATTAGAAAATTTTTTGTACGAATTTTTGGGTTACACTCTTCAAGTAGGAATATCTTGGAAAGGATTAAGTAAGGACGGTAGGTCTCATAAAGATATCTGTCAGAATAACCCTAGACTACCACCCCTTAACGGCTCCGCCACTATTTTCCAGTCACCCTGTATAGCTGCAGGCAAAGATCGAAACGAAAAATTACCCATAAAAGAATCTCATAATTCAGTAAACAGTTATACACGTCAGTCTATACATCAACATCAAGAAACCATTTATAATACTTTCTCGTCTTTTACATTCCACATACACTTCAAATCTTGATAATAGTTAGGTCGATACAATAACAATAAATTCACTACGCCATAAAGACCATTTTACACAGTACGTTAGTGACGGAAGAGGCGATAGTCACAATCATCGCCTACTGAAGATGACAGTTACATAGGCAGTTGCAGCCCAATGCAGGCTCACAGGCTCACCCACACATGTGTTTTATTTTCAACATTGTGGAGCATAGAGGTGTGATATAATTATGTAGATGCGACGTTAAAAAACTTTTGAATTCAGAACAAATTTTGAATGTTACTAGCAACTCAGCAAGGAGGTTAAAATAAAAACAGGTCGTACGCCTGTTTTTAACCGACTTCTAAAAAAGGAGGAGGTTCTCAATTCGACTGTGTATATATATTTTTTTTTTATGTTTGTTCGCGCATAACTTTGTTGCTTGCCAACCGATTTGAAAAATTCTTTTTTTGTTGGAAAGGGTATTCCCAAATGGTCCCATAAAAATTTTATCGAAATCGGATAAGCGGTTTTTGAAAATCAACAAAAATCTAAAAAAAATCCTACTTGATATATGTGGACGATGTTCTAATACTGTAATTTACATACCAGGTAGTTGTATTAAAATTATGGGGGGGGGGGGTTGTGTAGGTACCACAACAAAAAAGTGAAAAAATTTTATTTTTTATTTTAACCTTCTTGCATCTGTCGTGTCCTTGAGTCTGGCTGGACGGAACAGAAATAAATTATGAATAATAATTATAGAATTCAAGAAAAAGCGACGTTGTTCGACGTCATTTTTGAGTAACGAGTCCTACAAAAATGTAACTGCATTCTAAATACAAAAACGGAAGTCATCAGCTGTTTGCCATCTCATAGATGTAAATGCCAACTGCTGTATTATTAAAGTGCAGGCAGCTAAAGGTGACAGGTGACAGTCTAACGACCTGCCACTCTTCCCGCCTGGTTATAAGTGGCGTCAAAGATCTCATCTCTTAAGAAAACTAACTTTGAAGATAGAAGAAATTCTCAAGGTGTGAGCGCAGTAATTATCCCTGTACTAAGTTCTAATTTTAGATCAACGATACCTCACTCTATAATGAACATGTTACCGCGCCTGTTTAAAATGTTTACAGCATTGTTCAGAAATTTTACGTAAATACAGTACATACCTACTAGAGCACAAAAAAAATCATCACCATAAATTATTTCCTTAATTCTGGGTAACATTATCTACAAAAACCACAAAAATATTTTTGACCAATTTCAAGGTGCACTTAGTATAATATCACTCACTATCAGCCTGTCACCGACTTCAGGGCGAAGACGCATTCTTATATCTTAAAAAACTGGGTATTAACCCGTGCGTGCTACTCATTTCACAAACCATAGACGCACACTTAACCCTTACCGTACACAGCCGAAAGATCTGGCACATCTGCACTTATAAACACAAAAGTCTCCACGGCATCTTGGGCACGGTTACATCATAATCAGACACCTACGGCTCGGAAGCGGGCCATCCATATTCATTGCTCCGTTTGGATAACCGGTAGGCAATGTAATTGCCCTTTGTATGCTTGAATGGGTTGCATGGCTTGCATGAAGTTGTATGAGTGTTGTTAGATGTGGAAATGTTGTCAATGGTTTCTTTACTTATAATGATATAATGTAATCTGTGGCCCGTCTAAATTGTTTTTTTTTCCAAAGTTTAAGGTTTTATATTGTAAGTTTTCACCATATAATGAGAGATTTGTAAGGAGTTTGTCGTTGCCCGAGAACGAGGTTTTAGTTCCTATATAAGATGCAAGAGCAAGATCGGGGTATACTTTACGCTCATTTAAAAAAAGGATGTGATCTAGGTAAATTTTAATTTCTTACATGAGCTTAAACCCCGTAATAATTTTAAATACATTTTCACACCAACTACTTGATAATGTCAAATTAAGTATTATTCAAACCCAACCTAAAGTAAATCATTAAAACCCTAAGGTACCATAGTACACAGTTTTATTCCCTTGGTGAATAATCCTCACGTACAAACTACGTAGTAAACGTAAATGCAAAATGCTACAGTTGTTTCATTTACAAACGTAAAAAAGCACTACGAGTAAACTCGCTAGTTATTCTTCACTTAATCCATCTTTACGCGAAGCAGTTGGAATTTCATCTTTATTTGGAACGCGGGTCGGTGAACCGACTCAAATAGTCTTACAAGGCCATCGGTATTGTCCTCCTAGCAACCGATTGGCTGCCTCTATTAATCGTATTATTCATGGACACACCATGTAAACAATCTGTGCACGTTCGGACATTGAAAAAAGTGAAAAACGACTAACGAAAAATTCAGTTGAATATAGGTGTCCAGAATTCTAGATTTCTAGTAACATCTCTAATTTTTGATGCACTTAGGTAATCTTGAAAATCATCAATTACTATCTAAACTTAATAACATATTTAATTCTAAAAACAATATGGCGGCTCTGTTGGGAAACGCTCAATAAAACAAAGCAAAATATTATAAAATAAATCAATAAAAAGTATGGCATAGAATTTTTATAGCTTTTTGGTTATTCTGTTTTAATTTGACAGCTCTGTAAAGACATGTCGAATTTTATTTCTTGATAATCTCAACGCCATTTATTCAAAGAGCATCTTGATGTTTTCAAGATTTTCTTCAAACGTCTTATTTTTGTCTCCATTAAGTTCAGTTAACGGGCAGTTTCAGCACACATAAACAAGAACTTTAAAAGCTTTTCTATGTCGTTTGCCATCGAAAAGTGGTTCAGCTGGAGCTTTGAACTACAGTTTAGTTCAAAAGTAAAGTAACAATCAAAAACAATAAATCAATAGTATCCGCTTTTTAAACTGAGACCATTAATACGATACGTTATCAAAATACATTCTGTAAATTGGATTTAGGAGCGCATATTTCAAATAAAGAACGCTCCAAATTGCTTCATCCAGCATAGTGACTACCACAGATTAAATAGACAATCATACTATTCAAATATTTCCCACTGCAGCCAGTCATTTAACACCGTAATCGCGATAATAATATGAAAGTGTATCTGAGGTAATGTCGAGTCGGACCGAGCCGAGCCGAGCGGAAAATGAGGCCCGATCGGACCCCGACAGAGAGCCCGGTGAACCATGGCCTTATGGCCCGAGATGTCTTCATTGTTTTACTGCAGGGCTGACACTTCATGGGAAAAGATGGGATTGTTATGTGGGTTCTGGTACTTTTATGGTGGTTAAAGTCGGAAATATAAGTGTTTTAAGAACAACAGGGAAAGTCCCAATTCCCGATAGTAATCTGAACGCATTGGAAATATTGTTTGATTATGTAAAGATCGGGTAATAAAATCGGTGTTTTTCTGAAATTGAAAAAAAGACATCAGATTTAAACCAAACTCATATTTACATACCTAAGCAAAACAGTCCATCTTACATGTTTGTGGACTGGTTTGACCTGTAAACAAAACAAAAAGTTCATTAATAAAAATCAAAACAGTTACCAAAAATAGCAGTTACGGACGCAAACATCCTTTGTTACACATAATTGTTGAAATAAAATATAAAACTCTATGGTATCACACAACATCAAAGTATAGAACACAGCAGTTTTGTTATAATATCTTACATAATTTTTCACAAAAAGATCTCGCTATGCAGGCTGCATATAATCTGCATAAAACATACCATAAGGTGTTAAATTTCGTACCGCGACGTGCTCACCAAGGCACGAGAGGCGGTGGACCTCCAGGAGCTGGGGATAACCGGGGGCCTCCGGCATAGGGTGACGGCAACAGGCGCTCGCATGCTGGAGATTCCCGGTGCGTCGAGTGGCCCCACCGCTGACGCCCTAGCTGACAAGCTAAGGGCGTCCCTTAACGCGGAGGAGGCTCGGGTCTCCAGGCCCGTGAAATGCGCAGACATGCGCATCATGGGCCTGGATGACTCCGTAACGGAGGGAGAGGTGGTGGCCGCCGTCGTCAGGACGGGCGGGTGTCTGGCCGAACAAGTAAAGGCAGGCACCATACGCCCTGACTTCACGGGCATGCGAACCCTGACGGTAAGCTGCCCCGTGACGGCGGCCAGTAAAATAGTGGAGGGCCGAAGACTCTTGGTGGGCTGGGTTTCAGCGCAGGTAAAACTCCTGGAACCCCGACCTCTGAGGTGCTTCCGTTGCCACGTGGGACACCACGTTGGCGTCCAGTGCACCTCGGAGGTGGACCGCAGCACTCTGTGCTTCCGCTGCGGTCAGCCCGGTCACAAGGCCGGCTCCTGCAACGCCGCGCCGCACTGCGCCGCATGTGCGGCTGCTGGCAAGCCGGCCGATCACCGGGCGGGGAGCAAGTCCTGCGCCCCGCCTGCCGGGACCAGAAGAAGCGGCAGGCCCTCCGCCGCCACCCCCACCGTCGCCGCCGTCGCCGCCGCTGCCACTACTGTTGCCGCCGCCGCCGCCGTTGCCGCCACTGCCGAAGGCCCCTCGCAGGGGACCCAGGGGGGGGTTAATATGGAGGAGTGATGGCCCCACTCCGCCTCCTCCAGGCGAACATCAACCACTGCGCCTGTGCTCAGGACCTCTTGCTCCAGAGCATGGCGCAGTGGTCGATTAATATCGCCGTGGTCGCTGAGCCGTACTTTGTCCCGCCCAGGGATAACTGGGTGGAGGACCTGAGCGGCTCGGTGGCCATAACTTCGTCGGCCGCCGCCGGCACCCCGTCCCTCGAGGGTGTCTCGAAGGGACAGGGGTGCGTCGCAGCACGGTTCGGAGAGATTGTGGTAGTGGGAGTGTACTACTCTCCGAACCGAACTCTCGCCGAGTTCCACAACTCTCTCACAGAGTTGAGTGTCGTCGTCTCCAGAAGCCATCCCTTCCCCGTGCTAGTGCTCGGGGACTTCAACGCCAAAAGTCTGGCCTGGGGTTCCCGCTACACGGATGTGCGGGGTAGGATGGTGGAGGACTGGGCTCTGGAAGCAGGCCTAGCCGTCCTCAATCGGGGTTCTGTTCCCACGTGCGTGCGGATGCGGGGTGAGTCCGTTGTGGACATCTCCTTCGCCAGCCCCGCTCTGTCACAGTACGTCTTTGACTGGCGCGTAGTAGAGGAGGTGGAGACCTACTCCGATCACCGGTATATCCGGTTCGACGTCTCCACCCAGACCTCAAGCGCGCCGGTCCGACAGGCCCCGAGTGGTCCGCGGTGGGCGCTGAAGCAGCTGGACCGGGAGCTCCTCCTGGAAGCCTCGATCGTGCAGGCCTGGGTTTCATCACCGGTCAGGCCTGCCGACATCAACGACGAGGCAGAGTGGTTCCGGGAGGCCATGTCCGAGATTTGCGACGTGGCAATGCCCCGAGTCCGGCCAGGATGCGCCCGACGTCAGGTGTACTGGTGGTCGCAAGAGGTGGAAACACTGCGCAAGGCGTGCGTCGAGGTGCGCCACCTGTACACCAGGCACCGCAGGCTCCGCATCCGCCCTCCGGATGCGGCAGCCACGGAGGCGGAGCTGTACGAGGGGTACAGAGCGGCGAAGACCGCCCTCCAAGAAGCTGTCCAGCGGGCCAAGGACTCGGCCCGCGAGGAGATGGTGGGGACTCTGGATAGAGATCCATGGGGGCGCCCATATAAAATGGTGCGGAACAAGCTCCGCACCTGGGCCCCCCCTCTGACGCAGAGTCTCCGCCCCCAGCTGATGGAGGAGGTGGTGAGCGCTCTGTTCCCCTCACGGGGGGAGCATACTCCCCCGCCTATGGCTCCGCCCGAAGTGGACCACGAGGACGACGACGACATCCCCGAAGTGACCGAGGTAGATCTGAGAGCGGCGGTGGGAAGGCTCAAGGCCAAGAATACCGCCCCAGGACCCGACGGCTTGCCTGGTAAAGCCTGGGTCCTGGCCTCAGGGGCTCTCGGGCCCCGACTGGAGGCGCTCTTTAGCGCATGCATGGAAAGAGGCCAGTTTCCGCTCCGTTGGAAGACGGGGAAGCTGGTCCTTATACAGAAGCCAGGGCGCCCTGCGGACTCTCCGTCCGCATTCCGGCCCATAGTGCTGCTCGACGAGGTCGGCAAACTCTTCGAGAGAATTATTGCGGGCCGCCTCGTCGGGCACCTTGGAAGGACGGGGCCGGACCTTGCGGACTGCCAGTTTGGCTTCCGCAAGGGGCGCTCGACGGTGGACGCCATCATGCGCGTTAGAGCCCTCACGACGGGGGACGCGGTGTCCCAGGGTAGGGTCGTCGTGGCGGTGTCACTCGACATCGCCAACGCTTTCAACACCCTGCCCTGGAGTTGCATTGGGGAAGCACTCCGGTATCACCGGGTGCCGACCTACCTCCGTCGAATAGTCGGGGCGTACCTGACGGACAGAGCCGTCATCTACCCCGGTCGCGATGGGGAATGGAACCGGCGAGAGATGTCGTGCGGTGTCCCACAGGGATCGGTTCTGGGGCCGCACCTGTGGGACATCGGCTACGACTGGGTGCTGCGGGCCGACCTCCCTGACGGCGTCAGCGTAATTTGTTACGCTGACGACACGCTGGTCTTGGCGCAGGGAAGGTCGCATCAGGCGGCGGCCGACGCGATGACACGCGGGGTTGCGATAGTCGTTGAGAGGATCCGGCAGTTGGGTCTCGAGGTGGCATTGCACAAATCCGAGGCCATGTCCTTTCATGGGCCTCGGAATAGGCCACCATCGGGATCCCAACTTACGGTAGGAGGGGTTCACATCGGCGTCGAGACCACGATGAAATACCTAGGTCTGGTCCTCGACAGCCGATGGAATTTCGTGGAGCATTTCCGACGTTTGGCCCCCAAGCTGGAACGGACTGGGGCCGCCTTCAAGCGGCTCTTGCCCAATTTGAGGGGGCCAAACGCCTCCTGCCGGAGGCTTTACGCGGGAGTCGTGCGGTCCATGGCCCTTTACGGGGCCCCGGTGTGGGCGCGTTCATTGCGGCGGCGAGCCGCCCACTACCTGAACGCGCCCCAAAAGGTGGTAGCCATTCGGCTAATCCGGGGGTACCGCACGATCTCGGGCGAGGCGGCAAGCCTCCTTGCCGGACTGCCGCCGTGGGATCTGGAGGCGATAGTCCTCGCGCGCCTGTACGAGTGGCGCGCGGAGGTACTAAGCCGGGGGGAAACTCCGTTTCCGCAGCAAATTGCGGCGGAGCGGACGGACCTCCGGCGCGATCTCATGGCGGCCTGGAATCAGCGACTGTCGCAACCCAGCGCAGGGCACGCCACGATAGTGGCGGTAAGGCCCCTCTTTGAGGGCGGCTAGAGAGGCGTCACGGCGCCCTCACCTTCCGCCTGACGCAGGTCCTCACCGGACATGGATGTTTCGGGAGGTTCCTGCACATCATCAGGCGGGAGGAAACGCCCGGGTGTCACCACTGCGAGGATCGCCCAGAGGACACGGTAGAGCACACGGTGCAAACCTGCCCCGCTTGGGCGGAGCACCGCCGTGTCCTCGTAGAGGCGATCGGCGGCGGCGACCTCTCGCGCCCGGCCCTGGTGCAAGCCATGGTCCGGGGCGAGAGGGAGTGGGAGGCAGTCACCTCCTTCTGCGAAAAAGTTATGCTCGCAAAGGAGGTGGCGGGATGGGAGAGAGAAAGGTCCTCCCGTCCCAGCCGCCGCGGGAGACGCTCCGGGCGTCGGGAGCCACGTGACGACTCCCGGCCACCGTAGGCGCGGGCCTGCGGACGGTGAGTAATGGGTGACTCACCGTCCGATCAGCACCAGACCCGTGCCGTACGGCGCGTATATGTTCCACGCGCGCCTCAAAGAGATGTCAGCATATGAAGGGGCCCCTCAGGGCTAAGCCTGCCGGGTAAGCGGGATTGTCCGAAAGGGTTACCGCTACCCCGGTACATAAAGGGCTACGGAAGGAACATGGATGGGTTTTAGTCAGTAAGAGTCTGACACTCCCTTCCGCTCCACCCAGAGCGGGAGCAGTCATTGGATGATTTCCCAGCCTTAAAAAAAAAAAAAAAAAAAAAGGTGTTAAATTTACCGCCGTTTTCACTCTAATATAAGAGATGACCGAAGCCCTGGCGGCTTGCCAGATGCTAGAGTATTTCAGGACATCCCTTTTAAGTGTTTTATTAATTTGCCTTAAGGTTATTCTAAGCTGAGACCGTACTACGAGAATGCCAGCACTAAAGACCGAGACACTAATGAAAACAAACGACTTGTTTAATATGCATTGCTGAGCCATTATGACTGAGGATGTTCAACATCAATTGAGAAGCAGTGATGTATCTAAAATAATATCTAAGATCGTTAACAAGGCAGTACTTTCTATAGTTAGTTTAGATGACGTGTAGTTAGCCGTGTCGTCAGTCATCGAATATAGCGCGTCGTAAATAAACTTCTAATGGAATTTCACTATAAGTTATGACGGTACAGCAATAAAAGTAAGCGAGGAGTGGAAACAATTGACTTTTAATCAACAGTCAATAAATAAACAAGTGAACATCGACTATTTTAGGAGCCCAAGCTAGCTGACAAATAGTCCGAGGGGAAAAATGTCGCTGTGACATTATCACCGAAGAAGACCTTATCAGTTCAAAGACGAGATGCTGTCACCAAATCCCTTAGTTATCAGATATACTCTACTCGACGACGATACTCTCTCGTGAAATTAAAATTTTCTTACTTTTTTTTGCAATTTGCAATTTAATGGAGTATTTAAGCATCCTGGTGATAAGAAAGACTTCAAAAGCCGCTACTCACTTTGCAAAATTCAAAAACAATATGTAGACAGTCAAAAGAGATCAACAAAAAAGTAAAAGTTGAAACAATTCTGATACAAACAAGATCAATGATTACGAATAGTTAACGCCCGCAAAGATCGTGATATGTCTACCGATACTCCTAGGAACTGCTCTGAAGGTAGCGGAACAAAAGCTAAGTAGTGCCACGACTCATTGATAAGACAAACACTAGTTTTTTGAGTGAAAAATTAAACTAAAACGGTGTTCTTTAGTAGCTAGTAGCAGAGAACAGCTTTTTTATTAACCTGAATTCAAAAAAGGAAAAGGTTTTATCATTGTCTGTGTGATTTTTTTTTTGGGGGTTTATCGGTATTTTCGTCATGCCTGAGCCAATTTTGAAAATTCTTTTTCCATTTTGTAGAGAAAGCTTAAGCTTACTGTTTCTAACATATAAGGTATTGATTGTAAATTGAAAGGGGGTAGTACCACAACTAAAAAGTGAAAAATTACTTTAATTTTTGTGGTACGGTGCGAAAAACGAAAATTCTAAACCAGACACCGACTTCCGGATACAATGTTTTTTTCCAGTTTCTGGTTAGACTGCCACACACCACCCACTAACCAAACCATACTAACTTTCCTCTTTACAAGATAATTCTCACAAATAGGACTGACAGGCTAGTTTAGCACGCTCCAGATAGGCAATATGCACCATTTAAAAAATCCAAACCCAGTTTTCTCTTAACAAAACTTTGACAAAGTTGTAAAATTTTCTCCCAACCTGCTCATCTCATAGCCTTAAGTTGTTTTGGTTGCGCAACCTGTAACATTTAGCGTCACATTTAGTACAGCATCGATTCTCAGTAACATCTCACTTACTTCCGTTAGTCATCGACAACAGAACGTATTGAGAGAGCTTCTTCCATTTGACGTTCATATTAAACGTTGTTATGTACCGTAATATCTTTAATGGTGGTAGCGTCTTCGAAAATACCTGTTCGATTCCAAACATGGAAGTAATAACGTAGGTTTGAAGAGGAGTGCAGTTGTCGTGAATTATGAGGTACAAGTTTTTCTGGACAGGCTAACAGCTATACTTGAAATAATTGTTCTATGGGCCGAATATACAAGACATGTGTTCTAGGGTCTGTGAACACTCAGTTATTATTTCTTTCCTTGACGGTTGCATTTAAGAGCAAAAAGGCAAATTCTTCTAACTTAACACGTTGAGGGAGGCCCATAGCGGTCTTAACAATAAAACTTCTATTGTGTCTTGTTCAGTGTATTTGAATGGTTAACAGACATGTGCTGCTGGGGAGTTAGTTGTGCTTATTCCCAGCTAAAGCACTAGAAAGTGGTGAAGGGTAGCCCTAAAGTGTATAAATGTATGTAATTTTGACGTTAAAAAAGAGCTGATTTTCAACGTAGTTTGAATAAACTGCTTTTCATTTTGATGTTTTAACTAAAATCGCGCAATCTTTTCCATTACCCAATAGGTGTGCTCTTAACCTCGATTTCTATGAGGTCTACGCACTAACGAGTGGGCCTAGAAGATGTCTGTTTACTCTTCCTTTTAAGGCTGAGGAAGACAGGTGGAAGGGAGCATAAACATGACTCTTCAAGAGTCTGATGGAAGTCCTATTAGATAGAGTTTAATGCAAATTGAAGTAAAGTTGCAGAGTACAAATGCGTCCAAACGTCTGACTTCTGAAGATAACTTGCAATAATTACTGCACAAGTTTCTTGCTAACTCCAAAACAAACAAACGCGAAGCCACTCTAACTCACTCTAATTACAGGAATTCTGTCAACACCAGCATTCCCCCACGCCCAACTTTATAAAAGCACAGAGTACTCAACTTACTTGGTTAATTTACCGCCGATACTTGTCGCAGCAAGCTCCAATTGGTTGTTTGCAAAGCCACACAGCTGCACCAATTAATACGGCAAGCGATTAACGCGTTAATTACGAATTAATTCGATCATGCTAAGAAATATTGTGGAATGTAGATTTTGTGTAATAGACATCCATGATCAGGGTAGAGTAAACTGTAGGTACTTGTGGACATGTGGCACCCATAAGTTCCACAACAGAGCAGAGGTCTTTTCCATTACGGAAAAGGAATTTTCTTTTGTGTTTCTTTAAAGTAAAGACTGTATCTATAACGCCAAGCAGACAAAGAGGGCCTGAACTTTCTGCACTCTATAAAATGTGTCTGATAAAGGTCTAGTGAAAAGTAAGCGTGTGGTCCAGAACATCAAACGGAACAACTTTTTACCGGGGACCAAAATCTTCCCATACATTTTGTGTTGATGTTGGTCCCCGGGAAAAATTTGTTCCGTTTGATGGTCTGTACCACACGCTTAATTTTTGCTACACCTTTCTCAGACACCCTGTATATACTTTTGACAAAATTATGACATTTGCCAGCTAAAATGACAAATTTCATATTTAATGAGTATTCCAATTTCGCCCATAAAACGATAATTGGTCGCGCTAAATTGCCCCGTAATACCTTTCATCGTCCAAACTAGTTAGGCCTATTACCCTCATTTCTCGTACAAGATACTAATTATAAAGTCAGATTTGCTAAACTCTACGCCACATAATTCACGAGTCACTGCGAGGTTATTATCTGAAGTTAAACAACAATAGTATCTAAGTGAACCATCGATCGAACATTATTTATCGCGAAATTCCTTACCGAGATGGATTCCTATCAGACTTTATAGAATGGCTTTTATAACCCGACCTATAAATATGAAAATCGATCGATCTTTAAAATTGCAAATCAATTGTTATTCTAGTATTTACTTACTTAGGTACTTATAGTACACTAACAGTACGCCAGTTATGTTTCAGTTTGTTGTTCAGACCCATGTAATAGGGGGAGCATATTGCCATCACCGAGGTCCAAACTCCGGGCTGTTACTCAGAAATTCCAGCTTGGAAAACCCAATAACCTTGCCCGATCGAACCTAGGACCTAAGCAGTAATGCTTGCAACCACTAGACCATCAAGGTTCATTTTCAAATTATTAAAAAAAACCATTTGATAAAGAAGTTATAAGTGAGGTAATGTTTGTCAGTTTCCATTACGTCATCCAAAACAAACGAAGAAATTGAACGACATATTTAGGTTACTATTGTAGTATTCACAAACAGGTTGTCACCAAAAATAGCGTCCTTGACAGACAACTGTTTCCACAACGCCCTTATGTAGGGCACACAATTAGTATGTTGCTTTATCTATACCATGTAATACAGGCTTACGAAACATGAACTGAAGTTTTGCGAAGGAGAGAGAGAGAGGCTAAAAAGACATATATGCCGATTGAGATTCTGTCGGGAGACCTTCAATCAGGAGGCCTAAACAAGTGCCAATCGCTCCGTGTTGATACGATTTCACAAATTGTTGATCGACCTATTCGTTATATCAGCGATTCGGATTGTCTAGAACGCCACTTGACAACGCATTTGTATGGGAATATTGATCGAGTTACGTTACAGAATTTGACATTGTTTCACCTCCCCCTTGTAAAATATTCTAAATTCATATCTGTAACTTTTATGATGTACCTATAAAGAATATTCCATTCTATTCTAGTGTGTTACAGTGACTTTTCAAGGAAGTCTTAATGATTTATCAGTCTGGTTGATCGAAGCTACATGGAACATCCTGTTTCCAGTATTAGGCCAAACACGTAATGACGGCTTTCTATCTAATCGTCCAGCCGTCTCCGACCGTCCAGTTCGTCATGTCTAATAAGGAAAACTTTACAGTCTCCACTTACACGTCTCGGTACAGAATTCATTTAGCAAGTAATTGGTGGTTTAGTTTGCAGAGTTAAAACACCAATAATTTGAGCTGATCAGAAGAGGTTTCAGCAAATTGCTGTCTTATAATGGCTTGTTGATTGGTGCAGGAATACGCAAGTATCATATTTAGTTGATAATATTATGAATCCAGAGAAGAAAAGTATTTAGTGTTCTTAATAGCATGACAGGAATAGAAGAAAAAATGAGGACTCATTTACTAATTAAACCCAGACATTAATATAGCAAAGAACACAGACTAATAAATTGCTAAAATCATACCCCTTTCTTTGAGTTTACTGAAATCAAAACGCCCACACGCAACCACGGTAAAGATAGTAAAACACATCTCGCTATTCATAATCGTGAGACTCCCGGAGACTTTATCTCGAGTGGTATCAACACACCTCTTGACTCCGAAGCCATGTGTTCAGGAAAACATGCCGAGATCCAAGATAATACGACTTGTTATTAGTGTCAATGTGGCCTGTCAACATGTAGTCCTTTTAAGGTAAATCGTTACAAGAAGTATGGAGGTATTGCGAAAGGGAATATAGTAAGTGATTTAGCAATCACGCACTACAGGGCCTAACTCATAACACGGTATTACAGAATCAAATTGAACAGCTAGTCTGAATTACCTCTCACACTATCTAAAGATGCAAATGTATTCAAACAAAATCGCACCAATAACCTACTGCCATAAAGACCCTAAGGATCGAATGAAGAATGTGTAAAGGGCTTCCCACAAACGGGCATATTATTCATAAACCGCTACAGAAGGGGCCCAAGCTATCGGGGTCACACGACCAGATGATATATTATGGTAAGCTGCAGTAACAGCCAGTAACAGGAAATGTTCCACTGAGCATAGAGTAGAGGTTATAAGAGGAAACGCGTAACAAATCGGTGATCAGGGCCCGTGGCGAGAGGAGGTCGGATCGGGATAAATTAAGTGTCGATGGTTTAGCACGATATTATGATGGGAATTAAGGAATGTGGTTTATGATTAGATGCATCTATGGTTAGTAAATCGATTTGAAATTGGAAACAGATTGATGAATTGTCATTGAAATGACTAATTGAAAAGATGTCTCTCGACCGTTTTCAGCTTTCTATATGTGACATTAGAGCATTTATGTTAATGGACTATCTTTAAGCGTTAAGGAAATCTTTTACTTCCAAGTTGTCAATAAATTATTATGTCCCTCGAGGCTTTTTAATAACCGTGAATAACGCTGCAATGATACTCAATTCAATTAAGTACCGCTCTATTTCTGCGAGTGTTAACGCTAATACCCATAATCTGTCAGCCTTTATTGCCAGGGCCTAATTCTTCAATACTGGGCAACAGGTTGACACAGAATTTACTTCCCCCTGGGTATCGGTCAGTGTGAAAACTCACGCCAATCATTCAGAGCGAGTAGTCACGATGCAATCTCACATTTACTTTGGAAATCGAAATAATGCATGCCGCATACCAGAAGTGAACGATACATTCTGAAGTGTAATATGCCTACTTCTTATATGTATAGAAAACGCTTTAGAAAACAAAATAGACATCCGATCGGAGTTGTTGGAACCTAGCACTGACTGTGGGACGATGATAGACATAAAATAAAACTATTAAAAGCTTTTACAATACTATGAAAGTATATACTTAGCTATAAACTGATTGAATAAGAAAACCGATTAAAATAAACTTATAAGTAATTCAATAAAGAGTATCTAAGAGTCGGTTTCGTTATATTCATTCCACTGTATATAGGAACGAAATAACATTACCTTATTATACCCACTTATTATATGAGGTTTTACTTAGATATAAAATTCATTTAATAAGTGTTAGTTGAATATTTAACAGCATCGGCTATTAATGTTGAAAGTGCAATATTATATTCTTGTAGATATCTTTGATATGGCCACATTATTTTAGCCCTTATTGTGCCCAATGTGCTATAAAATTGTGACCATCCAAGAACCAAATTCGTTTTAAGTTTCCTACCGTACTTTTTCTCCATCATCATCATAATAATTATGATTTCATTAAAAGAATCAATGAAAGGTATACCTTTGTTGTGTTATATTCAACAATCTACAAATTAATTTAACTGAAGAGTTTTCAATATTAATATTAATAACTTTCCAATGATTCAATCTCACGCTCAAAACTTGCAACAAAAACAAAACAGCATCTTGCAAAATGGTCATCACAAAACCGCGCTTAATTTTCCATCATGGCGGCCGCGGCGGTACGAAAGGGCTTTTACGTCGACAACGGTCCATAACAGATAACTGTACACCATATTGACCATAACCTTTAATAAGCCCCCAATACCCACGAACCGTATAGTTTCCACACTTAATTCGAGTTAAGAAAATACCACTACAAAAGGTTTATTGCTGGTAACATTCTTCCTATAGGATAGTTAATGTTTTACGAAGGTTTAATACTTAGACGGCCCTTTGTTATAATTGCAAACTTGATCCAAATATTAAAAGACGCTTAGTTGCTTCGTTGGTCTAGTGGTCGCAAGCGCTACTAATGACCACGAAGTCCTGGGTTGGATTCCCTGGATTTTCTCAGTAGCAGCCCGGAGTCTGGATTTGTGGAAGATGGTAATAGACTCATCCCTTATTACATTAGCCTTAAACATTGCTGCCGTGTATGTGCATCTCTACCTAACTCTTCGGGGTATACAGGCGTTATGTTATGTAGTTAAATATTCAAGATTTTTTGGCAATGAGAGTATTGATAACATTATATTTTCGCCGATTTCTAATTAATTTTAAATTAATTAAATTAACTGCAGCTATTCTTGCAATTCATTAAAAGTGCACTTTATGTGTCGTACCTAATTTTGAGGGTGGGAAATCATCTAAATTTAATGTAATCTAAATCTAATAAAAGCTTAGATTACGACCACAAGAAATGCACTCAAATATCTACCTGCACTAAAATTAAACAGTCTAACAGTACTTACACATTTTAATAAATAAATGTCATCATGATTGAGGTCACTCTGCTAGATCATAAAAGAGGAAACGGATCACTGTGTCAGACACCGACTCAATAAAACCATATTAACACTTAACTGTAAAATAAGAAAATAAAATTCATTACTCTCCCATAATTTCCCACATAATTTTCCAATATAAAACTTGAGTATTGGTTTCATAGTTCAACATAAATTGGAAGTAAATAAATACCGACAATTAGCATGAGAATCGAGAAATAACTGTTGGGCCAAATACATAATTCAGTACTATGAAGTTTTAAAGTTATTGCATGAAACCTTATTTACGAAGACAAGAATACCGTTAACGATGGTGGTTTTAAGACGTGTCTGAGTTATTAATTTTTCACACGTCTAATAGCTCAAGGTAAAATGACAGTGCAGGTTTGTGGAACCGCTGCACATTTTCAATTTGTGGGATGGGAAATGGCAAGCAATGATTAATTTTTAATTTTATAATAATTTTTGGGAAAATGTGGGGACCGCTTGTATAAAATCGACAAGACTCAAAGTGTAAGTGCAGTTATTAACGTCCTCAATATTAATAGTCAATAAAATAAAAAAGTACGTAATATTTAAAGAACTCATGAAGCATCCCAACAAAAGTATTGATCTTTGGGCCGATAGGGAGGGGAGCTATAAACAATGGAGTAAGGAGACGTGATCAATCGCACCATTTCGCAATTTAGGACACCCTCGCGGCGGGAGGGTGGCCTATTTTTGCACTTACTGGTACGTGCACTTACGTATTCTAACCTAATTGGGTACCCAATATTCTCAATTGACGTTTACTGCTGTCCCAGAAAGATACACAAGACATTTTATGTTCCCGCTGGGTTGTAAAATAGTGATAAATAAATAATCATCATTGCGGTTGTCGTGGTGTGGCCTTACCATCAGTAAAGATACAATGCGTCAAAGTGTTGCAAATACGGTAACTAGGTAATTTGTCTTCACGGATCTTAGTAAAATGGCAAATTATAGCTTTGTTTTTCACAATTTCAAGTTCCTAATTCAAAAAGATGAATTTGTGGTACCTAATCTACTGGAATAAGAGCAAGTATGACAATCATCATTTTTCATTTTGAACGTTCTTTGCCCTCTAAGGAGCACTGTGCGAAAATCTGTGAAATAACTTCCAACCTTACATTTAATTTTAGAACATTAAGCTTGAATGAAGTTATGTCAGAAACAACGGCATAGACCATAAACGGTAAACTATCCACATTCAACGTCGTTCAGCAAGTCAGGTACGAACAAACCACGCTTGTAAGACAAAAGTTATCCCAGAAACACGAATGTTGAAGCATGGCGGGAAAGCGCAGCTGCCACGACGAAAACAATAAAGCGAAACGTCATTTACATTAGAACTACCGTTTTATAAGACCTTTTGTGGTCTGCTTGAGGCACCAGAACCGTTTTGTTCGATGTAACCCGCTTTATGGTGATCTAAAATGCAAGTAGGTAACGCACGAGAAGAAATGTTTCGACTTCATAATAATTTAAAGATTCTGCTATTTCTGATTTCCCACTAAACTCTGAAATTTATCATTTGAAATACTTCCACTTTGAGCGAACGAAAGACTACGTCCTCTTTCAGTTGAATTGTGAAACATTCTTTCATAAGAAATGATGTTTGAACACCTGTTTTCTTCTAACGTTCACCAATAGCTTTACGATCCTAAGGAAGGCAACATCAAACAAAATGAATTGTTTTTCGGTTCTGAAATTGAAAACCTTAACTGAACAAACATGAATCGGGTACAATTTTCTTTAGGACATTTTCTCGGAGTTTGCTTCAAAGCGACGGTAAGAGTGTGTCCAAATATATGGATGTTCAAAGTAATTTACGTACAAAACGTTGTCGTAATTCCATTAAAGTACCTACAGTCAACTGAGAAGTTATGAATAAATAAATCTTCATAACACTGATTCACACCAAAGCAATCGTCCTCTACTCAGAAAACCCGAATATAATAAGAAAAACAAAGTAATCTAATCACCTCACGTAAACACATACCAAGCCACACGCGTGTCTCAATTCCAAAAATTGTTATTGCAGCCACAAATTACGCCCTTTGGGGACAGAATGGGGCAAAAAACAACCCCTCGAGATCCAGTGGGCGATTATCTAGTGAATGAAACTTTCTTATTGAATAACATTGCCTCAACAATGCGGGCGTTGACACGTGTGGAACGAATGACATATCAGTAATTAGTTAACGTTTAGTTTTGATTAAAGCCTGTGACTTTTGTTATTTAACTTTATTGCCGACTGTTCGCATTCGTTTAAAATTGCAACGATAGTCTTCATTAGGCCACAGTACGTCTTTCTTTTCATCCATGTTTATTAGATGCCATCACAAAATTTCTAGCCATATCATCTTTCACACGATCCATGTATTCACTTTTTCTTTTACTTCTTTGGCTGCCATCCACCTTTCATTGTCACATGCTCAATATTGCTCCGCATCCCGCATCACATGTCCATAGTCCAATCCCATACCACAATCAACGATCTGACTGACCACGTTATCTGTAACACTCAATCGTTTTTAATCGAATTCAAAAAAGTTTTTAATTACTTTGCCATATGCTTTTTTTTCAAACCCTTTTTATTTACTTCCTAATGTGTTTCGCTGGGATGCATAAGAACTGATCAACAATATTCATGTTTTCATTTTAAAAGCTCTAAGTAGGTACGTATCACACAGCATCCAAACTCGTTAAATAAATCGACCTTCATTAACGTGAGTTACCTCATTTAACTCATCACAACACTCAGTTATACCTTATAATTAATTCAATTTATCTAATCTAAACTTGATTTCTATGAACTTCAAAAAATGACGTACACAACGAAATTCTTCGAAGGGAATTACATTCCTAATTACGTTTCAAATATTTTTTATCTAGTCACGATTCGTTGGTGGGAACCATTCGTTTTTTCGGGTCATCATAATGACATGTAATGATTACCTGCCCCTTTATTAGAATTCCTGATGCATTATCTTTGGGTGTTGGATGTAATCTACTTTATGTAGTTAATCCTTAAGACATTAGTACCTGCATCTCATTTATCTACGTAGGTAGTCCATCTTAAACTAAACACACTCATCTTAAACTGAGCATCTATCAACCTAAGATGATGATGACGTTCTTTCAGCTAATTATGGACCCTTGGTTATAAGTCCTATTTACCATCAAGCTGTTTCTGGCGTTAGGTGAGGCTTCACTTTTATTACATCACATACGGTCTACCCGTTTCAAGAGACGCATCTAGTGGTCAAGATTTAGTTTCATCCTAATATTTATTCAGTACAATTAGCAAAATACATGAAAAATTAATTACTTACTAAATACAACCTAAAGCTAAAAAAATATATCCATTATAAGTGGTAAAAAGGGGGAGAGCTCATAGGGCGTCAAAAAATTCATCCTTGTATTTTTGTTAATTTGACCTAAAAGTTTTTACGGGCAGCAATCTCTCTGATTTTATAATTGATGGCAATTTAGTTTATATTTCGCAGCAATTTCGTACAATAATCTGCAACATTCAAAAGACCTTTCGTTTCGCTACTACTTCGTTTACCTGTCGAAAATTGTTACAAAACTGTTAATATTTTAGTAATTTCCATGGCAATAGGGATGATGCCTATTTTTTATTTATATCGCAAGCTAGATTATTAAAAAATATCGGACACCTTTTTTTTATTTTTTTTACGTAACCCGTAAAGATTACGTTTATACATTGAGTTAAAATGTGGCATGACGTCACAAGTTTGGAGTTTTTATAGGTACTACTTGTGACGTAGCGAGCTCCGGCTCCCCAACTTTAATGCATTTTATCTAAGCCATTTTCTATCAATATGATAAAGCAAAAAATACGTGTCAAACATTTTTTTATTATCAGATTGACGGACTAAATATATATATAAAAAACCTTCGCCCCAAAACGACCACACATGCGCACCCGGTACTACGATAAAAATGCGTGCGTATACGTCTAGGCGCGTACCGGTAATGGTTCATTTAAATGTATTATGTCTATTAAGTCCCTCGATCCGACACTCGTTAGCACTGTACGTTAATAGCAGGTTGTCGTGAGTACAAGGGGCTTATGGACACGGTTTGATTAAAAATTAAGCCATTATTGGTCATTAGGTAACGTGTGCCTTCCCGCAAGCTTGGCTTTCATTCGAAGGCACGATATTGTATTTGTTTTTAATAGTCACGCCGTTTTCCCGTAAAAGGATAGATACCTGAGATCTAAATAATGCATTGTATTTATTCCTAAGCACCATTGTGTTGTAACTGTTGTAAGTTGTAAGGAGTTAGTGTAAAATTTATATTGAATAGAAATGTAACTTTACGTACTTATCTGTTTTGATATTTCAACAAACGTGTAGTTTTTGAAGGTTTTAAAATTTTCCGGAATAGACGTCAATGTTATGTTCGTGTATTAAGTTTTGTACATTACTTCTAGGCCAAACCAATCCTTGCCGTATCCGAACTGCTTCAAGCTGGCATGAGAATATCACAAACAATCAGAAAGCCAGACAATATTTTATATTATAGAGAAATTGATTTTTCCAAACAATAATATAGGTACTTATATACTATTGTTCTTTTTAAGTGCACAGTTTCAATCACATTGTTGGTACTACCCATTCTGGAACTTATCACAATAATGTAAACATATTCGAAACAAATGACTACTTACAGTCACACAGCTTGACATTAGGGCCGGGAAATAGTAAGCAATGACCATTATTCCGATATTGGTATACAAACGGTACGAGTGAACATTCCACTTTCGCCGTAGTTCCCTATACCCTGTTGCTTTCTTCTGTCAATCTCCTTGGTTGCACTTAATTGGTACAATATCGAAACACACGGTAACATGGTAATGATTTATGGGCTCGCCTTTATACGATTTCGGAATAAGAACCTCTTGATTTTTATCTGAAGGTGCTCTATGGTGAAGTTGATATTTATTTTGGTTGCGTTATCCGTATTATTTGTAGAGCAAACAAAGCGTAGTTCAAATAACTTGGAACATGGTTTACACAACCATATATAATGGTGAAAAATTAGTGTGCATTTATCATTTGTATGGTTACGTAAAAATAACAAAATCGTTTATTCAATCGTAAGGTTAACCGGTCTGCCTTGTTTAATTTTAACTTAACATCAATTTTACCCAGTCACTTTCGCCCCATTTCCATTCTTCCGTTCCTGTCAAAAGTGCTTGAGGCCTGTGTACACAAGCAGTTTTCGGGGTTTGTTCACCGCAACAACCTCGTTAGCTCATTTCAGTCTGGATTCAGGCCTGGGCACAGCACAGCGTCCGCTCTCCTTAAAGTGACTGGCGACGTTAGAGAAGCAATGGAGGATACTAAAGTTACCGTTTTGGTATTAATTGATTTCTCCAATGCCTTTAACGCCGTCAGCCATGAGATTCTCCTTTCTATCCTCTCTCATCTTATGGTTTCGTCCGAGGCCCTGGAATGGTTCTCTTCTTATCTTCAGGGACGCCAGCAGTCGGTACGCGTTGATGAGAGCTCGTCGAGTTGGCGTGATCTGCATGCTGGTGTTCCACAAGGCGGTATTCTTTCTCCATTGTTATTCTCCATCTTCATTAATTTTATAACTCATTGTCTTCGGTGTTCGTATCATCTTTATGCTGATGATCTTCAATTGTATACAGCTGCACGGGTTGAAGGTTTATCAGACGCTATAGCAGATGTAAACCGAGACTTGGATGCTATCAAAAAGTGGTCTGACAGTTTTGGGGTTTCAGTAAACCCCTCGAAGTGCCAGGCCATTATAATTGGTAGCTCGCGCATGATGGGTAGGGTGACGCTTAGCTCTCTTCCACCTCTTATTTTTAATGGTACCGTCATACCCTTCACCCCTACTGTGAAAGATCTCGGTTTGCACCTTGACTCGACACTTAGCTGGCAACGCCAGGTCGCTAGTGTTAGTCAAAGGGTCAGTGGTACTTTGCGATCGTTGTATCGTCTGAGAAACATTTTTCCCCCTAAGACCAAAACTATGCTTGTGCAGACCTTGATTTTCCCTATCATCGACTATGGTGACGTGTGCTACTTTGACTTGAATGCGGTTTTCCTGGACAAGCTCGACAGATTGCTTAACAATTGCATCCGGTTCATATTCAACCTCCGTAAGTATGACCATGTGTCTAGTTTTAGATCTGAGCTCAAATGGATGTCCATACGCCAAAGAAGAAGTTTACGGGCATTGACGAATCTTTTCTCCCTCCTAACCTCTCCCTCTCCTCCTTCTTATTTGATTTCTCACTTCCAATATCTTTGTTCTTCCCATGCTAAGAATCTGCGTTCTTCTAACAACCTTCTCCTACTCTGTCCTTCTCATACTTCTGACTTTGTTCATTCCTCCTTTCATATTCAGTCTATTCTTCTTTGGAATGCGCTTCCTCTCGATATCAGGACGGCTACCAGTCGTTATGCATTTAAGCGGAAATTACTGAGTTATTTTCATAACAAATAGCGTAGAGTTATCTCACCACCTGTCTTCCTTGTATCTATATATATGTATGTATGTATATATGATATATATATATTATAGTTATCTATTATAGTAAATAATTATGTATGTTATGTATTATAGTATAAACTGTTATTATAAGGTTTTAACCTATTTATGTACCCATTTTATTCAAGTCTCAATGTTTTGTATGTTCCTACTATTTAAAGCACCTGCCATCTAATCTCTTCACCACCCTTGGTTGACTGGTAGAGAATGCCTAAGGCATTAAGTCCGCCTTTGTACCTTTATTGTGTGCGAAAAGTTTAAATAAATAAATTTTGATGATGACAAGAAACGAAACCGATCGACAAACAATGACCGATAAAGTAACTATTTTTTTTTATACATGTGGATAGTGAGCATAGACAATACCTAGTTTTAGTTGTTTAGTTTGTGTTTTAGTTTGGAAACGTAACGGCATTAGGTACTCATTTAACTCCTTGCCCCACTCATGGCAGTTTACAACAAGTAGTATTTTTAAACAAGAGCACTTTGCTTTGTAAACAACAGTACAGCTGAGCCGACTCCCGCAGCGTCATACAATCTGGCATAAAAACTTACAAACATGCAAGTTGACAAAGACAAATCACACAAGATCTTTATCTAGCAACATGTCTGGTCTATTTCAAAGGTCATGGTGGACTGGTTTGTGATCTACCTAATCATGAGAATTGAGGTTCTTTCACTTGGTTTAAAGTTTTTTGTTTATTTGTTTTCTTTGATTGATGCCGGTTGGCGGTGGACCAGGGTCTGTTATTTATGAACTAGAATATACATCTTGATTACTGGCAACACCGGGAATGTTTAGTTTTCAATTAGTAACTTCGCACCGGACCCGTGGAAATGTATTTTGAGTTGTTATTAGATCTAAGAAAAGCTTTTTAGGTCGTTCTTTAACGAGCTTGAATATAAAATCGATATCTAAATCGAAATCTAAGCTAATCACACTATTCACAGCAGAGCAAACTGGATCCCAAAATAAGAGAGTATTTCAGGTACTTAAATAAATACAAGTTTCTTTAAAAATCTGAGTTCGGAATGAGTCTGAAGCGTGTCATTAATATTTAAATCTGTATAAACCACTGCTAGATAATTATAGGACGCCATTCTCGTTGAACAAAACGTCGTGCATAATTCACTACTGCGACTTCAGTGCTGTACAGTACTACTTCATAATTCTGAAACATAAGTGATATTTCCCTGAACTTTTATATATGTATATTGATTTTTATTTTGCCCTTGACTGAGGCACTCGCTCTCATGCATAAAGAATGAAGTACACTGCAGTACAACCGACCTTTAGCACTCAAGGATACCATTTTTTATTCATGGAAACGGCAGTGGATCGAAATAACGCTAGATCGAAGATATGGGGATGGGTAATTGCAATTTCGTATTCTGGCTAAGCCGCGGAATACTTTGTCTTTAAGTTTTGGCTAAGTTCCCTTAATTTGGATCGTGATTACGTGAACCATGCCAATTTATTTGTTGCCAACTTTAGTAATTTACTGCAGCAATTCTTTCTTTGAAAAGTTTTTCTGCAATAAAGAAAATTAATATTGAGATACTTGCGGCTGAGTTATAATAGCCGCACAGGCCGATCGATAATATTAAACTACGCTTGCCGCCATTGGTCGATGGATGGGTGACCATCTTTACATATCAGGACTTCTCCGTGTCTCGAGAAGAGCGTCAAGCCTTTAGTCCTACAAGTCTGAGAACCTAAGGCAGGCAATCATCTTACCCAGTAAGTAACCGGGTTGTGGAGGTCAGATAGACAGTCGCTCCGTGTAAAATTCTGGTATTCAGCTGCATGCGGTTAAACTAGAAGTCGACTGCAGCCAAGTTGGGAAAATGCTATGCAGATGATGATGAGTAAAATTAATTTTGAGTTTCAAATCTAACTCGCAAATGTTAAGCCTGAAGCATTGAAACAAAGATACAACCACAGCATACAAAATTCGCAAAACAAAACGATATAACAATCAGCACACGATAAGTGTACATACCACAGAAACAGCAGAACGGACCTTCGGCGTACTCGTACATAGAAAGCCGGAAAGTCGTGAGATGTCGGATACGACATCAAAACGTACCGTATGCAAACATTGTGCACAAGTGGTGGGAAATGGCTGAAGATTTATTACCACAAAATGTCTCATCTTTAGTACAAATCGAGGAGAATTCCAAGATAAAGGCGGTAAGTTCTCATTAATTACATACTAGAATGTGAATCTAGTCATGTAGGACAGTTTTAATTAGTTAACTCACTGCTGTTTCGCACTTTTACTTAACTTTTCCCAGGCATAATCAGGTCAGTCTATGTGAAATGACTGGTTCTGTGACCCCTCAGCAGCTTGTTCCGCGTTAGTGGGCATTCATACCTACTTCCCTTGTTCGCTCACCTTGTAAGTATTTTTAACCAAATCCCTAAATTAACTCCCAATTAAAAACTACGGCCGAAGATTTAGTTGTTATGTACATCACTCAAGGAACTCCAAAATATCACAAGGCATTCACGGCAATCACATTCAAACCTTATATTGATGGTTACCCTCAAATATCATGAAAGGAACTTATTATTCAAAGTGCGTTGTCTGTAATTTAGTGCACGACTTTACTAAGTACTTTAAATGATTCTCTGTAACAATGCCTAGATTTCGCAACGAGCGCCCATCCCATAGACCACAGACGCAAAATATCAAAAACATGATTTGAACAAAATAACAATGGATCTTGCGAAATAATAGGACCCAAAATAATCCGATTAAGTTCGCATGACTTAAAAGAAACCAGTGTAAAATGAACTCTAGATATACAGATTATGGTCATTGCCCAATAAAGGTATAACATTGTCAAAAGATCTGCCAAAAATGGTTGTTATCAAAATTTTTAATGCCAAGACACGATTTAACCACACTTTCACCCAAAGTAGCGTAACATTGCCTACCAAAGATGGTAAATATAGGTAAGTATCAAAAAGCTTCAAAAAGTTGAGATGCAGATTCTAGAATCAATGGTTAAATCGGTATCTGATTATTTGAAACTCAATTAGTTCAAAATGGGCAGCCACTTCCCTCGACAAGAAAAAACAATAGTTCACGTTAAATTCCTCCAAAAACAATAGAATCCTTAATGGATCTTTAACTAGGAAGTAAACGTCTAAAAAGGTCAATGATACCCAAAACACCCCTTACAAAATATAGCCCCACGCAAAGATTATAAACCCCCACGTCACGAAATATTTACGGGGTACAAACATGCGATAGTTCACACGTGCACGCAATGACAACAAAACTGAAATCATAACAAGTCTCTAAGCATTTCCTAATTAAGGTAAGTGCATTTGAGCACGTTCGTTTGTTTTTTATAAAGTGCATAATATTACTGGCAGGTTTGAATAAAATAAGGTCTTTTTTACTTTGTGGACAGGGAATGTCGATGACGAGCGGTGAGTAGCGCATAATTACAGGTTTCTGGGCTACATTTTACACGGTACAATAAGCAGATAGATACCTTCTACGATATCTTACTCAGATCTCCATAGTACCAAGGTATTAATGCAGTCTTCTAAATATATTAATTCTTTAGCATTGATAGTGTTCGTTGTTTGTACAACAATTAATGAAATATGAAACACAATCCGCGTAAAAAAATTTGTAACGTATTACAAGCACGGTGTAACAGTGTGGACAGCCGGCTTGTTTATTTTAAATGTCAAATGTAAACCACTCCTAGTATTGTATTCATAACAGGAGATATCTCCGTACTTGGACGCGGAATATTAAACAGACAGATCAGAACAATAACTCCAAGTTTAGTCTCACGTTTTCTAATTCTGTAAGACACGATATTAATAAGTTTATTTTAACGACAACATATCTTGTCTTCTTATTACATATTTCGGTATGTACTGCGTCCTCTACTCCACTACTAAGTGTTGTATTACCTACAAGTAAATAAAAAGATAAAGAAAGCCAAAGATATTTACTGTGGTTGCATTAATTTGCTTGATAATTACAATGATTAGATGATACATGGGGTCCTTCTTCAAAAGGACCCAATGTTACTTGAAAAATGGTTTATTAAAAGAAATTATACTTAGATAAAATCGTTCCGTAACCCACGGTAATCCGTGGTTTACTACTGGGCCTCCGTTCGCTTTTGACTTATCTTAACATGAGGAAGATTTGTGTTCAATTCGAATTCGACAGCAACTCACGAAATGTTCACTAGAAACTTCGAATAAAATCGAATACTGCCAAGCAAAAGCAAAAGTAGGTACACAATTATGTACTGCAAATCTTCCACCCCTTTTAATTAAAAATTAAGGTTACAAAGTATATATATCGCTCATATAAAGAACATTGGCCTTGACATCGCTATGTGCAGTGTCTGCATTGTGCACATAATTATAGCATGGCTGGTCGATGCTTGCGCAAGTATTATCGGATCAGGCGTCATTATCGGGCCAATGCCTATACAATTCAATTACCTACACTCCCTTTGACAGGGGCCTTAAAATGTAGTCTAGCATACTTTGGTAATAAATTATGTAGCTTTAAGACATGATTCTTTGCCCATACCCTGCATTCCAGTCCAGGTCATAGGATAGTTAAAGATGTCATTCTTTTTTGTATTTAAAAATGTGGTCGTTCCTAGTTCGGAAGGTTGGGTAAGTTCTGTTAGCTGCGGTCTGCGGTCAGCTCTACATTTTCGCTCCGAAAGACAGCAGAAGAAAGAAGCAGTTATTAAGTATGTGTTTCGCTTTCTCGACGGGAAATCTAGGAGTTCTAATAATATTTGGAATCGGAAGTCAGTTTTGTTATTATATTTTAAACATTAATAAATCAAGGTTACATTGTGTGAAGAATAGGGGGGCTGTTGTAGCAGCGGAAATAATAAAATATGCTCAAAGGAGTGGCCGCTACTTACGTCAAAACGCCCTTTGTAGAGTTGATTTATTAACAAACTTTGGCTGATTAAGATTTTACATTAATCAAATACCTAGCTGAAATTGTAAGCCGTATTTTTATTCAATAAAACAATAACATCTTATAGGTACTACGTCTTTTATTAACTTTTTGTCTTTACAGCATCTTACGGCCACCATCGCGTGTAGCCCTTTGCAAGCACGCAATGAATCAACACTTTGTATTGTATCGAGTTAAGCCTTTTGTTTAGCTCCCTTTGTTGAAATTAGCTCTTCATTTTATGTCTACAACACGTCGGCCCTGATTCAGCAGTGCGTAGGGACTAATTACTGGTTTGTTTTTCATTATAAAGGCGGTAGAAAAGAATTCTCTACGCAGCGCAGTAAGATGATCAGCAACATTGAATATTAAATGCAAGGAAGAAATTGCCTAGCCTTTAACATGCTATAGAAATAGGAGGCTAGCGGCTGAAAATAGGAGGACATCGAGGTCAAGCGCGAGCCTATTGTCAATAAAAAATGTCCCACGGGATTAAAATTATCCTATTTGAATTAGCTATTTATTATTTTATAACAAGCTGATCCGACAGACTAGTCGTTGTCCTGTCCAAATTTCAATAATTCATACAAAATGCATTTTCAGGTTTCCCAAATTCACCCATCTTTTCAATGTTTTCGTTTGAACCAGATTCGAACTATTACGAATATTTTAAACCAAAAATATGCCAAATCGGTTGAACCATTATGAAGAGTCTCGGTCACCAATGAGCAGCACTTTATTTTTATTATACTAGAAAATGTATTATTAATATATAGAATAAAATAAATATACATATTCTATGTATTTGATAAGTTGGTAATGCAATTTAGTACTTAGTTTCACGTAACAACAATGTGGTTTCCGTAGTGTAGCGGTTATCACGTGTGCTTCACACGCACAAGGTCCCCGGTTCGATCCCGGGCGGAAACAGTTCTTTTTGCATTTTTCTTTGCAGAAACATCCGTAAATTGACATAAGAAGAAAGCACGAAAACGAGAACAATTTCTCATTCCAAAGAAACGGTCAACATTTAAATGGTTTTTGAATCGCGATAATGACGCGGAAGAACGTTGACAATGTGTAGTACCAAACAAGAGCTGGAAAAGGCGAGTAATTAAGCTTAGAAAGTGGTACAGCAACTGGTAGAGCACGGGATCGGTTAGTTTCTAAATTGACCGGCAGGCGGAAGGTCGCTGACCTGATATCGAGAGGTACTGCATCTGTAAACTAAACTGACCTAAATACCTGACTTATGAAATCTTGTCTTTATCTGATAACGTATTTTCTTAGACTTACATTACTTCATCAATATTAGCTTGTGTTTTTATGTACGAAATTCAATCAGGCGTACTAAAATTGGTTTATGTCAAGTTCTGGTCAAACGCGTCGCAAATGAGATTTATAAATACAATCACGTTCAGCTAGAGATACTTGTAGAGGCGGCAAAAACAGTACCGGATTGTTTCAAGTAGTGATCAATCAAAGCAGGTGTTTCATTACGGCAAAGAATGTTTGCAGCTAGGTAACTGACTTTTTGTTATTGGGACTGATCTTGGCTGAATTCTTGCAAATGCGGGGTAGAATTGTTGTTCGTTCTCAAATGAGTCTCGAATTTGATATCAGATGCTAATGATGAATAACGTATGCTCTGTTGTACACAGTTCCTCCTAGTTAGGTTGGAGTACAACAGAGCATTTTTTAATTATTTTTAATTTTTTTTAATACTCTCTCGTTGTTTATCATTAAAAATATTATATTATATCATCCTCAAACTGTAATGTAACCTTATTTGTCAATTCGCACTCCTGAGCCACAAGATACAAGCGACGCTTAGTTAGTGGCTCTCTGAAAATGTAACATTGTACCTACTCATATTTTGATGAATTTAAACTTTATTATTATTACACGTTATCGTCACGCAACTAAAACTACTCTGAAAGTTTAGTAAAGTTTAGTGACACTTCAATCAGGTGTACGATGTACTCCGACGCATCATAACGACGCCATATTGTTTTTATTGTCGCCTTCCCGTTTCGTAACATACGTGCTCATGTATTACATCAAACTAAGTGACAAGCACGCAGTACATAAATCTGAGAATTTTAGTACCTGCTTGATTTAGAGCACCACTATATTTAAACCTTAATTGGTCATAAAATGAGAAGGAACCGAAAACTGGAACTAAGAGATTAATTTAGAGAAGTAGTTGTTTTCGCTAGTCTACTCTAAAATTGTTACATAACATCATGCCTCTAATCCCCGAAGGGTTAGGCAGAGGTATATCTATAGTACACCCTCATTTTTCCATTCATGGGGGCGAGGCTATTGCCATTAACGGGGCACAAATCAGACTCCGCGTTGCTTCTGAAAAATTCCAGATGAAAAAACCCAATAACACTGTGCCCGACTCAAGAATCGAACCCAGGAGATCATCTTCAGCAGCAGCGCTTGCGATCACTGGACTAACAAGGCAATTGTATTCTGAAAAACAACTAGTTGACCAGAGAATTAAACCACAGATAACAGATTCGTATAAGCTGCCTTTTAAAAGAGTTCCTACCTTATCATTGATATTAAGATAGTATGTACTAATTTATACGAAATTTTTGACAAGATTTTTTACTTCAACGTAAATGAACTTTTTTGCTGATGAAGGACAAATAACACAGACATTCGAAACTGGGGCTTGAAAGTATTACAAAAACAAATTCCATCAATCCGATGGTGTAACATTCCCTGTAAGTCGTAACAGAGTCGTAAGCTGCCATTAGTGATTGGATTATCGGTCAACGACCCCTAGACACGTGAATGGTATCACCCAAGGTGTTATAAAATGTGTCAACGAGACACGTGTGTTTTACTACCCCCCGGTAGTACGAATTTATCACTTTTTTATTACCCATAGGGCATGACATACACCCCTACGACTAATAAAAGTAGTAGGTACAGTGACAACCAATAAATACCCAACAGTTAACACTCACGCTAAATCAATTCAAAAACAATTTTCTCGCGAAATTATGATGTTGAGTTATGTCATAGCTTTGAGAGTACTTTTATTTGTCTCCTAAACTTTATTAATAGAAATGATATGAAAATCCGAAAGATTAAAAGACAATTGCTTTTGAATGTTGCAAAGTATAAGGTATTTAATGCTCATGACCATGTTAAGGTGAAAGCTACAGGGCAGCCAGTGACATTCAAATTTTCTTTCTGTTTTACGATTTGCAGGCTACCCTGACGCTTTCCCCTTGAAACATTTTGTTTTCCTGACCATAGTCTAGGTTAAACTATGGTCACTATATCAATGTGTCGAATCAGTATATCAACATCGTATATATAATATGAAAATTAATAATTAGGTGTGCATGGATCTTAATTATGGGTGTTGTTTAGCATTCTTAGCACTAGAAACATAGAGTAGCATTTTGTTGACAGAAGGGTAGACAAAAATCTGTTTGAAATGCCACATGTTGTATTCAAGAGTTAAATAATCAACACAATGTAAATACTTCAATGTATTATTAAAATAAATTGACTTTTCTCGGATTCACAAACATGGATTTGAAAATTTGTCTAAAAATAGTCTTAAGAAAATGCCAAGGAATTGCTAATGCATATGAAAATGGGACAATTCATTATACTTTTTGGCTTACTAGGCAATATGCAACTGTAGTTAATTTTATTGAAGACAAGAAATCGGTTGGTTAATCAACTTATTATGAGCCTGTGAAACAATCATCTGCTGGAAGCTGTTTTTCATGCTAATGCCATTTAATCAATCAAAAAATATCACTGGTTCTTATTCATTAGGAAATATGTCATTGTAGTTAATTTTAATGAAGACAAGAAATGGGCTGGTTAATCAACTTACTAACCCATCATACAATTGTCTATTAGAAACCCTATGCACCTAAACTAATCAGTATAAAGTTAAACATTTATTGTTGTATGGACTATATTTTTGTTATGAAAAATTGGTGGTTTATATGACTGATGGATATTTAAACGGGTTAAAACAATTTTGTGGAAGTCAGATTTGATTGATATAATTTAATACATCTTCTTTATTCTTCTGTATTACATTTGATGGAGACAAAACCGAACCACTAGCAGTTGCTAGCAGTCTGCACATGAATCGCGTTGATTGTTTGAATTAAGAAACAAATTTCTGATGTTGGAAAAGTATCATTTATTTCAAAATCAGATTGCGAGGTTACAACAGTATTACAACATTTATTTGTGCATATGTAGCGTGATACCTACTAGGCTTATTTTTTCTTTCTGAAACATAACAAAAGCTATTTAAGAAATTAATTTTCAAGTTAGTTGTTTTACGGTACTAGTTAAGAAGAGTTCTAAAGTATCCTAATAAACTATGTAGATATACTTACCTTTGCAATTAATTTGTACCTGGATAGTACCTACAAATTAATTTCAAAGATAAGTTTTAGTTCTAAATGAAAATCTGGTAAAATAGATAAGTAGGTGAAGACTAGAGCTACTTATAATAAAACAAGAAAACTAAACTTCTAATGTTTCAATCAATTTCAGTGATGAATACAAGGATAAATGCTGTGTTCTACCAGTTGTATGTTGAGCACTTTGTAAAAAAAACAAAAACAATAACTGTAATAAAAAAGGAATCATAAATATTTAAGTATTGTTCATAATACCTACTTATTACAAAGGACAAATTGCAACCAACCTAATAAAAATTACACAACAAACTTTTGTTTACTGTAAGTACAACTTAGCAAAACAATTGAAACTATTACAGATTACAGAACAAAGTAAATCTTTCAAGATAACGTTTGTTGTAAAATCGAGGCGTAACAGTTACTGGCCAGTTACAATGCGTCACAATCGATAAATACTGGTTGGTCTGACTGCAGTTGCAATTTTATGACACCAAGAATTCGTAACTTGTAATAGTAGTACCGTAACTTCTCACATGCTCATAACGGTATCCCCAATGTAGTTACGTCTCGCGATTGTTTCAGCACTCTCTTCAGAACATATTTTAGCAAAATTAAGCACAAGTAAACAATATAACTTACCGGGCGACAGGTGTATTGAATGCAACATGCAATTTCAACACTGTAACCAACAAATTCACTAAAACTCTTGTAAACTTCACTGAATTAGCACAAACAACACGGATTATATTCAATTCTCTTGTATTTCCTATTCGATTTGCTTGGAGTCATACAAGAAAAGTGCATTTAAAGAACAATAAGCGAACTTCTTCGCTTCGCGGACCGCCCGCGCCGCACGCAAGCAAAGTAACAAACAACTCGAACTAAGTAACTAACCACAGTTTTGACATCAGTATGAGCGTTACTGCTCAGAACAGAAGAGCTATTTTAGTTTATTTGTGCGAAGGTTCTACGTGCATACAACCTTCGGGACGCAACACACCACGATCCACGATACCTTGAGCTTTTGTGTAAACTGGTTTAAATCTTTGTTTGCCTATAAATATTTTTTACAAAGAAAAATAAAGCATTTTTTATTAAACACGACGTCATTTATTGATAATTATTTGATTAATATTAAAAAGATCACATTATTACGTGTTGTGTAAAGCGGCTCTTTTATTCAAATTGAAGTCTCTAGCGCCATCTAAACTAAACGAGGAAACCTAACACAACTAAATCCGTTTTGTTACTGCAGAGTTTCTAACGACAGTTGACATAATAATTGTTCAACGTTTAGTTATCATCCAACGATTCCAGGATAATGGCACAATAACTGTTCCAAAGTGATAACGGATACGGAAGAATAAGGAGTATTATTTTTCAGGCTTACCCGGTTTCCGTATAGAGAATTGGAGCAAACTGATCACAAGTACATGAGTATTCTTTAATTTTAGGAATCTGACTGAGAAACTCACAGAAAGATAATTTGGGTTCAATAGTACAAATATTCAATAAAACCAATATTTAATAACGTATACTTTATTTAACTACTTTTAACACAATGCATTAAACTAGGCTACTTTTATCCGAGCTGCGGTTTCGGCGCGGTAAACGTGCGTTTTCTTGACATCTTCTTGCGCGTGAGTTGCAGTTGTTTCAACTGGTTGTTAACTTCCGCCCAAATGTCGTTCTGGTCCTCTATTGGTATTGTTTTTCTGCAAAATAATTTAAGCAACATTAATTAAACGTTTTAGGATATAACTTGCCTTAGTGAATGAGAAAGCATCAACATTTAGGGCAGCATTTCCTTGATACATAGAAGTATTTACCTGTACTGCTTCATCAAGTCGTATTTCTCCCAGGGTTCCTTCCTGAGCTCCCTCCTGACTCTATCCTTCTCTTTCAGGTGTTCCTCTATGTTGGCAACACCCTGCAGTTCTTGTCTTTCCCATCTTTCCAGCCAGGGTCTTGGTTTCAGTTTTACCTGATAAAACAATTGGAATTGTTTAAAAATGGTTATAGAATTATACTGAATGGTGTTAAAGATGCATTGGGTCTCCTGACGGCTAACATTATTAACTTAACCATTGTCTGAGGATGGTCAAATTGTAACCATGAAACAATAACCATACATGATTTGCCAAGGTATTAGAAACTCAAATCAGTAATGGCAGATTATTAGTATTAAAAAGATAGATAGTTTATAAGATAATTTAGATACTAACACAATGTGGGCCTATGTAGTCTGTGAATAAAAGTTTTTTTTTTATTACTCCCACCCTCTTAAATCCTTGGCAAAGTTGATTCTTTTCCTTTGGCTAACAGTTTACTAAGTTACTATCATGCTTTTCCCACCATCATTTCTTGGTCAAATATCAAACCAGCAACAAACCTGTACAGGATTAACAGGCACTGGTGTGCCTTCAGGCAATAATTCAGGGTCTATATTGAAGTCAAATGTGCTGTACTCAGGCAGAGCGTCCCTGAGGTACAGAAGCTTATCATCCAGACGCTTCTCAAGACGGAGTACTTGGATGCTGTGTACCGTGGGGTCGTAGAGGTCATACCGTACCTGGAAAATATAAATAGTAGAGAATTGTATCACCTTACAATAATTCAAGACAACAGTGGATGAAAGTGATATGTCGCAAAATTCAAATTTTAAGAAAATTCTGTTCAAAATTGGGCTTTAACATTTTAAGATATTTCAAAATGCAGTAAATGTATTTAAGAACTTGTACAATAGCCACAAACATGGTTGTTTTAAGGTTTGAAATTGTTTGTATGTTCATGCATAGAAAATGTGATATATCACCTTCATCCACTCATGTCTTCAATTACATGAAAGAGTACATAACTGTGCCTTTAATAAAGATTTAATTTCTAAGTCAGTGGGCTTATAAGCTAAGATTGACAATCACTTATTTAGTCAATAAAATTAATAATAGATGTTCTTTAACTTCCAGACAATTTGATTATGGAATCATATTTAACGTCTTTTGAATGATGTCGCATAATGTAGTGCATGCTGTGCTTTTCTGTAAGTGATGAGGCGCTTAGACTTTAGTTTGCAATGTAGAATTTATAAAGTAACAGTGTACTCATTGTTGAAAAGCCTAATAAATAAATAAATAAATAAATAAATGTCCGTACTTTTTCAAAAGATGTTAACTATTTTAAATAGATACCTACCTCAACACCCTGATGATCAACAACATTCCTCAAGGTGAACTCTGCCCTCAAACCACTTCCCTTCCTTTCAATGCAAATGCCAACAAATCTGTTAGTCTTGCCTTGAGCATGTTGGTCAGCCACTGTCACTGCTAGAATTGACCCTGGGTAAAATAACATAAAAGTATAAGCCAAAATATTTATTTATTATGTGTTCTCATGACTAAGTTTCCATGCAAAACAATTACTGAATAATCATCAACTCATCTTTAACCTTCCGAATAATTAATACCACTCCTTAAACTCAGAAATCCGTGATAATTCGAAGAGATTTAAGTGCTTACCAACATAAAATTCTGGTATATCAATTTGTTTGCGCCTTTTCAGCATATCTGTTCTCTCAAGCTTCTCACGCAGGCTGTTCCTCCATTTAGGGTTGGGGTCAGGCAGAAACTCTGGGTAAACATGTCTTAATGACAAGTTGGGGTTTCCAGCATTCGTCCTAATTCGCGATATTGCCGGTCTCGCCTGCTTTTTTTTAACAGAAACTTCTTCTGCCTTTTCTGGCAACGTTGATAAACCACGACAATCTGTAAGGAAATTTCAGAATTAACAATTTTTTTCGTACGAGCCATGAAATATATTTTGGATTTATATTTTCTAACCTCTTCGTATGAACCATTTTGTCGCACCAAAAACCTCACTTGATGATCTTCTGATAGCTAAAGCCATTTTATCCGTTGCTCTTGATACCAGCAATTCTGATAAATCAAGCAATTTTAATTCAAACACAAACAAAACATTCCTTTCGCTGTTCGCAGTGCTAAATTATTTTAACCACAGGTACTTTGACATTTTATGCGTTTCGTTACCTCGCAGTTCACTGTAACATAACGTTTCTTTTGATCACAAACTTTTTAATGTCATATCAATAATTTAAATTATAAGTTATGTAACTGTTTTGAAATGATAAAAATGCGTTGATAATTTTCCACATTTACAACCCAATACATAATAAATAATATAATTTCCATCACCTCTTCCGTGCTTCTTCCCGAGGGAAGAATTAAACGTGTTGACGTCATTTGTAGAGATAGTTACAAACAATTGTATTATATGATCTTATTATCACGCCATTGATACTCATGGGGTTAGGTAGAGGTGTACGCTAAAAGTACACCCATATTCCGCTAGCTATGTTTGAGTCCCATGTAATAGGGGGCAAATCCAAAAATTACTTGAATGACCTAAGAATCGAACCTAGGATCTCATGCTCAGCAGTAGCACTTGCGATCTAGAAAAAACCATCGCCTATGTCTAAACCTACGAGCAATGAGCAATGTTCACTGCCAACATTCCGTACCGTCTAAACGCACTCTAATTGCATGTCAAAACCAATGTCACGTACTCACGTCAAACAACAAAACGAAAAATCGATTTGTCGCCCTATTTCCTACGAGTACAACAATTTTAAAACGACTGAATAACTAATTCACAATCATGCAGAAATGTAATGACGACAATATTCCTTTAGCAGACGACGACCCACAGGTGATAATAAATGACGAAATAGAAAACAATCATTTGGATCATGGTCGTTCAATGGACTCATTACCGAGTTCATACACTGGTGGTTCCTCAAGCCCTGGCCTCAATGGCCCGCCAAGTTTTGAGCCAGACTCCGGAATTGATGAACAGGAAGAGAAAGCCCGGCTAATATCACAGGTTCTGGAACTACAGAACACTTTAGATGGTAAATATGATCTTTAATATTAATCTTCCGCTTGATTGGATACACATAAACAAAGAATGATAAATCGTTTTTACACAGCTTTGTTCCTTCTTTAGATGAATCATCAATTTGAACTGATTGCTGAGCTACATAGTTGTTCCTGAAATATTGATCTCGTGTTACAGAAAATGAATCTAAAAATATGTACCAAATTAATTAATTTTATCGAACTATAACAAATAATATTGATATTTATTGCACTGTTATTGAAACAAAGCACAATTTTATTACAGATCTGTCACAACGGGTAGACTCAGTCAAAGAAGAAAACTTGAAACTACGCTCAGAAAACCAGGTTCTGGGACAGTACATAGAAAACTTAATGTCAGCATCATCAGTTTTCCAGTCAACCACACCAAATGTTGTAAAGAAGTAATATTATTTGATGAACACATCAATAAGGGGCATGTCACACTAGCATTTGTCTCTGACTGGGCCATAGTGCATCAGCACAAAGGCAAAGGTCAATGTGATCTCACCCTAAACCATGTAAAGTTGTTTATCTGATTTTAGTATGGCTGAAAGTCAAAGACATTTTTGACATAGAGGAACTTTAAATAGAAACTTATACGAGTTATAAAAAAATTGAAGAATCTCAAAAAAAAAATTGTATACACAAAGGTGAACTATGAATTTATGCAGATGTAGTTGAGTACTTACAACACATATGAAGGTCCTTTGTCTTGCATACCCACTGTTATGCATTTGGACCTTCCTAAAAAGTTTTATGACTTTCAGCCTATAATTAAAAATGTAAAGCTTCACACATTGGTAAAGTAAGTAGTCTAGAATATGATAACCAGTGAGGTGAGAAGTAAAAGTGTAAAAGTACCAGTTCAATGGAAATGTAATAAAGTAGAAGTATGTAGTTCATTTTTTGAAAAAATTATGTTTATTACTGAAATGATAAATAATTTGAATTTCTATTTTAATTTTGAGAATTTTTTTTCTCAGAATTAAAATAAAATGAAAAAAATAATTAAATTAGATGTAAATTGCTACCTATATAAAATGATTATTTATATTTCATTTATAAAAGCAGAAATATAATATCTTAACCTAACTAAAACTAATAACAAACTAAAATAAATGCTGTCGAAAATAAAATTCCTCTGCATCACTGTGGACTGGTAATATAAACCCAAGATACTTGTGCATGCCTCTGGCCAAAGGAAAAGGCAATTCTAGGGTCATGAAAATTGAATGACTAATTTCTGACTACTTTCTCTATGAATGCAATCTAGGCTTGAATAATAATTTCTAAAACTAAAACATTAATCAAGGCCTTTCAAAAAACGCACTGCCTTTAAATGTGTGCTGTCAACTTGAAAGCAAGAAGTTTGTATTGTAAAGAGGCTTAGCTTCAAAAGCAATGCTGTCATTATTATTTACTAAAGCACTATTGTACCTAATATAAAATATATTTAAGGTTTTCAAACATGCAATTTATTAAACTCTTGCCTTTGTATTATAAAGGAACAAGGACATATTTATAAACAATGTAGTTACAATATTAATTTAATTTTGAAATTCTCTTTCTAGCTGATAAACACATTCCATTTTATTCTTGAATTTGTTATGATTTAGTGAAAATCTCTACAGGCTCTCTAAGCAGGACTTTAAATGTCTCATTTATTAATTAATTGTTTTAATTTTAAGCTTATGAGTATTATACTTTGTAATAAACATTTATTTGTTTTATTTTAATTCTTATGTAAAAACAAAACTACTCCACAACAGACTCTTAACTCCACGAGTCCATCGCACTTATCAGCAACATGGGGTAATCTGGGCAATTATATCAGATGTTGCAAGATCCAAAAACAAGTGAATTACCCAAATAGTTTCAGATTTTCTAAAAAAAATCTGTGACCTTTTTATCAGTACAACTTCCGTCACATGGTAGTCGAATTAACGTATACTCTATAGCACTAGACAAATAGCAACAGTTATTGTTTATTATTGTTAAAATTACTGCACTATTCAGTTATTTGTTTAATGTAAATGTCAAATAGATTACGAGTACATTGCATTCAAGTTACCTACTGTAATTCGACGAGGGCCTCAGCAGTGGGCGCTAAGCATTAGCTGATATTTTAGACTACTAGCTAGCTTTTAGGGAACAACTTATGAGTCATACAATCACGCCATTTCACTGAAATCTCTCGGGGAAGTCTCGTGGTGTTGCTGGCCCGTAGCGCTAGCCAAATAGAAATTGCGTCATTGTGCGTCAGACCATGCAAAAAATTGGCGCGGATTAGCCGTGCGAAAACTATGACTTGGCTGAGTCAGCGTCGTTTCAATACGTGCATCCTGCATGCAAGCAGACACGAAACACAGCTGTGGTTGCGTGAGGAACGCGTGACAACAACGTGACGTATTGAAGTGATGCCGCTTTTTACTCATAAACGAGTTTCTTGGTAATTTAATTACATCTGGAATTTTTGTCAGTAGGAAAAGCAACGATGCTTATGATTAACGGATATTAGTGATCGATGGGGTTATGAGATGTTCTATAAAAAAAATATTACATAGGTAGCAGGGAAAATTTTAACAAGCTTGTGGTATTACCAATATTGCTTTCTCGTTCTCTCTTGTAGAATTCGGTCGTATTGATTATAACTATCTATCTCTTTCTGACTTGCTAGCATATACATCCAGTAGGAAAAGAGTATAATTTTTAGTCGTTTGACAGTTACTGCGCGAGTACACTTGTGTTTTGCATTGAAAATTACGTAGAAATTAAAATATTTTAAAATGCCGAAAAAACTGAAAGTAGTGGTGAAATCGCTTTATTCTCATGAGATCCGTAAAGATGTTAGCTTGGATACCTTAAAGTCTCTCAAGTTAGAGGATGCTTGGCCGTTTATTAGAGACGAAATTGAGATTGAAATTGGCAGTAGCCAGTTGGTGTGTATTCCTCATATTACCGAAGCGGATTTATATAAAGTTACATCTCTGTTCGTTCCAAATGAAAAGGAAACAAACGGTAAAATGTTTACACCGCTCGGCGAATTGGTGAAGAATGTAAATAAAGAGAAATCAAACTCTGATTATGTGCAATGGCTGGAGGAAGGTGACTATCAGGAGGCGGATTTCAAGTTCCCGCATGAAAGCGTAAAGGTTAGTAGTATACAATAAACAAGGAATTTTCTTTTGTGTTACAAAATTTCGTCATAGTGTTCCACACCACAGATTACGAAATCTGGCCCTTAGCTGACTTTGGTGTGTCCGTGTCCTGTTTCTAGGGTAAAAAAACGCATTTTCATAAGGAACACAGTTGGTGGTCACGTTATTAATTATTAGGAATTAAATTAATGTCATTTATTTATATTGTAACAACATTGAACCTCTTTATGAAGGCTGAATTCTAATGTAGCATTGGTTGTTTTGAATTAACTTAAATATTTTCTGGATGGGTTGTTCCATAAATGAGTCAGTTTTCTTCACCTCACATTAATTAAAACATCTTACCTCATCTTTCTGCTTAGTCACTGTTTTAGTACTTAACAATTTCGTGCAACCTCTACAATCTATACAAATAAATAATATGGAAGTATCTTTTTGTAATCACAAGAAACGGAACTTATAAAAAAAACAATTTTAAAAATTGTGGAATGTTTGTCTGTCTGTTTATCCCGTTAATCTCCGAAATGGCTGGCCCGATTTTGACGGGACTTTAACTGGCAGATAGCTGATTTTATTAGGTGTATCTTAGGCTACTTTTATTTTGAGTAAAAACAAAAGAATCAGGGTCCAAGCAGGCAAGGATGTGGACAGTAGTTAGTAAAAAAGAAATTCTAGATGTCCTTACTTATCTATGCATCATGCCAGCATTGAATACACCAACATTATTAGTGTGTTAAATTATGCAGCATTCATTCACCTAATGTCTGACATGCATAATCCATTCGTTTAATTACTAAGGCCACTTTATTCTGCATTCATTTAAACCTTTTATTCTCCTGGGCTGTAGTATAATTTACACAGCAGTAATTATACCCAGTTAACTAACAAAAAGTTATAAATAACATGGACAAGTTTATTCCATTGGTGTTAATAGTGAATCTATTGTTTTTGGTACCTATATTTAGATGCTTGTTAGCATGTTTTGAAAGGAAGAGTTCAGTAGTTATGGTTGTGTGTGAACAGGCCAACTATTTATAGTGGAATAAACCTTTAGAATCAAGTGAAAAACCAAGGGCCAAGGATTTGTAGGATGGAGGGTTTGTATTTGTAGGGTTTTTGTTTTTTTGGAGTTTGTATGTAACCTTTTCACTGAACAAATTTCGTTAAAATTTGGCTCAGAGATAGATTGCATGTCGGGAAGAACATAGGCTACTTTTTGTCTCAAAAATATCCCTAAACATAACTCTACATGGGCAAAGTTGCAGGCAAAAAGCTAATCCTTAATATATTGCTTTCAATCCTTCATACTTAAAATTAAGATCAGGTATCATCCATAGCTTAGCAATAAATCCTTTCGATGACAAGCCTCAACATCACATTAAAACTTTTTATTTACTTGGCTTCAACATAAATGGATTAAGAAGCTGAAACTATCTAGCAGCTTGGTACCTACCAGTTATCTACATAACAAACAACATATATCATCCCACCTATAACATATCATACCCTCCAAAGATTAGGCATCTATGAATAGTATACACACATTTTGCTAGTTATGTTTAAGTCCTATAAGAGAGGGCAAGCCTATTGCCAACCAGCACAAACCTAGACTAGGCTGCTACTGAGTCACTGCAAATGGAAAAACTCAATAACACACACACACTAAGACATCATTAAATCAATAAATGAATAGACATCTGTATTGAAGTAGCATAATTACTATAATTACTTGACTATCATGTCTAAGTAGGTTCTTATTTCCCAACAACTGAAGATGCAGATAATGATAATATTATAAACAATTTGGGGAATTACTTTTATCAATTCACTTTATATTTTCCTTATCACATGTAGACTTTGATTATTTTAGATAATCCAGAAACACAAAAAAAAAACTTAATGCTAAAGCAGCTCAATTAATTTTGAAAATAATGCAGTCACAAGTGTCATTGGGTTTGGTACAATTACTTCTCCATCCTCCTCCATACTATTGGGTCCATCACTAAAAAATTTAGCCAATAAAAATATCCACACTCATTAATTTACCCTTGAATTGGGCCCTCGACATTTATTTAAAGGTCACATGGCTTTTCTAGTATCTATCATAAATAAATTAGGAAAATAATCACACAAGCGTAAAATGAAATACATCACCAGTATATTGGATTTAACGCTCCTGTAAACTTTGATTAGGTTTTTATCACGCCGTAGGTAATAATATGGCTGTATTATACACAGTGTATCTTTTCAAATAATTGTACTCCAAGAGAAGTCCCTCTAACAATTCCTGGATTCTTCCAAGTATCTGCCGTCTTCGGCAGGCTATCACTGTTGACGTGACTGTCGCTAGAACCCAAAACTTCTGGCTTCTCATTTGCAGTTTCACTTAACCCATCAGATGTTCGCCTATAAGAAGCCGTTTGGAGCTCGATTTATACGGCTATAGTTATTGTTGTTTCGAGAGAATTTTTTTTATGAACCTAGGGCAGGGTTGGCGAACCAATGGCACGTAACAACATAATTGGGCACGGCATCACTTCAAGAATTGGAATACCTTAGTCATCTACTTAGTTTGCAACAACAAAAGTTGCACTAATTTGTTCTTTCATATAAATAAATATAAAAGTGTTAAGTACTGTAACATAAAAAAAAAAATATTATTATGTTTGTTTCAGTTCTCATTAAATACAAGATTGTTTGTTGGCACGTCATGGTCACAATCAATATTTTTTTGCGAAAAAGTGGCACTTGGATGTGTAGAGGTTCGCCACCGCTGACCTAGGCGTTCCATACGTCATTTCAGTGGTTAAGGCTCGATTATTTCTACTCCTTTTGGTCTTTCGACACAACTTTCCTTACTACCTACTATTCCCGTGTGTCTATCCTGCAACCGTCAACGAAAAGTTTTTGCTATCTTATATCTAGGGGTACCTAGGTATCTAATAAATACATGTTTGTATGCTTATAACAAAAAATGCCGTTCAAAGTCTAATCGAATAAAAAACGATTTTCTTCCTCATCAGCTTTTAGTAAACGTGACCGTGAGTTGTGCCAAGTGTAAATTCATTTAGTGATGCTATTGGATTCAAATCATAATAAATGTCTTCAAACACCAATTTGTTCTCTATGTACTTAATAATCAGACACTCCGTTCCATCATCATCTGCCTAGCCTTATTTGAAAACCGACTCCAACTATCCTATCCTTTTATGAACGAAAATTCAACCTGCTTCTAATAACGCAGCACTAACTGTTTTCTACGAAAAGCTCACCTGGCCAAACTAACCGTGTCGACATTTATGTACAGAACTAGATACGTTAAAACCGTGTCAATACGAACGAAGCACCTAAAATAGATTTATAATTGTCAACTATTGAACTTTTGCATGGCAAGTGGGCTCATACCCTCGTCATCCTCTGTATAAAAGCATTGATCAGGACTCACTAGTCCAGCACTCAACGCGTTTGTAATTTGGAGCACTATATCCCAGCTTCCTTACACCATGATCCAGAACGGAATTAGGACAGCACGTTTGCAAATTCTGGATTTGCAATCGTCCTGTCCTAATTCCGTCCGACACAGAACCGCTGGGTTGCGCAATTTTGCAAGTGCTTACGTGATGTTAGTTAGTCAGCCTTCTTATATTGTTATTTCCACAGCAGATAAAGCTAGATCAAATTTTGGCAATATCGCTTAGGTTAATCGTTTCCCGTAAATATTGGGTCCAATAAAAACGCCGCATAAAATAGACCTTAGAACAATGAAAATAAAAAACTTATTAACCAGCTTACAGAACATGTAAAAGGTCTACTGCCCCCTCGCTGAGTTACCGTATCAAGCCATAGCTATTATTTTTAAAGGCCTTGCCACTCTTGTCAATAAGATAGTGTTGCTGTTTAGTTTAATACCAAGTCACATTAGAAGCAGTAACAGCAAACAAAATTGCCAATACTTTTTTACTTCAGTTTTTATATCTCTTTGACGGTTCGTAGAGCTCGGTTGTTTCCATTTACTCAGCATAGATGCAAACTAGTTATGCGTGGGTTGATAATTTAATCATCATGTCGTCACTGTAAAGAATTACAGGAAACAGGCTTCTCTGTTAATAATATTTATTTTAAGAGCACGAAAAAAATCGTACTAAGTCAGTCTTGAAAATTCTTACTCAAATAGGAAAAGAGTTACGATGACGGAACTTCCAATCTTTGGTTGCTACTGACTGTGGCAAAAACCTACGTTTTTTATCAATATTCAGAGTTTTACAGTGTTTAGGCGCATTATCTAAAGTCTTCCAAACAAGAATACGTTTTAATCTTATCTGCATTGTGTTTGCATTTTAACCGATAAAGGTTTAAATTCTGTGTCGTTAGTGATTTATATCGAGCCACCCTGCCCATTTTCAGAGATATTGATGATTATAATTCTGTAAATACATACTTGCTACGACCACAAATCATATTTGGTCAATACAAAACCTGACCTGTAAATTGCAAAAAAAAACTAAGAAAATATGAATTTCCCGGACTACCTCGCTTCCTCCTTAAGACCGAACAACCTCCAATTTTTCACTCAAATTCGTGTATTGAAATAGGGTAAAATAGTGATGCCGAAAAAGTTTTTATGCAGTTTTGAAGCTGACTGAAAACTTTTTCTCTGACTTATCATCAGTATGTGTTTGGCAAAAAAACAAAAATGCATGATGACTCAATTTAGGAGTCCGGGAGTGTATATGTATCCCTAACTAACTTGCTATCTACACCAATGTATGTTTCCAATCTCTCTATTTTTCGGGTGGGAAAATCCCTCGGACGAGGAAAATATGTCCAATGTCCACAAAAATATCATATTCGCTCTGCTAAAATATCTGTAGTCCGTATCGAGCATTCTTTTAATGAACTCCTTTACTTTGAAATTCCCGTAAGGCTACGTATTTTATTTGCAATTCCAGGCAGTGAAGTAGCTATAAAATCTTTAATTAGCACTGAGCAGTTTTTATTTAGTCCAGCGCAGCATCTGCGTTCTGTTTCATTCGCTTAGGAACACTATACAACACAAATTATGAAAAAAAAATCCGTTCCATGACCCCACTAGACTGGATAAAAAATAAACTGTTATATTGCTGTCGCATCGGTCATTGCCCTGTTACATTATGCTTATGCTGGCAAGAATCTTTATAACTCACTCCTAAGTTACCAAAACGAGAATAATATGCAGAGATACATGAAACTAAAACACTGAAAACACTTTGGAGTGTTAAGACACACACCACGTGTGTTAGTAATAAATACAATTTACTCTTCAGAAATTCTCGCAAGTCTGTACCACTTGTACCAGTGTGTCAGTGCTCGCGTTTCTGAATAATTTTGCGACATAAATAAGAGTATCAATAAACAGAACGGTGCAGAAAGTAAAAGATGTGAAAATGAAGCAGTTGAACTTAATTTATAAATGGGCTAGACTTGCTGGGATGCTGAGTGACGCAATAGTTGTAATTGTTATATCCATATCTGCAGTGACCTTGCTCATTGTTCTCCCATAGATCGCAATAATTTATTATGACTATATTAACTCCCCATTAAAAATGCTTAATCAGTCATTTTATTTACAGATCACATTGCAAGATGAAGCCATCAAAAACAAAGTTCGAGTTATCATGGTAAACTTTTCTAGAACCTCCGTACCCAAAGACAAGGATCTCGTCAACAATATCTACTTGGATGTTGAAAATAACAAAGGTATGGATAATTTTAGACTGTTAAACTCATAATTGACCTTCGTCGTCAGGCCATCCGAAAGCTAGGACGAAAAATCGAAGGACGATAAAATATTCGAATTTTGAAGGGCGTGTCTATCAACGTTTTGTCGTAAACAAATCCTATCGATTAGATTATCTTATTTGCGCAGTATATCAGAGGTTTTGTTTAAAAATAAAAGCGTAACAAACTGGCAACGCGGTTTTGCTTATCATTCATTATGTAGTATTCATTCGTTTAGTTTAAATATTATGACCAGCTCCAGTAGCGGAACGCAGCCGTTCATATTGTTTGTAATCTAAATATCAGTTGAACTTAAATATTATTTAGAGCATTTCTAATTCTATAGTTATAATAATATTGTTAGCCTCAGAACACGTTAAGCGGGATTGTCCGAAAGGGTTATTGCTACCCCGAAACATAAAGGGCTAAGGATGGCACAAAATGGATGGGTTTTAGTCAGTAAGAGTATGACACTCCCTTTCGCTCCACCCAGAGCGGGAGTAGTCAATTGATGATTTCACACCCTCTAAAAAAAAAGCCTCAGAACAAGTAAATTTGCTGTACTAACGACCCGCTCATTCTTCGCACGGCAAAACTTCTCATTTTCTGTACCATATCCAAGTTAAAAACTAGTGTATTTTACACATAAACTTTACGGAAAAAAAATCTCTAAATGATGTGAAAACCACATCAAAATTCGTTACGTTAGTTACGTAGTTTAGAAGAACAACGCGATTACACGGACCGACACTTATAAACGGCATCTCGTAGGTCAACCTGGAAGGTTGTCGGTCTTAACTGTCGGTGTCTCAATAACTTAAGGCCCAGGCTATACAACTGAAAAACTAAGCGACTACACGCTTAAGGGCACGCCCTGTGGAGTACGTGCAGTCAGAGACAAAGATAAACTTTATAATATGTGTAGATACTCGTATCATGCCTTCACTCTTTGTTCCAGATCTGAAAGACAAGAAATCAGTGTACATGATTACGAATGTACTCATGGCAAAGACTATCGAGTTCAGAGTAACAAGAGGAACGTCCTCCAGGATTTTCCATCTTGGAACCGCTTCACCCCTCGTCTTTGGCCTGGAAGAATTCCTGATTGGAGATGATGGAAAACTTATTGCTAAGGTAAGACTATCTGCTTGACGTATATATTTTCTTCATTTTTATCGAGAAGATCGCTCGAGTCCAATCTCGAGGGGTATTGCAGAAGTGGCTAAAGTCATTCATAGGAGTACATGCGATAAACGTTGATAATAACATCACTACTCGATCGATAATCCTGGCCCTATTAGTGGTTGTGTATTCCCATAGACTGACTGTACTATCTGAGTCATTAAACATTTCATAGATGACTATGATATAACATCAGATACTTAAACTGTAAAAATACCCTTTAAAGTATCATCAAAACAAATACCGTTGTTGGTTTTATGAAGCTAACAAGCGTCCACAAGGCTGTAGCTACTGAGTACCATAGAGGGACCAGTTCCTTGTATAAAACTCTTTAGACTCGCTTTGAATAATGAGCAGCGAGTGCATTGTTTTGCATTTATAGTAGTTTAACTACTGGTAGTTTAGGTGTTTCTGTCCTTTGGTGTGTTATAGCGTGACGAATTAGAGTAGGAATGGCAAGCTAGGATAAATCGGGATTTGAGCTAGCAATTTGCTTTAACATCTTGAAGTAACTGTGTTTAACCATACCAGTCAGCTCAAATGTAATTATGTTTGGGAATTCATTAAGGTTATGTTTAACCTAGAAAAATTTTAATGGATGATCAGTAGTATCCATTATTTCTTCAGTAAGATTTACTTTTAATAATTTCCCAAGTAAGACTGCAGAAGCTTATCGAAAAATCAAAGCCGATAATGATTAAAGCTATTAAAGTTAACAATCACATGATTGTCCATTTCCTTTCGTAACTCCGCGAATCGCAATATACCGAGAAAACCCTCGAAACAGATAGCGTTCCGAAGAAAACAAGACTGAATCACCGGTCTATTAAAATTATGTGTGATACCGTCCTGAAAATGGCACATTGTTTGATTTTCTCGCCTTATCGCGACCATTTACCAATAATACGATAATGTGGTTACGTGGTCTCATTGGCATGAATGCTATGGGTGATAATTATGCTGGTTTTCCAATGACTGCACTTGAACATAATACGTTTGAAATTAGAAAGCGTCCTGATGACTAATTGGGTATATAAAAGGGTGGTCAATAACGTTCGTTTTATTAATTGTCAAAACGCGATTTTTATGAAATATAACAATGTGACGTCACAGATTTTTAGAGTCAAATTGAATATTTATTAGTATTTAATGCAATATTACAATTATATATCTTCGCATTATATTTAATTTCTGTACGGTGAGGGAAGTTTTTAAGACGAGCTGTCTTTTATCTATGTGATTTTATTTTTGACCGTTTCAAATAGTCAACTGTTTTTGTAGGTGCATCAGCGTTGTTAAGTTTTAGTAATCAATCCTGAAACGTTATTTTAGTCAACCGTTTGGTTCAAACACAATTTCTCGCACCACTGTAAATCTGAACATGAAATTCGCTTTTCAACAAACCTTTTTCAGGGGACTAATCAAGTTCGATCGAGTGATCTATTTTCAGACCTCAAACCATTCGTGTTTGCTGACCATATAATACTTTTCTTCTGACAGTATTAATCCCAAACTCAAACCCTCCTACCATCATTTGTCGGGCCTGTACTTTCTTACTTCGACTATTATAATCACCAAATACAGCTGCTTAACATAAGTTTTTATTTAGGTCGTTACCAAGTGTTGCGTCAACTGACAATTTGTTACACATAACAGGAGCTGCTTTGTTTATCGCTTGTATGGTTTTCATGCGGGTAGGCTTGTTAATACCATGTATCATGCATCATGTGAGTGATCTATAAGCTCATTACGCTAATACCACGCGTGACCTCGTGTAAAACATCCATCCAACTCTCGGTGCAAAAATAGAATAAATAGTTTGTTTTATTCAAATTTTTACATCACTAGCATACGTATATTTGAGCCTACTCCTCTCCAACCACATCTTTTCTATCAGTTTATTATGATCGGATCCTTAACCAGATTAATTCAAGCTGAGGTCTGTTTGAGGCAGACTGAAAAGAATGCAACGGTGATTTTATTTCACAGTGCTGTTTCTTTTGTATCATAGCGTCTTTGGAGTCCTTCAAGGCATTATAATTGGCCCACTGCAACAAGTCTATATTAATTTCATGCTTCCCAATTTTTAAGCCCGATTTTATTTAACATTTAAAATGCTCCAAGTCATTTTCATAAACAGTATGTTCCATATATGTAGATATCATCGTTTCAGTTGGAAGATAAAAAATCGATTGAACTATGAAACGTTTATAAAATACAAGCATTTTCGAAATATCACTATCCGATATAATGATTTGGTTCCGAGTCAAACCTGACCCAGATACAACTAATACGATAAGTGACGTCACGACACGATCCGACCGCCATGCGGTCTGTGCCTCCGAAGGTATAACTGTGTCAAAGTTTACGTTATTTTTGTATAGAATATTTGCCAAACGTGTGAATGCTTTTCTTTTATTTTGAAGATGCTACAGCTCCAACGTTTCAAATGGCTCTGGGAAATGATATGGTAGTATATACTCGTATATTAGTACCAACGACTGTCATTTCAATATCGTGTAATAAATCTAGTATGTTTGTCTGAGTCGTGTTTTACCATTTAAGCTAGTAACACACTCATTGTTGAAGCCTTGCAGTTGAATAACCGTGAAGTTGCAACAAAAACACAAATGTTGCTCTTGACTCGATGACCTTATACTAAACCTATTGACTATTGTGTGATTTTCCGCATAGTCAACTAGTTTTCAAACAATCGCTTCGATGTTATCTCTACTAAACTATTGATTCATATCCCTCATAGATAGTGTACAATACGTTCTTTTGACGCAGTCATTTCAATACGTTTCTTAAAGTCTGCATTGTTTCACGTCATTCAGACTAAACATGCTTCAAGTGTATAAACATATCGATGGAATTGTTATATGAATTGCTTCTGCGCACTCCAAATGTTATTCAAATCTAAATAACCATTATGAAACATAATAAAGATACTTCTCTCTACAATTTACGTCTCTTTCCTTGCAGATGTCTGTACCAATACACTATAGCCTGGATTAAACGTATATCATAAGTGGTGTGAAGCATAAAGTCGTAAATAAGAATGAAAATGTTATTTATGTGAATTAACTCTTGATTGTGTGGATTTCATAACTCCTCATCGAGTAGTATTCAAAGTAATTCTCGGAAACATAATGCAGTCAGTTTCGCTCATTTTACTAAACCACTAAGATTATACATATTTAGTCTAATAATAATGGCAAATGGTCTCGCTAAACATTATTTTCTTCATGTTTCACCGAGCTGTGCCGCCGTGTGCTTTGGTCGAATTTCTTACTTTAACGCAGTCACGCACCATTTCTATCATTGGTGTTTGCTATATGTAGTGTTCTTTAGGAAGTTTTACCACCACTACTACGTACTATTATACCCTAAATCTGTAAGGGTTAATGCTAGATCAGCGCCTTATTGGCACTGCCAGCTATCTATCTACTTAACGGATAGAGACGCCATGTTTCTTTATCAGTTAACACTCAATCTTGATAGCAGACGGGTCTGCCCATGGGTCTCCAAGATAGTCTTATTTGTTTGCAATAATAGTATCTGCAAGTCGTCTAAACCCAATTTGTGTTTCATTTAGAAGCTCAGAGACAGTATCACGCCCACGAGTTGATGATTTACCTCCGGGAATTTACCTGGCATCAAACATTTTAGCGTTTAAAAGCTTGCCAAGATTATTAATTATTTGATATGAGAATGAATAATATTTATTGCACCTTTTCAAAGCATACTTATTATTTAAGATTTGCCGTGCGCAGAATACGTGCTTGGACGTGGTGTTGTCGACACGCCCGTCATACGATTTTCCTAATACGATCCGATTTAGATTTTGATCAAAAGCCTGCCGCTATCACACAATGCTTGGCTGCTAGACTTCCTTATACTTTAAGGAAGTCTATTGTATAGATTACTATGTGGTATGTTGCCTTTTTATCTTTTTTCTTCTTAACTTTTTACCTATACTGTGCCGTAGCGGTGATAAAACTAGGAATAAAAAGGTATACCTTTGATACGAGGAATATTCCAATCAAAGGATTACCTTTTATATTTATAATACCTACCATGTTAAGTGTTATTTATTGAAGTGCAATATATACAGTAGCGTTTGTCAATCCAATAATAACATTTTATACAATTACAACCTTTCGTTTTTATAATACCATGTTAAGTGTTATTTATTGTAGTGCACTAAATACAGTAGCTATTATCAATTCACATAAGATAAACGACTTAATTGCAACATTTAAGTATTGGATTACGTTATCAGCAGGATAAGAGAAACACACTACCGGTGTCCGGTAGCAATGGTTTTCGTCTTGACGATATTCTAGTAATACTAGAATAGTCTTTATTATGTCCAGTCAGCACATCAAGTAACCACAAACTGTCAGATTTTCTCAATCTATTTTGAACTAAACTATCAAAGATTTAAGGTATAAAATCATTTGGAGAAATGTGACAGTTTGGTATAACTTGATGCGTTGGCGTCAGTACTTCATAAAAATACAGATGTATATTATCAATTATGTAGAAAATGTTACTAGGGGTGACACGATGGGCAGTCTTATCGCTGAAAGCGATCTTTTAAATACTACCTTTGGATGGATTAATGGAAAACTAGAGACAATACTGCAGGCACAACAACATTTCGTTATTTACGTTGTTGTCAAATATTTCCTTACATTTGGCAGAAAATCGGCAATCTAACCTATAGCCATGAACACAGCTGTGTCTTTCTGTTCTATCTCACAGTGCCCCGCACACACATACGTGCTCAATACATTTTGATACATTCTAAGCCAGTGCCTTCAATACAAATGTGTTTATTGTCCATACATTGCAATGCGTGTTGAAGGCACTCAGTAGGGATTTTGGCGACACGTATGCCTGTTGAAGGCACTGAGCTTAGAATAGCACCTGACAAAAAAATTATGGTAGTGTATGCGTGATGACTGATGATAAAAGAAACAGTCATTTGTCAGCTGCTCTCTCTGATTTTTAATGCTTTCGTGCAAATCATAGCATATCAATCATCATTGTGTTATCATACTCGTAGACAGCAACTGTCTTGTTACTTGTCAGTTTTCCGTCATAATTGGGTATTTGAAAGGGTAGTCAATAACGTTACTTTTTTGTACGCGATTTGTATGAAATATAACAATGTGACGTCACAGATTTTTAGAATCAAATGGAATACTTATTAGCATTAATTCCAATTTTGCAATTATATCCTCACAAAATATTTAATTTCTGTACTGTGATGGAAGTTTTTAAGACGATCGGTCTTTTATCTATGTGATTTTTTTTTTGACCGAGTCAAATAGTCAATTACTTCACACCAATATTCATTCATATTTCTTCTCCTGTAGTGTCGTAACATCTTACTATTCATAATTTTGAAAGCTCTTGCCCTTGAAACGAGTACTTGTAACACGTATGACGTTTTTTTGTCGTAGAGTTCTTTGCTCTTTTTTCTTTCGTGGAAACAGGTTTTATTTATGGACGCAAGCTGCGACCTGGGTGTATGCCCTTTTATTATTATGAGTATGACGGTTACGACAATATTGCTATACTTTTGCCAAGACAAAAACGAAATATAAATATTTTATTTTTTTATCTTTAATGGATATCTTACGTTCACTTCAACGACTCCATAAAACAAACGGAATTTGTAATATTTTCTAGTAAATTCCCCACTATGAGTTATCAGGTTGTGGTAATCTCGTTTAACTTAGTTTCAGGTATAAAAACGTTCACTGTCTGTCTGTCAATCTATACGATGTTTCAATTCAATAGAATGATTGCAAAATGATCACCCAAAAGAGGGTGAAATAAAAAAACTCTAGACTGAAAGAAGCTAACAGTATTTCATTTTTCTGACAGCCCGACCCCTCGACAATTTGAAAGTGCCTGTTTGGTATTAGTGCCTTATTGTTTTATTTGGAAAAATGCTTTGAGTTTGAGGTCAGGAGCTCCACGACCTGATCCCACCATCGCCCTTTTAGTTCCGGAATATCAAACGTACTGCAGGGTTGATATCCTTACCAGGCGTAATAAGCGCCTCTCCTCCACATTTATTATGTGGAACTCTGCCAGCGTCTGTGTTCTCTTCCACATATACTTTTTTTTTTTTCTTTCTTTTCTTTTTACATAATTATAACCCTTCAAAGTAAGAGTGAACAGGCATTTTCTGGCAAACTCGTTCCATCATAGACTAGACCTCATCCATTGCTTTTCATCAGGCGTGATCGAGGTCAAGAGCAGGCCCATTCCACAATAATCAAATACCTTATAGGTAATGCAAACAGGTGCAGAGACAGCCTAAACAACCAAGATTTTCTGACGGACTGGCAACAGGAGTAGGCATACTGGAATTTATCCACATTTTTGTTAGCCATCCTTCAGATCTTGTGATGGAAGCATTAGCTGACTTAAAAGCAAAGTGACGTACATTTGAAATAAACCATTTGGTCTGATTGAATTGTGATTCACTCTAGTGCAGTTGTTCTATTTCGATCTTTATTGGTCGGCCAGCGCAGACGCACGTGTGACTAATTAATAAAACGAAAGCTTCTTTAAATATCGCTGAACGTGGTGATAAAACTATTGAAAGCGACTTTGTTGGAAGTTTCTCAGATATCCTTGAATATGGCATAAGTGGGGAAACATTGAGTAAGTAAAGAACTGTTTTTGCCTGAAAATCTTTACCTGCGGAATCTGAATGATCATATTTAGTAGATAAACTCTTTGCTGAAGAAGAGTTCAATTCAATTCTTAAGCCGCTGTTCCACCAGAGTGCAGCACTGTACTGCACAGTGTACGGCACAAATGTTTCTTTCGGTGGACCAACTCAAATTTGTAAATGTTTAATTTACAAATATGCTGCACTGCACGCTTACAAAAATTACGTACAATTTTGCTGGTGGAAACGGATCTGCAGCTCAGTACGTGCACTGTTGGAGTTCAGCACAAAATGTTCGTGAAAAATGTGCTGAACACAATTTTGGTGGAATCGCACCTTTACACCATAATTGCCTACGCACTTATCCGAAAATCCGTTCCGTTCTTAATCCGTTGCTTTATACGTTTGAAAAATTCTTCTGCTCGACAATGTCAGTGACGCAATAAATGTCGACAAAATGTCAAAATTAAAGGCATTGCCACTGTTAGTATGTTACACAATTGTTCCGTTATCTGGCTTTTGGTTTCAATAAATCCTTGCAACAATGAAAGAAGTATTGGCATATTAAGCTGTTCTATAAATAATCTTATTAGTTCTATTACCACAACAAGTCGTATATTGACTTACAAAGACGTGTGTGAGGTGTGTCTCGATATAAAGGCATTGATTGGCGGATTGCCATGCTATATGTAACTGTCAACCAGTATTGAATTTTATGACCAGCATTAATAATTAGCAATTTTGCTTGACTTGTTTGATGGAATAGCATAAACGAGACGATAACAATAAATAAACGTGCTTTGGACATCAATCTTCTTCTTTTCGTGTAGTTAGTGACTAACCTGGTGTCAGAGTTTTAATGCTGTCCATGGGCCTCTGACTTAGCATCACATTTTGTTGAGAAATATCTCTCAGGCATGCGGGTTTCCTCACGATGTTTTCCTTCACCGATTTTAAGCAAGTGATAATTATACAATACGCACATGAATCCGAAAAATCAGAGGTGCGTGCCCTGGGTTCGAACTCGAGACATCAATATAAAGTTATTACGCGCTTTGTTCTAATAATCAACATATTCTCGTGAATATACATAAAATGTCACATGTGTGTATTTGAATAATTTATTAGCCATGTCCGTATTTGTGTTATATGTTTTTCTATCTAGATGCCTACTGGTTTTCATTTGCGTGTTAATCAGTTTAATATGCATACTTGTAATAATGCGTAGTATATGACTCATCAAAATACTATCTCAAATCTCAATCGAACATCAAAACAAAGTGATTTAAGTATAATATATACGAAACAATCAATCTGCCTAGCCTTTTCCCAACTATGTTGGGGTCAGCTTCCAGTCTAACCGGACGCAGCTGAATACTAGTATTTTACATGGAGCGACTGCCTGTCTGACCCCTACAACCCAGTCAGTAACTGGGTAATACGATACCCCTTGGTAAGACTCGCTGTCAGACTTTCGGGCTTCTGACTACCCGTAACGACTGTCAAAGAGCCACGATTGACAGCCGGGACCAACGGCTTGACGTGCTTTCCGAGGCACGGAGGAGTCTCGATATATTGAGATGGTCACCCATCAAAATACCAACCCTGGCAAGCGTAGCGACTGTTTATTACTACTTAGCAACATTTCAACAAATTCTGATACGTAATAGAACTTGAAATGAAAATTATTTTCCACCGCAGCTCAGCAATTAGGCATGTATTGATTTGTGCCCTAACCTTCTCGCTTAGCTAGAACCTCGCCGTGTGTTCCGATATCGATTTTTGTTGTTACCTAGGTACCTGTTGTCTAGTGAAGCGGTAACACTAACAGTAATAAATCGATAACATCGGTCTAGATAATAGACTAAGTCGAGAGTGTGGACTAGACATGCGCAAAGTTTCGTTCCATACTTTCCTAGCTATAATAGCTAGCTAGGAAAGTATGGAACGAAACTTTGCTTTTCATTAAGAGTTTTTCTTTCAGAGTTTATCCCTCGATAGAGACTTAAACCTGGAATCTAATAAAAAAAAATGTTTTAACTTGTCTAAGACTATTGAATTCCATAAACAAACATGGAGGTTCCATATTCAACATTTTGTCATAAAAGATCATGATTACAATAATAAAGGAAAATCTACCTGGAAATTACTGGAAAAACTACTCACTACTCAATTGTGTGCAATTTCAAAGTTATTGCTAGAAAAAACCCAGACTTCTAACAAATTATACCAAAACAGGATGGGAACTGCTAATTTATTACGACGCATTTTGTTAGTAAATTGGACTCGTCGTAAATCGAACAGTCACGAATAACGATTGTTATTCCTAGAGGTGCGTTTTGTTTTAGCTAATTTCTTTAAGCTACACGTAAGTACTTACTCTGGTTTTTAATCGATGGAATAACTTGCATGCACATGATAATGTTTCTTTACTTATTGATAAGCTGCATTTTATGGTAGATTCGCAAGAATATTTGAATTTGAATATTCTAAATTATCTTGTTCTTGTTTTTTTTGCAATTTGCAGGTTGTCAGATTGAATTTTGATGAAAATATAATTTGCTACCATAAAACATAAATGTATTTACTTACGTAATTATCACCATAACAATCATCAATTTGAAATAAATTATTATTATTATCAATTCAATCTCTCTAAGTGAAAATTTCACCGATGAGACTGAACGCGAACAACTAAACGCGTGGTTTTAGAATTTTGCGAGCTACATTTGCTCATCCACCATAAAATTACCTGGCAAGACAATTCTGTCAGTAAACGGCGAAAATGCCCTTTGTTTTTTGTAGTGCACAAAAAATATACGTTGTGAAATATTGGGACCAATTGAATCCGTTGAATCGATCTTATGTTTTGACATAAGACCCACTGCGCACTTTTAACTAACCACATCAACTTTGTTTTCAAACGATTCGTTCCGGCATTGTTTACAAACCATTCATTGAATTCTCGCTCCGTTATCGCTGTTCGAACAACATTGAAAACAATCTACAAAAAGAAATAGGTTCCACCGAGATTTGAACTCGGATCGCTGGATTCAAAGTCCAGAGTGCTAACCATTACACCATGGAACCGGACGAATGAGGTTCTGATTTTTCGAGACTCTTTCGAGACATGAAAGTTTTTAGCTTTCGAAAGATGTTAGGTACTCATTAATTAATTGCTTATTCAATAGTTGTAATAGTTATCCGTGTTAAGGACGTTATCTAAATGTATGTTATTTAAACATACATTCATTTTCATGGACTAATGAAAATAACGACGTAATAATTTTTTAAATTATGAATGTACCTTCGACTCGACTTGTTAGTAACTTGAAGGATGTTTATAATTATTATTGTCAACAAAATTGTGCAAGCGGTTTATCCTAGGTCAATGGATGAGTCGACCTTGACATCTTAGCAGGTGTAAGTAGTTCGTAGGTAGGTCATGAGTTTTTAACTCGATTGATCCTAAGGTAAATTAAATATCAAAGTATGTGTAGTGTCTATAAATTCAAATTACAACCATTATCCAAGTCAGCCGTACGAGAATACCTTCTTTGTTTCTGTGAAACGGTAAAATGACGAAGTGCAATATTGAAGTTGATCCCTTTTTAGTTGGTTGGTTATATTATCTATGTACTTACTAAAGCGCAGGCTACACCGCGGGCTAGGTACGTGAGATACTTAGCTTACAATTTGAATAGCGCAAATTCCACCGGCCAGGTGTTGCTTGACTTATCGGTTCAGACCTAACAACGGAACATAATAATAATAAAATAACCGACGCAAATTCTATGCAACAAAGGAAATTGAATCGTCCACTCATTACTTTAAAGCTCATATTTATATGACATATAGGAATCTGCGCGTTCCATCGCACATTTTGCGGAATAGAGTGCATTGCGGCGTGCCCCCGGCTGCCGCGGCTTTCGGCCGGATTCGCTCGGATGCCGTCGGCTCGTCACGCGCACATACCGGCCGCCATTTTGTTTGCGTCTTTCACGTTGTGAATCGTGTACTAGAGTAACTCTTTAAATAATGGATATCGATGAAAAGCTTATTTCTTTAGTAAAACAACATGAATGTCTTTACAACGTCAATTCACGTAAATACAGTGACAAACTCAGCAAGCAAAACGCATGGGACGAAATAAGTCTCGAAATGGGAATTTCAAGTAAGAACATTTCTTAAATTTAAACAACATCGATGCCTTTTTATTTTTAATTACTATTCTTGAATGACGTCTGTGAAGTAACGCCAATTTATTAAGCCTGTGTTGTATCTTTTCAGTTCAAGAGTGTATAAACAAATGGAAGCGACTTAGGGATCATTTCAGGAAAGCTCTGAAAACCCGGGAAAAAAGTGAGTCTGCGGCTGCCAGACGGCGTCCTCTAAAGTACGAATGTGATTTAGAATTTCTAAAACCTTATGTGAAATACTACGATGAAATGAAGAACTCGAATTTCGTAGTCAATTATGAAAATACAGCGGCCATCAGTGCCACTGCTGACAGTTATGTAAATCAAGAGATAATGGATGACATGGCACTAGATTTCGACGAATCAACTTCAGCACTTCCGATTAAAATTGAGCCTATGTCTATGGTAACGACTTCTATTCCACATTCAAAAGCAACGTTATCAATGGATGTAAGACCGACGGTGGCGGATATTCTACAAAATTATCTGGAGGCCAAGGCAAAAAAAGAAAAGGATCCCATAGACGCATTTTTTTTGGCAATGGCTGCTAATGTCAAAAGACTACCAGAGAGAATACAGTTGGAAGTTAAACAGAAGGTTTTTAACGCCATTCATGATGCAGAGTTGAAGGTGCTGAATCAAGGACCCTAACTGGGCTCCATATTCTACAACTAATTAAAAATGGCGTGCAAAGGAACAATGTTTGAACAAGAAGTCATGTAATTTTGGTTTATAAAAAAATAAACTTTTAAAACAATGGTTTTGTTTAAATGTTAGTTAAGAATATTGTTGTTATAAATGAGTACCTACTACGTTCTGTTGAACTTGCGTACCTATCCTAAACCATGTGCCTTCTCCTATATGCCCTCGGTGTAAAGTAATTTTGTCAATTTAAATTAAACCGCAATAGAATTCTATTGCAGCCCACGGGTACACTACGCAACCCTTTTATTTTTTTCCTTTGAGGGTGGGAAATCATCAACTGACTCCTCTCGCTCTGGGTGGTGCTGGTGACTAAAACCCATCTATGTTCCTTCCTGAGCCCTTTATGTTCCGGGGTAGCCGTAAACATTTCGGACAATCCCGCTTACCCGGCAGGCTTCGGCCCTAACGGGCCCCTTTAAGGTGACGTGCGACCCAAAAATGATGTTTTGTCGCATTTAGGCTGCTCGCAAAATCAATTTTTGGCCTCAAAAACAACAAATTTTCAGTTTTGTTTTTCGTGATTATCAAAATTAAAGATATTCTTTAGTGAATTATGAGGGCCAAAACACGATTGACACAATTTGGCTCGATACAAAAAATCGCAGTTTCCCCAAAATAGCATTTTTATACACGTTTATGAAGAGAAAAACCAGTTTTATTCGATTGTTATTAGACTAATTTTAATAAAATTTCGTCTACACGTTCACTATTAACTACATTAGGGGATTATGGTCTTATTTTTTCATAAATAGAGCAAATTTATTTAAAAAAAGAAGTATTTATAAAAAGCGAGCAGTGAATTAGCGCGTGGCCGGGAATTCCATGACGCCCGCACCCCGTCAGTCGGCCGCAGCGCGCCTTAGAGAGCACCCGCGTACATCTTTATTGCGCCCGCTGTCGTCGACTATCTAAGAGAATATTGAAGCGTAAAGTGATACCTAAGCCACAAAAATGGTGAATAAATGTAATAAAGTATAAACGTAGTAAATAAATAAATAATATCCTTGGACATTTAACACAACGCCATATCGTCCCAAGCTAAGCAACCTAATGCTTGTGTTATGGTAACGAGATGGCTGATAAACTACTTATATACATTTTTTTTTTGTAAATACATACATAATTATAGATAGAAAAACACCCAGACTCGTAACAAATACTTGCAGGCTTTCAAATATTTGTTCCGTGCGGGAATCGAACCCACGACATAGTGCGCAGCAGTCAATCGCTCAACCACTGCGCCAACCGTCTCGTCAGTAAGAATAAAGTTGAAAATCCTTCAAAGAAATTTGACAGATTAGGGTAGAATGAAATAGAATATTTTTGTTTGCGTTGGTGCAAGACTATTCCGAACTTAAATTTTTCCAATTGAAAATGAACCTTGTGTTTGGAATAAAGTTGAAAATCCTTCAAAGAAATTTGACAGATTAGGGTAGAATGGAATTAAATATTTTTATTTGCGTTGATAACTTGATATCTGGACCTCTGTACATTACGACCGTGAAAGAATCATCAACACTGTTTCATTCGTTTTTGAGAAAATCAACACAAAACAACCAGTTTGTTTGTCTGTCCGCGATTTTCGAATTACATACATACTACTCTGTCAAGAAAGTACCGGGAAAAGATCAATAATACACAAAATGTCTGTTATTCATCCAAATTTATTTTATCACCTTCAAAGTATGCTCCTTTAGAAACGATACACTTGCGCCAACGAATAATCCATTCATCAAAACATTTTTTAAACGCTGCTTCCGGAATTGAGTTCAGTTCTCGCCGCGAATTCTCCTTTTTCGGTTTCGGTTCAGTTGGAAGGCGCCACTCCGAAGCTTGTTGACTAGTTTGCATGTCAAACTCGTAAACCCACGTCTCGTCACCAGTAACAATGCGTTTCATGAATGTTGGGTCCGAACTGACTCGTTCTAGCATGTCCTCAGCGACTTTCATGCGATTGAGTTTTTGGAGAAAATTCAGATCTTTTGGGACTAGCCGAGCAGCAACATGTTTCATACCCAAATGATTAGTTAAAATGGTACGGATCGACTCGTGAGATACAGAAAGTTCGGCGGCTATCTCTCTCAGAGTTGAATGGGGATTTTCAGTCACTATTTTCTTCACTTAACTTCAGTTGCAGACGTTGACGGCCTACCAGAGCGAGGCAAATCTTCCATCACATCTCGACCGCTTTTGAACGCTTTGAACCCATCGATCGTTCTTTATTAGTGATCGATGTTTGAACCACTCATAAGCACGAGTTTTTGATAAAGTCGATTCACCGTAAGCCTTGTGTAACATTTTCAGTGACTCCGAACACGAAATTCCATTGGCGATGCAAAATTTAAGACAAACTCTTTGTTCGATATTTTTGTCCATTATGAAATTCGCAATACACACTATATATGATATTACTAAAACCAGCACTGTATTTAATATAAATAACAGATGCAACTCAAACTCCGCGCTAAAATGGAAAACAGTTGTGCCAATCTAACAACTACAAAAAAAACAAAAATTTGAATTTGGAACCATAAACAAATCATCCATTCCCGATACTTTTTTGACTGAATGTACATAGAGTTTGAAAACAGAACCTCAATTTTTAAATGTCAATTAATAATAGGCGGAGATGTCCTGTTCAAATATTATTTATTGTTATAGTTATTTATTCTAAGGGGCCGCATTCTTTCTCGTAGGCACACTAGGCACGTTTCATTTATTTATTGCACTATATTAAAAAATATATAAATAAATAAATAGGTACATTCTCTATCTACTACACAACTAATACAAACTAGTTCTACAAGTTGCCGCTAGCTAGCCAGTGGCGTGCGGCGGAGCGGGGGGCCCCGCGCGCCTCTCAGCCGCCCGCGTCTGCTTCACCCTCTCAATACCTACGTGACGACGATACCATTTCGCCTTAAATGCTGGCATATCTTTGAGGCGCGCGTGGAACACGTACACTACGTAGTACTTAGCTTTACTTTGTGTGAAAATGTTGACGAAATCACCCTCTACGCGCAGATGCGCTGCGTCATGAAGGATCGTACTGTTTTAAAAAAAATCCAGGTCCAGCAGTACAAGAACCTTTCCCGCTAGATCTAATTTTAGTAAAACATGATCTCTTTATTCCGGCACAATAGAATATTCTGAATTTGAATATTTGCCAAACCCTTGAAATTCAAGATTCGAAACACTCACGCCTTCTTCCACAGACAACAAATAGATATAAAAAAAAGGTTTGCTAACGATTATTTTTCTTTTAATTTCAGGAACCAGTGACAATCAAGTCCAAGTCTCTTCACTGGCAAAAAGTGGGCCCGTCCGACCACCTCTACATCCCTGGCAAGCAAGGCACCGCTTGCAAAGTGTAGATCATATTCTTTTCACTATGAAGCACGCTTGGAGCTACATATACAATGATGCAAAGGAGTCTTATTGTATGGTAGGACAACTTACACCTCTTGAGTACCAATTGCAACCAATCACCAGCTTTTAAATAATAAGCCCTGTAGTTCGGCTATAAAATTACGAATTCATATTGAGTTCAAGCAAGCAACGCTTAAGTTGACTGGGAAAAAGAATATATGGTTAGCCTTATATTAGTAAAATTATGTTCCAAGGCTTTTTAGGGTGATGCGGGCATATTTTCCCTAATATTACATCTAAAGTATTAATTCAAGAGCAACTTTTTTTTCTTAAAGGGGAAGCGCCAAGATGGCCCGCGAAATTCAAATTTTCATACGTACTTGCTTCGTCGCAAATCATATTTTGATCAACATAAATACAACCTGACACTGACCACGCGAGCTACCCTGGCGCTTCCCCTTTAAGGGCAAAGTGAACTGATTAAAGCACTAGTTAGATAAGAAAACGTCTACATTTCATAAAATAATTTTAAAATATTAATTTCAAGGAGTATTCTATGTACTTAATTTTCGATTTGTATAATTAATTATGATTGCATGTGCCGATAAATTTATAAGTGTGTTTAATTTCAAGTCAATGTTCGTCATTATCTAATAATTATTTAGATTATGATTATTTTGTTTCTTTTAACCGATTTACGCTGTTCAACGCGAGTTACGTGTGTATATTAGAAAAAAATAATAGCAGTATTTAGAACAAATTTTATTATTAATTATTATGGCAGACCTGCACCTACATTTACATGAGAAAAATTGATAAAACGTTCAACAGCTTTTGTGTATAGGTCCTTTAAGTCAACGATATGCTGCTTATAATATACATAAGGCACAGCTGTCGGCCGATTCGTAGTAGATGCAGTAAAATATGTGGCTTAGCCATGACTTAGATATAACTTAGCGTAGCAGAACAAATTATTTGCTGTTTAGAAAGAAATATTGGTTATAAAAATCACTTAGGACATAACCTAATCGTTGTCGTCTAGTATTGATATTAGTATTAATGCATTCCAAAATATTTCTGTGTACTTCATGTACTTAATTGTGTGACGTATTTTATTTTTAAAGTCCTATGCAGACTATAGATGTTTTGTGAGGTGAAATCTGCGGCGCATGAAGAAAGTATGATAAGGTCTGCATCATTTTTGTGTTGTCTCTTTTGAAGGGCACTAGAGGGCGTCGCGGATTGTCTCAAGTCTGCACAGGTCCTAACAGTGCACCATAATGTCTGTGATTATTTTTTTTTCTTTGAATAATTTATCAAAGAGTTTTGTTTTTGTTTCAACCAGTATTCTGTTAAGTATTTTTACTTATTTATGACCGTTTTGTGTTTTGTACTTTAAATAAGTATGTGATTTGATGTGATTTTTTTTTTCATTTTTGTCGTTTTCATTGTCTTATTATCACAATCATTTAAATAAATCGTGTCTTAGTAATAATTAAGTCTTGTTTTATTTAAATCTCATGCACTAGTAGGTTTCTTCGATAGGTAACATCTTTAGTGTTTATCTATACATAACACAAACGGCACGTTTCATATAATGTGGCTGCTATTCTAATATATTTTAATTTCTTAACAGTTCAACGAAGTCACGGTAGATGCTAGTTACAGATAAACCTGATTTTGCAACAGTAAGATGAAGGTTTAAAATCACAATGGTTCTACTGGGTATCCCAACTCACTTCAACCTTTTGACCGCCACGTCAAAAATGAAAAAGTGTGCCCTCAGCGCCAAGCTCCGAATTCATCCTTTAATACCTACAAAATAGTAGTGAGGTCGAAATAATTATAATAATAATTATTATTATTTATTTAAGTACAGAGGCCAGCACATCAAGTTACCACAATCTGTCAAATTTCTTTGATAGTATTTCAACTTTATTGCAAAGACATAAGGTTCATTTTTAATTGAGAAAATCTGACAGTTAGGGATAGCTTGATGTGCTGGCGTCTGTACCTACGTTTAAAATTCTGTCACCCAGTCGCGACCGTGGCGCTGACAGTTAGGGATAGCTTGATGTGCTGACGTCTGTACCTACGTTTAAAATTCTGTCACCCAGTCGCGACCGTGGCGTGCTGGGCACATTTTGGTTGGTCGTCTATACACGACTGTGGCGGTCAAAAGGTTAAATTAAATTTTGATAGAAAATAGCTGAGTTATAATTTCGTTCATTTTATAAGGAACTCGTTAAACTTTATTCTTCTAAAGCCAGCGGTTTAGGTTGTCCATTGGCTGTCAAGTGAATATAAGAATTGTATCAAGTGGATAAAACCGTGTGCCCGATGGAATTTCCAATGGAGAAAAATGGCGAATTCCATATAAACTTCCTATTTAACCCATTTTGTGGCTGAATTAAAAAAAAATCCTGATTTAAGATTTTTAGTAGAATGAGTTAAAAATTCTCATACTGTTCCGCTTTTACTGTAAAAGTGTAAACATATTCTATTGTTTTTGACGTTAACAATCGCTCTTATAGATCCATAAATATTGTTAACCTTTTGAACGCCCATCTATATAATACGCGATGTGTCCTCCAGCGCCACGCTACAAATGTATAACGTATCTATAGTCAAACGTAGGGATGGGATTAATGTCCTATCGACAAATAATATTAGAAGTTGAAATTAATGTTTATTCACCAATTTACGAAGCTAAATAAAAACTGATACCGTATTTTCATATTTTGTTTCATTTCATAAAAAAATCAATATGAAAACCTGGATATATTTCCCATAATAAAAGAAAAGAATTGTAAATTTATTAGACGTGTGTTCTAGAAGGCACATCCCTATTTGTCTCCAAATGTAATCCTTCTACTTCATATCAAGTCGTTGGCGCTCGAGGCACGTCAAAATCCTTTCTGATATAAGGATGTCTAGATGTCGATGTCTATGGTATTTTTGGGTTGTTGTACATTCGTCACTAAGTAAATTCGTCATATTTTAAAAAATCCATACATTGAAAGTAAATTCGTCACACGTATTAAAAATATGTGTAAATTCGTCAAAAACCCTCTTTTAAAAAAAATATTCTTTAAGTAGCGATTGCAGCCAAAATTTTTTATTTAAATCATTCACTTGAAAACTGTGATTTTTATGTAGATGTAAGGTAAATTAGTAAACGTGCTGTGATTATGAAAAATATACAACATTTTCATTCTACTTCTTATTTATATTTTGCTATCGGTACCTACGGATTATAATGATGTGACGAATTTACAATAAACAAAATTAATATATTGGGAATTGTGACGAATTTACACATATTTTTTTTGTGACGAATTTATTTTGTGACGAATGTACAACAACCCGTATTTTTCTATTCACTGTGGTCGAGTTACACGTGCATAACCTCAACCGATTCATGCATTTTATTTCGTTTACTTCAATCAATAGAAGCTAGATACGTGGTTTTCTACGTGTTTTTTTAAAAATGAAAATGGAGGGTAAGTCACTGTTTTACGCAGATGTTACAGATCTTTTAAAACCACACCTTGTAAAACTCGCAATAATTCGTCATATTCACCGTCACTCATTTTTTGTTAGAACACGTGCGCTAACGCAAGATGTTGCACTACACTAAAATAGTCACTATGACCTTGAAACCCGGCCGCTTATGACGTCACAGATTTACTTCTATACAAGTTCGTGGCGTTGTGGGCACTGACAACTAGCCACTTTGTAGGGATGGGTTTTTCAAACGGTGTTTCACTATCGACAATGATTAGAAAACCTATTTATTCTTGATTAAGGTGAATAAAACGTAGTTTATAGTTTGCAATATTTATAAAATATTATTTATTCACGTCATTTTCTTGCAATAATAGTATTTTATGATCGTTTCGACGAGATGAAATATAGCGAGGTTTGCTGGCTTACTTTATATCAAGTACTTGGCGTTGGGGGCATTGAAATATTTTCTGGCGTTTTGGTTTCTATTGAATATAAAACAAACAAGAACTTATTATGTGTGAAAAACTTAAAAATATGGCTTATAACAGGGCAATTTTCCATAAAAACAAAATAAAAGGTCTTGTAAAAGTCGTAAATTTATTTTATACCATAATTACTTCTAATCAAGTAGTGGCGCTGAGGGCACGAAAATCTCGAACTTGTATAGAAGTGATTGGCGTTCAAAAGGTTAATTTAAAAAAAAACGATTAAACGCAAAATTCCAACCGTTAAATTCCCTTTAAAACACGATTACCTTAAGCATGATACATGCAATTTTCTATTTTGTGCTGTAATTAGCAAATTAATCGAAATATAGTTTGGAAATCGACCCTGTTATGGATTTCTTTTTTCATTGAGCAAGTTTAATTTACTTATCGTGTATTGAACCATCAAACAAGGAGTATCTATGACATACATTCTTTTCAGGACCTAAACACTGATTTTGCGATGTAAAATTGATTCTAAAGCAGGAAAATTCGGATTTACCTAACCTCCCGTTAATATTCAATGATTCAATTCATCCAATGAAACTGAACGCGATCAGCATAGCTAAACCGCGTTCAAGATCTGTCAGTGTCAATATTCCCAGAAAAATAATAACACAGCCCTTACGTGCTGATCCTGTTTGCTTACATTGGATAAATTCAACTTCCGGACATTTCGATATGCTATGCGAAGCAAAAGGCGTCATATCACTTGTTGGCCAGTAAAATGGAAAATAGTACCTATGCAGATTAATGCTGCACAGCATGTGAAGCTGTGTGATGCCGAATGCTGTATGTCGCAGTATATTATTCCAATATTTGAGTTGAGGCTTATTAGCACTTCTCTTCGTATTGGTTCGTAAAACGCATTTTAATGAATTGCCAGAAGGGCACTACTGTTCACCTAAACAACGAGATAATCACTGGGTTGTCTCCAGACCTCATATAAAGGGGGGCGGACCAAGAAATAAAACCACCAGGTTTGTAGCAGATTAATAACGTCACCTACCTACCTAGTCTTTTCTCAACTATCTTGGGGTCAGCTTCTAGTCTAAGTGGATGCACCTGAATACCACTTTTTTATGAAGCAACTGCCTATCTGACCTCAACGGTTGAGGTCATATAGGCAGTTGCTGGGGTTACCGATACCCAGTAACTAACTGGGGTCGAGACTCAGCCAAGTTACTGGGTAAAACAATACCCCTCATAGAGTAGTGATTTTAATTATTGAACCTTCTAAGAAATTCAAAATTGAATGCTCACCACTGCTTGTTTAAATGTTTGTATAGTGGAGGGCCGTGTTGTATATTAGACAATCTCTTTTTTATGGGTTTTTATTACCCAATGCACTGATAGCCTAGTAGGTGTTACCGTCGGACTGCCAAGTCATAGGTCTCGAGTTCGAACCCAAGGCGCCTACGACATTTTGTATTCATGAGCGTATTGTAAATTATCACTTGCTTAAAAAAACGATGAAGGAAAACATCGTGAGGAAACCAGCATGCCAGCGAGATATATCTCAACGGCATGTGAAGCTGAAAGCTAACAAACAGCACGTCAGAGACTTCATGGGCAGCATAAAAACTCTGACACCAGGTTTGTCAATAACCACATGAAAAAGAAAGAAGAGATTAGGATTACCATACAATCTAAAACTGAATTGCAAATTACAAACTAAGAAAGTTTTAATTTCGCGGGCTATTCTAGCATTTTCGATGCCAGTCGGTTAAACTTTTCACCGCCCGACGACATATCAGTTGTCGCGCCCCCAGCGCCCGGCACACTGAATCGAAAAATAAATATCTTCGACGAATAGGGTCTTGCAATGACGTAAAAACGCAAAACCAAACATAAATTCTCAGTCGGATAAATACGACTCAGACAATGCGGGCCCGAAAATATTTGTCGTATTAATCCGACTGGGGCGGTTAAAAGGTCTCGGGGGGATCTTTACGGAAAAGCGTGTCTGTCAACAAGCTTTCATGGTTGGTTCCACGGTTGTCAGTATTGCATGATCCATACAGTAGGTACTAACAAGTAACAACCATGCTTTCATACCACAAACAAACCGATTTACATTGACTGGTTCCATAGCACTGCTTCCACAAGCTAAGAGGTAATTGACAACTTCTAATTAGAAAATTTAAAACAACTTTACTCAATTTCAATCTTAGCCTAGCATACAACAACAATACAATCTAAACCAAAAGTAGTCTTAATAGTAAAACTAGCACCACAGACACAAATGCAGGTATTAGTATTTCTTGATAGTCTTGCGAATGAGGGCCATGCGTTGTCTATGGGCCTCTGTGACAGCCGCGCGTTTGTATGGCCGCACCTCGTCATTGCCGAAACCTGGTATCCACATGTTCCATTGTCGCTCTGTAAAAGTAAATAGTTTAATAAGTAGCATCCATGAAGTTGTTAGTATTTACTGACTTAAGAATACAAGCAGTATTTACTATACTCAATTTATTATAGCAATAGACAATAGACAAATAATGGCCTGATGAACGGCCGACAGTTATTGCGTTGTATTGTTGAAAGATCAATAATGCTGGCAGCATTAGTCAGTGATGCCAACTTAGCGCTTTCGGCGCTAAATCTAACGCTTTTTTGACTGTGTCAACTCCCAACGAAATTATATAGCGCTTAGCACCCAATTTAGCGCTTTTTATATAATATTCCTCTTCTTTGAATATATATTAGAACTGGCTTGAAAACTTTTAACTCAACTTGTTATAGCTATGACATTCCAAAAGAGGTGACAAAAAAAGTAGGCAGCAAGGATGTCTATACATTCAAACTGACACAACAAAATCCTATTTCTACAGTACAAGCAGGACCTTCCACTTCTACTCAGCAGGAGAGCCAGGAAATTGTACAACAAGAACAAGATTCTGACGATGACGACTGGCTAATAAATTTGTAGATAATTTTTTGCGATTTCATGTAATTTTTAATAAAAGCTAAAATCACCTAACTTTTGTAATTTTTTTTTAAATTTAGCGCTTTTTTTCGAAAAATATCCAAATCTAGCGCTTTTTTTAAGTCAATTTAGCGCGTTTTTTCTAAAGACTGTTGGCAACACTGGCATTAGTGTTCAAACTTATCAGTTGTACTTTAGTAATGTACTGTTAGGCCTGCTTTTTATGGAGCTCTTATATGGGTTACTTAAGAGAAGCAATCAAGGGGCCTGATTGCACAAGGAAATCCACTCTACAATTATTATAATTTTAAAATATTATGTTTCCAATATTTTTTAATTATCTAGCCCAGCGGTTTCCAAACTTGGTAAGCGGGGTTGTACGAAAGGGTTACCGCTACCCAGGAACATAAAGGGCTACGGAAAGAACATGGATGGGTTTTAGTCAGTAAGAGTCTGACACTCCCTTCCGCTCCACCCAGAGCGGGAGCAGTCATTGGATGATTTCCCAGCCTTAAAAAAAAGAAAAAGGGGTTTCCAAACTTATTTTGTCTACTGCCCGCTTTGAGAATAAATTTTAGCACCCCCATTGTTTCGTCTACTTAAAAACCACTATCTAAATGATATCACAAATCGCCCCCTAAGCCTATAGGACCCTTAAAGACCCAGAAAAAAAATAGCCATGACCTAATTTTTTCCAGGTCTTTTACTGCTCCCCTTTAGGCCTGCAGCACCTACAAGGGGGCATTATACCCACTTTAGGAAAGGCTGATCAAACTGATGGAATAAAAAATAAATTTTAGTCATCATCCATATTAGTTTTTCCTCACCTAAATGAAGCTGTACATCTCTCAGCTCCACATTGGGTGCATGTCTGTGTTTGGCCATCGCACAGGCTGCATTCAGAGTAGTGTCTATGAAGTCATCAGCCAGTTGAAGCAGCATATCTTCCACCTCTTCATCCAGCTGCACAGTTGGGTCCACTTCACGGACCAACTCTTGAAGACGGGGGCGGCTTAGCACCTGAAATATTTACGAAGAACAGTTAGCAAAATTTGTAAAATACAAAAAATTAAGTTGATACTTAAAGAAATTCCAGTGACTATAATGAGAAATGTGTAAGTATAGAATTACTAACCTAACCTAACATCGTTTTATAAATCATCAATCAATATTTTTATTGTGGATCATTCATAGGTAGGTACAGTACACTCCTTAAATATTTGAAAATTATGATCAGCTATGTCCAACCTGTAGGGCATACAATAGTTACATATAAATTAGCTACTGATACAATTCATCCCTTAAGTTTATGGGGCATGTGGAAGTAGGAGATTGTTCCCATAACCTGCTGTCACTTTATGAATCCAGTGTCAATTCTATGTATAAAAGAGAAGTAGTTAAGTTAAAATAATTCCAAACTGGTTGCTTTTCTTTTAATGTAAGTATAAGGAAAACGGGTTGGTATAGGCTTAGGGGCAAACGAATATTCAAAATTCATGCAAGATTGAGTATTATCCGTAGGATCCATTTCAGGCACAAGTGTAGGTATAGTTTCAAAAACGGCTATTCTGACAAGAACCAAACTCACCTGCGTAGTCTGATCTCCCCCGCCGCTTTGGTTTACTTTAGCTCCGACTTGGGACTGGGTGCCCATCGGACTGTGCTGCGATGGAGAGTTTTGAATCGAGCTCGACTGCAACTGAGGACTCGGAAGCGGATTGTTTATGTACTGTATAGCACCTTGATTAATCGACCCAATCGTGGGCATATTGGCCGCTTGGCCCATGGAATTATTAGCCATGACGAAAAAAATGTTGATGCCTTTTATACAACCTTTACAGCTATAAAATTAGTTCAACGCTTTTCAATTTACGAAATACGAAATGCTCTGTTGCAAAATATACAATTTGACAATGACATGAATGACAGTTATTTACTGTCAGGAGTGTCAGGACTCAAGAGGCAAAAAGCATCGACAATAGATCGCCTGTTTTGTTGTACCAAATTTGGCCGTTGGGCTTTTTGCTTCTTTAACTAAAGTTCTACTCCAATGTAATAGTACTAATCGCCTAATTAGCATTACTAAAAATATGCATTGAGGATTTCTAGACTACAGCCATAGGCTTTTTCTGTGAAATCTGAGGACAGGTGTAGTCTGGTACAACGGCTTAATAAAAATACCGGTAAATATTTAACGGACATCAGTATACACTCCTATCAAACACTTTTATACCTTATATGAGACCCTGAAACAATAACAACTACTGCATACGAGTAATTTCCATGAGGAACACTGGGAGGACGGCCAGCACAGAAACTACATGGCTAATCTTGTAAAGCTCACAAAATGGTCGAGTAAAGTGCGACATGGTCACAAGGACCCTTTTTATTTGAGGGCGGGAAATCATCCAATGACTTCTCCCGCTCTGGGTGGAGCGGAAGGAAGTGTCAGACTCTTACTGACTAAAACCCATAATTCCTTCCTTAGCCCTTTGTGGTCCGGGGTAGCGGTATCTCTTTCGGACAATCCCGCTTACCCGGCAGGCTTGGCCCTGAGGTGCCCCTTCATATGCTGACATCTCTTTGAGGCGCCCGTGGAACATATACGCGCCGTCCGGCACGGGCCTGGTGCCTGAACCCTCTTTGAGGGATGTTTCGGGAGATTCCTGCACATCATCAGGCGGCAGGAAACGCCCGTGTCACCACTGCGAGGATCGCCCACCATAAAGCACACGGTGCAAACCTGCCCCGCCTAGGCGGAGCACCGCCGTGTCCTTGTAGAGGCGTTCGGCGGCCCTGGTGCAAGCCATGGTCCGAAGCGAGAGAGAGTGGGCGGCAGTCACCTCCTTCTGCGAAACAGTCATGCTCGCGAAGGAGGTGGCGGGATGGGAGAGAGAAAGGTCCTCCCGTCCCAGCCGCCGCGGGAGACGCCCCGAGCGTCGGGAGCCACGTGACGACTCTCGGGCACTCTCGGCCACCGTAGGCGCGGGCCGCGGGAGTAATGAGTGACTCACTGCCCGACCAGGACCAGGCCCGTGCCGGACGGCGCGTATTTGTTCCACGCGCGCCTCGCAGAGATGTCAGCATATGAAAGGGCCCCTTAGGGCCAAGCCTGCCGGGTAAGCGGGATTGTCCGAAAGGGTTACCGCTACACCGGAACATAAAGGGCTAAGGAAGGAACATGGATGGGTTTTAGTCAGTAAGAGTCTGACACTCCCTTCCGCTCTACCCAGAGCGGGAGAAGTCATTGGATGATTTCCCAGCCTTAAAAAAAAGGTAAAACTACGCTTTCCGCGGTCGGTTCGTGGATGGGTGGTAATTAAAAGCTTAATTAACCCATTGAAGGACACTGAACGAGACACAATAGAAGTTTTATTGTTATTACGTCTATAGGCGTTCAGTGTCCCTCAAAGTGTTAAACAGCCTGACAACCAGTCTTAACACGGTGTACCATGTTACCCAGTAACTGGAGGTCAGATTGGCAGTACCTCCATGTAAAACTGTGGTATTCAGCTGTATCCGGTAAGACTGAACCTGCATCCAGCCTTACCGGATACAGCCTAGTCTTTTCCCAACTATGTTGGGATATGCATCCCAACATAGTTAAACATAGTAATTGGGAAAAGACTAGGCAGATTGATTTATTGTGTATACATCTGCCTAATTCTAAGCCGGCAAACAGGCGTATAAATAATGCGTTTCCAAAAACTTCATCAAACTCAAAGCAATTTCAAATAAACCAATTTTATTACAGGCAGTTCTGAGTCGTCAAGGGGTCGGTCAGTCAGAAAGATGAAGCTAGTTGCCCATTCCAAAGCAGTAGGTACCTTTGGAGAAGAACGGGTAAGGAACTGCATGGACACTCTTTTAAAACAAAATATGTTTACAAAACTGGGTTACATCATTCATGTTGAAATATACACGTGAGAACGATGCAGAACGAAGTTTAAAAAAAAACAATTCGAAAATAAACTTTTAAAAGATCCGTGGCAGCTAAGAGATGAGCAGCCCTACTGACGGATTGGATTAGCACCATTCAGCTCAACCATTTTTGGAAGGGAATGATTCAACACACGTGCCACCATCAGCGAGACATTACAGGGGGGAGCATGATATGCTCTCAGTCGTCAGGGAACATTCAAGTCAATGTAAGACGTACTCAGTAAATGGTAGCTTTATAGTAGGTACATAGTACTCACAAACGTGCTATGCAATTATACAATTATGTTAGTTCCCTGTCTCCTAGGACCTCGTCTGATGGCACTGGTATCCCTTTAAAGCAATTTTATTGTAAAAAAAATAAAGCCAATTTGTAAGAAATTATTTTATTTAGTACTCAATTTCATCCAATATCGATGAAGAGTCTGAAAAATCAGAATCCATATATAATTCTGTTGCTATTCTTTTCGCTCTAGCATCCAATATGAAGGTTTTCAATGCTTCTCTGATGTCCCAGCTATGATATTTCAAGCGCCTGAAATTAAATTTAAATAACAATAATTCTAGGGATCTGAGAAAAAGGATTACTGATAGCTGCTTTCTTCATTGCACCCTGTATTGCTCAGGGGCCTAGACAAGTGTCAACCGCTCCGTGTCGATTCGATTTCGAAAATTGTTGATCGAACAATTCGTTATAGAGCGATTCCGATTGTCAAGAAGGCCACTAGTCAACGCATTTGAATGGGAATATTGATCGAGTTTCGTTACACTATTTGACATTGTCTAGCACTTAGTGATCGAAAACGATTGATCACGTGACATTTCGAAAGCTTGTGCCAATTTCATACATTTCATTCGGATTTATCTAATTTCGTTGTCGTTAGTGAAAATGTGACTTTGTCTAGGCCCGCAGAAGTATGCTGCAGTAAATTTTTTTGATACAAATATCTAAGTTAAATAGAAGTGGTGATATGAGCATTTTTGGTAGGCACTACTAGTCATCAGAGTTTTTCTTTTATAGTCCAGTCATTCAAAACAGACAGCAAAAAATTGCACTGTACTAATTTTTTGGGATGTTATTCGGATACCAATAGTGTATTAGGTATTTTGTAGCTTCAAAAGTCCTGGGCTAACTGGGTGGTGCTCGAAATACCTCAAAACGGACTCTTGTATCTACTAACGCGATTTTTGTATTTAGGGTGACTGGCTTATTAGACATAGGTATAGATGTTCCGGATTATCACGCCACCAGCGCCACAACTTCAAATGAAGTTCTTCATTTTAACTATCTTGTTCGTAATGCAGTTATAGCTTGGCGCTGGGCGAGGCGTCTTGTGTACATTGGCGATGAAAAGCTTAAGAGCAGATCAAAACACAAACATTTTGGTATCATTTTAGTACTTACATTTCGACTTCAGGTTTCTTCAACTGAGTCAGATGTTGAAAGGTTTTAATTATTGCCTCCTTTTCTTCGGGGGTGGGGTTTATAAGCGTCAATGAGTTCATGTTTCTTGTAGGATTCTGGAACAAACCAAGCTTATACTTGAAATAATCTTGGAACTCACTTTGATTCTATAGAAATGATTAGCTTATTGAACAACTTCCAACTACACTCGCGAGCAAAAGTATGGAGTCATATAGTTGCTACTTGTTCCGAGCGATCTTTACCACATACATATAACCCAAATAATAATAATATCTTTGGACATTTCACACAACGCCATATAGTCCCAAGCTAAACAACCTAATGCTTGTGTTATGGAAACGAGATGGCTGATAAACTACTTATATACCTACATTTTTTTTTGTAAATTTATACATATTATAGATAGACATACACCCAGACCCGGAACAAATACTTGTAGGTCTGCAAATATTTGTTCCGTGCGGGAATCGAACCCGCGACATGCTACGCAGCAGTCAATCGCTCAACCACGATCCAACCGTGTCGCCCAGGAATGGTAAGTGCTTCGGGCATCATCAGAACAAATACCGTAGCGTGTTGCACTTTTCTGGATTTGGCGCTTTTCCTGTAATAGTATTATAAGATCAAAATATTTTACCTGAAAGCTGTATCTCATTTGCTCTTCGTTAGCGTGTGTCAAAGTTAACATGTCATTAGTTATATGATACATCGAGTTATCGCGCATCGTATAGATACTGAATATAAACGTTCTCCGGAATTGAAACAACATGCCACTGATTTTTTCCCTAAATAGTCCGTCTATGGTTAGATGTAATGACTTGCTCTGAAAAAGTAAAAAAAAATGAATTGTCTATGTTAGTCTACAATTAAAAAAAAAATGAATTATAAAGTTACGCCTATATTCTCCCAAGGGATAGTTAGCGTGTTGTAGTAAACGCGTGATTATAAATATGTACTTTTCATGCGTTGGTACTTTGATGCGGAGTTTAATACACATTACACTAAACGGGCACAAATACAGGACCTGGGTTGCTTGCTACCAGGAATTAATTAATGGAAGAATCCAACAACTTGATATGAAATTTGAACCCCACATGAGGCAGACGTCACTAGACATCAGATTCAACAATTTTTGAAAATTACTTAACCATATTTATTACTTCAAAACCCAATATATAGGTACTAATTAAGTAAAGTTAAAGAGTTTGCTTGCTTGAACGCGCTAAATTTTGGAGCTACCTACCACTAAAAATTCTTTTTGAAATTGATAGCCCAGTTCTTTAGGAAGGTTGTAGGCTATTTAACACCCCACTACGATCCTTTGAAGGCGAAAAAAAACGAAAAATTGTCAGAAAGAACGAACTAAGCGAAAACTAATTTACAGCGCGGCAGGGCGATGCGATGCAACGCGGTGGGTTTTCGGCCGAGATTTCATGCGAAGTCGCGGACAGCTAGTCTTGGATTATTCGCATGTGCAGTGAACATTGATTTTTGATTGGCAGTTTGTTAACGATCTTTGTCTTAAAAAAATCTACTACAATGGAACTTGAACTTTGTCATGAATGACATTAAGTTTGTGTTCCCAAAACTTGTTTTATAATAATAATAATCCATTTATTTGTAAGAATATTGTAGTATTCAAATACTAAAAGAATATTATAATATAAAAAAGAATATTGTATTATTGTAGAATATTTAGTTATCTGAAACTAGCTTCCGCCCGCGGCTTCGCCCGCAAAATATGTCGACAAATTATACACATAAACCTTCCTCCTGAATCACTCGATCTATTAAAAAAAACCGCATCAAAATCCGTTGCGTAGTTTTAAAGATTTAAGCATAGGTACATAAGGATATAGGGACAGAGAAAGCGACTTTGTTTTATACTATGTAGTGATTCTGAAATCAAATAAAAAAAGTTCTTGTTACTTACATCATGAGCAAGTACATCCACAGTGAAGGTGCTCCTGTCATGTATAGGTTCTGGGAGAGTTGACAAGACATGACCTATGTTTGTTCTACCAATATACGTTTTAGCCGTGGATCTAATTACTTGTTTTTGTAAAGGATTCAAAGCATTGCGCGAATACGTTAAGTAGTGGGAAATCGCTGTTTCTGTATCTGAAATAATAGAAAAATAAAACATCATTTCAGGTCAATACTATAATAAAAAGATTACTTTGTCCAGCAGTAGGATACAATAGTTTTAGTTATATTAAAAAAGTAAGTCATTTTTATCGACCCTTTGAAGGTATGAGATATGAAACATATAAAGCCGAAATGCATTTTTTAATATGCCTGGTTATCAAAATCAAAGTCAAATCATTTATTTCAAACTAGCTTCTGCCTGCGGCTTCGCCCGTGTGGGTGACGGAAATTGCATGTTATTATATCTACGTATAAACCTTCCTCTTGAATCACTCTATCTATTAAAAACAACTGTATCAAAATCCGTTGTGTAGTTTTAAAGATCTAAGCATACATACAGACATGAGGACAAACGCGGGAAGCGACTTTGCTTTTAGTATGTAGTGATAGGCACAAGAAATGCACTTTTGAACGTCAAAATGCTTGCAGCACTGGTAAAAATCTTAAGTACCTAAGAAGTCAGAGGATATCGTTAACATTGCGTTTTTGTCGTAAAGTGGCTCAATCCACTTTTGGCGCGTTGTCGAGGGCTGATCGTATTTTGAGAAGTATAGAGTAACAAACTTTTCTACGACCATCTTTGTTTTTTTATCTGTAAGGCACAGATAATTTCTGAAGAATGGAAATACCATACCCTGTTCGTTTAACTTTACCCCATCCTGAAAAGGAAAAATTACGATATCAATTTCCAGAATCACTTAGGATCATTTGGGAATCAATGGGGTCTTAGAAAAATAAGCGTAGAGGATTTGCCTTTTCACTTTTACATTTAAATTGAAAGTAGACGTTGGAGAATTAGTTTTCTTTCCAGCCTGCCATATTGCCAGATGTATAGGTAAATCTTCTTGACTTGAGAGGCAACCTTATTTATATATAACATGCTATTAACTTACCAATTCAGTTAATCTAGGGAACTTGACAGTTACAGTTTTGACATAAGACACTGGGTCTAACTCCTCGCATAGCGGATTGCCTTCCAACCAGAGCTTCTCTATTTTGCTGCTCATTCTAGATAATTCTGCAACTGCAGGTATCTGTAAAAGAATATAGTATTATCTGACACTAAAAGTACACATAATTAATTAGGCATTTGCCCAGCAGTCATTGAATCATCGCGTTAACAGACATACAAAAAAAAACCACATACAGTCGAATTGAGAACCTCCTCCTTTTTTTAAAGTCGGTTAAGAAAAACACGTTACATAGTTTCTCTCTCAAGAATCCTGACGACCGTACTTTTTTTTTTTTTTTTTTTTAAGGCTGGGAAATCATCCAATGACTGCTCCCGCTCTGGGTGGAGCGGAAGGGAGTGTCAGACTCTTACTGACTAAAACCCATCCATGTTCCTTCCGTAGCCCTTTATGTTCCGGGGTAGCGGTAACCCTTTCGGACAATCCCGCTTACCCGGCAGGCTTGGCCCTGAGGGGCCCCTTCATATGCTGACATCTCTTTGAGGCGCGCGTGGAACATATACGCGCCGTACGGCACGGGTCTGGTGCTGATCGGACGGTGAGTCACCCATTACTCACCGTCCGCAGGCCCGCGCCTACGGTGGCCGGGAGTCGTCACGTGGCTCCCGACGCCCGGAGCGTCTCCCGCGGCGGCTGGGACGGGAGGACCTTTCTCTCTCCCATCCCGCCACCTCCTTCGCGAGCATAACTTTTTCGCAGAAGGAGGTGACTGCCTCCCACTCCCTCTCGCCCCGGACCATGGCTTGCACCAGGGCCGGGCGCGAGAGGTCGCCGCCGCCGATCGCCTCTACGAGGACACGGCGGTGCTCCGCCCAAGCGGGGCAGGTTTGCACCGTGTGCTCTACCGTGTCCTCTGGGCGATCCTCGCAGTGGTGACACCCGGGCGTTTCCTCCCGCCTGATGATGTGCAGGAACCTCCCGAAACATCCATGTCCGGTGAGGACCTGCGTCAGGCGGAAGGTGAGGGCGCCGTGACGCCTCTCTAGCCACTCCTCAAAGAGGGGCCTTACCGCCACTATCGTGGCGTGCCCTCTATCGTGGCGTGCCCTGACGACCGTACTTGGATCCGGTTTTCCATACCGGTAGCCTACTATTTTTTATATTTTTTTTCTTTAAATATTTTTAAAATGTAGCTAACTTATTTGTTTGTTTATAAATAACGTAAAGAAAACAATAATACATCTAGGGTCCCAAAAAATATCGTGCATAAAAAAAACTTACATTATTGTTGCTTAAATTCATTGCTGTCAAATCGGCTTTGATGAAAAAGTTCAACACATCTAAGGGTACTTGGCTGAAATATAAATTTGAAAATTGAACAAAATAATGGCATTAAATTACCAAGTTAATCTGGTAATTTTTTCAAGTTTGTATAAAATCAAATATTTTCTATTAGTCTTAACAGAAAATTTATAGGCTTAATTGTTTTTTCATAGTATAATGTAACAAAATATTAAATTTGTACCTTAAATTATTGTTGCTTAGGTTTAAATTTTTTGTGTCCCTTCCCATTCTGAGCATCAGTATTTTAAAGTTGGCAAGGAGAGATATTTTGTAAAAATATATATTATTATTGGTAAATTCTGGAAAAGAAATGTATAGAATTTAGGAATTGTTAGAAACACAAATGTGTCCACTTTTTTTTTTTTTTTTAAGGCTGGGAAATCATCCAATGACTGCTCCCGCTCTGGGTGGAGCGGAAGGGAGTGTCAGACTCTTACTGACTAAAACCCATCCATGTTCCTTCCGTAGCCCTTTATGTTCCGGGGTAGCGGTAACCCTTTCGGACAATCCCGCTTACCCGGCAGGCTTGGCCCTGAGGGGCCCCTTCATATGCTGACATCTCTTTGAGGCGCGCGTGGAACATATACGCGCCGTACGGCACGGGTCTGGTGCTGATCGGACGGTGAGTCACCCATTACTCACCGTCCGCAGGCCCGCGCCTACGGTGGCCGGGAGTCGTCACGTGGCTCCCGACGCCCGGGGCGTCTCCTGCGGCGGCTGGGACGGGAGGACCTTTCTCTCTCCCATCCCGCCACCTCCTTCGCGAGCATGACTTTTTCGCAGAAGGAGGTGACTGCCTCCCACTCCCTCTCGCCCCGGACCATGGCTTGCACCAGGGCCGGGCGCGAGAGGTCGCCGCCGCCGATCGCCTCTACGAGGACACGGCGGTGCTCCGCCCAAGCGGGGCAGGTTTGCACCGTGTGCTCTACCGTGTCCTCTGGGCGATCCTCGCAGTGGTGACACCCGGGCGTTTCCTCCCGCCTGATGATGTGCAGGAACCTCCCAAAACATCCATGTCCGGTGAGGACCTGCGTCAGGCGGTAGGTGAGGGCGCCGTGACGCCTCTCTAGCCACTCCTCAAAGAGGGGCCTTACCGCCACTATCGTGGCGTGCCCTGCGCTGGGTTGCGACAGTCGCTGATTCCAGGCCGCCATGAGATCGCGCCGGAGGTCCGTCCGCTCCGCCGCAATTTGCTGCGGAAACGGAGTTTCCCCCCGGCTTAGTACCTCCACGCGCCACTCGAACAGGCGCGCGAGGACTATCGCCTCCAGATCCCACGGCGGCAGTCCGGCAAGGAGGCTTGCCGCCTCGCCCGAGATCGTGCGGTAACCCCGGATTAGCCGAATGGCTACCACCTTTTGGGGCGCGTTCAGATAGTGAGCGGCTCGTCGCCGCAATGAACGCGCCCACACCGGGGCCCCGTATAGGGCCATGGACCGCACGACTCCCGCGTAAAGCCTCCGGCAGGAGGCGTTTGGCCCCCTCAGATTGGGCAAGAGCCGCTTGAAGGCGGCCCCAGTCCGTTCCAGCTTGGGGGCCAAACGTCGGAAATGCTCCACGAAATTCCATCGGCTGTCGAGGACCAGACCCAGGTATTTCATCGTGGTCTCGACGCCGATGTGAACCCCTCCTACCGTAAGTTGGGATCCCGATGGTGGCCTATTCCGAGGCCCATGAAAGGACATGGCCTCGGACTTGTGCAATGCCACCTCGAGACCCAACTGCCGGATCCTCTCAACGACTATCGCAACCCCGCGTGTCATCGCGTCGTCCGCCGCCTGATGCGACCTTCCCTGCGCCAGGACCAGCGTGTCGTCAGCGTAGCAAACTACGCTGACGCCGTCAGGGAGGTCGGCCCGCAGCACCCAGTCGTAACCGATGTCCCACAGGAACGGCCCCAGAACCGATCCCTGCGGGACACCGCACGACATCTCTCGCCGGTTCCATTCCCCATCGCGACCAGGGTAGATGACGGCTCTGTCCGTCAAGTACGCCCCGACTATTCGACGGAGGTAGGTCGGCACCCGGTGATACCGGAGTGCTTCCCCAATGCAACTCCAGGGCAGGGTGTTGAAGGCGTTGGCGATGTCGAGTGACACCGCCACGACGACCCTACCCTGGGACACCGCGTCCCCCGTCGTGAGGGCTCTAACGCGCATGATGGCGTCCACCGTCGAGCGCCCCTTGCGGAAGCCAAACTGGCAGTCCGCAAGGTCCGGCCCCGTCCTTCCAAGGTGCCCGACGAGGCGGCCCGCAATGAATCTCTCGAAGAGTTTGCCGACCTCGTCGAGCAGCACTATGGGCCGGAATGCGGACGGAGAGTCCGCAGAGCGCCCTGGCTTCTGTATGAGGACCAGCTTCCCCGTCTTCCAACGGAGCGGAAACTGGCCTCTCTCCATGCATGCGCTTAAGAGCGCCTCCAGTCGGGGCCCGAGAGCCCCTGAGGCCAGGACCCAGGCTTTACCAGGCAAGCCGTCGGGTCCTGGGGCGGTATTCTTGGCCTTGAGCCTTCCTACCGCCGCTCTCAGATCTACCTCGGTCACTTCGGGGATGTCGTCGTCGTCCTCGTGGTCCGCTTCGGGCGGAGCCATAGGCGGGGGAGTGTGCTCCCCGCGTGAAGGGAACAGAGCGCTCACCACCTCCTCCACCAGCTGAGGGCGGAGACTCTGCGTCAGTGGGGGGGGCCCAGGTGCGGAGCTTGTTCCGCACCATTTTATATAGGCGCCCCCATGGATCTCTGTCCAGAGTCCCCACCATCTCCTCGCGGGCCGAGTCCTTGGCCCGCTGGACAGCCTCTTGGAGGGCGGTCTTCGCCGCTCTGTACCCCTCGTACAGCTCCGCCTCCGTGGCTGCCGCATCCGGAGGGCGGATGCGGAGCCTGCGGTGCCTGGTGTACAGGTGGCGCACCTCCACGCACGCCTTGCGAAGGTCATCCACCTCTTGCGACCACCAGTACACCTGACGTCGGGCGCATCCTGGCCGAACTCGGGGCATTGCCACGTCGCAAATCTCGGACATGGCCTCCCGGAACCACTCTGCCTCGTCGTTGATGTCGGCAGGCCTGACCGGTGATGACACCCAGGCCTGCACGATCGAGGCTTCCAGGAGGAGCTCCCGGTCCAGCTGCTTCAGCGCCCACCGCGGACCACTCGGGGCCTGTCGGACCGGCGCGCTTGAGGTCTGGGTGGAGACGTCGAACCGGATATACCGGTGATCGGAGTAGGTCTCCACCTCCTCTACTACGCGCCAGTCAAGGACGCACTGTGACAGAGCGGGGCTCGCGAACGAGATGTCCACAACGGACTCACCCCGCATCCGCACGCACGTGGGAACAGAACCCCGATTGAGGACGGCTAGGCCTGCTTCCAGAGCCCAGTCCTCCACCATCCTACCCCGCACATCCGTGTAGCGGGAACCCCAGGCCAGGCTTTTGGCGTTGAATTCCCCGAGCACTAGCATGGGGAAGAAATGTGTCCACTTAAGTCTACCATAAACAATTATTGTCCTTAATTTTTAATTTGCTCCAAAACGAATGCACCAGCCACATTGAAAAGACTTAAACACAGATGTGTAACCATAATCCATATAAATGTTGATTATGCGGGTCAACACAATTGATATTTAAATAAAAGGGCTCGCTGTGAGGGTCTCAAACATATATTTTAAATAATTTTAAAAGAAATAAACCTATTTTAACAAAACCCGTGCCAGAGACTGAAAGGGGATTATTTTGTGTCATATATGAACACATATTACATTATTAAGCTTAAACTAAAAAAATATATTAAAAATACTTATCCTCTATACAAATGTAGTCACGTCAGAACATTTTGTATGTGGTATAAACAAAATTGCATTCAAATTTTTTAGTTTAACCTGGCAATATGTGTTTCTATAATGACAATGAACAACCCACTTTCGGTCGAACACAAATTTAGTTGCACCCTGTATTTTATAATTGCATTATCAACCAGAAAAATCCAGGAAATTCCAAAAATATATTATTGACTTAAAATTACAATAAAATTGATGGTAACCTACCAGGATCGTCGCAGAAATTAGATAAGTCCAGCTCACATTTTTCACTGAACCTTCGGCTTACCACACCTGAGACAATCTCATCAATTGTAGTCATTGATCGAAAGAATTCAAACGAACTCTTATCATTTAAAAGTACATCAACATTGAACATGTTTCTGTTATATGGAAACATGAAGTCATGTTTTATTATTTTCGACACTAAAGTTAAATTGGAAGTGTAGAATGTAGCTATTTCGACCTGCGTTGAACATTTAACAGGTACTAAGACTGTGCCGTAGTATCCAGATAGTCTGTCAAACAGTTCATGCAAAGTATCTTGCCAGTTGTGTATCTGTAAACACAAGTAGTTGAATAAATCACCAAATTTATATAAATGCAGTTTTTATTACATTTGTATGAGTCATATTATGATAAACAGATTTAATAATAAAACTGTCACTTTATTGTGAGACAGTGGTTACGGAGTTGTTATTAAGTTAATTGATGTACTTTTGCACTGATCCACCATGTAAATATTTTTCAATTTATTTTAATTTAACATTATTACTTTTAATTCTACATATTACAATCAACTCTCAAGCTATTTGAAACATGCTTAAGCTGCTAGTGTCTTACCGAAATAATAATAAACTCTGTATTTTGATGTGTTTATTTGAGGCGATGAATATATTTCATTAAAGGACAGCATAGTTGACAAAGGGTCGGACAAATTTAATCATTTGTCGGCTGGTAATGGTATTACATACATAAACTCAAGCCTTAATTTCATCGCAGTATTTTATACAACTTACCATTACTTTGTGGAAATAATGTTTGGCAGCTTTATCTTCAGTTTGTAAACAATTCTCTATACTTTCCACAATGGCTGAAGATGCTGTTACTCTATTGAGTAGGAATTTCTTGTATTTTTCCAGTCCATAGTTTTCAGTCGACATTACGAGTTTTTTTTAATAAACTTTTATTTCTGTTTTGAGCTACGAATAGTACGAATCGGTTTTACGATTTTATCAAGTCAATGACACACTGACAGTGCCAATACTGCCAATTGTTGTCAAATTGATAAAAAAAAAACAAAACAAATAGTGTTGAACCTATATAATAATACTATTAGTCTGCGCTGGTACGCAATAAAAGCAATTAGTGCTTTGATAATACATCACTATATGTATACGCTCTACTATTCTCTTTGGATAACTTTGACATTTTTACATTATTAGTACATATTGACTCGTCGTCCGGTTTCGTAGCATTTCGTAGACTTGGTTACTTCCCGTTTAACAATTGAAGTATTTGTCAATAGTTTTACTGTGTCGACGCGTGGAAAAAACAAGGAAATATGAACAAGCCAGCAATAATATTACTTTGCAAAATTGCACTCTTTTTGTTGATTTTTATGAGTGTAATTTCTCATGTCGTTGCCGACTCTACCCCTAAAAAAATGCAAATTGGGGTTAAAAAAAGACCAAGTGAATGTCCAATAAAAAGCAAAAAAGGAGATCTTTTGCATATGCATTACACGGTAACGACTATTACCTACTTATTTATTCGGACGAAGCACCCATAGTTACATGAAGTGCGAAATATTCGAGTTATCTATGTGGCACACAGGCTGCATGATTATTTTATCAAACAATAACTTTCATAAACTAGATCCATATCTTTCAGTTCAAACAATACTTCAGATTTTTAGAACTAACACAGTAATGTCGCTAATTTTCAGGGTACCCTAGATGATGGCACTGAATTTGATAGTTCCATTCCACGAGGCAACCCACTTACCTTCACTTTGGGTTCTGGACAAGTTATAAAGGGATGGGACCAAGGTTTGATAGGCATGTGTGAAGGAGAGCAAAGGAAACTAGTCATACCCCCTCATTTGGCTTATGGGGAGGCTGGAGCACCACCCAAAATACCTACGTCTGCAACGTTAACATTCCATGTTGATCTTGTCAAAATTGAAAGAAAGGATGAGCTGTAATTTATTTATTTACAACAGTATTAATAACCTTCAGCATATATAAGTTACAGTCTGCAATGTATGTTTGGTGATGATTGTTGGGTATTGATTCAAATGGTATGTTTCCAGTGTATTTTATTACATTTTGTTTCTTTTATACTTTTATAACTCAATATATTTTGCTGAAGGATTGAACTTTGTAGTTTTTTTTCCCTTTTTAATAAATGTAGCAAGCTAACAATTCGCACACCAGGTGCAACGTCACAAGTAACAAAAAACTTTTTTTCAGGAGAACGATTTAAAAGTTGTAGATTTATTAAATTGACGCCAAAACAGCAACAATATTTACACCCTCTGTTCCTCAGTTTTAAGAATTACATTTATAATAGTGCTGCATCGGATGTAGACGCATGTTTGACATCATTTGTGATCAAGAACTCATTTTACCAATTTTAGCATTTATGACGTTAATGCAACCTGTGTGCGAATGTATTTTGGTAAATTGCAGCCCACAGATATAGATAGACATAGATAACGCAAGAGCAACTACTTCGCGTGCCTAGCTTACGTACAAAAATCATAAGTGGTCACTTTCGCGCTCAGTCTGCATCTGTATACAGCTCTAGTCGGATGTCGCGCATAGAAATCTTCGCCACTGTTCGGCAACGGTCGTATTTCCCGAGCGTCGGAAGACGATATGTATATAGAGTGGTTAAGTGCATTTTCTTCATGCATAATTTAGTGTGATTATGTGTTTTGTCCTAAAAGAGATAAATATTGATTTATCAGTAACGAAATTTGATTCAATATTTCCATGTAAGTAAATAGCGAGCTATAATTCATATAAGCCTAAATCTGATTTTTAATATGCTTTTTCTAGTACTTAATATGTATTTTACGTTGGTATTTTTAATTTTTTAGTATTGAAAAAACGTGAAAAATGTTAGTATATTTATATATTTTACAAAATTAACTATTTCAATTTGAATAAGATAATTAAAGTTGAAATTAAATTCACCTTTAAAACAAAACCAAGAAAGGTGTGTAATAGTAGCTCTATATAATTCCAGACAAAGAGAACACGTGCAGTCACCACCAATATGACAAGACGACTGACGGACCTTTGACCATATATTACTTTCCTCTATGCCTTTGACTGACCGCCGACCGCCCGAATTGTTTTCGATTGTGTACACATGAAATTGACTCCTATTTCTTTCGAACAAGGTGCAAAATGCAAGGGACTCGAACGATTCAATGATTCGGGTGTTTCCGGGAATACGACAATTAGCGAAGATCTGCATGTGCATTAATTATTAATTTGGGAGTACTGTACTTATTACGTAGACCATTTTAATAAATAATCGTTACGTTTCGTGATTTTTTTAGTTTTCCACATGAACCCAGTTTAAAACAAAAATGGATTGAGGCGACGGGAAACAAAGATTGGTGCCCAACAATTACAAGAAATAATAAGGGAAATATTAACAATTTTATAAAAAATAAATATTCCTAACTGCCATAAAAGGAGATCAGGAATTTTATTGTCCTCTCTCTCGTTTATCTCATTCCTCTGTCTATCTCATTGCTCTGTCCATCTCATTACTTTGTCTGTTTCACTCTGTCATAAAATCGATTCATAAATCGATTTGAACAATTCTTACAAAGTCTTTCAGCGTACTGCTGGCTGGGTGCAAGGCGGGGGTGGAGCGAGGGGGACGCCGTACGCGGCGGCGTCTTTGAATCGATTTGATTTTCCCATCACTAAATAGTGCTTGTGACGTCATAATAGGTAGTCAAAAAATGGCACGCTTGGTTTTCATACAGATCGTGATACTTGCGTTATCTATGTCTATCTATATCTGTGTTGCAGCCAGTAACCGAAGCAGTAACAACAAGTCATTGGTAAATCTATACTAATATTATAAAGCTGAAGAGTTTGTTTGAACGTGCTAATCTCTGGAACTACTGCTCCGAATTGAAAAAAAATTGTGTTGGATAGTCCGTTTATGAAGGAAGGTTATGTAACATCATGCTACGATCAATAGGAGCCGAGCAGCGGGTGAAACTACGCGGGAGCAGCTAGTTGACGATCAAGTTCTTTAACAGTATGCCAATACCCCATAGAATACAAATCTATGGCCTACCTCTCGAATACTGAAGCGGTTTTAGAATCAGAATTTCTGATTCATATCATAAAGATAACGAACACTGATTAGTTAGTTATTTCGACTTAGAGCATTTAAGTCGAAATAACTAACTAATCGGTATCGAGTAGGTTAAATGCTCTAAGCTCGATACCGATTAGTTAGTTATTTCGACTATTACAAGATACTAGTCGATAAGACTATTGGGAATTTATATTAAAAAAATATATAAACCCAATAACTATTTACCGAAACTATTGGGAATACTATTTAAATATTCTTTGAAAGGCGATAGTATGTATGTTTGAATTTTACAAAATAAGGGATTTACTGAATTTTTATCAGTGGGCAACACTTGCCTGGTAAACTTCAACTTTCAATTCAAGGTGTCATTGAGAATAATAATTTGCCGTATTTACAAATTGTCTTTTCTTGTTTTGCACGGTTCAATGATTATTGATAACGTGGTAAAACATTAAAACTGGTGCAATAATGGTCAAGATAATATTTCTACATCCAGATTTGGGTATTGGTGGTGCCGAGCGATTAGTTTTGGATGCTGCATTGGCTTTCAAGAAGAAGGGCCACGAAGTAGCGTTTTACACGAACCATCATGATCCCTCACACTGTTTTGCGGAGACGAGAGACGGTACATTTCCTGTATCTGTCGTAGGCGACTGGATACCGCGCTCTATATTAGGTAGGTTCAAAGCCGCATGTGCTTACGTCCGCATGGTTTACGCAGCTGTTTACATGGCGTGGTACGTCATACCCGATGAAGAACCAACGCTCATATTCTGCGACCTCATATCTCTATGCATTCCATTCTTGAAAATGGCCAGAGGACCTTACCGCGTTGTGTTTTATTGCCATCATCCTGATAAACTACTGTCTGCTGAAGGAGGCATTTTGAAAAAGATATACAGAGCGCCATTGAACTGGCTCGAGGAATTGACTACAGCACAAGCAGATAAAGTGCTAGTTAATAGTAAATATACTGCCAGAGTGTACCAAGATGCCTTCCAGAGAATCAAAGATACACCTGATATCTGCTACCCATCTATAAATACAGAGTTCTTCAGAACAACAACACCAAAACCTTTGAAAGAGGTTGTTCCAGTAGGAACCGATAAGTTTATATTTTTGTCAATAAATAGATATGAAAGAAAAAAGAATCTGCAATTAGCATTAAGAGCATTTGAGCATTTAAAACATATTTTGAATGAAGCTGATTGGAACAGAGTGCATTTAATAATGGCTGGAGGCTTTGATCCAATTAACTTAGAAAACATGGAGCACTATATTGAATTGACTGATTTAGTGTCAGAGTTGGACATAGAAGATAAGATTACATTCATGAAATCTCCCAAAGATGATGAGAAAGTGTCTTTGTTGTACAACTGCAGTGCTTTGGTATATACTCCTTCAAATGAACATTTTGGCATTGTTCCTCTAGAAGCCATGTATTTCAAAAAGCCAGTGATAGCTGTGAACAGTGGAGGACCTACAGAAACAATTGTGAATGAAGTGACAGGGTTCCTCTGTGAGCCGAACAGCAAATCCTTTGCTAAAGCTATGAGCAAGTTGGTATTAAACTCTGAGTTAGGTCAAAAACTTGGTGAAGCTGGCCTAAAGAGGTTTGAAACAAAGTTCTCTTTTGATGCATTCACGGACCAGTTAGATGGAATACTGAATCGGGAGAGGCAGATTGCATCTGAAGCTAGAGCTGTTGAGTATGAGAACCGTAAACGTAAATAACAGGATGCCGGCACTCCGACAATTTGTGATATTGTTTGAGTGTGCTAACCAAAGACAAGTCCATGGATTACAATAATAACTTAGGGGTGTCTTAGAGAACATTGTGTGAAATAAAAATATTTAATCAGCTTCCATTATGCCACAATGCTGTAACAACTGAAAGTTATGTAAATAATTCTCGACAACACGGTTGGCGCAGTGGTTGAGCGATTGACTGCTGCACAGCATGTCGCGGGTTCGATTCCTGCACGGAACAAATATTTGTATGTCCTGCAAGTATTTGGTCCGGGTCTGGGTGTTTTTCTATCTATGATACGTATGTATTTACAAAAAAAAATGTATATAAGTAGTTTATCAACCATCTTGTTACCATAACACAAGCATTAGGTTGCTTAGCTTGGTACTATATGGCGTTGTGTGAAATATCCATGGATATTATTATTATAATTGATGTTAGTTTTGTACATATGTGTGTATATGTAGGATGTACATTAGTTGGGATTAGCCTAATGGTGGTTACACAAGGTTCAATGATTTGAGAGGTTTGGCAGGGAGGTCTGGTGTGATGACCAAATACGGCTGGTGCATTTGTGCAGCCGGTGAGTAGGTTTATCACAAGCCCTCTGTTGAGGCCATCAATTTATATTTCATGGGATAGAAGGCAGCCGCCAACTGCACCTTCAGTTTATACTACACATATGAGATTTGGCTGGATGAATTTGGCCTTCTTTCCAAGCCTGCAGGCCACACCTCTCCATAAGTAGCCTCTGCGAAGATGCTCATGTTATAGAAATAATTATTTATTTAAAAAATTCTGTGAAAACTAATATCATACACATGGTTGCATTGTTGTAGCATTATTATATTTCAATAGTAAAGGTATGAGTGCATTTAAATTACAGGCAACTGAGGTTTATCTACTTAACATTGAGTGATAAATAGCAATATTGTTGCAAATATCAAGTGTACCATTGCCATCTGTTACTGTAAAAACTTACTAAAAATTTATTTATACTACCATGAAAACTGTACGGCTCCTAAAATTATTACTCTGTTGTAGTCCTGCATCAACGGCTGTGCAAATATTCTCATAAATTATAATTGCATGAACATGAATGAATCCTTGATTTCTATATTGTGAGTGGAAATCGCAAATTAGATTCGTGCAACTATAGTTTTGAAGCGATTAGAAGTGTAATAATATTTTTAAACAATGCAGAAACATTCGTTGTCACTGAAGTCATGTCATGTGAATTTACATGTAAGTTATAACTAAATGTTAAGAATTCTTGTTGTTAATAGTTATTTTCACCCCAATTGTCTATGCTATCATTGTATCCATTTTGCATTATAATTGTTAGTTGAATATAAAATAGTAAAATCGCATTATCTTAAATTAACTTTTTAGAACGGAGAGCATTACTTACTATGTTTATGGTGACAACCAGCTTTTTAATTATATTGGTATTCATACTATTTATTAAGCGTCTGCATATTTACATAACTACCTTGTCGTAGGTATAAATAAAAAAGTATAAGTGGAAAATGGTTGACTGAAAAGAGAGAATCTGTAAAAACTTAAGAAAATAAATCTTTATTATATTTTCATTCAATTAACATGCATTCAGACTATATCTCCTGATATTAATAACAAAAATAAAACATGCTTTTGCAAATGAAAAAAAGGTTTTAGTTTGAGTGGACTTCAAAATTGGGTTAAAAAAGTAAATAGACAGCGTTTCTACTGTTTATTAGATCTGTTCAAGAGGAATACCTAATTCCATTCGATTATTTTTAATGTTTCCACATTACCTAAATATATTGTTAAAATGTACTGAAAAGAGATCGCATTTTGTTGTTGTTAATGATTGTACTGATGTAGTAATAATCATTGTTCGTAAAAGAATTTATTTTGTTTCATTCATAATCCCATAAATTTATTCTGAATATATATTTATTCAAAAGTACGCATTTGATAGCCTGTCGACCATTTGGTGTCGGTTGAAAGCGGTATACTGAGTGGTCCGAGTGTGGGGGTTCATTTCATATGCCAAAGTCCTACTGGGTTTTTCAAAATTTACTACGTTTGTGGCATAGTCTATCGCCCTTTTTTCTTTTTTTTTGAGCGTGGTAATTCATCCAATGACTTCTCCCGCTCTGGATGGAGCGGAAGGGAGTGTCAGACTTACGGAGTGAAACCCATCCATGTTCCTCCCTTAGCCGGGATAGCGGTAACCCTTTCGGACAATCCTACATACCCAGCAGGCCTGGTCCTAACGGGCCCCTTCATATGCTGACATCTCTTTGAGGCGCGCGTGGAACACGTACGCGCCGTCCGGCACGGGCCTGGTTCTGATCGGGCGGTGAGCTACCCATTACTCACTGTCCGCAGGCCCGCGTCTACGGTGGCCGGGAGTCGTCACGTGGCTCCCGACGCCCGAGGCGTCTCCCGCGGCGCAGTCTATCGCCCTCGCATGGGATTTCAGACATGTAGCGAAATGTGGGTAAAATATGCGATATCTTTAGCCGGCCCGTGCCTATACCTTCGGGGAATGAAGGCGCGATGATATAGGTATGCAGTGCACTTTGATGACCATTTCTACGTTCAATGGCGCTGTGTGGCGGAACTGCACATAATTATGATAAGGTAGCAATTATTTACAAACGGCTATAAGTAATCATAAGATACGAGTACTCAATTAGCAGTATTGATAAAGTATTAATTATATCAATATCATTACTCTATAAATACCTATTAATTATTGAACAGTCATCGCAACGTGCACATTTGCGGTGTTTGGCCTCGGTCACCGGGTAAGAGGGATTATCCGAAAGGGTTACCGCTACCCCGTAACATCACAGTCATTTGATGATTTAATACCCTTAAAAAAAGGCCTCGGTAACGATGTCTGCGGGAGCCGAGTGGCGCGGGGAGCGACAGAGTATCTACTTTATAATATAAGTACTGAAAGTTCCCGGTCTCGAAGTCAGCGGGTAGACCGCCCGGCACTAGAGCGGCGTAGAGCCGAGAAAGAACGAAATGTCTTAACAGCGACGATATATTTTTGATACAAATTTCGACGTAACGTTAGTTTTAAAAAGTAAAAAATAAATTTCGCACCTTTAGAATTAAAACGACACAATTCAAAAAAATCAAAAATTGAGTTATCGTCATAAAATGACCCAAAACGAAAATAGTAAAAAGACTTTTTTATAATTTGCAGCACAAACATAGTCACTGACGTAAATAATCACGAAATAATAGCACAAATAGTACGGAAGTGTTAAGAACTTAAAAACTTCTTTTGCTATTTCCCTAAAAGTCACTTTTTTGAGTTACGTCGTTTTTATTCTAAAGGTGCGATTTCACCACACGTAGGTACGGCGCCGCCGCGCCGCTACCTTCGAGGCCAGTTCATTTTCAATATATGCATTGGAACGCACCGCTCTCACCCGCGCCCGCTGGCTTCGTGTCCGCAGCCTTAGCGTTATTTACGTAACAATAAAACATCACGCTAGTATTTCCCCAACTACAGGCAGAGGTTTTCTTAACTTTAGATTCAAGGTTATATACGACTGAGCGTGAGCTCGTGGGTCGTGGAATGTTTTAATCGTCATAAATTGGTTTTCATCAGGGTTAATTAAACATTATACATAAGACCACGGCTGTACTGTACTGTAACTGTAATCCCTGAAGAGTTGGGCAGAGGTGGAGGTTAGGCCCACAGAACAGTTTAAGGTGGTTAGGCCTATAGTAAAGACACATTTTCTAAAATACTAGTTAAACCAAAGACACTGACTTCTGAGATTAATGTGATTTTTCATTTTGAGCTTCGTGTTGAAAGTCGGTTGTATTTTTTGAAAAAAAAAAAATTACCACGTTTTTTTTTACGCAATACAGTTTGAAACTACTCAAAAAATCAAGGACACTCTCCTAAGAAAGTTTCTTTGTAGCTGCAACGGCCATGGTACCTGCCCTTCTGCCCCGTCTCAAAAATCCACCGTGCTAATTCAAGTTGCATTTTCATTGAAGTATTAGGTTGACGTAACCCCGCAAAAAACAAATTCAGAAACCCAAATCTGTCGTCCATAAGTACTAACATAAAACGCACTTCCTTTGTTCTCAGTTACATATCTTACCTATCTCCCAGGCACCCCAGACCCCCTAGGCAATCCACCGCCCACATTTGCCGCACTGCCTATCGATCGGGCTTTGGGACCTGCGCATTGCATTTCGGCCATGGAGGACCCGTTCCGCATCGCCCGCTGCAACCGACAGTGCGTCGTCGACCGTGCACCGAGCAAGACGTGCCAATTCTTCGGCTTGCAAATGGGTGCTAGCTGCTAACAGAGGCCTGCCTTCTGGGCGAGAGACAAAGGTATGTTCCTAGATTCGTTTTTTTTAGGATCTGCAGAGGTCTTGGTGCAATATTTCTCGTTTTTGGGCTTGCATAAGATAGTAAGTACCTACCTACTTTTACGTGACTAGATTACGTAACCTGTCGACATCGTGTGTAACTTCCTGAATCCTACTGAAGCTGAATCAATGGATGTTTCGGTAAAATGATCTTTTTAGTTTTTAGTTGTTCTAGCCACTAGCGTCATCATGCGTCACGGAGCCGTTGACGAGTGGGGTAGGGGGACCATCTCAAACTGCTCCATATGAAAATTAGATAACGTCATGTTAATGAATATTTTTCTTTGGTCCTAGATGGAGTCGTCTCCCGTGCTGCACCACGCGGGAGTCTCGGACCCTTTAACACACCACCAGTACCTACACCGCCCAGCAGCAGTCTTCTTCGAAGGATGGCGGTAAGTTTTATACACATTTTTGTTATAATTTGTGTCCATCATTAGGAATACCTCCCTGGGGTTCGCGGTATTAGCGGGGGAGATGGCGGCAGGGGACTACAGCATTACCCCCCCCCCCCTCCCTTTTTGTCGCATCCCCTCGCACCCCTGACTGACTTTTGATGCATCTTCTTTCTATCCCTGCAAAGTTCCGGTCACTCTTTTGTTTTAGCAATCTTTAATAATTTACTAATTATATCAAAATCATTGCAATACCTGCGCATCAGTACCTGCACTTTTTGCAGAATCAATTAATAGCTCTTAGATGATTATCTTTTAAATATTAGTCCAACGCTAGAAATATTTACCGGGGAGTCTGGGAATTTACGCAGATAGGGCGGAAGAACATTGCAGCATTACCTCCCCCCCCCCCCCCCCGTTATTGTCGCATCCCCTCGCACCCTTGCAACGATGCGGCCACTCCTTTGTTTGAGCAATCTTTATTTTTTTTAACAAATCATTGCGATGTCTACATCTGTACCTATACTTTTTTCCAGAATAGCTCTTAGATTAGATTGCCTTTGAAATATTAGTCTCACGTCAGTCATTTTTGCAAGATTTTTTTTTTTAAATCTTTGTCGGACGCTAGAAATATTTCCAGGGGGTACAGGCGAATTTAAGGGGAGAGGGAGGCAGGGCTTTGCAGTATACCGCCAACCCCCGCCTCCCTCAAACTTGGCGCATCCCCTTGCGCTTCGGGAAGTGAGGAAGGTGGGGTACTGCACTATACGTGGTACCCCTCTCTCCTTTCGCCTTGACGCATCTAGACTCGCGCATCTGCAATGGACAGAGATACAGCCGCTCCCTTGGTCAACCGATATTGAATATTGGGCTTTATGAACTATGACATAAGGTTGCGTTTGGTTTTAAACTGTCATAGGTGTGGTGGGAAGATTGCTGCAACGAAATTTTTTTTCCTTGGACGTGATTCTAAGAAGCTTTTGGTTTTGGGGGCTGATATTTAAAAAAAAATTATTAAATTTTGTAATTTCATTTTAAGATTCGGATTTATTAATTTAATTATAAATGTTGATCAAGAGAAGCTGGTTTGATCTCGCTTCGGACTGGGTAGATTTCTTTCGATCATTCATACACTAATAGCGTATTTATTTTACCTGCTTAAGCAGAACAGATTAAGAATTGAGACAATCTCGGATTGGTTAGATTTTCTTTTGACCATTCTTAATATGAATCGAAGGGGAGTTATCGAGTTATCTTTGTCTTATTATATTACGGTGCTCTTTATTATTATCTTAATACGTTAATTTAAAACCCTTTCGCCAACTGAGGCCTTATTGACTTAGCTGACCTGCCGGCCCGGACACTGAATGAGCCCCCATATTCAAGGGGCTTTGGTGCACCTGATGTAGGTACAACTGATTGTTGTACCTACATTAATAACAACCAATCAATATTGCTTCGTTACTCTAGTGGTGAAGGAGCTCGTGGCTTAGTAATAAAAATCGCATAAGTCGATCCATCAGGTTAAGCTACGCTTGCCGGGTTTGGCCGTGGATGGGTGATCATCTTCAAATCTCGAGACTCCTCCGTGCCTCGGAAAGCACGTTAAGCTGTTGGTCCCGGCTGTCATTTGTGCATCTTTGACAGGCGTTACGGGTCGTCAGAAGCCCGAAAATCTTACAGTATTACCAAGGGGTATCGTATTACCCAGTTACTGGGTTGTGGAGGTCAGATAGGCAGTCGCTCCATGTAAAATACTGGTATTCAGATGCATTCGGTTAGACTGGAAGCCGACCGTAACATAGTTGGGAAAAGGATAGGCAGATTGATTGCTCTAGTAGTCGTAAGCGCTACTGCTGGGCATGAAGTCCTGGGTTCCATTACTAGGTCGGATAAAGTGTTATTGGGTTTTTCCATCTTCGTAGAACCCGCCTTTTTTTAGGCTGGGAAATCATCCAATGACTGCTCCCGCTCTGGGTGGAGCGGAAGGGAGTGTCAGACTCTTACTGACTAAAACCCATCTATGTTCCTTCCGTAGCCCTTTATGTTCCGGGGTAGCGGTAACCCTTTCGGACAATCCCGCTTATCGTAGAACCCGCCTGGAATCTAGTTTGTGCCCGGTTGATGGCAAAATAGGGTAGACCGCTATTACATGGGACTTAAACATAACTTGGGAAATGTGGGTGTACCACTACCGATCCTTTCAGGGTAACAAAGCGTGATGTTATGTAATTAGTATTATTAAGATATACGTACCTATTAACAGAAATGGCATTGTCACTTAAATATTTATTTTCTTTTCAACAGAATACGTCATCCTCCGTCATCTATTCTACTTTGGCTGAAGGAGCAGCCCATCTCGCTCGACGCATGCGCCGACCCACTCAAACAATAAGACCACACAACATGCAAGACCCGGCACACCGAATCCTGTACAGAAACAACAGCAAACAGCTACAGTCTCACAAATTACATACCTATTTACTTAAAGTAATTCGTGACACTTAAGCCAGAAGCTATAAGAAGTATTTTAAAGACATAAGAATGTTTTGTCTCCCTATTGGAGATGGCCTTAACAGGTTTGTCGGCAGGGTAACGCAGAGTACGATTCTGTCGAGATCCTGGATAGGCCTATCTGGAATGTCATAATCTGGGCGAGTGATGTGAAACTAAAAACGCCTAAACTACACCTCTTTTCTATAATCTTTCCGCTCTTTCAATGACATTTCTCCGTCAACCAAAGGGTTAAAAAACATTCAAGCAGGCTCTATACAATATTTCTTGTACCATTAATATTCAGTTTTGAATAAAGTGCTGATCAGCACACAGCATTTCATTCATGGCGTTTTTAAGTAATGTAGTTTAGGCACGGTTCCTTGGTGGGCTGCATGTACCTTTCACTTTTTTTTTTACTTTGGGAGTTTCTGGCTTCTCCCCTGACAGGACCGTGCCTGAACTAGAAAAAAGAAGTTTTTTTTTCATGTGCTAATGCAGAAATACATTAACAATCGTCATAATGTGTTCCTCCAGTTTGATAATGAAACTCGTCGCAATCCTCTCGCGCATCTTCATTGGTTACGATTTACTTAGAGCAAAGTTCTGCTGATACGAGCTAGTTATATCGCTCCATAGCAACCGATGGACGATTGCACTTGTGTTGGGTTTCATTATGATTTCACTATCTATAACTAAATGATGAATAATTAGAAGAGCATTATTAAATTTACACCAGATTTTTTTGTTATTAATAATGATTGTAAAATCTAGTGATGAAATTTGAAATACACATTAAAACACACAAAAATAATAATGTTTCTATTCTTTTTACCTTCCTTTCCAAAGATCGTTTGCCTTTTTACCCGAGTGCAAAGAACGGTTACGTTTAAATTCATTTATTAGGATGAAAGGTAGCCTAATGCCTTACCCGTGGGCCAACTACTACCCCCTATAGCCGTATTATTTTAATATTACTTCACATTGGAAAGAGGTGGAGCTATGCCTCATGAATAGTTACATCTCTTTCTCACACTGAATTAATACTGTTTTTTGAGGTAGCATGGTCTGTGTTCCAAATTTCATCCGAAACTGTTCAGTCGTGAAGTCGTGATTTAAAAAAAACAAACTCGCTTATTAGACCTTAACGGACTGAAAACAATTTTTCTGTGACACGCACAATGTTCTGGCTCATCCGGTCCACCCTGTCCCTTGCTGGCCTCCCCCAGTGACGTCCTAAGCCGAGGTCCGTACCCCACAGGAGCCAGGAAGTGCCCCAAGCGTGTAGTCGCTTAGTTTGTAAGCCCGGGCTGGATGCCTTAATTTGATTGCCATCCACAGGTAAGCCGGTTAAGCAGTAGACAACCTCCTAGGATGAACTGCGAGATGCCATAGACAAAATGAAAAACAATGTTCAGGGCCCCTGACAATCATCGTTAATGACTTGTTTTTCGTTCCTTATTAGTAAACTAATTCTAATTAAGCACTTGATATGGCGGGCACGCTCATCTTTTGAGTTTTCGGCCTAAATGGGGAGGGGCGTAGGGGGAGGGGTGGCAATAAAGAATGTTCTATAGTACCTAGGTACTTAGGCATTGGTAAGTAGGTACATAATATCCAAGCTAATGCAAGTTTTTACTAACACTAGATAACACATAAATGAATTCCTAAATAAAAGCTCATTCTTGGATTTTAACCGACTATACCGATACCTCAACCGATACCGATACCTCAACCGATACCGATACCTCAACCGATACCGATATTTCTCAACAGCATGTGATGCTAAGTCAGAGGCCCATGGGCAGCATTAAAACTCTGACACCAGGTTAGTTACTAACCACACGAAAAGAAGAAGACCGACTATAAAAAAGGAGGAGGTTTTATGTTCTTCTCTACACACTTCAGTTCACTACTAAATGCAGTTCCGTCGCCATCTCGAGTATGTTGGAGGAAGTTACTTAGTTTCCCTTTAAACGCAGAACTAGATTGGCAATCGTTTGCGATGCATTCGATTCATAACGCCCTTCCTTGTGGGAGCTGTCTCCTAACGCATAAGGTAGAGGGCGTTGCGCCACTAAAACGCATTGTTGGATTTCCAACGTTTCACTCAGCGCTGAGTGTTTAAAATCCAATGGCTATCAAAGCTAGTGAAAACAGGCAGCCGTTAGGAGTTCGAGTCTCGTTCTTCATCTCCAGATTGAGGATAAACTTCGCAAGGTAAGAGTTAGTAAACAATAAATGATAATAGATCTTGCATTACACGGACAAGCACACTCGTCAAACATTGCGATTTAAACCTTATGTCAATGGTCATAAAATTAACATATTTCAGTAATAACCTTTTGATAAATTTATTCAAATACAATGCTAAGTATAAACGAGGATATGATCCTACGGTACCTTAGTGCTACGAAGAGGTGCTACGAAACTTTCGTAGCGCGCACTCCACAAGTGCTACGAATGCTACGACAAATAGATTGATTTTTAACTTTGTCACGAAATAGCCAACGGCTAATACGGAACCCTTTTTTACTAAAAACTCGATTCAACCATGCTATCATGGTGATCCTGCTATGTACAGCTAACCGTGTATCAGTGGTAACACTAATACTAAAGGTAAAACATGACATAACTTTTACGTCTTTTTTACCTGCAATGATAGGCAGAAGTGTATATCTATCGTATCTCTAAAAGCAGTCGAACGTAAAAAGTTCCTTCATGTTTGGAGATTGGACAAAACGACGACTGTAGAGAGTTTAAAAGAGTATATTAATAATATATTAGGAGAAGACTCAGAAATAATTATTAGCAGAATAGAACCAAAGACAGAAAGAGACTATGCCTCATTTAAAATCGGAGTGACGGAAAGTAATTACGAGAAACTTTGTGTTCCTGACGTATGGCCTATGAATATAGAAGTAAGCGAATGGATTTTTTTTCGTCGCCCAACCATGCCAATTAAACTACAATCACAAGCTTAAGTTGAGCTTATCCATTCTATATCAAAATGTTAGAGGTCTGAGAACAAAGTCGGCAAAGTTCTTATCATTGTTGGAATCATCTGGCTCAGATTTGTTTGCAATTACGGAAACCGGATGCAACGAGTCAATACAGAACGCAGAAATAACGTTACCTGGGTACTCGATATTGCGATGTGATCGAGCTGATGGACGTAAGCAAGGAGGCGTACTGTTAGTGGCCTCACCGCGTTTCGAGTTGCGGCAAGTGACAATTCCCGATGGCATTAATATTGATGTTCATAAATTTGAATTGATTTGTGCTACAGTTTATTTACATAACCGTTTTTTAATTGCCTGTTGTGTAGTATATATTCCTCCCCAGACTGATGTCAAAGAGTATTCGGTAATGTTTAACATTTTAGAAAAAATATGTGTAAAATATAAAATTAAGGTTTTTTATTAGGAGATTTTAATCTGTTTTCATGTCGAAATTATGTATGTGATGATTTTGATTACTTCGTTGCCTTTTGTGAAGTCGTTCAGTCTAACAAGGTTCCTAATTGCAATGGCAGACAGTTGGACCTGGTGTTGAGTGGGCTCAGTGGCGTGGAGGTGTGCGCGGGGAAGGAGGGGCTGCAGCCCGTAGACGCTTACCACCCGCCGCTAGCGGTCATGGTTCCCACATCCTCTCCACGGCCGCAACCCACCACATTAGGCGCACAGTTAGAAACTCACAATGAAATATTATCTAAGAAATGGAACTTCAGCAAAGCAAACTTGAATCAATTATACCATTTATTAACCTTAATAGATTGGGATAAAATGTACAGTTTATGCGACCCGGATTTAGCTTTAAACTTTTTTTACTCAAAAGTATTTGAAGTTTTTGATACTTGTATACCTCCTAAAAACCAAACAACTATAAATAATAGTAGATATGCATACCCGGTGTGGTATACGTCAGACATTATCAAAGACATTCAATTAAAATATAGACTACATAAAACATACAAAGCGAGTAAATCCTCTAGCGATTATGAGGCGTTTTCTCGGTGTCGGGCAAGAGTTAAGGCGGAAACTGCTCGTGCTCACGACCTATATCGGGATCGCGTGCAGAGCCATCTGGCTACCGACCCGAAAGCTTTCTGGAGTTACATTAGGTCGAAAAGAGGTAACTCAAGCCAATATAAACTAAATAGGGATGGTCAACTTCTATCCGATCAAGAATGCGCCCATGAGTTTGGACGTTTTTTTCACTCTGTGTATAACCCTGAACCGGCTACGTTAGACGCGGATGTCTCGAGTGCAACGGCGAAGCCAAGCGGTGCGTGGGTGCACCTCGGTTGCCTCGAAGCACCAGCAGTGCGTCGCGTGCTAGCCCGCCTGCCACCAAAACGGTCAGTGGGACCGGATGGCATACCGCCTTTTATTCTAAGGGATAGCCGCATGGTGTTGACTGAACCTTTACTGCATCTGTTCAATATTTGTATTGCTACAGCGTCATTTCCTGATCGTTGGAAGCTTAGCAGAGTGGTGCCAATTCCCAAAGGCAGTGGCGGCACGTAGGTAAGCGACTATAGGCCAGTGGCGGTGCTTTGCGCAGCGGCTAAAGTATTTGAGGCAGCAATACACAGTAGCTTGTATACACAAGTGAATGCTCATTTGTCCGATGCGCAGCATGGGTTCCGTCCTGGGCGGTGTACAACAGGAAATTTGCTGAATCTAATGACGCAACTGGTGCCGGCTGTTGACGCTGGACTGCAGGTGGATGTTGCGTACTTAGACTTTCGGAAGGCATTTGACACAGTAGACAATGATATGCTTCTATTGAAGTTAGTAAACAGGGGTTTTACACCACACACTATCAAATTATTTGCCGATTACCTACGCAACCGACGTCAATATGTCGACTGTAATGGAAGCGTATCTGAAACTTACTTCACGAGATCGGGCGTAAGTCAGGGAACCAATTTAGGACCATTCCTCTTTATCCTCGCGGTGGACGACTTACCGGAAGTAGTCAAAGAGTCAACTTGCCTTCTTTTTGCTGATGATCTCAAACTGATTCGTGTCGTGAAAGATATTACTGATCATGATACACTGCAGCAAGAGCACTGAATAGAGTCACTGAATGGAGTCAAGAAAATAAACTCTACTTCAATGTGGCGAAATGCTCGGTACTATCATACACACGCGCACGAACACCGAGTCACCATCAGTACCTCATGGAGGGTAAACCGCTGCAGCGTGTCATGGAAGTCAAAGATCTGGGTGTTAACTTTACCGCTGATTTGCAATTTAGGAAGCATATTGTTGCAGTTTGTAAAAAAGCATACCGTAACCTTGGGTTTATGTTACGACAGGTGAATCAGTTTACTAATATGTGTGCTTTAAGGGCTTTATACGAAGCACTAGTGAAGAGCCACCTGCAGTACAACGCAGCTATTTGGAGTCCTAGTGAAGCCAAATACAGTACCATGCTAGAGCGGATACAGAACAAATATATAAGGTTCATGTACAAAAAGTTTTATGGAGTATATCCGGGATACCCGCTGTTGTATCCTACCTTATTTCTGTTAGGCATGGTAGGTTATATGAAATTAGAAGTTAAGAGGGAACTTGCACTAGCGACATACTTATTCCATGTAATAAGAGATAAAATCTGTAATCCAGATATCCTACAGACTATGAAACTATGTGTACCGAACGAGTACGTAAACAGACGTCGGAGGCCGCGACTGTTGGGGGTACCGAAAGCGCGCACCAATCTTCTCCAGCGTGCTCCTCTAACGCGAGCGCTGGGCACTCTCAACGCGGTAGCTCTAATCTTAGACTTGTTCTCTTGCACACTGAACGATTTTACTCTGGCGACCTCTAGAGTGTTAAGTTATCCAGATTTGGATCTGTAGTATCTGCATGTGTAGTAATGCCTAGTATTAAGATAATGTCCTAATAAGTTTGTAATGTACCACTCTATCACTTTAGGTTAGCCTGTAACGATAGTTTGTGCTGTAAATAAATAAATAAAATAAATAAATCTTATTACGTTAAGTTAATTAAAACGGTGTCCTGCCTTTTCGCAGAAAATTGTTTGCCAAATTTTCACTTGCCAACCAACGCTTCGCCGATGTTTCACTTTGACAACTAACGATTAGCAAATTTTTGTATGACAACGTTTCATTTGGTAGAATTATTGTTAAGCCGATTATTATAATGACACAAAACGTTTGGGACATTTATCATTTGTCAACCATTTCACTAGGCCACACAACTATTACAATAGAAGTCTAAGTTTTGTAAAAAGAAACAGTTAAGTTAGGTAAGGTTAGAGTATGACAAACAACGCACGAGCCGAGCGAGCGAAGCGAGCGTGCCGCGGCAGCGGCCGGCGATGTGCCAGAAGCGAATCGCTTTTGTAAAAGGAAACAGTTAAGTTAGGTTAGGTTAGAGTAGGGTGGGGTGCAGGTTGAAGAGCCTCCTCGTGGCGCACCCTGGGCAACGGCGGCCCCCACTGCCCACCGGCTTTTGGTGGATAGTTGGGGTCGACGGCTAATCTTCAACAAACGGGGAAGGGTCATGGTTCCAATCACCGATCATCTCTTGTTGGTCGGTGAAGGGAACCTGGCTAGGGGCGGGACGGCCAGTCCGTCGATGTCCACCTTGCGTCCACTGTCCTCTCTGCTTCCAGAGGGTCGGTCTAGTGGGCGCAAGGCGGAAGGTGGGAGAGGAAGAAAACCTCTTTAAAAAATCACCCCAATCCCAAGGTCTAGCGTGCCGAGGGGATGGATGGCCCGGGGGTATCGTGGTCACTAGCGCAAGGGGGGGGAAAAGGGGATAGGGACCTCACCCTTTAAAGGAACAACAAAAAAAAAATGGAAAAGTCTGATGTGAATTACAAACTCCAGGCGGGTACCCTTCGGGGAGAATCCCGCCCCTCTAACGAGGGCAGCCCCATCGTATCTGGGGGGGGCACCACCAGACTCAACGCCGACATCACCGGCGAGCGACAAAAGGTCCTTCAGGAGAACCTGAAGGACCTGCGCGTTGTGATGACGCCGATTGCCGTCACTGGCAACACGAGCCGAGGAGGCTCCAGTCCCAGCAGGGACCTACGCGGAGGCAGCACGAGGTCTGGATCGAGATCCAGATCCAGATCTCGTAAGCGGAGTCTCTCCTCCAGCGAGGAGAACTTGGCTGCTGCCAAGGTGCCGACTGCGGCACGAGGCAGGGGTCGCGCGGTGGCGGGCGGAGCCCCCACCCGTGACAGTCGGGGTCGTTTTCTGCGGCCCGATACTCCAGCTCCAGTGGAGTGCATGGAGGGCGCGGAGAGCGACCCAGGGGCCCCGTTGACGGATGTCAGCGGGGGTTCCACTTTGTCTCTGCTCGGTAGCAACCGAGCAGAGGCAAACGCGGCGAAGCGGGCGCAGCGGAGGGCTGTCGTGACGAAGTCAGCGAGTTGGCCCGACAGGCCCGAGAGCGGCGCGCCGCTCGGATGACTGGGGGGAGTGCGTCGGCGGTGGCGCTTAGTCGCCAGGCGCTGGACGGCGTGGACGTCGTCCTGAGGGTTGCCACCGGATCCGGCAACCTGAAGGGCACGTTCACTCGTGCTCTTAAAGAGGCGGCTGAGCACATCAAGGAGGCGGTTGAGGTCCTCCTTGATAATACCAGCTCGGAGGAGACGGCGAAGTTGTGGGAGGAGAATGGCCGTCTCCGATCCGAGCTAGAGGACCTCAAGCGGCAGTTCGCCGCCGCCCAGAGGGCAGCCCCCGCCGCCGCTGGCGCCTCTCGCGTCACGGCTCCTCGGCCGGCCCCATCGCCGGCCCAGCCGTCGACCTCTGCACTCGCAGATGCAGAGGTCGAGAAGATCGCCCGCATCTGCATGATGCAGTGCGGGCAGATGGTCGGAGCGCGACTGGAGGCGCTGGAGTCCAGACTCCTTCCGGCCGAAACCCTCCGCCCTCCGCTCGCTGCGGACAGGCGGAGGAAGGAGGGGCCCGCCAATCCGCCACCTATGACGGCGAGGAAGGCGGGAAAAACCGCGGGCGCATCCACGCCCGCCACCCAGACGGCGGCACCTCCGGCGGCCGCGCCCGGTCCTTTAACAGAGGCCTGGACGACGGTCGTCAAGAGGGGCCGCAAAAAGAAGGCGGCACCGCCGGCACCGGCAGCCGCTAAGGCACCGGCACCAAACAAGACCCCGGCGCCCAAGAAGGCCAGAGGACCGCCTAAGGTCAGAGCCCCACGCTCCGCGGCAGTTGTGATTACGCTGCTGCCCGGAGCCGTCGAACGGGGCATCACATATAAGGCGGTCCTCACTGAGGCAAAGGCCAAGGTCGCTTTTCCTGACCTTGGCACACCGACCGTTCACACGTGCGTGCGGCAGCGGGGTGGCTCCATAGTGGACGTCTCGTTCGCTAGCCCTGCTATCGCATGCCGTGTGCGCGACTGGCGTGTCGTCGTGGAGGTGGAGACGTTGTCGGATCACCGATACATCCGCTTTGACGTCTCCGCCCACACCGCCAGCGGCCGCAGTCCAGCGGCCCCGCGAATGGACGGCCCGCGCTGGGCGCGTAAGCGCATCGACAGGGAACTTCTCGAGGAGGCCGCTATTGTCCAGGCCTGGATCCGGGAGTCGACGACGAACGGACCCGTCGACGTCGAACTAGAGGCGCTGTGGTTCCGCGGGGCGATGACGCACATTTGCGACGCGTCCATGCCCCGGGTCCACACGCTGTCAGCAAGGCGCCAGGTGTACTGGTGGTCGTACACCCACTATCGAAGACAACGTCGTCGGGTCCCTGACGAAGAGGCCGCGCTGTATGAGGTGTACCGCGCGGCTAAGCAGGCTCTGTGGCTGGCCATCGGCGATACGAGATCGCGGGCCAGGGGGGAGATGCTGGAGACTCTCGACGGAGATCCGTGGGGGCACCCCTATCGTGCGGTTCGAGGGAAACTGAGAGCCGCCACGCCCCCACTCACCGAGAGCCTCCAGCCCGAGCTGTTGGAGGAGGTCGTTGCAGCCCTCTTCCCGGCGAGAGCGGAGCACACTCCGCCGCCGATGGCTATGCCCACAGCCGCAGAGCCTCCGGAGGAGGAACACGCCATCGACGTCCCAGAGGTGACACAGGCAGAGATGAGGGCAGCCGTGATGCGGCTCCGGGCCAAGAATGTGGCTCCGGGGCCAGACGGAATCCACGGCATCGCGCTGGCCCTCGCTCTGAAGGAGCTAGAGCCCCAGCTGAGAGGACTCTTCACCGCGTGTCTTGAGCAGGGCCGGTTTCCAACATTATGGAAGACCGGCCGGCTAGTCCTGCTCAAGAAGGCGGGGCGCCCCGCGGACTCGCCGTCCGCGTACCGGCCCATTGTGCTGCTCGACGAGGTGGGCAAGATGTTTGAGCGAATTATCGCAGCCCGCCTCGTCGGTCACTTGTGTAGAGAAGGGCCGGACTTGAGCGAGTGCCAGTTTGGCTTCAGGCACGGGCGCTCCACCATTCATGCGATATCGCGGGTGAGAGTCCTGGCGGAGGAAACGGTGTCTCGGGGTGGGGTGGTGATGGCGGTGTCGTTAGACATTTCCAACGCCTTCAACACCCTGCCCTGGAGTTGTATCAGAGAGGCACTGCGCTTTCATCAAGTGCCTCTCTACCTCCGTCGCATCGTTGGGGCTTATCTGTCGGAGAGGTGTGTCACCTACGTGGGACGTGATGGCGGTCACCAGCACCCCATGTCGTGCGGTGTTCCGCAGGGTTCGGTCGTCGGACCGCTCCTGTGGAACATCGGCTACGACTGGGTGCTGAGGGGTGAGCTCCAGCCGGGCGTGCAGCTGACGTGTTACGCTGACGACACGTTAGTCACGGCCCGGGGGAGCTCGCACAGGGAAGCAGCGTTGCTGGCGACGGCGGCGGTCTCACAAGTTGTGAGCCGCATTCGGCGCCTCGGCCTGGAGGTGGCCCTCAACAAGTCGGAGGCCATGGTGTTCCATGGTCCCCGACGGGCGCCGCCGCCGGGATCACACATTGTGGTCGGGGGGGTCCGGATCGCTGTCGAGCCTACCATGAAGTACCTAGGATTGGTGCTCGACAGTCGGTGGGACTTTGGCCCCCACTTCCGGCGGCTTGCGCCCAAGTTGTTGGGCGCGGCTGGGGCACTCTCAACGCTGCTTCCCAATCTGGGGGGCCCGAGCTCCGCCTGTAGGCGGCTCTACGTGGGGATCGTGCGATCGATGGCCCTGTACGGGGCACCGATCTGGGCGGCTGACCTGACGGCCGGGAGCATCTCTGTCTTGCGTAAGCCACAGAGAGCTATGGCCGTCAGAGTCATTAGGGGATATCGCACGATCTCCTACGAGGCGGCATGCGCACTGGCCGGATCCCCGCCCTGGGACCTGGAGGCGAAGGTCCTCGCGTCACTGTTCCGGTGGCGCGAGGAAATGCGGGCGCGGGGCGAACGACCGATGCAGCAACAACTGGAGCTGCGTCGGTCTCAGCTCCACGAGGTCCTGGTGGCGGACTGGCGGGACAGGCTCTCACGCCCTACCGCCGGCCTCAACACCATCGAGGCGATCCGACCAGTGCTCAGCGAGTGGCTCGGAAGACGGCACGGCTCCCTGACTTTTCGGGCGACACAGGTTCTCTCGGGGCATGGTTGCTTCGGGAAGTTCCTGTGTCGCATAACCAGGGAGCCAGACGCTCGGTGTCACCACTGCGTCGACTGTCGGGAGGACACGGCACGGCATACGCTGGCAGAATGTGCCGCATGGCTGGAGCCGCGCCGTGCCCTCATCTCAGAAGTAGGCAGCGACCTGTCGCTGCCGGCCGTAGTGAACGCCATGGTCGGCAGTGAACAGGCCTGGGACGCGGTGGTATCCTTCTGCGAGCAAGTCATTTCGCAGAAGGAGGCTGCGGAGCGGGAGCGGGAAATCACCTCCCTCAACCCGGCCCGCAGCAGGCGCACCGGGCGTCGGAGGAGGGCAGACAATGCCCTCTTCCAGCCCCCCTAAATGGGTCCAGGGGCGACGGACGCGGGGTTTAGTCCGTCGCCCCCCACAACAACATCTGGACCCGAGGCGGCGGCGCGTAGTGTTCCACGCGCGCCCCTCCAAGACGGTACGAGGGGAGTGTCGTACACCTCACTCCCGCTCGGCCGAGATGAGGCCCGCTGCGGCGGGCCGGCACCACGGGGGTTGCGGAAGAATTCTTTTTGATTCCCGCGACCCCCGGCGAAGGTGTGAGAGGGAACACCCGGGGTGGTTTTTAGTCAGTAAGAGTCTGACAGACCCCTCCGCCCTCCCCGGGGCGGGGGACATCCATGAGGATTTTCCCGCGGATCAAAAAAAAAAAAAAAAAAGGTTAGGTTAGAGTATAATGGGTCCAGGGGCGACGGACGCGGGGTTTAGTCCGTCGCCCCCCACAACAACATCTGGACCCGAGGCGACGGCGCGTAGTGTTCCACGCGCGCCCCTCCAAGACGGTACGAGGGGAGTGTCGTACACCTCACTCCCGCTCGGCCGAGACGAGGCCCGCTGCGGCGGGCCGGCACCACGGGGGTTGCGGAAGAATTCTTTTTGATTCCCGCGACCCCCGGCGAAGGTGTGCGAGGGAACACCCGGGGTGGTTTTTAGTCAGTAAGAGTCTGACAGACCCCTCCGCCCTCCCCGGGGCGGGGGACATCCATGAGGATTTTCCCCCCGGATCAAAAAAAAAAAAAAAAGGTTAGGTTAGAGTATGACAAACAACGCACGAGCCGAGCGAGCGAAGCGAGCGTGCCGCGGCAGCGGCCGGCGATGTGCCAGAAGCGAATCGCTTTTGTAAAAGGAAACAGTTAGGTTAGGTCATATTAAAGAAAAAGTAAAAAAAATAATAATTACAATAACTAATTGCAAAAAATTCTGCTAAATGAAAGTTGGCATTTTAAAAAGTGTCATTATGAAAAGCAGACCAAACGTACAGTTGGTAACTGTGAGGTTGGGAAATAAAACAAAATTATATGATAAGTTGGCAAATGATTATTCGGCGGAATAAAATTCTGCGAAACGTTGGTTGGCAAGTGAAAATTTGGCAAACAATTTTCGGCGAACAGGCAGAGAACCAATTAAAACATTACCCAACCGATGAGCTGTACAACCCATCCACATTCGGTGTTCGTTAATTTCGCAGACTTCCAATATACCTAAGGTATATTAGGTAAATCGCCATGTAACGGAAAGTGAGTTTTTACCGTAACATTAATAATATCTACCTAACTGTAAACGCGAACATCACATTTTTAAGCGTTACCGCATAGTAAGCGATTATTAGCCGGACCGAGTGGCGGCCATCAATCATGGCCACTCAATACCCGCTACTAGCCATGTATAAAAATAAATCCCTTTACAAAAAAAATGGAGGTGATCCTTAACACGAAATCACAAAATCTTTCCGTTTTTAATATTTATTTTTACAACAATGAATGCTAACTTTACCTACATACATTAGCCTCGGCAGGATTGTACAGAAGTTAGTACATCAAGCTATCCCAAACTTCCCAATTGAACATGAACCTTAGGTATTCTTTTGTAATAAAGTTGAAAACATATTTAAAAAAAACTTGAGAGGTGTCAAGAGACACCCGGATGGAACGAAGTTTCTTTCTATTAATCAGTGAAGGAATTTTAATAAAATTTTATTTCTTTTAAGTTTAATAAAATTAACCAATCAAAAATTATTGATTAATAAAAACTTTTTTACAAAAAAGTAAACCGACTTCCAAAAAAAACACTACAAAGTGAAAAATAATTTTGATTTCGGAAGTCGGTGGCAAAAAATGAAAATACAAAACCGAAGACACCGACTTCCAAAATCAAAATTATTTATATTGGAAGTCGGTTTACTTTTTTGTAAAAAAGTTTTTATTTTTCACTCTTTAGTTGTAGTACCTACAAAACAAATTTAATACCACTACCTGGTATGTAAATTACAGTGACAGGAACTTATTAGAACATCGTCCACATACATTAAGTAGGATTTTTAGATTTTTGTTGATTTTTCAAAAACCGCTTATCCGATTTTGATAAAAAATTTATGGGACCATTTGGGAATGGAAATTGAAACAAAAAAACCAGTTTTTCCTTTCCAACAAAAAAAGAATTTTTCAAATCGGTTGGCAAGCAATGGAGTTATGCGCGAACAAACATAAAAAAAAATAAAAAAAAAAATATATACAGTCGAATTGAGAACCTCCTCCTTTTTTAGAAGTCGGTTAAAAAGACATCATATTTTACTCCAAAAAAGTGTCGTTACAACTTTTGGTCTTAATTTCCGTCTAGCCCCCTTTTGCAACGCACGATAAGGAATTTCGTTTCAATAAATTGACAGATTGGGGTACCTTGATGTAATGGCGTTTGTATCTACGCAACACAATGCGGTACTTGAAGCCTTTTAATCTGGACTGCGTCCGAAGAGCACAATTAATTTATAAAAAAAAGCGTGTAGGTTAATGTTTAATCGCAGTTTGTGTCGGTAGCAGTCTGCAGACAGTCTACGAATTCTGGTCGGCGACAATCGCTTAGTGTGCGGCAGTACTTATACATCCCAGACAGAATTATCGATCAGTCCTGCTCGCAGCAGGGTATAGGTGTGCTGTCCCTTGATTGAAATGCATTCAGTGCGCCCTCAGCCACGGTCCGGAGTGTCACGAATCTGGCCTACGGCTGCTTTTTTAAGAATTTATTGGATTAATTTAGGTAAGTGACATAAATGTGCTTTAAATCATTTGATTTATTACAGGAAATAAGAATTGTGTTATTAAAATGCCGTTTTTCTTTTAGTTTTTTTTATCTTTCCATTTTGCAGTAGGTATGTCTTGGTAGCACATGGTTTAATGATAATCTTTTTTTGATTCCAGCGAGCTGTTTGTCAGTTGATCCTTCGAGTCGCCCCCGGGACGTCGAGGCCTAAGGTACGTATTTATTATTTTATTCGTGTCTCAAACCGTATGTACGGTCAGCACACGTTAGTAGTAGGACTCGAAGAACGAGGAGCGCAAGCGTGCAGTCAATGTGATATGATGACAAGTGATATACTTGATTATCATGTTTCGTAGACTGTGTAGTAAACAATCTCTATGATTTAGTTATAAACTTATTTATAGTCTACTTCTCTTTCTTTTCGTGTGGTTAGTAGGGTCAGAGTTTTTATGCTGCCCATGGCCCTCTGAATTAACTTCACATACTGTTGAGAAATATCTCTCAGACATGCTGGTTTCCTCGCGATGTTTTCTTCACCGTTTTTTAAGCAAGTGATAATTATACAATACGCACATGAATCCGTAAAATCAGAGGTGCGTGCCTTGGGTTCGAACTCGACACCTGTGACTTGGCAGTCCGACGGTCAAACCACTAGGCTATCACTAACTACTTAGTAGGTACTTGATATTATAAAACAAGTTCCTGATTTCAGTATTTGTGATAAATATGGGATGTGTAAAGTTGGTCTACCAGTCGCAAGCGCTGCTTCTGAGCATGCGGTCCTTGGTTCGATTCCCAAGTCGGGTGTTTATTTTTTGTTTTTCCATCTATAATTTCTTGTTAGCAGCCCGTAGTCAGGAGTTATGTTCGGCTGATGGCTATAGTATCACCACCTATTAGGACTTTCAAACTTAATTCGTCGGGTTCGCTTATTAGGTACCTACACCTCTGCCTAACCTTTCGGGAAATTCAAGCGTAATGATCAGTATGTATGGTTATGTAAAGTACTAAAACTATATGTTTTGTTGGGGTTGTGAACGTATTTACGAAAATAATTTGTGATATAAAATGTTTGTTCTATCTGAAAACATATTTTGCTTTATTTTAAAATATGACAAAATAGCGCTTGATTTTGTTTTAACTTTACGTTGTCATGCGTGGGTGTATTTGAATTGAAATTTTTAAATCGTTAAAATTGCACTTTACTGTTTCTTTACATGTGTTTTAAAGTTATTAAATTCAATAAAAATATGCACACTGAAAGTACCTACTAAAAGTTAGTTATTTTTTTATTTTGTTTTTCGGGAGTACTTGTATATTTTTTTAATTCTGCTTATTTTTTTCTCCTCACTTGGTAACCTTAGGCAATTGCTGGTAGCTGACATGAGAATGCTAGCACCCCACGATTTCTTAAGAAACATTTTTTTTGTTATTTACTCTCTTCTTATTTTAAACTTATAGAAGATTATTTTCTAGTTAATGGTTTGGTTTTCTATAAAAGTCTACATAATTTTGTTCATATAATATAATCATTTAACATTAACAAACCGTGAGCGTCTAACTTAGAGGAGTGGTGGCTCAGTGGTATCAGCCTCTACTTACGAGTTGTAGGTCGTGAGTTCGAACCCAAGCAGGCGCTTTACTTTGTGTATTTAATTTGAACACCACTGCTCTCACAACAGTGAAGGAAAAAATCGTAAGGAAACCGGCATGTCCTAGAACCAAAAATTCTGAGAAATGTGACATCCGCCAGCCCGCACTGGGTCTGTGTGGTGGTTTATTGCCCCCTCCCCTATCTTTTTATTTTTTTATTTTTTAAGGCTGGAAAATCATCCAATGAGTTCCCCCGCTCTAGGTGGAGCGGAAGGGAGTGTCAGATTCTTACTGACTAAAACCCATCCATGTTCCTTCCTTAGCCCTTTATGTTCCAGGGTAGCCGCAACCCTTTCGGACAATCCCGCTTACCCTCCCCTATCTTAAAGAGCCTGTTTCCCAGCAGTGGGAAAATCATAGGCTGATTATGAGTATAGATAGATATACAGGGTGGAAACAAATCTAAAATCGCGGCAAAAAATCTGCTATTCCATACATTACGCTTGCATAACTCGTCAAAATGTAGGAAACAGATTTTATTTTTCGAGATTTCAGGTGTGTTCCCTGATAATGATGAGTACAATGAACCCTTAAAAAATTTCCAATGACTTCAATTCCACCCTGTATAGATTATCGAAGAAAGGTTCACACGTATACAGTCAGATCATAGATCTCCCTCCACTTGTTAAGATATTACTGACCGCCTTATGAAATTTCTAAAATAAAGCATTCTTCTACAGGTCCTTGATGAGCTAACCCGCCCACAACTGGCAAAGACGCAGCTTTATTCCTGTCGATGTCTCAACAACTCCCGCGCATAGACTAAACCTACATTGACGTGTTCAGAGCCAGCTTTCACAGATTACTTATTTTGAATAAAAATAGGTAATCTGTGAAAGCTGGTTCTGTTGTTCGATGTGTCACGTCTCTTTATGAATAATGTAAGAAAAAATGGCGTCAAATTTTAAAGCATTCTCGATTATTACATCAAATCGGGCTTTCTGGCTAACACGCAAAATCTTTTACTGGTTATTTTGCGATTTAGTCCCCGAATTGATGTTTAATATTGCAAGGATTAGACAAAATGCTGGGGTTTCTCTTTGGAAGTGTTTTTCCCTGAGGAGACGGGTTAAAACTCCCAGTAGCACCCCACTTGGACAACGGAATCGTTCTCGCAACGTTTATAAAGCAAATACCTCAATGGTTTTGCAGTTAATCTTTCTTAAGAATCCCCTCGTCGTATGTTACGACATGTTTGGGTAAAGACGACGCTGATTGCACCAATGTGCAATTGGTGCAATCAGTGCAAAAAAACGATACCTCAATTTTAATTAAATATGAGGTATCCACACGGATATTAAATTATGACCGGATTTGTAATGGTGATAGTTAACTATGTATTTGTATGTCTATACAAATGGATACCTAACTATCACAGGCGCGTAACCAAGAGGAGGGGGCACCCCCTCCCTCCAAGACAGACAAATGCTTTGTTTTGGAGTTTGTCTTCGATACGACCTAGCACTTGTATATATGTAAATATCATTGTTGGTAGGTATCTCTGGTATCCAATTAGAATTAAGTTTATTAAAGACACAAGCAGACCATCATGAACTATTAATTAAAAAATTGTAAATATAATTTTGTTTATTTATTTGAAACCACCCCTTGACCAACAAACGACATAAACTATGCTCGAAGAGAAGTAACAAGTGCCTAAGATTAGAAAAGCTCTTTCGCGGCCCTTGTGATAAATTAATATATACCTAATACACAAATAATAAACAACAACACACACACATACACACACAAACACACACATAACACATACACATATAACATACACACACACATATACAACATACACACACGAATATACAACACACACACCCACAAATATTATTCACTAGCTTCCGCCCGCGGCTTCGCCCGCAAAATATGTCGACAATTTATACATATTCCTTCCTCCTTCCTTCCACCTTCCTCTTGAATCACTCTGTCTATTAAAAAAAACCGCATCAAAATCCGTTGCGTAGTTTTAAAGATTTAAGCATACAGACAAACAAACAGACAAAAATAGCGACTTTGTTTTATACTATGTAGTGATTATTATATTTTTTGTGTTAATTCTGCCAATACCTATCTACTCCTTGATGATGTATGTAGGTGTTTTTCAGGGAAGCTGAGTTAAGCTTTGTACTCTTTTTGAAACAAAAATTAAAGGAATGTACATACAAAAATTAACATTTAAAAGTGGACTCCGAAATACTAGGAAATACATGCTGGTCCTAGATAATGTGTATTTCCCTGATCATAATAAAAGTAACCCTTTCTTTAAGTAATAGTACAAAAATATGCCACTCTGCGACCAATGACCATCATGTTCGCCAAGAGTGAGCGACAGCAGTGATAGCCTAGTAGTGTGAGCGTCGGATTGCCAAGTCGGGTCTCGAGTTCGAACCCAAGGCACGCACCTTTGTTTTTACGGATTCATGTGCGTATTGTATAATTTTCCCTAGCCAAAAAATCGGTGAAGGGATTCATCGTGAAGAATAGAACAATAGAGATCGCAACAGCATGTAAACCTAATTCAGAGGCCCACGGGCATCATAAAAACTCTGACACCAGGTTAGTCACTCACACAAAAAGAAGAAGAAGTGATATCTTTACGGATAAGGTAATTTGTCGAACAGCGATGAGCAAGTATTATCTACAATGATACCTAATGCATGCTTGATCAACAATGAATATGCCTCTGTCATCATATCGTCACGAGTATACTGATCGTAGCGACATCTTTACTCCTATAGAAGCACTACGTCGAGCTGCAGGTTTAAGTAACGACCTAATTTACTACTGAAGTGATCTAACCAGATCTAACAATATTCCTAAACGGCACAAGCAAAGTTTTTCGAGAAATCGTGTCATTATTGACATCATCCGTCAGGTGGCGCTGCTAGAGAGCGTTCTATCTTACGTTTGTCTATTCGCAGTTTTTACTAAGGAACATTTCTACCCCGAAAGTTATAACTAAATTACACTTATTAATTGAGCTATGTGGTCTACTTGTGTTCGAAGCCACCTCGTTCAAAGGCTTTTTGTAGTCGAGTGAAGTACGCAATTAGTGCTGCCCTCTTACGCTATATGCAGAACTATCGATGACTTGTGCGCTGTGTTCACGCCGGTGCGCAGTCTGTCCTATCTACCAATCTTCTACTTAACTAGTTGCATCATTTATAGCACACTGCGGATTATCGACCGTTATTTGAGACTTGCGCGCTGCAGACGGTCAGTGGGCGTTGCAGCATCTCCGCTATGCGCCACCCGTCGCTGCCACCGCCGTGCCGCACTGCGCCTCCGACCACCGAACTGAGCGGCACGATTTACCAGCCAGCCCCCACATCCGTGACTTCCTTGGTGATTGAAGAAGGTAGGTGTTCTCATTAAGTTAAGCCTTCTTATTAGAGCTGAGAAAGTGTTTTGAAATAATATAATTGGATTTAATAGAACTTCACTTGAAATGATTAGTACTACACCTCTGAAACTTAGTTCTTTGGTGGCAGCACTTGCTTTTGTTAATCTTTGCAATTAAACACCAAGAAACAAACATTTTAACATCAGAATGGTTGATTTTCGAGGGTCAGAAATGATACGCCTGTCCCCCTTACCCCGTTACCTCTGAGCCGGACTGGTTCTTTGGTGGCAGTCTTTGCTTAAGTTCATCTTTTTTGTAAGTTTATCATCAGAATGGATGGTCGGTTGTCGGCAAAATCTTTAAGTACGACGACCCCCTTTCCCCCTGACTCTATTGTGTCAACTTGATCCCTAGTTTCAGGATCCTAATTAATCATCTCCATTATCTACGATTTGTAACATCTCCATAAATATAACACTTAGTTTTTCTTACTTCGACAGCTACCAGCGCGGCTCCTCGCTTCGCCGCCGCTGCTGCGTGTCGTGCGGAGCGGGGAGAGCTGGTCCTTCAAGTGACCGGAAGTCAGAAATAATTGTGAGTAGTGTCGTTTTTATTCGTTTGGACTGAGCACTTTGAAGGTACTGCGCCTTTAATTTATATTACTGCACCCGTCTTTTTCAGGATTGATGTTCGCAGTGTAATAAAGACGGGTTCTGACTCATTCTCTTCTATAAACCATGTGTCACCCGTGACAGTCCACTTTTATACTTATTCTTTGATATAGTAATTATCACACTAATATTTTAAAGAAGAAAGTTTGTGAGTGTGTGTGTGAGTGTTTAGTCCCGGTAGTACGTTTCCCTTGAGATAATATCCGACAACCACGCAGGCGAAGCCGCTGGCAGTAGCTAGTTATTTATACCAAAATCCTTATTCAATAGTCTCAAATAATAATATTGTTGTTGTGTATACAAGGTTTAACATTTCATTTTTCTTTTTCAGGTCTCGTGATGATGCGGCTTCGTTGCCACCCAAGTGCCAACCTCTCCGGCTTATAGGGCACTAAACCAGCTGGTCTGTCACGATCAGCTTTCACAGATTATTTATTTCTAAAAAGTAAGTAATCTGTGAAAGCTGGTTGTCTTGATCGAAACGGTTGTTAGCAATATGTCGACGATTGTTGTAGCGTTCTATCAGACGCTAATGTCATCAAATCTGGCCAATAGGCTGAATGCAAACACTGGTTATTATCAGTTACTTTGCGATTTAGTCCTTGATTTGATTGAAAGGACTAGACAACATTCTGGGGTCATTATTTCTATATGTATATTTTTCCCCAGAATTGGTTTCGGGTAATAAATACGGTACCCCGCTTGGTCAATGGAATCGTTCTTGCAACGTTTATAGAGCAAATACCTAAACGGTTTTGCAATACATCTTATAGAATCCCCTCGTCGTACTTTACGACACGCTTGGGTAAAGACGACACTGATCTCATCGATGTATGAATTGATGCGATTGTAAGCATTAATATGCACAAAAATCATACCTCAATTTTCCTAATTAACCCTAGTTTTGTGAAAACTGAGGTATTCTCACGGATATGACATGAGTGTCTATGCAAATAGATAACTGTGACAGGCGCGGATCCAAGGGGAGGGGCTCTGAGTACCCCCTCCCTCCCAAACAAACAAACGCTTTGTTTTGGAGTTCTTGGTCCTTATCGCCTTGAGACTTGGATACGCGCCGGATATTCATGATAATCTCCGCGCTATAGCCGGGAGACACGATAGCTCATTGGTGAGGTCACTTGTCACCTGTACACTATCTGTCTAATTAGTTAAGTACTAATTGTACTAAGTTTTGGGAATGTGAAATAATAATTCAATGTTATTATGTAAATACTTTTTTTCTTCAATATCATAGTGTAAGGCAGCTACCCAATGTCGATAAAAGATGGTAATACGTACTGAAGTTTTTATACAATTATACAAATGTTAATAAATTTTGTTGTTTTATTTGAAACTAACCCAACTCATGAGCAATGAATGGGATTAGCTCTGCTTGAAGGGAGCTGGCAAGGGTTGGTTATAGATGAAGGAACTTCAGCGTCCACTTGGTTGCAAAACCAACCACACGGCGATGCAACCATGGTTGCGCCACCACGGTGTCCTACTGAGATAGGGTCCTTAACGACAGTAGGTATTGTGAGGACCAGAGGGGTCTTCGCTTTAGAGCTCTCAGCAGTAGAGCTCGTGTAATGTATCGTGTCTTGGTGTAGGGATTTCAATCCTACAGTAAAAACACACGAGATCAGCTTTTATTGAACTATATTTACTGTCTGAATACATCAGTTCAGGAGCACGCAAAGAGTAAAATAATAAGACTGATCGTAGCACGCCTACTGACAGAGTCCATCATTCACTTTTTTTATAAAAACCTATTGAAAATAATCTATCATTTGAAAAGGTCTAATGCTGCCAGTTATTTGTAAACAACCAGCTAGGTTCCACATAAGGTTTCACCTAGGCTCTACAGCATGTAGCTTTCTTTCAGGAAAGTACACAGACTATACATTCCATCTTAAAGTGGTAACCGGAATAGAAGGTCCAAATGTTATATATGTCCCTGATCATTATAAAAATAACCCATTTGTCAATTAGTAGTAGATCCAAGTGTGCCTCTCTCTGACCATCTTATTGGCCGAGAGTGAACAGTTTGTAGCGACATCTTTACTCCTATAGAAGAACTACGTCGAGCTGCAGGTTTTAGTAGCAACCTAGTTTACTACTGAAGTGATCTAGCAATATTCCTAAACGGCGGCAATATTCCTTTTCACAAAGTTTTTCGAAAAATCGTATCATTATTGATATCATCCGTTAGGTGGCGCTGCTAAAGCTCGTCCTATCTTACATTGGTTGATTTGCGATTTTTAATAAGAAACATGCCTAGCCCGAAAGTAATAATATAGCACTTCAGCTTGCTTATTAATTGAGCTACGTCGTCTACTTGTGTTCTATGCCACCTCGTTCGAAGGATTTTTGTAGTCGAGTGAAGTACGCAATTAGTGCCGCCCTCTTACGCTATATGCAGAACTATTGATGACTTGTGCGCTGTGTTCACACCGGTGTGCAGTCTGTCCTATCTACCACTCTTCTACTTACATAACTAGTTGCATCATATAGCACACTGCGTATTATCGACCGTTATTTGAGACCTGCGCGCTGCAGATGGACGGTGGGCGTTGCAGCACCTCCGCTATGCGCCACCCGTCGCCGCCACAGCCGTGCCGCACTGCGCCTCCGACCACCGAACTGAGCGGCACGATTTACCAGCCAGTCCCCACATCCGCTACTTTCTTGGTGATTTGAGAAGGTGAGTGTTTCATTTTGGTTTGGCCTTCTTATTAGAGCTGAGAAAGTTTTTATACGGATAATTATGTAGTGGTTTTTAATTACATTAGTAATGGTTAGGCCCTTCACACCTCTGAATCTTGGTTCCTTGGTGGAAGTACTTGCTTTAATACAACTCTTCTATTAAGAACTGAGAAGCCTTTTGACACCAACACAGTGAATTAATGACTTTTCGAGGGTCAGAACCTATACCCCCTTACCCCCATACCTCTGAGCCGGACTGGTTCTTTGGTGGAAGAGTTCATCCTTCTTGTAAGGAACAAAGACACAAAATGAGTGTTCCATTCTCGTCAAAGTACAAAATTTTACCTCTCATCAACCTTCCCTGCCCTCATTAGACCGTGCCATTGCGTCAACAGGATCCCTTATTTAAGTATACCAATTAATCAACTCTTAGTAACTTCGAGCTGTCTTTCTGTAATATTTCCATTTATAACCCTTGATTTTTTTTTCTTCGACAGACACCAGCGGCTCCTCGCTTCGCCGGCGCAGCTGCGTGTCGTGCGGAGCGGGGAGAGCTGGTCCCTTGGTCCTTCGAGTCACCGGTACTCCGGAACAATGGTAAGTTTTATGATTCGGTGCATTCTATTACTACGACGTACTTAGTTGCATCCAGTTCTGTTATACATACTCGGCAGCCTGATCTTCTGTATGTGAGCGTTCTGTACATCGTACCTACGTACAAGGTTTAACGGATTTATTTTTTTATTTTTGCAGGTCCCTGTGAAGATGCAGCTTCACTCCCGAGAAAGTCTCGACCTCTCCAGCTAACAGGCTAAACCAACTTCTCTTGTCGGAATCAGCTTTCATAGATTATTTATTTCCACAAAATAAGTAATTTGTGAAAGATGATTTCCTGGACAACATATTGCAGGAAAATAGGTCATCTAATATCCAAGTTTATCAGATGGTAATCCCGTTAAATCGGGCCAATAGGCCCGATTTAACATATGACATGAGTGTCTATGGAAATAGATAACTGTGACAGGCGCGGGTCCAAGGGGAGGGGCTCTGAGTACCCCCTCCCTCCCAAACAAACAAACGCTTTGTTTTGGAGTTCTTGGTCCTTATCGCCTTGAGACTTGGATACGCGCCGGATATTAATTATAATACTAGAATATAATATTAATAATGGAATAAACCATTTACCTACAATCGAACATAACGTTACTGAGATATGCTACGGATCTTAATTAAGTTAATGTAAGGTATCTCTGGTGTACTTTAAGGAGTTAGTGTAAGGTTAGAAGCTCGTTTTACCGTTTGTGTGTTATTAATACTGTGACAACCATCATATATAATCCTAAATTAATATAAAATGCTTGTGTTTTATTTGAAACTACTGACCCAGTAATGACTAATGAACGGATATGACATCAGTGTCTATTCAAATAGACAACTGTGACAGGCGCGGATCCAAGAGGAGGGGCTCTGAGTACCCCCTCCCTCCCAAACAAACAAACGCTTTGTTTTGGGATTTTTGGTCCTTATCGACTTAAGACCTGGATACGCGCCTGTTATTCATTGTAATATTGATGTAGGAATATCAAATCAATTAAATCAAAATCATTTATTTGCTTTTAATGTGGTACAAAAGATCATCTCTGTCTAGCCTTTTGCCAAGTATGTTGGGGTCGGCTTCCAGTCAAAGCGGATGCAGCTGGATACCAGTATTTTATATGGAGTGACTGTATATCTGACCTCCACAACCTAGTCACTAACTGGGTAATACGAGTCCCCTTGGTAAGACTGGCTGTCAGACTTTCGGGCTTCTGATTACCTGTAACGACTGTCAAAGATCCACGAATGACAGTCGGGACCAAAGGCTTAACGTGCTTCCCGAGGCACGGAGGACTCTTAATATCTAAAGATGGTCACCCATCCGCAGATCAACCCCGGGAAGCGTAGCTTAACGTAAAGCCTGGGTCCTGGCCTCAAGCGCTCTCAGGCCTCGACTGGAGGCACTCTTAAGCGCATGCATGGAGAGAAGCCAGTTTCCGCTCCTTTGAAAACGTGGAAGCTGGTCCTCATACAGAAGTCAGGGCGCCCTACAGGCTCACCGTCCGCATTCCGGCCATAGTGCTGCTCGACGAGGTCGGCAAGCTGTCGAGAGAATTATTGTAGGCCGCCTCGTCGGACACCTGGGAAGGACGGGTCCGGACCTTACGGACTGCCAGTTTGGCTTCCACAAGGGGTGCTCGACGGTGGACGCCATCACACGCTGTAGAGCCCTCATGACGGGGGACGTGGTGTCCCAGGGTACGGTAGTCGTGGCGGTGTCACTCGACATCACCAATGCGTTCAACACCATGGCCCTTTACAGGGCCCCGGTGTGGGCGCGTTCACTGCGGTAGCGAGCCGCCCACTATCTGAACGCGACCCAAAAGGTGGTAGCCATAAGGCTAATCCGAGGGTACCGCTCAATCTTGGGCGAAGCGGCAATCTTCCTTGCCGGACTGCCACCGTGGGATCTGAAGGTGATAGTCCTCGCGCGCTTGTACGAGTGGCGCGTGGAGGTACTAAGCCACGCATACTTGACAATGAATATTACATCAATCAACTCCTTTTTGACTAGCCAATAATTGAACAATGGCATGACCTACTCCCATCACATTGCTCGTGTCGATACGGGAGAAGAACGGGGCAAGTCTTCTTCTTCTTCTTCGTGTGGTTAGTGACTAACCTGATGTCAGAGTTTTAATGCTGCCCATGGGCCTCTGACTTAGCATCACATGCTGTTGAGAAATATCTCTCGGGCATGCCGGTTTCCTCACGATGTTTTCCTAGTCTTATATCTTATATAATACGGAGACACAGTAATCCTATCAGCACTTCCCTTTTAGTACTCAGAAAGGATGATTAGGTTGATAAGGCTTTGGCAAGCGTCCCCATATGAAGACACTACTCGCTTCTTCTTTTCTTAATGTTATTAATAGACGTTGACAATTATATAGACCAAGAGGAGAGAAAACCAAAGGAAAGATATATGGATTGAGTGTGTGAGGTGGGGGATAATATGAAAGAATAAGGAATGAAGAATTCACTGACGGCTGCCAGGGAATAATAGATGGACTCCGCGTTAACTGGGACAAGGGTAGAAACATGATTAAATATACAGTTTCATGAAATTTCTTGAGCTACAGCATCACTGCTGCACCGGAGCGCAAGGCTTAGAGTTGGTCACAAACCTCAGAAATACATTGCGGATGAATTGAAATTTCCAGAAATGGGTAGGTAGGTATTGTAGAAGCACCCGTTTTTAAGCAACCTCTAGGTCAGCTACGTGAAACAAGATTTTATCGATTGTTTTACCATAACATAAAAAAAATACAGGTTAAAAGTGAGGGGACTTGGTGACGCCTCACTTTCTTAGTAGACAGCTGCATACGCGCTGCGTCGGTATTGGAGTATTGACAAACACGACCTCGCTTTTGAAGCGTTGTGTTGGTGGTCGTCTGTTGTTATGATGAGCATGCAATGAGGACACTGACATTTTTCCATCTACATCCAACCCTTGCCAGCTCCCTTAAAACAGAGCTAATCCCGTTCATTGCTCATGGGTTGGGTTAGTTTCAAATAAAACAACAACATTTATTAACATTTGTATAATTGTATAAAACCTTCAGAACGCAAAATGTACGCATTGACATCTTTTATCAACACACACCAGAGTTGCCTTACACTACATTATTAAAGAAAAAAAGTATTTACATATATACATCCTATTATTTAGTAGGTATTTAACATTCCCAAAACTTAGTACAGTAATAATAATACATTTATTTATTCAGACTACAGAGATCCGTTAGGTTAGTAACAATAGTCTTAACATAATTATGTTAGTTCTTAACTAATTAGACAGATAGTGTACAGGTGACAAGTGACCTACGCACGCATTGACATCTGTTATCGACACACACCAGAGTTGCCTTACACTACATTATTAAAGAAAAAAAGTATTTACATATATACATCCTATTATTTAGTAGGTATTTAACATTCCCAAAACTTAGTACAGTAGTAATAATACATTTATTTATTCAGGCTACAGAGATCCGTTAGGTTAGTAACAATAGTCTTAACATATGTTAGTATTTAACTAATTAGGCAGATAGTGTACAGGTGACAAGTGACCTCACTAATGAGCTATCATGTCTCCCGGCTATAGCGCGGAGATTATCATGATTATCATGAATATCCGGCGCGTATCCAAGTCTCAAGGCGATAAGGACCAAGACCTCCAAAACAAAGCGTTTATTTGTTTGGGAGGGAGGGGGTACTCAGAGCCCCTCCCCTTGGATCCGCGCCTGTCACAGTTATCTATTTGCATAGACACTCATGTCATATCCGTGAGAATACCTCAGTTTTCACAAAACTAGGGTTAATCAGGAAAATTGAGGCATGATTTTTGTGCATATTAATGCTTACAATCGCATCAATTCATACATTGATGCGATCAGTGTCGTCTTTACCCAAGCGTGTCGTAATGTACGACTAGGGGATTCTATAAGATGTACTGCAAAACCGTTTAGGTATTTGCTTTATAAACGTTGCAAGAACGATTCCATTGACCAAGCGGGGTACCGTATTTTTTACCCGGAACCAATTCCGGGGAAAAATATATACAAATAATGACCCCAGAATGTTGTCTAGTCCTTTCAAACAAATCAAGAACTAAATCGCAAAGTAACTGATAATAAACCAGTGTTTTCATTCAGCCTATTGGCCAGATTTGATGACATTAGCGTCTGATAGATCGCTACAACAATCGTCGACATATTGCTAACAACCGTTTCGATCAAGACAACCAGCTTTCACAGATTACTTACTTTTTAGAAATAAATAATCTGTGAAAGCTGATCGTGACAGACCAGCTGGTTTAGTGCCCTATAAGCCGGAGAGGTTGGCACTTGGGTGGCAACGAAGCCGCATCATCACGAGACCTGAAAAAGAAAAATGAAATGTTAAACCTTGTATACACAACAACAATATTATTATTTGAGACTATTGAATAAGGATTTTGGTTTAAATAACTAGCTACTGCCAGCGGCTTCGCCCGCGTGGTTGTCGGATATTATCCCAAGGGAAACGAACTACCGGGATTAAACACTCACTCACACACTCACAATCTTTCATTCATTAGTATGATAATTATTATTACAAAGAATATGTATAACAGTGGACTGTCACGGGTAACAAAGGCTTTATACGGCTGCAGTAATATAAATTAAAGGCGCAGCACCGTCAAAGTGCTCAGTCCTAACAATTAAAAAGAGCCAATTAAAAAGAACACTACTCACAATTATTCCGGAGTTCCGCTGACTAGAAGGACCAGCTCTCCCCGCTCCGCACGACACGCAGCAGCGGCGGCGAAGCGAGGAGCCGCGCTGGTAGCTGTCGAAGTAAGAAAAACCAAGTGTTATATTCATGGAGATGTTACAAATCGTAGATAATGGAGATGATTAATTAAAATCCTGAAACTAGGGATCAAGTTGACACAATGCTATGATACAGTCAGGAGGAGAGAGAGAGGTTAAACTTTACGGTTTTGGCGAGAACCGATCATCGATTCCGATGATAAACAAATTCTCCTTACAAAAAAGATGAACTTAAGCACAGACTGCCACCAAAGAACCAGTCCGGCTCAGAGGTAACGGGGTAAGGAGGAGAGGGGTATTATTTCTGACCCTCGTGCTGCCACCAAAAAACTGAAATTCAGAGGTGTATGGGTACTATTCATTCCAAGTGAAGTTTTATTAAATCCAATTATATTATTGCAAAACACTTTCTCAGCTCTAATAAGAAGGGTAAATGAGAACACCTACCTTCTTCAATCACCAAGGAAGTCGCGGATGTGGGGACTGGCTGGTAAATTGTGCCGCTCAGTTCGGTGGTCGGAGGCGCAGTGCGGAACGGCGGTGGCGGCGACGGGTGGCGCATAGCGGAGGTGCTGCAACGCCCACTGACCGTCTGCAGCGCGCAGGTCTCAAATAACGGTTGATAATCCGCAGTGTGCTATATGATGCAACTAGTTAAGTAGAAGATTGGTAGATAGGACAGACTGCGTACCGGTGTGAACACAGCGCACAAGTCATCGATAGTTCTGCATATAGCGTAAGAGGGCAGCACTGATTGCGTACTTCACTCGACTACAAAAAGCCTTCGAACGATTTGGCATAGAACAACAGGTAAATCACATAGCTCACATAAAAAGCAGGCAAGTGCTATTTAGTTATGACTTTCAAGGTAGGCATGTTCCTTAGTAGAAACTGCGAATTGACAAACGTAAGATAGGACGCTCTCTACAAGCGCCACCTGACGGATGACGTCAATAATGACACGATTTCTCGAAAAACTTTGCATGTGCCAATTAGGAATATTGTCAGATCAATTCAGTTGTATACTAGGTCGCTACTAAACCTGCAGCTCGACGTAGTGCTTCTATAGGAGTAAAGATGTCGCTACGAGCTGTTCACTCTCGGCGAATATGATGGTCAGAAAGAGGCACACTGGTATCTACTGTTTATTTAACGAATGGGTTATATTTATTATGATCAGAGAAATATATGTGATTTGGATCCTACTATATCGGTTTTCCTACTATATCAGTGACCACTTCAGGATAGAATCTACAGTCTGTGTACTTTCCTTCAAGACAGCTACATGCTGTACAGCCTAGGTGAAACCTTATGTGGAACCTAGCTGGTTGGTTACAAAATAACTTCGACCTTTTTAAATAGGTTTCTATAAAAGAAGTGAAGACTGATGTCAGTAGGCGTGCTGCTAAACTGATGTATTCAGACAGTAATATAATTCAATAAATGCTGCCCTCGTTTGTTTTTATTGTAGGATTAAAATCTCTACACCAAGACAAGATACATTACACGACTGCTACCGCTGAGAGCTCTAAAGCGAAGACCCCTCTGGTCTTCACAATACCTACTGTCATTAAAGACCCTATCTCCGTAGTACACCGTGGTGGCGCAACCATGGTTGCATCGCCGTGTTGTTGGTTTTGCAACCAAGTGGACGCTGAAGGTTTCGCGGATGTGGGGACTGGCTGGTAAATCGTGCCGCTCAGTTCGGTGGTTGGAGGCGCAGTGCGGCACGACGGTGGTGGCGCCTGTGCACAGCGGACGTGCTGCAACGCTCCTCGTCGTCCTGCAGCGCGCAGGTCCCGAATACCGATGGATATGATGCAAGTTGTAGATCCATGAATAAATCTAGGACGCTAATTTAAGTATCCGGCGCCCTGTGTAAGCTGGCCGTGGTAGTCTTCTTGCACTTTTTCCATGTTACTTGGAGTCGGTGAAACACGTATGATCCTTTCCTTCTTCCCTGGCAGACGTCGCGGTATCATTCTGTCTAATTCATATCATCCCTCACCTCACACACGCAATCCATATAGGTCACGCATCCATCTTTCTTTTGGTTTCCTCTCCTTTTGGTCTATATAATTATCAACGTTTATTAAAAAACATTAAGAAAAGAAGAAGCGAGTCGTGTCTTCACATAGACTTTGGCAAATGTACCCCCATTTGCCAAAGTCTTATCAACCTAATCCTACTATTTGAGTAATTAAAAGGAAGTGCTGACAGGATTACTATGTAATCTCCGTATTATATAACTAATATAATACGGAGATCTTGCCCCGTGCTTCTCACGTATCGACACGAGCAATGTGATGGGAGTACGTCTTTCCATGGTTCAATTATTAGCTAGTCAAAAAGGAGTTACAAGATTCATTAATTGTCAAGTACGCGTGGCTAACGTGAGTGTCTGTAGAGTAGAGAGCAACCCTTGATTTACGGGCAGTAATACAGAGTGAATAGCATCACGCCATCTAGTTGGCTGGCACCGGTGTTACCGCAGAGCAGGACTCGACGATACTTCTGCATACAGTATATGAGGGCAGCACAAAATGTATACTTCACTCGACTGGCGAAGTTGTCTGTACAATGAGTGGGGGCGCCATTGTCGCTAAGGTGTAAATTATTGCCCAGTATATATTATGTATACTGGAAACACTGTATTTGGCTAAGTAATAGCAGCCGCATGTATCGATCCTTCAGGTTAAGCTACGCTTGCCGGGGTTGGCCGTGGATGGGTGACCATCTTTACATAACGAGACTCCTCTTTGTATCGAAAAGCACGTTGAGCCATTGGTCCCGGCTGTCATATGTGCATCTTTGACAGTCGTTACGAGTCATCAGAAGCCCGAAAATCTAACAGCCAGTCTTACCAAGGGGTATCGTATTGCCCAGTTACTGCGTTGTGGAGGTCAGATAGACAGTCGCTCCATGTAAAATACTGGCATTCAACTGCATCCGGTTAGACTGGAAGTTGACACCAACTTAGTTGGGAAAAGGCTAGGCAGAGATGATCTTTTATACCTCATTAAAAGCAAATAAATGATTTTGATGGAAATCAATTAAATTTGATATTCCTACATCAATATTACAATGAATAACAAGCGCGTATCCAAATCTCAAGTCAATAAGGACCAAAAATTCCATAACAAAGCGTTTGTTTGTTTGGGAGGGAGAGGGTACTCAAACCCACTCCCCTTGGATTCGCGCCTGTCACAGTTGTCTATTTGAATAGATACTCATGTCATATCCGTTCATTGATCATTAGTGGGTCAGTAGTTTCAAATAAAACAAAAGTATTATAAATTAATTTAGGATTATATATGATGGTTGTCACAGTATTAATAACACACAAACGGTAAAACGAGCTTCTAACCTTACACTAACTCCTTAAAGTACACCAGAGATACCTTATAATAACTTAATTAAGATCCGTAGCATATCTCAGTAACGTTATGTTCGATTGTAGGTAAATGGTTTATTCCATTATCAATATTATATTCTAGTATTATAACTAATATCCGGCGCGTATCCAAGTCTCAAGGCGATAAGGACCAAGAACTCCAAAACAAAGCGTTTGTTTGTTTGGGAGGGAGGGGGTACTCAGAGCCCTCCCCTTGGATCCGCGCCTGTCACAGTTATCTATTTGCATAGACACTCATGTCATATGTTAAATCGGGCCAATTGGCCCGATTTAACGGGATTACCATCTGATAAACTTGGATATTAGATGATCTATTTTCTTGCAATATGTTGTCCAGGAAATCATCTTTCACAGATTACTTATTTTGTGGAAATAAATAATCTATTAGATGAAAGCTGATTCCGACAAGAAAAGTTGGTTTAGCCTGTTAGCTGGAGAGTTTGAGACTTGGTCGGGAGTGAAGCTGCATCTTCACAGGGACCTGCAAAAATAAAATAATAAATCCGTTAAACCTTGTTCGTAGATACCAAGAATTCTTAAAGCTATGAGAGAACTACTGCGAAGACTCGGAAGTCCAGTCTTGATTTTATGATGTCAGTTATCAGTTTTGAATAGAAGGAGAACCGTTTTTTGTTAAAAATTGGTGTTTTTGGTGATAAAAGAATTTGAAAGGGGGTGACTGGCAGAACTCCCTAATAATGACTACCCCTGGGTTCTGGAGGTCTGATATGCAGTAGCTCCATGAAAAAATTCAGCTGCATCTGGTTGGACTGGAGGCCGACCCGAACATAATGTAGTTGGGAAAATGTGAAGCAGATTGATTGTGTGGCGCAGGTTGCCGAGTGAGTATAACTAAACTTAATGCAACTAAGTATGTCGTTGTAATTGAATGCACCAAAACATAAAACTTACAATTGTTTCGGAGTTCCGGTGACTCGAAGGACCAAGGGACCAGCTCTCCCCGCTCCGCAAGACACGCAGCTGCGCCGGCGAAGCGAGGAGCCGCTGGCGTCTGTCGAAGAAAATCAATCATGGGTTGGAAATATTACAGAAAGGCAGCTCGTAGTTACTAAGGGTTGATTAATTGGTATACTGTAATAAGGGATCCGGTTGACACAATGCTACGGTGAGGTCGATGAGGGCAGGGAGGGGGGAGAGAGGTAAAATTTTCAACTTTGACGATAATCGAACACTCATTTTGTGTCTTTGGTCCTTACAAGAAGGATAAACTCCTTCCACCAAAGAACCAGACCGGCTCAGAGGAAGGGGGGTAAGGGGAGAGGAGGCATAATTTTGGAAGGGTAAATCCTCATTAATTAACTGTGATGGTAACTAATGGTTTCTCAGTTCTTAATAGAAGAGATGAACTAAAGCAAGTACTTCCACCAAGGAACCAAGATTCAGAGGTGTGAGGGGCCTAATCATTACTAATGTAGTTAAAAAATCACTACATAATTATTCGTAAAACACTTTCTCAGCTCTAACAATAAGGCCAAACCAAAATGAAACACTCACCTTCTCAAATCACCAAGGAAGTAGCGGATGTGGGGACTGGCTGATAAATCGTGCCGCTCAGTTCGGTGGTCGTAGGCGCAGTGCGGCACGGCGGTGGCGGCGCCGGGCTGTGCATATCGGACGTGGTGCAACGCCCCCGTCGTCCTGCAGCGCGCAGGTCCCGAATACTGGTCGATATACCGCAGTGTGCTATATGATGCAAGGCTACTCAGTTGTAGATACATGAATAAATATAGGACGCTAACTATCCTAGCTACACTCTTCAAACGTAGTATTAATTTTAGCTGTCAAAGATTGTGTCAAGCAATTAATGTTCAGAATATTTCTTGTCTAATCCATTGGCCGATTTCTACTAGACTGTTGCTGCCTCGCGGATAGTGATGATGGGCATGTACCGCCCACATGACTTGTTCCCTCACGCTCCAAAAATGTTCTAAAAAATTTGGAGCTATTGGGAATAAATGTATGATAATAAGAAAAATCTCTCTCCTCTTTTTAATAAAGCATTAGAAAAATAACGACTTAATAACATCAGTTAGGTAAATGTGTAATATGGTAGAAACGACTACACTTTAGAGTCAGCTCACACCGAGACGCGACGCGATGCAATGCTTTTTTGCTTTTTTTTTTCAGTGTGGGGAAATCATCACAAAACCCATCCATGTTCCTTCCTTAGCCCTTTATGATCCGGGGTACGCGATGCGATGTTGCGCGCACGTCTTAATAGAGCGGCTCAAAATATAACTTTATGTACTACACGAAAAGATACTCATATTGATATTTCATGGCGCATGGGTTACAATATAACTCTCAACAGAGTGAAACTTTAGTATTTAAATCTGGCAAACAACAGCCAACTCATGTGCCTCCCAACGGAATAGCCGTAAAGCAAATTCTAATTTTAATTAATATCTGGGACACATTGTGACAACTGACCTCAAGGATGATGAGGACATTTAGCGGGAGCGCAAGGCCCCGGTGGTGAGAGCTGATATGCTCGCCTGCAGGTTCGCACGATACACGAGAGAAGTGAAAGTTACGCTATTCAAAGTTTAATGCCAGTCTTTCTACTCAAGCGGCCTTTTTTATGACCGCTTCGCAGAAGGAGGTGACTGCCTCCCACTGCCATTTTTTTTACGCCGTCAAAAAGTAGAGATGTCAACGAACACAAAGCCTACCAACTTTTTTTTAAAAAGCTGGCATTTTGACACGAGAATTTTCGATCGAAAATTAGGGTGATTTTTCGATATTAAGTCAAAATAAGGTGAACAAATAAATATTTTAAATAAAAAAAATTACAGTGTATTTGGAATACACTATAGTTTTGAGGTTATGTGAAAAAAGTGTGAATACAAAATTTGTAGATCTTTTCACTACCTACATTTTTGCCATTTAACTTTTTTCCGTAGGACTTGTAGTTTTGCCGGAAATCGAGATAAACCATTTTTTACGCTTAAAAACGCACCCCCATCCACTTCCCGCCCTCAAATTATTTTTCCTTTAATTTTTGTTTGTTTTCAAAAATTATCGGCACTGGTCTATCAGTATAATAATGCGTTTAGAACGTTGAACCTGCGGGCCGGGTGCACGCGCCGAATGTAGATGCGCGAGGCGTTGTGCCGTCAACGATTTTACAATGCGCCTCGCGACGCGACGGTGCGATGCGTATCGCGTCAGAGCACGGTGCAGCTCGAAATCACAGGCCTCTTCCAGAATCGTCGCGTCGCATCGCGTCTCGGTGTGAACTGACCCTTAGAGTTATTTTTTTTAAGCAAATGTAGAAAGCAATGTAATCATTGTTGTGTTTTCATTGTGGAATTACGGACTTTATTTTAAAATTTTAACGAAAGGATGAAGGCTGTTATTTGTTTTATATTATGATAAATGGTGTATAGAAGTTTATGTTCACCATATAGAACGTAGGTCTCAATCATGGTGCTTTTAAACAGACACACCTACATTCAGTAAAAATCTTATATTACGTAATATTTATGTTACAATAGATAAGACCAGTGCCGAATGTTAATTAAAAGCCTCCGCGTTCGACTGGTTGTGAATATTCCTTCAATTCAAGATTGATCTAATTTTTTGGCGAGAAGTTGGGATGCACCTCTGACTACCCTTCTGATGCATACAAGCGTGATGTTATGTTTTAGGTTGGTGATACTAGATGGCGCATGCGCTCTCGTTCCTTATATAAAACGTGGGAAACTACTTTTGTTTGATTCTCTGGCGTGTAGTTATCCGCCGAAGCAACCCGAGGATCAGCACTAGTATGTGTAAAATAATGTTTAATTGGACGTATAAGTCGCTATGGCTCTCACCTAAAAGATTAAACATATTATTCAAGTGCATGAATATAAAAATAAAATGTGTAAGAATCATTTGAAATAAATTTGAAATCAAATATTTTGTGTAAACATAATGTCAAGTGCTAATCTTACTGTGTTTTATTTTTGGAGATACTTTAGTTGGTAAGTACATCCCAATTCTGTAATTATCCCTAGTAAATAATTAATTCTGTAATTAATCCAAAATTATTCCACAAGAAGCCTTTAAAACCGCAGAGTGCCATCATGACCAGGTTTCAAATTAGACTTTCCATAGGAACAACGTTTTGGATACTAACTAGACTCCTTTTATTAATGACAGTTCTTATAAGATATTGTTGAAATCCCTCGATTTTAGAAGGTATTTTTATATGAAAATGGAAAATAGATATGTAATCTATTGTTTTGTATTTGTCGTGAATTAACGGAGATTATTATACGTTTAATATATCGAAATAACGAAAGCATTGTTTGTTTAATAATGTTTTTACTCAACCAAATCAACTCAGCCTATCGCAGTCCATTGCTGGATATAGGCCTCTCCCAGGCTGCGTCACAACACCCTGTCCTCCGCCTTCCGCATCCAGTCAGACCCAGCCACCTTCTTAAGGTCATCGGTCCATCTAGTCAGCGAATGTTTTAGTAAATGGAATGTAGTTGGTGTTAATTAGTCATGTCTAACCCTACTATCGATAAAAAAATATACAAAAGTTTATTCCAACCTGAATATAATATGTACGTTTGTCTAACAAAACTGTTTAGGAAAAGGCTAGGCAGATTTAAACCTGCTAAAGAAAATACATGACTAAATAAATTAAATTACTGACCAACTAACTATACCTACAAACAAATACAAAAACGAAAAGATATTTAGGCGGAACGTGGATAGACTTAATTAATTTAATAATACTTTACATAACAAATTATTACATACTTGAAACTCTGCTGATCAACTTTTGCAGGTGTTGTATAAGACACCTAGAAGAGTGAAACTTTTAAAAATATGTCTTAATTATTTAAGTGATATTAGGTATACTCATTAATCGAATGATTTATATTCTACCCTATTTCATCTTGATGTAGTATAAAATAAAGTCGCTCCCCCGTCTGTCCCTATGTCCCTATCTTTAAACTACGCAACGGATTTTATTACAAGTTTAATAGATAGAGTGATTCAAGAGGAAGGTTTATACATGTAGTTTCTGCAAAGTCACTAGTTTATATTAAAATCCTATGCAATACACGCAATACATAACACAATTAACTATTTACATTACGCACCTACTAAATAAAATATAAACAATATAGTCTTACCAAGGGGTATCGTATTACCCACAGTTTAGTAACAAGGACTGGGTTGTGGAGGTTAGATAGGCAGTTGTTCCATGTAATATATTGGTATTCAGCTGCATCCGGTTAGGCTGGAAGCTGACCCCAACATAGTTGGGAAAAGGCTAGGCAGGTTTAAACCTGCTAAAGAAAATACATAAATAAGTAAATTAAATAATTAACCAACTGACTATACAAATAAATACAAAATCGAAAGAATACTTAGGCGGAACGTAGTTAGACTTAATCAATTAAATTATACTTTACATAATTCAAAAGCGAAATAATCATAATAATATTTACAAGTATATAAAATATGAGGTGAAATAATCAGCTTAAATATGTATATAATTACATTAATGTATTTACTATTATTTTAAATCCTTTTCCCAACCACGTTGGGGTCGGCTTCCAGTCTAACCGGATGCAGTTGAATACCAGTACCTATATCACACGGAGCGACTGCCTATCTGACCTCCACAACGTTTTAAGCTTTAAAATCATTTGGAGAAATTTGACATTTTGATATAACTTAGTGTGCTGGCGAGCGTACATAAAAAAAACTAACATAAATACATAAGAAAAATGTATAAGTTACGTTTTCAAAGCTCCCTCTCTCCTACTATTCTGTCACGGTAATACTATCTATACAGTATTCCAACTACGCGCTCGATCGCGGCATGCACCAGGCACGCGGACAGTCGCGACTGTGCCGCAGCGACGATCGGACGGTGTATTGTTTTTTTAACCATAACCGCGCGATTTTTTCTTTAAAAATAAGTTCAAGTACATATTTAAAATGACGAGTAGGATACATTATGCTGTTTTTGGTTGCAAATTTCTAAAAAAGTTTTTAATTAAGCTTAAATTGGAATGCGGCTTTTTTATACTTTAAAATTTAATAATAAAGCATTTCGTACGTCTCAGTCGAGGCGCAAATATTTTTCGGTCGCAAATTTATAAGACCGATTTGTTATTCAAACATAAACATGGTTTTTTAATTAAATCTACCAATCAAAAAACAACACGCATTTTTATTGAACACAAAGTATTCTATTTGTTTATAAAAAAAAAGTGTATTTACAATCACAAAACTTAATAGAAACACAAAGTAGACAAATGTAATACAAATGCTTGAGGCGGGCAGCCCTGTCGCATGTTTACGTACCGCGCGGCTGTAGGCATTTATTTCAAAAATGCAGCCGAGTTACAATACTGTATAGATAATATTACCGTGATTCTGTGCCCGACGGAGTTCATAATGATCGTAAAAATTTTAAGCTAACACTATGTGGAACGCAATAAACGATTGAGTACTGAAAGCTCAAAGTTTTACGACTAGAGATTGCATAATCGGCAGCATACCCTACCTTTACCTAATGTTATGGGATTGACTTAATTCAACCCCTCAAACCCTTCCGCAATTGGAATGCACGTATAATAACGGCGCTGTCAGTAGGGACTGGTCATCTCTTAGCTGCTATGTCTTGTTTTCATTTAATTTTGTAACGGTGGCTTTTAACGTTCTGCATCGTTCTCACATGTACAGTAATAAAATAACGATAATGATGATGATAACCAATAAACCAGTAAACCACCAGCAACCACCACCAGTAATGATGTAACCAATATTTTGTTTAAAAGAGAGTCCGTGGAGTTTCTTGCCCGTTCTTCTCCATAGATACCAACTGCTTTGGAATGGGCAAGAAGCTTCATTTTTCTGACTGACCGACCCCTTGAACATTCAAAAGTGCCTTAATTGGTTTATCTATACTAATTTTATAAAGCTGAAGAGTTTGTTTGTTTGAACGCGCTAATCTCTGGACTGGTCCGAATTGAAAAATTATTATTGTGTTGGATATTCCATTTATCGAGGAAGGCTATAGGCTATGTAACATCACGCTACGACCAATAGGAGCCGAGCAACGGGTGAAAACGCGCGGGAGCAGTTAGTTTGAAATAAATGCTTTGAGTTTGAGTTATAAAAAATAACCCGCGATTCTGGAATCGATATAATTTGTGCTCTCATTGCGCAGTTGAGGTGTATTTGAAGGTGTTAGCTAATATGGAATGCGCTTTTGTATCGATAGCAAAATAATTTTGTGTTTTTTCTGACAAAACTTATGTTGTAAAGCAGGTAAATACAATAGATACATATGGACCTATATAAAAAATGACCCTACAAAAATTTTATGCCATAGCTCCACAAATCAAAATTTTAGAAAAAAGTTCACTACACCTCCTAGGTTCCCCAATTTTGGAAGACAGTTTTTCTCCTTTCATAGACGAAAAAATTCAAAACTTCAACAATATTTCGGACAGACTTTCCAAAATTAATTTGCATTCGGCATTCACCCTGATTAGTTACTGTTGTTTTGGCCCAAATTTTATGTATTTTCTACGTTCTTCCCCTTTATGGAAGCAACCTCATCTCTTGGACAAAATTGACCAAATTATTCGCAGCACATTAACATCCATTTTAAATGTGGCCTTGGACGACCGAGCGTGGCTGCAAGCCACACTGCCCATTCGTTTTGGCGGCCTCGGCGTCCGCAAAATTAACACTATTAGCTTACCGGCGTTCCTGTCCTCTGTCCACAACACTGAAAAGTTGACCGGGAAAATTTTAGCACCTTCCCTGGTTGATTCTGAAGTGCCGTGTTTGACCGACGCTGTGAACGCTTGGAAAATGGCTTGCCCAAACACTGATCGGCCCGTGAACCCATCTTCCCAGAGGCAGTGGGATGAGCCGCTCTGCAGGTTGGTACGGAATAATCTTATTAATACGTCCACCAATACTGCTGAGCGTGCCCGCCTGCTGGCTGTGGGTGAGTGGGAGTCGGGCCTCTGGCTTCAGGCACTACCGTCACCCAACATAGGTACCATGCTGTGTGACACCACCTTCCGGGTCGCTACCTGTCTGCGTCTAGGCGCTCCTTGCGTGGCTCCGCATCGCTGCCAATGCGGTGAAGATGTCGACTGCCTCGGACACCATGGCCTATCCTGCAGTAAGAGTGCAGGCCGGTTAGCACGGCACGCCAGCATCAATGACATCATCCGTCGTGCTCTTGTCACCGCCGAGGTGCCAGCTGTTTTAGAACCTAAGGGCTTGGCACGCGACGATGGGAAGAGACCAGACGGAATGACACTGATGCCTTGGAAGGTGGGTAGGCCTTTGGTGTGGGACGCAACGTGTGTCGACACCCTTGCGCCATCCCACCTTTCTAGTACGGCGGGCTGTGCTGGTGCAGCCGCTGCAGGTGCAGAAAACTTCAAACGGCGCAAATACTCCAACCTTATTGGGACTTACATGTTCGAGCCGTTTGGGGTTGAAACACTATATTACTATGAATATTTAGCTTTTAAGTGTATATAAAAAATAGGTAGTTTACCAAAACTGGCATAGCAATGAACATTATGAAATGAAATGATATGAAATTGTTTATTGTATGAATAGAATATCGGAATTTCTTTTACACGACTTAATTTTTTTTTTTTTTTATAAACTTCATGTCGTCTGCGTTTTCTATCTGACTACTCTGAGAAGAAAGGCCGAAACATATATAGAGGTCTCAGTCTCTTTCAGTCAAAGTCCAGACTATAATCTTGGGTAAGCGGGATTGTCCGAAAGGGTTACCGCTACCCCGGAACATAAAGGGCTACAGAAGGAACATGGATGGGTTTTAGTCAGTAAGAGTCTGACACTCCCTTCCGCTCCACCCAGAGCGGGAGCAGTCATTGGATGATTTCCCAGCCTGAAAAAAAAAAAAAAAAGACTATAATCTTGGTCAAATCATGTGTGGAACAGGTAGATCCGTATCTGATATGGTCTTTTGAGGTAAGAACCGCACATGTTTGAGTGGACCTGACCAGTCAGTGCAAACATTTGTCAATCGTGTAGCTCAACCCAGGACCTAAGGAGCTCAACGACTTGACGAGGAATACCAAAGGAAAGATATTTGGGTAGGGCATTTATAGTACCTACTCAAAATGCCAGACAATGATTAAAATTAACTGACAAAGAGAGACTTCGGGTATTTTTATCCACATAGTTCTCTCATTCACAAAGTAAAGTAATATAATACTTGTCTTGGTAAATATTCAAGTAATTTTGTATGGTTATATCATGGAGGTGTTAAAAAATGACATCTAAGAATTTCGTGGAAACATTGTTAAAAAAAAGTTAAAGTTTATTTTTTAACACCTTATATATAATGATGGTTTTGCATAATAATTAAAATGACTCGTTTTACGGTTTAATCACAGGGCTTAGAAGCTAAAAGCTAAGCTTTATGTCTTCTAAAAAATCTGAAATTATTAGAAGCTACCCTTTTTCTACAAAGTTAAATTGGGTTAATTTTCTTTCTCCCGTCCACATACCGACAAAATAGTTTTAAATAAATATGCTTTAGAAGAAAAAATGTAAGAACTAAGAAAGATATGTAATCTCAGAATCCAGTATTTAAATTTTTCCTTTCATACCAGGACATATGTTCCAAAAAAAAAAAGTTTTCCTGGCATACCAGGATTTATGTTCCAAAAAGAATAATAAATGAAAAGCCGATTCCATAAACCTGAATATGCAATGCAGTACGTACATCACTTTCGGGAGTATTGACCGGACCTGCGCACTGCAGCCAGGACCTGCCCTGCCCTTTACTGCAGTCAGTCCGCCATTAGGCTTTGTGACGAAGTTTCCGTCTCCGTGATTCTTATCGCCAATTCGTGTTTATTCGTGATAAGGTACGTAATTTATCATTTTCATTTATTATTTATTTTATTTATTCACCCACTTGTTGATCTTTGTTGATGTCAATAGGAGTACGTATGTACAGTGTGATTCTTTTGGTCGCTTAGACTTTTTTTTGTCCTGGTTACTCGAACTCGATGTTAGTGTTAAAATCTATTATCAATATAAAACAAAAATCAGTATGATTAATCAAATATTTCTACCAATAAAAGTGCAGTTTTCGTTCTGTTCCTAACATATATTTATTTGTGTTTTCAGGCGGTGGGGTTGCAGTGTGGTGTGTGGTGACGTCACGGCGTGCGCCACGCTCCCGAGCTAGTCTACCTGGTTCTTCGAGCCATCACCAGGATCTACCTAGCCAGCGGTTGAGGTAGGTACTTTGTTTTATTACTAATGGTGGAAAGGAGCTCGTGGCTAAGTAAGTCGCACAGGTCGATTCATCAGGTTAAGCCACGCTTGCCGGGGTTGGGCCGTGGATGGATGACCGTCTTTACATACCGAGACTCCTCCGCGCCTCGGAAAGCACGTAGAGCCGTTGGTCTCGGCTGTCATTTGTGCATCTTTGACAGTCGTTACGGGTCGTCAGAAGCCTGAAAATCTGACAGCCTGTCTTACCAAGGGGTATCGTATTACTCAGTTATTGGGTTGTGGAGGTCAGATCGTCGCTCCATGTAAAATACTGGTATTCAGGTGCATCCGGTTAGACTGAAAGCCGACCACAACATAGTAATTGAGAAAGGCTAGGCAGTTTTTTTTGTAAAGGACACAGACGTGCAAACTGTTCAAATGAATTCCGCACGATTTTAGATCCCCCATAGTAATTTTTCAACCGTTATTAAAAAATATAAATCCAGTTCCATACATTAAATGTTGGGTGATCTAGTTTGCAAATAGATGTCTCTTATATACCCTTTAATCGCCTCATTTGTCTATTGCGACTGTTGCGAGACGTGTCCGGGTGCGAGGTGTCAAATATCAATAGGAAATTCTCTAGCGAAATGTAGATGTAGTATACACCTCTACCCTTTCGTGGATTTTAGTTACCTGTCACAATGTAGGTACCAAATAAACTGCAATATAATTCGTATTACTTATCCTTTAGCTCTGCTTTTACCTTGTAACCTTTTAAAGTATGATCTTCATCTTAGTTACTTACATTAAGCTTTAGCATAATAGTGAACATAGGAAGGGGTATTTAGGTTTCGTGTCATCGCGAGTTGTGAATTCATGCATTCAATTACCTAGATTATTCTTCCCATTATATACTCGGATCATTAAAAAATATCTTATGATGTTACAGATCATCCCATATCTGAAGATTTCAGAGTTCATGCATTCAATTACCTAGATTATTTTTCCCATTATATACTCGGATCATTAAAAAATATCTTATGATGTTACAGATCATCCCATATCTGAAGATTTCAGAGTTCATGCATTCAATTACCTAGATTATTTTTGCCATTATATAATCGGATCATTAAAAAATATTTTATGATGTTACAGATCATCCCATATCTGAAGATTTCAATACTAAAAGGAGACCAGGAAACAGCGTGATGAGCGATTCGAAAATGACAACTACTACAGCTATAAATGAGCTTCGGGAATTGCAGAAGGAGATGCTCGATACCAGAGCTATGCATGAGATTCGAAAGCTGCAGAAGGAGATGTTTAATATGAGGGAAGAGCTGCAAAAGTTCTGCGACCATATCTGCGCAGACGATTACCAGCATGTATACGATGAGATTGTGGATGGGTCAGTCATCGATATAGGGACATCAGACGATTTTAGAGTACCGAAATTGTACAAGGAGCCTTTTCTGTATACTCGCCTGCAAAGCGTGGCTATCCCTCGTCAATGGTTCTCTCCCGAGGAAATGAAAGCGATTGAGGCCAAGCTGGGAAGGAAGATGGACAAGTTTGATACTGTCTACATAAATTCTCCAAATGAGGAAGGCTTGCAGACTCTGATGCTCATCCGTTTGGTTGGCGGTGTTGTGATGCATAAGCTGTAATTTATTTATTTATTTATATATAATCTGTCTTACAATAAAACGTAGGGCGGTGACCCCCAAACTAGGCATTTGCCTGTATCTTGGGGATCGGAGCATTATCATTTTAGTATTAACATTTAGGAGGGATTATAAAGTTGGTAAACATGTACTTAAATTAAACTAAACTAAGAGTGTAATGGTTTGAATAAATAAACAGATTACAGAGTTGTTTTTTTTTCTTCTTTAAACCACTTTAGGTTCGTTTTTTACTATTTTTTTTTGGTAATGGCATTATAATTTCTGAGTTTCCTTTACTGTCTTGTTTTGACTTTGACTTTACTGTCTGAGTTTGAGTTTTGAGTTTGAGTCGTCCGGATAATAATAACAGTTGAAAATATTTAAAGGGGTGGCCGCAGTCACGAGAAAGACCACCTTTTGCTGTGGGGTAAGCCAAAAAGTACACAATTTTTATTATTATTTGACCCTGCATAAATCACAGTCCAGTTTTAGCTATGGGTACTTATATCAATCGGTCTACTCATTCTTTTGTTGTCCACTGTTACTTAGGGGTCTTTTTAAAGTAAGTACAAGTAAAAAATGCTGGAGGTGCGGCAGATGGCGTTGTAGACCGTAGTTAAAATTAAATGAAAAAATTAATTACTATTTAAATTATTAATAATTATTAATTAAAAATTAAATTACCTACTATTTAGCTTCTTGCCCATTCTTCTCCACACGAAACTACCTTTTGGATGGGGCTACTAGAATCAATTCTGTTTCTTATTCATTTTGACGTTCAAAAGTGCCTTATTTGTGCCTATTTGAAAGAAATGATTTGACTTTGACTTTGACTAAGAAAGTAGCTAGTATCCTTATGTTTTGTTTTTTTCGAGGGTGGGACATCATCAAATGAGTATCCTTATGCCGCTTCGCTTTTTACATAACACTAGATCCATCTACCTTCAATCGAGATATTTTTTAGGTAGATGGCGTTAATGGTCATTCGGGGATAGCGTATGTACCCACTAAAGGTGCATACACACAAGTCCGACTGCACTCTCGTCAATAAATCACAACTAACTAAAGCGATATCAACATGAAAATTAATGGTTACGCTGGCTGCGTGATTCTGGAAGCTCCTTTAGTAGGTGTTTGCTTTATCTGTTCCTATCTATCATTGGTGCTTTGCGGCGCAGTAAAGCTATTGAAACTGCACCCATTTCTCCATCTTGTTACTGTGTCGCAACACTGTATAAGGTAATTATTTTTATTAATGAAATTTATTATCATTTCTTCTAGGATTTGAGTTTTTATAGGATATCATCGGTGGGTGCGCTTTATTTGTGGTTTGTTTTTGATAAGGAATCTTAAGGACATTGAGTAACTATGATATTTAACTGGAGTTTTTGCAAACATGTCCTATATTTCTCAGTTATTACCTAAAGATTATTATTTTATAATTAGAGTAAAGTGGACACACAGTGAAGATAATATATATTATAGCGCAAATGAAATTATATATTATCGTAACCGACTTCACATAGCTAAGATACGATAATATATTGCGAGCGCGTCAATCTACTAGATGTCATCTTAAGAATCAGAGGGTTTTCGCTTGTATTCATAGTGTGTGAGAACTTTAAGGCTAAAATTATATACTTCATGTATACAAAACAATTTAAAATAGTAACGGTGGAGTTTCTTGCCCATTCTTCGCCATACGTGAAAGTGAAGAACGAAAGTGCATTTTTTGTTCCTATTTGAAATAAATGATTTGACTTTGGAAACTTTGGTACCTTTACTAACTAGCTTTACTTTAAACTGCCATAGTAAAGCATATTTTACATGTGTTTTCAGGAGGAGTTTAGTTCAGTGGTGGAGAGCGGAGTGCCGCAGTAGCTGGTCCTTCGAGTCACTACCGCGACAGCTTTCACTTGCAGCCTACTTAAAGGTATATTATTAACAAAATATTCTATTATCATTCTATGAATTCAAAATACGACCTTGTTTGTGGTGGTATTTTGTTACAGATTAACGTATTAAAGAAAATAGAACTTGCTGAATTCGAATTTAGATGTATCTATATCACAGTTGGCTATTGCGTGCCTAGGTTTAGTGGAGGCTTGTTGCTCTCTTAAATGCAATTACATAAGTGTTTAAATATGATGTTTTAAAATTATAATTATTTAAAAAATATTTAATAAATAATGTTCCAAGTTTGAAATCAAGCTTATTCTATTCTTATTATTCTATTCCCACAGTAACCATACATTTTTAGGGAAAAAACGTAACTATCCTATCTTATAAACTCGTCGTTCCACTGTTGCATGAGAAAAACACACACGTGTTAATATTTAAATATATCATTCTCCATAATTTGTCATGATATACTTAAAATAAATTGGTACACCCGCCCTTTCTATTCACATCATCTTTCGCAAAATGCCATTGTATCTGTGGTCTTCCCCTACTATAATAAACTTTTATACCTATTCAGTAAGTAGATTTCACATCGTTGGTAAATTCTTTCATTCACAGGTCCACGCGACATTATCAAAACCTCTGTAACCAACTCGTCGAAGTGAGTTTTCAACAATATAAAATGATATCTTTTAGAAAGATAGTTGAGATGCTAATAAGATTTGTCATCGTGATTTTATTGGTAACTTTGATGGAGATTACGCTGAAACAGTGGATAGGCCAGCCCTTGCTCACTATATTGAGACTGGAAACCCTCTGGATAACACGAAATATACGAATGCATACTTGGTAAAGAAGATATACAGGTATTTATGCATTTTATTACATCTCAGTACCTATTAGTGATGGGTCTTTGACGGTACTTCCGTTAACGAAACGTCAACGTTGATTCACGATCGTCAACTAGTTGCTCAACTAGTTAAATTCGTCAACGAGTTATCGTACACTAATGTCAACTTACATAGCAAACCCTTCATTCATTGAAATTTTTATTCACCGCTGCGACGAAGTTTAACTAGTTGAACGAGTCTCTAAGCTACATTACTGACTTGATATAATGCTAATTTGGAAGAAGTTCACCATCGTCATACTTTAAAAAAAACAACTCTTTAATGCATTAGTTACAGTTCAAATTCACAATATAATATGACCGGTGTTCACAATCTAAGATGTGATTTTCAATTTCAACGTAAGTTTTTAATTCACTCAGTTCGTTGAGTTTGCGTTAATAACTTAAAATTTAATGAGATCATTATAGACTCTGTCGAGTTCAGCGAAATAGTAGGAGAGAGAAACCTTTAAAAATTAGCTTATCATTCTTAACTTTTTTATTCTTAACTCGCGGTATCTATTTTTATTAGGGTTTTCCCTAATATGTATGAATTTTCAACAAAAGGAATGAATGAAAGACAACAGCAGCTGAGATGACACTGCTAAAAAGGATGTGTGGTGTTACGCGAATTGATAGAATACGGAATGATTATATAAGAGGAAGTCTCAAAGTGACACCGGTGACTGAAAAGTTGTGTGGAAATCGGTTGTCATCGTACGGGCGGGCATGTTATACGGAGGAATGAGGAAAATGTTGTCAGGAAAGTTGTGAGCATGAATGTGGGCAATCCACATTCATGCTCGCATACAAGTAGAGGGAGACCAAAGAAACGATAGATGGATTGTGTGAAAGACGATATGGCTACAAAGAGAGTGACTACCGAGATGACGACTGATAGAGAAGTATGGAAGAAAAAGACATGTTGCACCTGGCCCAAATAAGTTGGGATAAGGGCAGGAGAATGACGTAGATACCTACGTTTCTACAATATTGTTATGTGGGTTCAGTTATTTAGGTGCTAAAAGATGGTGTTTATTTCATTCCTTGTATCTGCTGAACTAAACGTATGCTAAAAATCAATCCAACCCCTTTCTACCATGACTGTATTTTTTAAACTCGCTATTATACTAATTAAAATCTTCTTCTTAAACAGGAACCTGACACACAACGGTACAACACAACAACGACAGACGACCATGCGGCTCCTCTTCTGACGATGTTTAAATCGAACTAATTTCATTACACGCTTTTAGTTATAATGCCCTTGATTTTGACAATTCAACCGTATTTTTTGTGGTATGTTCGTTCTTGACGAGAGGATGTTTTCAAAAATGATGAGATGACAAAACATTTAATCGTAATCAGCCTATAATGTTCCCACTGCTGGGACACAAGTCCCAGTCCTCTTGGTGAGAGGGAATGGGCCAACATCAACCACGCGGACCCAGTGCGGGTTTATTTGAGGTTCTAGGAGATGCCGGTTTCTTTACGATGTTTTTCTTCACCGTTTTATGAGCAGTGGTGATGGAATTATTACAAAAAGTAACGCGCTTGTCTAGGTTCGAACCTATGGCTCACAACTTGTAAGTCGCGGTCGTTGCCACTAGGTCACCACTGCTCATAAATATTTAAAAACTTTTTTTAATGTACATTTTAGTATATCTACATTAAAAATACTTAATGACAATGTTATCATCATTTTTTTGTCTCTATTCTTGTAAAGACTCGAATTTCGAACTTTACCAAAAAAAGTATTTTCACAAAACTGGTTGTGTTTATAATTATAAAGCTTTATTTTTAAAATTTTATTTTAGAAGAATATACAAACTAGTATCGAATTAAGAACTTTTTTACATTCTACTATGTTTTTGCGGTCGCTGCATCAAGTTATAATAAACTGTCAAATTTCTCCAAACGATTTTTGACCTTAAAACGTTGAAAGTTAAGTACAAAATCAATTGAGAAATTTCGACAGTTTTTAGTAACTGGATGTGCTGTACAATACTTTATAGCTAAATATGAGTCAAACATATATTTTCTCAAGATTATATACATACATGCCAAATACTCTTATTAACCCAGTAAGTCCCAGTAATTCTCTTAGTGTATGTTTATATTAAAATGAGTGATTTAGATCATTGTGCCCATGTATTTTGTTTATTTTTTACTCTTATACACACGTTGTCTACATGCCCATTTATCTACTTTCCTATTACAGGTATGTTGAAAGACATTTCTTTAGCAATAAGCATCATTTTATCTGTTTATATACAAAAAACACAAATTATAAAATCGTTTACTATCATAATTTGCATATTATACATTAAGACATGGCTTTAATGTTTACACAAATAATTAAGTTTGAAACTTATTATTATGCTTGTAACGAGTAACCTCTAATAAATATGTCCCTTCGGAGCGTGACGTCATATTATTACTTATTTATTATTGTTGTATACACGCCAGCACATCAAGCCACCCCAAACTGTAAAAATTCCCAAGTGAAATAGAACCTTATGCTTTTGTAATTAAGTTGAAAAACTATCAAAGAAATTTGACAGATTGGGGTAACTTGAAGTGCTGGCCTCTGTACAGCTTCTGAGGATCCAAAGGTTGAGGAACTATTACAAAGAGCACTCGTTAACCTCGACAGGCTTCTCGAAGCGAATAATACTTATCTTAAAGCTTTTGGTTCTTGCTAACTTCTGCGAGCTTTGGACCCTTGCACTTGAACACACTCCTAATGTATGCTGCAAATAATACATCTACTCCCGACTGTCTAGCTCATTAGAAAAAGTCTTCTGAATGTTATATTATAATAAGTAATATGAGTGCAGTATAAATGTCTGACAGGTGGTGATAAATGTTTCTAACATTTAGTCATTTTGTATTATTTTATCCATTACAATAAACAGGTTTTACAGATCACCATCATTATCGCATCTGTACAAAAGCAGAAGAAATGTAATTAATTAATAAGTACAATTAACGTTTGAAGGAATATTCGTTTGAAGGAATTATTGGCAAGCTTAGTAGAAAAGACATCAACGCGCAATAATTGATAATGATGAGTACAACGACCCCATAAAATATTGCCCATGAATTCAATTTCAACCTATAGTATGCAAAATTTACAATACCTACAGGCTGTCTTTAGGTGAATTGGTAAAATTGATGGGGGCGAAAGTACTCATGAAATTCATTTGAACAAAAAGCACAACACAAACTTCAAAGTAGCGAAAAATATTGCTGCTTCGTATATTTGTTTGTGTATGGCACCTCTTTATGAAACAGCAGCTTTTTTCCAAGCCGTTCCTATTTTTGAATATTTTCGTAATATATTGCCAATAAATCCAAAAAAAAGCTCAACCCCATCTACCCATCTCCACAATCAACTCCGTCACGCTGTATGTCGTCTAGTTAATTTTGACTTCATCAAGGAAATCACTAGATGGCGCTGCAGTTGAAGCTTTTAGGACTACGGAGATAAATCGGCTCCTCGTTTATCAGTAGTGCAAACTGAACGCCATAAATCGCATTGGGCGTAGGTAGGTATTGATCGGACGTGCGCTATGCACTACCTACGCATTAACTTTTAGTCAGCTTTCGGGGCTCCATCACGGGGACGCTGGAACGATTGTTCATCTTTCTAAATCACTGAATATTTCCTTAGCATCAGACAAAGGTATCTATTTTTCTTTTGTTGTTGTTATTAATATATTATGAAACGATATTTGTAATAGCTATGTAAAGTTTTGGTTTAATTAACGAAAAGGCAGACATTTTTCTTCCTCGTGTGGATATTTTATTCGTGTAGAGGATATTCGGGACTGTCCTCATTACTTTTACTTTCAGTTAAATTCAAAGGGTATGTTGTAAGGTATTTATTTGTACTTTTAGGCAAAGCGTTGTGTTTCACCGAGCGTTGCAAACAGGTGGTCTCTTGAGTCGGGGCCGGGTCCGCGTTCTACAGCAGCCTACGAACAGGTTTTGTATATTACCTACAACCTTAAACTCAACTGTAAGTATAAACAGACATCACAGACAGGCATCTGCCTAGCCTTGACCGAAATAAGTTGAGGTTGGTTATAATCAAATGCAGCTAAATACCAGTATTTAACATGGAGCGCCTCTCTGTCTGCCCTCGACAACCAGGTATCACGATACTTCTTGGAAAACGGCAGAAATAATTAGACACATTCGATTTTGTATATCTAGTAAGAGTTATTGTTAAACGTAGTGCGTGATTTGCAGAGCAACTGTACTTGTTGTGCCTGTGCGAGCTTTGTTTTTTTGTTAGTTTTGGCTGACGTAACAATATATAAATCATGGAACCTAACAAGTACTTAATAACTATTATAAATTCTGACAACTATCTGACACATTACTTGTACAGTACCTGGCGATAAATATTGCACATCGACCTCTGTGACTGGCCTCGTAGTTTCCCTCTTTTTACTAAAGATGCCATTGTACAGCTTTAAATTATTGTAACAACTGTGTATTGTGGGTGTTAACAACTCTAAATATATATTTTAAACATTTTGAACATTTTGACAATTAGCCGATTGTCTTTTTCTTATCGCTGGGTACTGTAGTTATTGCAATCATGTTATCATCTAGCTGTACGTTTTGAGTATACCTTTCAAAATTAGTGGGTCATGTCTGGTGTTGGTCTGGCGCGTCATGACAATAAGGATTTAAAGAAATATGTGAGGTCGATATTAAACCTTAAATCGTTGAATGTTAATTCAAAATCGATTGGGAAAATCGTACAGTTTGTGATCACTTGATGTGCTAGCGTCTGTACTAGATTATGGTTTCTATGGTACTCGAAACAAAGTTATTATTTTAGATGAGAAAATTGTTTCTTTTCCCAGAACGGTAAAAAATGTCGGTTGTGAGGGTTTTCGATTCGCTCTTCTTGGTGGACATTTGGAATGACCTGACGGAGTACAAGGAAATATTCTACGGAACAATCAGGATGCTATCCGTGATAGCGTTGACATTTTTTATGAACTGGTCATCCGGTGTCTTTGTAGATGAACCGTGTGATAAGGAAGATCCTGAAGGACAGGTACGTACGTAGTTTGGTGCTTTTGTTAAAGAATTTGTCAGCGATTAAGATATTTTTGTGGGGATTTTATCAGACCTGAATTTCAAAGACAAGGGTGATGTTTTTGGTATTTCACTTGATTGGATATGACGTCGTGACAATAATAATAATAAAAGATCATTTGTTTGAGGTAGCAATGACCCATAACATATATATAAGATGACTGGTAATTAGTGACCGATATTTAAACACGTGATTGTACTCATGATTTCAATCAACTTTCCTAAAGAAACTTTTTTTGTACACTCAATAGTTTTATTTTTATCACAATAACAATACAACTGGCGCAGCAAAGTTCAATGACCTTCGCGCCGATCAGCTGTTAGCAGCTATTGAGTATACAAAAAAAGTTTCTTTGGGAAAGTTGATTGTAATCATGAGTACAATCACGTATTTAAATATAGGTCACTAATTACCAGTCACCTTATATATCTTACAGACTATCATACATATTTATAAAAAACACAAATAAAAACTGGAAGGTGGCTGGGTGGTGGGTAAACTGGCTGGTGTATTTTTATGAGCTGAAAATGTACAGATAAATAATAATGTTCTTAGGGTTCAACGGATGGGTCAACTGATGGAGCACCGGACGGCTCAGGGGATGGCGCCGCGGAAGGCGTAGCGGGTGGCGTAGCAGATTCTGCAGTTGAGGGCGCAGCGCAGCCTGCAGCGCAAAACAACAACAATGGCAATCGCAACCGCCGTCGCCGTACTTAAGGTATGACATATAAGACCAGCTTTTGCCAGCGGCTTCACCCGCGTGTATGTAGGAAAGTATCCCACGCGAACCGCACAATTTTCCGAGATAAAAAGTAGACTATAATCTATCTTTGTGCCAAGTTTCATCCAGATCCGTTAAGTAGTTTTTGAGTTTATTCGTTACAAACATACTTACATACAAATCTTTATAATATTATTGTTAGTAATTGGTATAGATTTCTACTATTTCTTATCACCCTACATACTAAACCGTTTCTCCGGCCATCTATCCGTTTATGTAATTTAAACTTGAAAGGAGTTTCTATTTAATTGATTTTTTATTATATTTTTTTTTATATTGAATATATATCACTAGTAACACTATTACACTCGCGGTTTCTAAAAGACCAATAAACAAAAGAATTAACGCACTGATCATCAATCCCAAGGCAACACCCGTGATTAACCAAAAACCGGTTTTTAGCCAACCCTTATTGGGTAATACTAATTAACTAACTACTAATTATTATTATTATTAATAATACTCCTAATAAATCATTTTTTTTTACAGGTAGACCAGGGCATGAACAGACAGTCAACCCATTACCACCTTCGCTTCTCACTACGTGGCTACTAAATAAACCTCTGTATATTTTATTTTATTGATTATTTCGATTACATTAATATAAATTAAGCTACATCTTCGGTTCTGCGGTCTACCTTTTCCGAAAACAAAATTTGTTTCTCTCGGTTTTCCGATATTGAGGAAATGTACACTTTTAATTATAAATATATATATTTCATATTATTGTATTCAGAAATATTTCACTTTATTTTTGGGTAAATATGAAGGGGCTCGGACTACGAAAGAACTGGACTTTAATATACTTAACTCAATGGCGTTATGGCTTTAGAATGTTTTTTTTTTATGTTTGACTTAAAATAATGTCCAAACTAGTTGTGGTTTAAGAGCTTTATTTCTTTAAAAAAAATATGAGTGTGTTAGGTTAAACGAGGGACATACTTTCAGGTAGTATAGTATAGTACTCATGGAAATCAAAAAACTTTGTCCATGGGACCAACTCTGAAATATGAAAAATCAGCTGTTCCATACGTTTTGACGAATTATGCGAACATAAATGTTTTTTTTCATGATTTCAGGTATAGTTTAATAGTCAAAGTTGTTAATTTTCATGAGTAAAGCTCCCCTCAAAGTATGTACCTCGTTTAATATAACACACTGTATATTGATGATGTTTGTGTATATAATTTACTTAACCTGTGTACATCATCCTTACTTTAAATAACATAAGTCATAGAAAAATGTATCAGTTATTTTAATCGTTATAAATGGTTATGTAAATGTTTTACGATAAATTCTTCCACCTATCTTTCCTCTTGTACCTGTGTCAGTGACTCTGTAGAAATAAATGTGTATGTTCGTGTATTAATTGGCTATCATTCTTCTTACCCTGTCCAATTATTTATTTATCTATACATCGCCATCTTGTAAATCTACATCTGTAGATTGGTATCTGGATAACAATTGTAATGAAAGATCAGAGCCGACAGGCACCGCTTCCAAAATTAAAACAGAAATAGATTGGCGATTGCATTACAGTAAAAAACAATGTCATTACCATCAGTTGAAAGATGTCCACGGCGGGACATTGGCCTCTCCCAAGCACCGCCGCTTAGACCGGGTCTGTGGTTCTCGCATCCAGCAGACTCCTGCGGCCTTTACCAGGACATCATAATATTACAGCAGTGATAGTGTGGTGTGACCGTCCGACTGCCAAGTCACAGGTCAAGAGTTCAAACCCAAGACACGCATCTCTAATTTTACGGATTCATGTGCGTATTGTATAATTATCACTTGCTTAAGAATCGTCGAAGGAAAATATCGTGATGGAACCAGCATGTCTGAGAGATATTTCTCAACAGTATGTGAAGCTAAGTCAAAGACCCATGGGCAGTATAAAAACTCTGACACCAGGTTAGTCACTAACCAAACGAAATGATGATGATCAGGTCATCGATCCACCTTGTGGGAGCCTTTCAAACTCTACCGTCGTACGTCTCCCGTTACGCGGTAGCTACTCTAGAACCTTGCGGCCCCATCTGTAATCTGCTCTACCCCCAATGTGCCTTCACGCTGCCACTTAAGATTGGGAGTTATCAGAGGTGTAAAATAAATTGCACAAAGTAAAGTGCAAACTATATGTTTTTAGTTATATTTATACGGACTTAAATAACCACACGTTTTCACCTAATTCATCTCTCCCTCACACGTATACACACACCCATACATAGGTACATAAATAGGTCACATCATAGTTGCATTAGCTAGTAAATACATTATAGGAGCTCGTGGCAAAGAACTAACAGCCGCACAAGATTATCATCATCGATCCATCAGGTTAAGCTACGCTTGCCGAGGTTGGCCGTGGATGGGTGACCCTCTTTACACACCGAGACTCCTCCGTGCCTCGGAAAGCACTTTAAGCCGTTGGTCCCGGCTGTCATTTGTGCATCTTTGACAGTCGTTACGGGCTATCAGAAGCCCAAAAATCTGACAACCAGTCTTACTAAGGGGTATCGTAGAGCCTAGTTCTGGGTTGTAGAGGTCAGATAGGCAGTCGCTCTATGTAAAATACTTTTATTCAGCTGCATCCGGTTAGACTGGAAGCCGACCCAGATGAGGCTCAGCAGATGCAGATGAATGATATACAGTGCTCGTCTTACAACTACTGCCACATGTTCAAATCATAGGCGCGAGCGCTGGCACCCTTTTTTTTTGAGGGTGGGGAAATCATCAAATGACCCCGCCCGCTCTCTACCAGAGCGGGAGGGAGTGTCAAACTCTTACTGACTAAAACCCATCCATTTTCCTTCCTTAGCCCTTTATGTTCCGGGTAGCGGTAACCCTTTCGGACAACCTCGCTTACCCGGCAGGCTTCGGCCCTTACGGGCCCTAATTAAATCTTGAATTGGGTGCCAGAGTTCATCCGAAAACACTCTTTTGTTTCTTAGTGTTTAGATATGCAGTTTATGGAGTTTCTTGCCCGTTCTTCTCCATGGGACCTACTGCTTTGGAATGGGTAACTAGCTTCATCTTTCTGACTGACCGACCCCTTGACAATTCAAAAGTGCCTGTAATTGGTTTATTTGAAAGAAATGCTTTGAGTTTGAGTTTGATAAGTCTTTTTTTGTCCATTTGAAAGGAAAACAAAACATTTTTTTTATGTTTCCGGGGGTGCAAACCTGCAACGTGTGAGTCGGGCCTGGAGCCCCTGGGCCACCTGCCCTGAACTGCTCTTAATATTTCATTTCCACCTCCCATCGAGCGTTGCGCATTCCGTTCATTGGTCATTAGTGGGTCAGTAGTTTCAAATAAAACACAAGTATTTTATATTAATTTAGGATTATATATGATTGGTTGTCACAGTATTAATAACACACAAACGGTAAAACGAGCTTCTAACCTTACACTAACTCCTTAAAGTACACCAGAGATACCTTATAATAACTTAATTTAAATCCGTAGCATATCTCAGCAGCATTATGTTCGATTATAGTTATTCGATTAACAATAGGTATTATATTCTAGTATTATAATAAATATCAGGCGCGTATCCAAGTCTCAAGTCCATAAGGACTAAAAACTCCAAAACAAAGCATTTGTTTGTTTTGGAAGGAGGGGGTACTGGGGGGTAGTGCCCCTGCCTCTGGATCCGCGCCTGTCATAGTTATCTATTTCCATAGACACTCATGTCATATCCGGTCATAATTGCATATCCGTGTGCTTAATTAATATTTAATTGCGACTGATTGTGATAATGCTGATTAATTAACTTTGCTTCTCAGATATTTTTTTGCAAATAAACGCATGTTGATCACAGTGTACGCAATAAATGAAGTCGTTACCCGAGCGTGTCATAATACGACTGGGGGATACAGAAGGAAGGTGGATGGCAAATCCGTATATTTGCTCGGATTGGCACTTAAAACGTTGCAATAACTATTGCGACGATTTCTTTAGCCAAGTGGGGTATTATCTGTTAGGTGTTTTCACACAGGATTGATGTCGTGGAAAACACCTAAAAGTAATAATCCCAGAATTATGTCTCAATTGAGTCATGAAATTTACTCTGAGCAGTTGCATTTAGCCAAAAGCTCGATTTCATGAGTTTAGCTTTTGATGATCGGCTACAATATTAGACGACGAATTTACTTGCAATACTCTGTCCAGGATATCAGCTTTCACAGATTACTTATTTTGTAGAAATAAGTAATCTGTGAAAACTGATTCCGACAAGAAAAGTTGGTTTAGCCTGTTAGCTGGAGAGGTTGGGACTTGGTTGGGAGTGAAGCTGCATCTTCACGGGGACCTGGAAAAGAAAAAGAAATTAATAAACCTTTTAGATAAATACCAAGAAACCTTAAATCTCGGAGAGTACTGCTTTGAAGACTGTGAAGTCTGAGTTAGATTTTAGATGATAGTCATCATTTGGCAAAAAGAGAGGAGTTAATGTAAAAGATGGGTGCCGCGACTAAACAAAGGATTTTTGAAGGGTGAGTGGTGCAACCCTATAAACTGTTATCGAAGCGTGTTTCTTTTGTCATCCGCAGCGGAGCTCTCTAAATGGAAGCTTTCAATTGTGTAGGTTAGAATGTCGAGAGAAATAATGACGTCATTCTACGTAGGTGCTTCGTGCGACGTAACACCTTCAGAGAGGTCGTTGCTGTAACTGAAAGGACTAAATGGAGAAAACTTACAATGTTTCTGGAGACTCGAAGGACCAGCTCGCCCCGCTCCGCACGACACGCAGCAGCGGCGGCGAAGCGAGGACGCGCTGGCAGCTACCGAAGAAAGAAAACCAAGTATTAGAATTATAGAGATACTACTGAAAACTGATCTAAAAAAAGACTTCCTTTCACACAATGGTTGCGGTCAGTGAGGTCGGGTAATTATTCAATAAATTACTAACCATATAGGTATATTATCTTTTAATAGTTACTATAAGAGATCAACTAAAGCGAAAACTTCCACCAAGGAACCAAGGTTCAGAGGTGTGGGGGACCTAACGATTTGCAAGTCAAGTTTAACTAAAACCACAGAATAATTTACTGTTGAAAACTTTCTTGGCTCTAATAAGAGGGCGATCCTAAAGAAGAACACTTACCTTCTTAAATCACCATGGAAGTCTGAGATGTGAGGACTGGCTGGTAAATCGTGCCGCTCAGGTCGGTGGTCGGAAGCGCAGTGCGGCACGGCGATGGAGCCCTGACTTATATACCAAACGGAGGTACTGCAACGCCCACTGACCTCCTGCAGCGCGCAGGTCTCAAATAACGGTCGATAATCTGCAGTGTGCTATATGATGCAACTAGGTCTTTATAGACCTTTTAGAGATATACAGCGTGACCTGTAAAACGACGACCAAAGAAAATAAAATAGAAGTTTCTCTCCAAGGGCTTCTCGAAACACCCCTATGTAGGTTCTCCGATTTTGCTCAATATACATGAGCGCTTCAGCTAGGCGGTATTTGATATTTACTGGGAAATAAAACAGTCGCATTTAAAATAAAATGTTTACTTATAAAACTACAACGAATATTGTCGAGCAAAAATTTTGCCTTTTGGCTAAGTTTTAGTCACTTTGGGTGGTGTTACATATAGTATGTTTTATTAAGTAAGAAAAAAGTAAGTCAAGTAAGAATTTACTAAAATTAAAAGCCGCCTAAATCTTAAACTATAAACAATCTCTGAAAAAAATAAGGTTTTCATAAGCCAGTGACCATACATGAGTATGTTCAGTGGCTTTTGAAATTATTCTTTAGTCGTCGTTTCATAGACCACCCTGTATAGCTGTGTAGGGGTTGCTTACTTCAGTACACTGTCGAAATGGTGCAACGCCCACGACCTCCTGCAGCGCGCAGGTCCCGAATGACGATCGATAATCCGCAGTGTGCTATATGAAGCCAAGGCTGTGTAGATCTAGAAATACAAAGGGAAGCTAGATAGGTACCTAGTACTAGGTATACTCTTGTATCTAACGCTGCGTGGATAGATTAAAAGATTAACTAAAAAAGATTTTAGTGCAGCATCTTTTGTAACAATAAAATTAATTTCATCTATCGTGACACGTTCTCAGACTCCACCCGATTTTTATTATTTCTGCCTTTTTTTTACAAAAATATTAATAACAGACCAACACAGACTAAATACAGACTAACTAAACACAGACATTCTAAATACAGACTAACTCTCCAGTTCGGGGCTACAAAACTTTGTAATTTATCTGTAGATAATCTTTTTAGTATTCTTATAAGTAAGGTAAAAGAGTATAAGTACAACATAAGTATTCAACTCCTTTTTAGTTTTTCTCTTAGTTCTCTTTTAGCGAAATAAAATATGGTGTTCCGCAGGGCAGTGGCCTTGGCCCATTCATATTTTTTATTACCTTACACAAATTACGTACCACGTGAAATACCTCATTCTCATATTTATTTGCAGATAACTTAATAAATGTGTCAATAAACAATGCTATGCTGATATTACACGTAGTTCGCAATAAATAATTTGAATTCGAATTTATGTAAGTGACATTAACAATGCACTCAACTGTTTAATAAAACGGCTTGTTATTAATGAATTTAATATAAAACCAAGTCATGCATTTTGCGCCAACTGATATCCGTGAGAGACATCAATGTGAATTACAACAGACATCTGCGGAAAAGGTAAAAATTACAAATACCCCATTGTCCCCATCGCAGGTACACCCTCATTTCGCCAGTTATGTTTAAGTCCCATGTAATAAGTGGCGAGCCTATTGTCAACTACTGGGCAATAATCCAGACTCCGGGCTGCTACTGATAAATTGCAGATGGAAAAACCCAAAAACGATTTACCCAACTCAGGAATCGGACCTATAGAAGAATACGAAAATAATGAAAGAACAGAAAAAAAAAATCCGTTCAAATAAAACGCCCAAAAAGAAACCAAAATATCATCAAATACACCCGTGCAAAGTAGCTAAAAAACATCGTATTCAGTAACATTAAATCCATTGACATACTGCTAATACCTCTTAGCAAATAGTGAGACTGAACAGGCTTTAAGGAATATCTATGCAAAAATGCGTTTTACGTACGGTACGATACATCCAGACAAACAACGGATCAAAATTCTAAAAATAATATTTTCAGCATTATAATCGATGAACTTACAAAAATCACTTAAAAAATATGTTAACTTCGATACGATTTTATTAAATGTACAGGCAATCATGGCTAGAATTATTTTTCATCATTTACAAAGTCATTTATTTAATTTTCTTCGTAATTTGGCTAAATTGCCGTGGAAAGGGAAAATCTATATTTACTGTACTATAATAGCTTATAAGGTTTTCAGTCAGTTGTGTTTCATAATCTGGACATGCAAAGTGTGTTGATGTTAGCGTTACATACATCTAACAGCACATGGTAATTTCCTTTGTGTACAAAGAATTTATAAGACTAGTCTGCTACGCGGCGTAGGCGTGCTACGGGACTACGGCGTAGATATAATGGCGTCTACGGCGTAGTCAAGTCAGCGCCTACGGCGTAGTCAAGATAACGCCTACGGCGTAGGCGTCACAAGCATCAAGTAATTATCCAATCCTACGTCAAAATTAATTGCAAATTAACTTGAAAACTCGAATGCAGCCAGAGTTATTTTCATACCTGCTAGCTACGACATAAGGTCACCTTTCGCACTAAAGTTCTACAGTGCACTGTCTCATTAATAAGTATACTCGCCTATTTGGTAGTGTTCGTATAATTAGTCGACCGATGTGTGAGTCTATCTAGCAGGCCCCAACGAGATTTATCAACAGATACTAGTTTTTCATAAAAACATTATTTTGTATCCCAAGAAAATAAGTAAGATATATTTTGTACCTCGACAGTTCTTGATTGAATGACGTTTCTATGAAGCGTCCAGGCAGCGGGCCCGTTTTACACGCTTTTTACTAGCTTCACCTGTATGTTTGTAACTGACTTCTTTGGGCGCGATTTTGACCCACTTTATACGACCAGATTTCGTTCAAACTTTGTAGATTAATTGAGGAGCGATGAGAATACACTAATTTGATAAAATTATTACATTTTTCAATTTGAAAACTATTTTTTTTTTAAATTTAAGTACTTAATTTTCACCTATCTATAAATCTAGGAAATCTAATCTATCTAATCTAATCTCGGAAATAATAGTAAAAAAAAAACAAAAAAAAACAGCTTTTTATAGAAAACCGAAATAAAAAATAGAAAATAAATTTGAATTTTAATAATTTAAAAAAAAGTGTGGGGTGCATGGTGTCAATAGTTATAAATATTTTATTAACAAATATGACTAGAAGGATTACCATTTCGATAATATTACAACACCCCACCCTTTTTTTTTAGATAATTTGTTATAAATTATTACCTAATTTGCTTAGCAACCAGTTTGATTTTGTCTAGCACAAACACTGTACTATTTTTTGTGCTATTCCAAGCTCAGTGCCTTCAACACATATACGGTCGTGTTCATGGCCGTGTATGGGCTACGCTCTAATTGTCCTGTGGAGCAGGACCAGCAAGTTTCCAAGCATCCTTATCTTTGATATAATCCTCTAATTTATAATAAGCTTGTTTGCAAAGTGTACTTTTTATATGAGTTTTAAATTATCTTTAGTTAGATTGCTATGCCACAAGGTAACATTTAACACAGAACCCCATAAAAGATGTATGTACCTTTTGATGATCTGAAAAAACGGTCGATCTATTTTACCTTTATTTCAAGTACTAGATACTTTTTTAGTAATTAATAATTGAATAATTAATATTTTCACTTTATTTTTAACCAAGGTCTACAACGCCATCTGCCGCACCTATTGCATTACTAATTTGTGCCTACTGTAACAGTGGACAACAAAAGAACGAGTAAACCGATTGATATAAGTACCCATAGCTAACACTTTTTTTTTTAAGGCTGGGAAATCGTCCAATGACTGCTCCCGCTCTGGGTGGAGCGGAAGGGAGTGTCAGACTCTTACTGACTAAAACCCATCCATGTTCCTTCCGTAGCCCTTTATGTTCCGGGGTAGCGGTAACCCTTTCGGACAACCCCGCTTACCCGGCAGGCTTGGCCCTGAGGGGCCCCTTCATATGCTGACATCTCTTTGAGGCGCGCGTGGAACATATACGCGCCGTCCGGCACGGGTCTGGTGCTGATCGGACGGTGAGTCACCCACTACTCACCGTCCGCAGGCCCGCGCCTACGGTGGCCGGGAGTCGTCACGTGGCTCCCGACGCCACCCATAGCTAACACTGGATTGTGATTTAGGTGGGGTCAAATAATAATAAGAATGGTGCACTTTTTTGCTTACCTGACACCAACAGAGAAATGTTTTTCTTTGCTCGTATGAGGCTGAGGTTGGATCAAGGCGCGGGAAGAGTTCTTAGGACTTGGGGAAATCTTTGCCCTCTAGTGGGACAAAAAGAGATAAGAAAAAAAAGGGAAAAAATTAAACTCAATGTTCAATACAATAAATAATTTATTTCTTTTTTAAAAGCAATTCCTTTCCTCTAACAGTCTAGTGGTGTAACCGTCGGACTGCCAAATCATAGGTCTCGAGTTCGACCCCAAGGCACACACCTCTGATTTTACGGATTCATGTGCGTATTGTATCATCACTTGCTTAAAAATTGGTGAAAGAAAACATCGTGAGGAAACCAGCATGTCTGAGAGATATTTCCCAACAGCATGTGAAGCTAAGTCAGAGGCCCATGGGCAGCATAAAAACTCTGACACCGGGTTAGTCACTAACCACACGAAAAGAGAGACAAGAAAAAAAAGGGAAAGAATGAAACTCAATGTTTAATATAATAAATAATTTATTTACGTTTGATTCTTTTCAATGTAACGAATTAACTTAATTTTGAGGGCGAATTTTTACAAATGTAACTAATCGCGATCACTCACTCACTACGTCTAAATCCAGTTCAAGAGTTGACAGTGTCAACAGTGTACGAGAATATTGATATTGACGGGTCTTGAACGTCATTTAAACGTGCGGATCGCGTGCAGTATAGTAGGTGCAATTCATCTGAGACTTGCTCATACTGTTTATAATACATACGCCAATTAGACCAAACTGTCAAATTTCTCCAAATGATTTTAAACCTTAAGTCCTTGACAGTTAAGTTCAAAATTGAATGAGAAAATTTGACAGTTTGTGGTAACTTGTTGTGCTGGACTCTGTACATTATTAAAACCAACAGTGCCAGAAAGGCTTTCAAACACGTCAAGTTAAATGACATGTGTGATATCGTGTGTCATTCTATGATAGTCTTGTCAATGTTATCGTAAACTCTGTCGACGTTCTCTGCTGGCAGTGGGTCCATTATTTCAAACTGTAGGTCGTACTGCTGGTCCAAACCCATGTAGCTGTCGCTTAGGATGTATACCGTGTAGATTATGCGACCTGAGGAGAGGAGAAGAGATCAATTAGTAGGTGGTAGTAAAGGAAGATAAAATACGGGGATAATAGGGATTATGCCTAGGTAAAAAAAAGGAATTATATTTAGTCCGTCAGTGAGATAAGAAAAAATATTTGACACGTATTTTTTGCTTTTAATAACAATAGAAAATGACTTAGATAACAAGCATTGAAGTTGGGGAGTGGGGTTCGCTACGTCACAAGTAAGTATTAAAAACTACATACTTGTGACGTCATGCCACATTTTAACTCAATGTTTAGACGAAATCTTTGGATTACGTAAAAAAAGAAATCATACGTGTCCAATATTTTGTAATAATCTAGCTTGCAGACTAAATTAAAGAATTTAGTCATCATCCCCATTCTAACTTGTGTCATATATTTATATTTCTTTATATTATATTTCTTTTTCGTCAAGCTAGCCCCGCTACATAACAGTTAACGTTTGCTAACAGTTTGTTTTTATAATTTATCATAGTAATCTGTGGAAAATGTTGTGGGTAGTATATTTGTTAAGTTTAATTTTAAGACAACACTGTTTATGCATAATATACTACTGTTTGTTTTCCCAAATGGAATAAATAAATAAAATAAGTAAATAAATATACCAAACCGCACCGTGTGGTGGATTATGGCTCACTCTCTCTCACAGAGAGGCGGCATGTGTCATAGCAGTGGGAACATTAAAGACTGAATACAAGGGTGAAAACTGGTAACTGCAACGGTTATAGGTTGTTTGGATAGCCGCCGCGATGGTTACATTAGAGTAGTAGTGTAGGTTTTACAGCATGAGAACCGACACAAATAAGTCACTCTGCCTAGCCTTTTCCCAACTATGTTGGGGTCGGCTTCCAATTTAACTGGATGCAGCTGAATACCAGTATTTGACATGCAGCGATTGCCTATCTGACCTCCACAATCTTAATGGGTAATACAATACGATACCCCTTGGTAAGACTGGCTGTCAGAATTTCGGGCTTTTGACGACCCGTAACGACTGTCAAAGATGCACAAATGACAGCCGGGACCAACGGCTTAATGTGCTTTCTTAACACGGAGGAGCCTCAGTATGTAAAGATGGATCCACTCATATTATTCATATTCATAATCTTTATTGTGGATCATAGGTTGTCAACAATGGTCTTATTAGTTAAAAAATATGAGCAGCTATGTCCCGCCGTTTAGGCATACAATACATTAAAGACATACACATCCACGGACTAACCCTAGCAAGCATAGCTTAACCTGATGTATCTACTCGTGAAACTGTTATTACTTAGCCAGGAGCTCGTTTGTCAAAATTCGCCAGGTGTATATCTACGTACCTGTTCTGGAGGGCGTATAGAAGGTGACCTGCGCGGTGCCTCTAGGAGGAACCCTCTTCAAGGCATGTAGATCTCCATCGTCCACGGTCCCCATCGTCACGAACCAGCCCTCGTTCTTGCCGCGAGGAAAGCGCGGACAGAGGACGTTGTTGGGATTGCCACCACGACGGTTTAGTTCGAGGACTAAGGTGTATTCCTGGAGAAAAGTGGGTATGATGTAAGGTTTATTTTGGTTGAAAATTAGGGAATATATATATATTTTTTTAAATCACGTATATAATAACAAAAGTATTTATTTCACAAAAACATATTTGCACTGTGTAAATTATGATGCAATAGTAGACTCTTCTAAACTAGGACTAGCCTATATCTTAAAACATAGGGTTGAGGTAAGTAGATACTGTTAATATTCATAACAGGAAACAAGTGAAGACAGTGTCAATGATTTTTACTAACAGCTGTACGGAAATAAAAGTAAAATAATAACGGAAACTAATCCTAAGTAACACAAGGAGTGCGTATATATATATGTATGTATGTGTAGGGGTGTACGGGTGTGTGTGGTAGGTATGTGTTTTGGGTCTATAATTATCTTTATTATAATATGTCGCTGTTATGCGGGCGAAACCGCCGGCAAAAGTTAGTCTGTCATAAAAAAGCCAGTACGGAGTTAGGTATACTCATTTTGTAGTCAATTCAATATTTCTTGGCTTATAAAAACCTTGAGTTAGCCATTGGTGGCTTGTTAGTCACACTAATACTATAAAGGCGAAAGTTTGTGAGTGAGTTTGTATGTTTGTCCGTCCTTCACGTTCAAACGGCTGAACGGATCTACCTACCTTACACACATTGAGATAAATTCATTATAATCACACTAATATTATAAAGGCGAAAGTTTGTGAGTGAGTTTATAATATGTTTGTACGTCATTCACGTTCAAACGGCTGAACAGATCTACCTACCTTACACACATTGAGATAAATTCATTATAATCAAATTAATATTATAAAGGCGAAAGTTTGTGAGTGAGTGTGTGTGTGTGAGTTTGTATGTTTGTCCGTCTTTCACGTTCAAACGGCTGAACGATCTGGATGACACTTGGCACAGAGGTAGTTTATTACTTGGATTAACACATAGGATACTTTTTATCTCGGTATTACGTTCTCTACGCGGGGAAGCCGCTGGAAGCAGCTAGTTAATGGTTACCTGATCAGCATGTAGCGGCATCCATTGCTCTCGTGTAGGCGGCTGACGCAATACTTTGTCTTGTTCCCCGTCACTGTCAAACCATAGCCCGCGCACGCGCATCTTTATGTCCAGGGTAGGCATGTCACATATAGCCTGAACAAGAAATGATAAACTTACTTAACTGAATAAAGGAGTACACATATTTTCTTTTTTTAAGGGATCTGTAACTGATCATTTTTTATAAACATAAAATAAACAATTTCATTTCATTAATTTAGATTAATGCAATTTACGAGCGCGCGTCATGTGACTCTTAATGTCATTGTTATAAGGAAGAAATTGGAATTATTGACGCTTGCTCGTTAAGGGAGAGTTTCACTAATGAAACTGAACGCGATCTGCACATAAACTCTGTTAAAGGGTTGTCAGTGTCATTACTTTCTGTAGAATATTGACACTGACAGGTCTCAGACGCGGTTTAAATGTGCTGATCGCGTTCAGTTTCGTTGGCGAAATTCGCACTTAATATTAAACGTGCGATTGTTGATTATTCCTCCTTTTTTATTTAATTTATTTGGCTCACCAACAATTGGATACACTGATACAAAGATATGGGATACATCGTATATATGAACTTATAGATTATTGTACCAATTTCTTACAGGTAAGCGCATTATGCATTACACAAAATTCAAATCAAAATACAATTAAAATCAAAACACAATAAAAATATAATTAATATAAAAAAAAAACAATTAAAATCAAAAACAATTAAAAACAGAATACAATTAAGAATCAAAATACAATTAAAAACAACTTTTTTTTTTTACAAAGTTTTTTTAACTGTTTTTTTTTGCAGGATAAAAATGAAAATAATGCAAATAATTATATTATAAGAAAAAACTCACCCTATGTATCTGTTCGATCTGATTCTCCTCAAACTCCCTCCTCAAATACTTGGCTAGCAGCTCATAATTCCTCATACAAACCACCTTCAGTCCATTCAGCATATTACATGGCTTATTGGTATCCTTAGCCATATGAGAGAATATGTAAAGATGTTGGGAATCTATGTGTGGTAGGGTCATAAGAGGGGATTCGGTCGGCCATCGCGCTTGGATGATACCTTGCATTAGCATCTGGCATGATAGGCAAACTGATAGCCAGCCGTTTTCTGCTGAAGTGTCTATCATAGCCTGTGGAGAAGATACAGTATTAATTGATGGCAGCGATGATACAAAAAAAAACGATACCAAAAAAAAATTACATGTAGTCCATCAGTAAGATAATAAAAAACTATTAGACACGTAATTTTTGCTTTTCCATATGAATAAAAAATTACCTATACTCCGTTTATTATAACATTAGAAAAATAACGGCTAAATAATGACAGTTATTGTGTAACTGCACTTTACTGTTGTTTTTTTAATGTAAATGCTTAATAGATAACATTGCTTCGTATGTAACGTGAAATAACAGAGTTTAATATACGTCTATATAGAAATAACAAAAGAGTAATAACCTAAAGGGGTTATTTGTCTAATGTTATAACGAATAGAGTATAGACAACACGCACTAACCCATTGACTGTCGGAACGCTGATCTACGCGAGATCAATGTCTTTTTTAATTGGGTCTGTAATTATAACATACAAAAGGTTACAGAGAGTAGGGACGCCACGTCATATTTCAGAGTAAAATCTACATAGGAGTGACGTCATGCCATATTGTAACACAATGTATCGACGATGTAATTTTTGGGTTACGTAAAAAAAGAAAACTACGTGTCCAATATTTTTAATAATCTAGCTGATGACTAAAAAAATTTCTGCCATCCTTATTCAACAGATTACTTGTTATTCTAAAAACTGAGTAAAAAAAAGTCGTTTTGAATATACCTATATGTACTACTTCAAACAGTCTACTTCAAAGTCAGCTGATATGACGGCAAAATTGGTTAAAAAAAAACTATTGTGTCAAAGGAGAATGAACTTTAAACATTAAAAATTAAGGTTTCAATTCCAAAATCACATCTATTCTTACTTAGTCCATCCATCTAGATTTACCAGTAACAGTTGAAGTCTTGACATGTGCGCTCTGAGTAATAGGAACGCTTTTACGTTGACGACAATAGATACTGAACTTTATACGATGGAATTAAGGTGTCTATTCCCTAATCATCACTACATAGTATAAAGCAAAGTCACTTCCCGCGTCTGTCCTAATAGGTAGAGTGATTCAAGAAGAAGGTTTATATGTATAATAACATGCAATTTCCTTCATCCACGTGGGCGAAGCTGAGGGCAGAAGCTAGTATAATTATATGGATAAAAAGTATTACCTGTAATATCCTAATAGTCTGATCCAGTACAGACTTGGTATCAGTCAGGTAGTCTGTGTTGGGTAGTGTAAGTCTCGTCATGTGCGCTTGGAGTAGTAGGAACGCCTTCACATTGGACGAGTCGAGACTTAGGGCGTCTACGGGAAGACGGCATTCTTGGGAGAGTTCACTGAAATACGAGATCATATTTTAATAAAACGCTTTTGGGAGCGTACAAGTATTACGTAACACAATTTTTAGAGATTTTTGACCCCCCCACTCCCCTCCTCCCTCCACAAAAAAGGTTTTTTAAACAAACAAAATAATATAGTTCGCCTATTTTTTTAAATATTAAATTAAGTTTAATTGCTTATTCGTTTTAATTTCATTGATGCGAATGTTATGATCCGTGACCACGGCAAATGGCCGCTGCGCCACAGTTCTTTAAGTACAGGTTGCTCTAAGGTACTATTTCCTAAAATTTTAAATAAATCCGTAAATGGAAACATAATGTCTTCATGAAACGAAAATGTGACAAGGTATACATTCAGTCAAAAAAGTATCGGGAATGGATGATTTGTTTATGGTTCCAAATTCAAATTTTAGTTTTTTTGTAGTTGTTAGATTGGCACAACTGTTTTCCATTTTGGCGCGGAGTTTGAGTTGCATCTGTTATTTATATTAAATACAGTGCTGGTTTTAGTAATATCATATATAGCGTGTATTGCGAATTTCATAATGGACAAAAATATCGAACAAAGAGTTTGTCTTAAATTTTGCATCGCCAATGGAATTTCGTGTTCGGAGTCACTGAAAATGTTACAGAAGGCTTACGGTGAATCGACTTTATCAAAAACTCGTGCTTATGAGTGGTTCAAAGCGTTCAAAAGCGGTCGAGATGTGATGGAAGATTTGCCTCGCTCTGGTAGGCCGTCAACGTCTGCAACTGAAGTTAACATCGCAAAAGTGAAGAAAATAGTGACTGAAAATCCCCATTCAACTCTGAGAGAGATAGCCGCCGAACTTTCTGTATCTCACGAGTCGATCCGTACCATTTTAACTAATCATTTGGGTATGAAACATGTTGCTGCTCGGCTAGTCCCAAAAGATCTGAATTTTGAACCACGACAATGCGCCTTCGCACAAGGCTATCATTGTGAACGAATTTTTGACCAAACACTCAACAAATACTATCCAGGAACCACCATGTTCACCAGATATAGCTCCTGCTGACTTTTTTCTTTTTCCTAAACTCAAATTACCACTTCGTGGCACCCGTTTTCAATCGATAGAAGACATAAAGGAGAATTCGCGGCGAGAACTGAACTCAATTCCGGAAGCAGCGTTTAAAAAATGTTTTGATGAATGGATTATTCGTTGGCGCAAGTGTATCGTTTCTAAAGGAGCATACTTTGAAGGTGATAAAATAAATTTGGATGAATAACAGACATTTTGTGTATTATTGATCTTTTCCCGGTACTTTCTTGACAGAGTAGTATGTAAAATTAATGTCAACATTGTAGCGCCACGTTGTATAGAAAATTAGACTAGTTACCCGTTAAGTAAGTCCTCGTTGTGTCTGACAGGCAGCGTGGCATACTCCTCACTGTCCGCCAGTACTCGCAGCAAGTCGTCGCTGTTCATGTTACTCTGCAGGTTGCGAGTGAAGTGGGCCATTGTCTTGTATGAGAGGTAGTAGTAGGAGGCGATGCGACCCATCCAAGTGCAGTGAACTGTGCGGAGATCCTGATATAGATAAATGTATGTTATAATTATATACCAAAATACTTCAGTAAGACTAGTAGCGACATCTGGTAAGATATTCATGTAATGTTTTTGAATGTATGTCAAATAAAAAAAAAATAGTTAAAAAAAACTAAAAAACACGCTTTTTATAGAAAACCGAACTAAAAATAGAAAAGAAATTTTACTTTTTTAAAAGCGTGGGGTGCTTTTTAAGATAATATTCACCACTACCATGCACCCCACGCTTTTAAAAAAGTAAAATTTATTTTCTATTTTTAGTTCGGTTTTCTATAAAAAGCGTGTTTTTTAGTTTTTTTTAACTATTTTTTATTTCCTACTTTTTAGTTCAAATTAATGTATTGTCATCGGTCCTCGATAAATCTACAAAGTTTGAACGAAATCTGGCCGTTTAAAGTGGGTCAAAATCGCTTCCAAACGAGTCGGTTACAAACATACATACAAGTGAAGCTAATATAAAGCGTGTAAAAATAAGGATATTGGGAAACTATTATCAAATTATTGCATTGTCATCGGTCCTTGAGACGTGTGCAAAGTTTCAAGTTGTTCAGACTTTTAGAAACCGGTGAAAATTAAGCTCAAAGATTCCGTTACATACATACATAGATACAACCCGAGCTAATAAAAGCGTGTTAAAAAGACGTCAGTTGTTAACCGAACGTGCGTGTTTTAATAATGTATAATAATTATCTGTCTATAATAATAATACCGTTTTCACTAACATTATGTAACTCCTTTCAACGCTTGGCTTAGCAATCAGAGCTGAATATATAACAGTGCGCTTTTATTAGGTATTACAGTTAAATTTCGCGTGATATTAGTGACAACAGGCAATTAAAAGAGTTCTACAAGTGTATTTAAAATTCTAAACGCAATTGTCGCATATACGTGACAAGCAAGCGCATGCCCTGTAGGCCAACGACACAAATGTGACAATGCGGTGCACTAATAAATAAACAATTAAATCATTACTTTTATGTGTGTTTTTATGGATAATATTATCTTAAAAATTTAAGCTCTCGTACGTATTTAACTGTATGAAGCAAACTAAAATAGACCATGTATATTGGAATATTCATGATAACGAGAAGAAAAAATAATGTAGCTTGGCGTGAAGATCACGCGCGTGCTTGAAGTTCAAAAGGTTAAGGCTGCACTCTCCCAGCGAGGTCCAAGCCGAAGTCCATGCCCCTCAGAGGATGCCCTTTAGCGTGTAGTCGCTTGGTATTCAAGTTTTTTAAGCCCTCGCTGGAGGCTTTAGTTTATTAAGGCATCCACAGACATCCCGGTTAAACAGACAACCTCCTAGGTTGACCCACGAGATACCATAGATAAAAAATTAAGGCATACCTCTTCAATCTCCAAACAGTTCGCATTCGCCAGAGCATCTAAAGAGCTCTGCACCAAGTGAGAAAGATAATAGTTAACATCTTGAGGCTCCACGCTCTCTAAGTTGTAGTACGACGGGTTCTTGAGCAGGCGCCGGAAGAAATATGTCCAGGTCATGTAGTCTAGGATGTCTTGTTTAGTTTGGACAGTACCTGGGTGGTAAAAGATTATGTGGTTACTAAAGAACATTGAAAACTGAAACTTATTTCAAACATAACATAATCTTTATTAATTAAGGAAGTGGTTACAATTGTGTCCTTGACACGTGTGGTGGGGTGGTTATAGCACGAGCCACAAAAAATTACCGCTGGCGAAGTGTTTATGCAGTGTGCGTAAAGATGAAATTTGCGTGACTGAGCGGTCAAATTACGTTACGCGATCTGTATATATTGCCTGTGTTTCAACAGTCAGTGCCATCTCCCGGGAGAAAATTGTATTGAAAACTTATGCAATATGACTAATAAAGGAGAAATAAAAGATTATAGTAATACTAAATATATAAAATGCCTGTAATGGTTATTGTGTGTGAGTGTGTGTGCTTAATTGAAAAGAATGTTCAGGAAAGGTTGATTCAGTTTATGTTTAATAGACAAAAAATTAAGAGATGAACGATATTTATAGAGTGAGAATTCTTTATTTTATATCCTTGTGACGTGATCTTTAAATTTTTTAAATCCAAATTATATCCATAGAATAATGTTTAGGGACTAAAAATTAAGCTTCTGCTTTTTGTGTGTTAGTGTGACTAACCTGGTCAGAGTTTTTATAATAATAATAATAAATCATTTATTTCAGGTAGCACCCAGAACATACATATACAGGGTGGAATTTTGTAATGCCCCCTGGAGGGAAAGTACTCTTAATACTGCAGATAGAAAATTTTACTCAAAGGAAACATTCCTTTATTTTTGAATAGAAAGAAAACTGCATTCAAAGATTTCCAAAAAATCGCTTGCCACACCCGGGAATCGAACTGACTAAAATCTGCAAAAAGTACAAACTGTACTTTTATTGCCGCGATCGTTAGTATCAATTATAAGGATGAAATCTCTCGAACAAACTTGATAAATTAAATGATAGGAAAACTATGAAATCTTTAATTATTTACAAAAAATTGTAAACTAATTAATTAGTTGCTCGAAATGGGCTCCATTTTCTTGGATACACAAATGTGTTCTTCTAAATAAATACCTTTAATACCTGGATTGGTATAAACGGCACAATCAGATGGCCTGCGAGATCATCAGTTCTCACCCCTTTAGATTTTTTTTTATGGGGATATGTTAAAAACCAAATTTACATTAAATCTTATGCGAATGTAAACGAGTTGAGAGTTGAAGTTCAGAATACGATTTATAATATTCACCACAACACGTTATTAAAGGTTCCAAGAAATGAATTTGTTAGAAGAATACATTTGTGTATCCAAGAAAATGGAGCCCATTTCGAGCAACTAATTAATTAGTTTACAATTTTTTGTAAATAATTAAAGATTTCATGGTTTTCCTATCATTTAATTTATCAAGTTTGTTCGAGAGATTTCATCCTTATAATTGATACTAACGAACGCGGCAGTAAAAGTACAGTGTGTACTTTTTGCAGATTTTAGTCAGTTCGATTCCCGGGTGTGGCAAGCGATTTTTTGGAAATCTTTGAATGCAGTTTTCTTTCTATTCAAAAATAAAGGAATGTTTCCTTTGAGTAAAATGTTCTATCTACAGTATTAAGAGTACTTTCCCTCCAGGGGGCATTACAAAATTCCACCCTGTATATACCTTACTGACTATCATACATATTTGAACATCACACATTTATTTTATGCTGCCCATGGGCCTCTGAAAGCTGCTAAGCTGCTTAGGCTATAAACTTACCAGCCACAACTTCAGCGTTCAAATGGTCGGGCAGTACATCCAACAGACTGGACTCGACCGGGAAGGGCTCGTACAGGAACTTCTTGTAGAAATTCTTCTTCTGGTCGTGAACTAACACCACCGCTACACCCTCGTTGTCATACTGGAGATAAAGGATAATTGTTGTTGCAATAGAGCAAAATAAATTACTTGTGTGTTGGATCATTTAGCTCCCTTCAAAATGGTTGAGCTGAATGGTGCTAATCCATGCGTCATGTTCGTGAACGGGCGCTGTCAGTAGGGACTGGTCATCCCTTACCTGGCACGGCTCTTTTAAAATATAATTTAATTTTTTAATCTTTAAATTATGGACGCTATTTTACGTTTTACATCGTTCTCACGTGTATATTTCATCACGAATGATGTAACTTCTACTTCTTCGTGTGGTTAGTGACTAAGTCAGTCTGGTGTCAGAGTTTTAATGCTGCCCATGGGCCTCTGATTTAGCATCACATGCTGTTGAGAAATATCTCTCAAGCATGCCGGTTTCCTCACGATGTTTTCCTTCACCGATTATAAGCAAGTGGTAATTATACAATACGCACATGAAGCCGAAAAATCAGAGGTGCGTGCCTTGGGTTCGAACTCGAGACCTGTGACTTGGCAGTCCGGCGGTCACACCACTAGGCTATCACTGCTTATCATGTACAGGTCTCCAAAAGTGATAATGCGCATAGAAATCTTCGCTACTGTTCGGCAACAGTCGTATTACCCGAGCGTCGGAAGACGATATGTATATAGAGTAGTTAAGTGCATTTTCTTCATGCAGAATGGTGTGTTTTGTGCTAAAAGAGATAAAGTAACGAAATTTGATTAAATAATTCCATGTAAGTAAATAGCGAGGATAACCACACGATTGCGAATACGCTACAATCTTTGTTGTATTACTTCAAATTTTTTATCGTACTTTTCATCATTAGAAGAAGAATAATATTACAATTTCCAAAAAATTCATCAGAATCAGAGTATCTCTATTCCTGACATCGATCGTAGCTTCATCAGAACTTTCATTATGCTCTTGTTCAGTTCATTATATGTATTTAACGTAGGTATGTTTTTTTAATATTAAAAAAAACGTGAAAAATGTTATTATATTTACCTATTTTACAAAATAAACTATTTAAATTCGACTAAAATAATTAAAGTTGAAATTAAATTCACATTTGAAAACAAAACCAAGAAAAGGTGTGTAATAGCAGCTCTATATAATTCCACACAGAGAGAACAAGTGCAGTCACCACCAATATATAAAGACGACTGACGGATCTTTGACTGACCGCCGACCGCCGCCGACCGCTCGATTGTTTTTCGATTGTGTACACAAATGATATTGACTCCTATTTCTTTCGAACAAAGTGCAAAATGCAAGTGCATTGTTTAGGACTCGAACGATTCAATGATTCGGGTGCTTCCGGAAATACGACTATTAGCGAAAATTTGCATGTGCATTATTAATTTGGGAGTACTGTAACTAAGATTTTGTAACCACATTTTGTACATATGATGTAACTAAGATTTTGTAACCACATTTTGTACATATGATGTAACTAAGATTTTGTAACCACATTTTGTACATATGATGTAACTAAGATTTTGTAACCACATTTTGTACATATGATGTAACTAAGATTTTGTAACCACATTTTGTACACAAATGGTTAAATGAATAAATGATTTCTTTCTTTCTAATTGGGTGTTCGAAAGGGTAGCCCATAACGTTACTTTTTATGAACTGTCAAAACAAGGAATTTGTACGTGATTTGTATGAAATATAACAAAGTGACGTCACAGATTTTTAGAATCAAATGGAATACGTATTAGCATTAAATGAAATTTTACAATTACATCTTCGCATAATAAATTTCTGTACGGTAATAGAAGTTTTTAAGACGAGCCGTCAATTACCTGTGGCCGTCCAGCCCTGCCCATCATCTGTAGCACATCAGTGATAGGCATGTCGACGTATCTCTTCTGTTTCCCGTCGTAGTACTCCGTGCCCTTGATCACCACGAGGTGAGCCGGGAAGTTCACGCCCCACGCCAGTGTGGCTGTGCAGATTAGGACCTAGAAGGGAAGATGACATTAGAAAATGGATAGAGCAATTCGCATAGGAGTTTTATTTAAGTAGGTATTTTGTTTCTGATAGATACAATAGACCAGTTATTAGTGCTATAAATGAGTGTTAATGATCTGTCTGCCTAGCCTTTTCCCAACTATGTTGAAAAGGTCAGCTTCCAGTCTAATCGGATGCAGCTGAATACCAGTATTTTAAATGGAGCGCTTGCCTATCTGATCTCCACAGCCCAGTAACTGGGCAATACGATACTCTTTGGTAAGACTGGCTGACAGATTTTCGGGCTTCTGACGACCCGTAACGACTGCCAAAGATGCACAAATGACAGCCGGGACCAACGGCTTAACGTGCTTTCCGAGCGACAGAGGAGGCTCGGTATGTAAAGATGGTCACCCATCCACATCCACAAATGAATGTTAATGATACTGTTATTAAATGAAGTAAAGAAACAAAAATAATTATTGATATTTCATCATTTAATCACCGCCGTTTTCTAAATAGTGATGGTAAACATCGTGAGGAAACCGGCATGCCCTAGAAACAAAAATTCGAAGACATGTGACATCCGCCAACCCGCACTGGGCCAGCGTGGTGGATTATGGCCCATTCCCTCTCTTAGAGAGGAGGTCTGTGTCTCAGCAGTGGGAAAATTATAGGCTGATTATGATATGATATATGAAATGCTTTCTCACTTCTTTTTTGTGGGATTAGTGACTAATCTGGAGTCAGAGTTTTAAGTAATAGTGTAATGTGACTTTAACAAAAACATAATTATCTAATTCGTCACTTGCATCCCCCTCCTCTAATTTGAATCTAGCCGCGATCTAATCTATACAAATAATGTCCTAATCGCACTTTTGTTTAAAACAAAAACGATGTAAAATCAATAACGATTCGATGATATGTGGTGTCTGGTAATACAAGGTAAGTCCAAAATCTGATTTTACACTTAGAGCATTCGAAACTTTCAGCATGAAATCCCTGGGTTGTAAGCCAGTGACTAAAATAAATGACCAAGTTGAATCCATGAAACATGTTGACAAGATATGATTACCTAATAGTCCAAAACTTTTTCCAAAAACAATACCACCGACTTGATCAATTCGTTAAATAAATGACGGTGTTCTGTGGTAAGAACCTTAAAAAAAAAACAACCGAATTGATAACCCCCCTTTTTATTGAACTCTGTTAAAAATAGTTTAGTAAAAAAAATACGAATACACAAATAAATATTAATCAAAACAATCTTCAACATAATTCAAGGTTTTATAATGTCATATTTTCTGAGTGTAGTGATGAAAAAAAGGGAGGGCTTTGAAGGAACGAGATAGAATATACAAATAATAATAATTATCACTGAAACCTACCTGTATCTTCTGATTAATAAACAGCTCCTCAACAGTATTCCTATCTCTCTCGTGTAGACCAGCATGATGTATCCCGATACCGAACGCTAGCGTGAGCTTTAGGTTCGATTCCCGGATATTGGCAAGAATCTGTTCCATCTCAGATTCGCGCATGTGTAGCCATTGCTTTGGATTGTCTTCGGCTGCTAAGTACGCGATCAGATCTAGGGCTGTTAATCTGCAAATTGGAAATAATGCTTTATACACAAGCCTTAGAGAATAAATGTATCCTGTATGCCATTTTCCACTCTATTTTAGTTGTGTTTTAGTTCAATTTCGATTTCTAAAGAAAACTGCTTGATAATTTCGTTGCTCAATGTGCGTTGACCGACTTTTAGGGTCGATGCATACTAAGGTAGAGTTAAAGCGTTAATCTAATATACAGGGTGAAATAAAAGAAGCATTATTTTAAGGGGTCACTCATCTTTATGAACAACTTTCACTTTTTTTCAGTAGTCAATTAGGGACCAAAAGCTGAACAGAGCTGAATAAGTATGGTTAGTCCTTTATTATGATAAACTTACCTGGTCTGCCTCCTACTGGAGACGAACACAAGTGTAGGCGCACACGGGGAGTGGGTCCGTATAGCTTGGAAGGTAGGCTTGTTCATTGTCATCATACGCGGGCAGTAGTGGCGCCCCGGGTGACCTGATATGTGTACCTGTGAGAGATGGGTTCAGGTAATAAAATCGTATATAAGGCCCAAAATCACATTTCAATTTACCCGATGGGAGCAACCTTGAAATTTAGCAACGTTAAGGTTTCTATTTCTAAAACATTCGTTCTATACATTTTGATCGTGTCAGTATTTTTATATAGAACATCTGTTTTTTTACACTTCTATGTCCTATAGTGTAAGTTGTCATGCCAAAGATCCAATAGAGCAGCATTCATTACTATGCGAGACAAGCTGCGAACGGGTCGAAACTATACTTCATTAATTTAAGTTTTAGAAAAATAAGTTATCGTGTAATATTGTTGAAATTAACTACAGAGGTCATGTTTTTAATGTAAATGGTAAATAGATTATATTGCTTTGTACTTAAGATAACGGAGCTTATTATACGTTTATATGAAAATATCGATAATGTGAAAACTGTTATACACATGTCTAAAGTTAAAATAAATGGAGTATACTACAGTACAACCAATCTCCGAACGATTGTAATCTCATTAACAAAACCAAAGTCAAATTTAAAATTAACCACAACCAAATAAAAACTATTTTCATGACATACCTCCAAAGGCACAGGTCTGACAGACGGCCTAAAGTTATACAGCCCCATTTCTCCGATGTTCAACCAGTTGGCAAGATCCTTGGCGTTCGCAAGAGCTGTTGATAAGCCAATGATACGGAGTCTTCGTGATGTGTGGGATTCTATGAAGTTAGTTCTGAAAATAAATGTTAAATGGTCAAGTTTTTGGTAGAAAGTAATTAATTTATTTATTGACACACCAACGACTTATTCACTAAACCATAACAATATATTCTAATTTTAACAGTTTTTCGGTGAACTCGTCACTTATAGGTGTGCACAGCACTAGTGGAAAGTAATGTACTAGTATATGAGCGTATGAGCTTATAGGTAAAATAAACCTGTTGGTTGTTTTAGTAAAATATAAATACAATGATATACGGTTAAACTGGAAGCCGACCCCAACATAGATGGGAAAAGGCTAGGCAGATTGATTTATTTGAGGATGGGAAATCATGAAATGACTTTTCCCGCTCTGGGTGGAGGGCAAGGTAGTGTCAAACTCTTACTGACTAAAACCCATCCATGTTCCTTCCTCCCTTAGCCCTTTGCCGCTTGTCGATTTTCCATTCCAATTTTGAGCCCTTGAACGCGTTTTAGATATGCTGATCAGTTTCATAGGTGAAAACCGCACTCAGTGTTTTAGCTGGGACGAAGTTTCGCAACAAACTCCTAAATTAGTCGTTAAGCTACGGTTACATCTTTTATACAAATGCGCTGTAGAGAAAATCTTCTTCTTTTCGTGTTGAAGCTACTTTTTCAGGATGTTCCATACAATTGAATGAGCCCAGTAGGTTGCCATATTGATCGCGGCATCAGTGGCATTCTTTAGGTTATCCGAGGTGCAGGTGAACGGGCACATAGGGCACTCTAGCACGTGGAGTATGGTCTGGTCAGAGGCTCCGCGCAATCGCACTGGGTGTTGGGTAGATCAGTAATCTTATTAGAGAAAATCTGAGCAACGCAAAAGTTTTTACCAAAGAGTTTCTTAGTTACCTTGACACAATGACTTCTAGAACTGGCCCCCGGTCTTCTCCAAGCAAATGTATCTCATCTATGACTATGAGCGCCACATCCCGCACGTAGTTCCTTGTCTGCCACGACCGACTGATGCCGTCCCATTTTTCTGGGGTGGTAACAATGACGTGCGAGTTTCGAATTGCTCGGATGTCAGGAGATACGTCACCTAGAAAGGGCAATTAGGTTTGATTTTTTTGAGAAACTTTGTTTTATTGAAATTGTAAAAATAATTAGATTATTAACAAACTAGCCGGGCAAAAAGTGGTCATAAAGGTTTTTTTTTTAGGCCGTGATCGACGTGCAAATTTCAACTTAGTTTTCTGGATCCCCGGTAAATGTTCCGCCTCGCACTCAAGATTCCCAATTGAATACGAACCTTATTCTTAAGTATTAATAAGTTTAAAATCTAACAAAGAAATTTGATTGAGATTGAGGTAACTTGAGTGTGCTGGCTTCTGCCAACAGCCTTAAAACTTCCTGTGAACTCTGAGATTTCGTAGAAAACACGTGCTCAAAGTTCAAACATTCCCATTCAAGGTTACGTTTTGGTGCTACGAACTCCTATTGGCCGAGAATCAGGCAGAATACAGGCTATAAAGTAGTTTAGACTAAGTTCACTGACCTGTCAGCTCAACGACTTGTTTGCCCAATCTTTCTTGAAGTCGCACCTTCCAGTCTTTTATTCGTTCCTTCACGAGAGCCTTTAATGGCGCTATATAAACAACCTGCAAGCAATCAGTAATTTTGTATTTTACATAACTAAAAAAATCATTTATTTCTACATTCATAAAAAATGTGCACTATCTCTATTATCGATTCTGGTTTAAGTTAGACGATGATGTGCCCACTGCTGGGACACAGGTTTCCTCAAGATGTTTTCCTTCACCGTTTTGAGAGCAGTTGTGATGAAATTAAATACACAAATTAAAGCCCTTTTTTTTTTTTTAAGGCTGGGAAATCATCCAATGACTGCTCCCGCTCTGGGTGGAGCGGAAGGGAGTGTCAGACTCTTACTGACTAAAACCCATCCATGTTCCTTCCGTAGCCCTTTATGTTCCGGGGTAGCGGTAACCGTTTCGGACAATCCCGCTTACCCGGCAGGCTTGGCCCTGAGGGGCCCCTTCATATGCTGACATCTCTTTGAGTCGCGCGTGGAACATATACGCGCCGTACGGCACGGGTCTGGTGCTGATCGGACGGTGAGAAATTAAAGCCCTGTAGTGTGTTATTCTGTAAAACCCTACCGTGAAAACTTAGGTGAAGTGAGTTTAAAGTGAGCTGTCAATAATATCAATCCCTAGCATTAGGTGGAACGACAGCTCACTTAACGCTTACTTCACCTAAGTTTTGACGGTGAGATTTTACAGAATCGACTGTTTGGGTTCGAACTCACGACCTATAACTCGTAAGTCGAGGCCGATACCACTGGGCCACCATTGCTCTAAGTTAGACGCTCGCTTTGCTAATGTTCCTGACGTCACATCGGGCCACACACCACACACTGCGATCGCGCGCGCCCCCACCAAGTACTCGCTCGCCGACACCCAGAGCGTGCGCACATATCGGTCGTCTATTATCAGTGTCTCAGAAATACAGTCTTATAATCGAAGCTAAGCTAGTCTCATTCATTAAGTCAAGATCACCAGCCGCACACCTGGAGCTTGATATTCAACACTAATGTTAAATGAATATTTATTCAAATTATTTTGACCAACTTAAATTGTAAACTTTTATTATCCATTCAGAACGCTAAATGTCGTGTCCCAAGTTGCAACATGGTAGCTAGGGATCTACGGATGCATGCATTATTATTTTAACGTATTTATTTTAACAAACATTTGTCAAGTACAGACGCCAGCACATGAAGCTATCCCTAACTGTAAAATTTTCTCAATTAAAAATGAACCTTATGTCTTTGCAATAAAGTTGAAATACTATCAAAGAAATTTGACAGATTGTGGTATCTTTATGTGCTGGCCTCTGTACCTAAAATTCTATGTAATGTCGTCAGCGCTTCAAGCCAAACCGTCATATTTCTTCAAATGGTTTTAAACATTGTCTGTTAAGTTCAAAATCGATTGAGAACATTCGAAACTTTGTGGTAACTTGATGTGCTGGCTTACTTGAATTAACTGAAATAATATTACCGTACCTTGCAATTCGGATACTGATTAAATACTCTAAACATGGCGACTTCCGCTACAATCGTCTTCCCCGAGCCAGTGGGAGCGCCAAGTAAAACGTTATGGTCCGTGTGGTACAAGCAGTGGAATATCTGAGTCTGTATTGGATTGAAGTGGCTGAAGTTGTATAGCATCTCGAAGGAGGGGTTGTTGAGGGCCGTTACTGGTAGTGGTTGGAGTTCCAGAAGATCTGCGGAAGATTTGAAATTAGAATAAGTTTTGAGTTCTATTATACGCATATTTGATTCATAGGGTATTTGACAGGGTAGTCAATAGCGGTACTTTTTATGAACTGTCAAAACACGGAGTTTGTATGAAATATTGAAATGTGACGTCACAGATTTTTGGAATCAAATGGAATACTTATTAACATTAAATACAATTTTACAACGTCGTCAAAAGCTACAGGTATGGATCTTGTTCTGTCGTAATAAGGTCGAAAATGGCGATTTACAGTACCTGTGTGAGGTGGATGTGTTTCAGGCAGTATTAGATGCTGGAATGTAAGTGGTAACACACTCTCTGATCCAAGCCATCTGTGAAATAACAAGGTCATTAAAATTTCTGGCACATAATAGGTACAGATATTACGCCTTGTAGACGCGCCTCACTCTTTTTCCCAAAGGCAAAGTCTATTTATTTCAAATAGGCACAAGAAAGGCACTTTTGAACGTAAATTAACAAAAAATTGAATTGATTCTAATCGCCCCTTTCTATGGAGAAGAACGGGCAAGAAGCTACTCCGTTACTCTTTTAAAATGTTTGTATACATTGTATTTCTAAAATTATACAATGTGAAGATGATGCACCCAGAATAAAAATACTACACCACAAAAGGTGAAAAGAAAAACAAATGCAACAATGGCATGTAAAACTTATTATGTCATAATAACTTGTTATTTGACGACACGGTTGGCGCAGCGGTTGAGCGATTGACTGCTGCGCAGCATGTCACGGGTTCGATTTCCACACGGAATAATTAATATTTGTACGACCTGCAAGTATTTGTTACGGGTCTGGGTGTTCTTCTATCTATAATATGTATGTATTTACAAAAAAAAAATATATAAGTAGTTTATCAGCCATCTCGTTACCATAACACAAGCATTAGATTGCTTAGCTTGGGACGATACGGCGTTGTGTGAAATGTCCAAGGATATTATTATTATTATTATAAGTACATAGTGCTCACATATTTAAAAGTTGATGATAATAATACATCAATCAATGTGTGAGTTAAAGTTATTACAAAATGGTAAAACAGTGTGGTATAAATTATTACCTAATTTACTTAACAACCAGTTTGATTTTGTCTAGACTCTAGATTGTCCTATGAAGGACCAGCAAGTCCAACATGATCCAATCGCTTACAATGCAAGTGCTCCTTTCGCTAGTGTAGTAGTTCTGTCGATACATACGCTACTCGTGTGAATCGAACCACAAACGATCCCTGCTACTGTCGCTCGGATCAACCCTCCCCCCCCCCACCCCGCAGTCCCCTCGACCTAAAAATAGTGGGGCGCGTCTTCGTGGATGGAACTATTTACCTATATTTAGTTTCACAAAGAATATTTTACCTTTCCGATGTCGCTCGGATGTAGTATTGAGGCGGTAATGGCTCGCTGATTGGTATTGTTATTATCAACTCTTGCGGCTCATTCGTTATAACCTGAAAACGTACAAAATCCATTTTAAATTTGAATGAAAGCAAAACTACGAAAACGCTAAACTACTTCTCCTATTAATAAATTGTTTGAAAATAAAAGCCTAACCAAAGCAATCATCGAGCGAGTACTACGAGACCACTCGTTGACACGCGTCGTCCGGTTTTCTGACAAAATAAGAGACATTGATCGCGACAATCGCAAATTCACGCGAACTATGTTTTTCGTTATAACTCAGGGTAGGATGAATGCTTTCTACCGAGGTGTAATTATAATCAACGCTTACTGAACTCAATAAATGCATATAACGTATTCAGACCTAGGTAACGTCTACGAAAATAGAAGCAGCTTAAGTTTATTAATTCCGATGGGAGTAGGGTTATCACCCATGCGGATTAGTCCGGACATGTCCGGTTTTTTGCCCCAAATCGTCCTTCTGTACTATATCCAGACTTCTCATTTGTCCGGATTTTAGAGTTAAAAAAGCGTTCTTTAAAAAAAAAAGTTAAATAAGATTCAATGCTCGGATTATTAGCAAATCTCACGCTTTCAAATTTCGAAATGGTAACCCTAGAAGAAAGCTATTCTCGTATAAATAGTTCCGACACCAAAAGAAAATCGGTGAATACTTGCCTGTTTCTTAGTGATGAGGAAATACTCGTGGTAGTACATGATATCAGTCTCGGGATCTTCCACCCATATCCAGAAAGCCTCGGGCGCCTTGCCGTGGTACTTGTCGTTCCATCTGAATAAAACAAATGGCTATTGTGAGCTATTGATCTTGCATGCAATGTATTCGTTATAGCAGAATGAGACAGTGTTATAAATGGGACTGGTCGGTAAAAAGAGACAAAATATAAATATAGCGCTAATATGGAGACGGAGTTTGTTTACATCGGTGTCCGTCATTGAGTGTAAAAGTGTGCGTCTAGTGGCGGCTAAGTTTGTAGTGGCGGAGCGCGTTTTCATAGTTTTTTCCATTTACATGCCTTTTTTTTTTTTTTTTTTTTTAAGGCTGGGAAATCATCCAATGACTGCTCCCGCTCTGGGTGGAGCGGAAGGGAGTGTCAGACTCTTACTGACTAAAACCCATCCATGTTCCTTCCGTAGCCCTTTATGTTCCGGGGTAGCGGTAACCCTTTCGGACAATCCCGCTTACCCGGCAGGCTTGGCCCTGAGGGGCCCCTTCATATGCTGACATCTCTTTGAGGCGCGCGTGGAACATATACGCGCCGTACGGCACGGGTCTGGTGCTGATCGGACGGTGAGTCACCCATTACTCACCGTCCGCAGGCCCGCGCCTACGGTGGCCGGGAGTCGTCACGTGGCTCCCGACGCCCGGAGCGTCTCCCGCGGCGGCTGGGACGGGAGGACCTTTCTCTCTCCCATCCCGCCACCTCCTTCGCGAGCATAACTTTTTCGCAGAAGGAGGTGACTGCCTCCCATCCATTTACATGCCTACCGACTCAATGGACAACATTATTGAGTTTACGGAATGTTTAAGCGAAGTAAGTGCAATTATTGAGAACGAGAACGTTGAAAGTGTGTTTATGTTGGGAGATTTTAATTCTCATCCCGGTGAGCGTTTTGGTGTTGAGTTACTTAGTTTCTGTAATGAACAAAACTGGTTATGTGCAGATATAGAAAGACTTGGCCTGAGTTCTGATACTTATACTTATGTTAGTGAAGCTCATAATAATTGTCGTAGATGGCTTGACCACTGTGTGGTCACTAAGGCCGCCTGTCAAACTATTGTAGATGTTAAGATTGTGTATGATGTTTTTTGGTCGGACCACTTACCCGTACAGCTGACATGCGACCTAAAAGTATTGCAGCCGAAAATTGTTAACACTAAGGCCTCATATAACAGGGTTAAATGGGGTATTAGAGAAGCTAGCCAGATAAATAGGTACCATGAGTTGTGTCATGAGAAGTTGAGAGGAGTTGACTTTCCGGTTGTTTTTTATGAATGTTGTGATAATATGTGCCACAACCAGGAGCACAGGCTACACATAGACAGCTTGTATAAAACTGTTATTAACTTTCTAAGTGAGTCAGCAGCGGCGACTTGTTTGTGTCGGACTGAATTAAAGCGGAGGTACGTCACGGGTTGGAACAAACACGTGAAAGAGGCTCATGCGGAGGCTCGACTAAGGTTTGAGCTTTGGATGCAACATGGTAAACCCGGTGTGGGACCCATTTTTTGTCAAATGCGTGACTCTCGAAAAGTTTTTAAGGCAAAGCTAAAGTGGTGTCAAAAGAACCAGCATCAAATCAAAATGGACATTATTGCTTCTCACCACTCGGCGAGGAATTTTAGATCCTTTTGGAGAGAAACGAAAAAGTTGAATCCTGAGTCGAGTCTCCCTTCGAGTGTTGGGGGCAAAAGTGAGTCGGTCGATATTGCTAATTTATTCCGACAGCGCGGCAGCGTTTCAAAATCGATCCACCTCTGGGTCCAGCAGACCAAACATCGAATATAGGCTGTAATGACTATCTTAGTGTACGTTTCACTGCCCGGGACGTGTCTTCCGTCATCAAAAACATGTCCAGGGGTAAGTCGCCTGGTCACGATAGTTTAAGTATTGAGCATCTGCAGCACGCAGGTGTTCATCTCCCGAGGGTTCTTGCCTTACTATTCAACCTATGTGTCAGTCATTCTTATCTGCCCGCTGATCTGGTGAAAACAGTTGTGGTACCCGTTCCTAAAAATAAGACAGGTGATATGTCTGATGTCAATAATTACAGACCGATATCCTTGGCAACGATTACAGCGAAAGTTTTTGATTGTTTACTTGACCGTTGTCTAGGTAAACAATTAAAAATTAACGACAGACAGTTTGGTTTTAGGGATGGGTTATCAACTGAGACTGCAATCATGACCTTGAAGAGTACAGTGCAATATTACACTGGGAGGAGGACACCTGTGTATGCATGCTTCCTGGATTTATCCAGTGCTTTTGACCTTGTCTCATATGACATCTTGTGGAAAAAGCTGTCTAATGAAGCCAACCTGCCGCCAGAAATAATTAATGTCCTAAAGTTCTGGTACGATAACCAACACAACGCTGTGAGGTGGGCAGGCGCATACTCAGATGTGTACAGGTTAGAGTGCGGGGTGAGGCAAGGGGGTCTGACCTCGCCAAAGTTGTTTAACATCTATGTGAATAAGCTGATCGAGGAACTCAGCAGCACTAGCATCGGATGCACAATCGATGGTGTGTCTTTCAACAACATCAGTTATGCTGACGATATGGTGCTGCTGAGTCCGTCGATCAGTGCTCTTAGAAAGCTGTTAAATATATGTGAGTGCTATGCTGTGGCCCATGGATTGAGGTACAATGCCAAGAAAAGCGAGCTGTTAGTGTTTAGGGCACAAAACAAGACCTATGAAGTGGTACCACCAGTCTCGCTATATGGTACCACTCTAAACAGAGTCAAACAGTTTAAGTACCTTGGTCACTGGGTTACGGAGGATGGTACTGACAACTGTGATATTGAGAGGGAGCGTAGGGCGTTGGCCGTAAGATGCAATATGCTGGCCCGCAGATTTGCAAAGTGCGACAGCAATGTCAAGATAACATTGTTTAGGGCTTATTGCCAGATCTTTTATACCTGCAGTCTGTGGTCCAGATACACGCAGAAAACGTTTAATGCCCTGCGTGTGCAATACAACAATGCTTTTAGGATGCTGCTGTCGCTGCCTCGTTTCTGTAGCGCTTCAGGGATGTTCGCAGCAGCGCGTACAGACGACTTCTTTGCGATTCTTCGTAAAAGATCCGCTTCACTACTGCGTCGGATGCGGGGCAGCGACAGTGCTCTTCTGAGCATTGTTGCTAGTAAGACTGAAGGCCGCCTTATGGGGCGTCTGTGCGCTGTGCATGTACAATTGCCGGGTGTCTCTGTGAGGTGGCGTAATTAAGTTATTGTGCTGTGTTTTAGGCTGTTATACTAAAATAGGTTAAGGAATACTAACAAATTTATGGGTTATACCTGAAATAAAGATAAATAAATAATAAATAAATAAAGCCATTTTTTTTTGAGGTTGAGAAATCATCCAATGACTTCTCCCGCTCTGGGTGGAGCGGAAGGGAGGGTTAGACTCTTACTGACTAAAATCCATCCATGTTCCTTCCTTACTCCTTTATGTTCCGGGGTAGCGGTAACCCTTTCGGACAATCCCGCTTACCCGGCAGGAATATAAAGCCATGCTTGCTCGAGCCAGCACGCGCCGCTGAGTCTGTAGCTTTTAATTCGTTCCTAAATAATATCAATCAATACAGCTTATCGCTAACCCTCTTCTAAAAAATCCCAAGCCAAGATCCATACCCATAGGGAGCTTCTTTAGCACGCTGCCGCTTAGATTGTAAGTATTTTAAGCCTTGGCTAGAGGCAAGTCTTTTTAAACCGACAACCTCCTAGGTTGACTTGAGAGATGTAATTCCGATTATAAAAAGAATGTAGTTCGGCTTGTCGGTATAAACCTAAAGGTTTCTTGCAATACCTAAATACCTTCTTAAATTAATAAATTAATTTCAGTAAGTTGCAGGTACGATGTTTCAATTTTATAATTATCTATACATCTATACCTACTTATAAATAAAATTGGAGTGTCTGTTTGAAATATTGAAATAACCGTTTTTTACTACATGTATATGCATATAATACGGTACATACACCAAAATATTTTTTTTTTCAATTTTTATCTGTCTGCCTGTTTGTTCCGGCTAATCTCTGAAATGGCTGGACCGCTTTTGACGGGACTTTTATTGGCAGGTAGCTGATGTAATAAGGAGTAAGTTAGGCTACGTTTATTTTAGAAAAATCTTTTATTTTAGAAAAATAACTGTTAGGCGGAACGAAGTTCGCCGGGTCAGCTAGTTGTTAATAATTTGCAGTAACAAACTAATAATTTTGTAACACACAGTAATTGTAAAATTGCATTTAATGCTAATAAGTACTCCATTTGATTCTAAAAATCTGTGAGATAACATCGTCATTATTTCATAGAAATTCCGCGTTTTGACCATTCATAAAAAGTAACGTTATTGACTACCCTTTCAAATACCCAATTCGACTACTTACTTGAAATTAGGTGTAATAGACAGTCGTATCCTCAACACGGTTCGTGTAATGGGATGCAAGCTGGCTTCCATTTCTAATAGCGGGAACTCATCTGCACATTTTTTTAGATGACGCGCGTTCTTCGGGTTGCGTATCAAATCGCCTACAAAGTAAAATGATGACTATACAAGAAGTTAACTTGTATATGCTTTTGTACTGACGTCTCTGAACGACCATCAAATGTATTAGGTATTGAGGTATGACAAACAGGGTATAATGTTCACACATCCTCCATAGAAAAGGGAAGATTCACCGACCAGACGGGTGTGGTGCCTAGAGCCTACTGTCCGACCACGTTATATATGCTAGTAGCACGGTAAACTCTGCCTGCGCGATGCAGGATTGTGCGTGGCGTCAGTGTAACCGGTAGTTCTTATGTGGCGATGTAGATGTCGCTACAGGTAACTTAACCTTTCCATATTGGAATATGTTCGTCTAACGTTGATAGTTAAACAAAAAAAGTATTTTCTTCTAAAGTAAGTTAGAGTCTTTAAGAAGCTTTTTTAAAAACCTAAGTTTTGTCTTCATTTATCAGCCAGTGAATAGTATTTTCCAAAGATACCGTTCCATCATTCACTTACCAACTTCCTTCCAATCCATATCGCGAATCTGGTCGGGTTTCAACATCGGGTACTCGATGTGCTTCAAGGTCTCGATAGTGAAGCAGTTGAACTGTCGCATATCGCTGTAGAAGTCCCACATTTGAAGCTCTAGCATTTTGGCCATCTTGAGGTACAGGCCGGCCATGTACGCGTTGTTCTTGCGCAGGGTGATTTCGAACAGGGCGCGGATTATGCGGACGGCGTTCTGTGACGGAAATGTAGGTTTTTAAACAGAGAAACGGCGCTTTTGACATTAGAAATCCTGTTTAAGAATCGAGTTGAAGCCTCTCCCATTCCTGCTATAGGCAGATGATGACGTTTAACCCATTAGATGGTCGCCTATTAGAAGCCGTTTGCTTATAAGAACTCTACGATTTTTACGGTTTTGTTGTCGTTTCGAGAGATTTTTTCTTATGAACCTATGGGGTTCATACGACATTTGAGAGGTTAAACCCCATGTCATAGAGGGCGAGTCTATTGAAGTTTATACATTGGACATTAATTCGGGCTTCTGGCTGGTACTGAGATTCTATCCTACTAGATGCGGTATGTACTTTGCTCTATATAATTCTGGTATTTGAACAGCAACTAAATTCTAGTATTTTACATGGAGCGACTGCCTGTCTGACCTTCGCAACCCAGTAACTGGGTAATACGATATCCCTTGGTAAGACTGGCTTAGATTTTTAGGCTTCTGACGACCCGTAACGACTGTCAAAGATGCAAAAAATGACAGCCGGGACCAACGGTTTAAAGTGTTTTCCGAGACACGGAGGAGTCTCGGTATATAAAGATCATCCATCCACGGTCAACCCCGCCAAGCGTAGCTTAACTTATTGGATAGACCTGTGCGGCTGTTATACCTTAGCCACGAGGTACTCCTAGTATTTTTACTAACCTGACTTATATAGTTAAGATCAGATTGCAATGACGATCCATTGACGCGTCCTCTCGACAAGTATGTTTGCAGAAGTATGTTGATCTTCCAATGTATGTCTTCAGGAGGGTCTTCAATGCGAAGCTCGCCGTATTGGTCTTTGAGACTCCATAGTTCTGTTAGCTCTTCTTTTCGTACCTGGAGAAGTTGTGTTTAATTATTAAATGTTTTAGTTTTTGGAATGTATTAAAGTATAAAACGACGGTTTCGCCGACTGGATATTGCAGTGACACAGGCTTGAGTAAGTTTCATTTACTTTTTTGTGTGTTTTATTTCAATACAATAATGAAGGCATGCATTACCAGTAGAATAATAATTTGGTTTTGTGTTTTAATTGTGTTTCTCTTTGGACTTCTTGGTTGGAATTTGTGTGTAAGTCAGTTTTTGAGTTCTTAATACGCTCACATAGCTATCTACCAAAAATCGATAGCGTAGACTATAATATTCTACTGGATATTGAGTTATGGCTAAACTTATGTTGACTTTAGTCAACACGTCATATTCTAAGACGAGTTCTAATATTAATTAGAGGCTTGTATTTTGACTTCTATTCTAAACACAGTAAAGTTGTTAATATAAAATTTACAATTCAAACTCGGGTTTCACATCAGTTTTTGTAATAAGAACTTTAGCTAAGTCGAAATACAGTTCATAATTCAAAAATCTTTCAATGTTTTAAACGGTCTCAAGATAAACCGTGTCTTGTAATAAGACCGATAGGGTATTACTTACTTTAAGCTGCTGGAAGTCTGAACACCTGGTCAGCATTTCGAGCACATATCCCTGCGTCATAGACTTGCGTACCATAGTGTTGAACACTTCCATTGTTTCGCAAGTGATGTAGTAGTGACTTGCTGTGCGACCCAGGTCTATGGAAAAACACGGTATCTATACTAATATTATAAAGCTGAAGAGTTTGTTTGTTTGAACGCGCCAATCTCTGGAACTAATGGTCCGAATTGAAAGATGTTGTTGTGTTGGATAGTCCATTTATCGAGGAAGGCTATAGGCTATGTAACATCACGCTACGACCAATAGGAGCCGAGCAGCGGGTGAAACCGAGCAGCTAGTATAAAATAATACCTATAAACATGATGCCTCGTTTCCCAGAGGATTAGGTAGAAGTATACCCATAGCAGGATGATATTATCATAAAGTTTGGTAGTCTGTCCGTATTCGGAAAAAGAGAAACAGAGCCTTGGTTTTAAAACTACAGTGAAACTTGGTTAAGTGGAACCTGGATAAGTGAGAAACCTCCATAACTGGAACTCATGCCGAGGTCCCAACACTTTGGCACTGAATTGTGTTCACGCATCGAGTGCGTGAGCATACGACGACGCCGACGGCTGAGGCGACGCGCGGGGGAAGCGGCGGCCGCGGGCAGGCGAGGAGCACGGGGAGACGCACCAGTACTACACGATCCGACGGCTTCCAAGGCACTCGCGTCAATCAACTCATCTCACTGTACTGTTGCTTATTCCTAGTACCTATTATATTATTCTTCAAGTCTACAGTCCACCTCTTATTTTAACTCCCTGAGCCAAGAACATGGTCCTTCTACCGAGAAACATCCAGGAGTAAGAAGAATAAGCAGTCTTCAAGTGAACCGTTGAATTGGTTTTGAATGTCAACCGTCATCGATCAACAAAATTACCGTTGCAGTACGAAGAAGTCGACCTTGTGGATCGGTTAAGGACCTCTGTGAGTTCGTTCCAATTATTTTCCTTTCACCATTATCCAGTTTACGAAAAAGTGTGTTCAAAATCACTGCCTGCTCCTACTACCGCCTACTTCGCCTCTATTTAATTGTAACAGTAAATTTAGTGCTAGAGCATTCTAGTGCATTCATTCGACCTATTTCGAGCAGTCTTGAAATAAGTCGCAATTGCTTTGGCGCGCTTTATTAGATAAATTACTATTTGCTAGTACCGTTATCGGTCAATGCGTTTACCTGCCGGCCGGCCAGACCAGTTTTTTTGTGCAGTGACGCATCTCATTGTTCTCGAATCAGCTGTGCGCTCGTTAACGACCGAACCGGTTTTAAATAACTTAACGGTTGTTAGTCAGCTGACTATTCTTTTGAATAGATTTGTTCGAGTTTTGCTACTTAGTTGAACGTTGTTTGCTTTAAATATACAGTTTTAATTTCTTTTTTTTCTGATTAATTACATTTGAAGCCTTTCCATTTCTCAATTAAAGTGCAATATGGATCTTGATAAATTAGTAAAACAACGCAGTGGCGTCAAAGCAAAGCTTACCAACTTTGAAAAGTTCCTAACTATTCTTTCTTCTTCTAAATTCTTATCTGAGCTTCAACGGATCGATTTAGAAGGCCGCTTGGGCAAATTAGAAGCTTTATACGACGTTTTCGATGCATTGCAGATGGAGATCGAGTTAGCGTCCGAGGTCCCCGAAGACGAGTACGTGGAACGAGGTCATATTGAGGAGCGATACCACACGTTAGTCGCAAAGGCGCGCAGTCAGCTCCAGAATGGCTGTACTGAGCGTAAGGGTTCGGAGGCGGGCACTACAATGGATTCCAAATCAGGTGCATCGTTTAGAAATAACTTTGTTCGCTTACCAAAAATAGATTTACCGCAATTCGACGGTGGTTACCAGTGCTGGCTAGAGTTTAGGGACACCTTTGTATCATTAATACATAACAGCGATGGGATCGATGACATTAATAAGTTTCATTATCTTCGTGCATCCCTCAAGGGTCGCGCGTCGGAGATAATTAAGAACATTGATTTTAAGGGTGACAATTATGAGATGGCTTGGGACTTATTATGTGATCGCTACAACAACAATCGCCTTTTAATACATAATCATATGCAGGCGCTGTTTGATGCAGAACCTGTTCTAAAGGAATCATCATCTTCTTTGCGACGTTTTATCGATGTCATAAATAAAAATATACGGGCACTTAAAACTTTAAAGGAACCAACGGAACATTGGGATTCACTTATGATATTCATGATGTCTAGAAAGTTAGATTCAAACACAAACCAGAAATGGGAAGAGTACCGCAATGCACTATCTGAATCTCTTACTTTATCGACATTAATTTCATTTGTTAGTGGCAGGGCCGATCTGTTAGAAACATTAGAGGCAAACGAAAATAAACCAAACACTAACAATCATAAACAAGAAAGTTTCATTGTGTCTAATACAAAAGAAAAACAAAATACCCACAAGGAAAACACAAATAGTAACTTCGAGAAAAATAATTTGCAAAATAAAAAACAACTACCTACCAACGGACAAAATAAATTAAAATGTCCTTTATGTTCTAATGACCATCTCTTATATACATGTGATTTGTTTAGGGGCTTACCTACTGAATCACGTATACAGAAGGCTAAAGAATTAAAGGTCTGTCTTAATTGTCTGCGCTCTAGTCATATAACCAAGAAGTGTCGATTGGCCGGTTGCAAATATTGCAAATCAAGGCATAACACTCTCTTGCATGTGGAACCGACTGAGCAGTCTTATCAAGACCCCATGCCTCCAACGTCAAATAGTGTCGCCTTGCCAACCGACACTTCGAATAGCGTCGTCTTATCTGCTGATACTATACAGCATACTAGTACACCCAATGTATTGCTGTCCACAGCTGTCGTGAAGGTGGTGAGCAACAATGGCGTACGAGTCAGCGCCCGAATCCTGCTGGACAACGGCAGCACGGCAAACTTCATCACGGAGAGCCTCTGCACAAAACTGGATTTGTTACGACGTAAAACTACCTCCACTGTTACAGGTATCAACCAACAGTCTTCCTACAGTACACAGTCTTGTAATCTAAATATTGAGTCTTCTATTGGTGACTATAGGATTAATTTGGACTGCCTTATTTTACCTGAGATCACAAAGCTTTTGCCATCTACTTACGTCGATATCAAGAATATTCCTATACCGTCAAGTCTATGTTTGGCTGACCCTACATTTAATATTCCTTCTGTCATTGACATTCTAGTAGGCGCAGAAATATTTTGGAGTGTAATAGGCACTGCTACTATGGATTTAGGTAAGCGCATGCCTAAGCTATGTGACACCAAATTTGGTTGGATAGTGTCTGGTCCAGTTACTCAGCTTCGTTCTACTCTTAAAAAAGGCTCACACTTTTGTAACTTTACCCATTCAATCGAACAACCGAATTTGACAACATTCTGGGAACTAGACTCCATTCCTTCAAAGTACTCCCAGTCTCAAGAGGAGAGGGATTGTGAATTAAGTTTTCAACAAAACACGGTTCGTAAAGAAAATGGTCAATTTATTGTTACTATGCCATTAAAAGCCGATCCTAGCGTGTTAGGCGACTCTTACTACATGGCAAAACAACGTTTTCTGTCGCTAGAGCGACGTTTTCAACGGGAACCAGAATTTAAGGCAAGATACATCCAATTCATGGATGAGTATGAGCGCCTTGGTCATATGAGTGAAGTAGACAGTGAATCAAAGCCTCATTCAAACGAGTACACAGAATATTTCATCCCGCATCATGGGGTAATTCGCGAATCCAGTACATCAACGAAGCTGAGAGCTGTATTTGACGCATCTGCTATTTCTTCCTCTGGAGTGTCACTTAATGATATTCAAATGATAGGGCCTAAGGTGCAAGATGACTTGTTTTCAATTCTATTAAGGTTTCGGCAACATAAATATGTCGTTTCCGGAGATGTCGAAAAAATGTATCGCTGCATAGAAGTTGCCCATAAACAAAGACCATTGCTACAAATTGTCTTTAGGAAAGATCCAAAAAACCGGTTGAAAACGTACAAACTAAACACAGTTACTTACGGGACATCGTCTGCACCTTACCTGGCTACAAAGTGTCTTGTTAGTCTTGCAGATAACGCCGCCACAGACAACGTGAGGTCAGCAATTTTACGGGACTTCTATGTGGATGATTATTTGGGCGGTGGATCGACAATTTCGGAAACGATAGAACAAACGAAACAAATAAATTCCATTCTGGCATCAGCTCATCTGTTCTTGAGAAAGTGGCAATCTAATAGTCCGGAAATCCTCAAAGCAATAGGTGACTCAGATAATTCTAGTTCATTAGACTTGTCCAATCACTCCCAGTCATCTAAAACCTTGGGTTTGCACTGGCTTTGCAATACTGACACCTTATCTTTTTTAATTAATGTACCCACAAAAGAAAAAATAACAAAACGGCACATTCTTTCTGTGATAAGCCAGCTGTTCGATCCCCTAGGACTGGTCGGCCCGTGTATTGTTGGAGCAAAAATAATAATGCAACAACTATGGGTTGAGCAGTCCAAATGGGACGAAGAAGTCTCACCTGAGACAAGAGAGATGTGGTCTAACTTTGTTCGCACACTGCCTAGTTTGAACAATTTAAATGTCCCACGATGGGTCTGCTGCAATCTAGCAGTAGAACATGAATTGCACATATTTTGTGATGCATCAGAAAGTGCATACGGGGCATGCATATATGTCCGGTCAGTATGTAGTGACGGGTCAGTATATGCACAGCTTTTAGTGTCCAAAAACCGTGTAGCACCAATAAAACCGGTGACTATTCCGCGCCTAGAACTCTGTGCTGCGCTATTGGGTACAAGACTGTGTACGACTGTAATAGAGGCCGTAACTATGCCTATAGTTAGACGTCTATTTTGGAGCGACTCGATGATCGTATTGGGGTGGCTTAACACATTACCAAATCAACTAAAACCCTTTGTACGTAATCGAGTCGCTGAAATTCAGGAAAGCACTGCCGGTGACAAGTGGAGGTATGTACCATCGAAGGACAATCCGGCAGACCTTGTTTCTCGCGGGGCGAGGGCCGATTCTATCGGTGAATGCCCGCTGTGGTGGTCGGGCCCTAGTTTTTTGCAAGGCTGCGAAAGTAGCTGGCCTGATGCGCCGTGTAATAACGTGAAGCAAGATCTGCCTGAAGTAGTGTATCATCTCACTAATCAAAATAGTACTAATTCTAATTACTCATCAAATAATTCAATAATCCATTCATTAATTCACAAACATTCTAATTTCAATCGCCTACTAAGAATCGTTGCCTACATCAATAGATTTGTTTACAATTTAAAAAGTAGCAATCGCAAACTGCATGGTTCGCTTTCTAGTGATGAATTAGATAACGCTTTAACGTGTTTGCTACTTAGTGCCCAAGTGGGGATGTTTCCAGACGAATGTAAGATTTTGAAGTCAGGAAAATGTCTGCCTCGTAAAAACCGTTTAATTTCATTATCACCATTTTTGGATTCAAAGGGAATTATACGCGTAGGCGGTAGACTCGATAATTCACCTTACGATTACAATACAAAACATCCAGTCTTACTTTGTAGCAAACACCACCTAACAAAAATTCTGTTTCATATGCAACATAAACAACTGCTCCACGCAGGTCCACAACTGCTGTTAGCAAATATGCGACTCAACTATTGGCCTCTAGGCGGCAGAAATCTTGCTAAGACTGTCGTCAGACAATGTATAAAATGTTTTAGATATAAGTGCCAAAACATACAACCAATCATGGGTCAGCTTCCGTGTTCTAGAACAAGCATTGAATTTCCATTTTTTAATTGTAGTGTCGACTATGCTGGGCCGGTACTGATAGCTAACCGAAAGGGTCGCGGTTGTAAGCTAACAAAGTCATATATATGCATCTTTGTTTGCCATGCCACAAAGGCAGTTCATTTGGAGCTCGTCACCGACCTTTCAAAAGAAGGTTTCATGGCTGCTCTGAACCGTTTCACGTCTCGTCGGGGTAAACCTCAACGTATATTCTCCGACAATGGCACGAACTTCGTTGGGGCTAATAATGAGTTGCTAAGAATTGTTAATGACACCGACGTTGCATCTGGAATGGCACAGCAAGGCATTACATTTGTATTTGCTCCTCCTTACTCCCCACACTTCAACGGTATGGCCGAAGCGGCTGTAAAGTCCACAAAGAACCATTTAAGAAAGTTGCTAAGCCTCACTAACTTCACTTATGAGGAACTAGCCACCTGTTTATGTCAAATAGAGGCCGTTTTAAACTCCCGTCCACTAACTCCCTTGTCCTGTGATCCATCCGATTTTTCCGTCCTCACTCCTTCCCATTATTTAATTGGACGAGCACTCACGTCTGTACCGTCTACACAGGTTACGGATAAGAACATCAGCTGCTTAGACCGCTTCAAAAGGATTGAGTACATCCGCCAACACTTCTGGCAGCGGTTCGCTAATGAATATGTGTCCTTACTCCAACAGAAAACCAAATGGTCAATTACTTCAGAGAGGAAGCTCAAAGAAGGAACACTTGTGCTCATCCGAGACAAGGCGCTCCCACCACTTGTCTGGGCACTGGGTCGCGTAGCACGGACCTATGCAGGCGTCGATGGCATCACACGCGTGGCAGAGGTCAAGACAAAACGAGGAGTCATCACAAGAGGGTTCAACAATATTTGTCCTCTTCCCTTCGAAGACGTCAACAGGCGGGAGGATGTTCACGCATCGAGTGCGTGAGCATACGACGACGCCGACGGCTGAGGCGACGCGCGGGGGAAGCGGCGGCCGCGGGCAGGCGAGGAGCACGGGGAGACGCACCAGTACTACACGATCCGACGGCTTCCAAGGCACTCGCGTCAATCAACTCATCTCACTGTACTGTTGCTTATTCCTAGTACCTATTATATTATTCTTCAAGTCTACAGTCCACCTCTTATTTTAACTCCCTGAGCCAAGAACAATTGCCTCTGTTAGTGAGACGAAGCAAACCTCTATATCTGGGATTTGTTCCTTCCATTTTATCGTCATAGTTACCGACTGCGAGTGAATTTTATATGCATTTAACCTCTAAATAATAAAGATATAAAATTATGTATAATATTTACATAATACTTTATTTTATTTAATACTCGCACCTCTATAACTGAAATAACCTGTATTCTGACCTCTAAATGAGACAGATATTTATTTATACCTGGATATCTGAGACACTGGGTAAGTGGTATACCTCTATAAGTGAGACAAATTTGCAGGTCCCTTGATGTCTTACTTAACCAGGTTTCACTGTATTTGCAAGTTAGTTGCGTAGCATAGAGCGCAGGCGCTATTGAAAAAGATATTAGAAACCAGAAAAAAGATATATAAGGTGTTCTTATTCTTATCGTGTGGTTTAGTGACTAACGTGGTGTCTGAGTTTTTATGCTGCCCATGGGCCTCTGACTTAGTTTCATATGCTGTAAATTATGGAGTCCTTATAATTATAAGGTGTTAAAAATTACATCGTTACGAACAACTGTTACTATGGGAAGAACCCTGAAATCGCGAAAAAAATATGAGCTGTTCCATACATTTTATTGAGTTAAGTGTGCATAAATGTATGGAAAAGTTCAATTTTTTTTTGCGATTTCAGGGTTCATCCCATAGTAAAAGTTGTTTGTAACGATGAGTACAATGCTTCCACGAAATTCTTAAGAGTTAATTTTTTAGCACCTCTAATAAGAAGTCTAATATTTGAGTGGTCTGAAATTAATTGTATGAGAGTAACATACATCCTCACAAACTTTCACGTTTATAATTTAGTACATATTAGCTTTTGCCCGCGACTTCATCCACGTGGAGTTCGGTTATATCGCAATATCGGGAGATATTTTTTAGGCAAAAAGTAGCCTATGTCCTTCCCCGGGATGCAATCTATCTCTCTGCCAAATTTTATCGAAATCTGTTCAGTGGTTTAGGCGCGACAAGGTAACATACACACAGACAAACAAGACTTACTTTCGAATTTATAATACTAGTATAGAAGTATGGATAGTACGAATTACCAGTAACATTGAGTTGTCCAGTTCGTTCGTTGTACCGTATCATGTGCGTGTTATCAAGTTGCATCGCCGCTGCTGTTATGAGTTCTCGTCGTTTAGTTTCTAACATCGGTTCCTCTTGGACGTCCGTGTATGTCAAACCGTATACCTAGAAAATAAATTATATAATATAGTGTCACAGCGGCCTATGTTCCTTGAACGGGTAAACGGGGCGGATAAATACATTTTTTTTAGTCAGTCATATGGATTACACGTTGAGCGCCAACGCGGTCACCGGTGACCACGAACAATAGTTTTTCTATTGTGTCTGCTGCGTGGCAGTCAATGCCTTAAAAATATTATACAGGTATTTTTTCTTTTTTCACGTCATCAAAAAATGACGTCGATACATTGTGTTAAAATGTGGCATGACGTCACTCCTTTGCAGATTTTATACTAAGTTGTGACGTAGCGCGCCCCCACTCAACCGTTTGATTTATGTACTTTTTTATTAATATGATAAAGCAAAAAGGTATATTTTTGCTTTATCATTAATATTGTGTTTAATATTTATTTATTATCTGACGGTCCAAATATTATTGTAAGATCTTCACACATTATGGAATGCAAATAAAAATATGAATATGAATTTCTTATTTTTTACCCTGCCATCATCCCTATTTAACTTGCGTAATGCGAGTCTAATATTCATCTAAATCTAAAATGATGCATTGTTCCCAGTTGTGTTCACAGGGCACGAATCCTGATTCCAGGCTGCTATGAAAATTTCAGTAGGCTTATAATATGTGACTGTAAATCACCTGTGGATTGATCCTCATTCTAACGAAGAGGTAGGTATAACTCAGCCATTCCACTGCTTCATCAATGTTTGTTACAGTGCCGAGAGCCACCTGAGAGAAAAATTATTGCGATATTAGTACACATACATTCAGAAGACAGGATATCATACGTGTCGCCAAAATCTCTACTGAGTGCCTTCAACACGCATTGCAATGTATTGACAATAAACACATATTTGTGTTGAAGGCACTGTCTTAGAATGGATCAAAATGTATTGAGCACGTATGTGTGTGAGGGGCACTGTGAGATAGAACAGAAAACACCAGAACGGTAGGGCCGATTCAGTTGATTTTGGTTTTGAAATGTTTGTCGTAGTCCAAAGAAGGTTTAAAGAGTGAGAAAAATTAGGTAGGTATGTAGGTAGGTAGGGTAGATAGATAGGTAGGTAGGGTAGATAGATAGGTAGGTAGGGTAGATAGATAGGTAGGTAAGGTAGGCAGGTATCATAGTTAAGACAGGACAACGTCTGTCGGGTCAGCTAGTATGAAATAAATTAACGCACCTCAGCATTCAAGTTATCCGCTAGCAAATTGATAAAGTTGCTCTCAATCGGGAACTGATTAGTCATGGATTTGAGATAGTGCGTCAATTTGTCGTGCGTAGTTATGATAATGCCCGTTCCAGACGTGTCAAACTGCGGTCTGCCCGCGCGACCGAAAATTTGTAGCACATCCAGTATGCTTAGGTCTACAAATGTGCCGTGCGCTTGGTCGTAGATTTCTGTGCCCTGAAAATAAAGATGGCGATATTTTTATATTTTGTGTGAATTCTTAGTTTTATTTTTTTTTACTTTTGAAAGGAAATTTCTACTATATTATATGCTTATATTATACTATACTATACTATATTCTACCCTTAATATGTAAGTATATAAAGTGCATTGTTTTATCAGACGAATTGGTAAGGCGATTAACACACGGCACCGCTCGACCAAGCGGTAGGAGCAGTTTGCGGTAGAAACGAGGACCGCTCGCTGTGTACGTGTGTTAGGCATCAACGGATTTCTTAGAAACCAGTGCGACATGAGATCCGCTTCACCGCCTACCGCGGCGGAGCGCGGTTCTGTGTGTAAATCACCTAAATGTTTAATGGATTTTTTGCCGGTGCAAATTGGCGGAGAAGAAGAATGCAAAGGATACAAGAGCCGTGACAATCATTTTTTATTACTTTTTATTTAGCTTACACTGTCCCACTGCTGAGCAAAGGCCTCCCCCAAATCATTATTAAACAATAAATTTGAAGTTGATTTGATAGAATTTGGTCCTTCTGACGGATTGTCATGCTTTTAACGTTGTTTTTCTATAAATATAAATACTTAAATGAGTAGAATTAATTAAATTACGTCTTGTATCAGTTCGTACTCACCCTAATAACAACAGCGTGGGCCGGTAAGTTGACACCCCACGCCAGCGTGGAGGTACAGACTAAAACTTTTATGAAACCCTCCGAGAAGTATTTCTCTACCATGTTTCTGAAAAAAATAAACAAATAAAAGAAAATACATACAATAACAATAAAAGTCTGTATGTTTTTATGATGCCGAAGCGATAATGACCTGCCCTCAATTTATTTGGGATCGATGCAACACTTATTTTTAAACGTCACAGCATCATGCTGAGATAGGAGCCTTTTGGCCTTGTACAGGACTTTTTTTGTTTACAATTTGCTTTTGTTTTTTTTATATGTTAAAATAGCATTTTTAATTTGAGATTGTTTATCAAACTGAAATTCAAAGCATTTATATGAAATAAACCAATTACACTTTTGATTTGTCAAGAGGTCGGTCAGTCAGAGATGAAGCTACTATTTAACAAGAACGGGCAAGAAACTCTACGGACACTCTTTTAAATCAGAATATGGTAACAAAATATGGGTTACATCATGTTGAAATTATACATGTGAGAACGATGCAGAACGTAAAAAGCGTCCGTTATAAAAGATTTGAAAAACAATTCAACAATTAAATTAAACTTTAAAGGATCCGTGGCAGCTAAGTGATCGAAAGTCCCTACTGACGGCGCCCGTTCACGAACATGGCTTGACATGACGAACACTTTCTGTGCGAGTACCAATAGAAACTTTTTCTTTCATTGTTTCTTTAGTTAGAACTAGGGAATGCAGAACCGGTGCTGTTTTAAAGAACCGGGATTTTTGGGACCTTTTGGCTTAAGAACCGGGATTCCCGATACCATCGATACTTTAATAAGTCTTTGTAAGAGAGTTGAGTGTTGAAACGGAGAAAGTAAAAAAAAGACGAAATGACAGGGCAAAGTAAAAACATTAAAATCAAATAAAACGTTTTATTTTTTGTTTGGTAGACTAAATTTTACTGGTAATTACGCATATTATGCCAGCAACATTTTTTTACATTAAATGATTTTATACCTAATCCTACATAATATACAGAGTGAGTGTTGATTTGGTTTTGGAAATTCCGTTTCCTAAAACGACGCAAATTGCCGGGATTTCCCGGTACTTTCGGTTCCAGGATTTCCCGAGTCACTAGTTAGAACGTCTTAAAGACACTTACCGATCACTTCTAAGCATTCCAGCATGATGACACGCGAACCCACTCGCGAACAACTCAGCCAGAATCTTATTAGGACTGCTACTTATACTCTTTTTAGCCTTAAGAAACGCGCCCGTATCATCCGGCTCAAAGTGTTTGAGATGGCCCTTCTTCTGGGCTATTTCTTTGAGGACCATAGCCGTTTGGTGGGTGGCGTTACGGGCGTGGACGAACACCATTACTTGGTGGCCTTTTTGGACCATATCTACCGCTTTTTCGTAGCATATTTCGTTCATTGATTGCATCTGTTGAAATTTTAAAGATGAAAATAAATTAAGTAATAGTAAACACTGTTTTGACAACGTGTCTTAAGTAAAGAGTGTTCCAATAGGTGAAAATTAAAACTCTACTTTTTGACTTAATTACTGGATCGATTTAGTTTCTTTTTTTTGTGTATCGTCAGGAAACGCGATGACATGTGTGTCGTTTCATTTATTGCCCATATGCGGACCCCATATTGTACATAAGAGTCTTATTTAAATTAGCGACAAACACGCATCTAGCATAGAATTAAAAGCTACTATTATACGGGGAATGCCCGCGAAATCTCTTATAAAAATTAAATGCGCCATAGTAACGACTGCGTAATGTGTTCCTTTGTGTTAATCGTCACATGTATCTTTAAAACTGAGTAAATTGCTCAGGAAGATCTACTAAATAAAATTAGTCTATCGAGGATTAATCGCTTAACCATTGAGCTATTTCTTTATTGAAAAAAACTGCACTTGAGACTGCAATATTTTGAGATAGCATAGCAAATCTATACAAATATTAGAGGTAAAATAGTTTGTAAGTTTGTATGTTTTATCTTCGGAACTACTGATCCGATTCCGAAAATTCTTTCACTAATGCAAAGCTACGTTACCCCTTTTTTAATTTAATTTGAGGGTGAAGAATTATCAAATGACTCCTCCCGCTCTGGGTGGAGCGGAAGGGAGTGTCAGAGTCTTACTGACTAAAAGCCATCCATGTTCCTTCCTTAGCCTTTAATGTTTTATTACCCCGGAAGGTAGCGGTAACCCTTTCGGCCAATCCCGCTGACTATACGTTACCCCTGAGTGACCTACATTGCTCACGCGAACGAAGTCGCGGGCGAAGTGTCAGTAATATATATGCCAGATAATTTCATAATTGACTGCCTATCTGGTTCTATTTTTAAAGTACCTGTTAAAAAAACGTACCTGTCTAAGATGTGAACCTCCACCGCTGCCGGTGTCCTTGATGCCAATGAACTGTTGCTCCAAAGGAACAGGACGAAAGCGAGAGTCGAAGAAGAAAAGACCAATATTCGGGTTCACTCTTAAGAATCTGTGACAAGAAAACCCGAAAAGAAAAGGTTAGCGATTTTTTTTTACCTTTAGAGTTAACAAACACAGTTGGACTATGAGTGTGAAGCGAAGCGATTAATCGAACATAGCAATGCAACATCCATACAACTCACCAGGGCGCCTAGACAAGTGTCAATCGCTCCCAATTCCTTATCTCAGCGATTCACATTGTTAAGAACGCCACTTATCAACGCATTTGTATGGGAATATTGATCGAGTTTCGTTACACAATTTGACTTTGTGTAGGACTTAGTTATCGAAAACGATTTTGATCACGTGACATTTCGAAAGCTTATGCCAATTTCATACATTTCGGATTTATCTAATTTTGTTATCGTTAGTGAAAATGTGACTGTTTAGGTCCCCAGGAATATTTGCAATTTTGTTTCCTTCGTACCAATTACAACCGTACATACGCGGAAAGAGAGTTCAGTTTCAATATTGTCAAAAACTAAATTTGTCTAAATGAAAAAATAATATTAATAAGAATTTGAACTCACCTAGCAACATCCAAATAATTAGGCAATGTAGCAGATAATCCGACAATCCGTATCATGTTCTGCGTAGACTCGACTTGTCGCAACGTTCGCGCGACAATAGCCTCGACAATCGGACCTCTGTCGCCATGCAGTAAGTGGACCTCGTCTATGATGATGAGCTTTACTATCGAGGCCAGTTCTGTGTCGGCTGTAAAGATAAATAAAAATAAGAATATTATTTTCAATGACGTTTACTTCACCGTTTTGAGAACAGTAGGGAGGGAATAATGTACCCAAAGAAAAGCGGTTCTCTGGGGTTTGAACCTCTTATTATAACGATGGTAAATCATCAAATGGCCCCCTCTTAGGGTGGAGAGGAAGGGAGTGTCAGATGCTTACTGACTAAAACCCATTCATGTTCCTTGGTTAGCCCTTTATGTTACGGGGTAGCGGTAACCCTTTCGGCAATCGCACTGACCCGGCAGGCTTGGGCCCTAATTGGCCCCTTCCTTAATGCTGAGATCTTTTTGAGGCGCGCGTGGAAAAACGCGCCGACCGGCATTGGCCTGGGCTTGAACCTATGACCCCTAACGGGCCCTTTCCTTAGTGCTGAGATCTCTTTGAGGCGCGCGTGGAACACGTACGTGCCGTCCGGCACGGGCCTGGGTTTGACCTACGACTTACAACTCGTTTGTCGCGGCCGTAACCACTGGACCACCAATGCAGCGTATGGAGGGATACTTATGATTAAGAAATAAATAAAAACTTTTTACTGGAGTCGAACGCTTATCTGAGGCCATTAAAGTTAGAGCTATTGTGTAATAACATCACCGTGAAAACGCAGGTGAAGTGAGTTTAAAGTGAGCTGTCAATAGTGTCAATCCCTAGCGTTAGGTGAAACGATAGCTCACTTGGCCGCTGCAGGCACAACCTGTTGAAGTGGAGTTTTGCTGATCCACTCAAAACCCAGTGCGATTGCGGAGCTTCTGACCAGACCTTGCCCCACCTGCTGGGGTGACCTAATTGTCCCTTCACCTGCACTTCGGATGACCTAAAGAATGCCACTGATGCCGCGATAAATGTGGCAACCTACTGGGCTCATTCATTTTAATATAATTAAAAAAAAAAAAAAAATAATAATATCCATGGACATTTCACACAAAGCCCAAGCTAAGCAACCTAATGCTTAGCAACCTAATGCTTGTGTTACGGTAACTAGATGGCTGATAAACTACTTATATACATTTTTTTTTGTAAATACATACATATTATAGATAGAAAAACACCCAGACCCGTAACAAATACTTGTAGGTCGTACAAATATTTGTTCGGTGCGGGAAACTCCATCGACACGAAAAGGAGAAGAACTTCACCTAAGTTGGCATGGTAAGATTTTTACAGACTCGACCGACTGAAGACGTAACTGCGCGGTGTGGTGACGCGATGTGAGAGCTCACTAATTCGTCAACTTTTGACATCCCCTCCCGTACCTCAACTACCTCAAGAACAGTCTCAGTTGAGCGATCGCGCTTTAGCTAAGAATGTTAAAAGAAACTTACTAGCTCCCTTCCTAGTAACAACATCCCACTTTTCAGGCGTGGTGACGATCATCTGGGTCTGTTGCACTTCGGTCTTAGTTAGCTTCATATCGCCAGTCAACTCACGCACTAATATGCCAAGCCCTTTGAGACGCTTGCCGAAACTAGCTGTCATTTCTGAGGCTAAAGCTTTCATTGGGGCTATGTAGATTATCTAGAGGGAAAATACGGTATTATTATTGGAAGAACGTCATCATAATTTAAACTGTGGCTGACTGATCTATTATACACATAGACACAGCTCAAACCACTGAACGGTTTGGGCTGTAAATTGGCACACAGATATATAATATGACGTAGCAAACCGCTAAAAACTTTTTTTTTAAATTCTACCCCTAAAAGGGGCGTAACAAAACCTGTATGGAGAAATCATCTTATGGTTTTCACATAGACGAAGTCGCGAACTGAAGCTAGTATATTATAGAACTTGAAAAATTATAGAAATGCAACTTAATTTACAATTTGTACGACATGTCTAAGTTTTCGGTTATTACAACACTTTTTTTTTAGTTTGGATAATCATCAAATGACTTCTCCCGTCGGGGTGGAGCAAAAGGGAGTGTCAGAATCTTACTGACTACACAGCCCATCCATGGCCCTTTCTAAGCCCTTTGTGTTCCAGGGCAGCGGTAATCCTTCCGGACAAGCCCGCTGAGTTACAGCACTAATAAATATCTGCTACCGAACTTAAAAATACAAACGGTCAAAACGTTTGTTTCCTCAATATGGAACTTTTGCAGTGCCGTGGAAAATATTTTCTGTTACAAGTTAATTTAAAAAACATCAATTATTGCAATTTAAACCTTATGCTAACGACATAAAAGTCAAAATTGCTCAGCCAATTTCATTCATCAAAATCAACTTAAAAATCAACAACTTTTTTCTTGGATTTTCTAATATTTGAGCAAGTAAATCTTACCTTAAACTTATTCTTCATAATGACGTCATTCTCAATATGCTGTTTGATCTGATGCACTACTGTTAACAGGGCTATGTTAGTTTTTCCCGCCCCAGTCGGAGCACAAATCAGGAGGTTTTCATTAGTATTGTACGCCGTTTGAAAGACCACGGACTGGATTCTGTTCAGCTCCTTTATATTCTCAAAGGCCATTTGACCAATCTGTGAAGAAACAAGGAGTAGAATTACTAAGTACAGAGGCCAGCACATCTGATGAATTTCTTGGTTTTTGAACGTTATTACTAAAGTATAAGAATAATTTTCAATTGGGATTATTTGACAGTTTGGGTTAGCTTGATGTGCTTCTGTATTTCTATTTGATTTGTAACAGTCTTAAAGATTAAAAAATTACAGCTTTATGCTTTTCATTTACGTATCTGCTTCCATATGGTGTCACTCCAGTTATTCTGACTACTACCTATCATATGAAGGTATTCTAAATCTTTTAAACAGCGTATAGTGCTTCTATTGCTCTATGTGAAAGGGAGTGGGCTGTAATCTACCATGCGGGCCCAAGTAGATAGTACGGGTTGGTGGAGTGGATAGCTTATTTGTTTGAACAATTTAATTAGCTTGTTTCCTCATTTTGACCTTTAACTTAACCATTAGCATATTAGCACATTTAATTGCATTCATTTTTGACTGCTTCGTGGGTCTATTGGTCGCAAGTGCTACTGCTAAGAATGAGTTCTTGCGTTTGACTCCCAGGTCGAGCAAAATGTTACTGAGCTCTTCCAGTACAAACTTATTAGGCTACTAATAAGTTTGTACTGGAACCGCTAGGCCTCGAGGCTGGGGCTCCCCGCCCCCTCCCTGGTAAGCGAAACTTCGAAAAAGCGAAAATTGGCGAAATGTGGGTGTAATTCTGCCTTAGGATTGGAGGAAACAAGGCGTGATGTGCTTGTGTTTTACATATGTATATGTCCTAGTTTATCATTTGTGACTTTGAGTTACTTACAGCTGTATGGACATAGTACAGTATTACACATGTAAGCACGCTTTTTACGCCTGGAGGCTCTTTTTTTTTTAAATTTATTTACGATTGAGTACAGTCAGTTTTCAATGTTTTAAGCAGTAGTAGCCTAGTGGTGTGACCGCCGGACTGCCATGTCATAGGTCTCGAGTTCGAACCCAAGGCACGCACCTCTGATTTTTCGGATTCATGTGCGTATTGTATAATTATCACTTGCTTATAATCGGTGAAGGAAAACATCGTGAGGAAACCGGCATGCTTGAGAGATGTTTCTCAACAGTATGTGATGCTAAGTCAGAGGCCCATGGGCAGCATTAAAACTCTGACACCAGGTTAGTCACTAACCACACGAAGAAGAAGAAGAAGAATGTTTTAATTGGAATTTTGGCGTGTGTTACTTGACATGTCGCAAATTACTTTAAATGTGATGTGTATTGTTTTGTAATGTTAAGTACTTCCCATACGATAAATGTGTAGAGTCAAGTTCTTCCAACTAAACAGACAGCTGTGCTGCTGGGGAGCTTGTTGCGCCACTTCCCAGCTAAAGCACTAGGAAGTAGTGAAGGGTGGGCGTTTTTGGAGGATTGTCTAATGTAAATTTGACCTTCAAAAAGTGCTGATTTTCAGCCTAATTTAATAAATGACTTTTGATTTGATTGTATAATTTAGCATTATGTTATCTATCTATAACTTACCGCATCCAATTCAGCAACAGGCACGCGTTGGTTGCCAACAGTGAGGGGTGCTGCATCGTGCTTAGGTATTATAACCTCTTCATATTCCTTGTTGTCTTTCCTGATGGCGTTCTCGGGAAGAATAAGTTTGAGTCCCGATACGAATCCTGGAATTTTAAGGGTTTATTTTTATTAAAAGCTTTAAGCTAGTAGGAACTTAAGATAAATTGATAGATTGGATACTTGTTATGGTATAATGTATTATTTTTTCTGGTTTTGTGTAAAGCAGCAATTATAAATTATTCAAGACTAGCACTCCACTCGCGACTTCGTCCGCGTGGATTTAAAAAATATATATTTTATTTAGCGTAAGAAAAATTGGATTTCGTGGGCTACCCGGTAACTTTGACCTTCACAAAGACTACAAAAATATAATTAACAATGGCACGATATTTATTATCAGGGGGCCAACCACCGCTTCAGAAAGCATTATTATTTTAATATTGATTCACATTGGAAAGAGATGGAGCTATACCTCCTATATAGCTTCATCTCTTTCTCACACTGAACCCTATACTTTTGCAAATGCAAGTGCAGAATGAAGGAGTATTCAATTTCCTTACCAGCTGAGTTTTTGGCATCAATGGAGGAATCATACACATTGGGATATTGCACTTTTGTTTGGAAGTACGATATCTTCTGCAGAATTGGGTCCACATTATTGGATGATCTTGATGTAGAAAATGGTACCACAGGTTTTGAGAGCTCTGCTAACCTGAAAGTTCGAATTATTTTATTACTTGGCTAACTGTAAGCCTGATCAAGTGTCATATCAGTAGATCTTCTGTCAAAATTCAAGTTAGGTTTTATTTTTTTTTAATTTATTTAACTTTAATTACAACGGTAAACCAATTACAATAATTAAAGGTACGAAAGAAAAGAAAATATAAAAATTCAATAAAACACAAAAATAAAATAAAATTTGCAATGCTTTCATGCATCCCTCTCACAGAACTTCTGACATGCCAGTAAAATCTTCATCCATTCATCCGCAAACAGATCAATTGTTGGATTACAATCTAGGAGATCATTAAGTGCGGTCAGAGTGCGTGGTACTGGAGACTTAGCTCGCGCAACAGTACGACATGGGGGTACAGCAAACAACCTGTGCTTCCTGCCGCGGCAGTAACTGTCTGGGACAAAGAAGCGAGCCAGCACATCATGAAGATCAGGGGCGTCAATAGCGCCACGGAGCGTTTTGCAGGCTTTGGTGAGCTGACCTCGTGCTCGCCTTACCTCTAGAGAGTTATATCCGAGGCAGCCCAATAGAAATTTGGTAGGATATAGGAACGGATAATACTGGAATTTATGCTTATATAAAAACCTAAGGAACGCTTTTTGCGCTTTTTCCAATAAAAGCGCGTAGGCACGTTCATGTGGATTCCACACACAGCAGCTTGATTCTAGTTTGCTACGTACAAGGGCATTAAAAATTATTTTGATGGCATGTGTGGAACGAAAATCGCGGCAGTTACGAAGAACAAAGCCCAACCTCTGGTATGATTCTTTAGCTACCGTGGCAATATGATAGTGGAAGGTGAGCTTTCGGTCGAATGTGACTCCAAGATGGCCGCTGTTTTCATGATGACATCGTTATTTAAATTGTATTCAAAGTTAATTGGGTACCGCATACGACCGAATGTCATAGCAAAGCATTTAGAGGGGTTAAAATCCATCTTATTGTTCAGGCTCCACTTGTAGATAGCATCTATGTCTTCCTGTAGTGCCAAACAGTCACGTTCGGAGTTTATTTCTAGGTACAACTTCAAGTCATCAGCATATAAGAGGCATTTTGCATGACTGAGAACTTGGGGAAGATCGTTAACCATGATTAAAAATAGTAAAGGCCCCAAAATTGAGCCCTGACTAACTCCGGAACGCGTGTGGTAGGTGCCTGAATCGTAAATACCGAGCCTAACAATCTGCTGGCGCTCTCGTAGATAGTCTGCGAAGAAACGTAGTAGAGCTGGTGTGAAACCTATACTTAGCAGTATTCATCAGTAGCGTATCGTTGTTAACTCTATCGAACGCCTTCCGAAAGTCGAAATAAAGTACGTCTACCTGACGCCCACGGTCCAAGCTAGAGGAGATGTAATCTACTAGTGTCAGGAGATTCGTATCAACTGACCTCTTACTTCTGAAACCGTGCTACTCATTACATAAATATTTGTTAACTTGCTCGTATAGGATATTGTGAAGAATGTTCTCGAAGACCTTTGCTGGGGAAGATAAAATTGCGATAGGGCGGTAATCTTCAACGGAACTGTTGCTTTGGGATTTAGGAATAGGTGTTACTCTAGAGACTTTCCACGGAGAGGGATATGTACCTGCCTGTAAAGCTAAATTGAATATGTGGCAAAGTGGATCACAGAAAATATGTTTTAAACATTTGATTAGAAAGGGGGGAATGTTATCAGGGCCAATGGAACTGTTTGGCTTTAGTTTGTTTATGCCTTTTATAATGTCCGCAGGGCACAAGGGAGGTACATTTATGAAATTGCTGTCGCAGGTAAAGCCCGCCGCACTAACATGATCAGCATTTAACTGAGGGATCTCAGGCAGAAATACAGATGAGAAAAACTCAGCAAAAGCTCCTGCTGCTTTAGTTCCTGTAAAGGTTATGCCCCTATACGTAATGTTCGGTTCAAAACCACCCTTCGATCTTAGGCTGGAAATGTGTGACCAGAATTGGCGGGGGGTAATTTTGATTTGATTCTCAATTTGTGTCATGTACGAGGAATATGCATCAGCGATATGGATCTTCAAACTGGCTCTAAGATCAGAAAATAACAAATACGCACTATCGCAGTTAGTACCTACGTTTCCAGTTTTTATGGAGCTTAAGCTTAATAGTTAGATCTTGCGATTGGATGAAAATAAACAGGATTGATGACTTTTAAAACTGGAGTTTAGTGGCTGTTAAAATCTTGCTATCTTATACTACTACATATTATAAATGCGAAAGTTTGGATGGATGAATGTTTGTTACACAATCACGCCAGAACGGCTGAATGGATCTGGATAAAACTTGGCACACAGATTGCAGTCTAGTCTAAAAGTGGACTGTTTCATAACGCTTGGTATATTGTCTTACTTATATCAAAATAAAGCGGTGGAGCGGAAGGGAGTGTCAGACTCTTACTGACTAAAACCCATCCATGTTCTTTCCTTAGCCCTTTATGTTCCGGAGTAGCGGTAACCCTTTCGAACAAACCCGCTTACCCGGCAGGCTCGGCCCCTTCAAATGCTGACATCTCTTTGAGGCGCGCGTGGAATACGTACGCGCCGTCCGGCACGGGCCTGGTGCTGATCGGACGGTGAGCTACCCATTACTCACCGCCCGTGAGGAGCCACCTTAAAGTTAAGATAAGATTCCCAAATACAATACCTCTTGGCCCTCATCTGCCGAATATTAATCTCCTGTTCCTCATCATCATCATCGTTCTTCCTGTTCTTTGCTTTCTTTTCCTCTTTCCTCACCAGTTTGGCTAGCATCTTCTCTTGTTCAGAAAGCACTGACACTTGGCACAGGTACTGGGGCATTTTGTTTTCAGGGAGTATTGCTTGGACTGAAAAGTAGAATGAGATAAGTTAACTGAGTAGAATGATAGGGCAAAAAACTTACAGTAATATAAAAACAGCCAAAACCCTTAGATGGAGTTGGGCAGCTACTTTTTTAATTTGTCTTGAATGAGCAACCATTTTATGTTAAAGTAAAATAAATAACTTGATAAATAAGGATATTAACTTATGATTTGTTTTTAAATAATAATAACAATGTATTTTATAATGATAAAAATTAATAAATAATCAACATTAAGAATGATCTAAGGGGCCTCTGCGAGTTGGCTTAGGCGCCTCGTACGCCATCCAAAGGCCCGGGACCCTAAGATCCAGAGATTGACCAATTTGATTGCCAATAGGAATAGAATAAGAACATTTATTTTGCAAAGATCACAATCGTTGATTGAGTTTCTAGACCTCACACTAGGATTCCCTGTCTTCTGAGATCCAGGCTCCGTCGTTCCGTTGACAAATTTTATTTAAAGATAAGTACATTTATATTTTTAAACTAAAATAGGTAGCAAAAAGATCTGGGTGTGTGCCAGTTGTATTGTATCGTTTTTATCAGAGAGTGTCTGTATGTTACACTGTTGTTATGAAGTGCGTATGTGTTTTGTGAATGCGTGTACTGAGTAATAGTATTAGCATTGGTAAAATAGGTAGAACATCTATATAGGATGACAACTAATACCTATACTGGGTGTAACCGAAAGGGTATATACATACAATCGCAAAAAATAAATCAGCTGTTCTATACATTTTTGGTTACCTCTTGTCGAAATATAGGGAATAACAGATTTTTTTTTCACGATTTCGGAGTTGGTCCCATAGTAAAAGTTGTTCAGTTTGGTGGTCTGTAGTATATGCTTTAGTATGTATATACCCTTTTGGTTACAACCTGTACCTATAATTATAGCAAGCTATTACTACTTACTTTCAGACAACGTAGGTCCCGGCGGCGGTGCCTTCAAACTGTTAATAATATCAGTCCTATGCTCCAATATCTCGAGTATAAACTCGAATTTATCAAAACCAAGCAATTCAAATAGGTCATTCTGCATCTCATCGTTACTTCTAGGCGAGTTCAGTAATGTTATAATTGATTGAAGAATGTCAGTGCTTGATATGCCTGATGTGTTCTCGTATTGCCCTTTCACTTTTGTTTCCAGCCAGGTTTTACCAAACTGCAAATGGATAATAATTGTGGATATAATATTTGTATTTATTTTTTTATATTTCTAAATATTTTTTTTCTTCTATAAAAATATTTAAAATTTTAAGGAAAATAATGGATGAGTTACAGACATTATTTTTAACAGGAATAAAAATGGACAGAAAGAGATACACCAATGTGGACAAGTGTCCACATTTAACATTGGTGTATCTCTTTCTGTGTCTACCCAAGTGGGTGACAAAATATAATGAGCTGAAGCAATCTTTATATTCCCCAGATAGGATTGCAGAAGGCCACAAAATATCAGTAACAGAATAGCAGAAATATTCTGCTAAAGATGACTTCCAAGTAATGGCTGCGTCAGTGAGCCGTATTCGCGTTGCTGAATTTTGGGCCAAACTTATTTAAAATATAAATACCTATATATTTAAGTAATTACTATTTTTGCCATCGACACGCTAAGAAGAAGAAGTTGCCCAGATGGCCTCCTTAGTTGATTCAATTGTTAAATATCAAATCAATATGGAGATCTACAATATTATCTATATATATAAAAGAAAGTCGTGTTAGTTACACTATCTATAACTCAGAAACAGCTGAACCGATTTGGCTGAAAATTAGTGGGGAGGTAGCTTAGAACCAGGAGACGGTCATAGGGTAGGTAGGGTAGGTAGGGTAGGTAGAGTAGTTAGGTAGGGTAGGTATCATAGTTAAGACAGGACAACATTTGTCGGGTCAACTAGTTGTACAATATATTATCATACTCACTCTAGACTCGGAAGCAGTCGTAGGAACTTTAGATACACTAGGTTTAGCAGCACTCTCACTATTATACTTCATAGAAAAGTCGGTGACAAAGGCACTAGCGGTAGCTGGTTTGCTCGTCAACTTGGCCAGCGGTTTCTTGGTAGGTTTGTACGGTATGAAGTGACATTGTATGTGCTCTCCCCATAGTTTGATGTTCTCTTTATTGGACTCAGCCTCTTCCGCCTTTATATAGTCTTTAGTATCATCATTCAGCTGTTCGGATATTTTTGTTACTATCTGTAAAATTAAAATGTGTAGGTAATACGTACAGAACATCAAGTTACTGCAATCTGTAAAATTTTTTTGACAGATTTTCAACTTTATTTCAAAACCATAAAGTTCATTTTCAATTGGAAAATTTTGACAGGGATAGCTTGATGTGCTGGCGTTTTAAATCTGAAATCACAGTTAGACTACTGCTTTTGAGTTCGTTCATTCAATTATTAAATAGTCATTTAAAAAAATTCAATGTGTTGGTAGTTATTTATGGCTTGAAACATAGGTTTGAATAAAATCACTACCTAACAATCCAATTCCGCATCCGCATCATTACTTGCACCAGTATTAGCCTTGTTTTTATTTTTAGGCAATACAATTGTCTGAGAAATTTACTACTGTATACTTTTAGTAAACATTTTATTAAACATATTATTATTATATAAAAAATGAATTTCAGTTTTATGTTTCCTCTTTCTTTCTTCTTCTTCCATAAATTCTACTAACAAGTATAGAATTGGACTAAGAGTATGAGGTAAGAGGGAACTCAAAAACTCAAAGCATTTATTTCAAATTAACCGGCACAAATTAAATTTACAGGCACTTTTGAATTGTCAGAGGGTCGAACAGTTCGAAAAATTAAGCTGTATGAGACAGCGCGCTCGTGCCTATAATATCTGTTACATCAGAAGCTAGGTTGTGCTGAGATTGGTCACCGTGGCTAAAATTCAGTCTGAAGGATTATTACTGTACATAAAATGTATAAATATAATATACACACCGCACAAATTTTATTAGCCGTAGTAGACGTAACAGTCCCGAATGTCTGCCGCAACTGTGACAAATGTTTTAGCATCACTATATCCTGATCTAGGAACATCCGAAGACTAAGCACTGTGGCATCTTCTATGATTTCATCAGGCTGGTCTCCGGTGAGGACTTTGCAGGCATCTTTGAGTTGAGGGAAGAGTTTCAGTATTTCAGCGGAATTAGACTCATTCTGTTTGACATAGTTGTAAATGTCTGTAAGTGATTTGAATCTGAAATAAATGGAACTTTTATAATGAGTATTTACATATTAATTTATTATATATATATACTGAAATTAAATGACAATCAAACTAACTATATACCAAAAAGGACACTAAAGCATCAAAATATTTATCCGCATCACAGTCATCCTGAAACGTGCCCAGAAGACGGGCAGCAAAGCCACGTTGAATGGCAACGCAAACTCTTTGGCCAAAGAACAATCCAGCCCTCAATAGAATATTTATATATTATTATTGTATTACTTTTTATTACATTACATTACATATTGGTCAACAAAATCAAACCGGTAATAAGTTCCTCATAAACATATCAAAAACCTTGATTCTGATGATAAGTATGTAGTCTAGTCAGACACCAGAGGGCTACTATTTTATATATTTTTATAATAATCTATTAAGAAAGCTAATATATTTAAATTTAAGTCGCTGATCTAACTTTTCTAATATAAATATTTTGATATTGACTGAAAACTATAATTATTTCAGTGTTGTTTTACCTTTGTAAGTTCTTCTTCTTCACATGCACCGGTTTTGTCGGATCCACAATTGGTTTCAAACATCGTGGCTTGTCGAGTTGTGTGTGTGCCCTAAGGGCTCTCGTTATCCGAGGTAGCTCTATCATAGCTTCCTTTGCCTTCAAAATTTAAAAAGAGAATGAGTATTAACGTTGTAAAAGTCGCCGGTGTGAGTGTTTTATAGTATTGGTGCTTATATAAAATAAGAATAACATACCTTAGATAAGTCGGTGTAACAATGTTGTGAAATCCTTCACAATATTTTGTGAAGATGAAGATGTAGGCACAACAAAACTTTAAAGAAAATAAAGATCGGTGAGTTTATTTATATGTGATTTGATTAACTTTGACAAGTAAATAGGATTTATATTAAAACTATTTAGTTTACAAATATTTTTCGCCACTCGACACGTATCAAATGACATTGACGTTATCAGCAGATTATGACAGAATGATGACACTAATGACATTGACAGTAGTTTTATTGAGCTGGTAATATTTGCAATCAATCGAAGAAGAAGGTTAGTAAAAGAATTATCTTGGTAAGTTCGAATGTTAAGGATAGGGAGAAAAATAGTCATATCAGTATGCTTCATGGAGCGAGAGCCCCAGTTACTGGGTAACAGGATACGGTGACTGCGCACTACGCAGCCACGACCATAATTAGCTGTGGTCGAGTAGTTATTTTGCTGGTGCTTCCCAAGATGGGTACATAAATGTGTGTCGTTTATGTACAGATGTCAGCAACTCAGCACATCAAGCTACACCAATCTGTGAAAATTATTTAATAGATTTTCAACTTTATTTCAAGAGCTTAAGGTTCATGTTCAATTGGGAATATTTGACAGTTACATGAAGTACATACTTTACATGAAGTTTAGTTGACCATGTGGTATGCATTCGGTTTTCAAATCATAACTGCCGTATCTTTATGTTGACGTCGTGGTGAGCGTGAGACTTGCACGTTGGGAGTTAGGAGAAGTTTACTTTGCCGTAACAAGTCTGGAGTGAGGAGCTAAACCAAGAGAGATAAATAAACCCGCAAGACCGCATTATGGCAGTTGATGAGCAGCTGCGACCCGACGAATACTATCTCCCGGGATAAGAGATTTTTGATGTTCTTCATTCCTGACTCGCATTTAAGTGCCGGCTGTTATTGAACTCCATAATATTCTTGCCATTATTTGCAGGTTTTTTTTTCAGAGTGGGAAGTCATCAAATGACCACTCCCGCTCTGGGAGGAGCGGAGTGTCAGACTCTTACTCACTGAGGTCATTTTTAGTAGTTAAATGTGTAATTAACTATTAACTAAAAAAACCTTTGCAGACTTTTGGAGTAACGATATCAGCAGCAGCCAAAAATTTACGAAATGCAATTGGATTGAACGGCAAAAACTTTTAACGCATGCATGTTCCTTCTCTATCCCTTTATGTTCCGGGGTAGCGGTATACGTTTCGGACAACCCCGCTGAAATTATTTGCCGGCTTGACTGAAGATTTACGAAGTAAATAAATATTCCAGTAAGATGCTGCTAGGGATCTTAACCGTAGGTACTACCGAGATTGGTATGATAGCAGCCCTCAATTCCAACGCAGCTCCACTCCTCAAGTACCTCAAGATGTGTGGCCCCCTTATCGCTACGCCACCCCAGGTACTGGCGACTGATTCCAGGGGCCCATTAGAGTATATTTTAATATACCTAATATCAGCTAGACTATCACTAGTTATTCCTAAGTCATGGCTGTTTTAGGCTGACCGTGAATGCTTGAAAAAAGATGATGGTCTTTGTAATAACCGACAAAATAAAACGTAACAATTGGGGCATCGATGTACTTTTGACACTATTATGCTATTCTGGTCGTTGAAGCCTATCGTTTTTGAGAAGAAAAATGGTTTTTAGGCCAAAAGGTATTATAATGTATCGCCCAGTGGAAAAATAGCTGGGTTTAGTAAATAAGACAAGTTTTCAGTTACAACATTTTTATTTCATTAATTATATCATGACAATGCTTATAGCTACGGCGTACCTACAATGCTGTTTAAAATATATAGCGCAACAACGTTGACTAGTGGTGACGTCACAATGTAGTAAACAACGCTATAAGTAACACCCAATTTATTATCTAATCCCATAACATACTTCTGGTGTTAAATCATTGTACCTTACAGTGAATGTTATTGGTGCCATCGTTTTTGAAACACAATACAGTTATAGTCTTGTATGAAAATGAGAAATTCCCTTTGTGTGTTTTATCATCATCATTTTGTCTTCTGCTAGACATAGGCCTCTACCAAGCATCGCCACCTTGTTTGGTCCTGTCCTCGCGTCCAGCGGATGCCTACGACCTTCACCAAGTCATCGGTTCAACTTTTGGGAGGCATTCCAATCGTACGTCTTCTGATTTACCCCTTCTTTAGTTACAAAATCGTCAATTATGATGTTGATTTCGATGATCGTCCAGGTTCAAGAGTAAAATATTACTACGCCAACATTATGTTCTTAGTTTAAGAAAATTATTTACATTATTTCTACAATGTCTAGGCATTTTAGGCGTTCAGATGAGCAGGTAGAAATAAGAAGTTTACACTACTTTAACGATGATTGGATTCGTTTGAAAAGTCGTTCATGATACTGGCACACAATAATCTCCGCGTGTTAGTGTTGCAACTTCAAAATATTGTGTTTCAAATCCGTGACGTCGCACTTATAAATTACAATCTAATTTCTCCCCCTAATGAGACTGTCAACAATAACGATGTGCAACTTACGTAGTTTTTATTAAAATCGGTCTCCATACATGATATGAATATATTACCTATGTATACGGAGAACCGAATTTAATATGATAATGTTAATCCCATATTTCCTTCCTATATTATTTAATAGGTACTGGCCAATCCTCCCAATACTATGATTCTATATCGTAAATGTAAAGGCACCACTACATTTGGTCGATGCTCGCGTTTAATCATGTTTTTTATCATTACCTTGGTAATTATATTAGTCGTTACCGCAATGGCGATGGTGCAGTGGAGTTTTCAGTGTTGAGTAAAATGATATTACGTTGAAATGTACACGGTATGCGAACCACAACCAAATGTAGTTCAGCCATGATTAATATGATTATATAACTAATGAGTGGCTATTTATTTGAAACATCTAATTACCTAGTGTGAATTTTTACAATTTCTAACTACAAAGCTGTTTTACATACATTAATACACACACAGTAAAAAGATATTTTAATGCATTATTTGCTGTAGTTACACAGGATAGATTATATATTTTTAAAAATATTGGCCAGTTACGATTACAATTTATGTAAAAACGCAAGATAGCACAAGTCCTTAATATACTCTAATTTACTTAAACAAACAACAATTTGATTAAGTACAAATTTTTCGTTCCAAATAGAAATCACGGTTATAGATTATAGCTATAAAAGCGATTAAAACATATTACGTAAACAATGAACTAACCGCTGTGGTGCTAACATGGGCCCAATACACGCTAGGCTATCAAAATGCTATTACATTTTAATTGTGGTAACTTGGAACTTTGAATACTGAAACCAGCCCAAACGTTTTTTTTAAGTGTAAATATCTATCATATAACACCTATAAAGTGGTAGGATTTACAAGCAGATAAACATGTTGTATAGGTAGACAGTAGATAATTATCAAAGTTCAACAATTTAAACGTTTAAAAAAAGTACAAAAAGAAATGACCACAAATAAATGCTCAAGAAATTTGGTCCAAATGGAAATTATACCATAGCATTTGTATGAAACAGCCTATTTTCGAAAAAGTAAAAAATATTCAAGAGATTTTACTGTACTTTTGATAAGTCTTATCTAACAGCAAATATTAATTTCTGTGGTAAAATTTTTAACAAAGAAAGATCATCTAAAAATACTATATTTCGTATTACAGAGCATTTGTTAGTGATATAAAAGAAATCATGTCAAGGACGCGTGATTTCGAAATTTACAAAAAGTTTTAATAGGATAAATAGTTGATATTTAGTAGGCAAAACATCGGATATATTTTGGTGATATTATCCAGAGGACATTTAATAACAACACTAATTTCTAGAAATAAAAACAAAAGATTGTTTCAAAGTTCTTTGCAGATGTTACGGCAGCTGACATGTTATGTTTCCTGTAAGCAAATTAATTTAATTGTTTTTCACGAATTTATTTATTGTCTGTGGATTGTTTAAGATCTATTTATTATTTTAAGTAATACAGAAGGAAAGTGAGGAGCAAAATGTGAAGAAATCAAAATCTTTGGCACCCAGAATAAGGCTATAAGTACTATGGGTCATTTCACAGTTTTCATTTTAGGTTCGACATCCTTAACGCTTATGGAATTATGTCACGTATCATATAATAGAATAAACATTACCTGTTATTAATCCATACCTCGGCCTCAATCCTTCATTTAGGTGGTTTACAGACCTAGAAAATATTAAAACAACTTTAATAATCGCATTCAAGGGTAAAAATATTTTAGCAGCACAAGACGAATTCACAATATGTATGTATGTTCATTGATATGTATAATATGTGCAATAATCAGTGAGTTTTATTAAAAAGACGACACATTAGAACAAAATGTTTTGTGATATTAGAATCTTTTTTGTTCTCTTCGTCATGCAAATCGTTTATAATCATGATGATAAAGTTGTAATGATTCAACACACCGATGATTTGAAAAACGTGTTCATGATTGACAATATTAATATTTGTGAGCATTTTGACTTCAGTAGTTCAATAAAAACGATTGTCATTAAAAATATGGCAACATTTGAATTTTTCTTGCTTGAGAAAATATTTTTAATTTTCCATATTCTTGCATTGATTTTATAAGTAGCGCAGCTTGCAATACCGTTTTATTATTCATATGGTTCAAAGCGTTGAAAGCATCAATTAGCAATAACGATATCAATATTTGTTTCAAGCTTTTTCTTTCATATTTTTTTTTCAAGCGTGTCCCTTCTCGAGGTATATTTTCGTTGTTCATTGAAATTATATTTTAATTTGTAACGCAAGTTTAAAGAAAAGCCAAACTAAATGGGGGTAAATCTGGGACAAGCATCGCATTCTTGGATAAAAGTAGACTAACTTTTTATATCAAGCAATTTAAGATCTAGTTTCTAATTCTTCATTAAGTCTTTGCATAATGTTGTTTATAATAGATATAATTAAACCACAAGAGCAATCCCAGACACAAGAGAAACACATTTGCAAAATAAAGCTGAACTTCATACATAAGTTACTATTCACATCAGGTTTTAGTTGAAGATCACCATGTTACTAGAAGAAAACTAATTTATATAGACATTTTTTTTAAATATGAAGAATTGGCTTCAGTTGAAGAAATAAGAAAGAGCTGAGACAAGAGTATTAGAAGTATATCTCAAGATCTTAATCCCGATGTGAATGCAAACTTATAGTATGAACTAGAAGATGTCGAAACGGCATGAAACATTCTTCGATAGAGACAGATATACGAAGTCACAATAGAACAGACAAAGCCAACACTGATCATCAACAACGACAAACGATACGTCTTGCCCACTTACCAACATAGGCTTAGTACCAGTAACGTAATTATTATAAAAATTAACAACATACGTTTTATACTAAGTATTCATTAACAATATAACAAGTAACTTCTAAATTAAACTTCGGTTACCGAAACTTGTTCACACAAAGTTGGCTGAAAATGTGGAAAAAATAATGATATGGTTAGTCTAAAAACATAATAATACAATGTGTAACAAAACAGAGATGTTACTAATAATGTGTATCGGATTTGTTCAATTGTATTTACTTACCGATGATTAGAGCCAAGATGATGATTCCAATTACAGCTGCGATTATCATCATCTGAAAGGTTTAGGAGAATATTACTAAAGCATCCTATTAAAACTTGGTCAGTGATTTTGTCAGAATTCAAGATGGATCAGTAATGAGGTAATGAGAACAAAATTTATGAATGTAGAGAACATTGGTTACAATCAAAGCTGTAGAGGCATCGACATTGCCACATGCAAGACTACGCGTCACAGTGACGTCGACGAAATCCTGCATCGCGTAAGCAGAGTTTACCGAGCGACTAGCAGGTATACAACATTAATCGTCAGGCAGTAGCCCACTAAACCCAATACCCGTCTGCTCGGGAGATTCTTTTCAGAGCTCTATTTTCTATATCCTGCATAGAAAATAGAGGATCCTCCGAGCAGCTATTGGGTCTACTGTGAGTGAACTTTACACCCTGTTTCTCATCACACTATTATTATAAAGGCGAAAGTTTGTGAGTGAGTTTATGTGTTTGTCCGTCCTTTACGCTTAAACGGCTGAACAGATCTGGACGAAATTTGGCACAAAGGTCGAGGAGGAGTGGGTGGTGGAGGTAGTTCATGACCTGGATTAGCACATAAGATGTTTATCCCTTAGGATAATACTACGTACTACTAATTTCCAATATCCACGCGGGCGAAGCCGCTAGCAGCTTCTAGTACAGACCTACATAAAGTTCCGGATAACGTTACATTAGGTGAACGAAAAACGGTATTTACATGTTCGTTTACTTTAACATCAACTAAATCAATTTCATGATATATTTATCAAAACTATGAGTAAACAACTTAAATTATGGATCAAAGCGTACTCTTTTATTTGATTATCAAATTATTAATCGTAACCAATCAAATTGTATGTGCAGTCTTAGACTTGAGAAACACTGCTAACTCTTTGACAACTGTTTCTATTATCAACCGCTTCCTTAAAGAAGGTCGTCTGAAAAGCTTCGCGAGCAGACAATCATAGCCCTTTTCCTGTCTAAATTAAACTTTTCGCTGATACAGATAACGTGGCACGTTTACTGGCTCGAGCCGATCCACATATACAAGGAGTATATACACTGTATTACTCTATATCCTACACATAATATTACATTTATTAAAAAATACTTTATTCTCCATTTGAAATTAAGACGAAAGCTGCACGTAGCGTGCCTACTTTTTGGTGTTGTTAAATCTATGAAACCGAGGATTACCGAGGATCTATGATTTTGCATAGCAACTTTCAACACAATCTCATAAGACAGCAACATTCAGAGGCACTTTCCAATATGCAGCATCTAAGGTGTGGAATAATACCTATCCCAACACAAAGGAACTAGGCACTGTTCATACGTTTAGAATATGTTAACGGCGTTATCTAATAGACTCACACCATAAACGAGATTATATTTATGTAGGCGTAAGGTATGTTTCCATTACAAAAAATGCCTATAGTATTCAACTTAAAACCTAATTCTTTCTGTGCCACAAGTAAGTACATAAGTAAGCGGGTGGTTTGTGCTTTACCGTCGCTCGGTGCTTTACCGTCTGTAAACATTGTATTTCCTCTATTGTTGTTGGTAGATACCGCCAAACGGGGTGAATCGGGACGAAATTAAAATGGATTTTAGTATTGAAATAATATAGTTTGTTGTCAATAAGGACCCGTAATGTTACTGTGGTGTAATTAATAATTACACCACAGTAATCTTTCCTTCACTTTCTATTTATTTATTGGTATGTACTTATAAAATTATGTATTATGCTGAAACTGATTAAGTCTTTATTTCCCATCCGTGAGTATCATTCTGTACAATCAGTCATCAGTCTTAAATAGACGTTTGTGGTGCAGCAGTGTTGTTGTTGCCATTACACTTTCTTTGTTTGTATTGTGTCTCACAATCTGTTACCAAATAAATGTTATAAAGTTAAATGTTATTAATAAGATAAAGTCTTGAAAGTTAACTATTATTAGACACCGTTCTAGAGCAGATTATTTTTGTCTTCTACAAAGCAGATTATTATTGAGGCCCTTTGAAGAATGTTTGCGCTATAAAATGCCGCAGTCTTTATTTCTTTTATATCACAAACTAGCTTCCGCCCGCGGCTTCGCCCGCAAAATATGTCGGCAAATTATACACATAAACCTTCCTCTTGAATCACTCTATCTATTAAAAAAACCGCATCAAAATCCGTTGCGTAGTTTTAAAGATTTAAGCATACATAGGGATATAGGGACAGAGATAGCGACTTTGTTTTATACTATGTAGTGATAGGCCTACTTAATTAAGCCAAAAAAAATATACTACCTTTAAATTTTGCAGCCAGAATTTGCTTTTGAGTTTGCCAGCCTGTTGTTCAAACTGTGATGCGCCCTGTTGCAGTGCATCTGCAACGAAAACAATTATTAATTGCTAATATTCATTGATTTATTTATCCTTTAATTTATTTATCCTTCCACTGGAACGCCATATAGCAATTACACCAATGGAATAAAAATTACTTCATGTGCTACTTTCCATCCATCCTGTGCGCACTGGACATCGGCGGCGATGAATTATCCACGCTCACATTGTCACGCAGCGTCAAAACATTGCTCCAATGTTTCATAATTTCATCCATTGTGCTCATTCTTTGCGTTTTTAGAGGCTTAATGTATTTAAATTCAATGCAATCTGTGGGTAGAGTTGTTTCTCTGTGTTTTCTTTGATAAAGTGGTCTTTAAGAATCTCAAGCTTACCTGCTCTATCATCAAGTTCTGACAGTTTCTGATCTCGCTCCAGCACTTTCTCAACGTTTGTCTTCATAATGTCAACCACCTGTAATGAAAATGTCATAATTAATTTAAAATTTAAAAAAATGAAAATGATCAATAATCGAATGATGGCAGAGAAATAGACAAGGCTGCGTCTAAAAAGAAAATAATGGAGGAAGTTGTACAGAGTTTACTATTTTTAGACTCAAAGTAGTAGAAGATAGGTTAAAAATAATCTTTAAAACAGTATTTTTAAACCAAAGATGTCGATGAACAATTAAAAAAAATATTATTAAATGCTAAAAAGAACGTACATACAGAACTGTCTAGAAGGTCCGTATTGATTAGTATGCCGTAGCATACTAGAGATGAGAGGTTAAATCGTAATAAACCTCTGAAAAAAATATATAGGACAGAGACATTATTAAGACTCCATAATAATATGTTAAACAAAATACCCATACTCTCGCAATCATACACAATTGGAATAGTGATAGGATATCAGCAAACCAGGATGACGTCATTGGACACACGCGCAGACTGACTACTGACGTCAGAGACTGGGCTTGACAAATCGCTCTTGGTGTTGTACAAGGACTATAGAAAACTTTAATCTGGGGATCTAAGTAAAGCCTTTTATCATCTCGAGCTTTCCCTGAAGATGAAATGAGATTGCTTTTCGTTGAAGTGGAGTTAAGAAACTGTTTGGTATTGTCAATGGAAGTAGTTTCTACGTTATATTTAGAATGAAAATGGAATGTATTTCTTTTAGTAATTCGTAATGAGTTTGTGAAGAATTTCCAATTGGAAAAAATATATGGATAATATCATCACATAAAAGCAGCGTTAGCCTAGTGGTGTGGCCGTCGGACTGCCAAGTCATAGGTCTCGAGTTCGAACCCAAGGCACGCACCTCTGATTTTACGGAGTCCTGTGCGTATTGTATAATTATTACTTGCTTAAAAATCGGTGAAGGAAAACATCGGAGATATCTCAACAGCATGTGAAGCTAAGTCAGAGGCCCATGGGCAGCATTAAAACTCTGACACCAGGTTAGTTAAAAGAAGACGAAGATCACATAAAATCGAAGATAGGAAAACTTCAGCCCAAGCATGGTTTTGCTTTAATTACCACGAAACAAAACCTTAAAATTGAGAACAAAGGTTTTTTGTTGAAGATACCTATGCCGCGGTACATTTTTCCTAATAATTTCTAAGAATTATTGATACGCTGCGGAAGCCGTAGGGCTTCCTGTACCTCTAAGGGTTCAATGTAGAGGTGCGAAACATAAGTGTTCTGTTGTCTCATTTGTACCTATTTAATTCTCAATTTTATCTATTTACAAATACGGGATATGTAGAAGGTAACTTTCCTTAACCTAATCTTTTCCTTGTATATTTTATTACTCCTTAAGTAAAGCTTTTATCTCTGTTTATTTGTTTGTGCCTCGCCCTCTATGTGGGGGGTGCGTCCGACGTTTCGTTAGTGTCAATAGCAAATAGTTGGTCGTTCGACAGGCGTTTAATTTCCTGCTTCAAGTCTGGGAGCAGTGAGGTTTGTGATTAGGTCAGCCATTTTGTGTGAACGTGTGTTTTGTTTTTTCTCTTTTTTTGTAGAGTGCAATAACATAAAATGGTATCCGTATCTATAGAAATGTCTTAAATTTTAGTCTAGCTATCTTCTTTTTTTTGGGTAGCATCATTTTCTGATTGACCGACCCTATGACAGTCAAAAAGTACCTGTAATTGGTTTATTTGAAAGAAATAAGTACTACGAGTTTGAGTTTTAATTTTTTATATGAGAGTCTAAACTAAGCACTCAGTTATTGTCTACATAATGCATGACTTCGTAAACTACATAGTTAAGTTTGATAGGATGACTAAGTAATAAACTTAACAGTATATTTATAATAACAAAGTAATAATAAGTTAATCTATAAGCTCGCCATCATAGAACGGACACGGACGACTGGGCGTACCAACAGACAGTAAATAACCCGCCCACACTTGTGTCAGGGTTCAAATGTCACGCTCACTTGCTGTCTCTGACTCACGAAGCTAATCTATGTCCTCTATATTGCAAATACATTAGTGTTTATAACAATAATAAGTCATCATCTGCCTAGCCTTTTCCCAACTATGTTGGGGTCGGCTTCCAGTCTAACCGGATGCAGCTGAATACCAGTATTTTACATGGAGCGACTGCCTATCTGTCCTCCATAACCCAGTAACTGGGCAATACGATACCCCTTAGTAAGACTGTTCCTGTTCCACAGCAATAACCACCAATACCGTTGACCTTTCTCCCAACACCGGCGGACTACTATATTTTTTTTTTCATAATTCTCTTGGAATATTCCAAATTATTTGGGGTCGGCGTAACATGTCTATTTCTTCCATACTTCTCTATTAGTTGTCTTCTCGATAGTCACTCCTTGTCTAGCCATGTCATCTTTCACACAATCCATCCATCGTTTCTTTGGTCCTCCCCTACTTGTATTGTATCGCCATTTTTCATTTTTAATTATTTTTATTTTAAGAAATATTAAAATATATAATTATAACTTATTGAAGTAAATAAATAAACAAACGACATAATAAAACAATTACCTTTGTCGTTTATTTATAAAATTACAAAAGAAAATACTTAGATGTTTTAGCCATGTTAAGAGGATGAATGAAAGGAGACTAACAATAGCTCTTTACAAGGTAGATGTAAGTGAAACCGACAGCTGTTTCATAGAAATAGTAATTACTCAAGCGGAACTTCGAGGCCAACTTGTTTTCATTTGTTTATGTTTAATTATAAAACTCTCAAATAGATTCTACACAACAAAATAGACTATTTTCGAAGGTATATTCAATAATTGTTCAACATTTATAGAAAATTGTAACTTAGAACCCAAACAGGCGCTTTACTGACAACAATGACATGAACACGTATGTGTGTTCTAGGCACTGAGCGTTGAAAAGCACAAAAAATAGTGGCAGTGTTTGTGCTAAACGGCGAAGTAAAACATCGTGAGGAAACCGGCATGTCTTAGAACCAAAAATTTGAAGACATTGTAAGACATCAAGCAACTAAGCGGGATTGTCCTAAGCGGGATTGTCCGAAAGGGTTACCGCTACCCCGGAACATAAAGGGCTACGGAAGGAACATGGATGGGTTTTAGTCAGTAAGAGTCTGACACTCCCTTCCGCTCCACCCAGAGCGGGAGCAGTCATTGGATGATTTCCCAGCCTTAAAAAAAAAAAAAAAAGACGTCAAGCAACCGGCACTGGGTCTGTGTGGTGGATTACGGCCCACTCCCTCTCATCGAAAGGAGGCCTGTGTACAGCAGTGACAATAAGGCTGATTATACACCATGCAATTTTAGTCGTCTTACAACGGCAGCCCAATTCATGTATCCATTGACTACTAATCATTCATAAAAAAATACACATATGTGAACAAGAAAAGAGCATATCTCATTGGGCGTTTTCACACTGCGACGATAACGACACCGACACCGATATCGTCAGCTCGGACGACAACGATATCGTCCGGCGATATCTGGACGACATCGGTATGTGACTCGATATAACCAACAGCTTGTTATGCGGTTAGTCACACTGCGACAGCAAAAGTAACCGCGCGATTCCAAAAGTGTAATTATTCGAGATGCGCCTGCCCATGCCACTCTCGCCCCGCGATCCTGTTTCAACCCGCACTGTGTCGTCAGCCGATATCGGCATGACAATCTGTCGGCGACGATACCGTTGACGGTTGACGACACAGTGTGAAAGCGTTTAGTAGTGATTGTATGGATTTTCCAGTCCGACGATATCGTGTCGTTACCGTTATCGTTCAATGTGAAAACGCCCATTGGATGACAGTCCACGTGGAATGTTTTAGATTGGCTTAAGAAATGTTGTCTCATAGAAAAGGGGGACGGAATGATCTACTCGACTCGTGCATCGTTTTTTTGGTTGTACCTATTATCTTAATTAATGGGAATAACTGTTTAATCACGCCTATATGTAGGTATTTTGATGTCGGATCCATCAAGAGGACCACCTTTGTAAGACGACTTAAATTGCTCAGTGTATATGTCAGCAAAACTAATCCGAAGTTGGCAGGCTATTATTAAAACAAGTCTGAAAATTTCATCCTGAAACCATATTCTAACATCATAATGAATGAGCGAATGAATGAACAAGGTTGTGTGGTAGACAGTAAATTATCCTCCCACGCCAGTCGAGCTCAAATGTCTCACTCAGTTGCCTCTGACTCACACTAATCTATACACATTTCATGAGCATGAAAGACTGGTCTAAATTTTCGTTTATGGCAATTTGATAATTGTATATCAGTTTGAAATCATCATTCATGAATGAAATGATAAGAAAACGATAGAAGAAGAAAAAAAATCTAAAATCGTAAGCAAAAAGAATACAAGTAAGTAGGTAAGTTGAAATAGATATATCAACACACATAGGTGTGTTGATAAAAACTGGTCCTTAGCAGCTTTAAACAGAGAAGTGGATAAAGAGGCCTGTGGGACGTCACAGGCTTTTAATAACAATTGTTTGAGGTCCAATCGATCAATCTGCCTAGCCCTTTCCCAACTATGTTGGAGTCGGCTTCCAGTCTAATCGGATGCAGTTGAATACCAGTATTTTACAAACATGTATTTACAGAATATAATCACTAAAAACATTAATACAACTCTCTGGGGTCATATTTTTGACGTTGCCATAATTATGTTCTATGACAAGGTTCTAAGTACATCGACTGGAGATTGGAACGGCATACTCATTAATAAGTAGGTACACCATGCGAATTACTGATAAAAAGGTAGAAATTTTACACATAGTCACACAATAGGCGGTCTAATCGCTTAAAGTCATCTTTTAATGGCAACTTTTGAATACAATACTGCAGAGTTTATCTAAACCTTGTTATTCAGGGTGTAACCGAAAGGGTATATACATACAAAACCATATGCTACAGACCACCAAACTGCACCACTTTTACTATGGGACCAACTCCGAAATCGCAAAAAAACCCAGTATATTCACCCAGTATAAGAACGTCCTTACCTCATCGACCTGCGCCTGCGTCTGCTGCAGCCGACGCTGCGCCGCGATCTGCTGCGGCGTCTTAGGTCCGCCCACGGGCATTTCTCCATCGCCGGCCGGCGCCAGTCCGCCTTCCGCCGCCCTGTAATGTGAGAGGGTGTTATGTATTGCTGATTATGATGTCATTCTCTACATTTTTGGTAACTATTACAATTTACTTTTTATGCTTCCAGCTGCTGCTCGCGGCGTTGCTTGGTGAAAGGTAATTATTTTTCTAAAAGCCTTAGTTACTCCCAGTAACATCAGCCATATATAATATTATGTTACTTATACCCCAGCTAACTTTAAAACATGTAGGTTGTAGACTTTCGGACTCCTGACTACCCGTAAGGAGTGCCAAAGGGCCCCGAAAAACATATGAAAAATAAACATAATGAATGAATATGAATAACAGCCGGGACCAAAGACTTAACGTACTATCCAAGGCACGGAGAAATCTCGTTGTATAAAGATTGCCATCCATCTACGGACCAACCACGACAAGCGTAGCCTAACCTGATCAGTATTTAGATTAAACCAAATTATCCGTATTTCCAACTCCATCTAATCCATACTTTAACATAGTTGTATTTCCCTAGAGTCCTGTCCTAGTAGCTGGTTTTCCTACATGACTATCAGTAAAGTAATTAGTTGGCTTCATAAAACTGATAGGTTCCGTAGGTTGCGAGTGGCCGCCATTGCGATAGTAAGGTCATTCCTCTCGCATCATGGGAATGGAGTCCTCAAATTAAATGTCGATACGAAGATGCCAGCTATCGGATTTGAGTTAAAGTAGCATTTTAGTGTTGATCATTGTAGAGGCATTGTCTTCTTCTTAGCGTGTCGATGGCAATCTAAATGAACTCGGCCCAGAATTTGGCTACGTGTTTGGCGCCATCACTAGCGTCCATCAGTTCTTGTAACGTGCATACAGCAGGACACACAGGACACGAGATTAAGTGTCCCATCGTTTGTGGAATATTGTTTTAATGCTTGTTGTGGTTTTAAACTGTGTTTAAGTAAAATGATTAAATATAGCGTTATATGTTGCTAAACGGAGAATCATTTTTATTTCGGAAAACTGCAGTTTGTTAGTGAAAACAGTTGCTGTACTATGCAGAGCGAAATTCCACAACAATCGTTACTACCTTTTTTAGGCTGGGAAATCATCAAATGACCTCTCCCGCTCTGGGTGGAGCGGAACTGTCAGCCTCTTACTGACTAAAACCCTGCCACGTTCCTTCCTTAGTCCTTTATGTTCCGGGATAGCGGTAACCCTTTCGGACAATAACGCTGAATCGTCACCTACCTTGGCACACCTAATTTATGAAAACAAATACCCTCAAAGTTACATTGAATTTGTTTTACGAAAACCTGCAATACCAATCGTTACGAACCATAAACTTTCCACCTTCATGACATGATTGGAATAGCAGTATTGCCTCTTAAATTCAAAGTACGCCGTACACTGAAGTTAAAATCATCTGTACAATTTGGAGAATTAAGGTCACAGCTGGTGCGTGGAGGCTGTGATCCGAGCCCGGAGCGCCGGGAGTATTTTTGATCTATTTCAAGGAATTTATGCGAACACAGCCCTAATGGGAATTCTCTAGTGTAAATTATGTTTGGTTATTTTGAAATACGTAAGTAATATGGGGTTAATAGTGTATTAGATATCCTAGCTACGAAATGATAGCAAAAGGTACCCCAATATGTCACATTACTTTGATAGATTTTCAACTTTATTCCAAGACCATAAGGTTCATGTTCAATTGGTAATATTTGACAGTTTGGGATAGCTTGATATTCTGGCGTCACCGCCAATCATAAAGACGCTATCAAAGTCATATTGTTACGAGTTACGACCGATACGCGATTCAGTGTACCTTATGTTTGTTTACGGGATAAATGTTGAGGCAGTGTAAAAAATAAATCATTATCATAAATTATATTGAAATTTTAATATCCTGAAATTGAAGAACAAGACCCGCCGGCCGGCTGTCGCTGAAAATCAGCGCTAAGGCTCTGTCTCGCATAGGGTCGAAGCATTATGCTGAGCTATGGCCGTTTCGCGCGGATTCGACGCATATTTTCCCTCAAGTTGTTTTATTTTACTATGTCATGTTTGCCGCAAATAAAGGAATTTTCTTTGTTTTCTTTTTAAGATTATTATATGATCAGGGTGTGACCATTTAAAAAAACTCTATTTGCACAAATAAGACATATCTATGGGTAAGACTCCCTGAGACTTGGTTGAAGAAGTCAGACAGGCAGTTGCTCCATATTAAATACTGGTATCCAGCTGCATCCGGTTAGGCTGCAAGCCAACCCCAATATATTTGGGACAAGGCTAAGCTAATTAGGTACGTAATTATATTTACATCTTACCGAAAACATATCACTGTTAATATTATTTTAACGATTAAGTGCTGATTTTACCAAAGATCGGCGCGATATTTGATAGAAACCAATCATACTGACCGCTTTTCTTATTATTATTAAACGTTGACCACGTTCAGTTTCATTTGTGAAACTTGCCCTAAAAGAAGAACAATAAAGAACAAACGCCTTTGTGAATTGAAATTAAGAAAAGTGGCGAAACATTTTCAGCCTCCCATTATCGGGTTCTTGGCCGCTTGTCGAAAAGGAAATTGAATTTATTAGACATTATAGTTTGTTCCTTTCAAAAGAGATATTCTCTTTGAACGTCAAATGATCCCGATCGTAACGAAGCCTTAAAATGTTAGTGATCATATCGTTCAATGTACCTACACGTTATATGAAAAAGATATTTTTAATCAAACGTTTTCGTGTGGTTTTTAAGATAATTCTATCTTGGAAAAACTACACGAAAAGGTTTATTCAAACTACGGGCTGCTACTGAGAAATTACTGATGAAAAACCCTTTAAAAATACTTTGCCCGACCTGGGTATCTAACTCCAGACCTCATGCTCAGCAGTAACGCTTGCGACCACTAGATCAACGAGGTAGACAAAAGAACGTAGAAAGTTTGAACAAATAAATGTATATTCCTAGGTACATTTGTATATGACTAGCTACTTAATTTACCCTTCCCAGAATACTATAGGTACTACCTGAGATAGGTAGGTATACATATGTAACAACATTGTTCGTTGACCTTTCACGGCTTTTTACAACAAACCAGACAAAAACGTTCGTTATTTTGAAAGAAAATTGCTTCAGTATTAGGCACCGCAAAAATCTTATTAATATTCTATTGTTTGTAAAATTATTGTTTAAAAGAATCGTGTAGGTAGCAAAAAACATTCATAAAATATCATGATTGTGTTTCTGAAAACGAATTACCTACCTCCAATGTTTACAATGAAAACAAACTCCATTCATGAATTCCGAATTATACTCATTGACAAGAGAATTGAGAATGGGTTTCACATTAAATATTGAAAACATCCCTTCATCTTGAATAACATTTGACATTTATTTAATTCCAGAAAGCCCTGGCAAAAATGAAACGAGCGAGTGAGATAAGGGATGAAATTCGCTCGCGGCGATTGTATCAACCAACTTGTATTGAGGTCTTCAAACGTGAATAGCCACGTGACTTCATAGTCATTAAAACAAACGACGCGCGCCGTCGCGCCTCTCTTGCCTGCTCGCTTAAAGTTTGGCCCAGCGTATTTTACACTGTATCGATTTTGCTTCATTATTTTTATTTCGATTCGGAGCAGCTCGTGGCTAAGTAGTATTAGTCACACGGGTCGATCCATCAGCTACACCTGCTGGGGTTGGTCCGTGGATATGTAACCATCTTTACATATCGAGACTCCTCTGTGCCTCGGAAAGCACGTTAAGCCGTTAGTCATTACGGGTAGTCAGAAGTCAGTCTGACAGTTAGTCTTACCAAGAGGTATCGTGTTATCCAGTTACAGACTGGGTTATGGAGGTCAGATAGGCGGTCACTTCATGTAAAATACTGGTTAGACTGGAAGCTGACCCCAACATAGTTGGGCAAAGGCTAGACATATCATTGATCATTTTTATTTCGCTTCAAAAATTCCACTGAGTAACGTGAGATTTTGTCAAGTCTGTTATTTTATGATCTTTACAGACGAATGAAATAGAGGTACAGTGGGCGCACTGATTTTATATTTAGTTGATTTTCCAGTGACTGAACCTTTTTGTACCTTTTGTGACCCCTATGGAAAAGGGATTCAGTCCCTCGTAAGTGATCAACAGAACAGGTAACATCCGATTTTTCGAGGACTTTTACCGGAACAGCTGTATTGTTTTACTTTATAAAAAAGGGGCATTCTGATACAGTGTTGTTAATGTTAGTAAATATCGATTACCTATAATTTAAATCAAGTTTTTGTATTGTTTTTTTTTGTATCTCATTTTATGCTGCATCGGTTGACGTCATCTGCCGTTGAAAACCAGCGTCGTGAATCTCACGTAGGGTCACAGCATTATGCTGAGCGACGTCCGTTTTGTGTGGATATGACGCATTTTTCCCCCAACTGGTTCTGTTTTGTGTCTTTATATTATTTTTACACGTATAAACGTATTTTCTTTCTTTGTTCTCTTCTATTTATGGTAAACTAGGTCTCTAGAGACAAGGGGGGCACGTGATGTGCGACTGACCGCTGATCGTGAACGTCATGAATTGTCTCGCGAGTCGGAGACGTTCACGGATAGAGAATTGTGCTTGAGTTCCAACCGTATCTACGCATTGACTTCTAAGTCTCTAGAGACAAGTGGGGAATATAATAATGCGGTTACCAAAATGAAAACGATGAGTAATGGACTGTATGTGTTGGTGGTTGTTGGAATGAAATAAAACTAAAGCTCAGTGTGATAAAAGATTTAAATGGAAAAAATGATAAAAAATAACATAAATGGCGACCCCGTTGTCGCTGGCATAAGCAACAGGGTCCGCGTACGAAGTCACGAGCAGAAGATAGTGGTAAATAAAACTTAAACTTAAAGCACTTATTTATAAAAAATAAACATTTATAGGCTTTTTTGCACTGTCAATGAGTCAGTCAGTTCAAAATATGAAGCTATTTGCCCATACCAAATCATAGTAGGTAGGTAAGAAAAAGAATGGGTGACAAACTCCATGGACACACTTAATGAATACCCCAAGGTAATTAAAAAAAACCCCTGAAAATAATTTAAGACCTTAAAACGTCCTACAATTTTATTTAAACCCAAAATGCCATCTTGAAAGAAAAACTCCGAATGAAAAGAAGGATAAGCTGTATAAAGCGTTATATTTTCGTCGAAATACCATAAAGACGATTTAGTAAAGATGCTTGATCTCTACAAAGAATGTGGTACTTACCAACGTAATTTAATTTCCTACAAATTAGATTTCCCGGCGCCATTTTCCTGCGGTTGATGTTGGTATACTTTATGTCGTTTTTTCTTTTACGGTGTGTCTTGGAGTTCTTTATTTATGTATAATAAAAGATTGAGACAGTATGCCGGCTATCGCTGAAAACCAGTGACTCTGCCTTGCATAGGGTCTCAGCATAATGCTGACGGATAACCGTTTTCTAATTTTTCTTTTTTATTGTCTATGTTCTGTCTTTTTTTTCGTGCGTCATGTTTACCGCAAATAGACCTATTTTCATTATTTCTGTCAGGAAACGAGTATGCAAGCTGCAAATTCCAGCGTACGCGCAAGTCCATTTATACAAGCTTCTTTAACATTTTGTTCCATTACAGCTTACTTTAAAGGTCCGGTCGCGCATCAAGTTATACCAAACAGTCAAATTTCTCCAAATGATTTTAAACCTTAAAACGTTCATGGTTAAGTTCATAATCGATTGACAAAATTTGACCGTTTGTGGTAGTGAACATCCAGTTGGATGTGCTGGTGACTGTACGTGCAACATGCAACAATCACCTTACGAGGTAGATACGTTTCTTGCAAGAGAAATTTACGCGACAAAATCTATGAAGAATAACGGGCTTCCTTCAAAGTACGTAGGAAATTTAAAACACGATCCCAGCAAAAACCTTGTTCCAGCAAACTTTTACTAAGATGTTAATATTTCTTGACGAAATATTCGTTTACATCTTTATATAAATTCGAACCCTCATTTTTCTAGACTTAATAAAGTAGCTTAGCCTTACAGCTTCATAAAGTTTTATCAGCACTAGTTGCATCAGCTTAGTTAAAATATTAATAATAACTATGTATTTTTGGTCAAAGAATCAGCATCGCCACGTTGTATGGCGATGCTAATTCTTTGACCAAAAATAGGCCAGCCCTCTGGTCACGTGAAAAGTTGACCAACCGCTTGGCGATGTTTCGAAAAACGTAGTGGGCACTCGGTTCCCATGGCCCTAATGATTCAAGCCCAAATGGCTCGAACATTAAGTCCCAATCAGATTGGAGTATCAGCTTAGTTGCGATTTTAATATTGTAGTGAAAGTTTAAATTAATTATTCCGGTCGGAGCTTTTTTTTAAAGTTCTTTTGGATTCGAATTGTTCTGATACGCGGTTTTTGATAGGCTTTCCAACATTATTTTGTATTTTATGTTTCCACAATTATTTTAAAGTTAATTACAATGTTGTTTTGTGGTGAATATTGTGTATACCTATAATAGGCATACATACCAGTACTTTTGTAACTTTTAATTATTGCTATGTACCTATTGTTTGCGTACTAAATAAATAAATAAATATCAATGCAGCTTCAGTCATTTCTTAGTGCTGCAATTTCAGTTAAGGAGCCAACAGATAGGCTCAATTTTTGATTATCGTTTGTCACTTGTTAAACTCTGTTTTGACGGTTCTGGTCTGCCAGTTTCTCACAGATTTGCTCGCGTAAATCTGTAGACACCTCATTCTCAGCATTTCAAAATACGATTGACAGCTTATTAGTAGGTAACTTCCTTTTCTTTTATTGAGGTTGCGAAATCATCAAATGATCTCCTCTCGCTCTAGGTGGAGCGGAAAGGAGCGTCAGCCTCTTACTGACTGAAACCCATCCATGTTCCTTCTTTAGCTCTTTATGTTCCGGGGTAGCGGTAACCCTTTCGGACAATTCCGCTTACCCGGCAGGCTTAACATTTCTTGTTAGCTATTCAAGAACTTGATAATATAGACTAAAGTTTTCTTCTATATTAAAATCGAGCGTATCAATAAATATTTACAGCACAAAGAGTCCACGGAATGTAATATCGCTACGGATGTCGAGATTTTCCAATTCCGTGAGTATTAGCTCATCTTTCACTGACGTAGATAACTCAAGGCTACAGGGATAACTTACAAGAAATATATGAGTATCGCAAAAGATTAGATTTCAATACTGTTAGCGAGGGGAGCAAGCAATGTTTGTGCCCTCTAACCTTCATATAACTTCCCAGTCAAACATATAGTGATATCGTTTAAAAAAGTAGCTCGTGGCTAATAATAACAGTCACACGGATCGATTCATCAGGTTAAGCTACGCTAACCGCGGTTGGTCCTTCGATGGGTGACCTTCTTTACATATCGAGACGCCTCCGTGCCTCGGAAACCACGTTAAGCCGCTGGTCCCGGCTGTCATTCGTGGATCTTTGACAGGGGTAGTCAGAAGACCGAAAGTCTGACAGCCAGTCTTACCAAGGGGTATCATATTACCCAGTTGCTGCTTGGGTTGTGAAGGTCAGATAGGTAGTCGCTTCATGTAAAAAAGCTGCATCCGGTTAGACTGGAAGCAGACTTCAACATAGTTGGGAACAGGCTAGGCAGATTGATTTTTGATTTGTTTAAGAGAGGAGTTACCGTTCCGGTGGAGTCGGTTGAAGCGAGTGGTCTTCGGGCCGAGTCGTGTCTTGCTTGCCAACGACTTCGTGAAAGATTGATGATTCCGTTATGTTTTTTGATAAAGAATAGAATAGAATAGAATAGAATGCATTTATTTGTCAGAATATTGTACAAAGCTGTTATGTGCGTATTACGTCCAAAATATTCTGCCGTTTCCGGCGTACAAATATAGTTGCTAAAAATTATGAGTCATCATTAAGTACATAAAATTATTAATAATAGGGATTACAACAAAAATTGAATAATAGTTTGGAAAGAGATTATATAAGTCAAAAATCAATGAAGTCAAGGAGATAAAACATTAATGTCAATTATTATTTAGGTAATTTTTCGTTTATAAAATCTTCAGTAGAATAATAACATTTGCTTAAAAGGAAATCAAATAATCTTCGTTTAAATATTCTGAGGCTGAGAGTTTTGAAGCCATCAGGTAATTTGTTGTAGACAGTAATGGACATGCAGTATACATTATTAGAAAACAATTTAATTCTTCTTATTATATCTTATTCTTCAAAGCTTATAGATACTAATTAAGCTAATGAAAGGTTTTATTATACAACTACCGACTCATCCCAGCTTCGCACGAGTGCAATGTAGATACTATACGATGCAAAAGCTAGTTAAATTATACGTATACACCGTCCTATTGAATCACTCTATTGATGAAACAGCATTAAAATACGTTAAGCGTACATAGAGTTGACTTTGTTTTATACTTTGTAGAGATAAAACAAAGCGTATCGCACGTGTATCTATTACATTATATCATTGTGATTAAAGAACACAATCCAACAACTTCAGGTATTGCCTTAAAGTTCTAAACTCACACGAACTACCAAAAACGTCTGTTTAATAACACCCGTAAAGTCATCACGTCCCTTTAACTATCACGGTCAGATTTCCATATCGTTAAGAATAGACAAGGCTATTTCATTGGAGCTGTCGTTTCTAAAGGGTTTAATTTCCAAATCAAGTCAAGTTAAAGCATTAATGAAGAATAGGTACAAAAAAGGCACTTTTGAACGTCAATATGAGAAAAAAATGTCGTAGATACATGATGCTCACATATTTACTAACATTCAAAAGTAAATAATAATAAATTAATCGATTTGTAAAGTTATTACAAAATGTTAAAACCGTGTGGTACAAATTATAAATTATTGCTTAATGTACTTAGCAACCAGTTTGATTTTGTCTAGACTCTAGATTGTCCTGTGGAGTATGCGGATTTCCAATCATCCATAATTTGATATAATCCTCTAAAATATAATAATATTATAAAGAGGATTTGATTGTTTCTTTGTTTGCATTGAATAGGCTCCAAAATTACTGTATGGATTTAAAGAATTATTTCACAGTTGGGAAGCTGTACTATCCCCGGCTGACAAAGGCTATAATAATGTTTATAAAAAAATAGGGTGCTGTAACGAAGTAAACAATGCGCGCACACTTAAAGCAATCGTCCACCCGTGGCACACGCGTAAGGTCTCATCGCATACGATCGCATACACACACAGACGCGGCCCGAGCAGGTATAAAAGACGTGCCTGGCCCTCCTAGCTCAGTTCAACTCTGCAAGGGCTTTGTATTCGATGATTCGGAACTATTCCCTGGCAAGTTGAGCGCTCTGCTTATAATACGTCACGCTTGGTGGTACTTTCGTAACACGGAATATTACCGGTGTGTCATATTGTTCGTGGAGTTATTTTGCTTTTAGCGCTTCACGCTATTATTTATTTATTATTTGCTAGCTTACTTGCTTATTGTTTCTCATATTTGTTTAATTTCATGTTTGCATTGTATAACTAAGTACGTTACATACCTTTTTTTTCTAATCATTGCATAAACATAGTTTTAAATCGCCTAGCTTGCATTAGTTTATTAGCTTAACTTTTTTTGTTTGTGTTACCTACCTTCATATTGCAATATTGGCTTACGCAATTTTTTCTTACTACCCCCGTTTTATGTTGTATAGCATTCTTGTGTTTTGTATGTTATTTCAAATATAGGTTTTAAGTATTTCTCCCTGGAGTATTATTTACGAAGAACCCCATTACAAATTGACGCCCCAACGTGGATCCTCCAAAGAAACACCTTAGACCTAGACCAACAAAACAAACACAGAGGTTTACTATACAGGACTACCCGCAGAAAGGAAAGAAAAAGGATATAATGGATAGTAAGAGTGGTTCTGCTTCATCTTCATCGTCAATAACTATGTCCAGTGAACAGTTCCAACAACTACTCACAGCAGTGGCTTCAGGGTCAACGCATAACGGTTCCATGGTAAGATGTCCGGTAAAATTTAATGGCAATAAGAGGGCTTCTGAGGTCGAGTCTTTTCTAGCAGCGGTGCGTGTGTTCAAGAAGGTTGAGCATATAGAAGACGAAGACGTTTTAACAGGGCTGCCATTGATCTTAACGAATGATGCTGCTACTTGGTGGCAAGGTATTAAGAACCAGGTAAAAACATGGAGTCAGTTCGAAGAACGCTTGCGACACGCATTTGCACCCAAGAAGTTGGCATTCAAAGTATACCAAGAGATAGTGGAAAAAAAGCAAAAGAAGGATATATTAACAGAAATATTTGTGGCGGAAAAACGTGCCCTCATAGCTGAATTACCAACACCAGGTCATACTGAACAGCAAGAGATAGATTTAATATTTGGCCAAATTCGTTTTGAGATCAGAGAAAAATTATCTAGAGAATCTATAGATAGTTTCGATGATTTATTAGAGAAAGCTAGAGAGATTGAGCGAAATTTAGGTGAAAGAGCTGAAGAGAAACAGACGACGAAAACAATAGAAAGCACACCCAAGGGGAAAACTAGATGCAATTACTGCAGACTTCCAGGACACACTTCAGATGTCTGTAGAAAACGCCTGAAGGCTGAGCAGCAGAAACCTGCAGTGAAGCCAGCGGAAACTAAACTTGATGATAAAGTGAAGCCAAAATTTTCATGCTACGGATGCGGTGAACCAGGTGTCGTGAGAAGCCGTTGTCCGAAGTGTAATGATCAGCGCATAGGAACAGAAGAAATCAATTTCTGTTCTATAAATACTCCAAGTATCAGATGCCTTCGACCGATAGTGCCAATTAGTATTGGAGATATAAAAGGTACTGGATTCGTAGATACATGTGCTAGATCAAGTGTAGCCTCATATCAGCTTTTCGTTTGCTTGAAGCAAGAAGGATATGACTTCGAAAAGGAAACCATGAACATAACGTTAGCTGATGGTATACCAAAAATTCAGACTGTCTTGACTGTTACAGCGCCTGTTAATATTTATGGAAAAGTGATCAATACTTCTTTCATTGTTATGCCTCATGCCAAAAGTAACAAGACATTACTGGGAGTTGGTTTTATCGAAGATGCCATGATGGTTCTTAACTTACCTCAGTTAACATGTAGGTTCCTTGATGATCCTGCAAAAGTATATGACTTAAAACAAGAAGACATTTGCGAGACAATGATCGCCGATTTGATTTCCATCGCTTGCTTACCTGAAATCATTTCACCAATGTCTACTTCACCTGAAAAAGTCATTACTCCGAAATCGATAACATCGAGTCTTGTCGAACAAAATTTGATCCGTCCGTATGGTCCCGTGATGAGAGTGTCTTCTCCTGACGTATTAGAAAATGCACCTGTACAATCGCAAAGTGAGCCGTTAGTTGGCAAAGACGCACCCACTAATATGGAGATTTGTCAAGCAAGTGCAGCACGTCCACAGACACCCACGTATGGTCCTCTAGTACCAATTGAATTTTCTACTCCGCCGAATAAGCGCCGACGATTGTTTGATGGCCATTCTCCAGTGGTAGATGCATTGTATCAAGATGCTAGAAGGTCTATAGATGAAGGCACCATAGAATTGTCACCAGACTCCAGATCTTTGTTCAATTCACCTAGTACGGATATTTCAGCTATAGACACCGAAAGGTTTGACTGTGTTCTAAGCAATGAAGAGTTTATACGTTTGCAAAATCTTTTAGAGAAGAATGCAATTACATTTGTTCCTAATGGAAAACCTACAACCCAGACGGAGCACTTTATTGACACAGGAAATCACAGACCAATTTCCGTCCCACCGTATCGATTATCGCCTGCGAAAACTCAAATCCTGAAAGATGAAGTAAGCAAGATGCTTGCAGAAGGGATAATAGAACCGTGCAACTCTCCGTGGTCTGCACCTGTAGTTATGGTTCCTAAGAAAGATGGTGGAACACGAGTTTGCATTGATTATCGTCAACTCAATGCAATTACTATACCAGATGTCTATCCACTACCTCGTATAGATGATCTGTTACATGATGCTAAGCCAACACCGTATATGTCTACTATAGATTTACGCGCAGGTTACTGGCAAATTAGAGTAAAGCAGGAAGACCAATGCAAGACTGCTTTTGTTACACCATTCGGCATGTACAAGTTTTTACGGATGCCCTTTGGTTTGCGCAATGCACCAGCCACTTTCCAACGATTGATGGATAGTTTCCGCGTGTCTCTGAGCCACGTTAAACTGTGTGTATTTATCGACGATCTCATCGCCCTGTCTCCAACATTTGAGCAACATCTAAACGATCTTCAAGATGTCTTCTCCCGACTTCAAGAATATAACTTGACAGCCAATAAGGAAAAGTGCAAATTCTGTTGTTCGAGGGTTAAGTACCTGGGACATTATATTACCCCAAAAGGACTGGAAATGGATCCTAACAAAGTCAGTGCGATTGTAAACATGACTGCACCTACCAATTTAAAGCATTTACTTTCGTTTTTGCAAATGTGTTCTTGGTACAGAAGATTCATTCCCGGATTTGCTAAAGTCGCTGAACCCTTAACCCGTCTGACCAAGAAACAAGCTAAATGGCTGTGGGAGAACGAACAAGAAGGTGCCTATGTGAAACTGAAAGAACTTCTTACGACTAGTCCCATATTGGCTCAAGCAGATGACTCTAAGCCTTATATAATTAAAACCGATGCCAGCAACTACGCAATCGGTGCAGTTCTCGTGCAGGGGGAGGGTGAACAGGAACACCCCGTAGAATACGCCAGTCGATTGCTAAATCAAGCTGAAAGAAATTATTCTACGACTGAACGCGAGGCACTCGCCGTTGTATGGGCGCTTAATAAATTTAGAGGATATATAGAAGGGACGCCTATTACAATCCTGACGGACCATCAGGCTCTCAAATGGTTAATGTCGTTAAAATCCCCAACTGGACGACTAGCAAGATGGGCGCTCCAGTTACAGCCGTATAATATCACAGTAAAGTACATCACTGGGAAGACGAACGTCGTAGCTGATGCTTTATCTCGCCCTAATTGTGATACTGACACTAAAGAAAACTGTGGAATATGTAGTATTGTGATAGATACGCCAAGGAAGAATCCTAAAGAAGTAAGAGAGGCACAAATGAAGGACAAAAACATAGAGAAGATAGTAAAGGCATTTGAAAGTAATAATGAAGAAGAAGCACGATACTGGTGTCAAAAAGGTTACGTTATGAATAATGGTTTACTATATCGCTACAACCCTGATGGTGATAGTGATAATAGTCAGATTCTTGTGCCAGAACATGAACAAACCAATGTTATATCAGCATATCATGATGAACCTACTGCCGGTCATTATGGTACAGAGAAAACGTTTGCTAGAATAGCTCAACGTTATTATTGGAAAGGCATGAGGAAGGACATCGAAAATTACATTCGAAACTGTCTGTCATGCCAGAGATACAAACCGTCTAATATGAAACCAGCTGGACTCCTTCAAACAACTGCAATGAATAAAAGATTTGAAGTAGTTGCTTTTGATCTCTTTGGCCCATTACCAGCGTCAACTAATGGAATGACCTGGATATTCATCGTTGAAGATCTCGCGTCTAGATGGGTAGAACTATTCCCACTAGAACATGCAACTGCAACTAATTGCGCGATGACTCTCATTAATGAGATATTTTTGAGATACGGCATGCCACGAAGAATAATCAGTGACAATGGCACACAATTTGTTAGCGCTGTTATGCAGCAAGTAGCCTATTGCCTTGACATTAAGCATGCATTTACGCCCGTTTATCATCCTGAAACGAATTCAGTAGAACGTCGCAACCGAGATCTTAAAACCCAGCTCGCCATACTTGTAGGAGATGATCATCGGACCTGGTCAGAGAAATTACCAAGCATTCGATTTGCGATGAACACTGCAGTTTGTTCTTCCACTGAGCATACTCCAGCATACCTAACATTCGGTCGAGAATTAAGAACGCCCGACGATAATGCACACGATCTACGCGAAATAATTTCATCAGAAAATTTCATTCCTGAAATTACACCTAAACTATTAGTATTAGCAGAAACATTAAAAAGAGTTAAGGAAGTACAAGAAGGAAAAGAAGAAAAGCGAAAGGAATATGTAGATAAAAGCAGAAGACCTAGCCCTAAATATAAACCTGGAGATCGAGTTCTCGTTGACACACACACCCTCAGTAAGACCGTCCAAGGATTCAGCTCAAAACTTGCCCCACGTCGAGATGGCCCATATATAATTTTGAAGAATCACGGACCCAGCTCTTACCATGTCGCCGACCCTAAAACACCAAATCAGAGTGTTGGGCTATATCATTCATCTGCATTACGCCCTTTCCAGAGTGACACTGATAGTCCACTACCAGCGCCAGCTCAGCCAATTCGAAAGCGTGGAAGACCACCTAAAACAGCAGACCCACTTACCTCTGCTGAAGTTACAACCACAAAACTTCTGAAACCCATTCGAGGACGACCACGAAAGGATACTTCGAGTCTGCCTTCCTCGTCGAGACGTCTTCGGAGTCAGAGGGGGAGATTGTAACGAAGTAAACAATGCGCGCACACTTAAAGCAATCGTCCACCCGTGGCACACGCGTAAGGTCTCATCGCATACGATCGCATACACACACAGACGCGGCCCGAGCAGGTATAAAAGACGTGCCTGGCCCTCCTAGCTCAGTTCAACTCTGCAAGGGCTTTGTATTCGATGATTCGGAACTATTCCCTGGCAAGTTGAGCGCTCTGCTTATAATACGTCACGCTTGGTGGTACTTTCGTAACACGGAATATTACCGGTGTGTCATATTGTTCGTGGAGTTATTTTGCTTTTAGCGCTTCACGCTATTATTTATTTATTATTTGCTAGCTTACTTGCTTATTGTTTCTCATATTTGTTTAATTTCATGTTTGCATTGTATAACTAAGTACGTTACATACCTTTTTTTTCTAATCATTGCATAAACATAGTTTTAAATCGCCTAGCTTGCATTAGTTTATTAGCTTAACTTTTTTTGTTTGTGTTACCTACCTTCATATTGCAATATTGGCTTACGCAATTTTTTCTTACTACCCCCGTTTTATGTTGTATAGCATTCTTGTGTTTTGTATGTTATTTCAAATATAGGTTTTAAGTATTTCTCCCTTTTTTTTTTTTTTTTTTTTAAGGCTGGGAAATCATCCAATGACTGCTCCCGCTCTGGGTGGAGCGGAAGGGAGTGTCAGACTCTTACTGACTAAAACCCATCCATGTTCCTTCCGTAGCCCTTTATGTTCCGGGGTAGCGGTAACCCTTTCGGACAATCCCGCTTACCCGGCAGGCTTGGCCCTGAGGGGCCCCTTCATATGCTGACATCTCTTTGAGGCGCGCGTGGAACATATACGCGCCGTACGGCACGGGTCTGGTGCTGATCGGACGGTGAGTCACCCATTACTCACCGCCCGCAGGCCCGCGCCTACGGTGGCCGGGAGTCGTCACGTGGCTCCCGACGCCCGGAGCGTCTCCCGCGGCGGCTGGGACGGGAGGACCTTTCTCTCTCCCATCCCGCCACCTCCTTCGCGAGCATAACTTTTTCGCAGAAGGAGGTGACTGCCTCCCACTCCCTCTCGCCCCGGACCATGGCTTGCACCAGGGCCGGGCGCGAGAGGTCGCCGCCGCCGATCGCCTCTACGAGGACACGGCGGTGCTCTGCCCATGCGGGGCAGGTTTGCACCGTGTGCTCTACCGTGTCCTCTGGGCGATCCTCGCAGTGGTGACACCCGGGCGTTTCCTCCCGCCTGATGATGTGCAGGAACCTCCCGAAACATCCATGTCCGGTGAGGACCTGCGTCAGGCGGAAGGTGAGGGCGCCGTGACGCCTCTCTAGCCACTCCTCAAAGAGGGGCCTTACCGCCACTATCGTGGCGTGCCCTGCGCTGGGTTGCGACAGTCGCTGATTCCAGGCCGCCATGAGATCGCGCCGGAGGTCCGTCCGCTCCGCCGCAATTTGCTGCGGAAACGGAGTTTCCCCCCGGCTTAGTGCCTCCGCGCGCCACTCGAACAGGCGCGCGAGGACTATCGCCTCCAGATCCCACGGCGGCAGTCCGGCAAGGAGGCTTGCCGCCTCGCCCGAGATCGTGCGGTACCCCCGGATTAGCCGAATGGCTACCACCTTTTGGGGCGCGTTCAGATAGTGAGCGGCTCGTCGCCGCAATGAACGCGCCCACACCGGGGCCCCGTATAGGGCCATGGACCGCACGACTCCCGCGTAAAGCCTCCGGCAGGAGGCGTTTGGCCCCCTCAGATTGGGCAAGAGCCGCTTTAAGGCGGCCCCAGTCCGTTCCAGCTTGGGGGCCAAACGTCGGAAGTGCTCCACGAAATTCCATCGGCTGTCGAGGACCAGACCCAGGTATTTCATCGTGGTCTCGACGCCGATGTGAACCCCTCCTACCGTAAGTTGGGATCCCGATGGTGGCCTATTCCGAGGCCCATGAAAGGACATGGCCTCGGATTTGTGCAATGCCACCTCGAGACCCAACTGCCGGATCCTCTCAACGACTATCGCAACCCCGCGTGTCATCGCGTCGGCCGCCGCCTGATGCGACCTCCCCTGCGCCAGGACCAGCGTGTCGTCAGCGTAGCAAACTACGCTGACGCCGTCTGGGAGGTCGGCCCGCAGCACCCAGTCGTAACCGATGTCCCACAGGAACGGCCCCAGAACCGATCCCTGCGGGACACCGCACGACATCTCTCGCCGGTTCCATTCCCCATCGCGACCGGGGTAGATGACGGCTCTGTCCGTCAAGTACGCCCCGACTATTCGACGGAGGTAGGTCGGCACCCGGTGATACCGGAGTGCTTCCCCAATGCAACTCCAGGGCAGGGTGTTAAAGGCGTTGGCGATGTCGAGTGACACCGCCACGACGACCCTACCCTGGGACACCGCGTCCCCCGTCGTGAGGGCTCTAACGCGCATGATGGCGTCCACCGTCGAGCGCCCCTTGCGGAAGCCAAACTGGCAGTCCGCAAGGTCCGGCCCCGTCCTTCCAAGGTGCCCGACGAGGCGGCCCGCAATAATTCTTTCAAAGAGTTTGCCGACCTCGTCGAGCAGCTTTGCCGACCTCGTCGAGCAGCAAGTATTTCTCCCTGGAGTATTATTTACGAAGAACCCCATTACAGTGCTCTAATAATGTAAACTCCAATAATGTAACAATTTCTGACATCCACGCGTTCGAAGCCGCGGGGAGAAGCTAGTTTGTAACAAGCTTGTTTACAAATTGTTTTTTTAATATGAGTTTTAAATTTTCTTTCATTAAATTGCTATATGTCACAAGGTATTTTATTGTAAAACAGAACCCCATAACAGATGTATGTTCATTTGATCTGAAAAATGATTCATTTATTTTATCTATGTTCTTTAATAGCATGTGTATTCCAAGCATATTATACGCCATCGCCAAAATATTATCTACCGTTTTCCAGGCTCTGATTTACATAATTATATTCTTTAAAAACATTTAACGTTCTTTCGTGCAATGAACACAAATTTTAATTTCATGATCACATATTGTTTGAATACTTGGCTGTTTTAAAATTGACATATCATTTGATTTCGTTTTTTGACATAGGTACTGGAAATATTTATCTGATTTATTACTTACTTTGACATCACTGTATTTTTTATTGAAATTTATTAATATGATATGAAATTACTGGAATTATTTTATGATTTTTTACTTACTTTGTCATCACTGTATTTTTTATAAAAAAATATTAATATGATAGAAATACGCATTAATATTTGTACGCCTAATGGCAAAACGTAGAGAACGTTTTAAAATGTTTTAACATCTCACACACTGTGTAATTGTACCTATGTTTACAATAAAGATTCTGATTCTAATTCTTTATCTAGCTTTATGATTATCAAAAACCGGAGATAATTGTAGGTATCTGAAATCATCTCTTGTACAATAGTAATAAGAGAGTTATCCATATTATCATCTGAATATTTCATTATCTATTAGATTTTAGTTAATGAATCCATAACTGTAAACGTTTCTGCTCTTGGCATTGACGCTATACCTCTATAATTAACCAAGATGTTATCGGAATATAAATGTTTACTGAAAGGTCAATTATTAATTAACTAATGCCAACAAGGATTCTGACAGCAAAGTCACAGAAATGTGAAAATTGAAATGACTACCCCAATCTAATTCATCTTACGCGAAAACAATCTCAACGATCTCATGTTATTTTTAAATGTGCATATTCTGTCATGTGTTTAACAGTTGCCCGTAGTTCCTTTGTAAATAGAGCACTCTCACATAGGAACAGACGACAGCACATCAAGATACACCAATCTGTCAAATTTATTTGATAGGCTTTCAACTTTATTACAAAAGCATAAGGTTAATTTTCAATTGGGAAATGTTGTCAGTTTGGGGTAACTTAATGTGCTGTCGTCTGTACCCATTCTAAAGAACGATTCATACATTTTTTTATGCTTTACTTTTCATGATAACCATTTTTGAGAATGAATATTTCGTTCTTTCTTTTTGTAGGTACGGTTAGTAGCTAACCTGGTGTCAGAGTTTTTATCCTGCCTATCAGACTTAGCTTCATATGCCGTTGAGAAACATCTCTTAGGCATACCGGTTTCCTCACGATGTTTTACAATACACACATAAATTCGAAAAGTCAGAGGTGCGTGCCTTGGGTTCGAACTCGAGATCTAAGACTTGGCAGTCCGACGTTCACACCACTTGGCTGCTTCTAGAATGAATGAAAGGTTCTTATCAAAAAGTATTTACACGGCTCTTGTGAGCGGAACTGTTAGAAGCGGAATACTCTAGAAGGATGTATCATGACCTTATTGATGATTTTCTTCAGAAAAGAGATCAGGTGAGGGGAAAGTGCATAGTACTCGCAACCATCGCGAATGTCTTCTACTTCTCCTTCTTTATCCTCAATCGACTAAATATTTAGTGTAAGCCTCCTTTAATCCTCTCTACTTTCCTCTGTTTGGGCAATTAGGGTTCCGTTGCTGCCACCACTTTTTTGATGTCATCCTGCCATCTCATATGTGCTCGCCCTCGAGGTCTTTTCTGGTCCCGTGTTCTCCATTCTAACACTTTTTTACACCGAGTGTTTTGCTTTCTCTCATGACCAGCCCACTCCCACTTCGACTTTGCTCTCCTTTTTACAACGTCCGATACTTTGCTCTGTTTGCGAAGCCACGTATTGGTTTTGCTGTCCCTCAATGTCACACCGACCATTTTTCTTTCTATTTCCCTATGTGCTACTTGTACGAGTAGTTTATATGGAACGATAAACGTTAATCTGCCTAGCCTTTTCGGGTCGGCTTCCAGTCTAGCCGGATGCAGCTGAATACCAGTATTTTATATAAAGCGACTACCTATCTGACCTCCACAACCCAGTAACTGGGTAAAACGGTACCTCTTGGTAAGCCTGGCTGTCAGATTTTCGCGCTTCTGACGACCCGTAACGACTGTCAAAGATGCACAAATGACAACCGGGACCAACGGCTTAACGTGCTTTCCGAGGCACGGAGGAATCTCAGTATGTACAGATGGTCACCCATCCACGGACCAAACCCGGCAAGCGTAGCTTAACCTGATGGTTCGACCCGTGCGGCTGTTATTACTTAGCCACGAGCTTCTGTACAGAACGATAAACGTAAATTAAGCAAAAGGAGTATACAAGTATCGTAGCAAGTGTAGCAACTAGCGTTCTGTAGATTCTGCCTATAAATGTCACAGCTCATCAGAAAATCTCTCACAGCAAAATGTATATTGTTCCTTTTATGATTGCCAGACCGCGGAGAGCTTTCATGTTTTCTGCCGTCATCCCTTGTATAAAAGGATTAACTGAATAATCAACATACAATAAATATTTCATTCATTTATCCAACAGATTTTACAAACACAGCTAGGCATGTAATTATTATTTGTATTCATAAATTTATGCAGCAGTGTTTCTCAAAGTTCGCATTGAATTCCTGCATTGAATTCCCTTTGAGGAATTGTGACCTACATTGAGAAAATCTGCAACGGAGTTTGATGAGAATTTCCTATTATGAAGTTTGTTACGAGTATTGCTTGTTATACGGAAGATATCACGCTGTTTACGTTCATATTAGTTTTTTTTTTCTGACACGAATTTACTTTATTTAAGTATTATATTACATGACATTATAAAACTGATGGGTGTGTAATGTTTGCTATAATAACAGATAGTCTAATTTTATATGACATAAATTACATATGATATAATTTTCATATGCTATAAAAACATTTAACCTAATTTCATAATTATGATGTAATGTTATATTTGATATAATTTTCATTTACTCTAATTTCATTTAGTATAACGTTCATTTTATATAATTTTCATTATGTATTATAGTCATTTTTTATAACGTTCATTTGACCTAATGTTCTTTTGACCTAATTTTCATGTTTAATGGTCCCAGTTCTAACAACTGAAATGGCACCTAAACAAACCTTAAAATATTCCATGCAACGTTGAGGGTGGACTTAGTCGACGGAGTCCCGCTTCGTGGGGCTCCTACTTCTGGGTGGTTTATAAAAAAATAACCACGAAGGGGATGGCGGGGTCTATTCGCTCGCTTCGCTCGCTCACACGACCCCGCCATCCCCTTCTAACCTAACCTGTCCGAGTCGGTGTGCCCTAAATTCCAGATTGTATCTAGTTTCTCCCGGTAACATAAGTTGAGGGCCAACCTCAACTAATGTTACCGGGAGAAACTAGATACGTGGAAGATATAGATAGGTGGAAGGATATTTAGTAGATTTTCTAAATGATATTAAAAGTCACTTATGGATTTTGAATATTCTATTAATTGAATATTATTTCAAATGTGCATTATATAAACTGTTCATTATACCATATGAAATTAGGTAAAATGAAATTATATTAATAATTAATTATATCATTTGATCGTTATATTAAAAAAATATATATATTAAATGAAATTAGGTCTTATGATCATTAGAACTTTTGTTATTATGTCAATCGTTACACACCCAAAACTGGTGTATATTGAAATGGCATTTTTTACAAAACTAGGCCTAGTTGCCGCAGCCTTGAGGCAGCACTTTCATGCTTCTTTCTTTTTTTTTCGTGTGGTTAGTGACTAACCTGGTGTCAGAGTTTTTATGCTGCCCATGGGCCTCTGACCTAGCTTCACATACTGTTGATAAATATTTCTCAAGAAAGCCCGGTTTCCTAACGATGATTTCCTTCAGCGTTTTGAGAGCAGTAGTGATGAAATTAAATACACAAAGTAAAGCGCCTGCTTGGATTCAAACTCACGACCTAAACTCGTAAGTCGAGCAGTGGCGGCCCCGTTGTATCAGACTCGACTTACTTTATAATTAATTTGAAAAAAAAAAACACTTTTAATGTTCAATGCTACCATTTTATTGATAGATAAATGTCGTGATAGTGACCTGAAAAAATGTGATGCCCATTGACTGAATGCCCATCTTTTCAGACCACGACTGAAGTCAGATCAGACCCAACCCATTGTTCAAACTTTGCCACAGTTTGCTACAGTCCTAACAACTAACTTTTCTCAACAGGTTTGTGATTATTTCGTGATTAGAGAACCTTTCTAAACTTTGAGAAACACATTTTTGGATGAAACTTTTATTAACAGTGTTGTTTGTATTTAATTAATAATTCGTTTCTACGGGCTCTCACGAAATAAAGTCCATGTGCGGGAATGGGACATGTTTTGAGGTTTCGTGTTTCTGCGAATGTTTTGGGGGCTTGTTTTTATTAATAACGGTGCTTTTAAATGATGGTAGCCATCTAGTGGTAGTCGTTATTCTCCTGCCTTATTCCGACTAATTTTGAAGTCGGCGTAAAATTGTTTTTTTTTTCATACTTCTGTATTAGTCGTCATCTCAGCAGCAGTGATAGCCTAGTGGTGTGACCGTCGGACTGCCAAGTCACAGGTCTCGAGTTCAAATCCAAGGCACGAACCTCTCATTTTACGGATTCATGTGCGTATTGTATAATTATCACTTGCTTCAAAATCGGTGAAGGAAAACATTGTGAGGAAAAAATCATGTCTGAGAGATGTTTCTCAACAGCATTCAAACTCAAACTCAAACTCAAAGTATTTATTTCAAATAAACCAATTACAGGCACTTTTGAATTGTCAAGGTGTCGCTCAGTCAGATAGATGAAGCTAGTTGCCCATTCCAAAGCAGTAGGTACCTATGGAGAAGAACGGGCAAGAAACTCCATGGACACTCTTTTAAACAAAATATGGTTACAAAATATTGGTTACATAGTTCATATTAATATTATACATGTGAGAACGATGCAGAACGTTAAAAGCATCCGATATAAAATATGTAAAAACTATTCAAAAATTAAATTAAAACAAGCCCTAGCCGCTGAGAGATGCATGTGAACCTTAGTCAGAGGCCCATGGGCAGCATAAAAACTCTGACACCAGGTTAGTCAGTAACCACACGAAAAGAGAAGAGAGAGTCGTCATCTCGGTACTCACCTCCTTTCTAACCATATCATCTTTCATCGGCTCTATGGTCTTCCCTTACTCTTATATACAGGGTGGAATTTTGTAATGCCCCCTGGAGGGAAAGTACTCTTAATACTGTAGATAGAAAATTTTACTCAAAGGAAACATTCCTTTATTTTTGAATAGAAAGAAAACTGCATTCAAAGATTTCCAAAAAATCGCTTGCCACACCCGGGAATCGAACTGACTAAAATCTGCAAAAAGTACACACTGTACTTTTATTGCCGCGATCGTTAGTATCAATTATAAGGATGAAATCTCTCGAACAAACTTGATAAATTAAATGATAGGAAAACCATAAAATCTTCAATTATTTACAAAAAATTGTAAACTAATTAATTAGTTGCTCGAAATGGGCTCCATTTTCTTGGATACACAAATGTATTCTTCTAACAGATTCATTTCTTGTAACCTTTAATAACGTGTTGTGGTGAATATTATAAATCGTATTCTGAACTTCAACACTTAACTCGTTTACATTCGCATAAGATTTAATGTAAATTCGGTTTTTAACATATCCCCATAAAAAAAAATCGAAAGGGGTGAGAACTGGTGATCTCGCAGGCCATCTGATTGTGCCGTTTGTACCAATCCAGGTATTAATGGTATTTATTTAGAAGAACACATTTGTGCATCCAAGAAAATGGAGCCCATTTCGAGCAACTAATTAATTAGTTTACAATTTTTTGTAAATAATTAAAGATTTCATAGTTTTCCTATCATTTAATTTATCAAGTTTGTTCGAGAGATTTCATTCTTATAATTGATACTAACGATCACGGCAATAAAAGTACAGTGTGTACTTTTTGCAGATTTTAGTCAGTTCGATTCCCGGGTGTGGCAAGCGATTTTTTGGAAATCTTTGAATGCAGTTTTCTTTCTATTCAAAAATAAAGGAATGTTTCCTTTGAGTAAAATTTTCTATCTACAGTATTAAGAGTACTTTCCCTCCAGGGGGCATTACAAAATTCCACCCTGTATATATCCTTATTCCTGATTTATTTGCGAAGATCAAAATATTATATCGTATAAAGGGCCGTTTTGTTTTTACTGACTTCATATAAATCTACGTATTTGAAATTAATTTCACTTGATACATCCAATGCCGTCCAACCATCCAACGGACGGACATCAACGAAGTAATCTTAAAAGGGATATTTGCCCTAAGAAGTACGGAAATCAAAGGGATTGTCCGAAAGGATTACCGCTGCCCCGGAACATAAGGGGCTAAGAAAGGAACATGGATGGGTTTGAGTCAGTAAGAGTCTGATACTCCATTCCGCTTCACTCAGAGCAGAAGGGGTTATTTGATAATTTCCCACCCTCAAAAAAAAAGGGGTACGAAACCTAAAAATAACTTCAGCATGAGTAGCGACTAAGTAAGGACAATGACCCATATCATCTAGTCGAACAACATTTGGTTCAATAGTTATATTAATGAGACAGTACAACTGTCTAGACAGTTGAAAAACAAGCTTTCTTTGTGATCTATCGAATTGGCTGGAATACTAACCAGTATGACATCATAATAATATATTACCTACATTGTAACCCCCGTCGATTGTCCCCGGGTTTTCGAGTTCGTACCCAAGGCCTCTGACTTTTCGGATACATGTGCGTATTGTATAATTATCACTTGCTTAAAAAACGGTGAAGGAAAACATCGTGAGGGAAAGACATTTCTCAGCATGTGAAGCTAAGTCAGAGCTAGGGCAGCATAAAAACTCTGACATCAGGTTAGTCACTAGCCACACGAAGTAAGATAGAAGAATCGTAACCCAATATCACTACATAGTATAAAACAAAGTCGCTTTCTCTGTCCCTATATCCCTATGTATGCTTAAATCTTTAAAACTACGCAACGGATTTTGATGCGTTTTTTTTTAATAGATAGAGTGATTGAAGAGGAAGGTTTATGTGTATAATTTGTCGACATATTATGCGGGCGAAGCCCCGGGTGGAAGCTAGTATCATATAATTATCATTTTTTAATTAGTACTTCTGGATAACTTAAACCTGAGAAAGAGAATAGGTTAGGTTCTTCTTCATTAGGCTAGGTCAGCATTTGAAGGGGCACGTTAGGACCGAAGCCTGCCGGGTAACCAGGATTGTCCGGAAGAATTACCGCTAGCATGGATCATAAAGGGCTAAGGAATGAAGGCTCCACCCAGAGCGGGAGGGGTAATTTGATGATTTCCCACCGTCCAAAAAAAAAGGTTTTTCTGAGCATTTTTTTTTTTTTTTGCAATTCTCAGTTCGTTTTCAGGTAGTATGTTGATCAAAATATGATTTGCGGTGATAGCAGTATGTAATGTCAAATTTTCACAGTCGATTTTGAACGTAACCGTCAACGTTTTAAGGTTTAAAATTATTTGAAGTTGGTATAACTTGATGCATTGGCTGCTGCACATGCTACGGCTGCTCATCATATTTCATCAAACAAGTGCAAACACTTATAACTGACAATGTAGACAGAAATTCAGAACACTTTGATTTTGATTTTCACTCCTTCATATTAAATATGAAAAAATACTCTTGACTCGAACAAAAACATCTAAAAAGTAAAATTATTATAAGTATTGGCCCTATAAGTAGAAAATAATTTTTAGATCCAAGCGACGTCGCACGAGAGGTGTGCTAATGAAGAATTCCAAAAGGATCTAAAATGACCTTTTAACCAGTTCAACACCTTCGCTTTTAAATGTCGATGTTTATTTTAGAGAGTAAAGGATATAACCCTTCCCCTGCCACATTAATAAGGTACCTATATTAACTTGCCAAGTTCATGACAATAGGTCAAAGGCGACCTACGAGATCAGTCAGGCTTAGCAATTAGGATCAAATGTCGAATTAGATGAGGGCCTTGTGGATATCTGTTGCTGGGTAGAAAGGTCGGATTTTATCTTTTCGTAAAATAAAGAAAATGTTATGATATCATATCTACCACAATTCAAATCGCCATCTGGCTTGATCAGGCTTGTTAAGGATATTCATCACTCCATCTGCCTAGCATTCTCCCAACCATGTTGGGGTCAGCCAGCCAGTCCAGTCTAACCGGATGCAGCTGAATACCAGTATTTTACATGGAGCGACTGCCTATCTGACCTCCACAACCCAGTCCGTAACTGGGCAATACGATACCCCTTGGTAAGTTTGGCTGTCAGATTTTCGGGCTTCTGACTACCCGAAACGACTGTCAAAGAGATAAGAATGACAGCCGGGATCAACGGCTTAGCGTGCTTTCCGAGGCACGGAGGAGTCTCCATATCTAAAGATGGTCACCCATCCACATACGAAGGATCAATCGGTGCGGCTGTTAATACGTAATAAATAGTACGTACAAAAAGTTATGAGGGACAATTCGCCAATGAGAAAACTGGCAAGTCCTAGAACCAAAAATCCGAAGAAACGCGATAGCTACTAAACCGCAATAAGCCCGCGCGCATGGTGGTTCATCAAGTTATCTACGTCGCAAAACATCACAGCTGTCAGCCAGAGGTCGTTTCAACCTTAAATTGCCGATGTACACTCCAGCACATCAAGCTATCCCAAACTGTAAAATATTCCCAATTGAAAATGAATCTTATGCCTTTGTAATAAAGTTGAAAAACTATCAAAGAAATGTACTTTCGCAACTCTATCCACAGGGAAAGCTAAAGTAGATAAAATCTACGTCGATAGAGCCCGCATGTCAGCAACTTTACGTCGGTACGTTCGTGCTTTGAAAATTTAATGTATCTAGCTATTGTGCAGGCTTGGCCAATCAGGGCGTATTAGTGACTTTACGATGACGTTGGTAGTACGAGCGCGTTTGAGGGTTGGCTGTATGACGTTGGTACTATTGGATTTTTAAATGACAAATTTTCTTTTTTGTATGAACTTGATAGAGGATTCTTGAATAGTCAGCTCTTTGGATTTATTTTGTTCAGTTGATTTGAGTTTGATTTTAGGTCATGTACAGACGCCAGCACATCAAGCTATCCCAAACTGTCAAATTTTCCCAATTGAAAAGGAACCTTATGCTTTTGTAATAAAGTTGAAAAACTATCAAAGTAATTTGACATATTGGGATAACTTGATGTGCTGGCCTCTGTACATAAAAAGTCAGGTGCAATGCTGGCTCAGAGGAGGAACTTACGAGTTGTGATTCGTAGGTTCAAACCCTGGCAGGCGCTTTGCTTTGTATAAACCATTTCATAACTACCTCCCCTTAAAACGATGAAGTAAAACAGCGTGAAGAAACCGGCATGTCTTAGGACCAAATATTCGAAGACATGTGACATTCACCAACCCGCACTGGGCCTGCGTGGTGGATTACGGCTCATTCCCTCTGGAAGAGAGGAGGCCTGTGTCCCAGCAATGTGAACCTTATAGGCTGATTCTCGTATCATTCTTCTGCCTGTTAGCTAAATAACTCAGAATAACTACTTTTGCTTTGAAGGAGCTCGTGGCCAAGTACTAACAGCCGCACAGGTCGATCCACCAGGTTAAGCTACGCTTACTGGGGTTGGCCGTGGATGGGAGACCATCTTTACATACCGAGACTCCTTCGTGCCTCGGAAAGCACGTTAACCCGTTGGTCCCGGCTGTCATTTGTGCATCTTTGACAGTCGTTACGGGTCGTCAGAAGCCTGAAAATCTGACAGCCAGTCTTACCAAGGCGTATCGTAATGCCCAGTTACTGGGTTGTGGAGGTCAGATAGGCAGTCGCTCCATGTAAAATACTGGTATTCCGCTGCATCCGGTTAGACTGGAAGCCGACCCCAACATAGTTGGGAAACGGCTAGGCAGATGATGAACTACTTTTGCTTTTACTATTTGAACATTTACCAACAAAACTAGATTCTAGTACACAACAATGTTGAAAGATAGAACCCACCATGCCTTTATAGTAGACTAGCTTCCGCCCGCGGCTTCGCCCGCAAAATATGTCGACAAATTTTATTATACACATAAACCTACCTCTTGAATCACTATATTATCTAGTAAAAAAAACCGTATCAAAATCCGTTGCGTAGTTTTAAAGATTTAAGCATACATAGGGACATAGGGACAGAGAAAGCGACTTTGTTTTATACTATGTAGTGATGAAGCACTTTTTTTGAGGAACTACACAAGAAGTTTGGTCAATATCGTTATCGATGTTTGATTTGATTTTTGGTGTGGAATGCGTTATTGGCTAAAATCAAACGTTATATTTTTGCACGAGGCTGAAAATCTGCAGTTTTAACGTCAAATTTACATAAGACCCCACGACGCCCGCCCTTTACCACTTCCTAGTGCTTTAATTGGGAAGAAGAAGTGGCGCAACAAACTCCCCAGCAGCACAGCTGTCTGTTGGAAGAACTAGTACTACTTACTACGATTCAATACAATAAATAGTATGAAACACCCACTTACGTTGAGAGACCAGAGTGATGTGTAAGTGGAATAATATTATGTAGGTTATCTTTATTATGTATAATAAATCTATAAGTACTGTTTATTATGAAAAAAAGACCTTTTTTTTTAAGGCTGGGAAATCATCCAATGACTGCTCCCGCTCTGGGTGGAGCGGAAGGGAGTGTCAGACTCTTACTGACTAAAACCCATCCATGTTCCTTCCGTAGCCCTTTATGTTCCGGGGTAGCGGTAACCCTTTCGGACAATCCTGCTTAATGAAAAAAAGACCTAAAGACGACCTAAGATCACCCAGTAGATCCAACATTGTGGATAAGCTGCAGACTGAGCCAAATGGCTCTTAAATATTCAGATATCTGAATTACTTGACTATGTAATCTACTTTGTAATATCAATAACAGGTACAATACTTTGTATTTACTTTGTAATATTGATAACAGGTACTATGCAATTTACTGGGTAATCTTTATACCAGGTACAGTATTTTATATTTTACTTTGTCATCTTTTATAACAGATACAAAACTTTGTAATTTACTTTGTAATCTTGATAACTGGTACAAAATTTTGTAATTGACTTGGCATCTTGATGCTTCTTGATCAAGTCAAGTCAAATGTCAGGAGGATGAGAAGCAGTACTCTTATCTTCTTCATCGCCTGCTTAACCTTTCCCAACTATGTTGGGATCGGTTTCCAGTTTAAGCGGATGTAGCTGAATAACAGTATTTACATGGAGGTACTGCCAGACCCATGGTAACGGGCTTGTGGAGGTAACACGATATCCTCTTGGCAAGATTGGTTGTCAGACTTTCCAGCGTCCCTTCCAGTACCCATAACTGTCAGATCTAAGAATGACAGGAGATACCAACAGCTTAACTTGTTTTCCGAGGCATGGAGATGGATGGTCTCTGTCTGTAATGGATGGTCACCCATACACGGACCGATCTCAGCAAGCATTGAAGATATGTAGGTATGATCAGGCGAGGCCTACATCCAGCAGTGCACTTCCTTTGGCTGAATGACACAAGAACAGAATTCAAATCCTTGCACAAATAAAGCGTAGTTAACGGCTATGAACAAATATCTCCATTGGCTTTGTTTAAATAACAATAATTGGATAAGTGAGAACCGTAATACCTAGCATGCTGGCCATTTGCTATGGTAGCCACGAAAAAATCGAAAAAAAATACTCTTTACTGGCTGAATCGAATCCAGACTTTAATTCAAAATTTAATTTACCATAACGTTGATTCCATTTTTAAAACACTCCATATAATAATTCTTATTCTTCATTTCTTTCGCTATAAAATATAGCTAACGCAGAAGCCTCAAAAAGGTTGCATATCTATAAAATCTATAAGTCACTGTCGAGCGTCCTAGTATTGAACGGTTCACGAAACGAACTACAAAATGTCAGCGGCATCAATTTTGTATGCACTAGCAACAACTGTTTAAAACACAAATGAAAATGAGTGATACTGTCTGTAATTAGTTTGATGGTAAAATGGATAAAAACTTACATTTTTCTCTTCTGTCCGGTGCAAGTTCTTTATAGACAAACTCAGGCAGTGGCCCGTTTATCGATCCCGTGAACACTTCAACCTTATCACCGAACGATTACATTCACCAGTTAAATCGCTTCTCCCAACTGTATTACTTCACTGCCCGACACCAAATGAATGTAATTTATGAATGGAAAGCTCTCACTAGATTTCCCTACAAGTATCGGGCAGTGATCTATTTTTAGTCACACCTTTCCCGAGAAATAACTCCTATTTCACGTTCAATCCAACCCCATGAACACACACAGTGATTTGACGTACGAACTAGTGTAAAAAGACGCCGAAACTGTGATGTAAAATGTGGATATTTTTCAGAAAATATAGACAGAATGTGGAAAACCTTCCGCGACGGAGTTTCCCGATTTGTATGGGAGAGGGCGCGTCGGTATTCGCCATAATAGGCACGTATTGTCTAAAAATACCAACTGTTCAGAACGCTATGCGATTCTCCACCTTATCTTATCTTGTTAAAGTCGAAATTCGATGGTTGGTAAAATTGGAGGGTGCGTCAATGTGTGGTGGTTAGTTAAGGGTGTGTGTGTTAAGTTTTCGCGCATGCGTGGTGCGACAGAGCGTTGGTAACAAAAATCAATCCGCGTCGGTAGGTGGGAGTTACGTAATGAGAGGGACATGAACACGTCGACAACCGTACTTGCCCTTAATTGGTATTAATCTTTAAAATAACAAATGGAACTTTACTGCGTTCTTATGAAAACTAAATGAAACATTTAGAACTTTAAATATTATATATTAGTATGATATTTAAAATGTAGAATTCTCTTTGTCAAGCGTGTGCCTGAGTGGGCGATGGCGTAGGCGCCATAATAATATAACAATGCTTAATTCCCGCTGTTGTTTTTAACATTACTGTTTATTTCTCAAAACTGCTGTATAAAGAGAAGCTTATATATATAGAACCTTTATATTTTGTTGTGAGCGGGTAAAATAATTAATTTGTACTAAATGTTATACTCCCACGCATAGAATTTCTTCTCTAGACTGTAATTACGCTTAATTTCCATGTGTATATTTTCCTGCTTCTAGAGAAATGAGCAATAATTCTTAATTAATTATCGTCGGTTTTAATTAAACATACAACGTGCTTACAAGAGAAAAATTGTGTGCGATGCTGTAGGGTTTTGGGATAAGAAAAATCACGCGCAGCTGAATGTGTCCTATCCTAACTCCAAAGAAGAACAATACGTTCTTCTTTGGAGTTGAATAGTTAGAATACTAAAGATAGTACTTATATACTTTCGTATTAGATACTTATGTCAGTGAAATCTGTTGTTATGCTAAATTCAAATAACTAATGTAACTTTTTGACGGTTGGATGAAATGGCTTAGTCTCGGCAAAGTTTGTGTAGGGTGTCAATTTTCATAACAATTATTTATACCTGACTATACCTACGTATGTTTCTTTGATTTTCTGTTATTAGAGCTAGCATTTATAAATTAATTGAAGGCCAAACTCGTATTTAAAAAACGTTAAAACTTTGTCGCAATCACAATCATGTCTAAAACAGTCAATGGCATGTTAAAAAACTTATCAAAAATGTAGGTAAACTGGAGGTTCTTTTACAGATTGAATCTTAAGATATATAAGCATAAACGCAAGCGCGTGCCCGCTTGCGTTTATGCTCTGGCTTTCAAAAGGTTAAAACTACGGGCATTGTCGCTGCGTTATTCAGACAAAACTCTGCTGGTCTCTTAATCCGCGAAAACCCAAACAAATGACGGCTCTAACTTGTAAACACACTCGTAAACCAATCAGAGAGAGGTCATAATAACAGGTCAATATTTCTTCTAATGACTCATTTATTGGAACGAAGTTCCCTATCGCGCGTTGCGAAAGGGGGCTAGACAGAATTAAGACCAAAAGTTGTAACGACACTTTTTTTGGAGTAAAATATGATGTCTTTTTAATATATATTTTTTGATTGGTTAATTTTAGATCAATTTTTTTACGATTATTATAACTTAAAAGAAATAAAATTTTATTACTTTTAACTTCGTTCCATCCGGGTGCCCCTTGACACCTCTCAAGTTTTTTTTATTTATTTAAACTTCTCGCACACAATAAAGATACAAATGCGGACTTAATGCCTTAAGCATTCTTTACCAGAGAGAGAGATTAGATGGCCGGTGATCAAGAAATAATACCTAATAATAACTTACCACTACCCTTACTAACCCTTACCCTTACTTACTTATAATACTTGGCCACTTTGAGTTTGTAAGTTAATTTTAATATTTGTACACCGGCAACGGCAGCGCATGTAAAACTGTTTAATATTAAGATCTACTGTACCATATTATGTTTAGAAAAAAAATCTTAAATCGTTAGATTTGGTCTAACTAGCGGGATTGTCCGAAAGGGTTACCGTTACTCCGGAACATAAACGGCTAAGGAAGGTACATGGATGGGTTTTAGTTATAAGAGTCTGACACCCCCTTCCGCTCCGCCCAGAGCGATAGGAGTCATTTGATGATTGGATTGGATGATGACCCACCTTCAAAAAAAAAAAGGTGTTTTAAGTTACTTAGTAAGAGAAAAAAAAAGTGTTTTCGAATGTAACTAACGTAATGCCTAAGAGTATTTTGTTTATAATTTTATTTGATGAAGCTCGAAGTTGGAGAATATACAGGGTTATTTTTTGGGTAGCTAAACTTAAGTACTTACCGATATCTAAATACGACAAAATATAAAAATAAAAAGACCATGTTTTTTTGGGAGGTCAACGACCGGTGTTAGTGTTGTTACTTGTAGTACATGAGTAGAGAAAAACTATTTTATTACGTGTTATTGTATTTAGATATCGATACTAATTACGTCTGTAAAGTTAAAACAAAAACAAAACAGATTTTAAAACTGATGTTTCAAGTGACTACAATAACTACGGTCGTTGACCCCACAAAAACCATGTCAAATCTTTTGAAGGGTTGTATTGATAATTTTAATGATCACAAGGCTATAATCACGTATTTGCTACGGCCGTGAATGTTATTTTGATTAACATACAACCTAATACTGACTTGCAAATTGCAAATAACGTAAGAAAAATTGGGGCTAACCTGTAGTTTTCACCTTAAGGTGAATCCTCCAACCAGCCCGCGAAATTCAAATTTTCTTAAGTTTTTTGCAATTTGCAGGCCAGTGATAGGTTGTATGTTGATGGACATTAACAAAAAACTTAAGAAAATTTGAATTTCGCGGGCTACCCTGGAACATCAACCTTAACAGAAAGATAAAGAAAAGAGTAAACTTATTTGCTGTATTCCGGATCCTGTGGGATGCAAGCAAAAAAACATACGTCATCTATTTGACGAATGGACACACGCAGACTGGGAACTGACTTCTGCAAGTCTGATGCATGTTTTCATTCGAGCCCAAATAATTCCCAATTCGATTTCCAAAAATTATTTATGGAAATACTGATAAAAATAATTAATGAACTTCTTTTATTAAAAAATAATAATATTTAGTTTTATTTCAATAATAATAATAAAATTTAAAAGCTTACAACTTAAACTATACTTAAATTAAATGACGATCTAATTATAAAATAAAATAAGCCTTTATTGCTGATATTTTTACATTTATCTTACTCTATAAACTATATTTAAACATAACGATCAATTATGTTGAATCGGTAGCCGGTTTTTCCATTTCAGCTTGTCTTTCGACAAAGGCCTCCTCTAAAGCTTTCCATTTTGTCCTATCCTTAGCAATTCGCGTCCACTCAGGGCCACCTATCTTTTTCATATCGTCTTCCCAACGTTTGGTTTGTCTTCCTTTCTTTCTTTGGCCATCGCGCGGGTACCATTCTGTTACAAGCTTTGTCCATTTCTCTGTTCCTTCACGAAACATATGCCCTGTCCATCTCCATTTCATGCTTTTGTACACTGTCTGTATATTTTTAAATTTCGTTTTGTCTATACTAATATTATAAAGAGGAAAACTTTGTTTGTTTGTTTGGTTGTAATGAATAGGCTCAAAAACTACTGGACCGATTTTAAAAATTCTTTCACCGTTGGAAAGCTTAGTTTTCTAGGAGTAACATAGGCTACTTTTTATCCCGGGAAAAATAACGGGTCCCACGGGAAAGACCACGGGAGCGAAGCCGCGGGCAAAGTGCTAGTTTTTTATATTTTCCAATCTTTTTGCTCCAATGACGCTTCTTTCCATTCCGTTTTGGCAAACTTGAATTTTTTTGATTTGCTTCTCATTTAGTGCCCATGTTTGACACCCATAAGATAGACATGGGAGAATGCATGTATTATATATTTTCCTTTTTTCTTTCAAGGGCATATCTTTGTCCTTCATGACCTCGCTCAAGGACCAAAACCGTTTCCAGCTGTTTGTTATTCTTCTGTCTATTTCCTTTTGCATCGTGTCTTCTATGGATAATAGCTGACCCAAGTAAATGTATTCATTGACGTACTCTATTTTCATTTGGCCACCATTTATTCTAATGTCTTTTTTGACCGAGTTTGTCATTACCTTCGTTTTTGATATGTTCATTGATAGGCCTACCTTGGCGCTTTGGTCTGACAGTTGTCTTGTCTGTCAACAACAACTGTCAGAACGACGATCTAATTAACTATATATAAATAAATACAAAAACCGAAAGGACACTTCTTTTTGTGAGTTTCAAACAATTCCCATTTCGGTTTTTTAATAACACTAAATCGAAACGCTAATATAGTAAATCGTCTTTTTGTGACATGCCCAGTAACTCACCAAATTGGGATGTAAGTAACCTGTATGAAATTACTGCGACCAATTTTAAAAAAGGCCATAAAGTTAAAAAAAGGCTCATATATTGAAAAAGCTTTCATCTTTAGAAAACCAAAACTTTTTAGTGATGACAAATCGCGTTCATGATTAGATGATCAAACATTTTTTTAGAGGATCAATTATTTTTTTCCGTTTGCAGGATTAGTAAAACATCAAACATATTTGTTTACAAACCATAGCTACATATAACCAGTTGCTATAATTGTGAGGCCCCAGACTGAAGTTGCTTAGCATTCTGCCTGCTCCACACCCTCATGTAGACAAACAAACACCCACACAAAGAAATGTCCAGAAATAGCTTTCTTTAAGACAACACAGGGAGTGGTCATATAAGTCGAGCGTCATGGCGCTGTTGCCAAATAGTGCTATAAACATAATTGTAATTAGTGCCTGAGAGATAAAAGTAATACCTTCTTAGTTCGACGGTGATTATTTACAAAACATTGCTATCTTGGGGTAGGTGTAGCTTTGCTTATTTATGGTAAAATCCATTATCTGATCATCAGAATGATGAAAGATTAAAACGATGATAAATATATAAAGTACATATGTCTAAGTATTTAATCGAAAATAAAATCATTCTTATTTAGGGATATTTTAAAATACTGAGTGAATTTCACCAGTGCAACTCAACGCGGTCAGCACATCTAAACAGCGGTCTTTCAATACCTGCCAGTTTTAAAGAAACCATTTTTATAGAATATTATAATAGCCAAGTAACTGTGATATACTTGGATGTTGTACATACCTCGTTTAGCTCGTGTGTGGTTTCTTACCCTACACTACTCATTAGGTAAAAAGACGCTCATTTATTTTAAAAAGCGTGCAGCTTTAGAAGGCCATTCTTTTTTAGAGGATCATACATTTAAAAAAAGGTCAAAAAATATTTAAGAGAACCAGTTAAACATTTACCAATGTATTAGACCCAGCTCAGCCCAGGAGTAATGTCTATAAGTAGATTATAATCGTATAAACTATTTTTGGCCATGACTTGTTTCTTACTTTACTATAGTGTGTTAGGTTAAACGAGGGACATACTTCCAGGTTGTATAGTACTTATGAAAGTCAACAACTTTGTCCATGAGGCCAACTATGAAATATGAAAAAAATATCAGCGGTTCCATACATTTTGACGAATTATGCGAACTTAATGTACTGAACAGCTGATTTTTTTTTCATGATTTCAGGTATAGTTCCATAGTCAAAGTTGTTCATTTTCATGAGTGTAACACCCCCCGAAAGTATGTCCCTCGTTTAATCTAACACACTGTATATTGGGAGACTCTACAGTCTTATTAACAGCTCTTCAATAACCAATATTTTACGGTTTACAATATTTTCCAAACAAAAACAGCTACGTGTCAGAGCCCCCGTTACTCTGCAATTACGTTTTAACAAATCATTATTTCATAACAACCTTAAACTTCAATACCTAATTACTCCATCAACATAATATCATGTTTAAATTGCCAACAATTAATCTAAATCCGGAAGCTATTAATGAACGGAAGTATCGTATAAGATACATATTCAAGTATGCCGGTCATGTGTTGTGTCAATGTCAATTTCGAGGTAAACCAGGTTGCGGCAGGTGTCAACGTGCGTTTAGGCTCGACTGTGACTGATGCAACTAATAATATGGTAATTTAATGCGTCACCGTAAATGATGCGTATGCGCAATATTATGAGAGATATTATGCTGTATCTTGATGATGATTTTGTTAGTTGTGGATTTTGAAAATGAATTAACTAGATTTTTTTGGATTTTAACAGGTTTTATTTGCCATGCTTGCTTGATTTCTGTTTTTGGGCCTCGATTGTGAGTTGCGATGCAACTGACTATTATTTGAAACGGTCAAAAATAAAATATGAAATCACATAAATAAAAGACCGCTCGTCTTAAAACTTCCATCACCGTACAGAAATTAAATATTATGCGAAGATATAATTGTAAAATTGCATATTATGCTAATAACTGTTCCATTTGATTCTAAAAATCTGTGACATCATATTGTTATATTTCATACAAATCACGTACAAATTTCGCGTTTTACCAATTCATAAAAAGTAACGTTATTGATTACCCTTTCAAATACCCAAGTTGGTAATAGAATAGAATCCACACTAATATTATAAATGCGAAAGTAACTCTGTCTTTCTGTCTGTCTGTTACCTTTTCACGCCTAAACCACCCAACCGATTTTGCTGAAATTTGGTATGTAGATAGTTTGCATTCATGAGAAGGACATAGGCATATTATTTTTTGGAAATTTAACCCCTAAAAGGGTTACAAGGGGTGGCAAAGTTTGTATGAGAAAAATATTTTTATTGCACATTTTTGCATAGGTAGGGTAGGTAGGGTGGGTAGGGTGGGTAGGGTAGGTAGGGTGGGTAGGGTAGGTAGGGTGGGTAGGGTAGGTAGGGTGGGTAGGGTAGGTAGGGTGGGTAGGGTAGGTAGGGTGGGTAGGGTAGGTAGGGTGGGTAGGGTAGGTAGGGTGGGTAGGGTAGGTAGGGTGGGTAGGGTAGGTAGGGTGGGTAGGGTAGGTAGGGTGGGTAGGGTAGGTAGGGTGGGTAGGGTAGGTAGGGTGGGTAGGGTAGGTAGGGTGGGTAGGGTAGGTAGGGTGGGTAGGGTAGGTAGGGTGGGTAGGGTAGGTAGGGTGGGTAGGGTAGGTAGGGTGGGTAGGGTAGGTAGGGTGGGTAGGGTAGGTAGGGTGGGTAGGGTAGGTAGGGTAGGTAGGGTAGGTAGGGTAGGTAGGGTAGGTAGGGTAGGTAGGGTAGGTAGGGTAGGTAGGGTAGGTAGGGTAGGTAGGGTAGGTAGGGTAGGTAGGGTAGGTAGGGTAGGTAGGGTAGGTAGGGTAGGTAGGGTAGGTAGGGTAGGTAGGGTAGGTAGGGTAGGTAGGGTAGGTAGGGTAGGTAGGGTAGGTAGGGTAGGTAGGGTAGGTAGGGTAGGTAGGGTAGGTAGGGTAGGTAGGGTAGGTAGGGTAGGTAGGGTAGGTAGGGTAGGTAGGGTAGGTAGGGTAGGTAGGGTAGGTAGGGTAGGTAGGGTAGGTAGGGTAGGTAGGGTAGGTAGGGTAGGTAGGGTAGGTAGGGTAGGTAGGGTAGGTAGGGTAGGTAGGGTAGGTAGGGTAGGTAGGGTAGGTAGGGTAGGTAGGGTAGGTAGGGTAGGTAGGGTAGGTAGGGTAGGTAGGGTAGGTAGGGTAGGTAGGGTAGGTAGGGTAGGTAGGGTAGGTAGGGTAGGTAGGGTAGGTAGGGTAGGTAGGGTAGGTAGGGTAGGTAGGGTAGGTAGGGTAGGTAGGGTAGGTAGGGTAGGTAGGGTAGGTAGGGTAGGTAGGGTAGGTAGGGTAGGTAGGGTAGGTAGGGTAGGTAGGGTAGGTAGGGTAGGTAGGGTAGGTAGGGTAGGTAGGGTAGGTAGGGTAGGTAGGGTAGGTAGGGTAGGTAGGGTAGGTAGGGTAGGTAGGGTAGGTAGGGTAGGTAGGGTAGGTAGGGTAGGTAGGGTAGGTAGGGTAGGTAGGGTAGGTAGGGTAGGTAGGGTAGGTAGGGTAGGTAGGGTAGGTAGGGTAGGTAGGGTAGGTAGGGTAGGTAGGTATCATAGTTAAGACAGGACAACGTCTGTCGGGTCAGCTAGTTTCTCTATAATTAAATATGACTCAAAACAATGTTTACTAGAACTTACAACTATATTAGTAACACATTCACAAGCTGACACTACAAAACAAGAACAGAACAGTGGATCACCGTTGCGACATCCCATGAGAGATGGCACAACAGCGACCCACATACAAACAATCTAGGCGACTAGAATTCATGCTTTGGATACAGTTGGACCTGCTCCAAACCCTACACACCAGGGAAGAGCGCCTTATACGCATGATCATGCGTCATGACCTGGAGAAGCTTGTGGCTAAGTACTCACAGCCGCACAGGTCGATCCACAAGGCTAAGCTACGCTTGCCGGGGTTGGCCGTGAATGGGTGACCATCTTTACATACTCTCTTTACAGACTCCTCCGTGGCTCGAAAAGCACGTTAAGCCGTTGGTCCCGGCTATAATTTGTGCATCTTTGACAGTCGTTATGGGTCGTCAGAAGCTCGAAAATCTAACAGCCAGTCTTACCAAGGGGTATCGTAGTACCCAGTTACTGGGTTGTGGAGGTCAGATAGGCAGTCGCTCCATGTAAAATACTGATATTCAGCTGCATCCGATTAGACTGGAAGCCGACCCCAACACAGTTGCGAAAAGGCTAGGCAGATGATGAATGCTGCATGACCTACACTTACGATGCCGGTGCACAAAATGGGAAAAAAAAAAATAATTAGAACGCATTATCATAGATCTTCAAAATATCAGAAAAGAAATCATCCCGTTTTCCAACACTTAAAACATTTTACGCATCAGCTAAAATAATCTTTTGGAGGTGTGTCGCTTAATTAATGCGTGAGTTTCTAGACTCGATCATGATGCAACTGCTTTTACGCAATATGTTTGTTGATTTTGACTATAAAGATGTTTTAGGATGGGTATGTTTTGATTTGTGTCAAATATGTTTATGTGTGTTAATTACCATTATTAATGAAGAATCCATTAGCATTCAAAATCACGACCTTGTCTTGTCGTTTTAACTTTAAGGCTATTGAGCAGATGAACCGATCTGCGAAAAAGATAATCCACGCGTGATGGTTGATCTTACTCTTTTTACTTAACTCTTCGCCACCTGTCCGGTCATATAATAGTTCTAGATTAGTCATATAATAGTCCTATATAAGTCATATAATAGTCCTAGATCAGTCATATAATAGTCCTAGATTAGGTTTGTTAGTCTCTGAGGCAGTCCTAATCTTCTAATAAGCGGTTTAAGGTCCTGTCGCTTTTCTGAAGCTAAGCCAAGTCTTTAGCCGGGATTCTCCTCCATGCCAATAATAAACAGAAGGTTAAGCTGATGACAACACAATGTTTTTCTATTCTCTTCTTACTGCCTTGTTGGTAAAGTGCTGGCAAGCGCTACTAGTAAGTATGAGGTCCGAGTCCCAGGTCAGGCATTTTGCCCTCTTGGGTTTTTCTCAGGATTTTCTCAGTAGCAGCCCGTTCCCAGTTTGTATTACTCAATACTCAATATATTTATTGCTTTCACATGTGAACTTAGTTGGTAGGTACAAAAATTTGATTATTGTAGACCCTGTAAAAGCAGGAAAAGGAAGAGCGGTTTTGTTTAATTAATTAAATTGATTTGTGCTCAGTTGATGACAATTTCCTCGCCCTGTCTACATGGGACTTAAACATGACTGGCGAAATGTAAGTGTACTCTGAAATATAGTAATAATAATCATTTATTTCGGATTCCTCCGTGCCTCAGAAAGCACGTTAAGCCGTTGGTCCCGGCTGTCATTAATTGTGCATCTTTGACATTCGTTACGGGTCGTCAGAAGCCCGAAAATCTGACAGCCAGTCTTACCAAGAGGTATCGTATTGCCCGTTGTGGAGGTCAGATAGGCAGTCGCTCCATGTAAAATACTGGTATTCAGCTGCATCCGGTTAGACTGGAAGCCGACCCCAACATATGTAGTTGGGAAAAGGCTAGGCAGATGATGATGAATCATTTATTTCGGATATGAGTAAAAATCCATAATGTGTTAGTAACAGAAAAAACTTACAACTATGTTAGTAACCTTAAGTAAATTAAATTAAAAATCACAAAAAATAATTCATAAACTTTCCCTCTGCACCGGGCCTGCAGGCATGCCTACGGGATAAGTGCGTCAGGAAAGGGCAGTCTGGTCTCTCAGCAATAACGCTCAGGATGCTGTTGGAAGTCCCACTTATCCTACACATAAAGGAGGCCGCCCTTTTACGCATGATAGCTTCAAAACGATCTATAGTATATGCGTATACTTATACTACAGGTATACCTCTAACCCTTCGGAGAAGACAGGTGTGTTGTGATGTTATGTGTTTTATGTATATACCTTCACGCTTTGTATTCCTCAGGTGAAACCTCCAATGAAGAACTCTTCATTGAAGGTTCCACCACAAAAGTACCACAGTACAGTACCTCAGTAGTACATGATAAATAAAATTACAAGCAACATCCACAAGTAAACCAATCCATCTATTACGTAACCATTACTATCTATTACAATCAAATAATATTTACGACGACATCTTGACCTTTTCTAGTGTCTCTAGAACATTCCTCGGTGTTGTCAGTGAATGAATGCAGTGTTGCAACGAGTATGAATGTTGCTGAGGCCAATGTGACCTTGGCAATATGGAGGTGTATCGTTTTACTGGTTTGTTGTTTATAAGTAAATGGCTTTGGCTGGTATAGGTATCATGTATATAATTATATTGTACTTACTTGGATCAATACTTTGGGCCACTTTTCACCTAAGAGCCTGGAGACAAAGTGACATTCTATCAAAGATAGCTGCATTTATTATGGTGGTATACGGTATTAATACATATAGGGTGTTAAAAAAATTTATTCTAATAATTTCGTGGGACCATTGTACTCATCGTTACGAACAACTTTTACTATGGGACGAACCCTGAAATCGTGAAAAAAATATGAGCTGTTCCATACATTTATTCACAAGTACCTAACTGAATAAAATGTATGGAACAGCTCAAAATTTTTCAACACCTACCATACATATAATAATAATGCTTGTTTTTGCTGTATTAAAAAAATATAAATTATAATAACACGTACCTATAGGTAGGTATTGTTTTTTTATGTATTCAGAGCATGTATACTCGATAATAATTATGTAAGCGACCTGTAATTAAGCGAGCATTAAAGGATAATATAAGTATCCAAGTTTTTATAATTGTAATATAACTCGTTGGTAATCCTTCAAATGAAATAACCGTAAAATAAAACAGCGTTTAAAAAATTGAATGAGTTAGTGCACTAACTAGCTGAAAAAGTACTATCTCGGTACTAGAAATTGAATTTTTAAAATAATTGTTCATTCTTCGTTCTCGGAAATTCACGTGAGCGTTCCACATGTGATGCTTTTAATAATTTCGTTACCAACCTAACGAATTTATGGTAAGCACAAAAGGCTTCCTCGAACTCCAACAAATATGGTGAAGTATTAATATATTCCGAGCTTCGGCTGTGTGTGAAACAATATGGCTGCGGTGATAACAGATAGATATTTATATCACGGGTAAATTTACAGGTATAAAATTACTTTTCGTTTGTTCAGGCTTTGAAATAATTTTAAGGCAATTCTACCAAACGGCGAAACGATTCTAGTAGAACCATTTCTAGGAATTATTGATAGAAATTGTTCTGCTAGAGTCACGAGTCGTGCCTTTACCTATCTACTATAAAAGCTTTAAGTACAGACACATCAGGCTATACCAAATTGTCAAGTATTCCCAATTGAACATGAACCTTATTCTTTTGTAATATAGTTGAAAATCTATCGAAGAAGTTTGACAGATTCGTGAAACTTGATGTGTTAGTCTCTGTACCTCTGCCTAGTCCACATAATAACGACACAGGCCCAAGAGAAGATGCCAAGACGAGCTTCACGCTTTCACTTTACTACATAAACGTAAGGTTCATGTTCAATTGGGAAAATTTTGACAGTTTGGGATAACTTGGTGTGCTGGCGTCTGTACACCATACAAATCTATTTGGGCATAAAATAAATTTAGGCTATCCCCATCGCTGACAGTGGGACACGTGCCCAAAAGGCTGGCAGCGTTGCTACGTTGAATCGCAATGAATTTTTTGACGCCCTATGAGGTTTTCCCCCTTTTTTACCACTTGTACAGAGGCCAGCACATCAAGTTACCACAATCTGTCAAATTTATTTGATAGTATTTCAACTTTATTGCAAAGAAATAAGGTTCATTTTTAATTGAGAAAATTTGACAGTTAGGGATAGCTTGATGTGCTGGCGTCTGTACATAATGTATATATTTTTTAGTTTTAGGTTGTATAATAATATAGTCATTAATTTTTCATGTAACTTATTAAAAGATACAAAATAAAATTAAAAAAAAAAAAAAAAAAATTTGGGCTATTGTAAAATCAGCAGTCTTTATGGGTCTACAATACCGTCAACTCCTCTGAGTTGGAGGGAGAAAAAGAGGCCTTTGCCCTGCAGTCGTATAACACAGGGTGAATTTGAATTCATGGGCAATTTTAAGGGGTCATTGTACTCATCATTATGAACAACTTTTACTATGGGACAAATCGGCAATCGCGAAAAAAAATCAGCAGTTTCTTACACTTTGACGAGTTATGCGAGCATAATGTATGGAACAGCAGATTTTTTTTAGTTATTTCAATGACCCTTTAAAATATTGCTTATGAACTCAATTTCACCCTGTATAAATAAGTTTTGCTGTATAAATTATTCTCATATCCGTGAAGTGGGTATCTCTCTAGGGTACTAGAATTTTCTGTAAGAATCATAGATTTTAGCTAGGGTCATAATTTTGTCTTTGGATTTATATAGGTTAGAAGTAGTGGAGTTACAAACAGCAGCTAGGTCTTCATTTGATTACATCTGAGGTACGACTTTTTAGGGCGTTTTTGTTATAGTATAGTCACATTTGATCTTATTGTTAACTAGCTTCCACGAGCAGCTACAGCCGCACAGACGTTTTTTTTTTTTTTTTTTTTTTTTTTTTTTTTTTTTTTTTTAAGGCTGGGAAATCATCCAATGACTGCTCCCGCTCTGGGTGGAGCGGAAGGGAGTGTCAGACTCTTACTGACTAAAACCCATCCATGTTCCTTCCGTAGCCCTTTATGTTCCGGGGTAGCGGTAACCCTTTCGGACAATCCCGCTTACCCGGCAGGCTTGGCCCTGGGGGGCCCCTTCATATGCTGACATCTCTTTGAGGCGCGCGTGGAACATATACGCGCCGTACAACACGGGTCTGGTGCTGATCGGACGGTGAGTCACCCATTACTCACCGTCCGCAGGCCCGCGCCTACGGTGGCCGGGAGTCGTCACGTGGCTCCCGACGCCCGGGGCGTCTCCTGCGGCGGCTGGGACGGGAGGACCTTTCTCTCTCCCATCCCGCCACCTCCTTCGCGAGCATGACTTTTTCGCAGAAGGAGGTGACTGCCTCCCACTCCCTCTCGCCCCGGACCATGGCTTGCACCAGGGCCGGGCGCGAGAGGTCGCCGCCGCCGATCGCCTCTACGAGGACACGGCGGTGCTCCGCCCAAGCGGGGCAGGTTTGCACCGTGTGCTCTACCGTGTCCTCTGGGCGATCCTCGCAGTGGTGACACCCGGGCGTTTCCTCCCGCCTGATGATGTGCAGGAACCTCCCGAAACATCCATGTCCGGTGAGGACCTGTGTCAGGCGGTAGGTGAGGGCGCCGTGACGCCTCTCTAGCCACTCCTCAAAGAGGGGCCTTACCGCCACTATCGTGGCGTGCCCTGCGCTGGGTTGCGACAGTCGCTGATTCCAGGCCGCCATGAGATCGCGCCGGAGGTCCGTCCGCTCCGCCGCAATTTGCTGCGGAAACGGAGTTTCCCCCCAGTTTAGTACCTCCGCGCGCCACTTGAACAGGCGCGCGAGGACTATCGCCTCCAGATCCTACGGAGCCGCACAGACGTCTGAGCCATGTCTGAGAGATATTTCTCGACAGCATGTAAAGCTAAGTCAGAGGCCCATGGGCAGCATAAAATAACTCTGAAACCAGGTTAGTCACTAACCAGGCGAAAAGAAGAAGAAGCTACGCTTGCCGGGGTTGGTCCGAAGATGGGTGAACATCTTTACATATCGAGACTCCTCCGTGCCTCGGAAAGCACATTAAGCCGTTGGTCCCGGCTGTCTTTCGTGGATCTTAGACAGTCGTTAGGTGTAGTCATAGATATAATAAAGAAGGGTGTAGTCATAAGCTTGAAAGTTTGTCAGCCAATCTTACTAAGGTGTATCGTATTACCCAGTTAGTGACTGGGTTGTGGAGGTCAGATAAACAGTCACTCCATCTAAAATACTGGTACTCTGCTGCATCCGATTGGACTGGAAGCCGATCCGGACATAGTTGGGAAAAGGCTAGGCAGATTGATTGAGTATCTTTTCATTTGCTTTCAGTTCACGATAGTATTTGAGAAATTAAAAGAATCGGCTGTTATTACTTAGCAACAATCCCCTCTATATAATTTAGTTAAAAAAAATCGTTCACTGCTAGGAAACTTTACTATTGCTAAGTTCAATAGGATATATGCTATGGTATAGCTGACTGCTACGTGGACGTAGTCGCAGGCAGAAGTTAGTGTTTCATCACTACGTAGTATAAAACAAAGTCGATTTCTCTGTCCCTATATCCCTATGTATGCTTAAATAATTAAAACTTCGCAACGGATTTTGATGCGGTTTTTTTTAATAGATAGAGTGATTGAAGAGGAAGTTTTATATGTATAATTTGTCGACATATTATGCGGGCGAAGCCGCGGGCGGAAGCTAGTATTTTTATAAGCATTTGTGAACAGTTTTTCTATTTTACGCTCTGGGAAATCGATTACACTTAATACTTGTCGTATTAGGTTTATTTCAATATGGTATGCGCCATATTTTATGGAATTTGTGTTAAACTATGTAAAGTGTTTTATGTTATTATGAAATAATGGTGTTTGTAACGACAGCAATATGTTAAAAATGAATGAAAATGATAGTGTTACTAAGCTTTTTTGCAAGTAAGCAGAGATTTAAATTATTATAAAATTCTTTTATCAGTCTCAGTTTCAGGTTGTCAAAAAAATATATATATTATTAGAATGCTCTTTAGTGTATACAGAAGCCAGCACATCAAGTTACCTCAATCTGTCATTTTTGATAGCTTTTCAACTTTACTACATTAACGTAAGGTTCATATTCAATTGGGAAAATTTTACAGTTTGGGATAACTTGATTTTCTGGCGTCTGTACACCATACAAATCGTATTGAATCGTCAATTTGGGCTATTGTCAAATCAGCAGTCTGTATGGGTCTACAATACCGTCATAATTAGTCAATATTGGTAGGTAGTTGTTCATCACCAATTCGTATTTGTTACAATTCGACTATTCCAAAACACAACATTAAGACCAATATAGGCAATAAATGAAACAGCATACTTGTCCACCGCCTTTTCTGACGATATACAAAAAAGAAATGAAATCAGTACAGTAATTAAGCCAAAAAAAAAGGTAGAGTTTCAATTTTCATTAATTTTAACATTCTGTAGAATTGGAACAGTGTTTCAATGCACTTAGCGCCTGCGTGCATCGTTGCCGCTCTTCTGAGGTCACGCCACGTTGTCAAAACTACTGAATTTACTTTGAAATCAATTGCGTTTGATTTATTTTACTTACGCTTTATCATTCAATTTTTTAATTTGCCATACTTTTTTGGACTATTATTACTTTTTTTTTTGAGGTTGGGAAATCATAAAATGACCCTTGCCGCTGTGGGTGGAGAGGAAGGAAGTGTCAGACTTTTACTGACTGAAACTCATCCATGTTCCTTCCTTAGCCCTTTATGTTCTGGGGTAGTGGTGACCCTTTCGGACAATACTGTTTACCCGGCAGCCTTCGACCCTAACGGGCCCCTTCCAATGCTGACATCTCTTTGAGGCGCGCGTGGAACACGTACGCTCCGTCTGGCACGGGCTTGGACCTGATCGGACGGTGAGCTAGACTAGTAATACGTGTGGTTTCATTTTTTGCCTATAAGTGGTTTCCATATTGTATACTGTCTCTAGTATGCTAATCACCATTGATTTTTTGAATAGCGTCGATTTACCTACCCATATTTGCCCTCTAAGCAAGGTGAACTTCAGACAATCTTCAAACTCACTGACAACGATAAAACATACGCAAGCTTCTAATAAATAGTATTTGATATATTTTCAGTGATCATATTTATTCCTCTGAGATCGAGACAACATTTTATGCCGGTAAGATTGTTATTTACTTCTTAAGACAAGTATTTGCTGAAATTGAGAGATATTCTAGTTGCTTCTGGCGATCAATTGAGTAAAATATTTATCTAGGTAATATTATTACTAGATCTAGAACGAATCGTTTATTAAAATGTTAATGCCATTTAATAGTTCATCGTTTGCCTAGTCTTTTCCCAACTATGTTGGGTTGTATTCCTGTTACTTCAGGAAGACGTATATACAGGTTAAAGTTGAATTTATGGGCAATATTTTAAGGGGCCGTTGTACTCATCATTATAAACAACTTATAATATGGGAATAAATCTGAAATCGCGAAAAAATCAGCTGTTCCATACATTATGACGACACGGTTGGCGCAGTGGTTGAGCGATTGACTGCTGCGCACTATGTCGCGGGTTCGATTCCCGCACGGAACAAATATTTGTACGACCTGCAAATATTTGTTACGAGTCTGGGTGTTTTTCTATCTATAATATATTATGTATGTATTTACAAAAAAAAATGTATATAAGTAGTCTATCAGCCATCTCGTTACCATAACACAAGCATTAGGTTGCTTAGCTTGGGACGATATGGCGTTGTGTGAAATGTCCAAGGATATTATTATTATTATATTATTATTATGCTCGCATAACTTAAGTTAAAACTCAAAATGTAGGGTATAGCTGCTATTTTTTCGGGATTTCAGGTGTGTTCCCATAGGAAAGTTGTTTATAACGATATAATACAATGACTTCTTAAAATATTGCGGATGAATTCAACTTCACCGTGTATATGAAAAAAATACTTTTATTTCAGTCCCATAAATATAGTCCATTTTGTTTAGTATACACACTAGGACTTATAAACTAGTGTTAGTACAGTCAACAGCAAAAGTAGATGATCAAAATTAGATATTCAATACTAATTAACGGAGTTCAAGAATATATGGCAGCTGTACTAGTAGTAAATGTGGTATAATTTACAATCACAAACTTAAGAATCACTCCGACGCCACACAGTTCTCTGGCGTAAACTCCGTTCGAAGCTGTCCCAACTATCAGCTATAGTTTTCAGTCGCTGTTGGGGCTGGCGCTTACCCTGAATATTATGGAGGCGCAATGCATGATGGCGTGAAAGCTGTCTATTCTGTGAAAATATTATTGTATTGTACGCGCAGAGCGTTGTATGCCAGGAGCCCTCTGACTTCCACGACCCAGTTGTTAGGTAATACAAAGCCCAAGACTGGTTGTTAGACTTTCAGACTTCTAACTCAATCAACTCCTATCGTAGTCCACTGCTGGACATGGGCCTCTCCCAGGCTGCGCCACAACACCCTGTCCTCCGCCTTCCGTATCCAGTCTGTCCCAGCCACCTTTTTAAGGTCATCGGCCCATCTAGCTGGGGGGCGACCCAAACTACGCTTGCCTATGCGCGGTCTCTACTCCAGGACTCGTCTGCTCCACCGGCCATCGGCCCTTCGACAAAGTTGGCCAGCCCACTGCCACTTCAGTTTGCTTGTCTGCAAGCTATGTTGGTAACTCCGATTCTTTTCCGGATAATTTCATTCCTGATTTTATCCTTCAAAGAGACTCCAAACATAGCCCGCTCCATAGCGCGCTGAGCGACCTTGAATTTGTAGACCAGCCTGACACCGAAAAGTGCCTGTAATTGGTTTATTTGAAATAAACGCTTTGAGTTTGAGTTAGACTGTAAGTGTTAGCGTACATGACAAAAAATTGACTTAAAATATTTGTGGGTTGCAACATTGTTATTTTGTATATATTTTACGCTTTTTGTTGTGGCAACCCGGGGCTGACGGGTGGAGGGAAAAAAAGGCGGGAAGAATGAGAGATGACAAAAATAAGAAAAAGCGGCCCGCGCGTCTTTTAAAAATACGATGTTGAGAAGTTACAATAAACTGAATAACAAGTATACGAGTGTTTAATTCTATCATAGGCTTGTAACTAACGACCCTATAACAGTTCCAGGAATTAAACCAGTGTCTCCTAGCTGACATTTGCAATCACACGTGGATTCCCGAGTGTGGTTATTATGATAGGAGGAAACATACCAGACTGTTCATAGATGAGTGTGATATGTACGAATATAACTGTGATAATAATATGAGTGAGTATGTATGTATAATGTACTATGTAGCATAAATGTCAGAAGCGAAACAAGAAAAAAACCTTCAACAAATAATCATTCCTTCCATTTTCAAATTCGAAGCCATTTTGAATTTAAAAACATTTTTATGGATTTAAAGTCTGTCAAAATCACAAAAAAACAAGTGAAAATCGAAATAAAAAAAGAATTATAGGTTGCCAAACAGAGTAGTCTCATGACCTAAAAGTTTATAGATGGCCATGCTTCAATTGGTATATATAGTACCTACCGCGGCTGCATGCCAATACAAAGACTGCACGTATACTCTGAAGAGGAAAGCAGACGAATACAGTAACCTTGACTTAATCATATATTTCACTAGGTATGTAATATTATAACTCTGTAAGTCCCACGGCGGATTCGGAAAAGTATGTAATTCCATAAACCAAACGGGTACAAATCCTAGACCCAGACAGCTTCTAAGAATTTCTTAATCTAAAACTCCTAAACGATTGGCCGATCCGATAGAAACCTTTTACCCCACTGTTAGCAGAAGCGTACACTATCCTTTAACGTGACTTGCTTGCTATCGTTTTGTTCCCTCTCTTTCTATTATATACGGGTGTGTGTGTGCGAGCAAGTATCGCAAAGAACTTCGTTTCCAAAGTGGTCCCCCGACCGCACAAGCAATTTTTTTTTAATACTAACGTCAGCTTATGATTCCAGGATATATTTTTACGAACTATTCGGAATGCTTCGGACCTGCGACCTGTCCAAGTGTTCCAAGTCTATTGACAAGAGTGCAAGGCTTTTATATCTACTACGCAGACGGGAGAAGGATGCTTTACCATCCACCTGCTGGAAGATCCCAAACAAATCACATGTTTCCGTTTCTAACCACTGAAACAACTGTCAAGACTCGTTCCACTAATCATAATGAGAGGAGGAGGTACACGCCAGAGAAGACGGGGAGGTACAAGCCCTGGACTGATCCCCCATGTGCTCCTTGTGGGAGAACGCATACTAAGGCACCACTTCAGTCGCATGCAACACTCTCTCAGTACTGGCCTCCCTTAGAACTTCCAACGGGAATGTTCTTTCCGTGGGCAACTCAAAGCACTAAAAAACCAACTACAAAACAAAACACGGAACCCACCACCACAAAACGCACTACAAAAAGCACCGCAAAACGTACTAAAAAACGCACTAGGAAAGCTAAACGAACTACTCAGGTAATTGACAAATCAAGAAAGATTTTAATTGTTAGGTTTGCTCTAACTGTAGAAAAAAACTACGACAACACGGCGCGCCCGGCCAAATTACTGTTAATGTTTTCGGTCATTTCCTGACGAAAAAATTGTATGTAGTTGTGAGTATTCGTGTTTAGTAGCAGGCCGGCAGCAACATCCGCTGTGAGTCGCGGTGGTGCTTTGTAATTACTTTTATAAATACTTTCAAACGTTTTTAATTTTGGAGGGGTGGGCCATGTTATCGTAGTTTACCTCTACTTAGGCAGCGTGAATTGACAGTACGGTGAAAAGTAGCTCCCACATCCCTAATGGAACAATAGATACGAATTCCAGTATAAGTGTGCGAGATACTATTATCCAAATGTCAACGAAACTGAAAACTGCGCAGTTGTTGCGTAACACTCTATTAATTATTTATTTTTTGATAATTCGACAGCATTCATTGCATTATTTACGTAGTTCGACACACGAGTTTTTCAAACACATAAACCAATGGAGGGTTCTCTGCCTTTTCGCCGAAAATTGTTTGCCAGATTTTCACTTGCTAACCAACGTTTCGCAGAATTTTATTTCGCCGAATAATCATTTGCCAACTTATCATATAATTTTGTTTTATTTCTCAACCTCACAGTTACCAACTGTACGTTCGGTCTGCTTTTCATAATGACACTTTTTAAAATGTAAACTTTGAAGTAGCAGAATGTTTAAGTTTGCGTAATATTCATTTAGTTGTTTATTGTTTACCAAATCTAGTTGGGTTTCGTTTAATAGTTATGTAATATTATGTGGATAAGGTAACCGAACCTAATTTAACTGTTTCCTTTCGCGATTCGCTTCTGGCACATCGCCGGCCGCTGCCGCGGCACGCTCGCTTCGCTCGCTCGGCTCGTGCGTTGTTTGTCATACTCTAACCTAACCTAACCTATCGTAACCTTAGACTTCTGTTGTATACTTATTACAAAAAACTTATTTGTTTTAGGTAAGCTCAAGAACAGGAAATGTTACACTGATAAAAAGTCATTCGTCTAATAGTTGTGTGGCCTAGTGAAATGGTTGACAAATGATTAATGTACCAAACGTTTTTTGTCATTATAATAATCAGCTTAACAATAATTCTACCAAATGAAACGTTGTCATACAAAAATTTGTTAATCGTTAGTTGTCAAAGTGAGACATCGGCGAAACGTTGGTTGGCAAGTGATAATCAGGCAAACAATTTTCTGCGAAAAGGCAGGACACCCCAATGGAGATCTTCAAAATTCTTCTGATTGTGAACGAAAGAATAAAAATATTTTGACGCGGTTGGGTGAACCTAACAACAAGATAAAAATCTTGACTTTCATTATCGCATTGGAGAGCAAAATCCTCTTATTGATAAGAGAAAAAAACACCAAGCTTCTCCAGTTGTAGTAATAAATTTTCAGTATAAAAAAGAAGTCACTAAATTCTTAAACCAATTTTAAGAAAAAATCAGCTGTTCTGTGCATTTATGTTCAAATAAATCGTATGGAACGGTTGTTTTTTTTCTTGATTCGAGACGTGAAAGGGCTGATACTCGTACACACAGAAAGGAGGCACTGAAGCTCATAGTCCGGACATGACAGTGTGTTAATGAGTTCATATAAGATGTAGGTACACATCGATATTTTTTTCAACTCCGACGGAACACGGTCCGTCCACGTCTCGGGCACGGCCCTTTATACATCTTTAATAGTCAAAATTACTCATAGCAATGAGACATTTTTTCCGTTTTAGGACAAAAACTGTTGTTTTGGTTTACGAAAGTAATCAATCTGCCTAGCCTTTTTCCAACTATATTGGGGACGGCTTCCAGTCTAACCGGATACCGCAGCGGCATACCAGTATTTTACTTGGAGCGACTGCTTGTCTGACCTACACAACCCAGTAACTGGGTAATACTATACCCCTTGGTAAGACTGGCTGTCAGATTTTCGGGCCTTTGACAACCCGTAACAACTGACAAAGATGCACAAATGACAGCCGGGACCAACGGTTAAACGTGCTTGCCGAGGCAGTACGGTACGGTGTACGAAAGTACTGATTAAAAATAAATATATGTTTTTGTACAGGTTATTCGAACGGGAACGATTGGGACGGTGATCTTAAAAAAAGAGACAGTCTGGAAAAATGGCAGGAAGGTATTCAAGGTCGTCAAAGGATATAAGGCTGCCATTATCACAACGGCGGTCCACGACTCCGATTTTTTGGAGTAATCATTGAAACAAGTTGATCAAGTGAATCAAGCTATCCAGAACTGTCAAATTTTTTCAATTAAAAATGAACCTTATGTCTTTGCAATAAAGTTGAAATACTATCAAAGAAATTTTACAGATTGTGGTAACTTGATGTGCTGGCCTCTGTACATGACTTAGAATTATATCATTTAAAAAAAAGTTAATGTGGCGAAATCTGGGAGCGGTTCTAATACCGTAAATAAAGTTTTAAGTTTTCTTGGTTGTTTGTTAGTTCTAGCATCAAGTAAATCTATATACTAATAATCTATACTAATATTAATATTAAATAACGGGTCCCACGGGAAAGACCACGGGAGCGAAGCCGCGGGCAAAGTGCTAGTAATAATAATAATATTATAAAGAGGAAAACTTTGTTTGTTTGGTTGTAATGAATAGGTTCGAAAACTACTGGACCGATTTTAAAAATTCTTTCACCGTTGGAAAGCTTAGTTTTCTAGGAGTAACATAGGCTACTTTTTATCCCGGGAAAAATAACGGGTCCCACGGGAAAGACCACGGGACCGAAGCCGCGGGCAAAGTGCTAGTAATAATAATAATATTATAAAGAGGAAAACTTTGTTTGTTTGTTTGTTTGGTTGTAATGAATAGGCTCAAAAACTACTGGACCGATTTTAAAAATTCTTTCACCGTTGGAAAGCTTAGTTTTCTAGGAGTAACATAGGCTACTTTTTATCCCGGGAAAAATAACGGGTCCCACGGGAAAGACCACGGGAGCGAAGCCGCGGGCAAAGTGCTAGTATATTATACATACATACATAATCAGCCTATGATATTCCCACTGTTGGGACACAGGCCTCCTCTCTTCGCGAGGGACTGGCCTGTAATCCACCACCCGGGCCCAGTGCGGGTTGGTGGATAAGCGTAAATACAATGTACCCATTTATATTATAGATGTTTTCTATAAGTGTGGTCAGTCTATGGATAATTTAGGCGATACATTATCAAGCAATTTGTTGTGGAGAGTAAGCAATACCACATTTTTGTATTTAAAATATTGGGTAGATTGGATTTTTCAATATTGAATCTTGTTTTCAAATCATAAAGGTTTAAACTTCATTAAAATATCAATGCTCAGAAAATCGTCGTTCTTTTCAATTCAATGGGATCCTAACGAGACTGCATATTAAATTCTGAATAAGAAACCCTCTTCAATAGACATCTTGATTAGTTCTTTATAGAATTTCGATTCTAACATTCTTCAGTGAATTGAAAAAAAATTAAAGAAAACTTAAGTAGTATATTCATCTTAATTTTTCATTAAGTTTGTATGGTACTTTACATCTTTTATGACGTAAATATTCATGTATTGTTACTTATTTTCGCTTAATATTTTATATCTTGAAGTAAATTTATTTATTTATTTAAACTTTTCGCACACAATAAAGGTACAAAGGCGGACTTAATGCCTTAGGCATTCTCTACCAGTCAACCAAGGGTGGTGAAGAGATTAGATGGCAGGTGCTTTAAATAGTAGGAACATACAAAACATTGAGACTTGAATAAAATGGGTACATAAATAGGTTAAAACCTATTTATGTACCCATTTTTTTTTGTATTTATTCTGGAGTTGTTAATCATTTACGCAAAGTAAATCTATTTACAGCCATATAATTTATATCTATGGTTACAGCGGTGAGCGTCGCTAGGGCTCAAAGTGGTGTCAGCATTTGAAGGGTCCCATGAGTGTCGAAGCCTGCCGGGTCAGCGGAATTGTCCGAAAGGGTAACCGCTACCCCCGAATTTAAACTAACGAAGGACTATGGATGGGTTTTATTCACTAAGTCTGACACTCCTTTCCGCTCCACTCACAGCGGGAGGTCATTTAATGATTTCCCACCCTCAAAAAAAAGGCTCAGGTTGATTTCGAATCTAGTCAGACCATAACTTTTATACGTAAGTGTTTGGATGTATCTAAAGTTGGTCATTTTAAACCATTCATATAATTATGTCATTAAGATACTAAAAGATATCACTGCCAATCCGTATGATGTTAATTATATTGAAAACCTCTTTGATTATGTACCTCGAATTCATTACGAAGATCAAGGCAAATAGTATGAGGAAGAAAACATAAATTACACGTACAGTGCATAAACAAAACCATTTACACTCGTGTTTTATCACACGCAATAAAAGGCTGAAACATTTCACAATCAAACTGAATTTATTTTTCACGCTTACTGTAATGTTACGATTGGTTTGCAGCGATTTTATACAAACATTGGTGACCAACACCTTCTCCGAATTACGCAAATTTTAATACAGAATAGAAAAAGTCGGTTTGTTATATCGATACAAAATGTATATCTAACAAAATTATGATAGTGGTAAATGAAAACTCATTCAACAATGAATAAAAATAAAATATATATTTTTGCAAAATGTTTATTGAAATTATTATAGCTCTATGTAAGTGTTTCAAAATGGTTTCCTTAATTCACATTTTCTCTGGTGTGATTTTTTTTTGTAGGAACTATAATTTTGTCTAATTTCAGCTTGCCTTTTTATTCAACCAACAATACATCATTTCATTGGGGTATGATCACTTATTATGTAATTTTAAATAAGCAAAAAAAACTGTTTTTTTAATCTCATTTTATTATGGCTGTTCCTACAGGATTTTGATGAATGCACCGCTTCAAAAGTTTGCAACCACACATGGACACCCATCTGTGGTCATCTTGAAGAAGAATCAAGCTACAGACTATTTTTAGATGACTGTGATTTACACGAGTATAATTGTGATAATAATACAAGTAAGAACGAACAACATAAAATACTAGTTACATTAAAAATAACAATGTTGCTTAGGGAAGCACCATTTTGAAATATTTTCTAATTTCAGCATATGTTGAAGTAGATACTAAAGTATGTAGTACAAAGTGTACCCAACGTGACCATGCTGAAACGGTTACAACTCCTATGCCACCCACTACCCCCACTTCTAAGGTAAGCACTTATATGACTACTGAAGAAATTAATACTGAAACAACTAAAATTACAAGTACCACAGAAGTTATTACAACGACTAAAGACAAGACTGATACTTCTACTATATTTGTAGCTCCGACGACATTAGAGACGACAACAGAAGAACCTGAAACTCCGAAAGCCACAGCAACTACTGCCGAAGCAACTTTTATTACTAATGATTATACATCTTCAGACGTAACTACTGTCAACCCAGAATTACTTTCAATGATTAATCAAAATGATATTAATGACGATGAAAACACAATTCCTAAAGAAGAGACATTTTCAACCAGTGTCACTACACCTACAAAGCTCAAACCAGATTGCTATCCTAAGCGCTGCACCTTACCTTCTACGTGGGAAACAACATCCGTGGGTGAAACTAGAGATTTTGTTCAAATACTCAGAGAACGTTACGGCGATAGGATTAAATTCTTAAGGGATACCACCCATTTTCCCAAACAGCCTACATATGCCAGAAAAAGTGAAGCCTTTATACCTGGTTATCACATGGAAAGACGAAAACAGTATTATGCAAATAAACTAGAAACATAAAACACTTGAACATCAACATTCTCAGTTCATTGACGATTTTTTTAATGTAGTAGTCAACGTTTTGCTTTTACATACAACTAGCTGACCCGACAGACGTTGTCCTGTCTTAACTATGATACCTACCTTACCTACCCTACCTACCCTACCTACCCTACCTACCCTACCTACCCTACCTACCCTACCTACCCTACCTACCCTACCTACCCTACCTACCCTACCTACCCTACCTACCCTACCTACCCTACCTACCCTACCTACCCTACCTACCCTACCTACCCTACCTACCCTACCTACCCTACCTACCCTACCTACCCTACCTACCCTACCTACCCTACCTACCCTACCTACCCTACCTACCCTACCTACCCTACCTACCCTACCTACCCTACCTACCCTACCTACCCTACCTACCCTACCTACCCTACCTACCCTACCTACCCTACCTACCCTACCTACCCTACCTACCCTACCTACCCTACCTACCCTACCTACCCTACCTACCCTACCTATGTGCAATAAAAATATTTTTCTCATACAAACTTTGCCACCCCTTGTAACCCTTTTAGGGGTTGAATTTCCAAAAAATAATATGCCTATGTCCTTCTCATGAATGCAAACTATCTACATACCAAATTTCAGCAAAATCGGTTGGGTGGTTTAGGCGTGAAAAGGTAACAGACAGACAGACAGACAGAGTTACTTTCGCATTTATAATATTAGTGTGGATAATGAGTGGGCTTACAATAAAAAATCTGAAAATATCTTGGTTTAATGTTTGCCTCAAAAAAATCTAACCGGATGCAGCTGAGTAACAGGGTAATACGATAGCCCTTAGTAAGACTGGCTGTCAGACTTTCGGGCTTCTCACTACCCGTAACGGCTGTCAAAGATCCACGAATGACAGCCGGGACCAACGGCGTAACGGAGGAGTCTCGATATGTAAAGATGGTCACACATCCACATAATGTTTCCTTCAAATTCTGAAAATTTATAAGATTCTCTTTATTTGTTCTTCATCAATGATACAGATAGAACAACAAAATAATTAACATATCATTGATCGTAACGCCCCGTTTTTGTATGGTTGTTACATTAGTAATTAATGGTAACTTGAGAAAATGGTATGTTTTGAATTAAAATCCCATGGAAAAAAAAACTTCATTGGGAAATGAAGTTTTTTTATAAAGTTATCTACAATTCATATCCATTAAATACCAAAAAAGACAAACGGTGTGGCCGTATAATTGTTCTTGAAACTGATTATCTTTAACGACCTTTAATTCGTTGTACGTGGTGATTCTGGCCAGCACACAATACTAATTGCGGCTTTTAGTAACAATTTGTCTACAATCACGACATTGACTTGATATCCTTTTGACAAAGGAGTTCGTATTTGGTGTCTAAGATCTCAGACATTGATCGTCCCACGTGATATATAAATGCTACTAGTTCTTTTAACATTTGTTCATTCATCCTGGTTAGAATCATTAAGGCTAGTTTAGTTATCTCTGTATACTTCACTGGTCTAAGCAATTTATGTCTAGATAACATTAGAATGCAAATCTGGATCGTTCGGTATATGTTGGTAAATGTCCAAATCCTGTGCCGAGTGCCAAATACATTGCATCGTGTTTGGAATTGATTGAATGTAAATGTTGAATACGAACATTGGGTAAAAGTTATACGTGTTCCAATATTTAGATCATTGTAGGTATAGTTACGTACCAAGAAGAAGTAAAAACTGTAAAGGGCAAACCAAAACACACGTAACATGAAGAAAATTTCGAACGAGCCTCTTTTTATTTTTTTGAAGGCTGAGAAAGCAGCCAATGATCCCTCCCGCTCTGGTTCGAGCGAAAGGGAGTGTCAGACTCTTACTGACTAAAACCCATCCATGTTCCTTCCGTAGCCCTTTATGTTCCGGGGTAGCGGTAACCCTTTCAGACAATCCCGGTTACCTGTCAGGCTCTTTTGGGCCCCGTCATATGCTGACACCTCCTTCGCAAGCATAACTGTTTCTCAGAAGGAGGTGACTGCCTTCCACTACCTCCCGCTTCGGACCATGGCTTGCACCAGGGCCGGGCGCGAGAGTTGCCTCTAAGCCGATTTTTAAGTAAACATGGTCCCAATGGTATTATTATCGCAGTTGTTTGTCGCTAGATACTTTTGCCTCGAGTTACCCAACTTTGTCTCCACAAAAAACCCAAGTAAGTTTGCCAATTCTTTTTTTGATTGCAAAAAAAAGTCACATGACAATTTATAATTTTTGATAATTCTATTCGAAATTCAAAAATTACGTCATAACAATTTGCAACAATGCAGTTAAGTGGTCCAAGTAAGCTAATGTCAAGGCCGCCATTGTTGCGATCGCAGATACGAAAATGGTAAGAGCTGTGGAATTACTCCGCGAATTATATGTTGCAACTGTTGGTGTTGCTAGAATCACATGACGGGCTATGATTGGTATTGCGTTACTCTGAGATTTACTGGCCCTTTGTGTAGTTATGCTTTATTGCTTTGCATATTATGCGTTGAAGGTAAAATACATTCTTTGATCGTTCTGTTGGATTAGAGGACTGTGGTCACAAATATGAGCCTGAACTGTTTTATAGGGATCGCTCAGCTTTTATCAATAAAACACAATAATATTAATCAATGAGAGAGGTATTAGCAGAGTTAAGTAAACTGTGGGACGCCCCGAAGCTTGCTGGACCGATGGAGTCGAAAAAAGGTAGCTGGGACAGACTGGATCCTGTGCTGAAGCACAGCCTGGGAGAGGGCTAGTGGACAGATAGGCTGAGTTGATTGATTGTTAAATAACTCTAGGATACTATTTTTAATGTTGTAAAATAGAATACAATTTTGCAGCCCCTCATAAAGCAAATCCGCCTTTGTACCTTTATTGTGTGCGAAAAGTTTAAATTAATAAATAAATAATAAATCCTCTAACAATAGATGATGCCAAACTATACTCTATTTGCAAAATAACTTCAATTAATGGGTAATATTGTTAAAATGACTGCATTTTCGAGTAATTTTTTGAGTCTTAATCTAGATAAATGTAGTCTTGTGTCGAGAACTAAATAAGTTACATTGTTTTGTATTGATATGTATAAATAACGAAGTTTATATCAACGTTTATATTGAAATAACGATAGTAGGGTGATAAATGTTAATTTTTTATAATGTTAGTGAACTTGAATAACACGTCTTGGAATGTTTCTAACAACAGTACATTTTGAACTATCAAATTATCATTATCTTATAAACAATTTTTCATTTAAGTTGTTAGGTTTTATTTATTGCTGTAATATTTTAAAAGCAGTACTTAATTATGGAGATGTGATTGTTGGCCTAACGTGGCTTGTAAAAATGTCAGGCATTAATAATTTATCAAAGAGTATAGGGTTGTCAAAATAAAATCCAAATGTTAATGGAAATGTTTATTAATGAAGAGCTTTTTGATATTATCATCATACTAAATAGCATTGATATAATTTTGACGAATAATTTAACGCCCTCTTGCTCTTATCCCAGTGAATTTGTGTCAGCAGTAAGTATCCTATGTATTAATACAGGTTCTGGACTATCTGTGTGCCAAATTTTATCTAGATAGGTTTACCCGTGCTAGCGTGATTGAGTTTGTTACTCATCCATCGCATCGATTACTGACAAATGCTTGCACTGCAGGACAGGTCCACTCAAACATGCGCGGTTCTTTCTTCAAAAGACCGTATCAGACTCGGACCTACATGGTCTACATATGATCTGGCAAATATTTTATTTCTACTAAGTTTATTATGGCTTTTCGTCTCAGAGCAGTTAGACAGGGAGCACCATCTAGCTTATAATAAAAAAAAATGCCTGCCTGCCTGCCTAGCCTTTTCCCAACTATGTTGGATCGGCTTCCAGTCTAACCGGATGCAACAGAATACCCGTATTTTACATGAAGCGACTACCTATATGACCTCCATAACCCAGTAACTGGGTAATACGATACCCCTAGGTAAGACTAGCTGTCAGATCTTCGGGCTTCTGACGACCCGTAACGACTGTCAAATATGCACAAATAAATGACTTAATGATGTAAAGATGGTCACCCATCCACGGCCAGCCTCGACAAGCGTAGCTTAACCTGATAGATCGACCTGTGCGACTGCTAATACTTAGCCACGAGCTCCTCCAAAAAAAAATAATGTGACGTGTAAAAGTGATTCCAATATGATTTCACCCATCCAAACTTTCGCATTTATAATGGCAGCAAGATTTGAGTTAGCCACAGTTTCAGTGAGTGTTCACCCAGTCCAGTCATATCATCTTTCACACAATCAATCCACCCTTTCTTCGGGCTTCTTAAAGCCTTAACTGAAACATGATACTTATTACATGGTAGTATTTTGCCCATAAATTCCTTGCAGTAATCAACACGGTAGCCTATATGTTGGAACTAATTATAGAATCTATTTAGATAGTGACTTGTCGGCTTCATGTACCAGTTAATGCGATAATCGTATGCTGTCGATATTCTGTCGAACTTATAGTGTTTACCTTCGAGAATCAGGTTAATCTTGTCTCTAATTCCAAGTTCTGTAGATATATTGTGTAATTGCAGAGATAAGATAATGGATTGCAGGGTTTTAAGTAATTTATCTGGCATTTCGAATGATCCTTATACTTACTGCATAAGGTGAAAGTTACACACGTTTTCTTGCCATTTGTCAGTATCAGGCTGTATCAATCTGCCGAGCCTTTTCTCAACTATTTTGGGGTCAGCTTCCAGTCTAACCGGTTGCAGCTTAATACCAGTATTTTACATGGCACGACTGCCTATCTGACCTCTACAACCCAGTAACTGGGTAATACGATAGCCCTTGGTAAGACTGGCTTTCAGATTTTACGATAGCCCTTGGTAAGAGGCTGCTGACCACCCGTAACGATTGACAAAGATCCACGATTGACAGCCGGGACCAACGGCTTAACGTGCTTTCCGAGGCATGGATGAGTCTCGATATGTAAAGATGGTCACCCATCCACGGACCAACTCCGGCAAGCGTAGCTTAACCTGAAGTCTCGATCGGTGCGGCTGTTATTACTTAGCCACAAGCGCATCAAGCTGTATGTTGATCAAAATATGATTCGCGATCGAAGCATGTACGCATTTACAGAATTATAATTCAAATCATACCTCCGTCACCATTTTGGGAGCAATGGTGATGAAATTAAAAACAAGTGACTGGCTGGGTTCGAAATCACGACCTACAACTTGTAAGTCGGGACAGATACCATTGGGCTACCACAGCTCGAAGGCTAGGTAGATGATATAAAAACTTTTTACTTCGCCACGCATAATTTCTCTGAAAGTTCGAGTTTCTCGTTGCTGGCCTTTTCCCATTTTAAATATTTAAATATAAAGTTTCCATTTTGCATTATTTTATTAATAGAAAAGAAACAACTACAATTACTTAGTAATGGTCCGTGTTGAACTTTCAAAGGTGGAAAATTTTAATGCTGAGTGGTTGTTTTCTTGGAAAAGACTTTCGTGTCTACCCTCTTTTGAACTTTAAATGTTGAAGGTATTAAAAGCTAAGTTAGTGTGTTTCTAGGAGTTTATATTCAGGTGAAAACGATTTTTGAGATTAAGCTTTAATTAAATTGTAATAACCATTTCACTGATTTACTTTGTAATACATAGCTTGTTGTAGAAAAATAAAACGTTGTAAGGAGCTTAGTAATGATATTATTACTACAGCATAATCAGCGTATTATGTTCCCACTCCTGAGACATGGGCCTTCTCTCTGTAAGAGAGACTAGCCCTGTAGTCAGGCCATAATCTAGCATGCAGGCCCTGTGTGGGGTGGTAGATGTCACATGTCTTCGATTTTTTTTCTAATATTAATAAGGCTAAGTTGTACTACTATTAACAATATATGGATGCAAGTGCACATCAAGCTATCCCTAACTGTCAAATTTTCTCAATTAAAAATGAAACTTATGTCTTTTCAATAAAGTTGAAATACTATCAAAGAAATTTTACAGATTGTGGTAACTTGTTGTGCTGGCCTCTGTACATTAGGTACAATATAATCAAAAGGACCAAAATGGTTGTATGTACAGAGGCCAGCAAGTTACCCCAATCTGGCAAAATTCTTTGATAGTTTTGTAACTTTATTACTTAAGCAAGTATATGGTTCATTTTCAATTGGAAAAATTGACAGTTTGGGATAGTTTGATGTGCTGGTGTCTGTAAAGCTGTAATAGTAGGTAGGTAAAGGCTCACGACTCGTGACTCTAGTCGAAAAAATTCTATGAAAACTTTGTACAAATGATTCTACTAGAATCGTGTTACAGCATCTTGTTGAGAATGTCTACGAAAGCCTTAAAAGAACTTGAGAACGAAGTAATACAAAGCTTTGAAGTCATTGGTTTCCTGTTGAAGGCAAAGTTAGCGGTAAATAAAGGTAAAGTTGCGCAATTTCACGAAGCGATGGCGCACTTCTTTCCCTGTTCTTTTTCAAAATTATTATGTTGGCGAAGCCATTCAATTGTTTGTCACCGTCAACAGCTAGTACTAACTGCTGCCCGCGACTTTGTCTGTGATCTATAATGAAAAATAGCCAAAGTTCTAACCAAGGTCATGGTCTACCTATGTGCCAAATCTGTTTAACCGATACACAAAACGTAACAAACAAAATAATAAACGTTAGAATTAATTAGGTATTATATTAGTTAGGATTAAATCAAATGTTCATAAAAACCAACTTATGCTTAATTAATAATTATTATGAAAAACAACCTGTTTTTGGTGCTTACATATTATTATTGGTTAAGATAACTAAGGTACCGTAATCACATATTTTTAATCTTAAGGTACGAGGAAAATTCATTTCCTTTTATGACACAAATTCTATGCTGCCACTATTTCCACTAGTTGTAAATTACTAAAGCATGTGTCATAAATTCATATTTAAAAAAGGATAGTTACGAAAAGCGTACATTTTGTACTAACTATCAACTTACTATAGATTTTAGGCAACATTACTTGCAATGGTTGGGTAAAAAATGTTGGGAAAGTCGAAAAAGCGAGTTAAACTCCATTATGTTTCCAAGTTCTACCAAAATAATTCATAAAAACCTCGCTAGAAAATCCTCCTTTGTGAATTCATTTGACAAAACCAGCATTTCCTTTTGTCAAATGAATTCGAAAAAGGTTTAACTAATGCACTTAGTTCTTTGAGTAGCCAAAACAAAATAACCTAATCTATTTTCTTTCTTTAAATTTCTAGCGAACAGATGATTCAATGGTTGGGAAAAAGGTGGACAGTCGTCGAAAAAGGTTGTTAAATTCCATAAACAAGGTCTCGTAAGCTCTATTCAAACATTTCATAAAAACAACACAAGACTTAGCAAGCTGATGTCACCAAACGTTTATTTAAAACCAAACTGTACTTATTACGAAAGCTGTGGCGTATTTAAGTCACGTCTGAGGTCCGAAGTGAAGGACATGCAAATAGATTACTCTTATCTGTAGTGGCGGCTGATGTTTACGTGAAACTGGGTTAAGAGCTTCTTTATTATATCTATGGTTAAGACTATGGTTGGCGTATTGGTTGAAGCTGCGTTTAAGCGAACGTTATTTTATTATTGTCCGTTCTAAGAGTATTTGATGAAAATGTAAACAAACAGATCAGATAAAAACTGAAATTCTAATTTTAAATCACTTTGCTTTTGGCTATTTTTTATTTTTTTTAAAGAGGTGTGATATAAAGTTAAATACGTACGATTGCGTAAGAATATAACCCGATGGAACGGACTATGGATGCTGAGTCATCAAAGGGAATATAATTAAATGTTGGTCTATACTCACTGTATTGGTTTAGGATGTTAATGAAAGGATAATTATGTACAGTCTACAGCACATCAAGTTACTACAAAATGCCAAATTTTCTCAACCGAGTTTAAACTTAAAAATAAACCGTAAGGTTTAAAATCATTTGGAGAAATTCGACAATTTGGTATAACTTTATGCGCAGGAGACCGTACAATGGACCGAAAATGGACGAACCGATAATAGATAATAATAAATAAGCGGCAGGTTTCTTATTTCACAACGGGAAACTCCATTTTTAGCTTAATTAGCCTACAAAGTTTTAACTGGAACACAGACGTCATCTCTTCAAGAGGGAGTGGGCTATAATCACAGAAGAGATAAACATCTTTATCTGTTCTGTGGCTATAATCAACGGGCCCAGTGCGGGTTGGTAGATGTCACATGTCTTCGATTTAATGTTTCTAAGACATACCGGTTTCCTCAAGTTATTTTCCTTCACAGTTTTCACAGCAGTGTGGAGATATAATTATTTACAATAATTATAGTGCTTGGCTGGGTACGAACCCACGATCTACAAAAAATCAAGACCGTTACCACCGGGTCACTACTGTTCTCACCTTCGGCTCTTGAAGGAATACCTACATTTTCAAAAGGTTTCTTATAATATTCAATTTAAACGCTCCTTAGGTAGGTAATGTATTGTTCTTATCATAATGTCAGCACGTATCCGTTCACTGCTAAATAGGATCTCCTCCTTCGTGGAAACATAACCAAAAAGAATTAAGAATATTTTTTTTGTTTGTTTTTTTTTGAGATTTGTGGATTTAAGGTAATTTTCTTACTAACCCTATGGACTCCGTTCTGAAATAAAAATATTCTATTCTATTCTAATATTCCAATCTAACTGAAGACCTTAGTAGGTCCCTCGTCTTTGAGCTCTCGTAAACCAAGTATTACACATATTCTCATCCGAATACAACGTACGAAATGTCGCAACGCTCCATACATATTTATATGTGTTGTTGTACATCGTTTGACCTGCATTTGTACCACTGGGCAATGTCCTCACCTGCCTTGTACCACTGTGCATTATTACGTAAACTGCAATACGAATTGAGAGCACTTTTATAGAATTCTATTTTCGTATTGTATTGTATTGTGTAAAATAAAGTTAAGTATAAAATTTGGGAGGTCTTTATTTAGTATCAAAGCTTTTGAGTTATTTTTGTTCTGAATTTGGTGGCGTCATTTGTTTCCGTTTGAGTTTGTATTTATATAATAGTTGCCATGTTATAAATAAATAATAAATAAATGTTATTTTTGAAACAAAAGAAAATCGCTCTGGTTATTTTATATTTTGGGAAAAATTTTGTAAACTTGGGACTGTTATAAACAAAGGCAACCAAAAAGTTTGTATGCGGTTACCTAATAATTTCGCCATTGATTTATTTTGTAGTAATAAATATAATATTACTATAATTTGAAAAGACTGGTACCTGTCTATTTACGTATAGACAGGTACCAGTCTTTTCAAATTATATTCACATTCATCTTTCTGAAAATTATACCCATATAAACTGCCTAGCCCTTTCCTAACTATATTGGGGTCGGCTTCCAGTCTAATCGTATGCAGGTCAATACCAGTACTTTACATGGAGCGACTGCCTATCTGGCCTCCATAAACCAGTAACTGGGTAATACGATCCCCCTTGGTAAGACTGGCTGTCAGATTTTCTGACTGTAACGACTGTCAAAGATGCACAAATGACAGCCAGGATCAACGGCTTTTTTTTTTTTTTTTAAGGCTGGGAAATCATCCAATGACTGCTCCCGCTCTGGGTGGAGCGGAAGGGAGTGTCAGACTCTTACTGACTAAAACCCATCCATGTTCCTTCCGTAGCCCTTTATGTTCCGGGGTAGCGGTAACCCTTTCGGACAATCCCGCTTACCCGGCAGGCTTGGCCCTGAGGGGCCCCTTCATATGCTGACATCTCTTTGAGGCGCGCGTGGAACATATACGCGCCGTACGGCACGCGTGCGTTCCGAGGCACGGAGGAGTCTCGATATGTAAAGATGGTCCAATCGATGGACCAACCTTGGCAAGCGTAGCTTAACTTGGTGGATCGATCCGTGCGTGACCCATATATATAAGGTGGAAGCATTGTACTCATCGTTACGAACAACTTTTACTATGGTATGAACCCTGAAATCGCAAAAAATATGAGCACAGCAGTCTGCTGTTCCATACATTTTATTGAGTTACGTGTGCATAAATGCATGGAACAGCTGTACAATGAGTACAATGCTCCCACGAAATTCTTAGAGTTAATTTTTTACAACCTTATATACACAATAGCTGCTACCGCCTGGTTTCACCGGCTGCTCGGCTCTTATTGGTCACAGCGTGATGTAACACAGCGTATAGCCTTCCTCGATAAATGGACTATCCAACACAAACATATTTTTTCAATTCAGACCAGTAGTTCCAGAGATTAGCGCGTTCAAACAAACCTACTCTTCAGATTTGTAATATAATAGTATGGATAAAATATATCCATTATTATATTACATATCCATAATAACTTCTTGATAAAGCAAAACTACAAACCAATTCCTTCGCAGTAGTAACCAGCCAATTCAAAATTACACCCAGAGACGTCAAACATTCATGAGTAAGTAGCTTAGTAACAGCAAATGCGGATGTAAGCCATTACTTCGACGGAAGCCCGGAGCGGACGGAAATGAGCACAGCCAGCGAAGGCAAGCGGTTGAAGCGAATAAATCAAGCTTGATTGATAATATTGTTAACACTTCAAGACTGTTTTTTTTTACTTTATTGGTTGGTAATAGAGCTGGTTGATCTGCTAAGTATGGGTACAGAGGCCAGCACATCAAGTTACCACAATCTGTCAAATTTCTTTGATAATATTTCAACTTTATTGCAAAGACATAAGGTTCATTTTTAAATGAGAAAATTTGACACTTAGGGATAGCTTGATGTGCTGGCGTCTGTACTAGGGGACACAAAAGGAAAGTCCGTTCGAAGGATTTTAATAACAAGTTTATTATTATTTATTTATACACGGTGATTTTGAATTCACTGTTAACCTTCCAGGACGGCACGCCACCATAGTGGCGGTAAGACCCCTCTTTGAGGAGTGGCTAGAGAGGCGTTACGGCGCCCTCACCTACCGCCTGACGCAGGTTCTTACAGGACATACATGTTCTGGGAGGTTCCTGCTCATCATCAGGCGGGATTCACCATTCACCAGACACGGTGGAACATACGGTGGAGATCTGTCGCGCTTGGGCGGAGTGCCAACGTGGCCTCGTAGAGGCGATCGGCGGCGGCGGTGACTTATCGCGTCCGGCCCTGGTGCTAGCCATGGTCCTTAGCGACAGGGAGTGGGAGGCAGACACCTCCTTCTGCGAACCTGTTATGCTTGTGAAGGAGGTGGCGGAGTGTGACGACTCCACGCCACCGTAGACGCGGGCCTGCGGACGGAGAGTAATGGTTAGCTCACCGACCGATCGGGACCAGGACCGTACCGGATGGCGCGTTCGTGTTCCACGCGCGCTTCAAAGAGATGTCAGCAATAAGGAAGGGGCCCAGCGGGCTGAGCCTGCCGGGTAAGCGGGATTGTTTGAAAGGGTTACCGCTACCCCGGAACATAAAGGGATAAGGAAGGAACATGGATGGGTTTTTGTCAGTAAGAGTCTGACTCGTCTTCACTCCACCCAAAACGGTAGGGGTCATTTGATGAGTTCTCACCATAAAAAAAGGTTTTAAGTTACTTAGTAATAACATCCATGTTCCTTCCTTAGCCCTTTATGTTCCGGGGTAGCAGTAACTCTTTCGGACAATTCCTCTTACCCGGCAGGCTCGGCTCTAACGGTCCCCTTCATAATCTGACATCTCTTTGAGGCGCTCGTGGAACATGTACGCGCCGTCTAGCACGGGCCTGGTCCTGATCGGACGGTGAGCTACCCATTACTCACCGTCCGCAGACCCACGCCTACGGTGGCCGGGAGTCACCACGTGGCTCCTGACGCTTTCACACCCTGAAAGGTCAATAGTGAATAAAAAATCAGCGTGTAGGTTATTGGATGGTGTGTTTTATTTATATTAAGTGAGACGTGTGATTTGGATGACATCATTTAAAATAATACGAAAGTTATATGTTTCTACCTGCAGTGGATAGAAACTATGATACACTCATACATCGTCTCTACGATATCGATTATTATCCGCATGTTACGACACTACCACATACAACGTGGCGTTACAATGGTGACATTAATTTACATTTACACTAACGTTTTCACATTTTCGTTTCATGAAGGCATTATATTTCCATTTAAAGTTATTTTTACGTTAGAGAGCAACCTGTACTTAAAGAACTGTCGCGCAGCGGTCATTTGCCGGGGTCACGCACAGATCATAACATTCGCATTAATTCAATTAAAACGAATAAGCAACACTATTACGATGAAACAAATTAAATGCAAAAAGTAGGCGAATTGATTTTGATTGAATTTGTTTGATTTTTTTTTATTCCTGATTGCTTTAACCTGTCAACATTTATGTGATTAATGGGCACTAGCCCTACCCGTGTGTTAAATTAATATCACCAATGTAGCGCCACGTTGTATATATATAAACTCACGCTTTATCCCATGGGTGTTGGCATAATCTGCAGAGTGCCACGTGCGCCTTACACGCGCCGTGGTATACCAGGAATATATTTATAAAAGAGTTATTTATTTTCATTTATGTATTAAGAACTTAATATTAAGCCGCGTGGGTGTAGCGTGGGAAGGCTGCACTGGATGCCTTTATAAAGGTCATAGGAACGAGATCGATGCAAATCCTTATTCCGTTGTGGAATTATTCTGGAAGACATTTTAGAAACACTTACACTAACTTAGTTTAAACTTCCAAGAACTAATATATTCTCGTTTTCTGTATGCTTGATAAAAATTAATACTGGATCGGTTCATGAAAAATCTGTTGTGAAATTTTACGATTGATTCTTTGTACTTTATAAAATGAATGTATAATAGTTGCTATTGCTACATAACAATTAATAGTATTTTATAGATAGATCTACAGGAACCTGCTTGAGAGATATTTCTCAACAGCACGTGAAGCTATGTCAGAGGCCCATGGGCAGCATAAAAACCGATCCAGAAATCGACCACATCAGTGTACATTATAACAAAACGACACTGTCGACATGATCTGAAATATACGCGTGCCAACGACACAAAGAAGAAGTGTAAGTACATATATTTGGATATATCCATATCAAAACATAGCCCCACCTGAAATCTACACAGTCTGTCATACATAGCAGTAGAGCGGATATATATTATATCGGAAGTGACGAACAGAGCGCGGAAATAAACGTAGCCTTAGGCGATGTCAGAAGGAGAGCGTCTACTAATTCTGAGCTCGATTGTCTATTGAAGGCGATTCGAAAAAGTTTTGCGCCGACGATCGCGATTTATTGATAGTGTTTTTTTTTGCTGTTTGAATATTATTCTAGTTGCCAGACGAACGTCAATTCAACTTGAACTGTTCCTTACTTAGGTATATTTTGGTTTACTGGACAATAAATTATCTTTCTCTTTTCATCTTTTTCTTTCTTTTGTTCTTCTTTTTAACCGACTTCTAAAAAAGGAGGAGGTTCTCAATTCGGCTGTATATATATATATATATATTTTATGTTTGTTCGCGCATAACTCCGTTGCTTGCCAACCGATTTGAAAAATTCTTTTTTTTTTGGAAAGGGTATACTTCCCAAATGGTCCCATAAAAATTAATCGGACAAGCGGTTTTTGAAAAATCAACAATAATCTAAAAAAAAATCCGGGGGGGGGGTGGTTTGTGTAGGTACCACAACTAAAAAGTGAAAAATAAGAACTTTTTTACAAAAAATAAAACCGACTTCCAAAAAAACACTACAAAGTGAAAAATAATTTTGATTTCGGAAGTCGGTGTCGGTATTTTTTGTAAAAAAGTTTTTCTTGTATTATTGGTCGATGTTATTGCAAAATCATAGCTGCTATGAATATAAATGATTTTCATTAAGTTCACATACATTTTCACTGGTACAGACCTCCACCTAGGTATACCATACAAATATTATTACTTTAAGTATCTCAGTTTGGTTATTATAGTTAGGCTATTCGGGCCTGTAGGTATTTGAAACTCTATCTCCACTTTCCCCAAATTCAGGGCAACGACATTTCAATGCACCATTTGCAGAAAATCAATGTCACAGTACCTATACAATATTTGCAGTTGATCAACTGAATTAGTTATTTTTGTGTACGTTTTTTTCTTAGTATTAAGGTATTACAGTAGTGAACTAAAAACATTGCTTACATTTAGATACTTAATGATTATTTTCACATAAATAAATAATGACACCAACCCAATACCATTAACTGCTGAACGAATTTCGATGAAATTTGGCACATTGCTGAACATACGTTCCCGTGGGATAATTGACTACTTGAAACGTAAAAAATAAAATATGAAATCACATAGATAAAAGATCGCTCGACTTAACAATTTCCATCACCGTACAGGAATTAAATATTATGCGAAGTTATAATTGTAAAATTGCATTTAATGCTAATAAGAATTCAGTTTGATTATTAAAATCTGTGACGTCACATTGTTATATTCCATACACATTCCGTACAAATTCTGCGTTTTGACAATTCATAAAAAGTAACATTATTGACTACCCTTTCAAATACCCATTTTCCGACTTCCACCCGAGTGAAGCCACATGTAAAAGCTAAGAGTTTTAAAAGTAGAACAAGAACTATTAACATTGTTACCAAGGGCCAATCTCGCAAGGCAAGTGGAAATTAAGTGAGCCTTAGCTTGTTTATTAAACGCATTTAGCAGTTCTAATAAGATTACTCTTGGTCTAAAAGGGCATTATAAATTGTGACTATGATTATGTTATATATATTATGTTATTATATGTTATAAGATTATGGTGTATGGGAGCCAATCCCAACATATTGGATTATGAACATGTTGTGGGTAGGGAAGATAACCGCGAAAGTTACAAAAAAAACCTTTGGATGCCAAGTTTACAAGCATAAAATTGGGTACAGGCGCCAGCACATCAAGCTATCCTGTCAAATTTTCTCAATTAAAAATGAACCTTATATCTTTGCAATAAAGTTGAAATACTATCAAAGAAAGGACATTGCTCTGCGTCCATACATTGTTGGCCCTGGAGCCAAGAGCATCGGATAATTATGTATTGTATTCTCTATCATTAGTAGATTTTTAAAAGATCTTGTATTTATAGCGGACTAGCTGCAAAAAAGATATATTTCAAAAAAAGTATCAGATTTTGAGGTTATAATCTAACCATAACAACGAATATTAAATTTTAATGTAGGTACCTACGATTTTTCATAGCTCTGAGTAATTTTTAAGAAACTGAAAAGTAACCAAAACACCGAACACAAGAAAAGAACACAGGAAAAGCACAGCACAGGAACTGTAACTTTGCCAAAGTGACAAATTGACAATAACGGACGACGCGACGTGACGTTCACAGCAAAACTAGTTATGTAGTACGAGTGTACGACACCACACCAATAATCGATTTTTTCGATTAAGATTTACTGTGGTCTTAAATTATTTCAAACTGTCTGTTACATCACCTTTGTCATATAAACATTACAAGTATGTATGACAATGGTTTATTTTACGCCGAAAAAGAAATGTTATTTTTGTATTAATTGTCGTAAAAAATGAATTAGATGTTTGAATGATTGTATAGAAATAAAAAGTTTTGATTACTGTATAGTATTATTCTTACTACCTATTTAAATTGGAGTATGACTGCATAAATAAAGTATTCTTATTAGGTTTTTAAAAATACACTTTAGAAAAGAAAACACAATCGATCGATTAATAATTCAATCAATCGATTATAATTGATTGGACATCATCATGACGACACGGTTGGCGTAGTGGTTGAGCGATTGACTGCTGCGCACTATGTCGCGGGTTCAATTCCCGCACGGAACAAATATTTGTACGACCTGCAAGTATTTGTTACGAGTCTGGGTGTTTTTCTATCTATAATATGTATGTATTTACAAAAAAAAATGTATATAAGTAGTATATCAGCCATCTCGTTACCATAACACAAGCATTAGGTTGCTTAGCTTGGGACGATACGGCGCTGTGTGAAATGTCCAAGGATATTATTATTATTATTATTATTATTATTATCTCTATTTCACTTCTGACACGACATGACATTAGGCATAGATGGCGATCTAATGTTATTAGTCGCGTTAAATTCAATTAAAAGTAAATTTTGGAATACAGCTAGTCCGTAATACAGAAGTATTTGCAACTTAAATAATAAAATAGGCGATTAATTTTCGTTTAATCTGATACTCTTTATTGCACAGGGCCAATTTGGACAGATTGTGGTAACTTGATGTGCTGGCCTCTGTACCTACGAGTACCTAATTAGTTTGATGAGAGAAGTGTTTAGTTATGAATCGAAATGACATTGAGTGGGGATTTAAAATTCGGAAGTTATTTGAAATACTTACTTTTATTCAAGGTTCAAATTTTTGTTTGTGTGCAAAGTTTAGAATTTCATATACAGTGTGTAAGGTTAAACGAGGGCCATACTTTCAGTGGATATAGTACCTACTCATGAAAATTAACAAGTTTGATTATGGCACCAACTCAGAAATATGAAAAAAAAATAAGCTGTTTGTCAGAAACAGGATTGTGCGAGTCGACAATGCCGGCGCTATCTAATTTTAAAATATTGACATGTAAAATTGTCTCAAAAGATCTACTTATAGAAATAAATACTTCATTTTAACCTATTTAAACCCTTTGAGGGGTAAGTTTTCAAAATTATTTATGTTAGGGAACCGTATTTATCCTTCTATCCACGCACCACAACGACCAATCAAAAAATCACCGCAAAAATAAACAAATGCTTCTTATTTTATACCATTGTGAATGGTTGTAAATGTTGTAAGAATGGGCTCTCCAATCCATGGCAGCGTTTCAACTTATCTACAGGTGTTTATATAGCAGGCACCCTGCCAAGTCCACCCCTGTAGATTGAACGTAACTCTTGTAGGCACTCCACAAGTTAAACTAAAGTAATTAGTCTACTGTAAAAATGTACTCTGTGGTAACCATAAAAATCCCTGTTTGGGACTATTTTATTTAACAAATTAATGCCACATTTTTTTTCTTGACGTTGGTAAATCACCAATTGACCCCTCCCACTCTGAGTGGAGCGGAAGGGAGTGTCAGACTCTTACTGACTAAAACCCATCCATGTTCCTTCCTTAAGCCTTTATGTTCCGGGATAGCGGTAACCCTTTCCGACAATCCCGCTAATAAATGCTACACTGAGATAATAAGTCGAGATTTTTATTATACCAAGTGGAATGATATAGTATTAATTTTAGATCAAAGGACCCACCTAATACATAAATATCTTTTCTTGGAAATAGGCATATTATAGATTCCTAGAAACTCCTTTCCATAAGTTGCTTATGAACGATATCATTTTTTCTTAGAGAACAGTCGCTAGGAAATGTCGGGGCCCTCTAACTCTAAAAGATGGACGTGTAAAAGTGTCTTAAAAGATTTACATACAGAAAAAACCATTTCATTTCAATACTTACCAAGCTGATGTGCAGAAAATATGCTAAATTAAATCCCCCACCAATTCGTCTTACGTCTTCAACGATACTGCCGATAACTATCTTCATAATTTTTAACAATTTCATAGTTGAGAACGTTTACTATCCCGCGAGTATAACCTCGGACTTGACCAGTTGGTTGAATGCCAGACCGAAGATCACAAGACTCGATTTCTAAATGTTTTGCAAAACTCCTGCTGTCACCAACCTTGTCATTTGAATCAACACTGCGTTTTGTAATAAACTTGTATTGGTGAAGCATCTTCTTCATGTTTAAATTATAATATGATTTTGTGGCCAGTGAACTCACTATTTAATTGGTTAAAGGTCACTTCCCATATTTATTTTTTATAAGATTTTATTTAACTTGAAATTATTTGAACTGTACTTTTTTGCTCGGGTCAAATCTTGCAACTGAATTTTAAAGCAGTTATCCTAATTTGATTGAACTGAAATTCTGCGTACACGCTTAGTTTAGATGACAATGTATGGTGTGTTAAGGTGTACGTCATTCTAAATCAAATATGACGAACCGTATAAGATGGCGGACTAGTTATTTTTATGCATTTCCGTGATACGGGTATCAAATGAAAGGGTTTTTTGAAATGAATACGAATTATTTGTAACAAGCTCTTCTGTCTAAACAACCCGTAAAAGTGATACGCCCGCTATTATTAATTAAAGGTCACATATATTTTAAAATTTAAAGCGGTGGACGTTTAATATATTGCTTTAATACCGGCGTCTGTCAGACTTCTTGCGAGTAATTAAGGGTTAATCGAAGGTCAAATAATTCCCATTTTACTTTTCCCCTTTTTATTTAATGTAAATGAAATCTATTTATTATGACCAGTTATTGACAATTTTTTCTTAAGACTTAATATACTTTATGTTGTTTTTAACCCTCCTTATTTTTCAATCTAATATTTACCGATACTGAGAATATTCCAACTAAAAAATTAAAGCCCGGTTGGCAACGCCCTCGATTTTGCATTATAACTGTAACCAAACCGCTATTGCCAATCGATTTCCTCGTGCTTATTGGAAATTTTCCTATTTTCGTTTAATTAGATGCCGTTTTCAGCATTGGATGTATAACCAGTTTTATTTAATAATTCCTCCCGCTCTAGGTGGAGCGGAAGGGAGTGTCAGACTCTTCCTGATTAAAACCTATCCATGTTCCTTCCTTAGCCCATGTACTGGATTCAGAATGCCTCTACTTTCAATCAATACTTTTTTAAACATATTATTTGAATGAAATAAAGTTTACAAAATCCATGACACACAATTGCTTGCTCAATCTTAAACAATATAAATTATATTTCCATACACGCCTGTTGTTACAAATTGTATTAAAAGCCTTGTTACGCTGAGATTTCTCACGTGATATCGTATGAATGTCAAGGATAAGATGGTATAAACACAAGTACCTATACAAAATATTACTTAGCATAATAGCCTGAGCATAATAGGTAGGTAATTATGTAATACAGAATTGAATTGGTTTGGTTTTAGGCGGTATATTGATCGTACCTATATTCGAAGACGTGACTTCGTAATTCAAAAATTCGAAGACATTTGACATCTGCCAACTTGCACTTAGCCTACGTGGCGGATTAGGGCGCACTCCCTCTCACAGAGAGGAGGCCTTTGTCCCAGCAGTGGGAACATAATCGGCTGATTATGCTAAGGATCGTAGGGTAGGACGCTCTCAAGCTAGATAGAGCGACGACCTTTGCAGGGGGGTGGTAACAGTTGCATTAACACGTTGCCTGTCCGTGCATTATATATAATGCATTTTTGGCTGCTGCTGTGACGTCCGTGCTTTATCGATAATGCACGAGCCTATTCCTTTTGAATGGGGTTTTGTAGTTGCTGAATTTCAGTAAATTCAAAAGTTTTATTGAAAATATTTGTATATAATTCTTTGTAAGTACATAAAATGAAACAGTTCGGCCGAAAAAAAAAATTGGACGTTACGACAACCTTATCCAAAGTACTCTGGACAGGCAACGTGTAGTAGTTCAGTACAGCTACTATGTCCAGTAGTGGACTACGATAGGCTGATAATGGAGGGGACAATGTTAACACAAATACGTTTCAAGTAGAAAATACACACATCAAAAGTGTCTAGGGATCAACATATATTTTTGCAATAACTTTTCTCTTGATTGATATTAATTTAAATTTTCTTTAAGGATTCATCAAATAAAGTGTTTTCGTTTGTCACAGTAACGATAAACCAAGTCACCTTTGCATTAATAAAGAAATTTGCCATTTTCCTAATAAAGGGATTTTTGACATTTGAACCACTAACATTAAAGTTCGAAAAAAAGACTGAAATAACAGTTTTCTTTAAAATTTTATTGGGTAACTTAAACAATTAATAATCCGTGTTTCTACCGCGAACACTAACAACACAAGAACATCGGTTTGGCATACTCAAAATGAGTTCATCCAAATCACGCTGTGGAATGGCCGCCCATGTTCGTTGCAACAACAAAAAAAGGTCTTCTTGCAACTGGATACCCTCCATATTCGGCAGAGCTCTTCTCTGTAGCATATCCCATGCATGCTCAATCGGGTTCAAGTCTGGCGACTGAGCAGGCCAGGGCAGGACATTGATGTTAGCTGCGGCGAGAGTCTGTCTTACAACTCTTGCGGTGTGCGGTCGTGCATTATCATGCATTAACTGAAATAAGGGACCGATTTGCACTTGTAGAGGAACGATGACGTCAGATACAATCGTCTCAGCATAAATTTGAGCGTTGAGGTTGCCTCTGATCCAAATCAACTCAGTTCTTCCGCCGATCCAAATACCCGCCCATACCATGATGGTTCCACCACTATAAGGATGGACTTCCTGGCAGGATTTTAATCGCTGTTGGCGTCCAGGGGTTCTCCAGTGTCGTATACGTCTTGTATCCGGTCTCATACCAAAACGAGACTCATCAGAAAAGCACACGAAACGCCATTGTTCTTCTGCCCAATTTCTGTGTTCAAGAGCCCATTGATATCGAATCCTACGATTGTGCATTGCTATAGGTGGTACCCGTAGCGGTCTTCGGGAATGAAGGTTCACTTCATGCAAGCGGTTTCTGACTGTTTGGTCGCTAATTAAGTTCCCTGAAGAGTGATGAAGCCTCACGGCTAACATCATGGCGGTTATTGTTGGAGCTCTTCGAGTTAAGATTTGAATGTATCGGTCTTGTCTCCGTGTGGTGCAGCGATACCGTCCTTCATGGCGCTCAGCCACGGTACCAGTGCTTCGGTAACGTGTCCAAAGTCGACTGATAACACCTTTTTTTGTTGTTGCAACGAACATGGGCGGCCATTCCACAGCGTGATTTGGATGAACTCATTTTGAGTATGCCAAACCGATGTTCTTGTGTTGTTAGTGTTCGCGGTAGAAACACGGATTATTAATTGTTTAAGTTACCCAATAAAATTTTAAAGAAAACTGTTATTTCAGTCTTTTTTTCGAACTTTAATGTTAGTGGTTCAAATGTCAAAAATCCCTTTATTAGGAAAATGGCAAATTTCTTTATTAATGCAAAGGTGACTTGGTTTATCGTTACTGTGACAAACGAAAACACTTTATTTGATGAATCCTTAAAGAAAATTTAAATTAATATCAATCAAGAGAAAAGTTATTGCAAAAATATATGTTGATCCCTAGACACTTTTGATGTGTGTATCTACTTTAGTTATGTATGTATGACTGTGGTCCTACATATTCAACGTGATGATTTTCGAACCTCAAAAAAAAAGAAGATATAGACGCGTTGAAATTTTTGGTGGAAAATTTTAAAAAGTGAACGTTCAATGCACCGGGTCTTAGATTGTGTATAGTTTTGGCAACACATTTCGGGGAAGATATTGTGTAAACTGCCAGTGATTTATTGAAAATGTTGTCAGGAATGTTTTGAGTCTGAATGTGGATGGCTATACAAGTAGAGGAAGGCCAAATTATGGATGGATTGTGTAAATAATGATATCACTAGAAAGGAAGTGAATACGGAGATGACGACTAACAGAGAAGTATGGAAGAAAAAGACATGTTGCACCGACCCTAAATAAATTGCAATAAGAGCAGCAGGAGAATGATGATGCCAGTGATTTTTTTAAAGGACAATGTTCCTTTCAAAATTTGTTAGGTCTCAGGCCTGGTCTGTCTCAATGTATTTGTCTATTCTAGATTATGTTCTACATAAGGTTAATCGATAAATTTTAATTTATGGCAACACAAGCTTTTTTATGTATTTCACGTGTCTTCCTGGTACAATACACTGCATACCAGTTTATATTTTGTTGTTAAGAAGGTACAAAAATAATTGAAGCCTTGGACTTATATAGAACTGGTTTTAAATGATCGCAATCGCCTTTACATCTTGTAGCTTTTTCTGTTTTATTTATTATTTTATTTTGTATGTGCTTTGTCAATTATAAAAGCTTTTTAAGTAAGCTATGGTTTTATGTCTAAGTCAAAGTCAAATCATTTATTTCAAAAAGGCAAAGTCAAAGTCAAATCATTTATTTCAAATAGGCACAAGTAAGGCACTTTTGAACGTCAAAATGAACAAGAAATAGATTTGATTCTAGTCGCCCCTTCCAAAAGGTAGTTTCGTGTGCAGAAGTATGGGCAAGAAACTCCACGGTTACTCTTTTAAAATGTTTTGTGTACATGAATTATAACATTATGTGTGAAGACGATGCACCCAGAATAAAAACACTACACCAAAAAAGGTAAAAGGTAAACTTAAGTATGTCATAAGTACATGGTACTCACATATTTACAAACATTCTAAAAGTTAATAATCATAAATCAATCAATGTGTGAGAAGTTATTTCAATATGTTAAAATAGTATTTTACAAATAATAAATTATTACCTAATTTACTTAGCAACCAGTTTGATTTTGTCTAGACACTAGATTCTCCTGTGGAGCAGGACCAGCATGTTTCCAAGCATCCTTATTCTTTATATAATCCTCTAATTTGTAATAAGCTTGTTTACAAAGTGTACTTTTAATATGAGTTTTAAATTTTCTTTCATTTAATTGCAGAATAGCACAAGGTATTTTGTTGTAACATTTAACGCAGAACCCCATAAAAGATGATTTAATCTGAAAAATGGTTGACACTTTTGAACGTCAAAATAAACAAGAACTACAATTGATTCTAGTCGCCCTTCCAAAAGATAGTTTCGTATTTGCATTGCAGTGCAATGTCTTCCACTGAAATGCCCATATTTTAATGCCATTGTTAGCATTTGTTCTTCTAAATATCGTCATCATTATTCAGCTGTAAGACATCTACAACTACTGGTCATTGTCCTTCCCCAAGCCTGGCGGACAACGACTCTGGTTCTGACCTGCCTGCACTATATTCCTGACATCATAGACACAATAGATTCCAACCTGGTAAAGTGGGAGTTCCAACGGTACGGCAGCTGAGTGTGGATGAAAAGCTATATCGCAAACTATGCTTTACCTTCTATCCTGCCCTCTGTGTCTCAAAACATGCAGCCTAAGTGATCTCTGCGCTGCCGCTGCTACCACTACTTACGACGCTGTGGAAGTGGCGAAGATTTGGTCCAACAAAATTTATAATTTTGGAATATAGTCGTGCCAGCCACACGAAGATGAAGAAGAAGAATAGAGACCATTTCTAAATAAGACTAAAATTAATATTTGTTTCAAAAATCATATTTAACTTCTGATGAAACGCCATTTTCAAAAAATAAACAATATTTAAAGTAAATAGAGTAGAGCTTAATATTAGTATCCACATTTGTAAACACAAGCCGACTCATGTCAGATTTTTGTAAGCCTTACTTTTAATACGTGTAGCACGAACTTTCTTCAGGGTTGTTTGCGCTCAGAAAATTGTGTTCTATACAGAAACATTGTTTGTTTGTTAAATGTTAGGATGTTTCATTTTTGAAACTTTGTCTTTCGACGTGTATTTGTTAACAAGCTTTAACTTTATGTTTGGCAATGATTTTTCTTGTTAGTGTTAGTTTCGCTGTCGGCAGAGACCAAATTTTTTTAAACCCTATTTTAACCGTTGCTTGTATCAATCTCCGATATATAAGCGTTGACTTCGTCCTTCCAGTGTTTCAACAACAGTTTTATAAAAAATAGGTTTTAACTTTCTTACTCTTTAATTTTTTCAGGCATTGCAAAAAAAAAAACAACTCTACTTTTATCTACTAAGTCCATATAATTTTAGTTATACAAAACATATTCTTATACTGGTTTCACGACCTTGTCTTACAAGAACCAAACAGCTGATTCATTTGTCAGCCCTATACGACAAAAAACCGCTTGATCCGCATCTCAACGACTTACTAATGTAACGTATACGAAATCCTTGTCAGCCACACAGTTGGACGTTCCCAACTGACCAGCTGTCCCGGAAGCGAGTAGAAGGTTACTTGGACCGGCTATATATTGGTTGCACTCTATGCCCGCGCGCAGTACCGCCTTGCGCTTGCGTTGATTCTGTGACCGTGAAACTTATTGTAAGTGTAGTGTGTGTTCGGATTTTGTGCTGTGTGCGTGCGTTTTGACTTGGATTTGTTTTGGTTATTATGGTTTTGGTACTTAGGGAGTAGTCGTCTGTTCTAAAATGACAAGTTATTAAAAGTGAAAAAAAAATCAACACTTTTACGTGTTAACCCATATTTTCTATATCAAAGAATATAGTTAGCTAGATAGTCATTTAATTTAAGATAAAACAATAATTAATATATACACCCTAAAACTAAAAAATATATCCATTATGTACAAGTGGTAAAAAAGGAGAAGAGCTCATAGGGCATCAAAAAATTCATCCCCATCGCTGTCACTGGGAAATGTGCCCAAAAGGCTGGCAGCGTTGCCACGTTGAATGGCAATGCTGATTCTTTGGCCTACGTTCTGATTCTTTACGTGTTTAAAAGTATAAGTTTGCTCTGAGCTTGCCTTTCATAAAGAACCTCATAGTTTCAGTAATTACGTCTAAATTTTAACAAAAGAGAATCGTTATCTGTCCTGTCCCATTATGTATGTATGTATCTTTAAAGTTTTTGCAATTTCTTTACGGTTTTCAATCATAATAATATTAAAATCTTGTAAGATTTGTTTGGACTGTAGAAAATAGATAATTATAGATATTCCTCTTATTAAATATGAGTTCATTACTGAGATCCGTGTGTATCAAGAGTGCTTCAAGGGTGTCTAATAGGACCCTTGTACCTTGTCAGTTCAAGTTAGTCTGAAATTCTGAATTATTAACTTATTCAAGTTCTGGATAACCGCCCACGCGTACCTTCTTGTTTATCAATATAAAGATGCCTCAACAACATCTACATACAAAAGCTATGTTAATTATTTAATTATTCTTGGAAATGGCTTTCTTTTGTGTAAATATTGCCTGACTTATTCTTGCTTGAATAGGGCGAACCTTACTTGTCTCTTAAATGACTCTGTCAATTTAATTAAAGCGTTATAGTTCTCGTAATCGGAATTAGTTTAAACAAGTAACACTGTCTCCTAAGACATACAATAGGAATCAAATGAACGTTAAGGTAGAAACTGATAAGTTACATGGAAGAAATGTAATGAAAAAAAATCATTGATCTGATGTTCATTTTACTAAGGTTTTCAAAATTTTACTAGCTTTACTCGGCCTGGCATCGCACGGGTAACAATTAACACACTGACATTATAAAGGCGAAAGTTTGTATGTTTGTCCGTCCTTAACGACCTTATTGACGACACGGTTGGCGCAGTGGTTGAGCGATTGACTGCTGCGCACTATGTCGCGGGTTCGATTCCCGCACGGAACAAATATTTGTACGACCTGCAAGTATTTGTTACGAGTCTGGGTGTTTTTCTATCTATAATATGTATGTATTTACAAAAAAAAAATGTATATAAGTAGTTTATCAGCCATCTCGTTACCATAATACAAGCATTCGGTTGCTTAGCTTGGGACGATATGGCGTTGTGTGAAATGTCCAAGGATATTATTATTATTAACGCTCAAACGGCTGAACGGATCTGGATGAATTTTGGCACAGAGGTAGTTTATGACCTGGATACTTTTTATCCCGGTAGTAGGTTACGTTCCCTTGGGATATTTTCTGGCAGCATCTAGTTATAAATATACGGCGCACTTATCTACTATTTACCTACCCACATACGTATACGTACCTACCTACTTATCTACCTACCTACCTACATTACCATGGTAATATTTATTTTATTTTAAATAAACCCGTTTCCTTGGGAACCTTGGGATACAAAGTACGTGTAATATAAACACTCTTGGCTAAAAATGAAACGACCTGTCAAAATTTCAAATCAATATATCAACTACTTTTGGAATTTTGCGACCACATGGTAAAGTGCAAAGTGATTATGTCTGGAAAATATTGTGTCAATAACTTGCAACCTGTCCCTGTTTCCCATAGATGAAATGGATACAATGGAATACTCTTTGTATGTCATGTATGTCAAAACATAGACTAATAGAGAATAATTTGTACACCAAAAAGATGGGTGACACAATGGCGGTCTTATCGCTGAAAGCGATCTTTTAAAGAAAACCTTTTGATCGATTAAGGGAGAAAGGAAATACAATACTGCACGTAGTCAATGGTGGACCATTTACAAATAAACATAAAGTACAGATATAGATAGAAGCTATTTCCAGATCCCCTAGACTAAGCGGGATTGTCCGAAAGGGTTACCGCTACCCCAGTACATAAAGGGTTAAGGAAGGAACATGGATGGGTTTTAGTCAGTAAAAGTCTGACACTTCCTTCCACTTCACCCAGAGTGGGAGAAATCATCAAAGTCAAAAATAAAAACGAGCCCTAGATAAAGTCGCATTTTTATTAACGATAACGAAATTAGATAAATCCGAAATGTATGAAATAGGCTTCCGAAATGTCACGTGATCAATCGTTTTCAATCGCTAAGTGCTAGACAATGTCAATTTGTGTAACGAAACCGATCAATATTCCTATACTAATGCGTTTACAAGGGGCGTTCTTGTGAATCTGAATCGCTGAGATAACGAATTGTCGAAATCGAATAGGCATGGAGCGATTGACACTTGTCCAGTGTTAATCTTTATTATTAGTAGCCTTTATAACTGAGAATGAAATTAGATGCAACAAGTACAATGGTACCCTCTTATTACTACGACATCTCATTAAGTGGTCCTTCGATATAATTGAAAGGTTATTTAATAAAATATGCAATGTTTTTTTTATGTACAGTTGCTAGCACATCAAGTGTCAACCACAAACTATAAAATTTTCTCAATTGATTTTAAAATTAACACTTAATGGTTTATGATTTAAAATCTTTTGGGAGAAGTTTGACAGTTTGGTATAACTTCATGCGTTAGCGTCGAAAGTCCAAGACGTTTATATCGATTTGATTAGTGTTGTATATGACTTAAAAAAACCCAACGTTTTTTAAGTAGCTATACTTACATAAATGTATTACTTAAACTATTCATCAATACCGACAACTGGTGGGCATAAGTAGCAAATCCAAGGAAAGTTAATAAATAACCATAGATTAATGACAAAACAACTCGCACGCAACATCACTGTTTTTTCCGTAATGTGCCAGAACTAAGCCTTGTTTCTTTACACACTGAATAATAATTCTCTTTCAGATCAAAATGCGTTTCTTCATCATAACCGCCGCCATTTTAGCGCTGGCTCAGGCCAGACCTGGCCTCTTCTTCGCCCAGCCCTACCAACACCTTGGAGTGGAGTACGTATCTCCAGGCCTCGCCGCCGTCCACCCTCACCCAGCAGTAGAACTTAACGCTGCCAGTGAAGCCCAACTTCCAAGAGGACTTTTGAAGTCCAGGGACTTTTATGATAACCCACATGTAGCTGCTGGTCTTGCTAAGGAGTCCTGGTTTACCAATAAAGAGATGCAGGTCGTTGAAAGGGAAGCTGAGAAGATTCCCCGTGAGAGTATTTACCATATTGTGAAGAATGCCGGCTTTTTGGACAGGCATTAATTTGGAGAAGAATTTTTGTGGGTGATTAGTGTTAGGAAGATCAAAGATGGGTTGATTGTGTGTAATGAGGATTTTATGTAAATATTTTGTAAAAATTTAGAAAGTAAGATTTATGGTACAATATAATTTTAAATAGTAGAATATGTCGTCACCTTGTATATTTTATTGTAGATAGTCAGAAATGTAGGTATAGTAATAAATTCGGTCTAGAGTAAACTAAAATAATCTAAGTCACAAATCGAAGAATATGTATTAAAGTTATGTAAATAATTTTCCAAAATGTTTATTTATGTAAAACTAATTTATGTTCCAATTATTTATGTAAATAATTGCGATTGTATGCTAAGGTAAACCGGTTTAGCCTGATGGCTTTAATTTCAATAATATTAAGTTATTTAAGAATGTCAATTAAAATCTGTGATCTCGAACAATAAGTACTTTTGTAAGTTATTGTTCAATGTTTTTTTGTAGATATTAGAAATATTGTTATTATTAAAAAATATTTTTGATAAAAAAGGTCGTTTTAAATGGAGTTAATGTTGCAATCGGAGTTGTACAGTGGTTTCTTGAAGCTTCTTCCCCGCTTGCAAGTTACCCAGCATTCATGAGCAGGTTTTTGGGTGTAGTCTGAAAGGAGATAAAATAAAATACATTTACTTTTAAAAACTGTCATTTACCTATGTAAATTTTGAAGTATGTACAGGTTGAAATTGAATTCATCCCTCACAGAACAGCAGATTTTTGTCAATCATCATCATTGACAAAAATCTGCTGTTCCCTACATTTTGACGAGTGCGAGCATAATGTACGGAACAGCAGATATTTTTTTCACGATTTCAGATTTGTTCCCATTATGAAAGTTGTTCATAATGATGAGTGAGAGATGAATTCAATTAAAAAAAAATTAAAAAAAAACAAAAAAAAAGAAATTGAATGTTGGTTTCACCCTGTGTTTACAGGGTGAAACCAACAAACAAATTTTAATTTATATGTAAACACATAGAAATTTGTTTGTTGGTGCCATAATTTAAGTACTAATCAAAAAATAAATAGTATCCACACAGACACCAACTCCTTTCCTTTGAAACCTAGTTGCGCCGTATGTTACCTGTGCCTGCCCACACACTTGTGCTCCGTGACGATTGCTGCTCTCAGCTGAGATTAGAAGCTGTGATAGCCTAGTGGTGTGACCGACGGACTGCTAATTCTTAGGTCTCGAGTTCGAACCCAAGGCACGCACCTCTGACTTTTCGGATACATGTGCGTAGGTATTGTATAATTATCACTTGCTTATAAAACGGTCAAGGAAAACTTCGCGAGGCATGCCTGATATTTCTCAGCTTGTGAAGCTAAGTCAGAGGCCCATGGGCAGCAGAAAAACACTGACATCAGGTTAGTTACTAACCACACGAAGAAAGAAAGCTGAGCTTGGTCTGCATGGGCGAAATTAGATCAGAAGCCTAAAAGTCTGACAACCAGCCTTATTTTAGGTACCGGAGGGTTAAGGGCGGTTGTCAGAGTTTCTGTTGTGAGACTTAATTTTGAGTTTGATGTTACGAAGTTGTTATTAAAATGCTAAAGCACTAGGAAGTGACGAAGGGCCGAGCGTTTTAGGGACCGTGTGTCTTGACGCTCAAAAAGAGCTGACTTTCAGCCTAGTTTGAATAAATGACTTTTAATTTTGATTTTTGATAGTAGAGGTTAGATAATGAGCCTGTAACTACTGTAAATCCTGGTAAGTCGATTCCACAATAGTTAGGAAGTCGCTAGGCAGATTGATGGACACGAAAAAGACGGGCTCACTAAAGCGTTTGTGTAGGATATAGTTGAAAACTCGTTTGAACTATGCTATTCAAAATGAGATCTATTCGACTGAAACCTATGATCAAAAATTCTTTGAATTCTCTCCGTAAGATTAAATTCCTACATCAAAGGATACATACAAAAATACCGCGAATATTTAAACGTTTAGTATATTTAGTACCCCGGAACATAAAAGGCTAAGGAAGGAACATGGGTGGGTTTCAGTCAGTAAGAGTCTGTCCGTACCACCCAGAGTGGAAGGAGTCATTTGATGATTTCCCACCTTCAAAGGAAAGCCCTTCCAGATCCTGTCTGTCCCAGTCACCTTCTAAAGGTCATCGGTGTATCTAGGTCGGGGGCGAAACACACCACGCTTGCCAGTCCAGGACTCGTCTGCTCGACCGGCCATCGGTAGTTTGACAAAAATGGCCAGCCCACTGACACTTCAATTCCTTTCATCAGATACGTAGTATCTTCAGCTAAAGCCCTTTGATTAGATTTTTTCAAAAAGATCCATACGATATTGGTACAATCATGTCAGTTAATTCTGGCTATGCACTATCATGCCAAAGTTAACTCTACAGTTTCAAGTCATAAAGTTCAGTTCGCTTCATCCGACATTTAAACAACTTCTATTTTCGGCCAAACTTCAGCCATTTTAAACTTAGAAGCCGTAAACAAAGCAATCCTTAGTTTCTTGCGATTAGAGAGTCGACTTGCTTGAAAACACTAACGTTTGGATACTAAATGTGATCATGAATGGAGGACTTAAATAGAAGCAGTTTCGTAAGTATCCACAATCGACCGCTCGTTGGTGGTAGCTCTTTGCTCTTGAGCTGACCTACGGGGTAAGGAATAGGGAATATGCCTGTGATTCATAAAAGTTAAACTACACTCGAGAGCAATGAATCCGGGTCACTTAAAGAATCCTAAAAATCTCGGAAACTAAAAATGCTAGGTTAATGCAATAAATTGTATTTAATAGACAATGTAATACTCCTTAAATGAAGGTATTAAAACTTCTTAGTTATTTTAAAGTTATATCATAAAAAAATCAAATTTGAAAAAGGGCCACTTTCGAAGATGGAACTACGAAATTACAGCATTTGGTTTTGCTTTTGTTTGTAATCTGTCATTTATGCGGGTACATAAACCATGTTGATAGTGCTCTATATTCATTATTCAAGCTGAAATTATGTCGCTTACGCCTGAAGAATGCACCAGAATACTTACAATGCTGGAAACCGGCCGGAGTCAGCGCGATACAGCCAGGACTGTCGGTGTGTCGCTGTCAACAGTACAAAGAGTTCTCCGACGTTACGAAGAAACTGGTTCTAACCTACGCAGACCAGGAACGGGCAGAACCAGGTGTACCGAACGGCAGAACAAGGGCCGAAAATACACGTAGTGTGTTTAACTGAAACTTTTATTAAAAAAGGTACAGAGGTTCTTCTAAAAATTCCTGGGTACCAATTAGTAGCATCGTACTCACGTGACAATAAACGAGGAGGGGTATGCATACTGCTTAATAATATTATGAAATATAAAAAAATGAAGGATATTAACGACTTGACATGTAATTTTAATTTTGAATGTTGTGGCGTAGTAATAAATAATATTATTATTGTTTGTTTATATAGAACTCCAAATAGTAATCCTCAAATATTTCTCGGAAATCTAGAACAGTTGCTAATAAGATTAACGAGAAAGCATAAAAAAATTATTTTATGCGGAGATTGGAACTTAGACATTTTAAAGCCAAACAAAAGCTGTGAAAGTCTGAAAAGCCTTTTGAAAAATTTTAATATCGATTTGCACATTAAAACACCCACAAGACAGATGTCGTGCTTAGATCAGATAGCAAGCAACGTCAAGCAAGCTAAACCGGAGGTGCATCATCTTGCCTTGTCCGATCATGAAACGGGACAGACGCTTTCAATGAAGACTATTAAAACGTACGAAATATGCACTTGGTATGAGAAGATCAGAGATTTTAGTCAGGAAAACATGGAAAAGTTTTATAGTTGCATATCATCTCTCACTTTTTCAAGCGTATACGAAAAACATGGTTTTCAGGAAGCGTTTGAGGAATTTCACGTTCTTATTAAATTATTTTTTGATTTGTGCTTTCCAATATATTCGAAAAAGATGTCAACTCATAAGGAAAACCACAAATGGTTGACAAAAGGCATACGAAAATCGTGCGTTAAAAAAAGGCTTCTTTATCTTAGTCACCAACACAATAAAATTAAAAGGCAAAAAATAAAGGAAAAATATAAATCATATAGTGACATTCTTAAAAAATGTATACATAAATCAAGACAACTACAAAGTAAAAAGTATATTGCCAATAATAAAAATAAATGTAAAGCCACATGGGCGGTGATTAATGAAAATATTGATGATTTAAAAGCTAAAACACAAATTGACGTAATAACTAAAGATAACCGGACAGCTCAAGACCCTAAGGAAATAAGTGACATATTTAATCAATTCTACATACAAACGACCAATAAGTCTAATTTTAAATACAACGTTGACGAGATAAACAAGACTATCGATGGTAATAATGACCACACAATATTTCTTAAACCTACTGATGCTACGGTACCTCCGTAGCATCAGTAGGTTTAGGTAGGTAATTTAGAATAATACAAAATCTCAAAAATACAAGTGCAGTAGGACTGGATGACATAACAACAAAGGTAATTAAATTGGTCGCTTCATGGATTTGTCAACCGTTAAGTTATTTAATAAACTTTTCTTTTGAAGAAGGTGCATTCCCGGAGATTTTAAAAAAATCAATAGTAAAGCCACTTTTTAAAAAAGGTAATACATGTGACATGAAGAACTATAGGCCAGTGACTTTGATACCAATCATGTCAAAAATTTTGGAGAAAATCATGTTGAGACGACTCCAAGAATTTGCGATTAGTCATCATATACTCAAAGATGAGCAATTCGGTTTTAGGAAAAATAGTACCACGTCTTTGGCTTGTTTCAATTTGATAAAGAATGTCACCCAGGCCATAAATGACGGCTTACCAGTAGCGGCAATCCTCTTGGATATGAGCAAGGCGTTCGATTTTGTAGATCACGAATTGCTCTTACACAAGTTAGAGAAATACGGAATAAGAGGAAAAGCGAACGACTGGTTAAGAAACTATTTAAAAAACCGACAACAATGTGTGGAAATCTCCAGAATCCATAATGGCATGGAAAAAGTGTCATACAGAAGCGACTATCAGGAAAATAATTTCGGAGTGCCACAGGGCAGTGTATTGGGGCCTTTTTTATTCCTTCTTTATATAAATGACCTCCCAAATATCACTCGCCACACATTGATTTTATTTGCTGACGACACGACCCTTGTCGTGAAGTGTGAAAGTGTCGACACATACGAGTACGAGATTAATGAAGCCATCAAAAATATAATACACTGGTTAAACTCCAATAACCTACAAATTAATATGGAGAAAACGAAAATGATTCAATTTCAAACACACAGGAGGAACCCATTAATGCTGACTATTAAATATAATAACAATACTGTAGAACAAGTAGTAAGTGCGGTATTTCTGGGCATACAATTGGATCAAAATTGCGATTGGAAAAAGCATGTCGACTATGTTTGCGACAAACTAGACAGATTTATATATGCACTAAGAAGATTAAGAGCCACGGTCTCAACTGAAGCAGCTCTTTGTGCATATCACGGATATGTTTCCTCCGTACTCTCATACGGTCTCTTGTTGTGGGGTAATTCGGTGGATGTCAATAAAGCGTTTATGATCCAAAAAAAATGTGTGCGTGCAATCTGTGGATCTGGGTACATGGATAGCTGTAAGCCACTGTTTAAAAAATACAACATTTTACCGTTGGCATGCATGTATATCAAAGAATTGTGCCTATTAGTACGACAACATCCTGAAAATTTTATTAAGCATAGAGATGTAACCAAAAGGAATGTTGCCTCTAGAGATAAACATAGGCTCTGCTTGCCACAATGCAAGCTTGATTTATATAAAAGAAATTCGTTTATAATGGCTATTAAGGTATACAATAAATTACCAAACGATTTTAAAGAACTACCTTTCCTTATGTTTAAAAAAAAGATAATTCAGTGGCTTAAAGAAAAATGTTTTTACACAGTTAATGAATTTATGTCACATGTCGAAAAAAAAAAATAATGTCAATCAATTTGATTTTATTTCATTTATTTTTTTTTTAAATTTGACATTTACTACTATTATTATTTTTATTTGACATTATAACAATATGCATGGATATTATATTAACATTTCAATTAATATTTACATTCTGACATTCTATAACAATCATGATATGACATTTTTTAATTATGTTCCTAATGTATTGTGAAATGTAATATTTGCAATTAATTTATATAATCAGTCAATTTTTGTAACGTAGGTATTCTGAATTTAATATTTGCACACCACATAAATGGTAGAATGTAAATGGGCCATAATATTGATAATAACATCATACTACTTTTGTAAACCTACATTTAGCAAATAAAGTATTATTATTATTATTATTATTATTATACCACAGCACGAGAAGACCGATACTTGGTGAACACCATGCTTCGAAATCGCTTTCTCACAGGAACTGAACTCACAAATCAGTTTCGACACCTCGGAGGAAGTAACCCAAGTGCATGGACAGTAAGACGTCGGCTTGCTGAATCTAACTTAAAACCCCTTAGACCTGCAAACGGCCCTAAACTGGAGCGTGGGCATCGTATTTCAAGACTAAGATATGCCCAGGGCCACGTAAATTGGAGTATTGAAGATTGGTCAAAAGTTATGTTCTCCGACGAATCAAAATGTATGCTCTACAAGCACGATGGAAGACACAGAGTGTATCGAAGACCAGGGGAAAGATTCAAGCAAGCATGCATCGAAGAAAAAGTAGCCTACGGTGGTGGGTCTGTACTTGTGTGGGCCGGAATTTCTTCTGAAAGTCGCACAGAGCTGGTGATCATAGAAAACGGCTCTTTAACTAGCGTAAGATATGTGGAAGAAATCCTCAATGATCACGTTGGTCCATTTATGGTCAATTTAGGTGAGGATGCTATATTTATGCATGACAATGCCCGACCTCATACAGGTAGGATTGTGAATGACTACCTTCAAGAGATGAACATTACTCGTATGGAGTGGCCAGCGCGCAGCCCGGATATCAACCCGATCGAGCATGCTTGGGACGAGCTAGGCAGATGCGTAAAACAACGAAACCCTCCCCCAATCACGCTTCGTGAGCTCAAAATTGCTCTCACAGAGGAATGGGAGAATATTCCCCAAAATCGTATAAGGAACTTGGTGTACAGCATGCCAAACCGCGTAAACGCAGTAATGGAAGCACGAGGAGGCAATACGAAGTATTAAACTTCAAGAAAATCGTAATAAAGTTCAAAAATTTCATGTTTCCTATTTTTGTTTTAAGGAGAGATCAGCAGTTTTTTTCTTTAAGTAATTTTGTGTTAATAAAATGTATGGTGACTCATATTTTTTTTACTTTCATTTAAAGAGTATTACATTGTCTATTAAATACAATTATTGCAGAAACCTATCATTTTTAGTTTCCGTGATTTTTAACATTCTTTAAGTGACCCGGATTCATTGCTCTCGAGTGTATATATTTTTTAAACCTTATTATTTAGAATTTTAGAGGAGCTTGTGGTTAAGTTATAACAGCCGCACGGTTCGATCCATCAGGTTAAGCTACGCTTGACGGGGTTGGCCGTGGATGGGTGATCATCTTGACATATTTATTTATTTAAACATGGAAAACTTACATATCGAGACTCCTCCGTGCCTCGGAAAGCACGTTAAGCCGTTGGTCAAGGCTGTCATTTGTGGATCTTTGACAGTCGTTACGAGTAGTCAGAAGCCCGATGGTCTGACAGCCAGTCTTATCTAGGGGTATCGTATTACCCAGTTACTGGGTTGTGGAGGTCAGATAGGCAGTCGCTCCATGTAAAATACTGGTATTCAGCTGCATCCTGTTAGACTGGACGCCGACCCCAACATAGTTGAGAAAAGGCTAGGCAGATTGATTTTTTATTTTAGAATAATTTGTGCCTCCATCAATAATTTTGAGTAAAATTTATTTTCAAGCAAGTTTTTTTCTTGTAAAGTGCATTAGGGAATTTCAAATATTTGAAACCCGATGCCATTGGTCAAAGCGGATATGACGTAAAAGTTTTTGACTTGAAATGTCAATATCACTGAGTGCCCCTCCACTTGTTTGTTTGATGTCAAAGAGAATGACGTCACACTAAGCACGCCAAAATGGTGGGCGTTTAAAGAGAGGGGACTATTCTATTCGGGAGGCCATTTTTTTTTCTTAATACTTTATGTTTACTTTTTTTATGTTGAATATTTTTTAACCATTATAATATAGTGATGTAAATAATCGAACAAAAATATTTAAAAAAATCATGCATATTCTCTATTTCAATAGAATGTGACGTCAGCTTATACTTAGTTACTACAGACTTATTGTACAGAGGCCAGCGCATCAAGTTACCCCAATCTGTCAACAACTGTGTTCTGTCTGTGTTGTGTCTTTGATAGTTTTTCAACTTTATTACAAAAGCTTAAGGTTCATTTTCAATTGGGAAAATTTGACAGTTTGGGATAGCTTGATGTGCTGGCGTCTGTACATTATAGAGAAGACTTTAATGTATACGATAATAAGTTTATTGCCTGTCTGGGCTCTAGACACGTCACCGAAGTGCTGAAAATAGCTACGCCATTACTTAGGTAGTTGTCCTTTTAGTTAAAAGGGAGGATTTTGTATATTGTATTTGAAAATGTAAATCGATGTTTCTTTAGAAATGGATGTAGAAACAATTGAGCGCAATTGATAAGCCGTGTTTTTTTTTGAGGGTGGTAAATCATCAAATGACTCCTCCCGCTCTGGGCGAAGCGGAAGGGAGTGTCAGACTTTAACTGACTAAAACCCATCCATGTTCCTTCCTCAGCCCTTTATGTTCCGGGGTAGCGGTAACCCTTTTGGACAATCCCACTGACCCGCTGGATGTGGAAGTTTTGATCCGATATCACCCTATATCGCCCTGAATTCTTATCATGAGGTTTTCCAGAGAGCTAAGCCTAACTCTTTGGGGCTTCTAGGCGTGATGTTGTTCTCGCAAATATTAGCAAACAAATAAAGGTTCATTCATATTGATTTTAAAATACTGGTAATCAGCTGCATCCGGTTAGACTGGAAGCCGACCCCAACATAGTTAGGAAAATGATGAGCAGATGATTATATTGATCTTACCTTTTTTACTATCACAATTGAACTCATGCATGTCGCAGGTGTCGATGAAAGTCCTCATCTCCCCGCAGGAGTCGATGCCGCATATCGCAACCTGGTCGTGACGGCAGATGTCTGCTATCTTGCATTCCTCTTCCAACTGAAAAACCATTTGGATGACTAATTATGTCTTGGTTCCTAAAGTTCTAGCCTCTCCCAAAGTGGGTGGTAACGCACCCTTGTGGGCGCTGCAGGCCTTAACGGGGGTAGTAATATACCCAGAACAAAAATTATCTGGTTTTTAAATAGTTGAAAAAATGGGGTCACTAAAAATTATTTATTCTCAAAGTGGGCAGACAATATAAGTTTGGGAACCCCGAAAAATACAATACAAATTCGTAATTGAAAGGTAACACATAGCCTAAGCTTACTTACGTTCTTAGGTATGAACTCAGGCAGGCGTTTTACTTTTTAATACTATTGTTTTGCGACATGAACAGAATTAAAGTCATCAATAATATCAATCCCAGTGGTTGGTCACTCAGTGGAAACCGCCCCGAATCACGAGTTGTAGGTCGTGGATTCGAACCCAAGCAGGCGCTTTTCTTTTTGTAAATCATTTCAACAAAACGTTGAAGGAAAACATCGGCATTGTGAGGAAACCGGCATACCGTAGAACCAAAAAAATTGAAGATATGTGACAACTAACTCGCACTGGGCCCGCGTGGTGGTTAACGGCCCACTGCCTCTCAAAAGAGGCCTGATTCCCTGCAGTGAGAACATTACAGGCTGATTATGAAGTGGGATTCAAGGTGTTAATTTTAATTTAACTGAAAATGTGATTTATTTACCTTTGACCTTCACCAATTTGACCTTTACATTGTCATTGGACCGTAAATAATAAAAATATGGTAATGGATTTTCAATGTCATATTGAAAAGAGATTAGTACTCGTAAGTAATGGTTGCCTATTTTTGGACTCTTTGCGTGGGTTTACGTAATACAGAATTAATAGTAGTCACACATTAGGTATTTGTGAGTAGACATACGGTATCAGCCAATAATGTTCCCAATGCTGGTACACTGACCTCTTTCTGTGTAAGGGAATAAATATTACTTGAATTAGTCCACTTCGTAAATGCTTTAACGCCCAAAGATTGAATGTCTCATACCTGTCGCTTATGAGAAGCTGTATTTGTTTTTTTTTATTAAAAATACTTTCAACCCTAGTTAAAGTTACAATTTCCTGCGAATTGTTGGCAAAAGAAATTAAGCAATAAAACAAAGTTGACTAAACTTGCGTGTGTGATCAAAAATACTTTCAACCCTAGTTAAAGTTTCAATTTCCTGCGAATTGTTGGCAAACGAAATTAAGGAATAAAACAAAGTCAACTAAACCTGCTGTTTTGTGCTACAAAGCAGCACGCGCTTTACTTGTGATAACCAAGTGTAAAAATACGCTGTAAATGTTTGCGTGAAGACGAGTAGCGTCAGCATGTAGCACACACAGTTCCGGCTTTCTCATTGTCTCAGACGGTACCGAGAGCTCCTGCGGTTACACTTGGTAACCACAAGTAGAGCGCGTACCACTTTGTTAGATAGAAATCAATCAATCAACTCAGCCTATCGCAGTCCGCTGCTGGACAAAAGCCTCTCTCAGGCTGCGCCACAATACCCTGTCCTACGTCTTCCGCATCCAGTCACTTCCAGCCACCTTCTTAAGGTCATCGGTCCATCAAGTTGGGGGGCGTCCTACGCTAATGCGCTGTCTACACTCAGGACTCGTCTGCTCCATCGGCCATCGGTCCTTTGACAAACATGGCCAGCACACTGCCGAGCTGAGATAGAAATACTATATGAATATTAAGTAACTTACTTTTGCTCCATCGACATGCGCATAAATATCATTTATCAAAGTCAGTACAATTAATAAGATAAAAATATATTGACACATTCTATAACACACAGCTCTTATGGATCACCATTTTATTCACATATCATGAGTTTTCAGAAATCGTGTGGCTTTAAATATATGAAAACGAAATTCTATTGAATAAAAGTCCTTAACATTTTATGGAGCTATAGAAAACGCAATAAAATGTTGAAAAACTTTATAGTTGATCCAATTTAAAATGGTCGTCGTCAAAATAAAGATAGATCGAGTTTATGTGATATCAATTCACGTTTTCACTTGTTTTTTTTAAATGTTTTATTTCAGGTCTGAAAAGGAATAAGCTACGATATTATAGTACGTGTTTCTTCTTTCTATGAAGTCAATTCTGCAGTCATAAGCAGTTCTCAGGTTCCATTCCAACTAGGAGGACGATGAGCGGGCTTGCGAATGATGGAAGGGGGGGACGGAGGCCAGAAAAATCGATGTAATTTTGGAACAAGCTACTTATTATGAAGAAACATTACCTACATACTACCCTTGAACTTCATATTTAGCCCACAGTCTCCTCAATGCTTCTTCTTCTTTTCGTGTGGTTAGTGACTAACCTGGTGTCAGAGTTTTTACGTCGCCCATGGGCCTCTGACTTAGCTGCACATGCTGTTGAGAAATATATCTCAGACATGCTGGTTCCCTCATGATGTTTTCCTTCACCGATTTAAAGCACTCAATGCTGGGACACTAGTCTCATGTCTTCGAGAGGGAGTGGGCCCGTCCACCACGTGGGCCCAGTGCGGATTGGTGTACTTAGCAGGCAAAAATTATTGTAATGAAGCCTTGACTATTAAATGCTGATTAAGGGCATCATTGTTGAGGAATTTTACCGTATGTCAAGCGTAGGACGCCCCCCAGCTAGATAGACCGATGACCTTAAGAAGGTGGCTGGAAGTGACTGGATGCGGAAGACGTAGGCCAGGGTATTGTGGCGCAGCCTGAGAGAGGCCATTGTCCAGCAGTGGACTGCGATAGGCTGAGTTGATTGATTGATTTCACACTGACAGCTCTTGAACGCGGTTTAGAGGTGCGGATTCGCGTTCGGTATCATTGGTAAAGTTCGCACTACGGGCCAAGGTGGATTCCAACCACCATGGCCCGTCGGGCGGGCTTTATGGTTTTGTGCCCTTTAAATGTTTTTATCGAAAAAGTGTGGCCTAGATTGAAAGAAATAAAAGTTTACAAATATTTTTTCTTAGTTTTAATTACAAACACTACATTCTAACATTAGGTTTGGGGTTAATATTACAGTCAGTTCTGTATTCTGGTTTCTTGAACGAGCGTCCCCGCTTGCATGTCACCCAGCATTCGTGAATCGGTCTCTGCTTGAAATCTGTAAATAATATTAAATTAGCATTGTTTATTACGTAGAATATCGTCAGCTGTTAAAATAATGATTGAAAGGTCATATAAATTTTGGTTAGGTAAAATAATTGGAAATTCATGTAATTGGATGTGAATGCTCTTTCAATCCATTATACCAATATGTCTATTATTACCTATTTTTTTAAATTTATTTAGTTAAGTCCTTTTACAAAGTAATACAGTTTACAAACCTTTAAATACTTAGTAGTACCAAGTTAATTACCTATGAAAAGTGCGTTGGAACCTACTGACATTATAATTTAATTCAGAGTAGTTGCCTACGTACAGAGGCCAGCTCATCAAGTTACCACTATCTGTCAAATTTCTTTGATAGTATTTCAACTTTATTGCAAAGACATACGGTTCATTTTTAATTGAGAAAATTTGACAGTTGCTGATAGCTTGATGTGCTGGCGTCTGTACATACATAATCAGCCTATAATGTGCCCACTGCTGGGCCACAGACTTCTCGTGAGAGGAAATGGCCTGTAATCCACCACGCAGGCCCAGTGATGGTTGTTAGACGTCGCATGTCTTTGAATTACGTATCGTTACGCAAAATAATCGTATTGACGTGGAGTGGCTGACACCAGCCCGTATTACCTATGTCTTCCAATTTTTAGACGTATCGACTGGTCGGTTTCCTGACGATGTTTTCTTTCGCAGTTTTGGGAACAGTAGTCATGAAATAATTTAAACAAAATAAAGCGCCTCTCTGGAATCGAACCTACTAAATCGTAAGTCATAACTACGTACCTACTGTTGAGCCACCGCAGCTGTTAAGGAAATATTTTATGAATGAAATTAAGGTCGGATCTAATGTTATTTAACCTTGTTTTACCTTTCTTACTATCACAGTTGAACTCGTGCATGTCACACATGTCTATGAAGGTTCTCATCTCCCCGCAGGAGTCGATGGCACACATCGGCACCTTGTCGTGCACACACAAATCTGCTACCTTGCACTCTTCTTCGTTCTGTTGAAAAGAAGAATATACGTTGCATAATTTGAAGTTGAAATTGAAAATAACGCCATCTGTTGGAAATAGCTCAATACTTAATACTTTATTGCGTTCCGTATGTTCCATAGATGGTTTTAAAAAGTTAAAGATCAATATGGACCCTGTCGGGCACAGCAAAACTAGGAGAGAGGAAAAGAGCTAAGTAACATGTATCGCTGCGCATTTCTAAATTAATAATTAGAGCCGAGACGAATGAGTCCGGATAATCGGATGTTCGGATAATCGATGTTCGGATAATCGGGATTCCACTGTATTACCTAATTATATAGCAACCAGTTTGATTTTGTCTAGACTCTAGTTTGTCCTGTGGAGCAGGACCAGCATGTTTCCAAACATCCTTATCTTTGATATAATCACATAGATATTATAGTGTACAAATGTGTGTGCAGGTACAAGTGCACTCACTTTTCCCTCCCTCTCATAGTCGTATTGGACGGCAATCCATCATGACCGTAGACAGATTATTACTTACACACATCGAGATCAATTAATTATGATTGAAGATATCTTCAGCCAAATAGAACTGACAGCTAGTCTATCCAAGGGGTATCGTATTACCCAGTTACTGGGTTGTGGGGGTCAGAGAATTACTTCATGTAAAATACTGGTATTAAGCTGGATCTGGTTAGACCAGAACCGACCTCAACATAGTTGGGAAAAGGCTAGGCAAATTGATTTTGATATCTTCAAAAAAACTATGCCATTTCGGACCACATACATATTTTCTTAGGATTTTATGTATTATTTTTACTTGTAGAATATAACCCTAGAGTTATGGGGTAAAAAAAACACGTTCAATTTTTTTTAGGTTTTGAAAATTAAAATTACATTGTTGAATTTAACTTTCCGCAATCAAAAAGGTACAAAGGAGGACTTAGTCCTGTTACTAATCTTCTCTTTAGAACCCAATATTATCATGCTTTACCTACCCGGTATTAGGCTCCCAACAATGACACATAATACCAAAGTCGAAAGAAAAGCAAATTTTACTAAGGATTATCTATACTAATATTTTAACGAGGACAGATTTGTATTTTTGTGTGTATGTTTGAAATGAATAAACTCAAAAACTACTGTGCCGATTTCAAAAATTCTTTCACCATTAGAAAGCTTAGTTTTCAGGGAGTACATTGGCTACTACATTTTATCCCGGGCAAAATAACGGGTCCCGTGGGAAAGACCACGGGAGCGAAGCCGCGGGCAAAGTGCTAGTCATAAATAAAATATGAGTTTATGTCTAAGATTACATCCGAAGTAAATGTTAGTAAATTAATGAAATTAAGTAGAGGCAGAGGCGTGTTCTTATATACAGGGTGGAATTTTGTAATGCCCCCTGGCATTACAAAATTCCACCCTGTATATGTAAAGAGGTATCGCCTTAGGTATTTACTTGATCTCTTATTACATACTTCGATAGTCCTTTGATACCGAGATTTACGAATGTTGAAAAATATCGACAAATCGTTAGTAGTGGAATCTATACTAATATTATAAAGAGGATAGATTTGTATGCATGTTTGTAACGAATAAACTCAAAAACTACTTAACGGATCTAGATGAAACTTGGCACAAAGATAGATTATAGTCTGGAATAGCATTTAAACTGTTTTTATCCTGGAAAAATGTACGGTCCCGAGGGATAATTTCCTACATACACGCGGGCGAAGCCGCTGGCAAAAGCTAGTTTTTATATAAGATCAGAAATACATTTAGTTGTTGTGATTTTGAGGAGTGAGAATGGGTTTTAGAATTTGTGAATAATAATATTTATAACCCCACCGCCATATCTCTATGTTGACGTCGTGGTGGGGCTTGCGCGCTCCTGATCTCTGGGTCTGTGACAGTAGAGTTTACTTTGCCGAAGCAGGGCTAGAGTGAGGAGACGGACCAAGAGAGATACAAGAATCCGCAGGGCAGCATGTGGCGAGCTGTTGGGTAGTAGCGACCCCACCGACGCAATCTCCCGGGTGAAGTCTTGTTCCTCACTTCTTGCCTTGCCTGCCTTGCTTGCCTTTATTGGCCGGCTGGAAGAATCTTAAAAGAGTAACGGTGGAGTTTCTTGCCCATTCTTCTCCACACGAAACTACCTTTTGGAAGGGGCGACTAGAATCAATTCTATTTCTTGTTCATTTTGACGTTCAAAAGTGCCATTCTTGTGTCTATTTGAAATAAATGTTTTGACTTTGACTTTGACTTGACTTTGAATCTTAGGGAAGTGTTTTCGCTTAGGTAAATGGACCATCAAAGTATGAGCGTACTAGTATACGCGGATATTTTCATACAAGTTAAACTAAAATATAGGAAATATATCAATATCTATGTATATATGAATAGAAAATATTACGATGAACATCGTCGTTGTCATCGTAAAAATGTATATAATACAGTAGATTTAGTACCATAGCATACATATATCACGCCTGTCTTCTTGTAGAGGGATTCGAGGTAGTATGGTAGATAAAATGATATATTATAATAATCTATAATATATAAACCTGAACTGGGTGGACATAGGCCTCCTGCAAGCACCGCTGGTCGTGTACTGCCCGCATTCGGTCAATATTTGGATAATAGATTCAAATTCAAATTCAAATTCAAATAGTTTATTGTGGATCATAGGTTCATAAGATGTTGTGTTAAATACAGGTGTCAGCTATGTCCCGCCATTAAGGCATACAAAGTTTATGTAACAGTTCGGCAAAAACAATACAATACTAGACATTAAATAATAAAATAAAATTGAGATCAAACAAAAATAAAAATTACAATACAAATTACAAATTACAAATTACAAAATACAAATTACAATAGGTACATCAAATCTGTCATGCAATATATTTTGATTAAATTGTCAAAATAGTAAAATATTTTATGTCAGATTAACAAATCCTATAATTATGGACTTCAAATTTAAATATTTAATTTTTTATCATAGGTCATAAGTTTGGTGAATATATATTTAAATTAAATTACAAAACATTCATTCTAATTGTCATTCAATACATTATGATTAAAGTAGTACAATATTTAAGTCAAAAAAAAAAAAAAAAAATAAAATTATTCATTCAATGGATTTGCTTCAATGTATTGTCATCTAAAAATTCTCTTACGGAGTAATAACATTTATCTATCAATAATTCAAGTAGTTTTTTTTTTAAGGTATTTATATCGCTCATAGTTCTGAGAAAAGGTGGTAGATTATTAAAGATCCGTGGACCCATACAAAAGATGCTTTGGTGTAAAAGCTTTGTTTTACTGGCTACGATGCGCAGCTTGTCTTTGTGTCTGGCCCTAGTGCAAAAATCAAACAAGTTTGGGTTTGATTTTATAAACATTACAGCTTCATATATATATACACAAGGGAGAGTTAATATTTTTAAATTTATGAAGTGTGGTCTGCATGAATCTACTTGGTGTATATTGCACATCGATCTGATACACCGTTTTTGAGCTCTAAAAGCATGCTCTTTCTCTACAGAGTTGCCCCAGAATATGATGCCGTAGCGTATGATTGAAGCAACATATCCATGGTAGGCAGTTAGTAGTGCAGACTGACTGACAGTGTTCCTTAGTCTGTAAAGAGCATAAGAGCTCTGACTAAGCCTTTTGCAGACTTGCTCAATATGTGACTTCCAATTTACTTTGCTGTCAATATAGAGACCCAGAAATTTGGTTACATCTATTTCTTCTATGCTGGTTTCAGAGCAAGATATATTTAGGTTGGCATCCGGTTGTACTCGCTGTTTAAAATTCATGATTTTTGATTTTTCTAGGTTTATTTTTAAGTCATTTTTATCAAGCCATTTTATAATTGTTGTTAGGGTGTTATTTATGTCAAGTTTTAGATCATCTAAGTCAGTACCGGTAAACAATATAGTACTATCATCAGCAAATAAGGTCATATGGTGCATTGTAAGTGTCGACATGTCATTTATATAAATTAGAAAGAGTGGTGGGCCTAGAATACTGCCCTGAGGGACACCGGAAAGGATAATTCTAACCTCAGAAACAACGGTTTCTTCAGTTCTGGTAGTTAGGGAGACTCTTTTTAATTCTACCATCTGTTTTCTGTTACTTAGATATGATTCAATGAGTTTGTATACGTTACCTCTTACTCCAAATGCATATAATTTATTCAATAGTATTTTATGGCTGACTCGGTCGAATGCTTTTGACATGTCCATGTACAGAGCTATGGCAGGCGACCTAGTGTCCATATTTATAAGAACTTTGTTTAAAAAGTTATATATTGCGGTATTAACCGATTTATTTTTCCTAAAACCATATTGACATGGGGTAAATATGTTATTACTTTCAAAAAATGGGTAGAGGCAGTTATATATGTTTTTTTCGAATATTTTAGAGAAAATGGTTATTAAAGCAACTGGCCTGTAGTTACTGATGGAAGATTTTTCATCTTTTTTATGTACTGGTTTTATAACTGTCAATTTTAATTTCTCTGGAAAAATACCGTGTTCTATGCACAAGTTAATAATGTAACTTATAGGAGCAGCAATTAAAATTGCTACATCCTTAACGATCTTTGTATTAATACCGTCATATCCTGCGCTATTTGTATTCCGCAGAGAAGTAATAATTTTAAGAATGTCTGAAGGAATTGTTGGGGGCATGAATATTGATTTAGAGTTAAATGTCAAGTTAGAAGAATATGATCGTGTTGGGTCAGAGAAAATATTATTATTATTATTATTTTTAACAATGTCAGCAAAATAGTCATTGAAGGTATTTGCCATAGTCTTAGGATCCGTAAGTACTTCGTCATTGATTATTAGTTTCTCAATGCCGTCCTTAGGATAGTTGTATTTAGTGTCATTTATTACTTTCCACGTTGCTTTGGATTTATTAACAGCTGAATTTATAAAATAATTGTTCTGAGACTTTTTTGTAAGCGAGATTATTGTTTTATATTTTTTAGCGTAAGACTTAAACTTCATTTTATTGTCGTTGTTTGAGTTTTTTCTATACTTCCAGAGAAGTTCGCGTTTACGTTTACTACACATTTTTATTCCTTTTGATAGCCATTTAGGTCTCGATATATTATTAATACGAATTTTCTTTATAGGAAAGCATAAGTCATAGATCAAGCTGAATATGTCATGGAATGAATTGTAGGCACTGTTAGGGTCTGTAGCCTCATAAACACTATTATACGAAATTGGTCTCAAATTTTTAGCAAATAGACATCTATTTTCTTTAGTGAAACTACGTTTATATACATACCAATATTCAATTGGACTACACTTTTTTACCGGACACTTCATTATTTGTGCAGTGTGGTCGGAGAGCGCAAAATCTCTAATTTCACCTTTGCAGCCCTTAATGTTATGAGCTATGTTATCAATACACGTATTACTGGCGTTTCGTGTTGCCTGGTTAAACTGAAGGGTCACATTAAAGCTTAACAGTAGCTCTACAAATTCACTAGATATTTTAGAGTTGTTTGTAATATCTATGTTGAAATCTCCACAAATAATTATTTTTTTACTTTTACATAGTTTATCCAATATTTTACTTAAAATTAAAAAGAAAGAATTAGTTGCTCCGATTGTTTTGTTCGGCGGTCTGTAAATACATAAAATATATATTTTGTGGTCTATTAGTTCGATAGCAGAGCATTCAATAATATTTATAATAGACATTTTGTTGATTTCATCGAGACTTTTAAATCGCAGTCTATTCTTTATTAAAATACATGAGCCTCCATGTCTACTACATCTCATAAAATATGATCCTAAAACAAAGTTCAGTATCCGTAAGTAATCCTCGTCACCCTTCCTCATGTTATGTTCCGTAATGCACAATATATCCACCTTCATACCTTCTGTCGCTAATTCATCCAAGCACACTGAAAGCATATCCGATTTACTAATCAAACCATTAATGTTTTGATGCATGATAGTTAAACAATTATTTACGAAAAAAATCACAATTTAAATCTTTGTTTGTTTGACTTACAGAGTTTTGGTTACTTATTTCATCTAATAAAGAGTTGTCATTTTGTGTTTTGCAGGCGTTGTATTGTATTATACTTTCAATTTGTGATTTTATGTCCCCGAAAACTGTGTACATGCCTAAATCATTGATAGCACCCGTTATCTTTGAAAAGATTCGACTATATAAAGGTTAGTTAAAAGAATAAATAATGATAATTAATTATTAAGTATATTTCGCCGCCATACAACGAAAACCAATTAAATCATAAAAAGTGCAAACGGAGATATCGCGATTACAAAGTTTATGGGGTTGAAAATACCCTTTATAGTATTATATTGTTATTATTACTTTATAGCATCAGTACATTGATAAATTTTCTATTTAAAAATGTCTATTGAGGTTTAAAAAAATGTTTGCTTTGTAATGAAATTTTCAATAATTGTCACGAGGTCACCCATTTAATTGGTTTTCCCTGAGAACTGATAAATGTCTATATATAGCAAGGTAATAGGAATACAGCAAATCCCGAGAAATTACTTTTTACTTTTAGTTAGTTAAGAGTAACCATGATAAAAAAATACCGATACAGATGTCCCTTGTGAAGTTACAAGTGAAAATGTGTCAAGATAATTGGTTTTCCCTGCAGAAAATTTAAGAATCTAAAAGTTAAGCAAGTAATTTATTAGAGTTTCAATGCGTTCATTTGTTATCAAATTTATAACTCGATATAACTAATTAAATGCAAATTAGCTTGATTATTTCAAATAACAATAAAATCGCGCTTCAAATGCCAGTAACATCTGCCAAAAAAAATGTAAATAAAGGAAAAACTGACTTATTATTGAGTGAGTGACCGACCGACTGACTGACATACCAAAGCAAAGCCAATATTATTTAGCTAGACGTCTAAACTTTACATAAATGTACCTGTGAGACCTTTGATAATCCTGCTTGGAAAAAAAAACCCGAAATTCCCATGGGAAAAAAATTTTTGGGAAAAATTAAAATATGCAAAGTCGCAAGCGCCTTGAAATTCTTAATAAAATATTATCTTCAATGTTTCATGGATGAAGTAAGAAAGGCAAAGTATGAAGAATGGAAAGGCCATGGGCCCAGATGATATACCAGTAGAAGTATGGAAGTGTTTTAAAGAAGATGGAAGTAGAAGTATGGAAGTGTTTAAAAGAAGATGGATGTATGTGGCTGACTTTATTCTTCAATAAGTTGTTGCAAGAAGGAGTGATCCCACAAGAATGGTGCAATAGTTCGCTAGTGCCCATCTTCAAAAATAAAGGTGATGTACATACAGGACTGCAACAACTATCGAGGGATAAAGCTCATGTCCCATAGTATGAAGGTATGGGAGAAAATAATAGAGAAAAGACTGCGAGAGGAGAACGAGATTACCCCAAACCAGTTCGGGTTTATGCCAGGTCGAGGAACAATGGACGCCACCTTTGCACTCCGCCAATTGTGCGAGAAGTACAGACGTGCACACAAAAACTTGCACATGGTGTTCATTGATCTAGAGAAAGCGTATGATAGGGTACCTCGGGATGTCGTGTGGTGGGCCTTGAAAGAGAAAGGTGTGCCCGGGAAGTATGTGGAGTTCATTCGTGCTATGTACAGCCAATCTCGTACATACGTTCGGTCAGCTGCTGGCAACACCGACAAGTTCAATGTGGCGGTAGGCTTGCACCAGGGGTCGGCTTTAAGCCCTTACCTCTTCCTTTGGATTATGGATGCTCTTACGGCGGACATACAGGAAGAGGCACCATGGTGCATGCTATTTGCCGACGACATAGTTCTTGTCGGTGAAGATGGACCTGAGATCCAGAGCAGACTGGAGAAATGGCAACGGAAACTGGAGACTGTTGGCCTGAAAATCAGTAGAACCAAAACGGAGTACATGTTCTGCGATTTCGGCGGTCTCTCCAGTTCTGGGGTCATAGCGCTTGATGGCGCGCTTCTCCCAGTTTGCTCCGACTTCCGGTATCTCATCTATGAATGAAAGACAATTGCAAGCAGCTGAGATGAGAATGCTAAGAGGGATGTGTGGTGTTACCCGAATGGATAGAATACGGAATGAGTATATAAAAGGAAGTCTGAAAGTGACACCGGTGACCGAAAAGTTGTGTGGAAATCGGCTGTCATGGTATGGGCATGTTATGCGGAGGAATGAGGAAAATGTTGTCAGGAAAGTTGTGAGCATGAATGTGGATGGCTATACAAGTAGAGGGAGACCAAAGAAACGATGGATGGATTGTGTGAAAGATGATATGGCTAGGAAGGGAGTAACTACCGAGATGACGACTAATAGAGAAGTATGGAAGAAAGAGACATGTTGCGCCGACCCCAAATGAGTTGGGATAAGGGCAGGAGAATGATGATGATCTTCAATGTTTATAGCTACAGCATTTTCATATTCTTGGTATCGAGAATAGGTAGGTAATTGAAATAATAACCATAATAAAATTAGAAAATCAAACAAGATTTTTTTTACTTTGATAAACTTAAATTCTAAACATAATTATCTCATTTGTTTATGACTAAGCATTTTCATCTTCTATCTAATCAGGTAAAACTGAGAATATGTCATTACAATTATAATCAAAATTAAGATAATTAAGACAGTAAAAATAAAATACCTAGGTTAGGTTAGATAAACTATTGGGCCGAAAGTCCACACTAACGCCAGTGACACGGAACTAAACGAGTTTAAACGTTTTTCGCTGTAGTAATTATGTTGCATCCGTGAATAAATATCGTTAGAGATAAACAATTATCTGGATAAACAATATTTTCTTAGACGATTAGATTGTATTGTTAAAATGGAATTCGTCAGGTAAAATCGATTAAACTGTTTTATTATCTTTTATTTGACCATTTTTATCTAGTATGGAGATTTAAATCTTAGTAAATGGTTGTTACTGAGGGAAAAATTGAGTATTTCATAAGCTCTCTCTGGAGAAAAACAAATTTTATCAGATTAACTGATAATCATTGGAGACAAATATGTCGGCAGTCAAGTTAAATCTGCTTAATGTATTGTATTTGAAAACAAACGTTGGAAATGCTTGAAATAATTGGTTATCTTACTAGCTAGAAGCGAAACTATAAGACTTAGCGATTAATGGGTTTTCGCAGACGAAAGAATACAACATTTTAAGTACTTTGGCATTCATAAGTCATTTTCGACAAAATTTCGATTTAATTGGTTTTCGTTGTATGGCGGCATTTGTTCTTTTTTCTTAAATTTTGCTGTGGACCTCGTTTCAAGGGCCAACGAAACGATGTAGAATGTAATGTAGCGTTACCAATAACAGAGTAAAAGGAACTGGTTAAAAAAGAAAACTGAATACCGGAGTCTATTTTCCCCGTAAAAAAATATTTATACATATTTGTAAACAACTAAAGCTTTTATCGTCTGATCCGATTTGCGAATGAACTTACGAATGCCGTCGCAAAATTGATTCTTTCGCCGAGATGTAATTTTACCAAAGTCAAATCATTTAAATCAAATAGGCACAAGAAAGGCACTTATGAACGTCAAAATGGAATTGATTCCAGTCGCCCCTTCGAATGGAGAAGAATGACCAAGAAACTCCACCGTTATACTCTTTTAATGTTTTGTATACATGAATTATAAAATTATATGAGAAGATGCCCATTACCTACTGTTTCCTGTTTATCAATATTTTATTACGAAGTAGTACAAATGGCAACACTGCAGAAAATTAAACTTTAATTCTCCTACTCTATTTACATAATTCCAGATCTTCCATAATTCTGCAACGCTGAAATTTTTCGCGTTATTTAAAAAAAAAACATTTTCTAACAAAAGTTATAATATAATAGCTACGCCGTCAAAGTATATGGAACATACAAATATGGAACAACAATATTTTTTTTATAATGGACCTTAAATTTTCTCTTGCCCTGTAATTGCTGAATTTTGTGCCAAACATGTTTAACCAAAAAACAACTATAAAAGCTAGCAGTTGTAAATAGTATGAAATAATAAACGGTTATAAAACTCACTTTCATAGATTCGCTGTGGCCGTCCATTGATGATATTAAATATATAACAATACCTGAAATAATAACGATTATTTATTAATTTTCTACTTCTAATTTTATTTTTACGACAAGAAGTTTTAGTTTAGAATCAGTTCTATTTATAAACATTTACTAACGTAACATCGTTAGTAAATTCAATTGTAATGAATAAATACTTTATTAAACTTACCTAAAACAGCTATCATTGTAATACGTCATATTCTTTTTCTATAAGAGGTGTACATTTCTAGGTTTTGGAGTAAAAATAAAGACGTAATTTTTTCCACATTTTACTGCGTCTATAAAATGTATTATAACTCTTTTACGGCTATGGGAGTTATAACGGAAATGATAAATGAAAAAAAATATTTATGATAAATCAGAAATACTGAATTAAAGAAATGGGTAGGGGCAAACAGAAACTTCTACAGTCTTGGTAAACTATTGTAATTTAAAGAAGGGATTTTAAAAGAAATGAAAGATTTAACACCTTCATTTTAAATACTTATATTAATTTTGATGATAGCAAAATTAAAATATTTGCATGCCTGTTAATATTATCGATAAATCTTATAATGCTAATGAATAATTATCCAAATCCCGGTGAAATCTCCTTTGCATTTGGACACACGCCTTCCTCTTCTTTCACATGCCTGAAAACTGAAAAAGAAATTTGGTCAGTTTGTTCTTTTAAATAAATAAATAATAATAACTTTATTTCAGACATTCTAATTCCATATCAATACAAATTAAATAAATTAAATATAGCACACACTATGTGACTATTCAAATGTATTATTAACCAACTAAATTAAGAAAAGACTATTCAAATGTATTATTAACCAACTAAATTAAGAACAAGAAATTAAACGCAAATAGTCAACAAAAATAAAAATGTTAAATTATTAAAAAAATTATTAATATGAAAATGTCCATTAAAATTGAATTCGGTAAAAACCGAAGAAGAATCGAATAACGTCCGACCGTTTGTTTTTTTATTCATTAAACTGTGGACGAAAAGTCTTATTACTAGACTGTCCGAAAGGGTAACCGCTGCCCCAGAAAACATAGCAATTGAAGGAATACAGATGGGTTTTAGTCAGTTTAAGTCTGACACTCCCTTCCGCTCCATCCACAGCGGGACCACATTTGATGATTTCCCATCCCTAAAAAAGGGCTCCTGTTTTGTTTTGGACATAATATATTTATCTCACCCATAGTGTATTCACAGGAATATTCGTACAAATCACAGAGGTCCAGGAAAGTCTTCGCTTCATTGACAGACTTGCCGCATACGATGACCGTGTCGTGGAAGCATGTGTAAGCATGCTCGCATATCTTCTTTAGTTCGGACTAAAATTGATAAACAGAACAATAACATTACGCCTGTATTAGGCAAAGGTATACTCAAGTACATCCATATTTCGCAGGTTTTGTTTAAGTCTCATGAAATAGGAGGGAGCTTATTGCCATAAATCGGACACAAATCTAGGTACCGGGCTGTTACTTTTTCTTTCTTCGTGTGGTTAGTGACTAACCTGATGTCAGAGTTTTTATGCTGCCCATGGACCTCCGACTTCACATCCGGCATCACAAGCTGAGAAATATCTCTCAGGCAGTTTTTTCACGATGTTTTCCTTCACCGTTTTATAAGCAAGTGATAATTATGCAATACGTACTAAGATTTGGGCTGCTACTGAGAAATTTCAGAATAAAAAACTCAATAACACTTTGCCTGATCCAACAAACGAACCCAGGACCACAGCAGTAGCGCTTGCGACTCTAGTAGTCGCACCATATCGCTTGCATGGTCAAAACACAGATGCAGCTACTTTTATTGTTGTTTCAACTTTAATTGTCACATGCAATAATAACACCGTGCAAATCAGACTTTAGCATTTTAGTAAATATAGAACGATAAAAATCCTTTTTTTTTTAATTTCGAACCCTATTAGGTCAAACCTTCTTGCGGAGAACAGAATCAAAAGTAAAATTTAAACATAAAATTCAAATTCAGCATTCAACTCTATCACCGGGAATGTCCGAAAGCGTAATCGTTACCCCGGAATACTAAGAAAAGAACATGTATGGGTTTTAGTCAGTAAGAGTCTGACACTCCGTTCCGCTTCACCCAAGGCGAGAGGACTAATTTATTTTGATGATTTCCCACCCTCAAAAAGTTTGCAAATCCAATAAATTATTAACTGAGCTTACCAGGTGAGATCTGTCACTATTAATATGCGATTCAACCAACAGTATAACATACAAAACTAATATCAAAAAGATTTTAATTATAAACATTACTGCTAAAATTAATAAACAGGTTTAGGTACCATGCAACCTCCATGGATAATGTAGTACTAGGGACTAATAATACGTTGTTGGTCAAAATGGAGGACAAACACAGGATGTTTGAGTATCCAGGTTTAGGCTGAAATGGTATCTTTGTTGGAAATTATAAACATAATGATCGTACTAATAATGGTTTTCTAGAAATTTTGGAATATATCCGTTGTTTAGTATGATAAATATAGCCGCCGTTTCTACGCCATCTCTTCTTACCAATTTTCAAAAAAAAAAACAAATCAAAATCAAAAATTTCAATCCATTGAGATCATATTATTTACATTTGAAATAATGTTAAAAATGACAATAATATCTATATACTATGTAGAAAAATAATTAATTACTTAAACAATAAAAATTAGATTAGATTAAAAAATATTATATTTTTACTACCCGATACGCGGCTGAACATCATAGAACATTTCTGTATTTAATATCATGCATACTATGTATGTACACCCTGTTTATACAAATAAATGAACTTAGTTAATAACTTCATGATAATCTTTCACAACGATGGAGGAGCAAGTGACTAAGTACCAACAGCAACACAGGTCGATCCATCAGGTTAAGCTACGCTTGCAGGGGTTGGCTGTGGATGGGTGACCATCTTTACACACCGAGACTCCTCCGTACCTCGGAAAGCACGTTAAGCCGTTGGTCCCGGCTGTCATTTGTGCATCTTTGACAGTCGTTACGGGTCCTCAAATGGTGTACAAAAATCTTGCATGCAATTTATGTACACAATGTTTATACAAATAAATAAACTTACTTACTTTTTGATAATCTTTTACAACAATGTTGAAGTTAATAATAAAATTGACACTGTACGGAAATTATTTGTGACTAACCAATCACGTTCATGTGTTTAGCCTTTTCCCAACTATGTTGGGGTTGGCTTCCAGTCTAACCAGATGCAGTTGAATACCAGTATTGAATATGGAGTGACTGCCCATCTGACCTCTACAACACTACATCAAGATACTGGGTGTCAGACTTTCGGGCTTGGTTGTCAGACTATCGGGCTTCTGAAAATCTGAAACAATTGTGAAAGATTAACATAATATTTATAACAGGCAGGACCAACGGCTTAACGTGGTTTCCGAGGCACGGGGCGGTCTAGGAATGTAAAGATGGTCACCCATCCACGGATCAACCTCGGCAAGCATAGCTTAACCTGATCGATCAACCCGGCTACTGTACGGTACGGCTACTTCAGGCATTGTTATTTATAAAGCACATTAAGCCGTAGATCCCGGCTGTCATATGAGCATCTTTGAAAGTCGTTACGGGTCGTCAGTAGCCCGAATGTCTTGTTACCCAGTTATTGGGTTGTGGAGGTCAGATAGGCTGTCGCTCCATTTAAAATACTGGTATTCAGCTACATCTGGTTAGATTGGAAGCCGACCCCAACATTGTTGGGAAAAGACTCTGCAAATTGATTGACTTTTTAAGGCTGGGAAATCATCCAATGACTGCTCCTGCTCTGGGTGGAGCGGAAGGGAGTGTCAGACTCGGGGTCTGTTTCTCAACTACAATGTTGAGTTTTTTTTGGGATGAATTTATTGCAAATACGGAACCCTTCACTGTGTGGTCCGACACGTACTTGGCCGGTTTTTTCTGTTTATCTACGAAAAAGCATAGAGTTTTCCAGTGTAATAAAACTCATTATTGAAATTCTAAAATAATTAACTTTGACTTTTCTTTATTTAAGAAGGTCACAGAGCTATTTTCTAATGTTCTCTAAGTAGGTGGCTTATTTCAGTAAGTGGGAATGTGGTTCAATCAGCCCCGGGATAAGTGCCCGGGCTGACACAAATAAGTTAAAATATTAATCCATTGTTATTTTTCCAATATTAATTTACTACAAACTTACATTTGCAGTTGGAGAATGAACCGTGACGTATATCGATGTATAGGAGAACATTTTTTTTTTCTATTACAATGTTAAGTTAGTTTTGGGATAAATTCATCGCAACTACGGAACCCTTTATTTTGCGTGATTCGCACGCACTTGGCCGGTTTTTTTTATAATCTCTATATTTGCGAACGGTATGTTCGTTCGTTCAGTAAGTGCGAAGCTGGTTCGATTATTTAGCCTGGGGCTGACACATATGTTATGTAGATCATTGATATTCCTATAGTATTTTTTTCCAATTGCACTATTTCATTTTGAAACGTTATAATATGTAAGTTAAAACTAATTTTCATATGATATAAAAAATTGGAAATATATATATTAGTAATACAATATTATTTTACATAGCTATACTATACATTTAAAAGTATATTTCAAATACCTACTCATAAACCTGGTATTATAATAAAAATGAAACAAACGATACAAATTGTAATACACATTTATTTAATGAATGAACAGTCTAAATATAGAATACAATAAATTGGAATATTCAAATAAAGAATTCGTTTGAATTAAGAATTGTGATCAATCATCGAAGTAACTGTTGGTTGGTCGACGAGACACAGCCAATAGGGATCGGTCCTCGGGACACGCCGTCTGCTTGTAATCTGAAATTAATTAATCTGGATTAGCAATATTCATTGAACCATAATGTGTATTGTTGTGTCTAACCCTGAGTCCTAATCAAAAACGAGATTGTCTGAAAGGGTTACCGCTACCCCGGAACATAAAGGGCTGAGGAAGGAACATGGATGGATTTTAGTCAGTAGGAGTCTGACACTCCTTACCGCTCTATCCAGAGCGGGAGAAGTAATTTGATGATTGCCCACCCTCAAAAAAGAAAAAAAAAGTCATAATCAAAGATATCGTTTGTGTGAATACGCGTTCGCGATCGTCGCGATGTCTCTCATTTGTTCGGAAGACCTTACAGCCAGGTACGCACGGACAAACAAAGTTGTTTTGGTTGTTGCTTGAGGTTTTTTTTTGTGGCTGGGAAATCATCAAATGACTCCTCCATGAACTCAATGATCGCATACTCGCGCGAACAATTTTTGAGTAAGGACGCGGAGCAAGTACAAAGCTATCAAAGAGATGGAATGGAAGGACGCTCCACCCAGAGCGGGGTCATTTGATGACTCCCCACTCTTAAAAAAAAAGGCCGCGTCCTAAACAAAAGACGATCGCTTCTGGTTAAAACGCGACGATACAGAAAGAATGTTTGTGAAAATTGTAGTTGTACAAAACGTTACAACTTTTTACGGAATCTGACAGAGAACAGACAGGAGTCAAATAAAAGAAAAAATATTGAGGTCACAAGAAAACATGAGTTATCGCATTTTCCTAGCACACACACATACGAGTCTTAATGCATCGTACTCGTAGCTAATCGAGCGTCAATCAATGCGGCTGACACTCGATCCATCTACATCTGCACTGCAATTCACGCTTCAACCGACTGCGGATGCTACTGAACGATGTATTACATATATACTTATTCCATACGTATTTCCACCAATCACCGCCATCTTAAGCAGTGATAGTCTAGTGGTATGACCGACGGACTGCCAAGTCTTAGGTCTCGAGTTCGAACCCAAAGCGCACTTCTGATTTTTTAGATTCATGTGCGCATTGTATAATTACCTATCACTTGCTTAAAAAACGGTAAAGGAAAAAGTCGTGAGGAAACCTGCGGGTCTGAGAGATATTTCTCAACAGCATGTGACGCTAAGTCAGAGGCCGGGTCGGGTAGCATAAAAACTCTGACACCAGGTTAGTCACTAACCACACGAAAAGAAGAAGACCGCCATCTTGGTTTTTAAATACTTTACAAGTGCCATTTCATTACTAAAATCCTTATAACATCAGCGAAAATTTGGATGGATGTTTGTTACCGTATCACGCCAAAACGGTTGAATGCATCTGGATAAAATTTGGCACTCAGAAAAGTACAGTCGCTACTACCACTAGAGTGTAATTCTAAAATTTAAATTATTATGACATACTTTTAAAGCTTTAATGACGTCGTTAGTTAATAAGCGTGGGTTGAACCATTTTCTATTAGAAAATTCTCAGTAGTAGCTCGAAGTCTAGATTAGTGCCTTGTTAAAGGCATTAAGCTCGTCCCGATGTGGGTGTTCAATAAGCTTTTCTCTTGAGTGGAAAAAGGCGTGATGTGGATATAGTGGATGTATATTCTTTTTATTTTTTAATTCATTTATCCTGCCTGGTCTTATCAAGGAGTATCGTATTGCCCAGTTACTGGGTTGTGGGGGTCAAATAGGCAGTCGCTCCATGTAAAATACTGGTATTCAGCTGCAGCCGGTTAGACTGGAAGCCGACCTCAGTATAGCTGAAAAAAGGCTAGGCATGATGATGATCTTGCGTGGTCAAAAGCGACGGATGAAGTTTACGGAAGTTAAGGAGTGAGCAAAGACATGTCAGTTCACTCTTGGTTGACAGGTAGAGTGTGTGTTGTAGATGTGTGTGTGTGCGTGTGTATTTGTGTGTGTGCGCGTGTGTATTTGTGTGCGTGTAAGTACGTGTTAGTGGGTATATGCGTGTGTGTCTGGTGGAGTGCGGTGCGTGTGTTAGTGTGTGTGTGTGTGTGTAGGTGTGTGTGTAAGTATGTGTTTGTGGGTATGTGAATGTGTGCCTGGTGGTGTGTAGTTCGTGTGCTTGTGTGTGTGTGTGTGAATAAAAATATCGTAATACGTACTCCTCCTCCGAATACAGTTATAGTCGAACATATCGCAGAGGTCACGGAACCCCATGATGTCCCCGGCGTGGCTGAGACCGCAGATCGGCACGCGGTCGTGGTTGCACACCTTGGCCATGCTGCACCACTTGGCTCCCATCTGTGACCAAAACAATAACTGCTATTTTGTTATCTTGACTAGTCTAAAACAAGGACTAAGTTTTTGGGTTCTTTTAATGCTGTTATGACTGAAGTTAGATTCACAGTTCAGTTAAGTTTCAGTACAGTTCAGTTCAGGTTTGCCTATGGCATTAAGTCCGCCTCTGTAAATTTCTATGCTAAAGTATTAAATAAATAAATTCACCCGTTTCGGGCGAGTAAATTTGTCGAATCGACCAATAAGCCAAGTTTGTGTTAAAATTCTATTCAGTATCTACCTAACGTTCGTTTATACAAATTGTAGACTACAATACGATCATAAGTTAAATTGCGTATATCTAATGCTGTCCCCAAGCTGCATACGAAAATTCAATCGAACATCAGTCAAATTCAAAGATTGGCAAAACCCATAGTCGTTTGATTACTATTATTTAGTTAGTTTGAAAAAATCACGTTTTAAATTTTGGCATCAAGATTATTTGATAGTTCCAAAGTAGTCCTATTCATTAGCAATTTCAGTGTTTTCATTTATGGTCGTATAGTTTTCTCCACATTGTATAATATATAAGAGATACAGAAGATAGTACACGTAAATATGAGTCTTTTATTTACTCATGTTTACGTGTTTACCTTGTTCATAACGGCTAAACAAAAGCAAGGTTTTAGTCCGCAACAAATCGTAATCAAACATGATGGTACGAACAAAAAGTAAACTATCACATAATAGATTGATACACATCTTATAAATAGAACAGAAAATATTTTAGCTGAGCCTTTTCCCAACTATGTTGGGGTCGGCTTCCAGTCTAACCGGATGCAGCTGAATACCCGAATTTTACATGGAGCGACTGCCTATCTGACCTCCACAACCCGGTCAGTAGTAATAGTATACGAATACCCTTTGGTAAGACTAACTGTCAGACTTTCGGGCTTCTGACTACTCATAACGATTGTCATAGATCCACGAATGATAGCCGGGACCAACGTCTTAACGTGCTTTCCGAGGCACGGAGGGGTCTCGGTATGTAACGATGGTCACCCATCCACGGATCAACCGCGGCTAGCGTAGCTTAACCTGATGGATCGATCCGTGCGGTTATTATTACTTAGCCACGAGCTTTTCAAATATTTTATGCTAATGCCATTCATATTTTGACTAGCTACTCCCGCGCGGTTTCACCTGCTGCTCGGCTCCTATTGGTCGTAGCGTGATGTTACATAGCCTATAGCCTTCCTTGATAAATGGACTATCCAACACAAAAATACTTTTTCAATATCGGACCAGTAGTTCCAGAGATTAGCGCGTTCAAGCAAACAAACTCTTCAGCTTTCTAATATTAGTATAGATTACCACCTAAATCTTTATCATACTGGAGGCGTGCAAATGTGTTCTCGTAACACCATAGAACGGTCACTAAACAATATCCTAACATGGCGATCACTTGTTATTATGGCAAGCTGCCAAGCTGTAACAACGCGTTGAAGCAGAACTCGCACTAGTTTCAACACCGTTTACGAACATATGCTCTTGTTAGTAGGGCAGCACTCATGTTAGTTTAGTTTGGACAGACTTTACATTTAATTTTCGGTCATTAAGGGCGAATTTCTATTTAACAGAACGTGAGCACATCTAAACCGATCGATCTATCAGGTTAAGCTATGCTTGATGGATTTGGTCGGTTGATAGGTGACCATATTTACATATCGAGGGTCCTCTGTGCCTCGCACGTTAAGCCTTTGGTCCCGGCTATTATTCTTGGATCCTTGCCCGAAAGACTGACAGCTAGTCTTACCAAGGAGTATTCGTATTACCCAGTTGCTGACCGGGTTGTGGAGGTCAGATAGGCAGTCACTCCATGTAAAATACTGGTATTCAGTAAGACCGGAAACCGACCTCAACGTAGTTGAGAAAAAGCTAGGCAGATTGATTTTTTTTGGATCGATCCCAGGACAATGTTCTCATTTTCGAGAACTGGGTCGGGCACATAGTCTTTTCATTATTAAAAAGATTGCGAAGGTCTTGCAAGATTACTTTAGTCCACTTAAATATTCCCCAGCATTTGTATTAAAATAACTAATGAAGACGCTCATAAAGGCTAGGTTTTATGACTCCCGGGTTTAAATCTAATATAATAAAAGTGCTTATGGAAATGTAACAAAATCCCATGTTTTACCTTCCGCCCCATTGCGATGTCCTCATTATCCCGCTCCTTAGGGGGTCCGTGGGCCTCCGTCATTATAGTGAAAGAGCAAAACAGGCAGATGACTGAAAACACAAAATTAATTATTTAGTGGTATTTATAGGAAAATCCGGTATGACGTGATCCGTCAGAGAACCAAAGCGGTCGATATAGCTTACAGAATAAGCACGTTGAAGTGGGAAGGGGCTGGCCATATGAGCCGTAGAATCGATGACTGTTGATTGGTAGGTTAGGTAGGCTGTCAGATCAGGACCAGGCCCGTGACGGACGGCGCGTACATGTACCACGTGCGCCTCAAAGAGATGTCAGCATGAAGGAAGTTGCCCGTTAGGCAACGGCTCGGCAGGGCTGAAGCCTGCTGGGTCAGCGGGATTGTCCGAAAGGGTTACCACTACCCCGGAACATAAAGGTCTAAGGAAGGAACATGGATGGGTTTTAGTTAGTAAGAGTCTGACACTCCCTTCCGCTCCACCCAGTGAGGGAGAGGGGGGGGTCATTTGATGATTTCCCACAATTAAAAAAAAAGGTTGAGCGAAGTTCCTCTTCAGAGGGTGCTGTTACCAACTGTATAAGAGGTGTCGAGAATCGAGTCGAATTGCGTGCAATTGGAGAGGCCTATATCTAGCAGTAGACTGTTATAGCCTGAAGATCATGATAATAGAAAAATGTGTTTATCTTGAAGCAAAAATAAAATGAAAAAATAATTACAGAACAAAAATTTTAGGTTTTAAGTTTGATCAGTTGAGTTGACTTTTGGTAGGAGGATAAAAACCATTCTTCTTAGCGTAACAGCGACGTGAATACCGTTCGCTGACGCAGCCATGAAGTCCGCACGTGTAAAGGGCATGCGGTTCAAGATGGAAGGTGAAAACCGTACCAGTAATTTAAATACGAAAGTAACTCTGTCTATTTGTTTGGTACCTTCTCACCACGCCTTAACAGCAGATACTGATAAGGCCGATTCCTAGATTTCACCAACCGTTATTGGATCAAAATAAGACTCTTGTATCTTTACCAATGCTGAAGAAAAAAGCTTATAGCTTTGCATAGTAGACCCTTACATAACATATAAGTAGCTATCACAGGTAAAATTAGTTTACGATTCTTTTTGCATGCCCAGTTTGATATTAAAAAATGCTACACGGAGCCAGTGCAGTTGATGATATAACATAATTATACAGTTTTCTCACGATGTTTTCCTTCACCGTTTTGAGAGCAGTGGTGATGAAACATATATTTACACAAAATAAAACGCCGCTTGGGTTCGAATCCACGACCTACAACTCGTAAAACGTAAGTCGGGGCAGTTACCACTGGGACACCACTCGAGCCAAAAATGCTATCATTCGTAGAAAAAAGGAAGCGAGTAATTATTAGAGGACATTGTATACTTATTTATCCTATTACTATGATGCCGTGGGATTTTTTCAGACCTTAATGCAGGCGAATCCGTGGACAATAGCTAGCGTCGTAATAAGCTTAAGCTTGAACTGTTACATTCATTTTATTTGAGGTACAGACCAGCTGCTACACAGCCAGCAAAGAATTGGCAATCGGCCAATGTATGGTGAGAGATTTTCCAACTTTTAACAATCTCTACGAAACGTGGTTTCAATTGATTGCACAAAATTAATTTTAGGTAAGCTTTCAGTTTCAGCTTTTTTAGCAATTTTTTTAATGTGTACGCTTGAGTACATTCAGTTTTCATGTTTTAATCTAACTGACATGTGGCAAATTTTACTGTGATGCGCTTCATAAAGTTAATTACTTCTCATATGATAAATGTGTAGAATCAAGTTCTCCCAACTTAACAGACAGCTGTGCTGCTGGGGACTTTGTTGCGCCACTTCTTTTTCCCAGCTAAAGCACTGGGAAGTGGTGAAGGGTGGGCGTTTTTGGGGGACTGCCTTATGTAACTTTGACCTTCAAAAAGTGCTGATTTTAAGCCTAGTTTTAATAAATGAGTTATAGTACCTACACCACAGTACACAATTCTTATACAACTACTTACTATGGAAACGAAACTGATAGGAAACTATGGTCTTCTAACAGGAAGCATTAAAACGCCATTGAGATAAACGAATTGGATAAACTACGTACAGTGTATTTTTCTTTAATTGTCTCATTTGGTAAACAAATGTCGCGACTAATATTAAGATTTCTAGGTAATGTATGTGTTTCTGAAGCATTTTTTTTAAATAATTCATGCCTTAAGTGTATTATTCAAAGTAGACGTTTATGCTTAACCCAAAGTGTTTGATTGATATGAAAAATCAGAATTACGTCCCGTGTTTGTTTACCAAATTGGACACGATTGGACACAGGTATTATTGAAGGTAACTGAACACACACTCAAGTGAAGTTAATAAAATTTACAGTGCACCACCGCTCAGGATAGAGGTATCCTGAGCGGTGGTGCTGGTGTAACTAAATAAAAGAAGAATTTTTAAAATATGTACACAATTTACGAAAATATCGATGAACATACATAAAAAAATCATAGAACCTCTTCTATGTAAGTACAGGTGCCAGCACATCAAGTTACCATAAACCGTCAAATTTTCCCAATTGAAAATGACCCTTATGTTCTTGTAATATAGTTGAAAAACGATTAAAGTAATTTGACAGATTGGGGTTACTTGATCTGCTGGCCTCTGAGCATACCCATGAAACTTGAAGAAAATAAATTTCAGATACGACCGAAAACTTACCAAAAACTGATCTGGAGGCCATTATTCGCTGTCTTCAAAACGTATTCCCTCGAAGGATGCTCTATAAGTGACACCATGAGGTGTTTACTTCACTAGAGGCTAGAACACTCGCCATTGTCTTAGTGTTTAGCAAAACTTCCGCAAATTCCTAGAAAACGGTTGCATTTTGTAAATATACACCCGTGTATCAAGTTACCATAAATTATCGGATTTTGTCAATCGATTCTGAACTTAACAGTCAACGTTTTAGGGCTTAAAATCATTTGAAGAATTTTGACAGTTTGGTATAACTTGATGCGCTGGCAACGGTACTTGGCTGTTCCAATAATGTATTACTAGTACTCGTATAATACCAACGAAACATTTATGTAAATAACCATTATGTAATGGGCTCGATGTATCAAACGTGAGAAATATTACTATGTCTAGAATAATAATCATTTATTTGCTGGAAATACTGGTTTTACCAGCAAGGTAATTGCGTAAAGCAATAGCCCCTTTACTAATAAACGTTGTTTAAAATCTGCATAGTTACACAACTCTTTGTCTTCTTCTTTCAAACGTCAAAGGGTTGGTTGGATGTCCCTTGTCTTTGAATTTATGGTTCTAAGACGTACCGGTTTCTCATGTTTTCCTTCACCGATTTGAGAGCAGTGGTGATGAAACTAAATACACAAAGTACTGAGGTGAGAGGCTAGCCTGGGTTGAACTCACGACCTACAACTCTCAAGTCCAGGCCGAAACCACTTGGCAACCACTGTTCCTCCTAAAACGAATCTAGATATGTGAGAAAAACTTTTTAGACCGTACAGCGGAAGCAAGATGGCGGAACTTCTAACAGTTTTCGTAAAACTATTACCTTCTTGCGAAGTTTGTAGCAGATAGTGCATCCAGATTCTATGAATAAAATAAATTACCTTACCTTTACAGTTTCAAGACACAATCTGGCTTGGCAAACTTAAATTTAATATTACTAGGTAGTTTCAAGTTCTAGACTGACTGACTTCTTGACAAAGTGCCTGTAATTGGTGTATCTTACTATCAGGAATCCACACGAACGTGCCTACGCGCTTTTATTGGAAACGGTGAAAAAAGCGTTCCTTAGGTTTTTGAGTACAATGACCTCTTAAGAGGTTTCTGGTGTTTTAAAAATAACCCTGTATAAGCATAAATTCCAATATTATCCGTTACTATATCCTACCAAAGGAGAAACCCGAACTCCATAGAAACTTGGGCCTGGCGTTACAGAGCTGGAATTTTGCCATAAATTAGAGCACCTAGGAAGATTTCACGAGCCCAATTTTCACGTCTCTCAGCAATGGCCAAATTGGTAAAATCAGAAAATGTTTACATGTTAGGTTATTTTTTAAAACCAAAGCGGTGAATTCAGATTAATATTACTGAAAACCTCAGGTAAAAATTATGTTTGCTATAAGGCCCACTTACATCACTAATGGGTTGCATTTTTAAACATTGTATTTACCACCAGGGGATTTGATGCTATCTCAAATTACAGTAAACTGAGATTGCAACAATAGGTGTATTTAAATAAAATACCGTATTATTGAGATAGGGTTTTATTAATTACCTTCTTCGTTAGGATTATCATAATATAATAATACAGTATCTAGGAATTGTGCAGGAGGTAACTGACTACCCTGGTGCCTAACGAACGAAGAGAACGTCCACAGTGAATAAACACTCGCCGGTGTCCTATAGGTGTCTGTTCACTCTCTTCTGGTCTATTTCCATCAAGAGATACAGCATTGGCATGATTCCAGCAAACTTGACAGATAAAGTCATTTTCATTTACTTAAAGCAAACATTTATCATTTGACTATTAGTTCTAGCATTTAGCAATAAGCATCTGAGTGGCACATTTAGGTACCTAAACATAAGCGGCTTTATTTCATTCCCACTGCAAAGACACAGGACTCCTCTCTGAGAGAAGGAATAGGCCGTAATTAACTATGCAGGTTCAGTGCAGATTGGTGATATTACATGCTTACAAAAATGTTACGTTACAGAATTATCGCATAATAATCACTTCATATTCCAATCTTCGCCTTCCTATTGTGTATAGTGTGACCGCTGCAGGTCCGTTGCTATTCCACAATTAATGCACAAGCTCATGATACCGTATTAACCAGTCGTCAGAAGAGCAATATCCAGATACGATTTTCCAACAAAGGTCAGCAGGAATGGCAGGCTACGGTGTCCAATATTCAAGCGAGGGTCAGTCAGAAGGCAATCAATTTCAGAGTCCAGTATTCGAGCAGTCAGCAGAAGTTTAATATCGTAATAAATCTCGAGAATTCGAAAAACACATTCACTTGCGCAAAGATACGAAAAGCATATGACACTACTAATCATAACGATGACAATTAACAGACGTTGACATTGACATTGACCGTTTACTAGTGCAATCCATGCGCAATCCGCGTTGCAATCGATTTTTTGATTATTTATTTCCTTTAATGATTTTTTAATCGTGCTTACGTTTAAAAATAATTATATTCCTGAATTTTTTATTTTACAATGATTTCAATATCTAAAAAGCAATTAATACTAAAATAATGGAGTATTATTCAATTACTTATAATTTGTAATTATCGATATCCGCTAAATCGATTACATTCTTAGGGTACGCTCTATTGTTTAATGCCAGTGTTTGCAAAGTAAGTGACGTATAATGAAATAAGCGCTGTGACGGTTTACAAAGGTTGTTTAAAACAAAAAAATAGAAATGTACTTTTTTTACATTTGGCCATTGTAATTGAGGCTAAGATTTAAATGGGTTAATCAGGCAGAACAGTACATTTTTTTGGTACATATTTGATTCGTGTAACGGCTAGGCCCAGAAATGGGTTTCTCCTTTCTATTGGGTGGCCAAGCTCTCTAGAGGTAAGGCGAGCACGAGGTCAGCTCACCATAGCCTGCAAAACGCTCCGTGGCTCTATTGACGCCCCTGATCTTCATGATGTGCTGGCTCGCTTCTTTGTCCCAGACAGTTACTGCCGCGGCAGGAAGCACAGGTTGTTTGCTGTACCCCCATGTCGTACTGTTGCGCGAGCTGTCTCCAGTACCACGCACTCTGACCGCACTTAATGATCTCTTAGATTCTAGTCCAACAATTGATCTGTTTGCGGATGAATGGATGAAGATTATACTGGCATGTCAGAAGTTCTGTGAGAGGGATTCATGAAAGCATTGCAATTTTTTTTTTTTTTGTGTTTTATTGAATTTTTATGTTTTCTTTACTTTCGTACCTTTAATTATTGTAATTAGTTTACCGTTGTAATTAAAGTTAAATAAATAAATAAAAAATAAAATCAGACAAATATTATAAAGGCGAAAGTTTGTGAGTGTGTGTGACTTTAATAATCTATGTATCTATCTAAAAGAAAGACGGGTTGGTTCCCTTCGTTATAACTCGAGATCTGCTGGACCAATTTTCATGGTTTTTGTTTCGTTGGATTTGTCTCCGCCCTGAATAGCAGAATACATTCTTAGGTAGGGTAGGTAGGGTAGGTATTGTAGGTAGGGTAGGTAGGGTAGGTAGGGTAGGTAGGGTAGGTAGGGTAGGTAGGGTAGGTAGGGTAGGTAGGGTAGGTAGGGTAGGTAGGGTAGGTAGGGTAGGTAGGGTAGGTAGGGTAGGTAGGGTAGGTAGGGTAGGTAGGGTAGGTAGGGTAGGTAGGGTAGGTAGGGTAGGTAGGGTAGGTAGGGTAGGTAGGGTAGGTAGGGTAGGTAGGGTAGGTAGGGTAGGTAGGGTAGGTAGGGTAGGTAGGGTAGGTAGGGTAGGTAGGGTAGGTAGGGTAGGTAGGGTAGGTAGGGTAGGTAGGGTAGGTAGGGTAGGTAGGGTAGGTAGGGTAGGTAGGGTAGGTAGGGTAGGTAGGGTAGGTAGGGTAGGTAGGGTAGGTAGGGTAGGTAGGGTAGGTAGGGTAGGTAGGGTAGGTAGGGTAGGTAGGGTAGGTAGGGTAGGTAGGGTAGGTAGGGTAGGTAGGGTAGGTAGGGTAGGTAGGGTAGGTAGGGTAGGTAGGGTAGGTAGGGTAGGTAGGGTAGGTAGGGTAGGTAGGGTAGGTAGGGTAGGTAGGGTAGGTAGGGTAGGTAGGGTAGGTAGGGTAGGTAGGGTAGGTAGGGTAGGTAGGGTAGGTAGGGTAGGTAGGGTAGGTAGGGTAGGTAGGGTAGGTAGGGTAGGTAGGGTAGGTAGGGTAGGTAGGGTAGGTAGGGTAGGTAGGGTAGGTAGGGTAGGTAGGGTAGGTAGGGTAGGTAGGGTAGGTAGGGTAGGTAGGGTAGGTAGGGTAGGTAGGGTAGGTAGGGTAGGTAGGGTAGGTAGGGTAGGTAGGGTAGGTAGGGTAGGTAGGGTAGGTAGGGTAGGTAGGGTAGGTAGGGTAGGTAGGGTAGGTAGGGTAGGTAGGGTAGGTAGGGTAGGTAGGGTAGGTAGGGTAGGTAGGGTAGGTAGGGTAGGTAGGGTAGGTAGGGTAGGTAGGGTAGGTAGGGTAGGTAGGGTAGGTAGGGTAGGTAGGGTAGGTAGGGTAGGTAGGGTAGGTAGGGTAGGTAGGGTAGGTAGGGTAGGTAGGGTAGGTAGGGTAGGTAGGGTAGGTAGGGTAGGTAGGGTAGGTAGGGTAGGTAGGGTAGGTAGGGTAGGTAGGGTAGGTAGGGTAGGTAGGGTAGGTAGGGTAGGTAGGGTAGGTAGGGTAGGTAGGGTAGGTAGGGTAGGTAGGGTAGGTAGGGTAGGTAGCTAGGTAGGTAGGGTAGGTAGGCAGGTAGGTAGGTAAGGTATCACAGTTAAGACAGGACAACGTCTGTCGGGTCAGCTAGTATTATAATAATATCCTTGGACATTTCACACAACGCCCAAGCTAAGAAACTTAATGTGACGCCACGCTACTCAAGAGATCATCATGAAATTTTTGTGTTAAGGGGTTAGAATAGGACTTAGGATCTCATCCCGAAAAAGAGTGCGGTTCCCCAGAGATAGACACTAAACGCGAGCGAAACCGCGCGGCTTCTAGTGTACCCTCCAGTGTGGAGGTCAGATAGGCTGCATCCGGCCGGGTACACTGGAAGCCTTAGGGTCGGCTTCCAGTCTAACCGGATGCACCTGAATACAAGTATTTTACATGGAGCGACTGCCTATCTGATCTCCACAACCCAGTAACTGGGTAAAACGATACCCCTTGGTAAGACTAGCTGTCAGATTTACGACTTTCTGAAGACTCGTAACGACTGTTAAAGATGCACAAATGACAGCCGCGACCAACATGTAAGGAGGGGTCTCAATATGTAAAGATGGTCATCCATCCACGGACTAACCTCGGCAAGCTTAGCTTTACCTGATGGATCGATCCGAGCGGCTGTTATTACCTAGCCACAAGCTCTTCTACGTAATATAGATATTATAAGATGGTTTTGCGAATACCTACATGACTGTACTACTTTTTTTTAAGGCTGGGAAATCATCCAATGACTGCTCCCGCTCTGGGTGGAGCGGAAGGGAGTGTCAGACTCTTACTGACTAAAACCCATCCATGTTCCTTCCGTAGCCCTTTATGTTCCGGGGTAGCGGTATCCCTTTCGGACAATCCCGCTTACCCGGCAGGCTTGGCCCTGAGGAGCCCCTTCATATGCTGACATCTCTTTGAGGCGCGCGTGGAACATATACGCGCCGTCCGGCACGGGTCTGGTGCTGATCGAACGGTGAGTCACCCATTACTCACCGTCCGCAGGCCCGCGCCTGCGGTGGCCAGGAGTCGTCACGTGGCTCCCGACGCCCAGGGCGTCTCCTGCGGCGGCTGGGACAGGAGGACCTTTCTCTCTCCCATCCCGCCACCTCCTACGCGAGCATGACTTTTCGCAGAAGGAGGTGACTGCCTCCCACTCCCTCTCGCCCCGGACCATGGCTTGCACCAGGGCCGGGCGCGAGAGGTCGCCGCCGCCGATCGCCTCTACGAGGACACGGCGGTGCTCCGCCCAAGCGGGGCAGGTTTGCACCGTGTGCTCTACCGTGTCCTCTGGGCGATCCTCGCAGTGGTGACAGCACCCGGCCGTTTCCTCCCGCCTGAAGCGTTATGATTACGCAATTTTTACGCTCATGTTATAATACGATTATGATGCGCTTTAGTATTTGAGGTGTTCATTGGATTACACTTAGATTGATTAGTGTGATGGTGCAATTAAAGACCGCAAGATTGCATCGGTTACCAGCCGGGTGAAGTAAGCTTGAAGTGGGCTGTCAATAGTGTCAACGTCAAGCATTTGGAGGAGTGACAGCTCACTTCACTTAAGTTTTCACAGTGAAATTTCTACAGAATATACCAGCTGATGAAATCACTTCAACTTATTTTATTTTGACATGTGGTTAAAATCTGTACTAACTCCGCCATTTTGTTTTTTGAATACATTTCATAGATGATAGAACAAAGCTGCACAAATGTTTATGAGCAACGCCCCAATCCGAACGTCATTCGAGCGGTAAAAAATCGTTATGAAATAAGATATTAATTTATTTGCATAAAACATGGTATACAAGATGTTATTATTAGGAATATAAGATCAACATGTTTTGCTAAAAACTAAGCATGCAAACTTACATAATATGTACTAAAAATTATATAATGACATTAATGCGGCAATGCTACCAGCCCTTTCGGAACTTTTCCTGTTGACAGCGATGTGGACGAATTTTTTGATGCTCTTTGATTATTATACATATTATTATGAATATTTAGCTTTTAAATGTAATTATGACATTGAGATAATAATATTAAATTGAAATTCATTTTAAATAAGTAAGTTGTAGCAGTGACACTCATATTACCAAAATCCTTTAGACATTTACTTATTCTGCTCAGTCTTGGCACACTGTTGTAACCGTTGTGTAGTAAGGCACAATAAAGTCCGCACTTGCTCTGGATATGTGTGACGGGTCGATGATGCCCTATTTTGCCAACTTGTAGTTGCAGCGCCCTACTTGGGTCTGAACAATTACATGTTAGATTTTTATCTTACCGAATATTTGGTAATGCGTACAATGTTTGTTTTGCTATACACAATGCATATTAACTTTCCAACTTTAAATACAGTCTGTTAGTTTAAACGAAGGACATAGTTTCAGCGGGTACTAAACTCATGAAAATGAACAATTTTGATTATGGAACTATACCTGAAATCATGAAAAAAAAAATCAGCGGTTCAGTACATTTATGTTCGCATAATTCGTCAAAATGTATGGAACAGCTGAGATTTTTTAAGTACAGTCAACAGCAAAAGTAGATGATCAAAATCAGAAACTCAATACTAGTGAACGGAGTTCGCGTCAGAACTGTGTGGCGTCGGAGTGATTCAAAAGTATATGATTGTAAATTATACCAAACATTTAGTACTAGTACAGCTGTCATATATTCGTGATCAGTTATAACTCCAAAAGTTATAAACACTATTCGCATCAGAACTAAGAAGTAAAAAAAAATTTCAAAACTAGTGAACAGTCCACGATTGTTACTTGGAAAGCAATAAAGATATTGAGTATTGAGTACAGTTGAAATCAAAAATTAAATGATGAAACTGAGGCCACGTAATCATGAAGCAAATAATTCTTATTTTTAATTATCCTAGTAATTTTGTTTGTTATGTTTTACGGAAAAGCTGAATTTGATAAAGATTTGCATATTTAATAAAATATGCCAAATTTCATCCAATTGAACCCCGACAAAAGCATACCTATGTTCATTAAAAAACATATAATTTAAAAACTTTACTATATTAATTGTTTTTTTTTGTAACTTCTGTCCAATGTTCAAAAGTAGCTGATGTGATACAAAACGATAATTCAATAAATATTATTATCTTTTTATGTTCGCGAATTTATGTCAATGTTCAAAAGTAGCTATACAGTAGCGGCTACAGTATATTAAAAACGGAAGGTAGATTGATATTTTATCTCTAGTCTAGTCTATTGACACTGCTTGCAATGTTCTAAAGTAGCTGATGCGATACAAAATCATAACTGTAGCCGACTGGGCAAAAGCAATTATTGAGTTATGATTTTGTATCGCATCAGCTACTTTAGAACATTGCAAGCATAACTGTAGCCGACCGACTGGGCAAAAGCCATTATTGAGTTATGATTTTGTATCGCATCAGCTATTTTAGAACATTGCAAGCAGTGTCAATAGACTAGACTAGAGATAAAAATATCAGTCTACCTTCCGTTTTTAATATACTGTAGCCGCTACTGTATAGCTACTTTTGAACATTGACATAAATTTGCGAACATACAAAGATAATAATATTTATTGAATTATCGTTTTGTATCACATCAGCTACTTTTGAACATTTGACAGAAGTTAAAAACAATTAATATAGTAAAGTTTTTAAATTATATGATTTTTAATAAACATATGCTTTTTTCGGGGTTCAATTGGATGAAATTTGTCATATATTATTAAATATGCAAATCTTTATCAAATTCAGCTTTTCCGTAAAACATAACAAACAAAATTACTAGGATAATTAAAAATAAGAATTATTTGCTTCATGATTACGTGGCCTCAGTTTCATCATTTAATTTTTGATTTCAACTGTACTCAATACTCAATATCTTTATTGCTTTCCAAGTAACAATCGTGGACTGTTCACTAGTTTTGAAATTTTTTTTTACTTCTTAGTTCTGATGCGAATTGTGTTTATAACTTTTGGAGTTATAACTGATCACGAATATATGACAGCTGTACTAGTACTAAATGTTTGGTATAATTTACAATCATATACTTTTGAATCACTCCGACGCCACACAGTTCTGACGCGAACTCCGTTCACTAGTATTGAGTTTCTGTTTTTGATCATCTACTTTTGCTGTTGACTGTACCTATTTCAGAGTTGGTCCCATGAACAAAGTTGTCGATTTTCATGAGTATCCACTATGCAACCCGAAAGTATGTCCCTCGTTTAACCTAACACACTGTATTATTATAAATGAGGAAGTAAGTTGGTTTGTCTGTTTGTTGCATTATCACACCTAAACTAGTGAACCGATCATTATGAAATTTAGCATAATATGATACGTTGTCAGTTTTGCATATTATATTCGTTTTCAACATACAACTTGACGCTGACCTCGAAGTTGCAAAAAATGTAAGTTTCACGGGCTGCGCATCCCCCTTAACCCTAAAAAGGGTTAAGCCACAGATGGGCATGGAATAAGTTCAATGTTTCAAAAAATATCTTACTATTGGCGAAATGAGTATTATACCATTTATACCCACCATATATTCTTAAATCTTTGTGCTGTAGGTATTTCCGCGGTATTTTCAGCGGTATTTCGGCGATTCCGCGGAAACCTACGCGACACCACGCAGCGCAACACGACGCCGTCACTTCGTGTACAATCGTTTTTATGTTTGTGGTTTTTATAATTAATATGAATGACAGACGTAAGGTATACTTATATGTTATGGGTCTTTGTTACCTGAAATTGTTTCTTTTCTTCATTTGAATGTCGATTTCGAAAATTCATGACCTAGATCTTAATTTTGACGAAGATTAATTAAGAACGGAGGTATTATATCACAGGATGTTATTACATTGTTATAATATAGTTTACGTAATTAATTTAGTACGCTACGATGTAATCGGAGTGGTTATGCAAGGACGGTATTTATTGCAATTAGTTCTAAAAGAACATATTAAAATACTTGGTATAATTTGTACCTATTGTAGTGTATTAATAATATTCCAGGTAGGTACAATCACGGACTTTAATTGTTGAGCCACTAGCCACTGTTCGTATTTTAGCCGTGTAACGCAAACCGAGTTTATTTGGTTATCCCTACGCGTACATCCAGTCATGGAAAGTCATAATGTCTTGAATTTCGATTTGCGGGTCTAGCGACCGTTACCTAGCGACAATTGTTTAAGCGTAGCCATGGTAACGTTAGCATACGGTGAAATATTATGATTGTTCTTTGACATTGATATTTCAACTGTCACGGATAGGTTTTCAGAAATAACGATTATCTAATAAGCTCTAATTCAAAACAGGTCAGTAGAAAAATAGATTAGCTAGACGTATTTAATTACCTTTTTTCTCTACAGCTATAAACCTCTATGGATAAGACTTTTTTCGATAGTAAAAATTTAAAAAGTTAAAAATTAATTTGTTATCTTATTTGCGAGCATGCGGTTTCAGTTCATGTTTAACCGTGTTATTGAATAATCTCGTTAATCTAGAGAACTGCAAAATTGAAAAGTTTGTAAGCGGCTCATAAATTAAAGTCCGTGATTGTAATCGTCTAAAAATCATTTATTTTCAATAAACATGACGCAAAGAATGAACACTAACACACAAAAAATAGGGGGAAAATATGCGTCACATCCACGCAAAACGGCCAAAGGTCACAGAAAGCAACAAGCTATGACACATCCCCTCCCATATTTTTTGGTAAGTAACGAATGTGTTATTTTTCTACGAAGACCGTGACTTCACCCCTCTTACGAATCTTGCAAAGTCATTAGACTAGACTTTATAGAGGACGCCAGTTTTGACAGCAGACAAACAATTCCAAGAAAAAAACTCACAAACACTATGACTCAATTGATTCACGCGTTCTTAACACATATTCACTGTTAACAAAAACTAGAAATGCGGACAAGAATTGCATAACATATTCATATTTGGTTAAATATCAAATTGTTTGCCAATTTATCGAAAACAACCGGATGGTTTCCAAATACAGCGTCGTTGCATTTATACTTTCCCTGTGGAGTTTAAATGTTTCGAAATAAATATTTATATTTTTACTCAACAAACATATTCTGTCAGTCTGCTTCATTTAAAAGTTAATCTGCAGAACTGACTTCGTTCGATGTTTGGCAAAAATGTACAGAGCATATCAAGTTACCCCAATCTGTCACATTTCTTTGATAGTTTTACAACTTTATTACAAAAGCGTAAGTTTCATTTTCAATTGAGACAATATGACAGTTAAGGATAGCTTGATGTCCGGAAACCAATTAAGGGTGTTTTTTACCAATGAAACTGAACGTGATCAGTAATTAAGCCCCATTTAAGAGTTGTTAGTGTCATTGTTTTCTGTGGAATATTGACATTGACAGGTAGGCATTGAACGCTCAGTTTAGAAGTATTGATCGGGTTCAGTTTCATTGGTGAAATTAGCACGTGCCGTAAAATGGGGTGAATAAGGATGCAGGGGTGAATCAAGATAGGGCACGCCACGATAGTGGCGGTAAGGCCCCTCTTTGAGGAGTGGCTAGAGAGGCGTCACGGCGCCCTCACCTTCCGCCTGACGCAGGTCCTCACCGGACATGGATGTTTCGGGAGGTTCCTGCACATCATCAGGCGGGAGGAAACGCCCGGGTGTCACCACTGCGAGGATCGCCCAGAGGACACGGTAGAGCACACGGTGCAAACCTGCCCCGCTTGGGCGGAGCACCGCCGTGTCCTCGTAGAGGCGATCGGCGGCGGCGACCTCTCGCGCCCGGCCCTGGTGCAAGCCATGGTCCGGGGCGAGAGGGAGTGGGAGGCAGTCACCTCCTTCTGCGAAAAAGTCATGCTCGCGAAGGAGGTGGCGGGATGGGAGAGAGAAAGGTCCTCCCGTCCCAGCCACCGCGAGAGACGCTCCGGGCGTCGGGAGCCACGTGACGACTCCCGGCCACCGTAGGCGCGGGCCTGCGGACGGTGAGTAATGGGTGACTCACCGTCCGATCAGCACCAGACCCGTGCCGTACGGCGCGTATATGTTCCACGCGCGCCTCAAAGAGATGTCAGCATATGAAGGGGCCCCTCAGGGCCAAGCCTGCCGGGTAAGCGGGATTGTCCGAAAGGGTTACCGCTACCCCGGAACATAGATGGGGTACGGAAGGAAGATGGATGGGTTTTAGTCAGTAAGAGTCTGACACTCCCTTCCGCTCCACCCAGAGCGGGAGCAGTCATTGGATGATTTCCCAGCCTTAAAAAAAAAAAAAAAAAAAGGGGTGAATCGAGATGAAGCGTTAAAAGGGATTTTAACAGTGAAATAATACAGGTTGTGGTCAAAAAGGGCTCTAATATGATTACTGTATTATATTGATCGATTAAGTGTCCTTTTTAGCAACCAACTATATTATTTCAACGTTAAAATCTATCATAAAGTGTCGTTCCGATTCACCCTTGCATCTTTATACATCCCGTTTTACGGTAACTGGTAAAGTAGATAAATATTGTTGAATAATTATAATTTGTAACTACCTTAGCATAAACAATCAGGCAACAAGTTTTCTCTAATAAAAGCAGCGTTTTACTGAACAAAATAACTAACATGCAAATTATTCCACTCTAGCAACATTTTAAAATAGCCCCAGTTTCTTATACATATTTAATCTAGCCCATTCGGAAGTGACCCACATTGTTTCCTACCTTCTTTTGTGGCCGGAGGCTGTATTAAAATGGGAGCTTTAAGCTCCACCTGAGTGGAAAGACTTTAAACGAATTTCTACAGTACACGAGCGTCCTAGATTAAATGAACTAAAAATGGAATCTAATCAAAATATTGTGTGTGCCTACGTTGTAGTTGTTGGTATTTCTAGTAGATATTTTTCGTTTTATAAATTATATTTTACGTACGTCATAAAAATTTGCAAACACAAGTGAAAATCCACGGAATTATTGTTATTTAATATTATATTTTATAATAAACCTTATTCGCTTCTGAGTATCCAAACTTAATAGACCAGATTTTTTATTAAAAATAAGAATATTAAAGGCGCCCGCGTGGGTGAAAAACACCAGTCTAACCTGACCTTTATCCACTCATGATTGTTACTGCATTCCTTTATCTACATTCAATCGATGGGTCAACTTATACTGGTAGTTAAAGCCCTAGTGTACTGCTCCAGAGAAAATGGCTGAAACGTGGGTGTGAGTCAACAGTACACTGAAAAGGTATTGGTACAAACTGGGCTATTGTTAGGTTTTTAAATATTTAAATATAATATGTTCATTCTACTGCCCTTGCTCTTTTGTTAGGGGTTTGGAAATAGATGTAAATTGAAAATGAGGTTTGATATCTCGGTATAACGGTATAACCCGTTCAATTTATGAAAAGAATTGAAAAAACCGGCCAAGTGCGAGCCTGACTCCCGCAGGAGGGGTTCAGTACCATGATCTATAAAAACGGCAAAAAAAATGGTTTTATGGAAACCCCTTTGAATATTAAATTTATTCTGTTTTGTTGACGTATTTGTTGTTATAGCAACAACAGAAATACATCATCTGTGAATATTTCAACTGTCTAACTATCACGGTTCATGAGATACATCCTGTTGACAGAGGGATGGACAGACGTACGGAAAACGGAGTCTTAGTAATAATGACTGCACTAATCATACATTCGTACTCACTCACATACGAGAGATGTTACTAATGATTATAATTCTGTAAATATGTACTTGCTACTTGCATATTGTAAAAAACGTAAGAAACATTACGCGGGCTTCCCTCACCTCTCCCGCTCTGGGTGGAGCCGAAGGGAGTGTTAGACTCTTATTGACTAAAACCCACCCATGTTCCTTCCTTAGCCCTTTACGTTCCAGGGTAGCGGTAACCCTTTCGGAAAATCCTGCTTATCCGGCAGGCTTCGGCCATAACGGGCTCTTAAAGGAAAATCATCCGTTTACCTATAAATCTCATTGGATACGATTTAATCAGAGAAAGTTGATAAGAGTGACCAATGATGTATTAATAAACAATGAATTGGCGTACTGAATGTGATATGTAGTCTCTTAGTAATGTAATCGATTGTACGAATGGCGTATCAACGTCCCTAATTCAATCAGAACATGCCTAATAACTATAAATCATATTGAAGAGGTATACTGCGACCTAATGGTCTTGATCGTAAAAAAATAGCAATAATTATTTTCGCGATTAAATTTTCAGTACCTAATAAAATGAAAGTTTTAATTAAGTATTTGTTTTAAACTATGTGCATTATACTTTGCAACATTCAAGATGACTAATGGATTGAAAAGATGTAGGTACATTTATTTTTATTTTACATCATTCTTCTTCTTCTTCGTATCGCTGGCACGTCTGTACTTCAGATCCAGTTAGCACAAAACTGCACCACATCCACGCCACCGCCGTCAGTGGCAGCGCAGAGGTCAATAGGTGCCATATTTTGGGACACAGAGGACAAGATATGAGGTGGAGCATAGTTTGCGACATAGCTCCACATCCAGACCCTGCTGCCGTACCGTCGAGGTAACCCCACTTTATCAGGTTGGAGTCACCTTTGATGGATTGGATGATCCTTTCTTTCCCTGCTGGAAATGCTCCTTTGGTGGAAGATGGTATGTGGGAGGGGAGTAATATCCTGCCACAGTTTACGCCGCATTGGCCGGGTTTCCTGGTAAAGATGCTCTCGATTCAAGAAGCTATGATTTACAACTTTTATTTTCATAAATGAAACCCAAAAGAAACAGCAGGGGAAAAGAACTGGTGTTACCGATTTAGCTTCCTGAGTAAGCAAGCTGTGGTAGTGGGCTGGTCATACTTGTCGAAGGATCGATGGCCAGTGGAGTTGACAAGTCTTAGAATGGAGACTGCGTATCGGCAAGCGAAAATCGGTAATGTGAAGCGCCCCCTTTAAGGATCGACGAACTTTTAACGGTGGCTGGGATAGAGTGGATGCGAAAGACGAAAGACTAGTGTTGAGGCGTAGTCTGGGAGTGGCCTATATACAGCAGTGGACTGCGATGCGCTGAGTTGATTGATTGATTGAAAGGAAACAGCACAGTCAGGCAGTAAATGGAATATGCAAAGACAGTTACCAATAACATAGCAGTATTTTAGTTCAATCACGTAGCGAAATCACCCTGTTATGTCTCACAATTGGGACACAGGCCTCCTCGCTGTATCAGGGAGTGTAGTGGTCCGTGATCCACCACACTGGACTATTGCGAGTTAGTAGATGTCAAATGTCTTTCAATTTATAGTTCTAGGACATGCCGGTTCCATCACGACGTTTTCCTTCACCGTTTTTGAGTTAAATAACGTGACAGCTCAAATTATTCTCAGAAACCAATTATTTAAACCAAACTATTAGTCTAGTTTTCAAATAGCGTAATATTGCAAGTTGCTAAGCTATACCCATACAATTAAACTGAATTACACCTTCTCAATACAAGTGACCTTTATTAAATAGACAGGCATCGATTTAATTTGCGTACTAGTGAACGTTAAATATTTATAGAGGATGTAATCAAGGAAACGAGATGACGGTACTCGTACCTAATCCCAACTAATCTGTACATAGTATCAATAAAACAAAGTCGCTCCCCGCCGTCTGTCCCTCTGCGCGATTAGATCTTTTAAACTACGCAACGGATTATAATGCGGTTTTCATTAATAGATAGAGGGGTTCAAGAGGGAGCTATATACCTATACCATAACTAGCTTTCGCCCACAGCTTTGTCTGCGTGATATGTATATAACGTATGTATATACGTGACAACCAAGTAAAACATAAAAAAACGAACAAAAATGCAAAAAGGTAGGAAATGCAGTTACCCAAGAAGTGTGCCTCGCAGCTGCGTCAAAAAGGTTTAACAAAAATGTCAAACAACTGGTGCAGCCTGCCTAAAGACGTTCAACATCTAACTTCAATATCAAGTCAGGAACAATCAGAGTTAGATGCTTGATATTACCCTAAATTAGAGTTTTCTCAGAGTCCTGACACTAGAACGCAAACGTTCTTGAAAATGGAAAGCCCGTTTGATACCTCGCGTTTTGAATACATAGTTTAACTTAAATCTATTGAAATGTATTGTGAACCTTATGACATCCAACTGCCTCGTTGGTCTAGCGGTGGTTAGCGCTACTGCTGAGCATGAGGTTTCCCGGGTCGGGCAGTATAATTGCGTTTATCCATACGAAATTTCTCATTAGCTTCCTGGTGTCCCGTTCGATAGCAATAAGCTCACCACCTATTACATGGGACTTAAAAATAACAGACGAATAGTGGGTATACCTACACACTCTGCCTAAATCCTTAGAGGAAACAAGACGGATTTTATGTTTAATTCAGTAAATAAAAAAATATGTAGCTTACAAAATAGCAAGTATCAAAATGACTTGCTACTGGTTGTCAATTACCGACACTATAAGTGGAGTAAGCACCAGGATCGACCTACTTGTAGCGCTCCGGATCTCAAGTACGCATCATGAGACCCTTAGCTATCGGTGAGACAGCTCTAGTACTGCCAATCAGCTCGGGGAAATTTTTTGTTGGCATCCAATGGGATGATGCAGTCGAGTTTGCAATTAGAAGTATTTGAATGAGGTTACAGATCAAATGAGTTTAACCCATCAGTGCGAATTTCATCAATGGAATTGTACGCGATCAGCACATCTAAATCGCGTTGTCAGTGTCAATATTTCATAGCAAATAATGACACTGATAGCACTTAAACGTAGTTTATGTCCCGTTTCATTGGTGGCACTGGCTCTATAAAAAAACAATTGATAGTGATCCTTTTTCCTCACCTAGTTTTTGTTTATTAAAAGATGTGTTGTTTCAAGTATTCAGAAAATAGGATATGTGTGTAGCTAATTTGTGTGTGTTCAAATTTTTCCTATTTCTAGCTTTTGTGGTCCTGGCTGTGGCTGCTTATTCCAACATGGCAAACATTGATTCGCTGGAAAATGATAAGTTCAATGTCAATCCTATGGGTAGAACCACGGTAAGTAAAAACAACTAAGACATAAACCTAAAGTAAAATTTATTTTTAGCTAAAAAAATAATAGCAATAATTATGTTCATATAATTATTTCCCAGGCTGCAGGAAACAGAGAAAAGGAAAATGAAGACAATTCACTTGAAAGTTTTAACGGTTTCATAGAGGAGAAGTTGATGCATCAAAATCAAGCACTGGAACATTTAATAAAAGCGGTTGACGCCAGTGGTGACATGATAAAAAAGCTGATTGAAAATTTGAGCAAAGGTCTAGAAAAACCGAAATTGCCTGCTAAAGCGGAAGCTGAAGAGGTACCTCAAGTTAAACGTAAAAACAATAATAGTAGAGATAATAATTCTAAAGACAATACCAAAGATAATCCTGTGTTGAGACTCGGGAAAAACATTCCGAAATATGGCAAGCTTGCCAAAGATTTGGTGATGAGAGATAACAGTGACACAGATCCGATTCCTCTCGTTGAAGAGAGCAAAAATTTACCTTTGTTGCAGGCAAGTGGAAATATTAGCAATAAAAGAATACATGATACAAAAGAAGCTTAGGTTTTATTGCATCTTGAGACGGGAATATGCCATTTACTATGTCATACTGCTAACTAATAAACATGATGTATTCTTGAAAAATATGTGTTTTTCTAAAGTATTTTCAGAGGTTGAAACGATAGAAAATTTGTAGTAAACTAATAATTTCTTTATAATGATTCTGTTAGAAATAGGGTAGTTTTTTTTTTGGAAAAATAAAATGAAATTTTCTATCTTTTCAGCCCGGATCTCGACGATCATTTGGTGGTGATTCCTCGCTGAGTCCAAGTCAGGAACGTGACGATAATAAAGTGAATCCTTGGTGTCCACTAGCGTTACTTTGCCAGAAGATTGAAGAACCTGTTTGTGGATTTGATGATGAATTTGGTTATGGAAGATTTGAAAATTTCTGCCATTTGCTTCGTGTCAACTGTTATTGGAAATATAGTAAGTATTCTCAGTATTTTACTTTGATTGAGTTCATTTTTGAAATTTTTATTTGTTGCTTATAAAGCTTCATTCACCGTTTCTTGTTTTGTAGTTTCATGTGCATTATTTTTTATATTATATATTTTCTATTCTTTCAGATTTCTCCGTGGTGTATTCATGTCGCCCAAAATTATGATACGTTTGCTGAATCAACTATTAGTTAAGTGTGATTTTGTAATTAATGTTTATTAAAATAAAAGCTATGTTTACGCCATTTAGTATTTGTAGTCTCATTCTATAACCTATGTGGTTTCTTTATAGTGGTGGTATATGTTTGCAGTGCGATATTTTTGTTTTCACGAATTCTGAAAAAGAAAAAACGACTGAGTTTTTTTCTTATATTATTAAATTTGTAATCTCACTAAACTGAATTCATTTTGCCTTTGAGGTTATTGTCAGAAATAAAATGTAGTATGCAAATCCAGCTTATTAGGCGATTCGCACGAATTTTTATTTAATTTTTACATTGTACACACAGTTCCTTGTCATTTTTATGTAGTAATGTTTTATTTTCGCCAAAGAAATATAAAATTGTTCAAAAATAATTGATGAATGTAGTTTCAGGTGTACTTTTTTTAACTTTATTGCATATAGGTGTCGATTCGCCCACAAATAAATTAACTTAGTACCTCGCCTACAAGTCCCCCTTTTTGAAATATCAAAAAATAAATATTGTATAATTTTGCTTACTCGTCTTATATTCGCAATTAAACTCTAAAATGTCACATTTATTTAAAAACCGCCGCACTTCTCCCGTTTCCTTGATAAGACCGCAAACTCGTTTCTTAGTGTGCTTGCAAACCGCTGCATCTAAGCATGGTATCTGAAAACGAAAGATCATATTTGTACGGGCTCTCATCCGTGGGTTCGGCAGTGTAAATGTCAAAAGTTTCCCCACGGGATCATGCTATCAGGAGGCCTAGACAAGTGTCAAGCGCTCCGTGTCGATTCGATTTCGAAAATCGATACTTATGCTAAGTTGTTGATTGAACAGTTCGTTATCTAAGCGATTCGGATTGTCAAGAACGCCACCTGTCAATACCTTTCTATGGGAATATTGATCGAATCATTTGATTTTGTCATCAATTCTTAACACAATTTGACAGTGCTAGACGCACTTAGCGGTCGAAAACGATTGATCACGTGGCATTTAGAAAGCTTATGCCAATTTCATACATTTCGGATCTATCTAATTTGGTTTTCTTTAATGAAAATGTGGCTTTGTCTAGGCCCCCAGGTACCAAAAAGTATCTTAATACATACGCCATAGATCTTTGTTTCTATTGGCCATGTCAATAACGCTAAGAGGCTTGCCGTAAAAAGCGTAATTGTATATAGACTCATAAATTAATATGATCTTAGACGGAGTATTTTACTTCAAAGCTTCAGCTGTACCGTGGTTCATCACAAGATAAGAATTAGAACCCTGTAAAAGAGAAGATACAGTCATCATTATTAGTTTAAATCAGTTTGCATAGATAAACCAACATTGATTAGAAAAATATTACGAAACAATAAAACATGAATTATGAAATTAGTAACTTCTGTTCGCGACTTCTTTCGTATAGAATATAAATTGCATTGCAAACAGCCCAATCCAGTAGGTTTGAACTATTTTTACAAAAGATTAAATGGAATTATCGGTCGTTGAATAAGTTATATTATTTATGTTATTGAAATAGCATACCTACTATACCCACTATGATAAAATTCAATTTAAAAAAGCTACACAACTCAGATCATAAAATAAATTGTTGCGTATATAATAGAAATACGTATTTTCCATTGTTGGTTTTTACAAATAAAACATTTGAATATGCATTTCGTCATGTTTTCAATTGGTAAGCCTTGTTATAAGTATTTACCTTCCTAACCTGTGAGTAAATTGCATAACATACTTTTTTTTTGAGGGTGGAAAATCATCAATTGTACCTCCGCTCCCACTCTGGATGGAGCGGAAGGGGAGTGCCAGACTTTTACTGACTAAAACCCGTCCATGTCCTTCCTTAGCCTTTTATGATCCAGGGTTGCGGAAACCCTTTCGGACAATTCCGCTGACCAACAATCTCGCTGACCTTCATAACACACAAACCGTAGCAATGGACTTCATTTTGACAGTCCAACAACATTCATTGCATTTTTTTTTCATTGTTGGGCAGACAATAAACCGAAACTTACTTTCCGAACATAATATGAATCAACTAGCTACTGCGAGCGGCTTCACCCGTGTGTATGTCAGAAATTATCCTAAGGGAACGTACTACCGGAATTAAAAAGTATCCTATGTGTTAATCCAGGTCATAAACTACCTCTGCGCCAAATTTCATCTAGATCCGTTCAGCCGTTTGAGTGTGACGGACAGACAACCATACAAACTCACACACACACTCACAAACTTTTGCCTTTATCATATTAGTGTGATGAATTAGCAAAATCTTTAAATGATTGATAGTGTGTTATGCAATTAGAGCGCAGCTTTCGTTCTCAGTAATTTTGGCTATCATCATTATTTACGTTTTGGTATATATTATTATACACTTAATTTTTATCGTTTGCTGTCTGCTATACAGAGTGAAATTGAATTAGTGGGCAATATTTTAAGGGCTCATTGTACTTATCATTATGAGCAAGTTTCACTATGAGAATAAATCTGAAATCGCGAAAAACAAATCAGCTGTTCCCTACATTTTGAAGAGTTAACGGTGACGATAATGTATGGAACAGCAGATTTTTTTTTCGCGCACATTTCTACACCATTTTTAAATCCCTTGTCATAAGGGGTGAGTCTATTGCCGTCAACCGGGCACCAAACGCAGACGCCGGGCTGTTGTGACAAACTCCTGTTCTTATTGAGACAACTCAATAAGAACAGGAGTTTGTACGATACGAATATCGGGTTAGGAGTTACTAAATCACAAGATTTAGTAACTCCTAACCCGATATTCGTATACTTTAATGATTAAAACCTCATTTTCATTTATGTAAAGAGAAAATATTAAGCTTCTATGAAAACTTTGTTTTGCAGTGACGGTCATATTACTGATCTTCGTCTGGCAATCTGAAACTACGAAAGTAAGTTAAAATTCTGCATCCTTTTTAATATCTTGGCTGCTGTTATTTAGGTACGGCCAGCGCATCAAGTGATACCAAACTGTCAAGTTTCTCCAAATGATTTTAAACCTTAAAACGTTGTTAGTTAAATTCATAATCGATTGAGAAAATTTGACAGTTTTTGGTAACTTGATATGCTGGCGACAGTACAGTCACGAACTTTAATTGATGTGCCACTTTTAAATTATGCAGTTTTAAAGATTTACGAGACTACACGAGTTTACACGATTAAACAAGAACTGTAACGCATGCTCGCAAATAAGATGACAAATTACTAATAATCGAAAATAGTCACAACCCATAGAGGTTTATAGAGATTGTAAAGTTGGTTAAATACGTCTATCCTATCCATTTTGCTACTGACCCCTTTAGAATTAAAGCTCATTAGATATTTGCTATTTCGGAAAATCTATCCGTGACAGTCGAAATATCGATGTCAAAGAACAATCATAATATCACCGTATGCTAACGTTACCATGCTTTCGCTATTAAATTTGTCGCTAGGTTACGGCTGCTAAACCCGCAAAATTCAACACAATATGACTTTCCCTTGTCTGGATGTACGATTATAACCCACTAAACCCGATAAGCGTTACACGGTTAAAATACGAACAGTAGCAAGTAGCTCAATAATTAGTCCGAGACTGTACCGACTTATTTTTCCAATATTTCTGAACAGTATTCCTAAGGGATGATTACTTACCATAATATTAACCATAGTGTGTCACCCCTCAGGAAAATCTTGATTGCCATAATGAGAATCGTTTTAGGTAGCCAGACTCCCAAAAGCCTATCACGCAGTCACCGGGTTGTTTTACCCAGTAACTGGGTAGTTAAGTTGAGATAACCAGTCGCTCCATGATACGGTATTCTGTTGCATCCAGTTAGACGCCGCACCCAATATAGTTGTGAAAAGGCTACGCAGATTTGTGCGCGTGTGTTTCAAATATTAGATTTTTTTTTCTTAGGAGCGACATTTTTACAAATTCTCTAGACCCACACAAGAACTAGAATAGACTGTGTCGTGGGGTTAGTGACAGTGATACTGATACAAAAACTATTATTTATTCAATTTATATGGATAAGTATTTTCATTTATTGTACTTGTGTGATGTATTCATTTCCTTAACGAGAAGATAAATTCGGAAAAAGGATTTTTTATTTCAATTTTATTAATTGTTTCTTGCTAGATCCGCTTGGGCGGAGCACCGCCGTGTCCTCGTAGAGGCGATCGGCGGCGGCGACCTCTCGCGCCCGGCCCTGGTGCAAGCCATGGTCCGGGGCGAGAGGGAGTGGGAGGCAGTCACCTCCTTCTGCGAAAAAGTTATGCTCGCGAAGGAGGTGGCGGGATGGGAGAGAGAAAGGTCCTCCCGTCCCAGCCGCCGCGGGAGACGCTCCGGGCGTCGGGAGCCACGTGACGACTCCCGGCCACCGTAGGCGCGGGCCTGCGGACGGTGAGTAATGGGTGACTCAACGTCCGATCAGCACCAGACCCGTGCCGTACGGCGCGTATATGTTCCACGCGCGCCTCAAAGAGATGTCAGCATATGAAGGGGCCCCTCAGGGCCAAGCCTGCCGGGTAAGCGGGATTGTCCGAAAGGGATACCGCTACCCCGGAACATAAAGGGCTACGGAAGGAACATGGATGGGTTTTAGTCAGTAAGAGTCTGACACTCCCTTCCGCTCCACCCAGAGCGGGAGCAGTCATTGGATGATTTCCCAGCCTTAAAAAAAAAAAAAAAGGGGCATATTACGCAGCGGGATTGTCCGAAAGGCTTACCGCTACCCCAGAAAATAAAGGGCTAAGGAAAGAACATGGATGGGTTTTAGTTAGTAAGAGTCTGACACTCCCTTTCGCTCCACCCAGAGCGGGAGGAGTAATTTGATGATTTCCCATCCTCAAAAAAAAATGGGCATATTACACCCCATCACCTATCTAAGATCATAGATATGGGGTATGGGTTATGTATATTGAGACAATGTCATATGGCAGCAATGTATAGGCATAATGAAGCAAATCCCTGAAAATGTTTGTTCTCTGAGCCACCCCGTCGCACCGTATCGCCTATCCGCGCTTTTGATACGTTTTTGGATAGCGTTCTTTCTAACTTATTTTCTATTTGATTAGCTCCTAAGAGCCTTAGCGTGATGTTAAATCGCATGTTGTACCTATAGCCTTCTTCAAGAATTGGGCTATCAAAATATGCAAATATTATTCTATTTACTGGTAGTTCCAGAGATTAACGCGTTCTAACAAACAAACAAACTTGTCTACATTATTATTGAGTGGGTATAAAATGGGTTCACCCTTGTTTGATAGAACCACGTTTGATATAATATTACTAAATCGAATTTTAGTTGCAATAAAGTCATTTCGAAGAATTATTCATTTGACCGAATTGGTAAATTTTTATTTAGCGTAATTATTTATTTGAACTAATTTCATTTGAACTAATTTCATTTCGCCGAATTTTCAAATGCACTCAAAGATGCATAGAATGTTTTCAGGTATGGTTAGAACTATGACCATTATTGACCATTGTTACAATCTAGAATTTAGGGCACTCCGGGTTATTTTTTTATAAACCACCCAGAAGTAGGAGCCCTGCGAAGTGGGGCTCCGTCGACCAAGCCTACCCTCTAAGATGCATAGAATATTTTCAGGTTTGGTTAGGTGCCATTTAGTTAGGTTAGAACTGTGACCATTAAACATGAAAATTAGGTCAAAAGAACATTACATCAAATGAACATTATACCTTTTGATCATTAGCGCAAATGTTGTTACAGCAAATAAATATTCGATGAACTGAAAATTCTGTCAAACGATATTATACAAAGTGATGATTTTCTTAAACGTTGTTCGATTTAGTAATATTATATTAAACGTTGTTCTATCAAACAATGGTGAACCTATAAAATGAGGTTCGGTATGACACTTAATATTTCATAAATAATAAGAGATGTTATCCTATGATATTAGATAATTTTATCCTTAGTAAGAAAATGATACCAAATCCAAATTCCCTGAGTAATGATCAAAATTAATTAAGTTTAATTAATAATTTCAGGCATGCTATAAAGCGAAGACGTGCATCCACGACACATATGAGAAGTGCGGTGTAGACGAGAATGGAAATGCGAGGTGGTTCCTGGACACATGTGACATTCTGGAGTATAACTGCTATTATAATACCAGTAGGTATTAACAATTATAATCCATTTTAAGTAGGAACCCTTATAATATAGTTACGCCAAGTCATGACGTCAAAAAGGTGCAGCATGTGTTAAAATTAAGAAATAAATATAACAAGAAAGAATTAATCCAAACAATAATTATATATAAAATTTACATTTTGGGCAACGACTATAAGTCTGACTATTGGTCAGTCTGTCCATCTGTCTACATTTTAACTTAGAGACTTTTAATACCAAAAAACTGTAAGGCATGGTAATACCTATAACATAATCACGCCTAAACAGTTGTGATATAAAATCTTGAATAACATTGTTCCTTACCTTTAGGGTGGATTTAACCAATGAACCTGAACGCGATCAGCGCATAAACCAAGTTTAAGAGCTGTCAGTGTCATTGTTTTCTGTGGAATATTGATATTGACAGTTCTAACTATTGATTTGAACTTTTTTACAAAAAATAAAACCGACTTCCGAAATCAAAATTATTTGTCACTTTGTAGTGTTTATTTTGGAAGTCGGTTTTATTTTTTGTAAAAAAGTTTTTATTTTTCACTTTTTAGTTGTGGTACCTACCTAGACAACCCCCCCCCCCCCCAAATTTTAATACCACTACCTGGTATGTAAATTACAGTGACAGGAACTTATTAGAACATCGTCCACATATATTAAGTAGGTTATTTTTGTTGAGTTTTCAAAAACCGCTTATTCGATTTCGATAAAATTTTTATGGGACCATTTGGGAAGTATACCCTTTCCAACAAAAAAAGAATTTTTCAAATCTGTTGGCAAGCAACGGAATTATGCGCGAACAAACTTAAAAAAAAAAAAATACAAACATCCGAATTGAGAACCTCCTCCTTTTTGAAGTCGGTTAAAAAGAACCTAATGAGAACCTTAACAATTTCGTAATAAATTGATCATTGTAATTTAATCATTATTTTAATGTATTATTTGTATCTACTGGCAAAACTTAGCGCAATAACTTATGTTTCACAAATAGATTATTCTGTTCAATTCTATGCATTTCAGCTTATACCAAAGCTCCGGCGTCCTCCTGCTCTAAACTGCCACCGTTGGACAAAGATGAGAATACATAAATAAATAATTATAGACAAATAGTTATAGTCTTTTATTTTATTGTACTGGGAATTCGACAGCCAATACACGTTCGGCAGTAGGTAATATTATGATGGCTGATTATGGGTGATTTCACCAATGAAACTGAATGCAATCAGGACACAAACCACGTTTAAGAACCGTCAGTGTCATTATTTTCTATGGAATATTGAAACCAACAGCCCTTAAACGCAGTTTATTAGTCGTTAATATAGTTGACCGAACATTAATTGGTTTCCTAATTCTTTAAAAAAAGTCTTATAATGAAGTGGTCGTTTAACCAAAGCATAAGTTGCCCGACACGCGACCGTGACGTTTATTCGCTTCCCCAAGCTGAACACGTTGTCATGCCGGAAAACGGTGCCACTTGCCTTCCTATCAAATGTGTGGTAAATGGACGCGACGTTCGCGTACGTTCGCCACTTATCGCTATTGTTAGGAGTAGTGGTGGTCCAATGGTAACAGCCTTGACTTGCGTAGTTTTGAACGGGTGCTTTATTTTGTGTAAATTCATTTAAGTTATTTTAATCCAGCGGTAGTCCATTAAGCGGGATTGTCCGAAAGGGTTACCGCTACCCCGGAACATAAAGGGCTAAGGAAGGAACATGGATTGGTTTAGTCAGTAAGAGTCTGACACTCCCTTCCGCTCCACCCAGAGCGGGAGAAGTCATTGGAAGATTTCCCAGGCTCAAAACAAAAAAAAAATTGCCGCTTTACTTCCACTGTTCAAATCAAAACGGTGAAGGAAAACAACGCAGCATCGCGAGAAAACCTCTTAGAACCAAAACTTCATAGATATGTGACATCTACCAACCCACACTGGGTCCGTGGGGTGGATGACCGCTCACTCCCTCTCACCGAGAGAAGACCTGTGTCCCAGCAGTGGGAAGATTATTGGCTGATTATGCTAGGATAAGGTAACAATATAGACACACTTGATTTTAACGACTTAAGATATCAATACTCCAGTCTTCATGACTACATTTTTGGAAGAAAAGTTTCTGAAAAATAATTGTTTTTTTTTTTAATGTTAGAAAAGGGGTATGTCGACACCCTTTGAACGCGGACACGAGAAGGTCATCAATCAACATTGGTGCTGGCGCGCGAAATACTGCCGCTCTCTAGAAGGCGATAAAGTCTGCGCAGTTGATATTAGACGAAAAGAAAGGAAGGTGTTTCGGAATGTTTGCGCAATGTACAAAGACAACTGTCATTTCAGCTATGGTAAGATGTTGGAATAAAATTAGTTTTATGGAAAGCGAATAAGCGATATCAATCAAGAACTACAAATCCGACGATACATAGTTACCTTATTACAAATTTTGACTTGACGTTGTTACTAATGTAAATACATATGTCAAAAACACACACACATATGTCTGTAAATCACGTAAGTATCCCACCGGATTGCGGGAGATCTCGAATGGCCAATCTCGACACCAGACTTAACACGTGACATCTCGAGCTGCTAATCTCGATTCGAGATTGCGTATTTTATAACTCTGTGTCTCAATTTTTTTAAGCAGTTGAAAGTTAAGTGCCTGTATAGTTATCAAATAGCTTGGTCGACTGTACCATCAAAAGTATAGTTAAAATTAATTTAATTAGAAGCCCGATAAATGTTGTCTCATAATTGCATTAATCATTTTCAAATTAATTTTACAGATTTCAAAACGAGCGTCATGTATGAATGTTTATTAATAAATAGTGTTTGGAAACAGGTTATTGATTAAAACGTAAATTGGTGAATATTTTGTAGTTTTATTGGCGACACCCATCTATATGTTTTGCGAAGAACTCACCGATATAATAACAGTCGCACGGGTTGGTGGAAGGTAAAGCTACCCTCGCCGCGGTGAGTTTGTGGACTTATCAAGATGAAGAAGAGAAGAAGAAGACTTATGAAAAAAAGTGGTTTTCTGATACATGGAGTATTACTAGTACTTATTTGACTTTGTTACGTTATTTGGATGGTGGAATATGTGCAACATAACCAGATGAGGCACTACCTATGTCTATTTAATCTCAGGAGACTCATTAATGATGCTTGCAATGTCCCCGCTTTGTGCTCGTTATGGCGACTATGGTTACTATTTTGAGAGGAACTCATTAGAAATTTGAGGCGTACCATTGATGTAATTACGTGCCTATAGGGCTTTTTTAATCGACTCTGGGTGTTTTAACCAATCCCCTTTGGATTTGGTGAAACTTAAAACAAAGAAAATTGTTTTTAAGAAGATACGTCGTGTAGTAGGTATTTATATGTGATATGTTTTCGGTTTAAAATATTAGAAACTAGCTTCCGCCCGCGGCTTCGCCCGCATAATATGTCGACAAATTATACATAAAAACCTTCCTCTTGAATCACTCTACCTATTACAAAAAACCGCATCAAAATCCGTTGCGTAATTTTAAAGATTTAAGCATACAGACAAACAAACAGACAAAAATAGCGACTTTGTTTTATACTATGTAGTGATAATATGAAAAAAACAAATTCATTTTTTTTGCGGCCGATAAAATGAATATTGTGTAAATATTGATCCCAACTACGAAACCCTTTACTATGCATGTACTTACTTGGACGATTTTATTGTTTTGCAGGACAATGCAATTTGGCCTAATGCGGTGTAACACGCTCTAATCTTCAAGTATTTGTAACAATAAACAATTACAATTCTTAAAATCACGAGACCTACTTACTGTGTACAAGCAGTAACCCATTCTTTATCACCATGGCATTATCAACCTATAACGTTCCCGTTGCTGGGACACGGGCTTCAACATTATTAGGGGGTTATAATCCACCCCGTGGGCCCAGTGCGGTTTGGTGGATGTCACATTTTTGGTTCTCGGACGTGCCGCTTGCACAATCCTCATGATGTTTTTTGTTCATTTAGGTCGAGGCCGATACCACTGGCCACTACTGCTCTTTATCCTTTATCACCAATGTAATTCATTAATAATTTGCCAATTTTTAATTTTACTATGGTTATACAAGGTTATTTATTGAACATTAAGTCTTCAATTGGCGTGTAATAAGTAGCATAGATTTTTTGTTTTATACATTTACTTTATTGTTGCGTAGTAAGACATAGTTGTCGAAAATGAATTCAGCGTTCTCCTTTACTATTTTTGGTAAGAAAAAAATTATGAAAATAGATATTTTGTTAATAAGTAAATAGGTGTAGTAGGTGGCTTTCTATAACTTCTGACTATACCGCCATGGAAGATGGCGTGAGTATAAATGTATGTATGTTTTTAATACATAAAAATGGCACGTACAGAGGCTAGCACATCAGGCTACCAATATGTGAAAGTTCTTTAATAGATTTGCAGCTTTATGACATAACAATATGGTTCATTTTTAGTTGGAGAAAATTGTACAGTTTGATCCCAAACTGTAAAATTTTGGGAAAATTGTACAGTTTGCGATAGCTTGATGTGCTGGCATCTGTACAAAATAATATCAAAACCGGTCAAGTTCGAGTCGTTAGCCACGCGTTGAAGTTCCCCATTCTGAATGAACATTAAAGCACGTATAGCATTGGGTTTTCAGGCCACAAAAACTATTATTTATATAAAAAACTATGAAAAACAAAGTTATTTCTGCGGTTGTCACCGAAATTATATCACATTTCTAACATTATTGACTTAGATAATCTTTCTAATCATGGGATCCAAAAATAAACACAAGTATTACACATCAGTATTGTTTTTTCTTGATTATGAGGGTTGCCAGATTGTTCAGGAACTGGTAGGTACTTTACTTAAAACTTGACATTTTGCGGAAATAATTAAATACCTATAGTAAGATTATTCATTCCAGTCAGTAAAATGACAAGTGCGACTGTCACTGATACAAAAAAGGGTGACCCGCTACAATAGTGATGATCGGCAATCGATAGACTTAGACATCTAGTCATGCTTTATTTTATTAGGTATCAAAGCGTTTTTATATTGTAAATATGTAATACATACCGTATTAAATAATACGATTTTAGAAATATGGACCTTACCAGCATATTAAAATTTCTCACTACAACATTATTACAAAAGCTGGGAAAAAAATGTTTAGAGATTCAGAGGAATTAACACTAGAAAGTCGGGAAAATACAAGTAATTTTATACGTTTTTATTCATTACGGTTGCTATGGATTCCGATTCCGATTCTGAATCGGTATATTCAGAATCGGAATCGGAATCAGTTACATTTATAATGAATGAATCCACATATTCATCTATGTGGTCGAGTTTTATGGCTTATATGGCATGGTTGATGCACTGTCTCCAATTTTTAGGCGTCACTTCTTTCAGGCCTTCTTCAAATAATTTTTTACGTCTTTTAATTTAAAATTTTTATTGTTCCTGGCGACGTACCCCTTTGCTTGAGCCTATATAGAAATTTTCAGAAATTGACATATGAATTGATAGAAAAGTTGGTGTATTTTATACAAAGAATATAAAAGAATTATCAAAAGAAGCAAATCATGATTGTTTTAACAACTCCTAATACTACCGGACTGTTTGTATTTCGTGCGACAGAGATAACGCTCTACGAAGCCGAAATTAGCCGATTGTCTCTTTCCAAAGGTCGATGTGCAATATTTATCGCCGGGTACTGTACCTTGGCAATAGTTGGAGGGTCCGTCGCATAAAAGAATTGGTAAACTGGTGAAAAGTCAAAATCACCAATTTAAAAAAAAAGGAATCTCGACTAACTTTTAATTGTAAAACCTCGATTTACCACATCACTATTTATTTGGGACTAAAAACCTGCAACACTGGAAATGTCATTTTACTGACTGGAATTAATAATCGTACTTTAGTTAATTCATTGCTTTCAGTATTTCTTGCAACTTTATATCAATTGGTATCATCATCACGTCAGTATGATGTGAGTATACTTACAATAGGTACAGACTCTAGCACATCAAGATTCCCCAATCTGTCAAATTTCTTCGATAGATTTGCAACTTTATTACATAAGCATAAGGTTTATGTTTGATTGGGAATATTTGACCGTTTGGGTAGCTTGATGTGCTAGTTTATATACATTTATCGAATACAACATTTTGTTCAATAGTCTAAAGCCAAAACATCCAATTATCCCAATCTGTCAATTTTTTTTGACAGTTTTTCAACTTTGTTACAAACGTATAAGGTTCATTTTAAATTGGGAAAATTTGACAGTTTGGTTTAACTTCATGCGTTGGCGACCGTATTTAAACCGTAGCTTTCCATAAAAACCCATTATAAGTGCTTCTATTTTAGAAAATACCCAAGTGTATGCCAAATAATAAGTTTTCAGTAAATGTTTCTTAGTTACTCTGCACTTATACAAAATTTATTTAACTGTGCGAAAAATAACAAATTACAATGGTCGGTATTCCTTATGCAGCTAAATCACGATAAAATGTGAATGACGTAAAATGTCAAACGTAAGTCAAAATAAAGGCTTCCGCAGACAGGCGCGACGCGACTCTGCTAGAGCAATTTCTATGACAACATCACGGAAACTAATTCATAGCTTATTTCAAATAAACTGACTACAAACATTATAATTTATACCTTACGTTACGGAGATAAGAGTTACATTGCTCTGACTAATGATTGTACGTCGATTGTGAATTGTATGCATTAGTCAGGTGAAGACCTCGCAGCCGACCGTGAGTCACAGTTCTATTGTCACAACTTCAAGAGTTGCACCCATGGCGGTCCCAAAGTATGTGGCTTTGACCAATATAAGCCCTGGCTTGCCGTGTTTGAAGATATATGCACTCTGTATAAAATCAACTGCCAGCATGCTGGAAGTTAGTACTTTTAATTTTTTTTTAAAGATGGCTTTTTGTTTATGTTCAGACGGCTGCATATCAAGTTATCCCAAACTGTCAAATTTTTCCAAATGAAAATGAACCTTATTATTTTGTAATAAAGTTGAAAAACTATCAAAGAAATTTGACACATTGGGGTAACTTGATGTGCTGGCCTCTGTAAATTTCTGTAGTTGAGAGAAAGCAATTAAATATTAGCATTGCAACTCAAAGGTAGGTGAGCTAAAGTGATAATGTTGCATAAAACCTGACTTCAGTGTAAGAAAGAGATGGAGCGATATGTCCTGTGTAGCTCAATCTCTCATTAAGAAGTCAAAGAAAACGAAATCCAAACAATCTTCTTGAAAAAAAAATCTAAAATGAGGTACTGATTTCAGGGTTCCACCAGGTGGATATGGTCGTATGTGACACTAGAATGAAATTTGACAAGGAGCATGGGAGTGAAGCATTCGAGGTTATTCACATTCGCTCCACAACACCAGAGAGCCCTGTATTTTAGCCAGAGCTGGTACACGAAAACAGCTTTAAGTGCTAAATAAATAAATAATCTGTTATAAGTAGTTGTTTTTTTATATATCAGAAAGAGGTCAAATACAAGCGTTCATACTTTAAAAACTACTAACCACACCTGTATCTTCTATTAAAGGGTTGCCATCGCAGCCGTTCACATTTACACCGCTTTTAAAGAAAGTAAACACCACAAATATACAGCCTATAATGTTCCACTTCCATTTCTAGGACACAAGCCTCCTCTCTGTGAGATGGCCACACCGTAATCCACCAGACGGGCCCGTAATTTAATTTATTTATTGATGTCAGATTACATGATCCATTGGTTAGTAACAATTGGAACTTATAAACTATGTTAGTAAGGTTACAAAAATTCAATCATAAAAATGTCAATCACAAAAACAAAAACACATTTACAAAACACACTCAGGTAAAACACACACGTTTACTTTACTGTCCCAATCACAATGCTCACCCAGAGCGAGTGTATTGGACACTGGTATTTGTCAGAAATGATCCTCAGAATGCTGTTGGTGCTGCCGCGTACTCTGCCTAACAGTGACGACACATGCTTTTTTTTTTTTTTTTTTTTTTAAGGCTGGGAAATCATCCAATGACTGCTCCCGCTCTGGGTGGAGCGGAAGGGAGTGTCAGACTCTTACTGACTAAAACCCATCCATGTTCCTTCCGTAGCCCTTTATGTTCCGGGGTAGCGGTAACCCTTTCGGACAATCCCGCTTAGACGACACATGCTTGCGTCTTATTGCGTAAAAGTCATTCGTACGCGCTTCAGCAAACATCGCCGAAGCACTGCAGAACCGCGGCAACCGCATCAACATTCTGAAGACATTATTATATTGTACCCGCAGAGCGCTGTATGCCCTTTGAGTATAATTAATCCACAGGCTGCTCGTGTAGAATGATTGACAATAGGCTTAGACCTTAGCTGAGCAACGAGCAAACCTGCGAACCAACATATTACCCCGGACAGCCAGCGCTCTGCGTTCACGTTCAATGTCCTCGTTGTCCTTCAGATCATCGGTGACAATGTGCCCTAGATATTTAAATTTTTTCACTCTAGTGAGAGGAGAACCATTCAAGGAAATGTCTGGAGTTTCATGAGGTATTTTATCATCCAGGCCGAAAAACATACACTCACTCTTGGTCGCATTGTACACCAGACCATGCCTCTCAGCATACCGCTCACAAACCTTCAGAAGGTTGCGAAGGGCTCCTATTGATGGGCTTAGCAGCACCATGTCATCGGCGTAGCTTATATTATTGACAGCGACCCCATCAATATAACACCCCGCATATGCTGCTAAGCTCGCCAATCAGGCTGTCTATATATACATTAAAAAGAGCGGGCGAGGAACTTCCCCCTTGCCTCACGCCGCACTCCAGCCTGTACTCTTCAGACAAGCTATCCGCCCATTTAACAACATTCAGTTGATTGGCATACCAAAATTTAAATATCTCCACTAATTCTGTAGGTACATTTTGTTCACGAAGTTTATCCTACAGGACCTCATAACAAACCAGATCGAATGCTTTGGACAAATCTAAAAAGCAAGCGTAAACAGGTGTCCTACGATCCAAATAATACCTAACCGTGTGCTTCATACAGAGAATGGCACTCTTGGAAGCCAAATTGCGCGTGATGCAAGTTTAGGGTTTTTCTTAAATGCCTGTTAAGCAGATTATCCAGTAATTTGGCTAAAATTGTTGCTAGGGAGATGGGGCGATAGTTACTTTTATCACAAATATCTGCAGTTTTACATTTAACTATTGGTATGACTATTGTTCTCATGAGGTCCCGAGGAAGATACTTATGACTTATACATAGTGAGAAAAACATGGCCAATACCCTGGGTAAATGACAGCCTGCGTGACGTAGATGTTCAACACTCAAGCTGTCATGACCAGGGGATTTACCTTGAGTCATGCTGTCAATAACACTCTTAATATCTGTAGATCTTATTTGTACAGTGCTAGTAGTATGAGTCTGGGGGCTGCATTGTACCGGTGCCGTAGACATCGGTGAGGCTACTTGAAAATGTGCCCTAAATATGTTAGCAATTCTATTGGGGTCTCTTTCAGAATTAATACATTCAGCACGATGTTGTTTTATATTTAATTTATTAGTACATTGCCAGAATTTTTTGAAGTCATGATTACTACAATGGGATGCCAAAATGTCCATTTTAATTTGTTCAGAGTGGTCTTGACACCACTTAAGCCTGGACTTAAATGTTTTCCTACTATGGCACATAGCCTCATAAATGTGTCCGGACGACGGTTTCCCATGCCAGACCCAGTTATTATAATTATTTCCCATGCCAGACCCAGTTATTATAATTATTTCCCATGCCAGACCCAGTTATTATAATTATTTCCCATGCCAGACCCAGTTATTATAATTATTTCCCATGCCAGACCCAGTTATTATAATTATTTCCCATGCCAGACCCAGTTATTATAATTATTTCCCATGCCAGACCCAGTTATTATAATTATTTCCCATGCCAGACCCAGTTATTATAATTATTTCCCATGCCAGACCCAGTTATTATAATTATTTTTAGCCTCTTGATGAGCCTCTTTTATGTGCTTATTCCAGAAGGATACCACCTTTTTACTTTGATATCTCCTACGAGTACCACTTTCATAACTCTCTATACTCGCCACATGCAGCGTTTTTATAATACTATTATACATAATATCTATAGCTTTCTGATGTTCTAGATTATTGCAATATTTATCAGCGCATGTCTGAAATTCAGGCGGAAAGTCGATACGTTTAAGATTGTTATTACAAACTTCATGATACCACTGGATTTGTCCTGGGGTCCTATTGCCCCAAACTATTTTGTTAGGTATATAATTTGAAATAGATTTCTTATGTCTTACAATTTTATAATCACATTCTATTTCAACAGGAAAGTGGTCAGACCAGAATACATTATAATGAATCTTTACATTCGATATAACACTGTAACCCATTTCAGTACAAACACAATGGTGATGCCATCGACAAGAACCATGAACGTCACTTATAAATGTATATTCACCTGCGTTAGGGCCTAGGCGTTCCACGTCCGCACATACCCAACTTTGTTCCCCACAAAAATGCATGAGTTCATTATAAAAGAGACCACCCGGATGGGCATTAAAATCACCCAGCACGAACACTGATTCCACGCCACTGCTGTCTATTATTGCACATATCTCGCTCAAGCATTCCGTGAACTCGATAAGATTATCACTAGACTCAACAGGCATATATACGCACATAACTAATACCGCACATTCATTGTTCACCACTACTTTACACGCCGCTAACCGATTAGTACGGCAATCCACGGGAGTGACGGACACGAACGCATTCTTTCGCCATAAAATAGCAACCCCGCCATAAGGTCTTCCTTTCAGACATCCAGTTGACGTATCAACCGACGATTTACCAATGTACGCATAGTCTTCACTTATTGTGCCCAGCAGTGGGATATCATGTGGAAGTAACCACGTCTCCTGTAATGTTATTATATCTGCCTTGCCACAAAAAGATCTCACACATTCCATCGAGCGCTTAAGGCCTTTACAATTAAATGTCATAATTTTATTATGTGCATTATCCATTAAATTTATTTATTATTATTAATTATCATGTCAGGGCGTTTGTCCGCAGTCCGGTACTTAAAGTGTACAAACCGACGAAAAACAATCCCTTTCGGCCACAATGATTCATTCAAAAACACATGTAACGTATAACTCGGTACAAAAAATTTGTATGCATTATATTTATTTTCATTCTTAATGGCTAATTTAGTCAGTGAAACTCTTTCTCCAGTTTTCTTTAGGATGTAACTGGTGATATCCTCTGTCGAAGTTTCCTTATGTACGTTTGTTATATATATAGGTAATCTTTTCTCTGCTGCTCTGAAATTTAATTCTGTATCCTTTAGGGCATTGCCAACCTTTCCACTGAAATAATTCTTCCTCTTAGGCCTCTGCACCAATGTCCAATCATTAGTTTCCTCTGGTTTGTTAGGTTGCATAACATTATCTTTACGCAAAATCTCGGCCATTGTTATTCTTCTAACACGCGTACAAGCTGTTGTGACCTCAACAAAATTCTTCAACTGATTACAGTTAACTTCATCAGCGGTGTCGGCAGATATTTTGGATGTTTGCAACACACATTCCTTAGATCCTTTAACTGATTTACTAGAAGTTATGCTAGTATCATAATTTAATATTAGCCCCACAGGTCCACTGTCCGGGCCACATCCCGAGACATCAATATGACGATACCCTCCTCTTCTTTGATTGACGTTGCAATCGAAGTTGTTAACGATTGACGCTTGTTTTATATTGTCAAGGTCCGAACGCAACTGATTTAGTTGTACCACTGTAGCACAATCACTTTTAAGTGTTTTTATTTCATTTTGCATCAAAATTATGTCTTTCAATAATCTTGTTGCGTCGATATGATCGAACGTAACTGGGGGTAGACGGTGCAATTCCCTTGCCACAAATATAGGGATTTTTTCAGGATCCACTCGCTTTAGCGTACTTATAATATCTTCCAGGTTACGTTGATTTTTGCCGTCACCTTTTCGTGTAGTTTTCTTGATTGCAGATATCGAGTCAAACAACAAATTCTTGGCCGCCTCAACTTCTTTCTCCAAGAAAGACGTTGCACAAAGACGTACAATGCTTTCTTCATCCATTACATCCATTTTTGATTGGATGAACGCTAAAACTTCATTAATCACTATGTTGCAATGAGAACATTTTACAGTATTTGATGACATTTTCGGTCACTACACAACAGCGGAGCGCGCGCGCGTTCAGTAAGCCGTTACGCGACAAACTCTAGTAATGCGGTGGATGTCACATGATTATTTTTTTTAGTTCAAAGACTTGCCGATTTCCTCACGATATTTTCCATTCATCGTGTTGGAAGCATTGGTAATGAAATAGTTTCTTGAAACCGTTAATTGTTATTATGGATGGACTAGATGCCAGCCTTACCAAGGGGTATCGTATCGTTATACATAATATAAACCTACCTCTTGAATCACTCTATCTATTAAAAAAAGCTGCATCAAAATCCGTTGTGTAATTTTAAAGATCTAAGCATACATACAGTATTAGAACAGACGCGGGAAGCGACTTTGCTTTTTACTATGTAATGATTCTATTCTTTTTTATTTTTGGTACAGTATAGACACCTTTTTGCGGCATATAATTGCTACCAAAAAATGGCTTGCAAACCTGGTGGCGGCTGGGTCTGTGGAGATTACCAAGGGATGCATGCTCGCTTCCCCGATATATGCCATTTATATGGAGTTAACTGCTTGCGGCAAGGAAGTTAGTATTCAATATATTCTTTGAAATAAATTATAACAAGTAAAATGAGGCAAATAGGTTTGCAAGTGCCTCGGTAAACCTGAGCTGCTGCTGAGACCCTCAAGCGGCGCAGATGGGTAACCGCAGTTTTCAGCCGTTTGGAGTCAAAACGCTCGGGTCAAATAAACATGCATTCCGGCTGTCACTGTAAACCAGTGCTAGGGGTTTGTCTCGCATAGATTCGCAGCATTATGCTGAGCGATGGCCGTTCCGCATGTGACGCGTTTTTTCTTCCAACTTGTAATTCTGTGTTTGTTATCTTTCTTTGCGTTATGTTTGCCTCAAATTAATGTAATTTTATTTCTTTCTGTGTAATGTGTTTGTAGACTGTGTAGTTATTTCTTAAAGTAGAACTGTATTTGTCATTAAATGGTTTTTATCAACGGGTGATGAGATAGAAATGGCAAATATTGTTACTATTTCTGTTTCATCATCGTCTCGTCATTGAATGCGACAGTAGTTTATTTTTTTTCCTTTAAGTGTACTGGCAAGTGAGTACAGCGATATGCAAACCCGCGTTGCAGTTCTTCGAAGCGTTTACAGCATACTACGGCCAACACATCTTTGAATATACATTTGGAAATCCCGACCCGACATCAGCAACGAAGCCGTCACGACGCCGACGCCACAAAGAACCTAGAAAACCATCCAACGGTGATGAACCCATCGCCATGATCCCTTCTGATCAGCAGAAATCTTCAATTTTCACCAAAATCAAAGAATCTTTTAACATTTCTGGTAACTTTTCTTTTCATTATTAAATCTTAAACTTGATATCGTTATTTTATTTCTGAACCCTAGAAAACTCATAGCATAGCTACCATAAACATTAAGTTGGATTTTCCGAAAGGGTTCCCGCTACCCCAGAACATATAGGGCTAAGGAAGGAACATGGATGGGTTTTAATCAGTAAAAGTCTCCCTCCCTTCCCACCCAGAGCGGGAGAAGTCATTGGATGATTTCCCAACCGCAAAAAAAAAGCTATCATAAACATGGGTGCAATAACACATGAATATTTGTTATATGACACGTTCACATTATAAACCTCTTTATAGAAACATGTAATATAACAATGGTTTGTTATGAACACACCTTAAGATTTTACTGGATAATGCTACGGCTACATTGTGAAATTACTTAGCGCGCTCTTTGAAGTACGCAAGTTGCAAGAGTGCGTGAAGTATAGTTCGCGTTATCGCAACAATTTAGCCGTAGCATAATGTTAATGTGGCTATCGTAAAAGTGGTTATGTACAGAGCCCAGCACATCAAGTTACCCCAATCTGTCAAATGTCTTTGATAGTTTTTCAACTCTATTACAAAATCATAAAGTTGATTTTCATTTGGGCAAATTTAACAGTTAAGGATAGCTTGATGTGCTGGCACCTGTACTTAGGTGAGATAATACACCACCTGCCTGACTGGTGAACGGTCATATTGTGTTTTTTTTTGCGTTCCATCCTTTGACGATCCATAATAAATAAGAAGATTGTTAGGTCTTTTTTCTTTGTCGTGTGATCAGTGACTAACCTGGTCTCAGAGATTTTAAGCTGCCCATGGGCCTCTGACTTAGCTTGATTGTAAGGTAATAAAAGAATTCCATAATGGGTACTAACGCTTAAAAATTAAGAAGAGACGACGAATAAAGTGACGTCATGGATAACATTTTAAAAATTTTTGCTTACACACGGTAGGGGCTTCTGTAGCCCGGGGGCCCCGTATCATTGATACGGCTGATACGGCGGTAGCTACGCCTCTGACCACGGCCCACTCCCTTTCACGTAGAGGAGGCTAGTGTCACACTATAGGCTGATTATGTTTATGCTTTGTCCGCGTGTTTTAACGCAAAACATACTCTATGGCATCCATACCGAGATGACGACACCTCTTCTTCTTTTCGTGTGGTTAGTGACTAACCTAATGTCAGAGTGTCTATGCTGCTCATGGGCAAACGACGACGACGACTAATAGCATGGAAGAAACAGATATGTTGCATCCACGCCAAATAAATTGGGTTGAGGGCAGGAAAATTATGACGATAATTATAATTACAGAGTGCTAAAGTCCATTACTCTTCATATTATTGCTACAAAAAGGCGACTTGCACACCGAAACCTGAAAAAGTGTGTGGCATCGAGAAGAAAACACGGATCATCGCAGAATTTCATGACCTCTGCACCTTTTATGGCGTAAATTGCTATAAGCAAGGAGGTAAGTGTGTATTTTTTTTATCTGTACTTATCTAATTTATTTCTGAAGAGTTGCTGGAGCTTTGCCCGCGTGTTCCCTAATTCTTTTTTTCTTTTTTAAATTTAAAGTAGCCTTTTTTGTTCCAGAATTCGTGCAAACAAAAATTGAAAAATGTATAGCAAATGCAACCTTATTCTTTAAGACGAAGGTTTACTACTTCGGACGGCCCATCAATCTACACGAGACAAGCAAATTGCCTTTTAGAGTCACAACACAAACAACCACGTCGCCTCCTCAAGAAGCTTCTGATCCTAATAGAACAACCCCATCGTTTCTTCAGGTAACTCGTAAGATGCGGCCCTTTGGTACAAAGAAACCTGAGAACAAAATAAATGATAATTTTATTATAATCAATTATAATTATTCATTGCATATGTAGCTACTGATAAAGGATGTTGTGTATAAATATATTAATACATAATCTATTCGATACTAATAATAAAGTTGTCGAGTTTGGTTGTTTTTGTGTTTGTTTGTTTGAACGTGCTTATCTCTAGAACTACAAGTCCGGATTGAAAAAATATTTTTCCATTTGATAGCCCAATTTTTGAGGCAAGCTATAGGCTATTTAACATCACGCTAATACCTTTAGGAGCTGACCAAAAGAAAAAATCTGAAGAAACGCTAAGCGAAAATAAGGCCGCTTTCACATTGCTTCACAGCAGAGGCCCGTTAAACACTATGTACGAATTTTCGAATTCTTCTCCATAAGAATAAAATAATGCGCTGCTTTTTTTTAAGGCTGGGAAATCATCGGCTTATTGGACGACTCGCACGAAACGTGCGAATCGACTCCTTTAAAAAATATTATTTTTTCTGTAGTCGATTCGCACAAAGTTCATTTAATGGGGAGCGATTAGCCTACTACATTTTTGTGAGGGTGTCGATTTGCAGGCCAATAAATAAAATTCGTGCGAATCGACTACAGAAAAAATATTTTTAAAGGAGTCGATTCGCACATTTCGTGCGAGTTAAATTCGTGCGCGTCGTCCAATAAGCCAAATCATCCAATGACTGCTCCCGCTCTGGGTGGAGCGGAAGGGAGTGTCAGACTCTTACTGACTAAAACCCATCCATGTTCCTTCCGTAGCCTTTTATGTTCCGGGGAAGCGGTAACCATTTCGGACAATCCCGCTTAATGTTGCGCTGCTAACGTCCTAATGTGAAAGCGCCCTAATAGCGCGGTCAGGCCATGCGACGGGGTGAGGATCAAGAAGTTTCACGTGGACGAAGTTACGGGCGGTATTATGCTAATACTATTACGATTAGCGATTTCACTCCCGTTCCTGATCTGATAGTCTGGCTGGATTCAAACCCAATTGAATAAGTAAGATGACTAAGTTTATGAGCTAATATATTGTTTGTAGGTACTGGAAAAAATGTTCTACCAAACTATCTGAAGTCAGCGTTAGGTCTTTCTTCGTTCTATTCGTGTGGTTTCGACCTGGTGTCAGAGTTTTTATACTGGCCATGGGCCTCTGACTTAGCTTCACATGCTGTTGAGAAATATGTCTCAGACATGCTGGTTTCCTCACGATGTTTTCCTTCACTGATTTTAAGCAAGTGATAATTATACAATACGCACATGCATCCATAGAATCAGAGGTGCGTGCCTTGCGTTAGAACTCGAGACCTCTGACTTAGCAGTTCGACGGTCACATCATTAAGCTATCACTGCATTAGGTATGTAACATGCAAGCACACAAAACCAAGTATCTATGCTAGCAAAGCTTGATTTCAGGGTATATTAAGGTCAGCGGGATTGTCCGAAAGGTTTACTGCTGCCCCGCAACATAAAGGGCTAAAGAAGGAACATGGATGGGTTTTAGTCAGTAAGAGTCTGAATCTACCTTCCGCTTCATCCAGAGCGGGTGGAGTCATTTGATGATTTCCTAACCTAAAAAAAAAGGATATATAATAGGTACTCAAGGGTGTTTTTAATAGTAAGTATGGAAGATAGGTAATTTTTGTCCAGTAATTTTCTGGCATAAATTGCTTCAGTCTTTAAGAATTTCAAACAATCGGTACCTATAGTTATAATAATGTTGTGCAAAGAAAAAAAAAGAAAAACTCAGTTAGCATGGGGGCGGATCTCCTCAAAACAATATTCTTGACTAAAATAATTAAGATTTTCTAAACTTCGCGGCAGAGCTTCTATTTAAGGCCAGATGTACAGATATGTTAAATATATAGTATGTTGTATTGAACGCACAGCAAGAAGTCATTAATTTTGGATATTTTTCAAAATCTATAAAAAAACGTAACGTAACGTAGGAGGCTAACGAATTACCAAAGGAGGCTTTAACTAAACTGGTGGCTCCATCTCTTGATTCCTGCCTTCACTATGTTACAACTAAGTTTAGCTGTGCCCGTGCATCGCTTGAAGTTACGAGTACCGAATAGTACCTACCAAACATTCTGTATGTAACCAGTTTACGTTTTAGTTGTTTGCAATAACCGATAGATGTCGCTGTGTGTACTGATTTAAACAAATCGTCCTTAAAAAGTATGCTTATAGTTTATTGTTTCCATTGTTACCACTGCATTAAACAAGTTTCTTATTATACTTATTTATATTTGGCCGGTTGCTGGTAACTGAAATTTCGGCTAAATCTGACAAATGTTGGTTTTTGAATAGGTTTTAATAATTGCCAAAAATTTTCAGGACGAAAAGGGCAAAACCGGGAGCAAAAGCACATATTAAAAGAAGAAACACGTGGATGAAATTGGGTTAAAGGACATCTCGCCCACGTAAAAACTGGCCTGCGGGCCAGATGTCCACTTTTTAAAATGTGCATGGGTAGATTCGCCCGCACCAGTTTAGTAGATCGGGCCAGTTGTCTCCAATAAAAAGAAAAGGGATATTTCGGCAAAATCGTATATTTTTAAATTAAATATCCCTATGTCCCTATTATATACTATGTGCATTTTTATTTGAGGACGCGTTCCTTCATTAATACGCTCAACCTATTTTATAATTATGTCATATCAGTCTGAGGATTCCTTCAGAGGAATGTTTTAATATTTTATTTTGTGAATTAGATAGTAAAGAAAATTGTATCATAATATATTTCATTCATTCATAATATACTACGTACTACAACGAATAATAATAATATACTACTATACGGAGAAATGAGGTAAATGTTGTCAGGAATGTTTTGAGTATGAACGTGGATGGCTATACAAGTAGAAGAAGACACACAAAGAAACTTTGGATGGATTGTGTGAAATATGATATGACTAGAAATGGAGTGACAACCGAGATGGCGACTAATAGAGAAGTATGGAAGAAAAAGACATGTTGCGCCGACCGCAAATAAATTGGGATACGGGTAAGAGAATGATGACCCATGATAACAGTTAGTCAGTCAATTTGTAAAATTCGCCACTGCACTTCTTTTTGCTGATTATTTTCGGTGGAATACTGATACTGACAGGTCTTGACCGCAGTTTAGATGTATTGATCGCGTTCAGTTACATAGGTGAAATTGGCACTTAATTAACATCGTAAATTAGCCGGTGAACGTGTGTACGCTGTAATTGAAAATGCACATGAATTTCAAGTTCGATGAGGTAACGGGATAGCGGTAACGTTTTAACAGGAAACGCGGACACTAGAAACAAGACTAGAATGAGTAAACAAATAAGAATAATGTGCGGTTTGTTCTTGTGAAGTCACCTTTGTGATATGTTGTCTCTATTCTTGTTTTTTTTTAAATTTTAGGATTCTAAAAAACTAATGGTGCAGTCTTGGCCCATTGGTGTGAGCAGTGGCGACCTAGAATGAAAAATTGGAAGATATGTGACATCTACCAACGCGCACTGAGCCCGCGTGGCGGATTACAGCTACCTGCACTACCACTCCAAGAGAGAACGCCTTTGTCCTAGCAGGGGAAACCATATACGTAGCCTGCCAGGTCAGCTGAAGCCGGCCGGGTCAGTGGGATTATCCGAAAGGGTTACCGCTACCCCGGAACATAGAGTGCTAAGAAAGGAACATGGATGGGTTTTAGTCAGTAAGAGTCTGACACTCCCTTCCACTCCACCCAGAGCGGGATCATTTGATGATTTCGCTCCCTCAAAAAAAAATATCAAGGTATGTGTGTTTCGTATAAACTACCCGCTGCATGCTTCATAAAAACCACCTTTGATCGACCAAACCACAAAGAAAAGCGTTAGTACTAAATATGTTTGCAGGGCTGTTAAAGAACGAGGCAGATCAAGTCATAACTGCACCGTACATGGCTCGAAATTACTTGGCATTTTACACAAACGTCATTTTTTAACAAAAGCTAAATTGGACTTGACTTGGACATTATCGTAGCTTTATACTTTTAGTGGATAGATATATCAAAGTTTTAGAGCAATACTCAAATGAACGTATCGCGGTAAAGCTAAAAACAATCAATGTGAGCTTCTTCTTCATTCCGTGTGGTTAGTAACCTGGTGTCAGAGTTTTTATGCTGCCCATAGCCTCTGACTTAGCTTCACGTGCTTTTGAGAAACATCTCAGAGACATGCTGGTTTCCTCACGATGTTTTCCATCACCGATTTTTAAGCAAGTGATAATTATACAATACGCACATGAATCCGTAAAATTAGAGGAGCGTGCCTTGAGCTTATAAGGGGTGATTTTTGAAATGGCACTGAGTTGAGGTGTTCCCATCTCCTGGTGATTCTAACTAGCTAGCTCAAATTCGTTTTCAAAGTCCGCTTTGTACAGACGCCAGCACATAAAGCTATCCCTAACTGTCAAATTTTCTCAATTAAAAATGAACCTTATGTCTTTGCAATAAAGTTGAAATACCATCAAAGAAATTTGACAGATTGTGGTTACTTGATGTGTTGGCCTTTGTACTTACATTGTTGTGATCCTACAATAACTACACTATCCCGTAGCATAATTAGCCTATAATGTTCTCAGTGCTGGGACACAAGCCTCCTCTCTTCGAAAGGGAGTGGGACATAATCCACCACGCGGCTCCACTGCGGGTTGGTGGATGTCACATGTCTTCGAATTTTTGGTTCTTGTACAGACGCCAGCACATCAAGCTATCCCTAACTGTCAAATTTTCTCAATTAAAAATGAACCTTATGTCTTTGCAATAAAGTTGAAATACTATCAAAGAAATTTGACAGATTGTGGTAACTTGATGTGCTGGCCTCTGTACATGTCGGTTTCCTCGCGATGTTTTCCTTCACCGTTTTGAGAGCAGTGGTGATGAAATTATTTAAAAAGTAATGCACCTGCTTGGGTTCGAACCCACGACCGAAAACTCGTAAGTCAGATCAGTTACCACTGAGCCACCACTGCTCCGTACTATTCCATAGAATCTATTAATTTAAGAGATAAATCGAACTTAAAACGTGATGGATAAAAAGTCTACAGCACAGTTCTGAGCGCGTATAATTTAGTCCTCGTTACTTTTGGTAGAAAAATGTATTTTTATTTAGTACCACCATACTTCGTTCCTTCTTCACAGTGACTCACCATTACCTACTTAGACTCAAACACAATACCACTGAGTGGAAATCCACCCTGCGTACATTGTGAGAACTATGGCACAAATTACAATTTCTACTGTAGCAGGAAAATTAGTTAACTGCTAAGTTGGGTTCGCGAAACAGGCGTGCGTCTCATTTTGGTGTCGTTTGGTGAAACTGTCACATTATGCCTTATCAGATTAGATTACAACCCACGAGTCCACCTGTTGTTCCCACGATCTCTACAATGGACTACTTGTAGTTGCCCCCGGTACTGCTCGCTTAGACGATTTTCATGTTGATCCAAAAAATAATTCTGAAAAATCTGAAAATCACAAATTCAAAACTCAAAAAAACTACCGACTTTTAATTTTGGATGTCAGCGACAAAACCATAAAATACAAAACTGAAGACATGGACTTCCTCAATTGCTTTATTTTTTAAACTGTTTTATTATGCTCTTTTGAGTTTTAGTACCTACCTACCCCACAGTCCCTACGCCAATTTGTATGCACTACTAAACTTGCTCTGTAAACAACAATGACCTAAAGTACTAAAATATCATTATAATTAACACAGTGGATTAAGTATGTTGTTGTTGTTGTGGTGTGTGTGTGTGTGTGTGTGAATACGAAGCTAACTCAAAAACGATTTAAGCAAACTTAATAAAAAAATTATGATGAAACCACCTCTCAATATAAAACGAATCAACAAAATCAATTCAAAATTGGCAAAGTGATCGTTGAACAAGCATACAAAATAAAACCTGAGTTGAATTGAAAACCCCCTCCTTTTTTTGAAGTCGTTTAAAAAATATATGTCCATCGCAACTTCCATCCACCCATCGTTTGAAAATCCATTTCTTCCATCTATCCTATGAATCCATCAAGAAAGAACTACTCCTACCTACATACGAAGAGTCGTGTCAGACGTTATACGTTTGTGACAAACAAACGCCCCGAGGGACATTGTTTCAAAATATGTAGTGAAGATTTGTTACTTTGCCCCCATTTATGACCAAAATTACTCTCTAGTTGTAACGTCATCACGTCATAAGCTTTATTTATCTTTTAATTTAATCTATTCTTTTTTGCAAAACATTCTACTAAGTTTTTAATGAAAGTTTAATGTCCCTTTGTCTCTGGTTACGTACCTCTATGGATGAAATGAAACAGGAAGTAGAAAACATTTTCCTTCTACGTTTAAATTTTAAAAGAGTGTGTGGTGTTTGGCAAAACTTGGCTTATCGATATTTCTCGCAAAAAATAATATAGATATTGACTTATTCGTTTTTTGTGAACTAAATAAATATATTGCGTATTCGATTATTTGAAATTTGAATGTTCATTTTATGTGCCAGGACGCACAGCAAAAATGAATTTGTAATGTTATAGACAAGTACTCAAATTAGGTATCTATTGATCAAAATACCGGATATTTTCGATACTAACGTAAACAGTTATGATGTCGGTTGATTTATTGTTACATTAATAATGAAAACTCATTGTTTAACGGAGGTGAGGACCAAAAACCCTTTGTGATCCTTATCAACAAATCAAACTCATCCTTCCTTTCGTTTCATTATCTGAACTGGATTACTACAAAGCAAGCCGCAACTAACATCGATTGTTTCACGTCCCTAACGGTACCAAAACATCGATATTATCGACAAACCGTTATCACACCCCTTTGTATTTTAATCGATAACACTAAATTTGAATCGATTTAAATTCAGTTGCGTTTCTTGGCACGTGGTATAAAATGCGTGCGCTTAAACAATTAGAATTGGAAAGGGTAAAAATGAATAATATTGTTTCAATCATTTCTAATTCAGGGAGTAAGCTAAAGTCGTGTATACGCTCTGAACACGTGGCAAATGACATGAAAATCGTGCGTGCGTATGAATGAATAGTGATGAGTCGCGTTGTCGGTGGTTTGTCGATAATTTGTTTGATAGAATTAGAGAACTTAAATGTTGTTTCCTAGATCCAGCGTAGTAAACAAACTCATAAATTTATGAAGAGACATTTTAGATCAAGGCAATAAAAAAGATAACGATAAATTATTTTATAGGTATGACACTTATAAATTATGTAAAAAAATAAACAAAATCGAAGTAATGAAAGAAGGGTGAATGTGTTGCTTTGCGTTAAAAAGAAAGATACAGTAACATACATAAATACTTACAACTTTTTAGACTGCACAGAATAATTTATTTTTAAACCAATTTGGATTCACATGGAGAATAATGTAGTTACTGCATCCGCAAAATAATTCATGGAGGTAAAGGTTTATTACAAAAAGTTCTTCTGAACAGGCAAAATTGACAATAAAAATGTACCGAGTCGATAAATTCTAATTACTTATCGACATTTAAGCACGCAGTCACATCTCTACAATAAAGCTGTCGAGTCGTGCGCTACCCTGTCGATTGTTTTCAATATCGGCTCCATTTCGATTAACACGAATAAAGGAATCGTCTCTTTGACGGTAATCTACTTAGTATGCATCGATAGTACCTATGTGAGGTGAGGGGCAGCATTTTTGCGCCTAATTATAATAATTATGGGCATTTCGCTTGAGATTTTGGTCGAATTTGTGAGAAAAATTGCTTGTGGCAGTCATTTTTTAATTAAAAAAATACTTGTTCTGCATCGCAATACCCTCGTTAATTTCCTATCCTAATAATAATATATTTTTTTTATTTTTATTTATCAGTTTCAGCGGGCACAGCCAAATAGTTTATGTTTCATTAATTTAACACCGTGAGGAAACCAACACGTCTGAGATATATTTCTCAGCAGCATGTGAAGCTAAGTCAGAGACCCATAGGCAGCTTAAAAACTCTGACACCAGGTTAGTCACTAACCACACGAAAAGAAGAAGATTAATTTAATGATAATTATTACTAAATGATAATAATAATTTTTTCTTTAAAAGAAAAACCACTATGAAACATTATTTTTTTTAATCACCACGTTACATTTGGCTAAATCAAAAACTTACTATAAAAGAAACCTAACTACGTACTAAACGAATTCACTCCATCATTCATAACCGCAGTCGCAGCACTTCCTCACCAAGTTCCACAATAAACGCCGCCACACAACCCGCGCCAGTTAATCTGTAAAACGCCATTCAACGTGTCACATAATCCGTCCGCGTTGATATTTTCCTTTTTAAGCAGAATCCAGGATGTGTGGTTATATTTGCATGAATATTTATCATACATATCGTCGGCCATGTCGTAAAGCGCATTTTAATACATTTTTATCTGACGGCCTCGTTGGTCTAGTGGTTGCAAGCAGTGTTGTTAGCATGGGGTCTTCAATTTGATTCCTCGGTTGGGTAAATTGATATTGGGTTTTTCTACCTACATTTTGAACATACTATTGTTACCCTCCTCTGCCTATACATCCTAGAAATATGCAAATTGGTTCGAAATTATAAGTAATGTTGTAAAAGTGCTTATAATTACAATACGCCATAAAAATCTTACCAAGTTCTAAGCTAAAAATACACTCAACAAGTACATTAGTCATTTTTATGAAAATAGATAGTAAATAAATTATTAGAAATAATTAAAGATAAGCAAACTTTACCCAATTAAAAAAAAATTAAAACAATTTCAATTAACTAAATGCTATTATAGTGTCAATGAATATTTAAATGACAAATTCTAATTACTTAATTAAACTAAAGCCTTCTTCCTCTCTCCTACTTCTGACTCCCGACAGGCTCCACAATGATCTAATTTTTGTACCGACCACCTAAAAGTTCACAATGGAACCAATAAATATATTGAGTACTAGCTGCCCCCACACGGTTTCACCCGTTGCTCGGCTCCTATTGGTCGTAGCGTGACGTTACATAGCCTATAGCCTTCCTCGATAAATAGACTATCCAACTCATAAAGAATTTTTCAATTCGGACCAGTAGTTCCAGAGATTAGCGCGTTCAAACAAACAAACAAACAAACTCTTCAGCTTTATAATATTAGTATAGATAGAGTACCTGGAATTTCTCAGTAGCAGTTCAGAGTCTGGATTTGTGCCCGGTTGATGGCATGGCTCGTCAAAGTCAAAGTCAAAGTCAAAACATTTATTCCAAATAGGCACAAGAAAGGCACTTTTGGTCGTCAAAAATGAACAAGAAATAGAATCCCCATCCCTCCCCATTACATTGGAATTCAAATTTAAAAAAAAATGGTAATAGATGTGAGTCAGTTGATTCTGTGAAAATCTAAACGTGAAAAGTTAGGTGAAGTGATCGTTAAGTGAGTTTTCGTTGCACCTAATGCTAGGGATAGGCACTATAGACAGCTCACTTTAAACTCACTTTACCTATAGTGTATTTTTCTTTAGTTGTCTCATTTGGTAAACAAATGTCGCGACTAATATTAAGATTTCTAGGTAATGTATGTGTGTCTGAAGCATTTTTTTTAAATTACTCATGCCATAAGTGTATTATTCAAAGTTCAAGACGTTTATGCTTAACTCAAAGTGTTTTATTGATACGAAAAATCAGATTTTTCGTCCCGTGTTTGTTTACCAAATTGGACACTGTAAAAGAAATACACTATAGGTACGTTTTCATGGTGAGATTTTTACAGAATAACACCACTGTACAGTTGTCACAAACTATTTGGAATACAGGCAGCTAAACTTGCAACTTCTTTTAACAATGTTGTGAGTGTGGTGAGTACTAACAGCCGCACAGGTCGATCCACCGGGTTAAGCTACGCTTGCCGGGGTTGGTCGTTGATGGGTGACCTTTACTTACCGAGACTCCTCCGTGTCTCGGAAAGCACGTTAAGCCGTTGGTCCCGGCTGTCATATGTGCATCTTTGACAGTCGTTACGGGTCGTCAGAAGCCCGAAAATCAGACAGCCAGTCTTACCAAGGGATATCGTATTTCCCAGTTACTGGGTTGTGGAGGTCAGATAGGCAGTCGCTCCATGTAAAATACTGGTATTCAGCTGCATCCGGTTAGACTGGAAGCCGACCCCAACATAGTTGGGAAAAGGCTAGGCAGATGATGATGATGATGTTGTGAGTGTGGTGAGTAGTCAATTATTTTATATCACTCTCTTAAGTATGCTAAAAGATTAAAAAGTTGGACAGTGAGATTGTCCGAAAGATCTGCAGGATTGTCCGAGAGGTCAGCGGGATTGTCCGAAAAGTCAGTGGGATGGTCTGAAAGGACAACGGGATTGTCCGAAAGGTCAGTGGGATTGTCCGAAAGCCAAACCAAAACCAAATTTGCAACAGTCGCAACATAATATCTGTAGTGTGTCAATAGTGTGTTAATGTCGTGTTGCTTAACTCAAAGTTACACACTCCAGGACACCAGGTTAGTTACTAACTACACGAAGAAGAAGAGACTCAATGTTACTGAATTGGGCCCTTTGTGTTCTACCGGCATTAGGTACATTGTTTTTAATGGCGTTTTTTGAGTAACTACTATATTATAGCTTAGATTATGAGTACGATATGAGTGAAGGTGATGTTAATGTTAGCTGATAAGGTTTCAAGTAATAATATTTTGTTATGTTTAAAACGAAGAGCGTACTTGATACAATGTTTCATTACGAGTCAATCTGCCTAGCTTTATCCAATATTGTTGGGGTCGGCTTCCAGTCTAACCGGATGCAGCGAAATACCAGTATTTTACATGGAGCGACTTTCTATCTGACCTCCGAGACCGAAACAACCTCAACAACACTGGGTAATACGATACCCCTTGGTAAGACTGGCTGTCGGACTTATGGGCTTCTGACGACCCGTAACGACTGTCAAAGATGAACAAACGAAACCCGGGACCAACGGCTTAACGTGCTTTCTGAGGCACGGAGGAGTCTCGGTATGTAAGGACGGTCACCCATCCATGAACCAACCCCGGCAAGCGTAGCTTAACCTGATGGATCGACCAGTACGGCTGTTTTACTTAGGCACGAGTTCCTCTCGTTTTATGACGAAGATGGCTCTTTACAGGTGATTATTTTACTTGTCTTATTAAATAAATAAATATATTTAGGGAGCAGTGAATTGATCCCAGGACATCTTGCTCAACAGTAGCACTTGCGTCCACAAGGCATTTGCAAGGAATGCCTTCTTCATAAATGTTTGCTATCCTGCCTTAATCTACCCTGCGTACCTACCCTCCCATAATGAAATCGGTAAAGCCGAACTCAATTATAGCGTGGTAAGCGGGATTGTCCGAAAGGGTTACCGCTACCGGAACATAAAGGGCTACGGAAGGAACACGGATGGCTTTTAGTCAGTAAGAGTCTGAAACTCCCTTTCGCTCCACCCAGAACGGGAGAAGACATACGATGATTTCCCAGCCTCAAAAAAAAAGTTATAGCGTAACCAGGAGGAATAGGAGTTCATTTTTATATACTATATAGATTTATATAGTATATAGATGTACATCGTATTCCATTATCAATTTCTCAAAAATATATTATTATGAACGGTCCAAAACAATCCCATCATATTTAAATTGCTTTACATTCAATCCATGCCACGAAACAAAGCGCGAACTTGTGTGTCCAATTTATGAGAAAAAAATTCCAGATATTTTGAATGCAATAAGCAAATATTCACAAAATTCTCGCTAAACGCTGACGACTTATGGCTTAATAACTAACAAGCTATTTATTTTGAACTTTATGGTGTAAAAATTAAATTCACATAATCCAAAGGACATTTTTCTGAGATTTCTCCCAAAAATAAACCTGCTGACAGTATAAACATTCTTTGTATTGATATTTTTTGTACGTACGAATAATATAAAGTACTCAATGTCGCAAACGATTAGGCTACAGCCAATTAAGGTTATATACTAACGTTTTAAGGTGCATACAAATTTGTTTTGACCTTCGTATAACTGCCGAATTAGTCGGACCTGTGTGTTGACACTTATGTGTTATCAGAAAAGTTGTGGACTGGGAAACTTTTATGTGCGTAACTTGAACTTTTTGAGGTGATGTATTTGTATTTTAATGAGTTAAAAATAAGTTTTGTATCACGTAGTTTTATTAAGAAATTTCATTGATTACTTCAGGCTAACGTTTCTACAAAAAAAATATTTTTCACATAAGTTTTCACGGTGAAATTTTTACTAAACAGATAGACAGGTTATGGGCCTAACCTGCCTACCTGATTTACTAAACAGATAGACAGGTTATGGGCCTAACCTGCCTACCTGATTTACTAAACAGATAGACAGGTTATGGGCCTAACCTGCCTACCTGATTTACTTAACAGATAGACAGGTTATGGGCCTAACCTGCCTACCTGATTTACTAAACAGATAGACAGGTTATGGGCCTAACCTGCCTACCTGATTTACTAAATAGATAGACAGGTTATGGGCCTAACCTGCCTACCTGATTTCTTTCAAAATATTAATAAAAAATGATAAAAGGAAAAGTAAAAATCTGTGTTAACTTATAGTAGTTCAATATAACCTACGACGACGATGGGAAGAGACCAGATGGAATGACACTAATGCCTTGGAAGGTAGGTAGGCCTTTGGTGTGGGATGCAACGTGTGTCGACACCCTTGCGCCATCCCATCTTCCTTGCACGGCGAGTTGTGCTGGGGCAGCTGCTGCAGGTGCAGAAAACCTCAAACGGCGCAAGTATAACAACCTTATTGGAAGTTATATATTCGAGCCGTTTGGGGTTGAAACACTAGGGCCATGGGGTCCGAGTACCCACTATGTTTATCGAGACATCGCCAAGCGATTGGTCGACTCTTCACGTGACCAGAGGGCTGGCCTATTTTTCGGTCAAAGAATCAGCATTGCCATACAACGTGGCAATGCTGCCAGCCTTTTGGGAACTTTTCCTGTTGACAGCGATGTGGACGAATTTTTTGATGCCCTTTGATTTATTTTATTTTGTTTCCCTCCTGTTATATACTTGTAAATAGTTATTAGTAATGTTTTAGGTTTCCCCAAAAATAAAGAAGAATATAACCTACAAATCAACATGAGTTTCTATGCACATTTTCTTCATCAGGAAAATATTTTTGGCATTGATTGAAAATTAGACCGGAAGAGAGAATTAACCAACGAGGAGATTTGCCGTCCAATCATATCTTGAACACGAAGAATTATGATATTGGATCATAGCAAAACAACGAGTCGATGTCAAGGAAGATACAAAAGCTATGTCCAATACTAGTGTTATTATGAGGAAAGATTTGATTGTTTGTTTGCATTGAATAGGTTCCAAACTTACTGAACCAATTTGAATAATTTTTTCACAATAAAACTACGTGTTTTTAACTAATACTAAATTACAAATAGATCATCCGCTGGGAATCCCCTTAAATAACTTCGCAGGTGCGCATTGTATACGTATTGATAATATCAAGAGGGGTGCTAGCTTAAGCCTTTCACAACTTCAGGTACCAATGACTTTTCAGTCGACGTTGTCACAGCATTATGCTGAGCGATTGTCGGTTTGCGTGGATTGACGCATATTTTCCCCCAACTTATTGTTTTTTGTGTTTGCATACAAACATTAATTCTTTAGGTATTCACGTTAACCTAACGATACGCTTTTTTCATGTTTTTGACGAAAATAAACTAGGCGCCATCTTTGGTAATACAAAATTCATACTTGCCACAGTTTCCATATCTATTCCTGTCAAACGTACATATTAAATAATACAATACATCTACAGAAATAATACAATACATCCATGTACATAATAAATAATTATTATGTTTAGAAATATCAGCGTCACCGTCCTCATTATAACTTTGGTTTTTCTCTACTCGTGAAAAACCTCTTTATTTTTTCCAGAAATAAAAATAATTCTATCAGTTTTAGCAAATATGTAAAGTACATGGTAAATTATAATAAATTTATTTATTCAAGAATTAAATCAAGTCAAAATTAAGGTTTACATAATTACAAGATAGGTAAAAATTTTCTATGTTTAGTGTAGTGTTCTGCCTGATCTAGGTTTAATTAAAACCAGGTGCGTGCAAGCTGTACATAACTTCTTGAAAAAAATTCTAAGACTCACACTTTTATAACAGAACTCCAAAACACGCAACACCTTACAAAATCGTTGCCAACTGCACCTCCCCACTACTTCAGTTGTTTACGGCCCGTTTAAATAAATTAGCCAGTGCCTTCTCATTTCCCACGCAATGTGTGATCGGAAAACCTTACTAAGGCATAATTTATTAATTTGTTTTCCACTAACGAGTGAGCTAATGCGAACCGGTGGGCCTCTGTATAGCGTCCTATGTTTTATGCAGTAAAGAACCAATGAGCAAGCTTCATTACTGAGTTAGCAATATCTGTAAGCTTGTCTCTTGCGACTGTAACTGTGAAGTTGGTATTTCAAAGAAATTTTCTGAGCCAATCTTTTCTACTAAGAAAGGCTTTTCTTGGTAGAAAAGATTGGCTGAGAAAATTTCTTTAGTGTTAGTAATTTGATTGTAAATACGTTCGGCTGAAAAGAAATGTCATTCTGTATGTTACAGTGCAAAGAACGAAACAAATTAAATTTGTATTCTATAGTTAAACTAGCATTTGCCAGCGGCTTCGTCCGCGTGTATGTAGGAAATTATCCTACGGGAACTGTAATTTTTTCCAGTATAAAAAGGAACTTATATGCTATTCCAGACTATAATCTATCTTTGTGCCAAGTTTCATCCAGATCCGTTGAGTAGTTTTTGAGTTTATCCGTTACAAACATACATACAAATCTTTCCTCTTTATAATATTATTAGTATAGAAGTGCGATGAAATAAAGTCGGTAAAGAGACGAATAGGACACGTTTTTTTAATTTAAAAAATTTTAAGTTAAATTTTCAAGAAAAAAAACAGTGAAAGATGCGATTGAGTTTATGTCACAAATTCATGTATTTTATGCATACTATTTATTGATTAATTCAATGTAAATTCAGACATTCCAATGAATACTGTTCCCACCTAGGTCCAAAATATTACTCGCAAATATGACTTACTCTCTTGCAATAACACCATCCTCGACAAAATGAGACGCATTAAACCATTATTAATTCTATAAATGAACATATTACCCACATCTTGATATTCATGCTATCATAACATACCGCGGTACGCAAATGAAGCACCCGACCTTTTTATCCAAAAAACATTTTCAGTCAAAATTGCAAACGAAAAGTTTGTAAATCGAACGCTTAAACATTGAGTGCAAACTTTTTTCTCCGTTCTTCTCTATGAAGTGTCTCTGTATTCTGTGCCTCGTTATAGTGCAGGTTAGCCTGGGATATAGGATCACGTATATATCCTAGGCATCAATAATTCATCTGAACGCAGTCAGACAGGCTTGAAATAACAATGGATCAAAGTTTTACTCGAGCTTAAAAAGCTAAAAGTTATAGGCGGAAAGCGATTTTGTTGAATATTAAAACACCTTTTTTTTTAAGGCTGGGAATTCATTCTATGACTTCTCCTAGATTCTGCTCGTGATATACTTCGCGTAGAATGGCGGATGACTACGTCATCATAACTATCTGTATGCCATATTTCAGACCAATTTGTTTAGCGGTTTGAGTTATGGGTTGATAAATCAGTCAGTCAGTCACGGTTTCCTTTTATTCGTTTGTACAGATTGTGTCTAAAACGATCGGCATTTTTGGACATTCAATGTCATGGAGTTTAGTCCCAGTCTCTAGTCGGTTTAAGCAGCGCAGTAGGTATCCAAAACTTAAATTGAAAAACTGCAGTGTAGGGTTGCTGGTTGTCAAAACCAAGCCCCGTTAAGTTGGTATGATGGTTTATTGATAACTTAGCACTATACGTTACAATTGATTTATTATCTGTGGCAACCCTAAGTGAGATATTGAAAGGGACTGCGTGGCTATCGCCCTTTAGCCTCTCTAGCTGACTAGTTCCTGAAGACTGCTAGGCTATCGAAGCAGGAACTAGGCTTACTTAGGATCAGAGAAGACTGCGTGGCTACCGAACTATGAACCTCTAGCTAGTGATCTGTGTCTTACACTAATGCGGCGGGGTTTATATACCCAGCCCGATATAATGTGAGCATAATATCTACACATAACGGGGAACAAGGCGTTATGTTATGTTTTCAACCAGAAATCTCTAAATCTTCATCACTTGCACCACACACTATCGAGCTTAGCTTTTGCCTGATTGACAGCTATAGCGCCGCCATTATAACCTGACCTTCCCCACCCCCCGCCTCCCAATCAACTAGGAAAACATCGGAGGAAACAGTACTCCTCTCAAAGTTCAAACTAAACTGGTTGTTTGCTAAGCGCATTACATCTATTAAGAACTTCAGCGCTTGTATCTGTAATGTAATTCGCACGCATTAGACATTTAAATATAATTCAAGTAACTTATGCAAGTACTAAAACAGCTAATGGGTGGCATTAGGAACACTTGCACACTGTACACATATTTTAGCTTTGAGTTTAAATTTTAACCGCGTATGGCTTGTTTTACATTGTTCTTGGAAGAATGACATTCTGAAATTCTGATAGTTGAAACACGTCATTGGGCACGGATTACGAATGGTAGGATAGATTACCCAGTACTCAGTGGCATCTAGTCGTTGTGGCTATGTGGATATGGTAATCTGGGATGTTTGTTGCTGGATTTCTTGGTAGGGAGTAGTATGGCTTAAATGTGATTTGACGAAATCATGGCACTAGTCCAGGTGTCCGGTAAGCGGGATTTTTCGTAAGGGTTACTGCTACCCCGGAACATAAAGGGCTAAGGAAGGAACATGGATGGGTTTTAGTCAGAAAGAGTCTAACTCTCCCTTCATTTCAAGTCATTGGATGTTTTCCGGTCCTCTAAAAAAAAAGTCCGGGTGTCCATTTTGAAATCTCGTTTAGCTGAAGATAATGGGCTAAATTAAGCATCCACTTATTAGATGAAATGCTAATTTCTGTAACTTGCATATTTCACACATCAATATTTTAAAACTAGATGGCACCGGTATATTCTAGATGACTGATCCCTGCGAAGAAATGTTGAAACAAACTCCCTTTTATAGTATAAGCATTATACTATTATTATTTTGTAAGTCTAACAATACAGAGCCGTGTCTTTTTTTTAAGGCTGGGAAATCATCCAATGACTTCTCCCACCCTGGGTGGAGCAGAAGGGAGTGTCAGACTCTTACTGACTAAAACCCATCCATGTTCCCTCCTTATTATAGCCCTTTATGTTCCGGGGTAACGGTAACCCTTTCGGACAACCCCGCTTAACAGAGCCGTGTCCGGAACGGCCTTTTGCCTCACAGTGTTTTCCTTCACCGTTTTGTGAGCGGTGGTGATGGAACAATTTTCGTTATGTTAAGCGCCTGTGTGGATTCGAACCTATGACCTGTTTTGACATGAGTTGTAACTTGTCAATTGCAGCCGTTACCACCACTGCTCCCACTGGGCCAGGGCTGCTCCTGGTCTACTATTCAGAGGTAGTTTACCGACATTATTAAGTATATAGTCCATCGCTGGGCTTATAGTTCTCTGGTTCAAATCACTATCACTACGTATAAAACAAAGTCGTTTTCTCTGTCCCTATATCCCTATGTATGCTTAGATCTTTAAAACTACGAATCGGATTTTAATGCGGTTTTTTTTAATAGATAGAGTGATTCAAGAGGAAGGTTTATGTGTATAATAACATGCAATTTCCGTCACCCACGTGGGCGAAGCCGCGGGCAGAAGCTAGTTGATATATAATCTTCTAAATTGTGTATCCAACGACATGACAAACAAAATCAAAATCAAATCAAAACTTTTTTTGATTACCGCCTCGTTGGTCGCAAGCGTTATTACTGAGCATGAGATCCTGGGTTCGATTACCAGGTAGTGGTAGTGGATTTTTCCATCAGGAATTTCTCAGTAGGGGGTAGGAGGAGTCTGGTTTTGTGCCCGGTTGATGGCAATAGGCTCGCCCCTTGTTACATAGGACTTAACATTAACTGGGTGTGGGTACATCGTCTTCACATATAATGTTATAATTCATGTATACAAAACATTGTAAAACATTTTAAAAGAGTTGCGGTGGAGTTTCTTGCCCATTCTCCTCCACACGAAACTACCTTTTGGAAGGGGCGACTAGAATCAATTCTATTTCTTGTTCATTTTGACGTTCAAAAGTGCCTTACTTGTGCCTATTTGAAATAAATGATTTGACTTGACTTTGATGTTATGTAATTTTTCCAGTTTTCTAATTATCTATTGTACCTTTAACCTTTTAACCGCCCAGTCGGATTAATACGACAAATGTTTTCGGGTCCATGCCGCCTTAGTCGTGTGTATCCGACTGAGCATCTATGTTCGGTTTTTCGTTTACGTCATTGCAAGACCCTATTCGTCGAAAATATTTATTTTTCGATTCACTGTGCCGGGCGCAGGGGCACGACGACTGTCGGTTGATTCTGTAAAAATCTCACAGTAACCACCTAATGCTAGGGATTGACATTATTGACAACTCACTTTAAACTCACTTCACCAACGTTTTCACGGGGACATTTATACAGAATAGTTCTACTGATATTTAGTTTGGCGGTGAAAAGGTTCTTCAATAAGCTACTAGAGCTTGTAAGATTGTACTAGAGCTTTTAGAGCTCGTAAATATTCTAAATCTGTGTTCTGCAAGTGCAACGATATGGACTAAATAAATTTTTCAGGGATTGATAGCTTGGTAAACAAAAATGAAAGACACGACGTAACTTAAATCAATTTCTTTATTTAACTTTCTGCTCTTATTTTTCACTAAAGACAATTGAAATAAAATAAACTTAATATTTACATAAATGCCACTATTTTTATAAAGAAATATTTACATCGAATAATAAACTTAACTATTCCTTTGGAATGCAAAAATATTTGGACGGAACCATATTCCAATACTTATGTTTATACTATACATTATCTTAAAAAATAATTAAAATAAAATACTGTTACATGATCGCCCTGTCTCCTCAAGTTGGTGGACCAACGCCAACAAAGTGACCAACATGATTCTAGTATTTTTATTGTTTTTTCACACAACTTAACCGTTGGATTAATTTCCCCAAATGTTGGTCAAATGTTGGCCACTAACTTGAAGATGAGGTAAACCAATTGAGCTAAAAATTATCAAACCAAAAAATAGTATCTATAAAAAATTTAAATGCATTGAAATAGGAAGAAGAAATAACTAGAGGTAATTAAAAAAAATAATAACTTATACAATTTTGTCTATAGGACGGATTAATTTTCTTACAAGATCACTCTTAAATGATTGTTGAAAGTTTTCCATATTTTATATTAATATTCTTATTGCATTTCGTTTAATGGCTCCCACAAATACACGACGCGACGCCGCGGTTAGTTTCCATGAAGTTTTCATAAAAATGTATCTACTAAAGTCGCGTCGCGCCTGTTTGTGGGAGTCTTTACATGTATTTTTATATACCTAAAAAAAAACAGCTATTTTTAATTGAATTTCCTATCAGTTTTAATGAACTCCAACTCGTAGGTCAATATTAGAATCAACTTTTCAATTCCAGAAAATTTCGCGAAACAATTTTTGTACCTATTTATACTTAAAATACAAAAATACTTTAATATTAAGTGACCATAGCTCTTTCAGGAGGCATTGGTACCATATGGTTGTATGTAAACCGTTGGGTGTAGTCGGGTATTTTGAGCGTAGTATCCGACCAGGGTGGACTGGGGTTCCAACGATCCATGCCGTCTGTTTCTTCTAGGGTTAGGGGAGGTGGGGCTAACCGCATTCGTTTCGGACTGGGGTATTCCATACCTGTGATTAAAAGAAAAAGTTTTACTAAAAATATTTGAAACGTTCGTATTTTTGTTTTGCAAGTCAAATTACTTATCAAGCTTTTTTTTCATTTAGATTCGTAATAAATTATTTCTATTTTGAAATGATTAATTATTAATGAATTAATCTCATTATTCATAACAATATACAATAAAAAGCTAAGAATAAAAATTTATGATATAACAGGATCTCTGAGGTATTCGTAAATTTCTATAAAATAATGAGTAAGTATTTTTATAGGCAGTTTCTATTTATCTAAAAGTTCTGCTTATTATTTCTTTCAGTAGGTCCGCGAAAGATAATTTATTCCGGAAGGTTTTTATGTATGGTTACATGAATATTAATCACACATAAAATAAACAAATTTAGGTGTTTCGTCTGGTCACTAGTTTTCCTACTATAATAAATAAGAAAGTTTGGATGGATGAATGTTTGTCACATAATCACGTTAGCGTCGAACGGATCTGGATCAAATTTGACAAAAAATGTTTATAACCTGGATTAACACAAAGTATAGTTTTAATCCTTGTAGTATGTTCTTCCGGAATAATTTCCGACAGCCATGGGTGCGTAGCTGCTGGCAGAAGTTATTTACTTATAAACTAGCTTTTGCTAGCGGCTACGCCCGCGTGTACGTAGGAAATTATCCCATGGGAACCATACATTTTACCGGGATAAAAAGTAGCTTATATGCTATTCCGGACTACAATCTATCTTTGTGCCAAGTTTCATCTAGATCCATTAAGTAGTTTTTGAGTTTACTCGTTACAAACATGCATACAAACCTTTCCTCTTTATAATAATTCTAAAGGTATATTATAAATGTTTACCTTCAATAACAGTACTAGAGCAAGGTTCCTGCACGTGGTAGTTGATCCTGGGATATTGTTCATAGTACTCTCTCTTGCTATGGTGAGGATACATGTACATATTGCTGTTCACGATTATATCTGGCGGCGGGTCGTAGTGATGGGGCGACCTGGAAATAAAAAAGTGGTTAGATTTGGTTCGGTCTCCTCTTTTTATGGGGTTGTTACAGATTTTTAAAAAACTTGAGAGGTGTCAAGGGACGCCCGGATGGAACGAAGCTCCTTTCGATTATTTAGTGAAGGAATTGTTATAAAAATTTATTTCTTTTAATTTCACGCCAAGGAAAATTGTTGCAAAAAATAAATTACACACGCCTCACGGCTTACAACTTTAGAAAAAAGTGTTGTTACAATTTTTGGTCATAATTTTTTCCGTCGAGGAACTTCGTTCCAATATGAACAAAAGGGGAAATTTAAAATAGATCTCGATGGTAGTCGGACCATACAAAGTTGAGTTACTTATACAGTGCGTTAGGTTAAACAACGCTCCAACTCTGAAATCATAAAAAAAATCAGCTATTCAGTACATTTTGTTATGTTCGCATTGTTAAAAATGTATGAAACAGCTGATATTTTTTCATGATTTCGGAGTTGGTCCCATTGTCAAAGTTGTTCATTTTCATGGGTACTATACACCCTGAAAGTATGTCCCTCGTTTAACTTAACATATTGAATATGGATGTCAGGAGGCTGAACTTAACTTAGAGGAGAGCTAGGCATAATCATCATTACTCTTCAGCTGTTTTACAACTATGTAAGCGTCTTTAATTTTCAGAATTCCTTTGTAAGTGTTACTTTATCGTGTATTTTATTATTTGTCTATATCATAAGCATAATCAACCTATAATGAAACAACTGGGAATAGTCAACCAAAGTCTCGAAGACCTGTGTTTAACTGTATTTTAGGTAGAAGTCATTTTAAGAAATTAGATTTATGTTTTGATGTCAGTACAATAATCCCAAAACATAAAAGCATCGAAAGTTAACAAGAAAATATTATTATCTATGGCCGGAACCACTCCTGCCCTAACATGAGCACGTAGGTAGCTTCTAAGCCGACCCTTGGTTCCTATTGTTCTTGTCTTGAACATTTTGTCTTGGCCAGATTTAGGCTTACTATATATTTTTTGTTCACGATAGTATTAGGCCCCGTGTATACTAAAAACAATGTTGCAAAACATTGCGCAACAATGTTTCCGATGGCAACATTTATATTGATGTTGCAGAAACGGTATAAAGAGATGTCTTTTAAATTCAGTTTATCGCTCGGCTAACATTATTTTTGTTTTTGAACCGATTAAAAAAAATAAGGACTTTCATATGAAAGGATGATGTTCGTCTGTATGTATTCTTTTTTTGTGTATGTTCATCGATATCTAGGTACTTATATTGCAAACCGATTTTGAAAATTATTTTTTCAATTGATAGAAAAAGCTCAATTGGGGTCGAAAATTATATTTGTATTTTTAAGTTTGTAGTGTTTTTTTGGAAATGGGTTGTTTCCTTATAGAAACTCCAAACATAACGCCCCATAGCGCGTTTATCCTTTTATTTACCATGAATACGGAACTTTAACATGTTGTCAACTACAGCAACATTCAAACATGTTGCTGATACAAAGTTGCGCAACTTCGTTTCTGGGGTAAGACATAATTCTGTTTTTGAAGCAACGTTTCCGTGTAACAAGTATCATAGAAATTATGTTCCTGAATAAACATTGTTAATATTGTCAGCAGGGGTCTCGAACTAAATGGTAAATGCTGATGCAAAATATCATTTTATATCTAGTAGTTAACTTGGTAACTTTGAATATTATATTTCATTGAACATTAAATATGAATGGGCTATAAAATTGTAAGTAAGTTGGTACCTAAATATAATAAGAAATCTATATATATATAAATGAAACCCGTTTTCCTTGGTCACGGCATCACGCGTGAATGGCTGGACCGACTTCACTAATTCTTTTTTTTAAATGTTCGTTGAAGTTCAAAGATGGTTTTTACGGCGAGAAAAATTCGAATAATTGCCGGAAAAACCCTAACAACAGCCCTTTTCTTTTTCCCATACAAACGTTTTCTAACTAAAACGAGCTTTATTGCTATTGTATAAAGTTCATATTGAATTACAAGCAGTCACTCTTGGAACAATGTTTGTAGGTAGGGTAGGTAGGTAAGGTAGGGTAGGTAGGTAGGATAGGTAGGGTAGGTAGGTAGGGTAGGTAGGGTAGGTAGGTAGGGTAGGTAGGTAGGGTAGGTAGGTAGGGTAGGTAGGTAGGGTAGGTAGGTAGGGTAGGTAGGTAGGGTAGGTAGGTAGGGTAGGTAGGTAGGTAGGTGGGGTAGGAAGGGTAGGTAGGGTAGGTAGGGTAGGTAGGGTAGGTAGGGTAGGTAGGGTAGGTAGGGTAGGTAGGGTAGGTAGGGTAGGTAGGGTAGGTAGGGTAGGTAGGGTAGGTAGGGTAGGTAGGGTAGGTAGGGTAGGTAGGGTAGGTAGGGTAGGTAGGGTAGGTAGGGTAGGTAGGGTAGGTAGGGTAGGTAGGGTAGGTAGGGTAGGTAGGGTAGGTAGGGTAGGTAGGGTAGGTAGGGTAGGTAGGGTAGGTAGGGTAGGTAGGGTAGGTAGGGTAGGTAGGGTAGGTAGGGTAGGTAGGGTAGGTAGGGTAGGTAGGGTAGGTAGGGTAGGTAGGGTAGGTAGGGTAGGTAGGGTAGGTAGGGTAGGTAGGGTAGGTAGGGTAGGTAGGGTAGGTAGGGTAGGTAGGGTAGGTAGGGTAGGTAGGGTAGGTAGGGTAGGTAGGGTAGGTAGGGTAGGTAGGGTAGGTAGGGTAGGTAGGGTAGGTAGGGTAGGTAGGGTAGGTAGGGTAGGTAGGGTAGGTAGGGTAGGTAGGGTAGGTAGGGTAGGTAGGGTAGGTAGGGTAGGTAGGGTAGGTAGGGTAGGTAGGGTAGGTAGGGTAGGTAGGGTAGGTAGGGTAGGTAGGGTAGGTAGGGTAGGTAGGGTAGGTAGGGTAGGTAGGGTAGGTAGGGTAGGTAGGGTAGGTAGGGTAGGTAGGGTAGGTAGGGTAGGTAGGGTAGGTAGGGTAGGTAGGGTAGGTAGGGTAGGTAGGGTAGGTAGGGTAGGTAGGGTAGGTAGGGTAGGTAGGGTAGGTAGGGTAGGTCGGCTTCCAGTCTAGCCGGATGCAGCTGAATACGTGTATTTTACTAGGAGCGACTGTCTATCTGACCTCCACAACCCAGTCAATAATTGGGAGGTAATTCGATACTTCTTGGTAAGACTGGCTGTCAGACTCTCGGACTTCTGACTACCCGTAACAACGGTCAAAGATCCATGAATGACAGAACGGATCAACGGCTTAACATGCTTTCCGAGGTACGGAGGAGTCTTGATATCTAAAGATGGTCACCCATCCACGGACCAACCACGGCTAGCGTAGCTTAACCTGGTGGATCGATCTGTGCGACTACTATCACTTAGCCACGAGCTCCTAAAATCGTTTCATCTATGGAAACTTATATGATAGATACCTATACAATCTGCTTCATTTTCGTGGTTACAAATATAACTGCTACAACATGTTCTAAGTTCTGACGCATAAATAAATATCTATAAACACAATAATTACGAACTCAGTTATAATTTCTTTCATAAACACAAACACGCTGTGCGCGTCAAAACCAATACCAAACTACATCAAAATAATAAACTATTACTGACTTAAACCCTTTTCAGTCTAAGCCTTTCATATTTGGTTTATATGAACAACTTTATCTTTAGCAGCAATCAACACAAAATTATTGAAAAACAGACTTTATCGTTGAAACAATAAGGTGGATGAGTGAGTTGCGTAATGGTAAATCATAGTTGGGAAGTTTACAATAAATATGGTAATGAAAGGTGTCAAATTACGCAGTCGGACAGACGGACGGACGCGGGACGGAGTGATGATTTTCTTATTTATATTCCTTGGTGTGACATGACGGGTACAAATTGTATGAACTGACCTTGGTGTGTTTGTTCTTTTTAGATCTTGTCCTACTATATGTTTTGGTTATTGTGTAAATTGTGCATTTAGCTTCATAAATTATTGTTGTTATTGCAGTACTGGGGGCCTAGACAAAAGTGTCAATAGCTCCGTGTCGATTCGATTTCGAAAATTGTTGATCGAACAATTCGCTATCTCAGCGATTCGGATTGTCAAGAACGCCACTTCTCAATGCATTTGTATGAGAATATAGATCAAGTTTCGTTAAACAATTTAACATTGCTAGCACTTAGATATACAAAACAAATTATCACGTGAAGTTTCGAAAGCTTATGCCAATTCTACACATTTCAGATTTATCTAATTTCGTTGTCGTTAATGAAAATGTGACTTTGTTTAGGCTCCATGGTGATAATTCGTTAGTGGTAGTCGGGTTATGACGATTTTTTTGCATATTAGTGATGATGCATATCTTTATAGCAAGATTAAACTACTACCGAGAAAATCCTGTAAAGTTCCAAAATGAAATAAAAATATTTTCATTTAACTTCTTCTTTTTTCCGCTTGTATATAATATCCCTAGCTTCCCCTCCAACTGAAATAACATCTGTGAAACTTCCAAAATCCCATTCCTTTTTTATTCCCGTAATTAAGGCGTACATTTTTTTTTAATCTGCAAAAAAAAAGTATTTATTAATGCCTTACCTCTCTTCACTAATTGTAGATTGAGGAGAATGGGTAGAATAGTCTACTGGCCCTCGATCCGAGTACACTCGCTCACAGCCGCTGTAATCTTCGACTGGCTTCGGCTGTACATACGACGACACGTGGTATCCAGCATACTCCATCTCCGGATTCTCTACATAAGGATACTCCTGATATTCTTGGTAACATTGGTCGCGTCTGAAGAACTTTTGGCAGCGAGGGTCCAGCATTCCACACGGCTGGTTCTGGTAACCATAGTATTGGTAGAGCCAGGAGTTAGCTAGCATTATTGTTGCTTCTTCTTCACTGTGGGGAAGAATAAGGAAAATTTGTGTTTTATTTAACTTGAAATCTGTTAAGGGTTGAATTTGCAAACCATTAAAGATCACTTGTTACTTTCAACTATGACTAGTAAAAAGTGACATGGATATTGTAAAAAAAAACTTATTAACCCATTGGATGTTCGCCTATTGGAAGTCGTTTGCTTATAAGAACTCAACGATTTATACGGTTATATTTAATGTCGTTTCGAGAGAATTTTGCTTATGAACATAAGGGTTTCATACGACATTTGAGGAGTTAATTATTGCTTGTCAGACTGGCTGTTTAGTGGAACTGTGACTTTATGTAAAAAATTACTAGGTTTCCAACACAAGTTTCCAAATAACACATTCTTTATAGTAATTACACTGTTAAGAAAGAAGAAGAAGATTGCACCGTTAAACTAAAATGAAGTTAGAAACTTTAGAGGTTTTGTACCCCAAACTGTCAAATATTCCCAATTAAACATGAACCTTATTCTTTTGTAATAAAGTTGTAAATCTGCTTAATAAATTTGACAGATTGGGGTAGCTTGATGTGCTGGCTTCTGCACAATAACAATATTTTTTAGGTCAAAGAATCAGCATTGCTATCCAACTTGGCAACGCTGCCATCTTTATGGGAACATTTCTCACTGACAGCGATGCTGTTGAATTTGGTTACGTCCAATGCGCTCTTCCTGTTATTTATTTACTAGTACTTAATATTTAAATTTTAGCATCTTCTTTTCGTGTGGTTAGTGACTAACCTGGTGTCAGAGTGTTTAAGCTGCGCATGGGGCTCTGACTTAGCTTCACATGCTGTTTAGAAATGCCTCTCAGACATGCTGGTTTAGTATAAATACCTACTAATAAACAGTATTAATAATATATATTAGAAAAAAATCTCAGACATAAAGTCCGCCTTAGAACGGTATTTTTGAATTCTGCATAAAGTTTTAATAAATGAATTGAAACTTTGTTCAATCCTTACCTTAAAATCTGATTGGTTGCAACAATAAACTGTCGAGGTGTATCCGTTGCATCCTTCACTTGCAACACCATGTGTACCCATAGAAACTGTCCGTTTCGTTGCTGCAACTTCACTAGCAGTATGCAACATTTGTCCTGTTCCGATTGCGTTACTGCAACAAAGTTTAACAATAAAATAACATATCTTCACGCCTGTATTACACACAGAGGTAATCCAAACTGTACGTATTCCAGCCACGTTTCACTGGTTATGTATCAGTTCCATGTAGTAACATCACCCGTGCACAAATCCAGACTCCAGGCCTACTGAGACTGCCGGACGACGCGTACGTGTTCTACGCGCGCCTTAAAAAGATGTCTGCATTAAAGAAGGGGCCCGTTACCGCCGAAGCCTGCCGGGTCAGCGGGATTGTTCGAAAGGGTTACCGTTTTTAAGGCTGGGAAATCATCCAATGACTTCTCCCGCTCTTGGTGGAGTGGAAGGGAGTGTCAGACTCTTACTGACTAAAACCCATCCATGTTCCTTCCTTAGCGCTTTATGTTCCGGGGTAGTAGTAACCCTTTCGGACAATCCCCCTTAAACAAGGATGGGTTTTAGTCAGTAAGAGTCTGACACTCCCTTCCGCTCCACACAGAGCGGGAGGAGTTATTGGATGATTTCCCACTCACAAAAAAAGGCCTACTGAGAAATTACTGAAAAACCCAATAACAATTTGTCCTACATAGGGATCGAACCCAGGCTCAACTGTTGCGCTTGCACCCCCTATGATTCATTTAATAGGTGTTACATTATTAATAAGGTTATTTATTAACACTTTTGTCAATATAATGGTTGTATTGTAGTCTGAGAGTAATAATATAAAGCATGAATTACAATAATTATTATTGATAGGTGATTTCCTTTGCCAATCATAGGTGTCAGTAGGTTTTATTGTCTTTTGCAGATTGATTCCGATGTTATAAACAATGAGAAATAAATTAGAGAAATGGTGTCATAATTTGCATTAAAATAAATAATTTTATCATAAACTTGAGTAAAAATGTTAATCAAACACTATTTCATCGATTGATGATCTTAGAAAGAATAATATTAATAATCCTATATGTCGAGATAATTTTTAAAAAGAAGAAATTGAATGGTGTTTTTGAGAAGAACCGATATGCTTAGAACTCTTTTTTTTTTTTCATTGGTACGTCTTAATCACACTAATATTATAAAGGCGAAAGTTTAGTGAGTTTGTATGTTTGTCCGTCCTTCACGCTCAAACGGCTGAACGGATCTGGACGAAATTTGGCACAGAGGTAGTTTATGACACATAAGATTTACTGATTTTTGAAACAATTTTATGAATCAATTTTGCATATCAGCCAAGTTTAATACTCACCTAATCTATGTTTGCCTTGTGCTTCTCGTAAACTGTCCCAATGTATAAGTTGGTACCACGAAACGTCCGCTAACTCAGATTTCTTCCAACCTAAGTACCATTCGCCGCTGAAACAAACAAAATAATTATCGCATCGAAATAGTATAGAAAGCAAAGATCAAAAAGTATCATCAATTCCCAAATTGATTAATCAAAAAACTTTTGTATCGGAAGATTTCTTAATTATAAATCCTAATTAAACTAGCTAGAGTTACTGCACAAAATCTATTATAGATAATTACATGTAGCATCAAAATTGTGCGTTTAAAAATATTTCGCTCAAACATGGCCGTACAAAGTATCAATTAATCTTAGTCACAAATAGATTAAAATGTACCGTTAGTCGATAAATTGGTCTACCATCCACCAAGTTGCGGATGAATCTGAGATATTTTTTCTCTCATCTCCTCCGACAGTTTTTCTCTAAATTGAATCGAAACTTTTTGCTCATTTACTTGTTTCAGCAATACCAGTGGTGCCCAGTGGGGATGGATGTTAGGGTATCCAACGGAGAATGGCTGGTCCCTGGGATGTCTATGATGTCTTGGTTGACTGATTCTATGTACCTACCTAGTTGTCATCATTTTGCCAGACTTTGTTTGGCGGATTGTTGTTGATTCGAGGTTTTTTGTTGAAAGAACGAAATTAAGCATTTTTTGTTAGTTTTTCGTAAGTGCATCAAACTTTATGGACTGGTTTAACTTTGAAGCACACTATAAATATCCGTGTTATATTTATAGTACACATATGTACCAACTACTAGCTATACCGGCTAGCTATACCTGTAAATTCCAAATAAAAGTTGCTTGTCAATTTTGTTACTCATAGAGTTAAAAGAACCTAAATAGTTCGCTTACTTGGCATCAATATGCAGTATCTTCATGTCCATGGCGTGCACGGTGGTGAACACGTTGGTGGCGCCGTGCACCACGCACTCGCGCGTCTCGGGCATGGCCAGTGGCGTGCACACTGCGAGGAACACTGGCTCGTTGCGGCTACACAGTGGTAGGTATGACACGTAGTGGCCGCGGACGAGGACTACCTGAAAATTGATTACCGTTAAACATATCTGAAGGGCAATATCCGTGTTTTAAACATGTTATCTAAGTAGGTAAACAGTGTGTTAAGTTAAACGAGGGATATACTTTCAGTGGGTATAGTACTCATGAAATGAACGACTTTGACTATGAGACCAAACCGGAAATCACGATAAAAATAGCTGTTCCGTATATGTTCGCATAATTCGTCAAAATGTATAGAACAGCTGTATTTTTTTCATATTTTCCTTCCAATGTCTATGTTTCTTGTTTAACCTAACCTAACACACTGTATCAAACACCTTATAAAATTTTGGACGGCTTAAGACAAGATAAAGGGAACGCTTTTATGAATACGGGTTATCAGCAGTGGAAACATTTAAGGCTGATTATGCATCAGCTAAAGCAATTAAACTTGTTCTTTAAAATCCGGATTTTTACTAGAAATGTCATAATTTAAACACCCAATAACCACATAGAGATACTATTGCGAGAGCGTTAGAGCAATGGCATTTAAAAACTATTTTGTTAAAGTAGTGACGAATTCTTAACTTTTTGCTAACTTAACTGACGACTGAGTTAATGTCTAGTTGTAAATTTATAAAATAAACATCAAACTACAAGTTAACACAAATCAACTTAAGTCGATAAGTATACCTGTACTTAAAACCGCGTCTAAAGGTTGTTTACAATATATAATGGAGTGTCTAGACGAAAATTAAACGATACCAAAATAATAATATTTAAAAAAATATAAAGGTTTCGTTGGAAAGCGAACTCTAAGAATAAGCTTAAAAAGCAGTTGACAAAGAAACAGCTCCCAAATCTAAGTTTTACAACAAAACTTTTTATTACTACAAAGCGGTTATAAATACAAAACATAGTCTTAATACTTACTTTTTGGTCGCCGAACCTCATTTGTCTTCTTGCATTCCTTGACACGTTCATTCTACAGAAGAAATGTCTATTCTTTGGTACATTTTCAGTCTCTCCGTTACCGCCTCTGTTCAGTTCCATTTGGACTGTTTGATGGTCTTGTCTATCTATTATATCGTATACACTGTCCCCATGTATTAGAAGGTCCTCCTACAAATTAATTTCTTATTAAAAATCTGTCCAAAATTAAGATTCATGTCTGGAAAATTGAAAATTGTCAGTCATACCATTGAATGCCCTAGGTACTCCGCCGCATTTTCAGATATATACAACAATTTTCCGTTCTGTGTCATCATCATCATAAAACCGTTCATAGCCTGAAAAACATTGTAGCATTAGTTACTGTTTATGTCATGGCGAACTGTCGTAAAAAACTAGTAAAAATAAAACTACAAACCTTAGAAAATCCGATATTAGGTGTTGGCGTCGGTTGTTCTTGATACTGGTAGGTAAAGTCGTGACTTTTGAACACTAAAACAGAAAGAAAGACGGTATTATGGGTGAAGTAATAGCAACAGTAGATAAGATAGCGAACTAAATGCATTTTAAACGTCTTAATACGCCTTTTCGTGACTGAAGGTGAGCTTACAAAAAGTTGGGGAGACGATGGCCCGAGATCAAGGATAAATGAGACGTGATGAGTTTGTCCAAAGATTTGGGGCATGAGAATTTACTGGAGGAAACGTTACATGAAAATGAAGAGGAGCTAGATGCACGACTTCCGTGAGAAACGGGGGTAGTAACTGTTGTATGTGATGTAATGGTGGATGATAGGCGTGTCTTTATAAAAAAAAAAAGCTATTGTTTATGAACTGACTATAACCGGGTTTAAATGTACAGAGGCCAGCTCATCAAGTTACCACTATCTGTCAAATTTATTTGATAGTATTTCAATTTTAATGCAAAGACATAAGGTTCATTTTTAATTGAGAAAATTTGACAGTTAGGGATAGCTTGATGTGTTGGCGTCTGTACCTAGAAGTACTCCAATTTTTTTAAAATAAAATTTATGGATACATTCATGTTTAACTTCAAGATAAATACAAAAAATGAGGTATTGTAATGGTGATATCCATTATATAATATAATGGATGGTGATGTATGGATTTTGAGAAAGATGATATGGCAATAAAGGGAGTGACTACCGAGATGACGACTAAATGAGAAGTATGGAAGAAAGAGACATGTTGCGCCGACCCCAAATAAATTGGGATACGGGCAGGAGAATAATGATGATGATATCCATATTTTGTTAGCATCAAATGACGCATTCATATTTGTATCATAGATATGCCACATGTTGAACATGATAATTATTAGCAATGATTTGTCACTTTTCAGTATTAGGCTAGCCTCAATACTGACATATTGTAACGACGGTATGTATAGTTAATGGTTAACCTTGTTAGCCCCTATCACTACACTGCTGACTAGCTATTATATTTTTACTACGACATGAGCTAATCTTGTAAAGTCATTGTCGATACGAAACTTGTCGAGAAAAACTTGTTAACCGTAATTGGAACTTATCTGAAGTTACTGTACGGAGGGATTTCACTGCCTATCTTTTAAGAGATAATACTGATATGACAACTAATAGAGAAGTATGGAAGAAGAAGACATGTTGCGCCGACCCCAAATAAATTGGGATAAGGGCAGGAGAATGATGATAATGATGATGATGAAATCACTTTATTAGAAACTCACAGAAAAAAATACAATTAATTATGTAAATTTATATATATATATATTTTTTAAGTTAACATTTCAATTTCTCGGGATCCTAGGGGCCCGGATCTTTGGAAGGCATAGGAGGGGCCGAAGCCAACTCAAAGAGGCCCCTTAGATCTTTCTAAATGTAATACTAAGATCTTAAACAGATGATCATCAAAATAATAATGTTTATCTATTTTACGACTAATACAATGACAGCTAAGAGAAAGCTGCTTTATGTTTGATCACGTATCTTGAACTCCTTTATTAATTAACATATTGCTAAATAAATGTTTAGTTTCTAGCTTGGGGCTAAGTAATAACAGCCGCACGGATCGATCCATCAGGTTAAGATATGCTTGCCGGGATTTGTTTGTGGATGGGTGACCATCTTTACATATCGACACTCTTCCGTGCTCCGTGTCCCGACTGTCATTCATCGCTTTTTAACAATCGTTACGAGTAGTCAGAAGTCTGACAGCCTTACCAAAAGGAATCGTATTACCCAATTATTGACTGAGTTGTGGAGGTCGGATAGGCAGTCGCTCTATGTAAAATACTGGCTGCATCCGGTTAAACTGGAAGCCGACCCCAACATAGTTGGTAAAAGGCTAGGCAGATTGATTGACTATTGTAGTGAATTGTGCTTGTAAATTTTAATCACATCAAGATGACATTATTTTTGTGAGTAGCTGGTCGATACTATAAAAAGCTGTCATTCAACCAAATGATAGGGATTGACACTATCGACAGCTAACTTTAAACTCACATAACCTAAGTTTTCAGGTTAGGATTTTTACAGAATCGACAAGCGGTAATTTTTTTTTTTTTCTTTTTTTTTTTTTTTTTGTTAGTACCTACTTATAAACTAATGCACAGAGTGGAAGGCGCTGACGACTGTGACACAGTTCATACTACTACGGTCGTCGACGTATTCTCTTGTTTACATAATCACCCATTGTTGTTATTATATTTTCCATACACTAAGAGATATTTGTAATACTTAGTTATTCAAATAAACTATTATTATTATTATTCATTCTTTAATTGCCGTACCCAGATAGTCTTGTGTCCTTTTCAAAGTTCAGTTGCCAGGGTTTGTTGAAAATGATATTGACTGTAAGTTAGATGAAATTGAGAATAGATTTTGAATGTCTTTAATAAGGTAGGTACGGGAATAGGGAATTGTTAAGCGTTCTAGCTGATGACCAAAAATAATTTACTATCATCCCTTTATTGGCTTTCAGAAGTTTTTTAGTAGATACACGAAAGACAAGGCTGTAATAGGTACAGAGAACGAAGTGTAAGTGCCTATGAAAACAAAAAAAAAACTATTCAATGATTTGTCTGGACCAAGATCGGCGGATCCAACTCTATCAAGATATATCACTTAGTGAAGCGGCTATTATAAGAAAAAAGTCCCGTCACAATGCATCATGTAATGACCAATGATTGTCTGTTATTTCTGTTGAGGCATTTGCGATTCTTCTCAAATTGATTCTTAGAATCGAATGATAAGTGATCTTTATCGATATCTTGTTAAAGATCTTATCAGACTGGAGTGTTTTATACATGAATCTAATTTACTGTATTTTAAATGAAGAATACACGTATACACTTTACATGTATTAATTTTGACCCATTCAAGGAAACGCCTTTTTTTAAGGATGGGAAATCATCAAATGTCTCCTTCTGCTCTAGATGGAGCGGAAGGGAGTGTCAAACTCTTATGCCCGTATTACAGAACCTCATTCAATATACAAGCATTGCTTGAGTCTCGATTTAAGCCATTTGATTGGTTAAAATTTGTTTTTAGTAATGTGTGGGTCTTGGGTGAGGTTCTGTAATACGGGCCTCACTGACTTAAACCCATCCATGTTCCTTCCATAGCCTGTTCCGGGGCAGCGGGTAACTCTTTCGGAAAATCCCGCTGATTGTTATAACGGATATGGGCGTATTATGTAGTATACCTTAAAGTGTTCAGTAACTAAGTTGAAGTTGTGTGGTGAATTTTAATCAATCTGCCTTGCCTTTTACCAACTATGTTCGGGTCGGCTTCCAGTCTAACCAGATGCAGCTAAATACCAATTTACATGATGAGACTGGCTACCTCCACAATCCAGTTACTGGGTAACATTCTACCCTATAGAATAAAGTTCTTCTAACTTTAACAGACAGCTGTGCTGCTGGGGAGTTTGTTGCACCATTTCTTCCAAGCTAAAGCACTAAGAAGTGGTGAAGGGTTGGAGTTTTCGGGGACCATCTTGTGTAATTTCGACGTTCAAAAAGTGGTGATTTTCAGCCTAGTTTGAATAAATGACATTTGATTTTGATTTTGTTTTTGATACGTTACCCCTTGGTAATACTATTCGTCAGACTTTTTGATTGCTGACTACCCGTCAAGGCCGTCAATTCCACGTGTAAATAGATACACATGAAACTATCAATAAATAACAAATTTTTCGCAAAACGTTAGAATAGAAATCCGGCTTAAACCGTAATTGCCAACAAGATGTTTGCTAGCAACCCGAAAGTAACTCATACGTTAAATTGGTAATAGAAATGTATATTCAAGAAATTACTTTGAACTTATTTAAATTCATGAACAACCCTTTTAAGAATTAATGGTTACGAGTGAGACAACCTGTTTTGGTAAGTATAGATCAACAAAAACTCATGATAAGTATTTCTCTTAAAGCGATTCTTGGGTTTTTGAATTAAAGCTTTGTTTATGAGATCTCGACTCTGTTTTATAAATGGATTTTACCGTTGTAACCACTATTTTTAACCGACAGAAGGAGGAGGTTCTATGTTTGTTTGTGTTTTTTTTGTGTATGTTCATTGATATTATAGTGTCAACTTTGCTTCTATAGTTTTTGAGTTACCTTCAATGATACGAATTTTGCGCCTAAGTCTATGAGGATGATGTTATAATAACGGTTGCTCACTGTTATTTACATAACCGGTAACTTTAATTTCGGTTTATGCCACAAAATGAAAATACAAAACCAAAGATACCGCCTGCCGAATTCAAAGTTCACTTTATTGTAGTGTTTCTTTGAAGGTCTGTTGTTTTTTTAATGTAGTAGTAGTGTAGTACCCACTGTAATTCTATTGTCGTACAGAGCAATTGATTTTTTTTTTTATTAATGCAAAGAAGAAATGTTATCTATTATAGTTTACACAGATATGATAATGTTTTAATATATTTATGTACCTATTTTATTCATAATTATCAATGTTTTGTATGTGTTCCTACTCTTTAAAGCATATTATTATCTTATCTCTTCACCACCCTTGGTTGACTGGTAGAGAATAATATAGACATTAAGTTCGCCTTTATACCTTTACTGTGTGCGAACAGTTTGAATAAATAATGCTTATTTTGAAGTAAAACCTTTTGTTAATTAAATAATTTAACTTGGTAGGGCGTGTGTTCGTCTGAACATAGCCCTTAACAGTGACCCTGACAGCAAGTCAACCATTCTTATTGGCAACAATCGAGATCCTGATTATATAGTTAATAAATATTAATTAGACACAGTCCCAGCTATTATTCTCATGAGTCACAGTATCAAAATGAACGTCATCGATCTAGTTACTCCACTGACCTACAGTTTGTTATATAATGCGATCACAAATGCGCGTGGGCAGTTATGCACATTCTCTATTAGGCAGTGGATCCCAACTTTTTACGACGCGCACCACGTAATTTTTAATCAAAATCACTTTGCCCCTTGTCTGTTAGGATAAAACTTCTTTTATATATTCTCTTCAAGGTTGATGTAGTAGTGTAGGCTATAGCTAGCTAAGCTACCTAACTGCCGATGCCGCTCTGCCTGTCTAATTCAGAACATCTGGCCTTTGGTCGCCCTCGACAGTCTACGCCGAACAGCGACATATACAGGATGAAATTGAATTAATGGGTATTATTTTAAGAGGTCTTTGTACTCATAATTATGAACAACGTTTACTACTGGAACACACCCCAGTCGCAAAAAAACCACATTCATCATCGTAATTATCCCTTGGGATATTTAGCAGCACCTAGTATTTGTATAAACAGCTTTGTTTTGGAGGCTTTGCGCCCACCGGGGTTCGCTTTACACCCTCAAGTGGGGTGCACCTTACTGGTTGAGAACCTATGCTCTTGTATGACTAAGGTTGAAAGCAGCTATCTGGTTTTTAGACAACTGTCAATGAAATGCTCTTGACAGAGGCCTACTCTAGTGGTTTTGAATTTTAACTAGCTTGATCTGAATTGTTGCTTATCTGGTATCAAAATCTAAATTGAATAGGACTTTACCTAGATTGTAATCTAGGACCTTCGAAGTACTAGACGATGTCGTCATATTCTTAAACAGTTGTTTTTCAGGAACATGTTTTACCATCAACTCATTGGTTACAGGTACCGGGTGTCCATTGCATGCTTAGCAATTAAAATATCAACAAGGTTGACTTAAGTTCATAAGGCGCTTTTATAATCTACCCAGTTACTTTATTTTATTATATTCGGAAAAATACAGCGTTCATAAACAATATGAAACTGAAGCCAATTTACAAGTTTCCACGGTTAAAAACGCTAGCTCTGACGGTGATTGGATGATATGTGACCTCTTTGCACCTATCATCTACGGCGACCTTCTTACTGTATCGATCACAAAAAGTTCAAATATTTGGTTTGGTCTAAAATTCAGGTACGCCAATTTCAATCGCTAATGGAGAATTATCTATGGACTAATGTTTCAAATCTTCCATTTGAAACAATGTACCAATAAAATTAGGTTAGATAACACTTCGTGGCCTACAAGGATAAGAATTCTGTTACAGTTAACTAACAATAAAATTGTTTCTAGTACCTTGTTGGAAGTAGTTCATCTTCCTGACGTACACGCAGACAAGAGCCATTAGTTGCAGCTGTGAGAGCCTCTGCCTAGTTGATGGAGGGAGAGGCAGTAAGTCTCGAAGGTTGGAGATCTCTGCATTGATCAGGTCACGACGCATCTTGCTTGCGCCTTTCGTTGATTTTGTTGGCTCGAATCTGTGCAATGGAGAAGGGTGGTTAGGATATTTCATTATTGGAACTTTTAGTGAAGAGACACTTTTCTGTTAGTTTAGAATTGTCTGTGAATTAAGCTATCTACAATTGGGCTGCATGAGACTTCTCGTGACCCAAGGGCTAGTTTTTATCTTAACCAGAGGCTAAGCATTGCCATACAGCGTGACAATACCGTCAGTCTCTTAGGTCCACATGTCGACAGCGATGCGGAGGAATTTTTGAAAGCATTATTTTAATATCTATAATATACTATTATATAACTCTCTTAAGTGTGATTGTTATATCATAATTATGGCAACGAGTCATTTTTAAATTATAAGTTAAAAAATAAACGCAAATCAAAAACATCAATTTAAATCAAACAAAATCCTTTTTTTTCATGGACTCTTTGTGGAGCATATAAAAAACTGGATTTATAATAATAATAATATAATAATAATAATATAATATATCATTTATTTCAGGTAACAAAGACCCATAACATAAATACCTTACAGACTATCATACATATTTATAAAAAACTGATAATAACTATAACTAAACTAAACTAACTGATAATAACTATTTATGAAATCCCATTTATTATGGATACCGTAAGTTTACATCAAGTATATGCAAATGACTTACACTTGGAGATTTTATTTATTTATTTAAACTTTTCGCTCAATAAAGGTACAAAGGCGGACTTTATGCCTTAGGCATTTTCTACCTACTGGTCAACCAAACGTGGTGAAGAAATTATAGGTGAAGAGATATAACTAAGTTCTTCGACTATTTCCAGCGCGTGATAAATGTGATTATTGGTCTATTTTATTTATTTATTTAATTCAAATTAACTAACTCATCTTTTATGTGCACATGTTTCTGGGACGCATAAACCTGTTTATTTTCTTTCCTTTCCTGACCTCGTTTTGCATTTTTTAAATTGTCATTCATCAGAATTGTCGTGGTGGTCTGATGTGCCGGCAATTATTTGCGTGCGTGTGAATCATCACACCTAAGCAAATACAGGAAACAATAAAACGCGACACCTAGTCCAACTTTTCCTCATAATATCTACTAAGAAAAAGATTCAAATAGAAAGCATTCCTAGTTCTAGGATGTGAAACAATGTGCGGATGCCCCGTTCCGGACAGGTGTCTGTATTTCTTGTCAGTGTCGCATTAACATAGCCATCTCGCGGCGAGTTGTGTAATATGCGCGAAGGATAACTTTGATTTATGGTTTTGACGGAATCACTTGTTCTTTTTCTCTTGTTCTTTTTTTGTAAACGGTTCTGTTTTTGAAATTTTTTGTTGTGTATAGCTGTATCGTATGTTGTGAGGCGTGTGCGCAGGATATTTATGTAATTTATGATTTATTGTTTTGACAGGTTAGGTAGCTTAGAAGTTTTTGTTTTCCGATTTTTTGTAAGGTGACGATTGGCTAGTTCCGGTTTCGCTTGAAGGGGTAATCATTATAATACGGAGTGTGCCATCTTATGCTCTATACCTACCATACTACATACAAATTCTTTATTTTTTTGAGGTTAGGAAATCATCCCACACTGGGTGGAGCGGAAGGGAGTGTCAGACTTTCACTGACTAAAACCCATCTATGTTCCTTCCTTAGCCCTTAATGTTCCGGGGCAGCGGTAACCCTTTCGGACAATCCCGCTTACCCGGCAGGACATACATATTCTGGCCGCGACTGTTTAGCCAAAAAGCCTAATAATATCCTATGATAGTAAGTGTTTTTAATATGGTAGCCAACGAACAATTTTCCCTCTTTACAATATTAGTTTATATGAATAGATTTTTGTTTATATTTATGTGTCATTTAGGCAGCAATGCTTCTGTTTATTTTATTATTTACTAGACACAATTTTAAAACAAAACTCTCAATGTAATATACCAACAAAACTTGACATAATAATTTCACGGTGCATAATGTTGTGTAATCGACTCTCGCGCAGCATGATTTGATTTATTGCTAAAGGATTTGTTTATTGTTGCTCTTTTGCCATTTTAGGATTCCTTTGCTAAATGGCGAAACCGAAACCCTTATAACTTCGTCATGTTGCATGTGATACAGTTATGTTATTCGGATACCTTTAGTACGATAACCATTTGGGATGAGTTAACTTGGATCATATTGAACATAATTTTATACATCTATCTAATAATACTAAATTGCTACTTAGCCCTCTTAGCCCCTTATTATTGCTGTGCCCGACAGGGTCCATATTGATCTTTAACTTTTTAAATCCATCTTTGGAACATATGGAACAAAATAAAGTATTGAGTAAATTGTATATTATTTTTATGTTTTAAGTGACTTAAGGGACATGCTCGTATACAACCTAAAAATAAATTTATTTATCATAGTTTTTATGCTGAATACAAATAAGTTTGTAGGTATTATATTTATTTAATTTTCGCACACAATAAAAGTACAAAGGCGGACTTAATGCCTTAGGCATTCTCTACAAGTCAACCAAGAGTGGTGAAGAGATTAGATGGTAGGTGCTTTAAAGAGTAGGAACATACAAAACATTCTACAGTTTTTTGCAGTCGATAAAATCAATACTGTGCATGCGTAATTCATTCCAACTGCGGAACCATTCACTGTGCGTGGTCCGACACGCACTTGGCCAGTGTTTATTCGTCACGCGTGCAATTTTATGTTTGTCGTTTTCAAGGGCTAAGGGTCCATTATCGTACACACACATGGTTCAAAAGACATGTTGTGTAATCGGCGCGTGCGCGGGATTCATTGATTTATTGCTGCGACGGATTCGGATGGAGCTTTTTTTATTCGTTTTTAATGTGTTTAAAAAAAAGCCTTACCTTTGCCTTTAAGTGGATATTATTTTATGAACATTTAGCGTTTTTTAAACTAGTGTAAATTGATAAAATATAATAGCAAGTATGATGATTTTCTTACAGAAATAAACATTTAATTCCATGTAATGTACATAACGGGAACAAAGACTCTCCTTAATTCCTCAAGGCGAAATGTGGGAGAACTAAAGGTACCTGGACTATTTCAATATAAAATATAAAGAATCATAGGATTCTTATATATAAAGAATGTATGTATAAAGAATCCCTAATATGGTAATATTAGATTTGATTAGGTTGTAAGTTAATTAAAGCTTCCTCTCTCCTACAATCTTTTGCTGTGCCCTGTCGGGCATAATGATCAAATTTTCTATATTACAACTTAAGTACAAATTGTAGAATGCAAATAAAGATTGAGTATTCATTAAGTGGTGGGGCCGAGAAAATGGGAATTTGATTATCCCACTTCAAAACATTCCGTATAATTTTTCAATAGAAGGCTTTAGAACTACACCTTAAGAAATTATGTGTATTCTGATAAATATGCCTTTTTTTCCTTTCCTCAATAACTTAGCATCATAACAATCATGAAACAAATAGTATTTGATTTCCATTTAACATCATTGACATAAGAAATACAAGGACAGTCGATTGAGATACTAAAGTAGGGTGGCGGATCGTATTAAAAGCTTTATGTAATCGTCGCACGCGCAGGATGTATTGATATATTGCTTTGGAAACAGGAGCCGTGCTGTTTTATTCATATTTTTTCTTGAAACGAGAATTATTGGGAATTCTTTGAGAATCGAGTATGAGAAAGTTATTGCTCTACGATTTTAAGAATTGGAGCTTTTCAATGGAAAAGCTTTTATGCAAAAATATTTTATTTATCCTTAAGAATAACATGTTCTATTAAACAAAAAAATTAACAGACACGGGACGGAAATATTGGATTCAACATACCTGCGAAGGGTGTAAATGAGGCAAATTATCAAGGAAATTATTAGTTAGTTAATTATGAATTAAAAATAAAATGTTTAAATATTTTTGTTCATAATTGTGAAGCTACTGCGGTTAATTACTTCCACTCACAACTTATATAATATAATTATGTTATTTTACTTCACTTGTGAGTAACCTTCCATAGGTAAATTCCCTTCGTTCAATAAAAACCAAAACATCTGAGAAACCAGCGCAAACCAAACAAATAACCTTATTACATCATAATTGAATCAAACAAAATAAAATTGCCTACAAAACAAAAAAAAATCCTAAGGAAGTGTCTTTCCGTCCGTCCGCGGCATGTTAACATGCGCTAGAGCACCCGACGCACAGCACCGCACTGCGCATGCGCGGCCCTTTCATCTCACCTGGGAGTCCTTTTTATACCTCATTCCTTTTTCAAACCACAAAGTGATTAGACGTTTTTTTTCAATCGTTAAATATGATTGTGGGAAACGACCGGCCAGTGTTATTAATTCGATTGAACTTTGAATCGATTGTTTGTTTTCGATGATCGATTGGCGTAATAGCGAATTGTTGTGATTAATCGATGCGGTTGGGTTTAATTGATTATGTGTGTTTGTCATATTTTTGAAGGCGTATGTATGATGTGTTGGCATTTAAGGTTTCTGGGTACTTCAATTAGTAATGTCAATGTCATTTCTGATGCTGACGTGCATTCGACCTTTTATAAGGCACTAGCACTTCGCTCGTGACTTCGTCCGCGTGCATTTTTTTTTAAATAATATATAGGCACACTCACAGCTAAATTGGGCCGTCAGTCCTTACTGTAATTTGTCAATCTTTAACAGTCGTTACAAGCAGTTAGAAGCCTAAATCTGACAGCCAGTTTTACCAATGGGTATAGTGTTAACCAGTAATTGGATTGTGAAGGTCACATAGGCAGTTGTTCTAAGTAAAACCAATACCATACGCCGTGCCATAAGTTATTCCAAACACTGCAATAGTGCTTTTCGGTTAATATTCTTTATAAATTACGGTTTGTTGTTATTTTCATCACTATTGCGTAACTAAATATATTCTAATCATTTCAAACCAAATATTTTTCCTTCCTCTACCGAAATTTAAAGAGGTAAAGTACATCTCATTAACTTTTTCTTTACACGAAGATGACCTCATCAAAACTTCCGGAGACGAGACCCTATTTTTTAAATATATCAAATCAAGAATGTATCTGTAAAATCGTTTACACGTCTGGCCACAAAAAGCGGCATTCCATACATACTGAGCCGTGTAACGACGTGAACGCTTCACGCTGAATTCTGTAAGTCGACCGTTTAAATTCTTCCGTAATACATTAGTGGACATCTGGTGTTGTACGATTGTGGATGGTAATGTGGTCTGATAATCTTGGTCGCCAGTGTAATATTTTTCTTGCAAATATTCAGAGACTGTTAGAAACTTTGTTCTATGGATTGAACTTTGTCCAATTACCAGTTCATTTTGTGTTTAACGAATACCTATTTATAGTGTTTAAAAATGTGAATAGTTGATTCCATTGGTATTACACAAGACATTTTTATACATTTATTTTTTATTTTATTTGAGTAAGTGTCATTTCTGTAATACAGGTTTTACCTAAAACAGACACCAGTCTCTTTGTAGTGAACATTGACTTTGTACTATTTATGATGATCAGAGAAATAAATGAATTATTATTATTATTATTTTCGGTAAACAAATTTTGTTTCTTAGCTCTTTGGCTAGTTTCAACTACATTAACGGGCCCAAGCCAAGTCAATGTAGAGTATGTGTTGTGATTTGTTTTTAATGATTAGTTGTCTGTGTGTTAGTGTGACTGATTTGATTTTCCTCAATTTGCATGAACTTTCTTACTATTCTGCAGGTGTTTATTATTAGATATTATTATTATTTCTCTCTGTTTATTATTTTTAGTTGCCAATAGTTTTAATTATTTACGCTACACATATTGTGTTTTGAAAACCGAATGATTCTGAAAACAAATAAGGAACACTTTAACTTGTTTTTAACAGGTTTTCGTAAATTAAATGCGTGATTGTGTTCAATTATTTTTGTTTTCCTATTCATTTTTAACACATTGTATAGTATCCGTGCGCGTGTTTTGAGCATGAAATTAGAAGGTCGATGTGTGTGGCTCGACTTGTAACCTTATATTACATTAAATTGTAAATGAGGTAAGACTGTAAATGCTTTTTAATTATGTAATTTTTTTCTTGGTGATTAAAATAAACATCGTAGTGGTTGATAAGTAAGTGTTACAATTAATTCACGCGGTTGTGGGTTCAAGTAACAATGATTTTCCAATTCATATGCACGGAATTTGTTTTGCTACGGCCGCGAATCATATTTTCATTAAAATACAACCTGCAGATGGCAAAAAAACGTTTTTGCAAAATGGAGAGCAACAGGTATAGGTACAAAACTAGACAGGTTCTGTTTTTTTTTTGAATGGTAAGTCACTGAAAAATATTTAAAATGCAATAGAATTAAATGCAATTTTAAGAATAATCATTTATTAATATTCCATTTTATTAATTATTTGCCTACTCCTTTAGCTGCAAACCTTTTGGGCACTTTTACTGTTGACACCGATGTGGAAGAATTTTTTACTACCTTTTAATTATTATACATATTTTCGTACATATTATTATGAATATTTAGCTTTTAAATTTAAATATTATGTAAAAAGAATCATAATTAATTGCCAATAGAAAATAACTGCAACAGTTCAACGTAAAGGTTTTAGATACCCTAATGTCAAATAGTGCAGTTGAAAATGACAGATTCTCATGCCGGCCGTTACAATATGACGGTACCGCTTCCCTAGGACATCATAGCTTCAGTTACAAAAAAACTATGTCAGCAAAGAATACTTAGGACATTACATTTTAACCCGTGAATGCCATAAAAGGTGACTTTAATCCCAAGAAGATTAAAAAATGTGACTAATGTGATGACACTAATCTGTCCTTTGTGACGTAAGACATTAAGAATTGTCTATGACCATTTCTTGCATCGGTTCATGGAAGTTTTGAGCCAGGAGTTGTCTGGACAGATTGTTGAACTGATATAGATTGAGTATCACGCAAAGGAGCAGATAGATTTAAACAAGAAAAATATAAATAGGGGCATTCTTTGGTCAGCAGTATTGTCCGATAGGGGTACCGCTGCCCCGGAACACAAATGGCTAAGGAAGGAACATGGATGGGTTTTAGTCAGTGAGATTCTGACTCTTCCTTCCGCACGACCCAGAGCGGCAGGAGTCATTTCATGATTATATTCTTTCAATAAAAAGGGGGCTACTTGTGAGAAAGAGATGAAGCAATGCAAGAGGTATAGCTCCGTCTCTTTCCTAATGAGAAGCAATAATAAAATAATACCGCTATAAGAGGTGGTTGTTGGCCCCCAGGTCGCTCAAGGAATAGTTTCAGTTTTCAACAAGATGTATTATTTGAGTTAAAGACGGAAGTTAACTGCCGAAATATGGGCTACAACTATGCTTAATCCTTGGAAACATACCGTCGTGATGGTATATTATTTAAAAGAGGGAACTAACAAATAAACTGATGTTAGATGGTATATTGGATACCATCTAACATCACAGCACGTTTGAGCTTGACTGTAAAGCCTACTTTTCAGGGTTGGGGAAAGGTTCTACTAATTTTCTTCACTTTAAAGAGTATTTGAAAATTAAAGGCTGTAATTATAACAGCCGATGCGGTCGAACTTCAAGGTTAAGCAACACTCGCCAAGGACGGTCCGTGGATGGATGACCATCTATAATATACCAAGACTTCTCCGTGCCTCTGACAGCATGTCAAGTTGTTGGTCCCGGCTGTCATTTTAGATCTTAAACAGACTTACGGGTAGTCAGAAGCCTGAAAGTCTAAAGTCTTGCGAAGGGGTATCGTGAAACCCAGAAACTGGGTTGTGGAGGTCTGATAGGCAATCGCTGTAAGTCAAATACTGGCTATCAGGTGCATCCAGTCAGACTGAAAGCCGTTCTCATTATAGTTGGGAAAAGGCAATTTGAAAAGCTTTATGTTTTGTTCAAAGTCAGTTGGTGACAGATCTAATAATGTTGATAAATACAGAGTTGGTTGTTAATTTCATAAAAGTTTATTAAAATTATTAAATCGATCAAAATTGAAACTTAAAAATGTTTTTCATGCACGCTTTTCAGAATGTTAAAACATGTGTTTGACATCACGAAATTCGTCATAAATGTTACTAAAAATATACTCACATATCAAAAGGTAGATCACGATTTCTACTACGTAATATTCAGACTCAAATAATATTGCCATACAAGGTTTTAAGTCTGTCGCATTATCTAACCATAGGCCGTACAACCGGCAGCTGCATTCGTACGTATATGCGTATATTTATTCAAGCTGTAAACACCTTTAATATGAAAGACTTAATGGCGATAACAGTATGTAGGTTTTCGGAAGTTATGTGAAACAATGGTTGACGAAATATGATTAGCACGTTTTTGTAACAGAAGAAACTTCGGCGGTTGTGTGCAATGAAGCATTTTGCTACGCCAATTTTAAAATTCAGGCTGAAAATGTTGATTTTTTTATGATATGACTACTCGTTAGCAAACGTTGTATTTTAAAGAAAAATATTTAAATAGTTAAATTGCAATAGATAATTAAAATGGATTTTAGAATTATTTAAAAAAAACAGTATAGAATCAACCTTAAATAGAAAGATATATGGTAGTATTAAAAAAAATACTTAAATAGTTAAATTGCAATAGGTAATAGGAATGGTTATTATAATCATTAAAAAATTAAAACAGTATAAAATCAACCTCAAATAGAAAGAAGTACAAAAAAGAAAATAAATTATTAATTAGGTTTTGTAATATAGTGTATAAAATAATAACCTTTTATTATTTTGTACTCCTTCATATATTATATTTGATAAAAACAGTAAATATTTGGTATAAACTTTGTAATAATTAAAATCAGCTAATAAAAAAAATATCTCACCTTAAAAACATCTTGATTGCTTAAAAATAAAAGTCTCCAAAACAAAACTAAGTACTTAAACACCTCGAAGCACAATTAATTTATTCATTTTAAATTATAATAAAAAAATAAAGCAAACACGACCACACAGTTTGAACGTTGTAGTCCTAATGATAACTTAATAAATACAACCCTTCACACTTTACTTCACAAAATTAATGTTAATTGTGACAATAAAAATAACCATAAACTGCACGTGTCCGGCATTATTCAACAACCGTACAATAGCACACGGATTTTCATAAAGCACTAATAAAAAACTATTATAATTTAAAACTAATGTAAGCGCGTCAATTTATGCGTGAGCTTTTTATTAGAATGAGATTAAGGCTCGATGCTGAAGCTCCGATACTTCCGTGCGCCGGCGCACCGGGAGAACGACTATAAAAAGCAACTAAGCCTCTCTTTCCCGCGAGCCTTATTTTTCTTTTTTACGTTGAAAAAACATGCGCGAGCGCCTAACGAATCCCTGCCAGTGGTGGGGACTGCTCCAATTTCAAATTTTCAAGACACTTTAGTCTTGTCATTTTGAAAATGTAACTGTGGTGTAATTAAGAAAAAAATATTCTTTTGAAGGTTTATTTCGTACGCCGTAAAAGGCGAGTGCGAGGGAGACGGCACTATATTTGTTACATTCGTTTTTCCAGCATCGCTAGTTGTTCGGCGCGAAAGAAATGGAAAGAGTCGTTCGTTACTTACATCGCTTTAGATTAATGAGTTCGAGAGAGATGTAAGTAATGGCGGGGTAATTACTGTTGTTTCGCGTAAACGAGACGAAACTATAATGATTGGGCGCAATGACAGTTATTGATATTGTCGTAATAAGCGTCGATTTGTGGCTGGGAGATCTGCCGTATAGGTGGGGTGCGCAAGCGCATCTAGATCGCTAATGTTAATTACAATTTAATGACGACGTTGGGATTCGCTTGTTTTTATGGTGGTATATGGCGTTTTAATTCGCGCGTGTGTGGGTACTCGTTAGCAAGTGCTTGCTATATTTAGAAGCTGTGTGCTATTTACTGTATAAATTCATTAAGTGCTACTTAGTTAGTCGAAGTTAATTTTATGTTAACGTTTATTAATTAGTGTCATGTTTAGTTTCAGGTTGTATTTGGTTGCGGTTTGAATTATTGAAAGTACAGCTGTTTAGTGTTCTGATTAGCTGTAAATAATAATGATTTATTTATTACACTTTCAGTGTCTATTTTTGTTTAAATTAAATCTTAATATAAGGTATATAACCGCGTTTGTCGGTGACCGAAAATAAAAGCCCTAGATGATCTACAGAGTTTTACTTTCAAAGTTTTTGGAAATAGGAACGAACTGTTTCAATGTTTTACCTTAATTTATTGGTTTATAATATAGATAGAATGAGGTGTTAAAAATATATCTATAAAATATGTTTGACACCTCATAATTTAACATCCACAAATAGCCAATCAATCTGCCTAGGCTTTTCCCAACTACACACATCAAAAGTGTCTAGGGATCAACATATATTTTTGCAATAACTTTTCTCTTGATTGATATTAATTTAAATTTTCTTTAAGGATTCATCAAATAAAGTGTTTTCGTTTGTCACAGTAACGATAAACCAAGTCACCTTTGCATTAATAAAGAAATTTGCCATTTTCCTAATAAAGGGATTTTTGACATTTGAACCACTAACATTAAAGTTCGAAAAAAAGACTGAAATAACAGTTTTCTTTAAAATTTTATTGGGTAACTTAAACAATTAATAATCCGTGTTTCTACCGCGAACACTAACAACACAAGAACATCGGTTTGGCATACTCAAAATGAGTTCATCCAAATCACGCTGTGGAATGGCCGCCCATGTTCGTTGCAACAACAAAAAAAGGTGTTATCAGTCGACTTTGGACACGTTACCGAAGCACTGGTACCGTGGCTGAGCGCCATGAAGGACGGTATCGCTGCACCACACGGAGACAAGACCGATACATTCAAATCTTAACTCGAAGAGCTCCAACAATAACCGCCATGATGTTAGCCGTGAGGCTTCATCACTCTTCAGGGAACTTAATTAGCGACCAAACAGTCAGAAACCGCTTGCATGAAGTGAACCTTCATTCCCGAAGACCGCTACGGGTACCACCTATAGCAATGCACAATCGTAGGATTCGATATCAATGGGCTCTTGAACACAGAAATTGGGCAGAAGAACAATGGCGTTTCGTGTGCTTTTCTGATGAGTCTCGTTCTGTATGAGACCGGATACAAGACGTATACGACACTGGAGAACCCCTGGACGCCAACAGCGATTAAAATCCTGCCAGGAAGTCCATCCTTATAGTGGTGGAACCATCATGGTATGGGCGGGTATTTGGATCGGCGGAAGAACTGAGTTGATTTGGATCAGAGGCAACCTCAACGCTCAAATTTATGCTGAGACGATTGTATCTGACGTCATCGTTCCTCTACAAGTGCAAATCGGTCCCTTATTTCAGTTAATGCATGATAATGCACGACCGCACACCGCAAGAGTTGTAAGACAGACTCTCGCCGCAGCTAATATCAATGTCCTGCCCTGGCCTGCTCAGTCGCCAGACTTGAACCCGATTGAGCATGCATGGGATATGCTACAGAGAAGAGCTCTGCCGAATATGGAGGGTATCCAGTTGCAAGAAGACCTTTTTTTGTTGTTGCAACGAACATGGGCGGCCATTCCACAGCGTGATTTGGATGAACTCATTTTGAGTATGCCAAACCGATGTTCTTGTGTTGTTAGTGTTCGCGGTAGAAACACGGATTATTAATTGTTTAAGTTACCCAATAAAATTTTAAAGAAAACTGTTATTTCAGTCTTTTTTTCGAACTTTAATGTTAGTGGTTCAAATGTCAAAAATCCCTTTATTAGGAAAATGGCAAATTTCTTTATTAATGCAAAGGTGACTTGGTTTATCGTTACTGTGACAAACGAAAACACTTTATTTGATGAATCCTTAAAGAAAATTTAAATTAATATCAATCAAGAGAAAAGTTATTGCAAAAATATATGTTGATCCCTAGACACTTTTGATGTGTGTATATTGGGGTCGGCTTCCAGTCTTACCGGATGCAGCTGAATACCAGTATTTTACGTGGAGCGACTGCCTATGCACAACCCAGTCACTAACTGGGTAATACGATACCCCTTGGTAAGACTGGTTGTCAGTTTCGGGCTCATGACGCCCCGTAACGACTGTCAAAGATCCACCAATGACAGCCGGGACCAACGGCTTAACGTGCTTTTTGAGGCACGGTGACCATCTTAACAAATCGAGACTCCTGTCTCGATATCTTAAGATGGTCACCCATCCACATACCAACCCCGGCAAGCGTAGCCTAACCTGAAGGATCTATCCGTGCGGCTGTTATCACTTAGCCACGTGCTCCTCGCATCTACAAACAAGCCAAAACCATAATATGTTTGTGGTTTACCTCCGAGCGACATTTAACCTGCTTCAAAAATATCTCAATTAAACTCCACAGCCTCTCAGCAGAGGTTCAAGTAAAACAAAAGTTTGGAGATGAGTGTGTGCCCTCGGGCGGCGGGTTACGCAGATAACCGTAATCTTAACATCGACACGTTAATGTGGGAACGGAACGGTTAAAATTAAACTTTTGGGGGTAGTTAAATTATTTACGCTGATTTGTGAGATGAATGATTCAGTTTTGATTTGGAAGTTAAGTTAATTATATTGTAAATTGGATGTAATTTATTGGGCTCGTGTCTAAACAATTACAGCCGCACGGGTCCATTGAAAGTTAAGCTTCGATATCCGAGGTCAGTCCGTAGATGGGTAACCATCCATTAGATACGTAAATTACGCCGTTACTCCCGCCTGTTGTTTAGAAGATGCAAAAGAAAGACTTTTTACGCTTAAACCACTGACCCGGCCATCCTGAATTTTTTAAGTGTACAGAAACGGACAAAGGCTGCCTTTCACCCCGACAAAAAGTACTGTTCCAATAAAAACATCAATAACGTTCTTTTGATAATAGATGGCGCCACGTGTCTTTCGGATCATGACCCGAATTGAATGTCAAATTATTAATGCGAGCGAAACCGCGGGTGTTTGATAAAACGGACATATCTAAGTATCTATGATGTTATTTATTTATTAAAATTTTATACACAAACTCAAACTCAAAGTATTTATTTCAAATAAACCAATTACAGGCACTTTTGAATTGTCAAGGTGTCGGTCAGTCAGAGAGATGAGGCTACACAAGTAAAAAATACCGTACATAGGCGGACTTAATGCCTCCAGTCAACCTTTGGGTGATGCTGAGAAAACATGGCAGGTGCAACATAGGATAGATAACTATAAAATACAGCAATAAATACATTTATACATACTTATAAACAGAATAAACTTCAGGAGAAATAACGGAGAAATGTTATTCCGGTCTGTTGCTGCAGAATGCATATTTACTGCTGTCTTCTGCGCTTTTCGTTAATACATATGTACTATAATACTACGTACGACCTGCCAGTATTTGTTCCAGGTCTGGGTATTTTTCTATCTATAATATGTATGTATTTACAAAAAAAATGTATATAAGTAGTTTATCAACCATCTCGTTACTAAAACACAAGCATTATGTTGCTTAGTTATGGACTATATGGCGTTGTGTGAAATGTCCAAGGATATTATTATTATTATGAATACTAGTTTTTACTAAATATAAGTAGTTTTATCAATTTTTGGTTTAATTAATAAAAACGTAATTATGATATTATAACGTGGATATTTTGTGTTTACTTACGCAGTTAACAGAGGTCAGAAGTGTTAGATTTTTTGTTTGAGTTAATATTAAACATTTCGCAGACATTTTATTTGTTTAATACATAAGTCTGAGGTTCAACTTCAAAGTTATTAAGTTAATTTTAACGATAAGTTTAATGGAATATTTTGTAGTCTGTAGTTGGCATGTCGTATTATTTAGGAATTTTAGGGCTTGAAGAGCACTTGCTATATTACCTATGTGCATTAAAATAAAATTTTGTATTTAATTAGATGTATCACGTTATCTTAGGGAAAACGTGCGCACTGCTATGCTATGCACATATTCTAATACTGTTTTTTTTTTCAACAAACAAAAACCTAATAGTTCTTATTTCAAACGAATTCCAAATTCAATTGGAAGATCGAATACAGCCAGTCTTGTTATCCTACAAGCCCGCTGCGATATGAGGTCACCTTTTACATGCAACCTTTACAGTAGCTTTATCTTCCAACCATTTATTTAAGTAGCTAGACAGACGTAGCTATATATTACATTTATATAATATATAATATTATATGCTATATTTTAAATTTGTCTATACCAGGAAGACAGGAAACCTCTGATGACAGTTGCTTTTGTCTGTTGATGAACTTCTGTCTTTTTCTAAACCTGAGATTTAAGACTTAAAATTATTTAGTGCCATCGCTTCTCTACTGTCATGAAAATGTGTTTTTTTATTTACGTTCAGAGGACATGCTCATAAATTATAAATAAAATAAAAACTCATTTGTAAATTAACAGGGGCATTTGTAAACTTAAACTGGAAATAACAAAAAAAGATAAATTACTGTTTTTTAAATTGATCAAACTAACTAAAAGGTTTTGTTCAACTACCAGTTTTGGCTCTAACTGTAATGTTAACAAACAGTTTGACGGTGAGCGGCACATCAAAGGTGATAAATGTCGTGATTTGAGTACAGGTGGTGACTTTTAACGAATATTCGGTACCACCTGTTGTGGGCTAATTATGAATCATAACAGGACATCATTATGTCACAAGCATGCTGTCTAAAAGTAAATGGTAACCTAGAGTTCTGGAACTGGTAGGTAGTTACCTAAGACTGTTGACAATCATCACTGACTGTTGATCATAGCAGTGATAGCCTAGTTGTGTGACCGTCAGACGGCTAAGTCATAGGTCTCGAGTTCGATCCCAAGGCACGCACCTGTGATTTTACGGATTCATGTGCGTATTGTATAAATTATCAATTGCTTAAAAATCGGTGAAGGAAAATCTCGTGAGGGAACCAGCATGTCTTAGGGATATTTCTCATGTGAAGCTAAGTCCGAGGCCCATGGGCAGCATAAAACTTTGACACCAAGTTAGTTACTAACCACACGAAAAGAAGAAGAATACTGTTGACAACGAAGAGTAACATCGACACGGAAATAAGGAGGGAATAACAGGTTTAATAAATGAGTCTATAGTGTATTAAATTAAGGCAGTAGAGATTCTTTTGAAAAGGAACCGCACAAACAAATATCCTTTCCAGTTTTGCAGCCTTACTTGCCTACAGAGTTTCAGCTCAAAAGACAGTCAACCTCATTGCACCAAGTTCCTGTGTGAAACTAGAAACTTTTTATATTACGTTGCATGCAGTACCTAGATATGTATAATGTTCTCGAAAATCAACTCTTATGAGATGGATACAGAGTTGTAATCTAACCAGCTCTCTTTGGCTTCCAAACCAAAAGACAATCTCTTCCATTCAAAGAAGTCACCCAATTCATACGCAATAAATAATAGGGCGGCGTATTAGTTAACGTCCGGCGCGTTCGGCGGCCGGCAGTCGAGTGACACTGTGTCATTAGCGCGCGACTCACGCGCAGGCTAAACTGCGCCACGTGCTGCGTCTGCGCCGACAAACGGCGCGCGCACCCTTCCTACGCGTACAGGCTGTTTTGTTGAAAGTGTTTGAGGTGCCTTTTTTTCGAGGAATTTGAGAGAAACTGGGGAATACATATTGACTTTTGGAGTAAAGTTTGCTGCAACAGTTAAATAAGGAGTTGGTCAAATAATAACTATGTCTACTAGTCTCTGATGTTTGTTTCAGTTTCTTGAAAGCATAATTCTTACAGAATTTTCAAGAGTTGAGTTGTTTTATTTACCCTCAGTCGTTTCATGATACATTTTCAGAGCTTGTCACATTCAACGGTGCGAAAAAAACTGCAAAAAGTTCTGAAAATGTAAATGCAATAAGCTTATTATTAATTTTTACTCTCGTTGCCACACAACACTTATTTTTTATTTACAAAAAATAAAAACAAAGGTAAAATTTAATTATCTTAGAATAAGTTAATGAGGTATTTCTGAAACACGCTGTATCCATATCAGAATGACGACGTATTTAACAATAACAGCAGGGAGGTCTGCGCAAAGGGGCCGGCATGACCACCGAAATCACGTAGCGAGCCATCAGCCACCCTAATGTAAACAATAGACAAAGGACCCGACGCTGTTATGAGGATACATGATAACTATCATAGTTGGTGAGTACAGATAGAGAGTTTTCTAGGTGGAAATAGTAGGAACGCCGCTTTGGAGTATATTTTTTTCAAAAATAACACGGAATTTTCATCCTTATTTTTTTTCAGTCTACCTTGTCCCACTTCTGGGCAAAGGCCTCACTCCACTCCTTCCGTCTTTTGCGAGTGCGTCCTTAAATTAATTATTTTAAATAAGTTTCCATTTCCATAAATCATTTCCATTAATTTAATTATTTTAACATTACAACACCAACTTTAACATTGACAATAATATCTGAAAATTATTCTCTATTTTTTTTCTCTTCCTCAACCTTTTTGTGGCCAGTACATCAAGTTACCCCAATCTGTCAAATTTTCTCGATAGTTTTAAACTTTATTACAAAAGTATAAGGTGCATTTTCAATTGGGAAAATTTGACAGCTAGGGTTATCTTGATGTGCTGGCGTTTGTACAATTGAAAGCACAGTTATTTATTTTCCACAGAAAATAATAATATGATACACTTTGTTTCACAAACACTACGATAATCAAACAAAACAAATAAAATATTATGTAACGTAGAAAATAAATGTATTGTTAGGTGAGAAAAAAAAGAAATGTAACAAACCTTTTTCCTTACTCCTTTTTGCGCACCATTTCAAGCAAAATTCTAAATTTTTGAAATAGTATTCCTTTTTGTGCACTATTGCTTTTATTTCTTCTATTGTGCCGTCTCCACCTGACTGTACCTGTGCGTCCGCTTTACCAGGAATCCTCGGCCGTGTCGTAGGGTGGTGCTCCGATTTTGTCAGTTCTTTTTCACTAAAGAGGTCGTTAAGATGCCATCGTACTGGGAGATTAGGCTTTAAAGGATCGTTCTTATTTATTTGGTTATGTTATTGTAGATTCTTGTTAGACTTTAATTAGAAAAATTCATTTTTGGTGGCTTAATAATTTCCTTGATCTAATTTGAGCTTTTTTACTAAATGGCCGAGATACTGATTGTCAATGATTTTAATGGCTCTGAAAACTGGTAAGTTTTTACCTGCTTTGCAAGGTTGTATTCAGTGACTAAGTTTATTTTTTAGAAATGTGCATTTTGTTGGTGCAGAATAAACATTTTTTCTTACTTCTTCTTTCTAATTTTGAATAAAAACTTTATGGGTCAGATTTGTAAAGTATTTTTTTTATATGGTCCACTCGCTCTCACATAGAGGAGGGCCAGCAGCAACGTTAAAAGCTGATTAAGATAAATCATTATATTTTCTTTTTAATATCTTTCAAAATTGATCTTGTTAATTAATCATATGAACTAAGATTACATGGCGTCACCGTGAAAGTGATTATGAGCAAAGCTTCAAAACCTGATTAGCGTTTATTCAATGTGAGTTACGGTATAATTTTAATTAAATTCGTATCAAACCTAGAGTTAAGAACCCAAAGAAGCTCCATAATAAATATCCGTTAAGACAAACTATTTATAATTATCAGTTTATTAAGCTAACTTTATTGTGAACCTATAATTTTGTTATTAAAAATTACAGACACCGATTTTTAAAGTGTTAAGATCATTCTGAGTCATGATGTTTATTTTTTTTCGTAACGCGGCTTGCTTTTAACTCTTTTGTGAACGACTAAGGTTGTGCCCCGAGTTTTGATGCGTTAATTTTGTTAAGTATCTAAGTAACTCTTTTATTTGATGATGGCATATTATTTTTCATGGATCCTGACATTTATGATGGTCTGAAGCTGAATTTTAGTTAAGCCAGTACACATTTAAATGTGTACTTGCTTAACTAAAATTCAGCTTCTGCTAGTGAATTTAAGATTTCTTTTTAACTTTTGTCCAGCTAGGTTTTTTTGATAATCAGTCATTCATATAGTTGAATAATAGAGAGCTCTATAGAGCGTTTTGTTGTGCAGGCTATAGTGGAGTGCACCAGACTACGAGAACGAACCGACCAAAATAAATTCGCTGTTGGCGAACCCTTGTAGGAGCGCACCAAAAACTCCAAAAATTGGAGTAGGTGGCAAGAAATGGTGAGACGAATCACATCAGCCCCTGGACAGGAACCTTCATGAAGACTACGACTAACAAGAGTGGTACATAGAAGAAGTTGGGTAATTCATTTTATTAGTTACTTAATTGTCTTTTTATAAAAAAAAAATATTTTATAAAAAATGAATTTTCAAAAAAAACATTATTTTATAAAAAAATGTATTTTTAAAATAATGCATTTTATAAAGATGTACAAAAAACAAAACGGTTATAAACAGGACGACTTCGATAATTGATTGCTGTTTTATAGACCTGTATCGATAGACAGACAGACGTCCTCCTCAATCACTATGTAGGGGATAATTTTATAATCTTAAAGTCAGGCCGTTAGTTACAAGGTAAGTAAAACGGACCTCACTTAAGATGCATTTTTAACAACAGGGTTGCCACACTTATAATTTTATTTGTTGAATCAAAATTGAAAGATTACAAAGCTCGGATTAGGATTACTGAGTTTTGATTGGCAGCAATTTTAGTGTATAGTTGGTTCACGGAATATTCAAATTTTACTGTTCAGATGATTCATTTTAATGCTGGTTCCAGTTCGCTTTTGGATTGTGTATTTCCCATTTAAATTTTGTTATTAGGGCTTGCGTGTTATTTGGTTTTCTGGTTACTTTTTTTTGGTGTTTAGTGTTTTATCTTTATGGTTTGATGTTGTGTATTTCTTATATAAATGTTTATTGTAATAACCTAATGGAATATTTAGAGTACCATTTTTAATTAAACTACACAGCCTTTTTTATAACATAAGACTTATAATAAATAGTTACACATTATAATTATTTCGATATAAACGTAAAATAATCTTCGTTATTTTCAAAGTTAGTGTTTAATTGCTGTGATTTATGAATTTTCTAGAAAGAAAAATATTATATAATATACATTATAATATATATTTAAAGGAGATTGTTCTACGCCCATACATTGTTCGCCCTGGAGCCAACAGCATAGAAAAAATCATTTTCTATTTGTAAACTGCCCTTAGTAGCCCATAAGAACAAAGTTTCTTGACGGACACTTTAGAGAACAGATTTATTTAAAGAAAAGGAACCGATTTTGAGGTTATTTTTAATAAAATAAAACTTAAGTAATTCCTTCTAAAATCGCTATTTCTGGTTTCTACAAAGCATTAAACTTCAAATACAGTAAAATATTACTATAAATACAGTTGTATTACAAACAGAAACCAAATCAAAAACGCCAAAAGAAATCACCAAATACAATGCAACACAAGACTCGGTGAGACGAACCGACTGACGTAGTGACGTAGAGAATAGAGATGCTCTCTCGAAGATCAATAATTCTATATCGATTATCAATGACCACCTATATAATCTAAGGTTTTAATTTAGTAGACCAAAATGACAGATCAATATGTCATATGTCAATTAATTTGTTCCGTTTCAAACATAAACACGTTGTTGCTATGATTCTACTTAAATTAAATTATTGCTAAAATAAAATATTTTCTTCCCAACGAACAATGTGTAACGTTTTAGTTTGCGACATTTAAAAATAGAGTTTAAGTACTTAAAAAGTAAAAATATGGCTATTGAAGTCGTGAAATGTGAAATGAAATGAGAACAATTCACTAGAGTTGCGTCGTAAATGACATTTCAATCGTTAAATGAGAGATTTTCTGACAAGTGAAAAAACATAGTTCAATAGATGGCGTGGGTAAAAAATACGTCTTTGTTTTACTGGCTACTGATAGCAAAAATAAGATCCGTAAATAAGACAGCTTATTTGATGTCAAAAACCTGAGACAGTGACGTATTTTTTACCAACGCCTCTTTTGAACTAATATTTTCTCACTTGTGAGAAAATCCCTCATTCGACTAGTAAGTACTTTTTGTGAGTTTGTTTTGTTCATTATATTTTCATCATAATCGTGCTAGGCCATATTCATCATAAGTTCCATTAAAATGTTCACGGAACTAATTCCATGAAAAAAATATGCATAAAAAACTTTTATGTTGCACATTTTAAATGTTTTGGAATTGATAAATATCGAACATCCATTATTTATCACTAGATATTATGGACATCGTCGTCGATATCGATATTTATGTAAGATGAGCGAGAGCGACACTGTCAAATCTTTTGTGACATTCACATTGACAATTCCTTGAAAGATGGCGAGTTCTGTTGGTAATAAAATCAATGAGGTCACTTTTAAAAACCTATTAAGAATTAAACAGTGTCCGCTTGAATTTATTATTTTTAAAAAGTATATTAAAATATAATTAAAATTAACGTACACGTCAAATGTTTGTTGGTTATAGGGCGGTCTAGAACAATCTCCTTTTCATCCATCGTAAGCCTTGGTTAGTTCATGTTAAACAATAAAGCTGATTTTGCAACAGATGTCTATTTACGGTGATCCAATTGAGAATTCAATACTGGTAATGCCTTTATGTTGGATTGCATCAATGATCAACACGCTGTAATGACACTTCCATGCATATAGTCCTGTAAATTGTTACCATGCATATCTTACTATGAATAAATCGCAATCAATCAATCTGCGTAGCCTTTTCCCAACTATGTTGGAGTCGGCTTCCAGTATAACCGGATGCAGCTGAATACCAGTATTTTACATAGAACGACTGCCTATTTGACCTCCACAACCCAGTAACTGGGTAATTCAATAACCCTCGGTAAGACTGGATGTCAGACTTGCAGGCTTCTGACTACCCGTAACGACTGTTAAAGATCAACAAATGCCAGGTGGAACCAACGGCTTAACGTGCTTTCCGAGGCACGGAGGAGTCTCGGTATGTAAAGATGGTCACCCATCCACGGACCCACCCCGGCAAGCGTAGCTTCACAGCAATGAATATATCGCAATCCTGTGATTTTAAATTAAAAAAAAACTTGAGAGGCGTCAAGGGACACCCGGATGTAACGAAGTTCCTTTCGATTAATTAGTGAAGAATTGTAATGAGTGTTATTTGTTATTATTTTTTATTATGTAGGTACAAAAAACCCGTATACCTACACTCAACAAAAATAATCGTCGCGACACCACACTGTTCACTCCGAAATAGAAAGACGAAACGAAAATATCTGGCTTGCTTTCTATGAGAGAGAGAAAGAGAGAGAGAGAGAAAGAGACAGACAGAGAAACACGCGCACGCCGCAAGGCATACAAGTATAGCAAAAAGTGTCGTGACAACTTTTCGTAAGAATTTTTTCCGTCTAGCCCCCTTTCACAACGCGCAATAATACTGTTATAGTGATAATTGATGCGTAGACTATGCTCAAGTCTAAGATAAGACTAAGATTATCATCCATTCTTGAAATAATGTGATAATTTTCACTACCCATGACTGTTTTTCAAACCATGCAAAATCGGGTCGGGTCTGTATTAAAAAAGTGTCGTGGGGCACACCGAGTTGCAAACAATATTCTCTGTAAGTATGTCTATAGTAGTAACTATAGGTACCTATTCAAGTTTCAAGTGACAAAAGGTTTTGTTTTAGTATTAAAAAACATGGGGCATAACGTTGTCAGAAAAGTTCCGAGTATGAATTTGGATGGCTATACAAGAGGAAGACCAAAGAATCGATGAATGGATTGTGTGAAAGATAATTATTGGACTTGAAAGGGAATGACTACCGAGATGATGACTAGTAGAGAATATGGAAGAGAAATACATGTTGCGCCGACACCAAATAAATTGGGATTAGGGCAAGATATTGATGATGAGCCGCGTTTAAGAACTTTATACCAATGCACGGATGACTGCTAGTCTTATTATAATTTTTCTAGTTCAACCCATCTGCCTGCCTAGCCTTTTTCCAACTATGTTGGGGTCGGCTTCCACTCTAACCGGATGCAGCTGAATCCCAGTATTTTACGTGGAGCGACTGCCTATCTGACCTCCACAACCCAGTAACTGGGCTATACGATACCCCTTGGTAAGACTGGGTGTCAGATTTTCGGGCTTCTGACAACCCGTTACAACTGTCAAAGATGCACAAATGACAGCCGGGACCAACGGCTTAACGTACTTTCCGAGGCACAGGGGAGTCTCGATATGTAAAGATGGTCACCCATCCATGGCCAACCCCGGCAAGCGACGACTAAAAGAGAATATGGAAGAGAAATACATGTTGTGCCGACCCCAAATAAATTGAGATGGGCAGGAGATTGATGATAAGCCACGTTAAAGAACTTTATACCAATGCACGGCTGTCTCCTAGTCTTATTATAATTTTTCTAGTTCAATCCATATCCTCCACTAAATTGGTCAAGCACTGGTCAGCATGTGGCATCCCTGCTAGCGGTCGCGGGGTCGCTGGGCGTGGTGGCAGATGGCGCGATTGTCGGCCGGTGCGTTCGTCCTGTTTACCTGCCCGTGCTCCGCAAACAAAAGCAATAGGTGCCTTCACACCTTCCGATAAAGATGTTATATCAAGAAAACTCGTAAATTGTAAGATAGATATTTAAAAATATTTTCCATGTTAGGATTCTATATGATTATTTTATCATATTAGTAGTACGACTAAAACATCAAGATCAATAGTTCCAATCATCGTGAGGAAACCAGCATGTCGGAGAGATTGAATTGATTGATTGAATTTGAATTTTTGAATTTGAATTTGAATTTTTCTCAGCAGTATATGAAGCTAAGTCAGAGGCCCATGGGCAGCATAAAAACTCTGACATCAGGTTAGTCACTAACGACACGAAAAAAAAGAAGAATAGTTCCAATCGAAAATATCATAGAAACAACTCGCTAACCTAAAAATTAATTCGCAAGATATCCTTACTATTTACGATTTTTTGGTAAAATAAAATCGGATCGGGGGTTGTAAAGAGCTTTTTCAGCAACGCTGCGATCCAGTTTATATTTAAAAGCCGACATAATTTAAAAGGCCAAGTAAAACAACGTAAATATTGGGAAGAAAATAGATGAAGAAGTTTTTTTGCCTAGTTAGTCTAGTGGTCGCAAGCGTTGCGGAGTGTGAGGTTCCGGCTTCAAAACTCGGTTTGGGCAAAGAGTTAAAATAATTTTCCATCAGTTTATTCTCAATAGTAACCCGTGGTTTGGATTTGTGCTACATTAACATTCTACATTTCCTATGGGGGAACCCTTAGCGTAAACTAGCCATGACTCGCGGACCGCTATAAATAAACGAAGAAAAACTGCTTTATATATTTTATATGCTGTATTTACTTAGGTCTATTTTAATCACGTTAGTGTATCTATGTTGATATTTCTCAACAGCATGTGAAGCTAAGTCTGAGGCCCATGGGCAGCATAAAAACTCTGACACCAGTAGTGCCATTCTGTAAAAAGTATCACCGTGAAAACGTAGGTGAAGTGAGTTTAAGTTAGCTGTCAATAGTGTCAATATATAATATAATATAATAATATAATATCCTTGGACATTTCACACAACGCCATGTCGTCCCAAGCTAAGCAACCTAATGCTTGTGTTATGGTAACGAGATGGCTGATAAACTACTTATATACATTTTTTTTTTGTAAATACATACATATTATAGATAGAAAAACACCCAGACCCGTAACAAATACTTGCAGGTCGTACAAATATTTGTTCCGTGCGGGAATGGAACCCGCGACATGCTGCGCAGCAGTCAATCCCTCAACCGCTGCGCCAACCGTGTCGTCAATCCCTAGCATTAGGTGCAACGATAGCTTAGTTATCACGCTGAGATTTTGACAGAGTCGACCGACTGGTTAGTCACTGACCACACGAAAAGAAAGAGCTTATTTATTAAATTCTAATGAGATACTTGGTCTTGCCTACTCGCGACCAAAGTTTGAATGGTTGGATTGTTGTTGCTTAAAATTGTATCCTCAAATCTTCCCTTTCAGTTAATTATAGGCATAATCATGTGACGTAGATAGAAGTCTATTTAGATTTAAAATAAATCGTCGTCTGCACAGTTGTATGACAGCTTTCTAATAAGTCAACTTTGACCGATCTCACGGATTCTATGTTGTAATTATCTTGTTTATTTCTAAGTATTTAAACTATGTACTTTCCTTTCCATGTTTATTTACGATTTACGGTCTTTTTTACCAACATCATAATCAGGCTATGAATATGTTCATACTTCTCAATTTCCCAAATGTGTAGTAGCACATTTGAGAGGCTGTCTTGTCTATGAGTATTTTTTTACCTTATCTAGTTTATTATATTTTTGTATTTACGTGTGTTCTGTGGCAATAAACCACTTTTCTTTTACTTTTTATGTCTGCTTATCATTTGTTTCTAAGACAAGTAAAATTGGAACTCTTGGAAAAGAGCATTATCAGCTAAAGGTGCGTCCACACTGGATAACATAACATGTTACAAAACGTAGTTATATAACATATTTCTATAGAGTGATGAGCAAGCTTAAATAATGTGGACGTGTTAGATAACAAATGTGTATGTGTTATGTTATAAAATCTGTGCGCACCCTAATGGGTAAGTGTTCTTGTTTTTTTTTCCTAACACAAGGTTGCCTTTAATTTTCTTTTTTTTATGATGGTCGATGTTAAACGGTTCCTGAAACTTACAAGTAAACGTACAAGAGATACAATTTGAGGCTCCAAATATATTGAATCAACTCTACTGCATCTCATTCCAAATTTCTATATTTAAATTAGGAAGGCAATCAATGACGTAATCCAATGATAACTTATAATTGGCTTGAACAAAATATCTTCCTTATCGCACACTCACCTTAATTCCGCGCATCCCTTTCTTAATCTAGATTACGGAAATATATAATTTCCGCCTGTCCAGGTGTCCTTGACCCTACAATTCCACCTGTTGAAGCTTGACCTCAAATCGGTCTAATCGATGGAATCGTTGCGAACGGGCCGGCGCCCGCGCAGCCGGGGTGCGGGGAGGGGAGGGGGGCGTCCAGTGCCCGTGATTTAATACCCCAGTCGCTAATTATGGCTTGTTCAAATTGTAGCTTTCTCACGGGCAAGACGGACCGGTTACACAGTAACCTTAACTTTTAAATCGAGTTATAACGTTTTTTTTTTCTAATTTTCTCATAAAATATGCTATTACATTTTTATTGGATTATAATTATAGAAATGATATGAAGGAAGTTATTAATATTAATTGGTTGGAATTAAGTTTTCTGTGTGCAATGCGTGTTTTCCTGCGAATGTTGTGAGTGCTAGCGATATCCAGATTTGTTATTATTTAAATTATTAATCAATTCCTGATCGTTGACCTGCCTGAGTTTTTTTGGCGGTGTCACTCAGCAGATTGGAGCCATAAAAGATCTACAAATGATTAGCTAAAAGAATTGTTTTTTGCAATTAAATATTAAAATTATTATTCAAGATTTTAAGTTTGAAATTTGTATATGCGCAATTAACCGGTTAAAAATAAATTGACTATGTCTAATACATACTCCGTATGTTTAAAAACCTCAAAAAAAAATCGCAGTGCAAATTTTTTTAACCAGCCCTTAAACCTCCGATTATTTTCGTACCATCGTATCTTAGACGCGACGATGCGCCTGTACCTTACTGCATTCGCTATACTTATTCTGTCTGCTCCAACCTGTTACCCGGTCAACCTTCGAGCTATGCCCCTCTCTCTCCCACACACGTAACCTTTCATACATCCCTCCCGCTCTAACGATCTCAGGTCAGGCCGAAGCACATTACAGTAATGATACTTAAACACATATTTAAGTAAAGATTCTTTTTCTCTTAAAAAGTTGTATGTCTGAGTGTGTAGTCTGGTATTTTATAATCTGTGGTGTAATTCTGCATTTTATTGAGATTGCAGGGCTTTTTAGTATTTTAATAGACTTGATTCAGGAGGGAGTCTGTTGATGATCACCTCTCTGTTGGGTCCCATTAAAGTGTACTAGTTATTGCCCGCGTCTTCGCTCGCGTTAATTTATAATTAGACAGTCATTAAGGGATAATTCAACCATGATTCGTGGCGCCATCTATTATCATAAGAACGTTATTTTAGTTTTCCTCCGGAACTTTTTTTCGGGATGAAAAGCACCCTATAATCGTTTCTGTACACCTGCCAACGTAAATGCGGATTTTAGTATTATTGGTTCAGTAGTTTAGGTGCGAGAAGGTAACAAACAAACTCACTTTTGCATTATACCATAATTTAGTTAGGATGGTTGGATAATGTGCTTTTGTTGGTAAGAAGGGTTGTGATGGTCACCTATCCACGGGCCAACCGCGAGAAGCGTAGCTTAACCTGGTCGATCGACCCGTGCGGCTGGTTTTACTTAGCCATAAGCCCTGTCCTCACCATTATAAACTTTCTAAAGAATAAATGAAATTGTATTTTGTTAGAGAATAGATGAAAGAAAGGGAAAATTTTCTCTAAAAGTAATTTAATATATTATTATCTTTAGTCTTTGGAGCGACAACTTAGGATGATGAAAGGGAAAACAGTCCCTAAAAGTAATATTATCTTTAACTACCTGTTAATTTGTGATATATGAATACCTTGGGTTAATTTGTGAAGTCAAGAATTTCACTTTTGCTTATACTTTATTTTAATTTTAATCTCTTTTCAAATTTGTTTCGCTGTCGTTTCAACTCTCGAACTCAACTTCGCTATCGTGTCAAACGCTGCTCTCTGGGTGAAGGGCAGTCTTGCATATCGTCAACGTGTGTGTAAACTGAAAAACAAAATAACACATGACGTGTCAAAATGATTATTCCTTATAACGAATTTAAAACCATGATTAATTAATTGCCAACAAATCGCATTTCAATTAATTAATTATTAATTCTATTGACGGTGTTAGTCGAAAGACTCGTTAGTTTTTCAAATTAAAATGCATGCATTACATTCAGAATATGGAAAACCAGCTGCTGCCAGCGGCTTCGCCTGGGTGGATATCCGAAATTATCCGAAGGGAACTTACTGGTGGGATAAAAATTCAATGTGTTAATCCAGGTCATAAACTACCTCTCTGGCAAATTTCATCCGCCTTTATACGAGTAATATTAGTGTGATTGAGTTACAGGCACAATTAAAAGGTATCTGCTGTAAGAAGTTCTTCCCAAGCCTGTAATGTTGGTAAGCGGGATTGTCCGAAAGGGTTACCGCTACCCCGGAACATAAAGGGCTACGGAAGGAACATGAATGGGTTTTATTCAGTAAGAGTCTGACACTCCCTTCCGCTCCACCTAGAGCGGGAGAAGTCATTGTATGATTTCCCACCCTCAAATAAAAAACGCATGTATGCTCTCTGTTGGGACCGGTCAACTTGAAACTGTAATTGCACTTTCTTCAAAAGGCTCTTCCAGACATGACCCTAGGGCACGCCACGATAGTGGCGATAAGGCCCATCTTTGAGGAGTGGCTAGGGAGGCAGTCACCTCATTCTGCGAAAAGTCATGCTCGCGAAGGAGGTGGCGGGATGTGAGAGAGAAAGATCCTACCGTCCCAGCCGCCGCGGGAGACGCCCCGGGCGTCGGGAGCCACGTGACGACTCCCGGCCACCGTAGGCGCGGGCCTGCGGGCGGTGAGTAATGGGTGACTCACCGTCCGATCAGCACCAGGCCCGTGCCGGACGACGCGTATATGTTCCACGCGCGCCTCAAAGAGATGTCAGCATATGAAGGGGCCCCTCAGGGCCAAGCCTGCCGGGTAAGCGGGATTGTCCGAAAGGGTTACCGCTACCCCGGAATATAAAGGGCTACGGAAGGAACATGGATGGGTTTTAGTCAGTAAGAGTCTGACACTCCCTTCCGCTCCACCCAGAGCGGGAGCAGTCATTGGATGATTTCCCAGCCTTAAAAAAAAAAAAACGCCTGTAATGTTCCCACTGCTGGGACACAGGACTCCTCTCTGTGCGAGGGAGTAATGACCTTACGATGTTTTCCTTCACCGTTTTGGTAGTCGCTCTACGTATTAATTGGGTAAAATATACTAGTATACAGGATCCAGGTGTATCCGGTAGACTGGAATCCGACCCTAAATAATTGAGAGAAGGCTAGGCAGATTGATTATTTTCCATCATCGTTGTGAGAGCAGTATTGATGAAATAATTTACACCAAGTAAAATGCCTGTCAAGGTTGGAACGACCTACAATTGGTAAATCACGGATGTTACCACGGGTTCCATCACAGCATGCAGTAGGTACGTATGCATATCTTCCTGCAGAGCGCTGCAAGAAGACGTAGTTAGTATTCAAAAGTCAGTATCGTACACTGAGAGCCATTAAAGTTGGCTAGGAACAGCAAAGTAAAAGATGTCGATAGTAGAAGAACAGATGCCAGCACATTAAGCTACCCCAATCTGTCAAATTTCTGTGACACACTTTCAACTTTATTGCAAAAGAATAAAGTTTATGTTCAATTGGGAATATTTGACAGTTTGGGACAGCTTGATGTGCTGGCGTCTATACATACTCTGATTAGTGTCACAGGCATACTCCAGCATGTCACACAGGTCGAGGAATGTTCTTTTCTCGTCGCCCATCTTGCCGCAAATCTGAATGGTGTCGTGAATGCAAGAGTCTGACTGTGAGCAGTACTGCTCCACCTTGTTCTGTGGAGTAAAATGCAAATGTTTATGAATGAAGAGTTTAGGTTTTAATATTATTAACTTGTTATTTTTTTTATGACGTAAAAAATGAAGACATCAGTGGATGAATGTGATATGTCGCAAAATTCTAAATTTGAGAAAATTTAAAAATTCATAGTTGCGCATAAACATTCTAAGATATTTCAAAACCCCTTAAATGTATTTATGAATTTATAAAATAGCCACAAACGTGGTTGTTTTAAGGTTTGAACACCATCATTTATGCATAGAACAGCGAAAACCTGAAAATGCGACGTATAACCTTCATCCATCAATCATTGAGACTGAAATACTTTGAAGAATCACGACACAGTTGTTTAAACAATTCTTACTTAATAATATAAGACGAAAGTTAGTCTGTCAACCCTCACTTTTCTCGCCTAAAACACAAAACCAATGGTTATGAAATTAATACTCTCGGTAAAGGACATTGGCTACTTTCGTCAAGGAAATATAGAGGTATGAAGAATAGGGTGTAAAGTTCACTCATCCACCAGAGAAAAGGGAGGATCATCCTACCAGACATGTGTTTTGTCTGGTGGGCTACTGCCCGATTATTGCTGTCGGGATATTTTATATGCAGGGTGAATCTCGAAAAAAAATCAGCCGTTCCCGAGTTATGTGAGCATAATGAAAAAGCTGTTTCTTTTTTCGTGATTTCAGTTTTTCTCTAAGTAAAAGTTGCTCATAATGATGAGTATAACTACTATAATGACCCCTTAAAATATTGGCAGTTAATTCAAATTCAGCCTGTATGCTAGTTGTGCGGTAAACTCAGCTTGCGCGATGCAGGATTTTCGTGATATTAGTATGACTTCAGTATTCCTGTGGCGATGTTGATGCCGCTAGAGATATGTGTATTTAAAAATGTCAAAATTCTGATGAAATCGCGAGCCTGTGTTGTAATAAAAAATATGAAAGGTCGGAAAATGTAAACATACTAACCGATGGAGTTGACATGTAGCTGGGAAGATGGCAGTTGACTTGAGATAAAATGTTGAACAGCAACAATATATCTGTAATGACAGTGTGTAAAATAGCCGTTAGAAGCCTAGATTAATAATGACTCGAACAAAAAAATAATAGTGCTAAAACGTGTAGACGTCATCTGGTTTAGACGTCATCGGGAGGAAGCCAGCATGTGTGAGAGATATTTCTCAACAGTACGTGAAGCTAAGTCAGAGGGCAGCATAAAAACTCTGACACCAGGTTAGTCACTAACCACCCGAAAAAAAAAAAGTAAGGAAAGATCTAGCGTAGCAGGCAAATTAATATTTTCAAAAGTATCTTTAATTCTCTACTAAGCCTACATTTGTAGTGGGCTCTTTCACACGTGAAGTTTTTTCTTAAAGTGCACTGAATTTTCAACTCTCAACCTTGAACCGAGCTTTGAAAATCGAATATAGACTATCCTTTGAGATTTAGCTCACACTCAGCGCTAAGTCAAATGTTGTAAATCCAGTGTGCGGTAAAAACAACATCGCGATGAAAAAGCGACCATACGGTCGGGATAACTAGCTAGGGGGCCTAGACTAAGTCGCATTTTCACTAACGATAGCGAAATTAGATAAATCCGAAATGTATGGAATTGGCATAAGCTTCCGAAATGTTACTACGTGATCAGTTTTCGATCGCTAAGTGCTATACAATGCCAAATTATGTAACGAACCTTGATCAATATTCCCATACAAATGTGTTGACAAGTGGTGTTTTGACAATCCGAATCGTTGCGATAACGAATTATTCGATCAACCATATGCGAAATCGTATCGACACGGAGCGATTGACACTTGTGTAAGCCCCCAGGTCAATTATTTTTCTTGTATATTAAAAACAGTAAAGTGAATGAATGATGTAAATAAAAATATGTTACTTTTACTTACAAAAAACAAATGTTTCAGTTATCTTTAGCCACATTCCGGTATCGCAAGAATGCTTGAATGATAACAATCCGCACAGTAATAGTTATGCGACCATAAACTAGTTAAAGACCAATGTTTGTTAGTTTTAGAACTGCCATTGTCAGGGGAGCACAACTGTTTAGAAACATTATTACTAGCATCTCGGATTATACAGGGTGAAATTGAATTCATGGGCGTTATTTTAAGGGGTCATTGTACTCATCATTATGAACAAATTTCACTATGGGAACAAATGTGAAATCGCGAAAAAAAACGCTGTTTCCTACATTTTGACGAATTATGCGAAGACGATGAATGAAACAACTTTTTTTTTTCGCGTTGTGCCCTTCGACTTGCATCTCGGATGACCTAAAGAATAACACTTATGTCGCTATCAATGTTGTCACCTATTGGGCTCATTCAATTTAATAACATCCCTAGAGTGGAGAAGCCCGGTTGATGTCATAGGCTCGTCGCCTTTTACGTGGGACTTAAGAACCCTTACGCACTGTAGACTGGTCACCGGTGACTGGCAGTCGTGTTTGCGTCGCCACTGCGCGGCGAGTCGTCGAGTCGCTCGAGCAACCGTTGACCAAGTGCGTAAACACCGATTTGAACTAATGTAAGTCACAACGGTCGCTGTCGACCAAGTCGCCGGCGACCAGTCGACAGTGGGTAATGACTCTTAATGTAACTGTCAAAATGTGGATCTTCTACTGACAGGTACACCTCTATTTAAACCTCGAAGGTTATAGGTGTGGTAGGTACATGTTATGTTATGTTGTAGAGAATAGCATATTTTTAAGGAGTTTCCTCCAACAAGAATAGGTTTAATTCAATTGCTGCTAACAGCTGAAAAGCCTTCTTAAGTCACAGCCATTGGTTCTCCCTTCTACATTCAGTAATCGATCTTCCTCATTCTTTACCTATCCCTGGTTCTGAGATATCCAACTTTCAAGAAGAGTAAAAATAGTTTTAAATCATTTTTATAACTTACCAACTAAATACATCAACAGCATGTCCAATGTGCTTGTTCGTGAGTGTAGGTATGTGTGTGGGAGAGTTACAGCTAAGGCTAAATAGTGACAAACAGATCAAAAAAATCAAAGATAAAACAAAAGAAAGAAGAACGAAGTATATTTTATTTAGGACACGCACAGGAATATAAAAAATACAATTAACAGTTTGATATAAGGGCAAAAAGATTAAAAAAAAACAAAAACCTGTTCAAGGCCGAAATGGCTCCTATCAGCATAATGCTGCGATATTTAAGAAATAAATAAATACCGCAGCGCTGGTATTCTGATAGGGCCCGCTGTGATGAAAGAAGGAAAGATATGATAGAAACGCTTTTCAGCAAGAGTCTACAAACAATTCTTGTTGAGCACTCCTGTTAAATATTGCACGTTCCACATAAGCTTCAATATTATGTGTGTGTTGTAATAATTTCCTGTCCCACAGCCATAGTTTAACTTAGCCAAAGTAAACCAAAGAGGTTATTGTTAACCTAGATCATTGTTGTTCGTTCGGCGAAGCGATCGTGCACACAATGATATTTAGAAAAGTTTTTACTAGTAAGTTTTTGATACTGTTTTTTGTTTTTGGTATAGTTTACCTACTTTCAAAGGACGTGGAGTAGCAGCCATTTAATTTTCCTTATCTTAGGCATAAAGTCGAACAACATCAATCGTTTTTCCTTTTGGTCCTGCAATATCTTCACTTAGCAGTGCAGTACAGCAGTATTATTATAATATAACTTCAAAGTGAGAATGACCATAATAATTATATAAATCTCTCTCTATGGGATAAACCTTGAAATCGAAAAAAATATGAGCTGTTCCATATATTTATGCAAACGTAACTCAATAAAATTTATGGAACAGCTCAAGTTTTTTTGCGCGATTTCAAGGTCATTAGGTAATTTCAGGGTTATTTTAATATCACTTTCCCACTGAAAGTAATATTGAAATAATTTTGCTAAAGGAGCCCGGTTAGCCCGCCAGTACTATTATGTCTTGTATATTCTTCGTAAGTTATAGAAATCCTTATACAAGTTTTTTTTTTGGAACGCTGTATGTATTCTGTAATTCTTTGGGAAAATAAGTGTAATTTTTTTAATATTGTTTCAGGTTTAGTAATTATTGGTTTAGCAGCAGAGGTATGGTCACACGTTGAAATAGAAGCTGAAGACTACTTTTTCCCTCTAGAACCGGTAAGCTACGAATAATTCTCGGTTTTAGTCAAATGCCCACCACGGTTTTGTTCTTTAAATTAGAAATAATGGTGTTTATACAACAATGGTGACATTAATTTAACACACATAATACGTTTTCACATTTTCGTTTCATGAAGACATCATTTTTCCATTAAACGTTATTTTTTAAAATATTAGACGATAGCATCTTTTATAGATCAACACAAGAACATTGACAAACATTTTAAAAGAGTAGCGGTGGAGTTTCTGGTCCATTCTGGTTCATACGAAACTACCTTTTGGAAGGGGCGACTAGAATCAATTCTATTTCTTGTTCATTTTGACGTTCAAAAGTGTCTTTCTTGTGCCTATTTGAAATAAATGATTTAACTTTGACAATAAATAAGACTGCAGCAGCACGTCATGACTGTGACAAGAAGGCTTCCACTCAGCATGATGCTGTGCTATAGGGTACCCACAGCATAGCGAGCGAAAAAAGGCGATAGCACACTCTTTATTATACAACGTGGCGCTACAATGGTGACATTAATTTAACACACATTATGTTTTCGCATTGTCGTTTCATGAAGATGATATATTGCCATTAAAGGTTATTGTTTCCGGATTAATTGAAAATATTACAATATAGCATCTTAGAGCATCCTGTACTTAAAGAACTGACGCGCAGTGGTTATTTGCGGTGGTCACGGATTGTAACATTCGCATCAATAAAATTAAAACGAATAAGCAATACTATTAGGTGATCTCGATTTTAGTTACTGTTTATTATTTAGTTTGTTTGATTTTTTTTTTCAATTTGCGGTTTATTTTAATCTATCCAAAATTTACTTGATTAAGTGGCACAAGCCCTACCCGTGTGGTAAATTAATGTCACTATTGTAGCGCCACGTTGTTATAAGCTCCACGATCCGCATCTCTTGACATAGTCTCTAAAAAAATAGCGCTAGGTCAAGAGTTTTCACGCCGGGAAACAAGAAAACTGTTTATGCTATCTGAAAAATGTTTAGAAACTTAGTTAAGGGTTGTTTTAATATTAACATTTGAGGTATTATTTGAAGCATAATGGAAAGTTTAAATGTACTAAGTGTGATAAATCGTAATCCTTGACTCATTTACGTATTATTTTTTTTTCATTAAAACAATTGAAATTTTTTTTCGTTTACCGTACAGGGCCAGTTAAAGACACATTTTCATTAATAATAGCGAAATTAGATAAATCCGATATGTATCGAATTGGTATAAACTTTCGAAATGTCGCAAGATGAATCGTTTTCGATCGCTAAGAATAGAAATAATAGAATAGAAATAAGTGCAATGTCAAATTGTGTAATGAAACTCGATCAATATTCCCAAACAAAAACGTTCTTGACAATCCGAATCGCTGAGATAACGAATTGTTCGATAAACAATTTTCGCAATCGAATCGACACGGAGCGATTGACACTTGTCTAGGCCCCCAGCTCAGATTCGCTCTCCTGATTTCAGTCGTTGCATGGATATCCTTTCTCATTTTTCACAATGATATTAGTTTTTTTTTTAATGTGCCAGGTAATAAATTTCTGCAAGATGGCCGACCAGTGCCAACACGACTTCGTGCCGATCTGCGGGCAGGACTCCCTCGGTATCACTAGAATGTTCAGCGACAACTGTGACCTATTTGAATATAACTGTGATGAGAAGAAACGTAAGTAGAACCAAGAATATTTCGACAAGATGAACAATTCTGTGTCTCAGAACACAAGGATAATAATTATGTTGATGTCGCCTAGGGGCGAAATACAGTGTGTTCGGTTAAATGAGGGAAATACTTGCAGGGGTTACTATACTCATGAAAATGAAGAACCTTGACTATGGAACTAGAGCTGAAATCATGAAAAAAAACAGCTCTTCATTTATGTTCGCATAATTCAAAAATGTATGGAACAGCTGATTTTTTTTTCACATTTCAGAGTTGGTCCCATGGAAAAAATTGTTGATTTTCATGAGTACTAAATAAACAACCTGAAAGTATGTCCCTCGTTTAACCTAAAACACTGTATATGCAGTTTTTGGCAAAATATTAACTTGACCGTGATGACATTAAATGTTCGCGTATTTTTGGGTAAACTAAAATGTAAATATTTTCAAACACTCACCAACCGCTGTTGAATGAATTTGATTACCTAACTGCGCTTTGACAGTTTGGTAACTAAATTCATTGCTTTCAGAAATGAAAGATTTTTGCAAGCTATCAAACATTCGGTTCTAATCCATGCGTCATGTTCGTGAACGGGCGCTGTCGGTAGAGACTGGTTATCTCTTAGCGGCCATGGCTTGTTTTAATTTAACTTTTGAACTTTTTTTTTTTACATTATTTTATATCAGATGCTTTCACCGTTCTGCATCGTTCTCACATGTATAATAATAATAATATGATCTATGTAACCAATATTTTGTAACCATATTTTGTTTAAAAGAGTGTCCATGGAGTTTCTTGCCCGTTCTTCTCCATAGGTACCTACTGCTTTGGAATGGGCATCTAGCTTCATCTCTCTGACTGACCGACACCTTGACAATTCAAAAGTGCCTGTAATTGGTTTATTTGAAATAAATACTTTGAGTTTGAGTTTGAGTTTGAGTTTGAGTTCTTGTATACGTGCCAATCTGCTCTCATAAACGACACGCATTATCATGAAGTACTAGCTGCTCCTGCGCGATTTTACCCGCTGCTCGGCTCCTATTGGTCGTAGCGTGATGTTACATAGCCTATAGCCTTTCTCAGTAAATGGACTATCCAACACAAAAATATTTTTTAAATTCGGACGAGTAGTTCCAGAGGTTAGCGCGTTCAAACAAACGAACTCTTCAGCTTTATAATATTAGTATAGATTACAAACATGAAAACGTAAATCATCTAATTTTCATTATTTGCAGAGTACCGACACGTGAAGATGGATGTATGTAAATACGAGGCGGCCGCCGCTGATCCCACGTTTTAGATATAATGTCGTTGTTATGTATATTTAAGTTATTTACACAAATAAGTGATAGTTAGTAATAAGAACTGCGCATAAGTTTAGGATAAAAATAAATATTTTATACGAAGTTTTGGCAACAATATTATCATTAGTTTTTCCGACAGATTCAACGTTTGTCTGCTATCAAAGACAGTTTTTAAATAGCAAGCGATTAAGGGCGAGTTTCACCAATGAAACTGAACGCAATCAGTTATGCTATTCTTTAACAATCTCACCGTGAAAATTTAGGTGAAGTGAGCTGTCAATCCCTAGTGTTAGGTGGACAGCCGTTCACTTCACGTTCATTTCACCAGTTTTCACGGCAGTGAGATTTTTACAGAATCGCCCATATACTCTGTTTAAAGGTTGTCAGTGTCAAGTATTTCAGTGGAATATTAGCACTGACGGGTATTTAATACGGCTTTGATGAGCTAATCGCGTTCAGTTTCATTGGTGAAATCAGCCCTAAGAGTTCTGTCAATATAGAAATAATTATCTTAATATTGAAATTTTCATTTTGTAAGCGAAAGAAAATATTTTTTTATGTTTCAAAGGTAGAAATAACACAGATTTACTTCTACAAAGTAAGTATATTTAAACAAACGGCAGGAGGTGACAGGAGCCGTGGATGTTGGTGCACAAACTCAAACACCGCGAAACGGTACAAAGGCAAACTTGACATGTGAAAATACACGAGACCCACGCCTACGACTCAGCAACGGATAACTTTGCAAATACATATAGTATATTCAGGTTGTAGTTTATAAAATAGAACATTTAAAAAAAATACGAGTAAACAATTTACTTATGGAATACTAAAAATTCAAATAAGACTATCAATCTGCCAAGCCTTTTTCCAACTATGTTGGGGTCGGCTTTCAGTCTAACAGGATACAGCTGAATACCAGTATTTTACATGGAGCGACTGCTTATCTGACCTCTACAACCCAGTAACTGGGTAATACGATACCCCTTGATAAGGCTGACTGTCAGATTTTCGGGCATCTGTTCTGTAACAACTGTCAAAGACGCACAAATGACAGCCGGGACCAACGGCTTAACGTGTTTTCCGAGGCACGGAAGAGTCCCGGAATGTAAACATGGTCACCCATCCACGGACCAACCCTGGCAAGCACTAGCTAGCTGATGTATTCAAATAAGATGATGATGATATTTAGAGTTAAATCGATCAGAATACATAACAGATACATATCCACATACTACATAGCAGTCAAAATCATAACCCTCTTTTATGCTTCGCCGTAGTCGGATAAAAAAATTAAGGGTTATGAAGAGAATGTAATATTACTGGTATTCAATTCCTCTAATAAAATCATAATAAAGTGGTCAACATTTCGAAAGATATTATACAAGAAATGCTGAAAAACATGATCTTTCTAATAAACGCGATGATAAATATTTTCCAACAAAATCGTCTTCAAACAGGAGCGGTGCGCGAGCGCAAACAACGGCACAAAAGCAAACTTATCATGTTTGACGTCACTGCCGACGCCTCTGTTACATATTCTAAGAATTACTTGTACAAATATATATGATGTAACTTAACGTAAGTGGACTGAGTTTCCAGTCTAATGGATCCTTAGAAAATATTTTTATTAACCATTTTATATTTGATTTCATCAATAGTTCGACATTTGAATTGGTTGAAGATTTTTTTTTTTGTGAAAAAAAAATGTTCTTTTTTCCGTAAGTTTTTTACTGGCGGCACGCAAAGAAGAAAGAGTTGGAGAATGAATTCTAATTTCAATGATAATAAATAAATAAAATCTTTTGGGAAGGCGTACATTTGATAGGTTGTTGAAATCATCAATGACCACTCCCGCTGTAGGTAGGGAAAGGAATATCAGACGCTTACTGACTAAAACCCATCCATGTTCCTTCCCTAGCCTTTTATGTTCCGGGGTAGCGGTAACCCTTTCGGACTGTCCCGCTGACCCGGCGGGCACCGGCCGAAACGTGTCATTGGTAAAATACGCCCTGGACGAGAGAAATCCCAAATTATCTGAACGAGAGTCTAGAAAGCTGCTACTAACCTACTAGCGTTAAAGATTACTCGCATAACCGTTAGACTTACATTAGGTCCTACGATTCTGATCATAAAGCTGAAAACAAACAGGTGTCACCTCGGTCGTACAGGTCGCGAAGGTCGCGAGATACGACAAAGGTTATAGCTGGCCTCAGTCGAGCTGACATACCACATCGTAACTGCCCCACACTATTGCAAAATCATAGATTTTAGTTGCACTCACTACCCCGGGTTCTCGATTGTATTGGTCCTTGAATGGGTGACCGTCTTTACATACCAAGACCCCTCTATGCCGCGGAAACCACGTTAAGCCGTCATCTTTGAGTTGTTACGGGAAGTCAGAAGCCCTGAAGTCTGACAACCAGTCTTTGACAACTGGGATGTGGAGGTCAGATAGGTAGTCAAAGCATACATAGCATAATCAGCCTATAATGTTCCCATTGCTAGGACACAGGCCTTCTTTCTTCGCTACACTTCTTCACTACATGTAAAATACTGGTACCTATTCAGCTGAATCCGGTTGGACTGGAAGTCAACCCCAACACGGGAGAAGTCTGGATGATGTTTAATGTTGTTTTTTTTTTATTTTATCGTTTTCAAATGTCTCAGACAGGTCTGATGATTATGTGCTTCAGTAGGTAACCGGCTGGCACATCAAGTTTTTGAAGAAGTCCGGGTTTGTAGAGTGGTTTTCTACGTCATTAACAAATGTGTGACAGTCCATTCTTTAGCCGAAATACGAAGTGAAAATTTTTTCCAATCGATTTTAAACTTAACAATCAATGTTGTAAGGTTTTGAGTATGAATGTGGATGACTTTATAAGTAGAGGAAGAATCTAAGAAACGAAGGATGGATTGTGTGTAAGATGATATTATGGCTAGAAAGGGAGCGACTACCGAGACGACTAATAGAGAAGTATGGAAGAAAAAGAAATGTTGCGCTAACCGCAAATAAATAGGGATAAGGGCAGGAGAATAATGATGAATCAACGTTTTAAGGTTTAAATACATTTGGAGAAGTTTGACAGTTTGCTATAACTTGACGCGCTGGTGACCGTACTATTTTAACACCCGGAAGTACCAAGTAAATATGTATTGACAAAATCTGCTAATTTTCAGGGCCAGCCTAACCTAGTCTCACAAACTATCCGCATAGCTAAACCACACTCATAGTAAGACCGCTAACTTTGCTCATGCGTCTTCATAAAGATAACAGTGGAGTGCTCTTGCGCACGTCCCATTACGCGTGCTCACAATGCTCAATTAATAACTCGGCAGATATCGGCTGTCTTCGGTTATGTTCGGGACGTCGAAACCACTCATTGTACACTGCTGATAAAATTGAAGAGTTAATTGGATGTTGAAGGCGAATTGTGATTGGTGGAAAGCTTGACTTAGCCGCTAGGTAATAACAGTTGGCGAAATACGCAAATATCGACGTTAACTTTACTGATAATATTGCTTATTAATATAACTAAATATAAAACGTTTGTGGTTGGAGCACTTCCATCGGTTCTTTTACATGTATGATTTAAAAGACACAACAATTTTCGCGGTCGCCATCTTGGATTTTAATTTTGACCAAATTCACACTTTCTCTCTAGTTGTGTCTCTGTCTAATACATATTATGATAAAAAGAGTGATAGAAAACTGCGTGAAGGAGTTCGCGTAACGCCTTTTCGTTACGTGACGATTTCTACTAGAAAACTCTAACCGCAAGCTGCGTTAAATCCCAAAAACCTCAAAAGCGTTCACTGAACACTTGATTATGAACAACTTTTATTATGGGAACACACTGAAACCACGAAAAAAATCAGCTGTTCGCTACAATTTGTTACACCAGTTTATACCTGACGACAATGCAATATTTTCAGCTAATAAAATATAAGATCATAATTGCAATAAAATATAACAAGTATTTGCAATATTTAAATCAAATAAATGTTTAAAATTGTAATAAAAATGACAACATTAAATAAACTTGCTTAGAGAGACCACCAGCAAAGCGGCGCGTGCGCAACGAATAACTCATTTATAAAGCGGATGTTTTAAAGTGTTCATTAAACTAGTCTTGGAATAAAGGAAGAGGATAATGTGTTCATTGAAATTACTCGGTATCATCAAAGGAAAATTAATCACATTTAATTTCATTATTTTCAATTGATAAAAAAAAATTGATCGATTATCAAATATAAAAACACGTCTGTTAGAATAGAAAATCGTTTTATACACATTTTAATCAAAATAAATGTTATAGGAAACGAAAGAAGAATCTATAAAATTTTACTATAGTTGACGAAAAAACCCTGAAGAAAAAAAGGCATTATGAGATTTCGATACAGAATAAGAAAATCGGTTGAGGTTTTTTTTAAGTTATCACCAAATGACTCGTCCCGCTCTGGGTGGAGCGGAAGGGAGTGTCAGACTTGAAAGCTCTTATAGACAATCCCGCTGAACCTGTTATAATTCTCAAAACACCAATCTCTTGGGCTGTGTCACAGTTAAATCCTCTTTGGCTCAGCCACGGAGGTTTTTATCAAAGGATCATGTAAGGATAGAAAAAAAAAATACAAAAAAATTAATCATAAAAATAAATGTTAAATTTTCCTTATACTAAAGAGTTAGAAGGCTGTATCGTAATAATCTTGTACAAGTAAATAATATATGTATTTACAAAATCATTAAAACAAAAAAAATAATCATAAAAATAAATGATAAATTTTCCTTATACTAAAGAGTTAGAAGGCTGTATCGTAATAATCTTGTACCTATTTGTCGCATTAAAACAAACCATAAGTACCGAGTCCCTGTTTTAAGATAAGATAAACAAAACTTAATGTTTGTGATAGCCAATGTATTTATTATTGTAACCTTTTTCTAAAGGTTAGCCGAAAGGTTAGAATAAAAGATTTTGCACAGTATACGGAGAAACGGGATTTTCATTTCATTGATTTTCATTTCTAAATTAATCTTAAGAGATTAGGCGGAGATAACGTTAAAAGGGTTTTGAAATGTTGTTCTACTGGCGTTTGGGATTTATTGATCTAAAATATTACTTCAAAGATATCGAGAATATTAGGTATTATTGTAGATACGACGACTTAGTCTTTCGACATTTTACGAAATCGAAGTGAAATTAAAATAGACGTTTTGTGTGTAACGGAAAATTGCCCGAAAAATTGTTCAACTGGAATGCTTTGTTCTAATCATAGAAATTGGTCGCATTTTAAGCAGATTAAAAAACGCACGTAAGCCACTTTTGATATAGTTTCCAGTTCCGTGTTGTAGTGTGCGTTTGTTTGCACAGATGTCGGCGCTCGCGCACCCGTCCCTATTACCATATATGTGATAATGCGGTTTGAGGAAAATGCCGAATTTGACTTAAAGCCGACCACGGGTGACATTGCTCTCCATGTGTTAAATTCAGTTTGACAAATCCACCTTCCCTCTCTTTAACACCATGTGAGACGGAGACAGCGATGTGTAGTTAGTGTCCCTGTTGACATAAGAGTTTGACTTGTGATCGGGTTACAGTTCTGTCAATATTTAAATGTCAAAAGGAAAGGTTATGTCAAAAATGAAGTTTCCTACAGTAGCGTTCACAATTATTATAAAACAGGTTTAACGAAAAAGTTTTGGTTCAATTTTGTAAGAGGATTTAATAAAATATAATAAGATTTAAATTACGTTTAAAGAGGATGTTAAATTAGCATATTATTATAATGGTAATTTTCAGACTAAGTACACAGTACTGTACAATGTTTTGTAACCGACGACGTCATCAAGTTTTTCATGTGTGGTCTAAAGTATAAAATACAGGCTTCTAAATTTATACTACTAACTCCCAAAATACAAGCTTGATTTAGTTAAGGACTTGTTTGATATATTATTTTTTAATTTTTTTGTTTTTGTGTTGTGCTTTATGTCTTGCTTTTTTTTCTTTTTCAGTGCGCTAATTACGTAGACTCTCTTTCTAAACGTGGATTTTTAAAATCATTGGCCTCTTTATTTGCAGCCGAGTGACTTAAATGTAAATTAGTATAGTAATGTAAGCAGTATTAGTAATACCTATGGTAAAGAACTTAGGAGCGTACCAGATTGGGAACTGCTTCCTATGTTTTTAAACAGATATTAATCATAATTAATTTTTTATCGCTCTCATAGTACGGTCGTCAACGAATCAAGTTATAACAAACTGTCAAAGGTCATTGTGCGTAATTTCTTCAAATGATTTTAAATCTTAAAACATTGTTACGTAAGTTCACAATCGATTGAGAAAAAATGATAGTTTGTTATAACCTGATGTGCAAGCGACTGCACAAAAAAACAACTTATGTATGAAATATTCCAGTGTTGTATACCGCTATACAACACTGGAATATTTCATTTAAAGAGAGTCAACTTAATTAGCGCACTGATCGAGCTGATAATCAGTTTGGCCATAGCCAGATGATAAAGCGCACTACATCCACCAGCCTGCTATGCTATGTAAATCGTTGTCACCCTCCTTTTGGTGAACTATTTTTTGGGTATCGCATTTTAGTACTCAAAGAATGTTAACCAAATAGGTACCAGTGGGCCTAGACAAGTGTAAATCGCTCCGTGTCGATTTGATTTCTAAAATTGTTGATGGAACAATTCGTTATTTCAGCGATTCGGATTGTCAAGAACGCCACTTGTCAACGCATTTGTATGGGAATATTGATCGAGTTTCCTTACACAATTCGACTAGCACTTAGCGATCGAAAACGACTGATCACGTGATATTTTGAAAACTTATGCCAATTCCATACATTTCGGATTTATCTAATTTCGTCATCGTTAATGAAAATGTGACTTTGTTTAGGCCGAACCGCCTCCGCTACCGCTCCCTCCTCTGCCCTAACCCAAACACAACAGCAAGGCGCTACCTCCTTGTACCAACACCGGTCCGCGTAAACACTGCGGTCGTCTTGTTAACCTAAAACGTTAACAAGGATCGACCAGCACTTAGCTGTGCAGTGTTAACTCGGTGGACAAAGCACGGATTTGTTTACAGCGCCTAGTTGCAGGGTTAAGTGGCCTAATTGTAGATAGAATGTCGGGTGTACGAGTGTACCTGGGACGACCTCGATGTTCCGACCCGTGGGCAGTTGTTGCAAATGCTAATGAGTCTTTTGGGAGTTGTCATTTGTTTAGTTGTAGTTGCTTCGTTTGAACCAATAAAGGCTTCGAAACGATATCTAAATTCAGTCATATTGAAATGACATTCTATTGGATAAAGCTTCCTTTAACTAAGGTTGTTTCGTGGCCATAGAGAGTTAGAATGGAGAGTAGGGAGGCTGATAATACAGCAGAGGGCCTCTATAAAGGGGTATTGTAGATAAAATGTCGGGTGTAGGATTGGATGGATTTAGTTTTTTCAATATGTTTGAACCGATATAGGCTTCGAAATGATATTTAAAATCAGTCATATTGAAATTAATTTGCTATTGGACAAAGCTTCCTATAACAAGGTTTGTTTTGTGGACAGAGAGAGATAGATGGAGATGTTGCATATTGTATTAATTAGTATTTTGGATGGTTATCCTGCTTAGAACCTTAGTTTTTATGTGACATCGATAAATGCCTGTTAAACATAATTCCTCATTTATAAGGTCAATGTTTTAATGATCAATTGATTATTGAACTACGGCCGTAGTTGTTGAGTTGTTTTTGTAATGTAACCTTTGACCTTAAACTGAACAAAATCAAACTGAACTAATGAAATCTATCCAAAGTTCATCGGGTACGAGGAATCATTATTTACATAGATCTTTATTCAGTAAAAAGGATATGGATACCGAAGTAATATTGGTTTTAGGGATCTGATTGAATACACGGATATTACGTCTTTTGTGAACTAGTGGTCGGATATTTTATTAATATAATACTCAATACTCAAATCTTTATTACATTCCATATGTATTACATAGATGGTGTAATCAAAATTATAAAAATAAAAAACCAATATGGACCCTGTCGGGCACAGCAACATTAGGAGAGAGGAAGAGGGCTAAGTAGCAATTCAATAATATGATTATATGTTATTGGATGTGTATGATATGTATAGTTATGTGTATATATTTTTAAAATCTTAGGTCTGTGTAACACATATATGTATGTAAATATAACTACATGAACAAATACGAATAAATTATAATAAGAGCACACTATACCTAATATTTGTATGACTCTTGCAAATAAGTCATGCAAATATCTGTTATAAAAATATTTTTGCATTGGTAAGTTAGTACGCTAATATGTCTATAATTTTCAGCGCCAGTGCAAAGGTCAATTCAAGAAATATGGATTTTTCATTGAGGTAACTAAAAAGATATGTAAGTATTGGTTGAATTATTTAATACGCATATATTAGTAATTAATCGGTGAAGGAAAACATCGTGAGGAAAGCAGTATGTCTCAGAGATATTTCTCAACAGCACGTGAGGCTAAGTCAGAGGCCCACCGGCAGCATAAAAACTCTGACACCAGGTTAGTCACTAACTACCTACACGAAAAGAAGAAAAAATAATTAATAATGGCTGGTCTTAGAATAATTTTTATGATTACTTCTTGCAATCACATCGCATCGGCGCATCTCGCCTGTCTGCATTCAGTTGAGAAGCACGTGGAATCCTTTAATTTTCAGTTATGTGTCAAAACAAAAACTAATAAAAACAGTTAATTTCCGCCGACAGGAGAACTGATGTTCAGAAAGGTGAGCTCTTCCGTCTCATTAAGTATACCTACTATTCTTCGTAGCCTTGTTTTTTAGCAATTTAATCAAATTTTGTAAGATTCTATATACTTTGCGGGAGCTAGAATCTAGCTGAATTATTTTATGACTCGTAATTTTGAGCTGCACTCAGGTATCTTCTTCTACAAAGGGAGTCGGATAAAAAGAACAACGTGTAAAGGGAGTCACAGTGTCATAACCCCTGTACATTATTTTTATTTGTTTGGAGACAACACACACAGACCAAACAGTCACACAATAGATTACAGCTTTATACGAATGTTCAACCAACAACGTTCTCCACAGTTATGCATAGATATACTGTAACGTTAACGGGGTGAAACGATCCTGTTTACTCTCGCTGTGCACACGTAAACAAACCCTTTTAATTAAGAGTGCAGCCAGGGGTATTCAATGGTGGACTTGTAGGTGTAGAGTCCCCCCTAGGGGGGGGCAGACTGTGGTATGACTGCGTCGATTTTATACGGTATCGTTCTAATAAATAGAGGAAAGTGACCAAATATGGAATACCGTTTTGATTTTCAGGCATAACTTTCACAAATTTTATAAATAAAATACTTTTTGTGGTAATTATTAACAATCATATATTTGCACTTAAGTTTGTAACAATTTTAGATTATTTTGTTCAGTTTGAGGTAAGAAAAATTTTCAAAAACTAAATAACGATAAAGGTACCTATATATGGAATAGGTACCCCAAATATGGAATACTGTAATCACTTTGAAAAATTAACCTTAACTTATAAGAGACTCTTTGAAAACTTTGGTATAATAAAGAAATTAACACAAATTATTTACAAAAATCGCAAATCCAGGTATCAAACTCTGGCCCAGCGCAATCATTATGTGCCCAGCGCCCATACATGAGGCACTTGATCCATGTTTCCCCATTAGTGTCATTCGAAAACAGCATACCACAGAAAATACACTCCGAATCTTCAGAGTCTGGAGCTGTACATCCTATCAAGGCATCGGGTTCGCTGTCTGTATCAAACAGCATCACCTCCTCATCATCTGAATCAGACATAGGCTTAGTCTTTTCTTTTGGTTTTTTTCTTTTGATTTCTTCTCATTCTGTTTTTTTGTTCTTGTTTTTTGCTAATTTATTTTCTTTTTCTTCTTTTTTCCTGTTTTTGTCTGTAAGGTCATTTTTATACGGTTTTTAAGGCTGGGAAATCATCCAATGACTGCTCCCGCTCTGGGTGGAGCGGAAGGGAGTGTCAGACTCTTACTGACTAAAACCCATCCATGTTCCTTCCGTAGCCCTTTATATTCCGGGGTAGCGGTAACCCTTTCGGACAATCCCGCTTACCCGGATTTTTTTTTTTATGCGGTGACGACGTGATTAAGTCAGCTGATACGTCACCGTGTCCAATTATGGAATAGTCCATAATTGGACACTGTGATCCGTCCATATTTGGATTTTCCAACTATTTCAAACTGATATTCACATATTTATATTTCAGAAAGTAATACTATCCAATACCGCTAAAACATACTAAAGAACATCTAAAGGGTCTCTAAAAGTTATAAAAACAATACTGTGTGCACTTTCTGTCCGAAATATAATTATTTTTTACGAACCTTAGAAAGTTTTGCGGCAGCGATAAAACAAAACACTGTCACTACGACGAAAGGGCTGGCTCGACTGACATGCTACAACTTGTACGCGTAAATGGGAGTAGAAAGAGACAGAAAATCACTGTTTATTGCGTGTGTGAGTTTGCATTTGAGAAAAATGGGGGTATTCCATATTATGGATACTATTCCATATTTGGTCACTTTCCTCTACTTAATACAGCTATGCTGTTCATCAGCGGGATTGTCTGAAAGGGTTACCGCTACCCCGCAACATAATAGACTCCCTTACGCTCCACACAGAGCGGTAGGGGCATTCGATGATTTCCGACCCTGAAAAAAAAATCTTTATTGTTCGGGAAAGTTCAATGAGGATTTAATGTTTTGCATTTTTCAGGAATTTTCCTTAAGAAAAACTTAATATTTTAAAAACATTGATCTGGCCTTGATCAATGTTTTTAAAATATTGAGTTTTTCTTTCAGGATAATTATAATGACGCAGATGACACGATTATTCTGTCATGTGTGGTTCACTTTCTGTTTCACTTTCACTGCGTCGTTAGTTTACCGGCCACAAGCACTACTGTTGAGCATGAAGTCCTGGGTAAGATTTCCAAGTCAAGCAAAGTGTTATTGAGTTTTTCTGTTGGTAAATTCCCAGTAGGAGCCCGGAATCTGGATTCCTGCCCGGTTGACGTATCTAAATCAAATAAATAAAAGCAAGCGGTCTACTCTTCACGTGATCAGAGGGCTGGATTATTTTTTGGTCAAAAAATTTGCATTGCCTCACAACGCGGCAATGCTGCCAGACTTTTGCCAACTTTTCGTGTTGACAGCAATGTGGACGAATTTTTTGACGCCCTTTGATTTTCCTCCCGTTTCATATACTTTTACATAACTATTATTAATATTTTAAGTCTTTTTAGGTATGTAAATAAATGAAATAAACAAATACCCTTTTACAATTTACCATAAACTAATAATATCTTTCTTTTATGCAAATATTAATACATAAACAACGAACACCAATATCGCACTGTGCAGTCCCACGGATTGACGCTCGTTAATTCTTAAGTCCACGTAATTAAAGATACGGCTGAAATAAATAAATGCATTAGACGAATGACTTACGATGCCTCGCGGAGTCGGCTAATAAAATAAATGAAGAGTCGGCACTGGGGAACCGAGTATGACGGTGGAGAAAGGAAAGTGGTGTAAGTCGTTTATGGTATTTTTGGTGTAAACGGTTGATATATTGGTGTAAATGGTTGATATATTGGTGTAACGGTGATAAAATATCGGTAAAACTAATTCAAAGTTGAAGATCACTTAGTTTTGTTGATATATTTAAGGTTATGGCTCGCATTTAAAACACTATTTCGCTTGATTATTGATGATGCATTTTTTTTTGAAAATTTCAATTTTAACTAGTTTCGTATAGTGTTTTGTCGGTTTCAGTCATTTACTTAGATTTACTTTTGCAATTTTTCATACGACCTTACGAAAGTTGATTGCAGCTATTTTGATCGCAAAAAATACACAGACTTATTTGAAAGTAGTCTTCTAAAAAATACTGTCAAATCATGTAGCACAAACAGAACAATAATTCCCGACTTACCACCACTTCATTTCGAGTGTGGTGCGCAAGAGTTGGTCCAAAGCAATTGATTAGCCGGCGCCCTTTGTGCGCCGCGCCGACGCTCACAACAATTTGCTCGCGGCCCGACCGCCCTAATTTTAATGGGCTTATAAAATTTATATTTAATGTATTTATCATGCGTTGGATTTGGATGGATGAGGCCGGTAGATGTCCTCTTTTCAGTGACTGTTAGGTTTGGGGAAATGTTAAGAAATGCGAATTAAAGTTCGAAGTAGTAGTAGAAGAAGAAGTATGTGTTGCTTGTGAATGTTTGAGAAATCTGGAGCAAGTGAGATAAAAAAAAATCTTCTCATGCTATTAGGTCACGTTTTCGTCGACCTAATGGTTTAAGAGACCAGTACTGACTTTCAGTCATCTAATGAAGAATAATTATTAATAAAATGATTTTTTAAAACTGAAATTGATGTTGCAGTTTCTAAAAAAGAGATTAACCTTCATAAATATGTTTTAGGTCAATTACATGTAATCATTATGATGTGGCCTCGGTACTAATCTAGCTGCTGATTTTCAGAACTAAACCACCATAAAAAAACAAAAATTTTAACTAAATAATACACACGGCATATAAACACCCATCTTCAACAGAAATACAACAAGAATTCAACGTGATTAATTTATAAAACATTTATGACGTCACCGCTGTCAATTCCTCAAGTTTCGTTCGTGTAATTGCTAAGCATACTATTGTTTTATTGTGGGTACACACGCGGTGCGCTTAAACGTATAGTTACGTCCGCAGTGTCTAGGTGGCATCCAATATGGTACGAACCTGGTTAGGAAACAACCTGTCCAGGTGAAGATGTAGCAATTATTTTATTTGATAAATAAATAGGTGATTTACATGTTTTGGTACACCACTTTTACCATTTTTATAATTTGTCATTGAAGAGCGGCGCCTCCTAGCACAGGTATATCTTTACTTAAAAGGAGGTCCCTATGTAAGATTTAATTTTACTGTAAAAGTTGTACATGTTACTGCAATAAACTTTTTGTATTTTGTATTTGTGTTTGTACATTTCAAACATTGGTAGAGTCTTTTAAATTATAAATGATGACGTCTTTGTTTTGGAGGGAAGTCATCAAATGACTCCTACCGCTCTGGGTGGAGCGGAAGGGAGTGTCAGACTCATACTGAATAAAACCCATCCATGTTCCTTCCTTAGCTCTTTATGTTCCGGGGTAGTAGTAACCCTTTCGGACAATCCCGTTTACCACTCCCAACTTTCAAAAATCAAAAGTCATTTATTCAAACTAGGCTGAAAATCAGCGCTTTTTGAAGGTCAAAGTTACATAAGACAGTACCCCAAAAACGCCCACCCTTCACCACTATGTTGGGGTTGGCTTCCAGTGTCCGGATGCAGCTGAATACTGGCTTAACATAAAACAAGTGCCTATCTGACCTCCACGAAGGCATTAAAAGATGACAATGTTAAATATAATATAATATTTTTAAGTAGTAAACATCGATCGTGCGGTTCATAGTCGTAAACTGTGGTACGTGGTAACGTTACAAAAATAAACTAACCTATTTTATAGAAAGAACTGAACTTTGCGTGTCAGTAACCGCTACCTTTAAAGCTAAGCGCACATATTAGCCGCAACACGTTTTAATGGAAATGGGTAACCCACACACTGCCATGAACACAGCTGTGTGTTTTCTGTTCTATCTCACAGTACCCTGCACACACATACGTGCTCAAAACATTTTGATCCATTCTAAGCCAGTGCCTGTAACACAATTATGTGTTTAATGTCCATTATATTGCAATGCGTGTTGAAGGCACTCAGTAGGGATTTTGCCGACACGTCGTATGCGTGTTGAAGGCACTGAGCTTAGAATTGCTATTCTAAGCCTGGCAAAAATGTGTTTGCGGTAGTGCAACCAACCTGTAGTGAGCGTTAGTTTATATTAAATGTAATAAAATGATGTAGGAGGATTTATGCAATGGGTTGCACCCGCCCATATCTGGGACAGCCTTTACACTGCAATATATCATATATTTCAATTTCCACGACTCGTATGTACTAGTGTCTAAGTCAAAGTAAAATCATTTGTTTCCAATAGGCATAGAAGAGGCAGATATTTTGAAGTACAAAAACAATTGGATTCTATTAGCCCCTTTCCAAAAGGGAGTATCGTAACAAGAAGAATGGGGCATGAAACTTCACTGTTAGTCTATTAAAATGTTTTGCAAAATTTTACACCAACCCACATCAAACTATCCCTAACTGTAAAATTTTCCCAATTAAAATAAACCTTAGGTCTTTGCAATAAAGTTGAAATATGTACTATCAAAGAAATTTATCAGATTGAGGTAACTTGATGTGCTGGCCTCTGTTCTTATACCTATATTTTATTTGACCCCTATTTGGAATAGCTCTACCAAAGCATTTTCTCGGGAAAAATCCATTCAAGGAATCCGTAATCCTAGGAATTTACTCATTAATGTTGCTTTAGATCCCGGCAAAATACCACGAAAAGCCTTTCAAAGCGACTACCTAACCTCATAACTTTACACTGGCAGGTCAGGGTAGATTGTACAAACCAGTTTCTTTCTTAGAAACATGAATAGTAACAAAAAATCAATAAGAGTAACCTTTTCCCAACTATGTTGGGGTCGGCTTCCAGTCTAACCTGGCGCAGTTTAATACTCGTACCAGTATTTTACTTGGAGCTACTGCAGATTTGACCTAAGATACCCCTTTTTAAGACTGACTTTCAGACCATCGAGCTTTTGACGAGCCGTAAAGACTGCCAAAGATAAACGAAAGACAACCAGGATCATCGGTTTAACATGCTTTTCGAAGCACGGTCGAGTCTCCGCATGTAAAGAAGGTCACCCATCCACGACCAACCTTGGCAAGCGCAGCTTAACCTAGCGGATCGACCCGTGCGGCTGTTATTACTTAGCCACGAGTTCCTCACATAGAGTAGTAACATTACCGAAATCAAATTAATGAACGGTAACTACACATCTATAGCCTAATGGTCACCCATCCACGACCAACCCCGGCAAGCGCAGCTTAACCTTGAGAATCGACCCGTGCGGTTGTATTACTTAGCCAGGAGCTTCTCACATAGACTAGTAACGGCATCGAAATCGGATTAATGAACTGCAACTCCACATATAAAGCCTAGGTTTAATCTGAAGATTAATTTTATGAAATGCGAAGCTCCAAAATCAATTGGAAGTCGCGCGGGCGGAAAATTAAGGCACAGCTAACGACGCAGTTTTCAGCAAACTGTATTGTTAGCACAAAATTGTTTCGAAAAACCTTGACCTAGAAATCTAGGTTGACTAGAAACAACACTATGTAGACATCAGCCGTTTTCAACCAAGAATGGACGACCCTCTCCATGTTTAAGGGTCGTAAATCCTGTAAAAGGGTTTTATGTTTCAGGGATACACAGCAGTGTCCCTTTTTTGCAAATAAACAAAACCTGATTAGTAAGTATGGCTGACCACTCTTGATAAAGCCTCCTGTCGGTTAGTAAATATTTAGTGGATATGGAAGGCTAATGCTGGCATTTTTAGGGTTCCGCAGCCATATGGTAAAAACTGTAAATTTTGTAAATATGTCCGGCTGTGCGTCTATCCGCCATCGCGTCTATTAGCCATTTTGCTGGAGAAAATTGCAACAAGAACGATGAAAATTGGAAAGAGGTCTATTCTATGCATCGCTAAACAATGGTGCAATAAAATTCTGAAAATAATAATTACAAGTGACGTTATACAGGTAATTTACCCAAACGCGTGTGAGATATTGTCGGGTCTTATAATTAAATTATTATTTATCATTAAGGATTATGATTGTATCTAAGTAACTGCTAGCGCAACGATTACAACTGCAGTTTGTTTGTCAATATATAAAACTTTGTTTGTCATAGTTATTTCTTGCAATTCCATAAATATTTAAAACTTATTTTGTGGTCGACAAAATTTTAGAAATACCATAAAATATATTATTGCGGCGGGTAAAATCATACTGTGCCTAATTACGGAACACTGTGCGTGGTTCGACTCACACTTCACAGGAATTTTACAACTTCTTTCTTGGAAACGGATTTTCAAAGTTCTTTGATAGTTTTTCAACTTTATTACAAAAACATAACATTAATTTTCAATTGGAAAAATTGACAGTTTGGGATAGCTTGATGTGATGGCGTCTGTACATTACAAGTTAGTTGTATTTAGCTTAAAAATTAAAGAAACTGTTATCCTCTACTGTCCCCCTTTTTATCTTATTTACAAAAAAGTTGATAGTTGATATACAAACACCTGAATAATATGATACAAAACATACAACAAAACATCGACCTTGACTCAAAGTAATTATCCGTTCATTGCTAAGCTCATTAAATAAGCGGTCATACAATGGCGCACATTCCCTCAACGATTTGCGCATACCCTGATTAAAAAAAACCTTTAAACAAAATATAATAGTATAAACTACATCAGCGCATATTTTTTTCCATTCATGTGTCTAACTGCGACATACAACTACACTTAAGGGGTTGAACGAGAGAAAAGAGATTCAACGAAGGGTTGTAAACATATTCTCAATGATCTTCGCATCAATGTATCCTGCAAGGTATCTACGTAGGGGGTGGTTCATTGATAGGGTGGTAAATGCGACACGTGCAACGGGGCCCGGACCTACCCCACAAGTGGGAGAAATCAATGGGGGTGCACACACGCAGTGGCTCGCGCATGCGTAAAGAAAAGCTCTTTGAAGTACTGGTGGAGACAAAAGTTGTTTGTACATTTTCTTTGATATAAATGAGAGTTCTGTTCAATGCATGGCTATGTGTTAACAATACGATACCTCATGTTTAAGTTCACTTAAAAGACGTCTGGTCGCTTATGGCTAGTAAATAATTACCGCCAATGACATATGTGGCTGTTTACTTTTTTTGGTAATGCTTTCGTCATGCGTTGTTAATTTGACTAAAAGCCATATTCATATTCCCAGCAAAATATAATGTCTTATAAATTATGGGGTTTTCAGGAAAAAGTGAACGTTAGGTACAGACGCCAGCACATCAAGCTATCCCTATCTGTAAAATTTTCTCAATTAAAAATGAACCTTATATCTTTGCAATAAAGTTGAAATACTATCAAAGAAATTTGACAGATTGTAGTAACTTGATGTGCTGGCCTCTGTACATTAAGAGCATAATAACTATATTAAGTGAGTTAATAGCAACCCAAAAAACCAACAAAGTCGTATAAATCACGCGATTTTTTCATTCATTTTATTGAAATAATTAGTCACAACCCATTTCCACGATAAATACTCAAGAACTGTACGAAAAATCGAATATCTCTCCTTTTACAGACAAACGCTACATCTTTATAATACCTAAAATGAAAAACTTAGCTATCATGCCAAAAAGCTCGCTAGAAAGTGTTTTGCTCGCGACGTTACTGCGGCCGATACCAGTCGCACTTTGCGCCAACACCGCTGCTGAAAGCCCGCCTGAACGCTGAAAGCACGCGCTGAAATAATTAAATTAAACGCGTTATTATTTAATTGATTCGTTGAATTTAAGTGAGTGTGAAGACGAGAACATGTAAGTTGAATTTTTCATTGATTTTGAATTTCATTTTTAGAAAGTAGATTTTCAGTTGTTTTATTTTTCGTTCGCCTGCAGTGTTGTTTGTGAAAATTGCGGTTTTGATGTCATCTCAGTGTTGCTTTTGGTTAAAATTGTATGTCGATTCTAATATCAAATTTGGAACAAGCCGGTAAAACTAACAAAGTATTTTTTTTTTCTGACATTAACATAATTTTGTATGAATTATTTTTTTAACGCAATACTGACAGTGTGAAACATATTAAACGATGTACCTACATGCATACCTATCTTCTTTACCAATCGACTAATGAAATGCTTTTCGTGTTTGTCGAAGCAACAGTTTTCGAGTTATAGCTAAATGTAATAGCGAGCAAACGTAGTGTATGTACTTTCTGTAAAGAACCTATACTGTCGTAGTATTTAGAAATCGATTTGAAACTAAACTTCAATTCTTCTTCTTTTCGTGTGGTTAGTGACTAACCTGGTTTTAGACTTTTTATGCTACCCATGGACCTCTGACTTAGCTTCACATGCTGTTGAGAAATATCTCTCAAGCATGCTGGTTTCCTCACGCTGTTTTCCTTCACCGATTTTTAAGCAAGTGTTAATTGTACAATACGCACATGAATTCGTAAAATCAGAGGTGCGTGTCTGGGGTTCGAACTGGAGACCTATGACTTGGCAGTCCGACGGTCACACCATTAGGCTATCACTGCTATAGCGGCTGTGGTTACTTGAATTTAGTAATATTGATTTCAATACTTTCAGTTAATGAACTGGCCGAAATTATAATATCCTGAAATAGTTTTCTTGCAGTAAAATAGGCTTTAATAGCAGCTTTATTTACTTTCAGTTAGAAATAGTTTTAAAAAAACTGTTACTTATGTTTTTGCAATCTTACTTAATGACCTAGATAATATTATTGTATAAGCGGAAACTGGAACATAGCCATTTTTATTGGCCTGAGTCCAATAAGTTAAAGATAACATATCCAAAGAAAAAAATCTTTTTAGACGTTATAATTTTACCGTTGGCACGGGCCTGCGGACGGTGAGTAATGGGTAGCTCACCATCCGATCAGGACCAGTACGTCGATTCTCACCGTGGAAACTTAGGTGAAAAAAGCGTGAAGTGATTACTCGTTTCACCTAATGCTAGGGATTGACACAATTGACAGCTAACTTCACCAACGTTTTCAAGGTGAGATTTTAACTGAATAGCACTACAGGCCCCTGCCGACGCGTACGTGTTCCACGCGCGCCTCAAAGAGATGTCAGCATGAAGGAAAGGGCCCGTCAGGACCGAAGCCTGCCGGGTCAGCGGGGTTGTCCGAAAGAGTTACCCCGGAACATAAAACGCTAAGGATAACATGGATGGGTGTAAGTCAGTTAGAGTCTGTCACTCTCTTCCGCTCCACCCAGAGCGGGAGGGGTCAATTGATGACCCTCAAAAAAAAAAAACGTCATAATTTATGATAAAAAAAAATTTACTATCTTGTTCCAGAAAAAGAAAGAATTTTAAATTAATACTTTTTAAAAGGATCTTTTCCGTATTCAGTGTGCGTTCATTCCTGTAAACGAAAGATAAGCTTTGACTTGACTCCGCAAAGTCTTTGGCCATAAAAGTTGCTTACATTTTGATTAGCTTGTAGTAACGACGAAGTTCCTCGGAAGTAGGCTTATTAAAATTTATCGTGTGGCACTTTTCACACTCGTACTTTTATGGACTTGGTAGAGTGGGTACTTCATTTACGTAGGGTATTAATCTTTGGTAATTCTTTTCTAAAAATGGCTGCGTGGTTAAAGAAAATGTTTTTCATATCTACTCGAGTGTACCTGACTCTGAGCTTGGAAAGATTATGGAAAGATATTGCTGTCGTAAAGTGTGAATGAACGACGAAGAAAATGAGGTCTTCGTCAGACCTCCATTCTTAACGATAATTAAATGATAAATAGGTTTTCACAAACACTTTTAAACGTCAATTATTTTGTTTAAAACTACATGAGGTCGGCGTTTTCCATCTGACTACTCTCTTCTGGAAGGGGCGACTAGAATCAACTGAAATAAATGATTTGACTTTGACTTTGGTTTAAACAAAACTAGCGAAATGTGGATATACCTCTGCCTAACCCTTCGGATAAACAAGACGTGTTGTTATGTTATGTTTATAAAAGGGCTCCGCAGAGCAGCAAATGTATTACACTGAAGCAGAACTGTTGACGATACCATTAAATTAATAAAACAGCTAACTTATAAATGTTACATTTATTACTTACACAGGGTGAAATTGAATTCATTGGCATTATTTTAAGGGGTTCATAATGTTCATAATTATGAGTAGGTACAATGACCCCATAAAAGAATGCCCATTGCCCATGAGTTCGATTTCACCCTGTATACATGAAAAAATGCGCTTAAAAAGCCGTTACGAGCGATAAAAGCCCTGTTTTTCACTTCATTAATAACTAATTGCCATGCATACAGTCACGGCATTCGATACAACATTCCATACCATTAGCGCCAGCCCCAATTGCCGTGATGATGACGTCTGGCACACTGCCATCTTTTCCTATCGATTGATCACCAGACCAGCTATTATGTTATACTAACTGATACCCGCTACTACATGCGCTGGTATTTTGTATTATATCATTTTTATTTAGGATGAAAAGTAGCCTAGAACCAATGTGAAAAGAACGCAGGCTACAGTGGCTTTAACGGGATTGTCCGAAAGGGTTACCGCTCCACCGGAACATAATGGGCTAAGGAAGGAACATGGATGGGTTTTAGTCAGTAAGAGTCTGACACTCCCTTTCACTCCACCCATAGCGGGAGAAGTCATTTGATAATTGATCTCATACCCTCAAAAAAAAGGCTGCAGTGGTTACAGTACTGTAGAGTAACTACAGTGACTAACCTGGTGTCAGAGTTTTTCTACACATGGACCTCTGACTTAACTTTACATGCCGTTGAGAAATATCTATCAGGCATGTCATTTTGTCACATGTTATCAAGATATACTTTTACAAAACGCACATTAAAAAAAGTCAGAGGTGCCTTTTTTTTTTTTCAAGGCTGGGAAATCATCTAATGACTTCTCCCGCTCTGGGTGGAGCGGAAGGGAGTGTCAGACTCTTACTGACTAAAACCCATCCATGTTCTTTCCATCCTTTTATGTTCCGGGGTAGCGTAACCCTTTCGGACAATCCCGCTTACCCGGCAGGCTTGGCCCTGAGGGGCCCCTTCATATGCTGACATCTCTTTGAGGCGCGCGTGAAACATATGCGCGCCGTCCGGCACGGGCCTGGAGCTGATCTGACGGTGAGTCACCCATTACTCACCGTCCGGAGGCCCGCGCCTACGGTGGCCGGGAGTCGTCACGTGGCTCCCGACGCCCGGGGCGTCTCCCGCGGCGGCTGGGACGGGAGGACCTTTCTCTCTCCCATCCCGCCACCTCCTTCGCGAGCATGACTTTTTCGCAGAAGGAGGTGACTGACTCCCACTCCCTCTCGCCCCGGACCATGGCTTGCACCAGGGCCGGGCACGAGAGATCGCCGCCGGCGATCGCCTCTACGAGGACACGGCGGTGCTCCGCCCAAGCGGGGCAGGTTTGCTCCGTGTGCTCTACCGTGTCCTCTGGACGATCCACGCAGTGGTGGAACCTCCCGAAACATCCATGTCCGGTGAGAACCTGCGTCAGGCGGTAGGTGAGGGCGCCGTGACGCCTCTCTAGCCACTCCTCAAAGGGTGGCCTTACCGCCACTATCGTGGCGTGCCCTAGTCAGAGGTGCCTTGGGTTCGAACTCGAGACATAAGACCTGTCAGTCCGACGGTCACAACACTAGGCTATCAGTGCTTTCATAACAATAAGTTCAGTAGTTTTGGAATAACGAAGTGACAGACAGACATACATTAAAACAAAGTAACTTTCGCATTTATATTATTGGTAGGAAAGTATTGTGCATAAAACAGTATTATACGATCGATAAAGTTTCAAGGTTGAAGCGTTTCGAACCAAGTGCGAGTTACGTGTATTAAAGAAGCTTAACGTTAAGCATAATCAGCCTATAATTTTCCCACTGCTGGGCTAGAAGCCTTGGTGAGTGAGTGGGCCATGATCAACCAGACGTGCCCAATGTGGGTTGATAGTTGTCACATGTCTTCGAATGATTGGTTCTAAGGTATGCGATGTAGGAGCTCGTGGCTGAGTACTAACAGCCGCACAGGTCCATCCATCAGGTTAAGCTACGCTTTCCGGGGTTGGCAGTGTATGGGTGACCATCTTTACTTTACATACCGAGACTCCTCCGTGCCTCGGAAAATACGTTAAGCCGTTGGTCCCGGCTGTCATTTGTGCATCTTTGACAGTCGTTACGGGTCGTCAGAAGCCCGAAAATCTGACACCCAGTCTTTCCAAGGGGTTCGTATTGCCCAGTTACTGGGTTGTGGCGGTCAGATAGGCAGTCGCTCCATGTAAAAAACTGGTATTCAGCTGCATCTGGTTAGATTGGAAGCTGATTCCAACTTAGTTGGGAAAAGGCTAGGCAGGTGATGATATGCCGGTTCCCTCACGATGTTATCCGTCACTATTTTGAGGGCAGGATGATGAAATTAAACACACAAAGTAAAGGGCCTGTCTGGGTACTCGTAAATTAGGGCCGGTACCACTGAGCCACTGCTCAATTGAAGAAACTGATATTTTATTCAGCAAAGTTTATTTTCTCTAGCTGTGACGGTGGCTTTGGCATTTGTCGCAAAGGCCAATACAAACATTGCCCCAATTTATTGTTGCATGAAATTGGCTTTATGGTAAAAATCTGGACTTTCAAAGAAACAGTAACCCTGAAGTTTGTTTCAGCGTATCTCTTCAGAACTTTTTAAGGAATTCATAAGCAAATTAATTATGATGAATTTAATTTAATATTACTCTTTTTTCCTCCTTATTAGAATAATTTAGTTATACATATTATTATTAGCGTCCTTTTTATGTTTTCCACGAAAATATTTAGATAAAGAGATTCCAAATGTTTTTATATACTTGTTGAATAACAATGTAATGAGTAATCTACTTTGTACAGAAGGTTCATACTATATTGGCGTGACGACCTGGCGTAAGTTTCGCGCCAAGCCAGCACATCAAGCAATCCCACACTGTCAAATATTTCCAATTCAACATGAACCTTATGCCTTTGTAATAAGGTTGAAGATCTATCAAAGAAATTTGACAGATCGGGGTTGCTTGATGTAACTACCTAAACTATTTTTGCTCCAAGAAAACCTTAAAACTTAAAACTGATTAAACGATTAAGATACGAACTAAGTTGAAGGTACTTTCAAGTTGAACAATGTTATCATGCTGTGACTCAAATTACTTAAACTTAATATTTGAGAATAAAAACTTTGCTGAATTACAAGGACGTTTTATAGTTTTATCTGTTAATTTACTTTACATTAAACCTTATAAAACATCAATATGAACCAAGTAACGGTAAAATAAAAAAGCTTTTTATAAAAGCTTAATTAGTTTTCGTTTAATTAATTCGTAGCGTGGTTAGACGGCAAGGTCGGAAGATAAATTACATGATATTAATTATTCTGTAGAAACAAGGTAGCGGTGACAACAGGAGCTGAGATTTCAGCACCGCAGTGATTACCTTGCTTAGGGTTGGATCTTTCCCAACTTAAAATACAAATGAAATTTGAAAAAAAAAAACTCTCTAATGAACCTTTCTTGTCGATTTTCTTTGCCTAGGAAGGAAGTTAACAGTGTAATAGCGACTGATTAGATATGACAATATAGGGCTGTACATAAAAAAATTACGACCGCCTTTGAAAAACACACTTTAAAGTGAAAATATCTCAAAAATTGAAAGTAACTTAAAAACTGCCCAAGCAAAGTTAATACAACAAAACCACCGCTTACATTGACGAAAAAAAAACATAGGTACAAACAATTGACGAAAATTCCGACATACATACACATAAAAAATACATACCTACAGACGAATACTGAACTTTTCTTTTAGCAGTTTAAAACGACATTCTGCACCGATTTATGTAAAGGCAGAAGAAGGAGAATAAAATTAAGTGAATTTCAATATTTAAAAAAAAACATTTAAGCAGATTTATTTGGGGAATGGAACCGGCGAGAGATGTCGTGCGGTGTCCCGCAGGGATCGGTTCTGGGGCCGTTCCTGTGGGACATCGGTTACGACTGGGTGCTGCGGGCCGACCTCCCAGACGGCGTCAGCGTAGTTTGCTACGCTGACGACACGCTGGTCCTGGCGCAGGGGAGGTCGCATCAGGCGGCGGCCGACGCGATGACACGCGGGGTTGCGATAGTCGTTGAGAGGATCCGGCAGTTGGGTCTCGAGGTGGCATTGCACAAATCCGAGGCCATGTCCTTTCATGGGCCTCGGAATAGGCCACCATCGGGATCCCAACTTACGGTAGGAGGGGTTCACATCGGCGTCGAGACCACGATGAAATACCTGGGTCTGGTCCTCGACAGCCGATGGAATTTCGTGGAGCACTTCCGACGTTTGGCCCCCAAGCTGGAACGGACTGGGGCCGCCTTAAAGCGGCTCTTGCCCAATCTGAGGGGGCCAAACGCCTCCTGCCGGAGGCTTTACGCGGGAGTCGTGCGGTCCATGGCCCTATACGGGGCCCCGGTGTGGGCGCGTTCATTGCGGCGACGAGCCGCTCACTATCTGAACGCGCCCCAAAAGGTGGTAGCCATTCGGCTAATCCGGGGGTACCGCACGATCTCGGGCGAGGCGGCAAGCCTCCTTGCCGGACTGCCGCCGTGGGATCTGGAGGCGATAGTCCTCGCGCGCCTGTTCGAGTGGCGCGCGGAGGCACTAAGCCGGGGGGAAACTCCGTTTCCGCAGCAAATTGCGGCGGAGCGGACGGACCTCCGGCGCGATCTCATGGCGGCCTGGAATCAGCGACTGTCGCAACCCAGCGCAGGGCACGCCACGATAGTGGCGGTAAGGCCCCTCTTTGAGGAGTGGCTAGAGAGGCGTCACGGCGCCCTCACCTTTCGCCTGACGCAGGTCCTCACCGGACATGGATGTTTCGGGAGGTTCCTGCACATCATCAGGCGGGAGGAAACGCCCGGGTGTCACCACTGCGAGGATCGCCCAGAGGACACGGTAGAGCACACGGTGCAAACCTGCCCCGCATGGGCAGAGCACCGCCGTGTCCTCGTAGAGGCGATCGGCGGCGGCGACCTCTCGCGCCCGGCCCTGGTGCAAGCCATGGTCCGGGGCGAGAGGGAGTGGGAGGCAGTCACCTCCTTCTGCGAAAAAGTTATGCTCGCGAAGGAGGTGGCGGGATGGGAGAGAGAAAGGTCCTCCCGTCCCAGCCGCCGCGGGAGACGCTCCGGGCGTCGGGAGCCACGTGACGACTCCCGGCCACCGTAGGCGCGGGCCTGCGGGCGGTGAGTAATGGGTGACTCACCGTCCGATCAGCACCAGACCCGTGCCGTACGGCGCGTATATGTTCCACGCGCGCCTCAAAGAGATGTCAGCATATGAAGGGGCCCCTCAGGGCCAAGCCTGCCGGGTAAGCGGGATTGTCCGAAAGGGTTACCGCTACCCCGGAACATAAAGGGCTACGGAAGGAACATGGATGGGTTTTAGTCAGTAAGAGTCTGACACTCCCTTCCGCTCCACCCAGAGCGGGAGCAGTCATTGGATGATTTCCCAGCCTTAAAAAAAAAAAAAAAAAAAGCAGATTTATTTCTCCATTCTCTTAACCGACTAAGAAGCCAGGTGGGCAGCTGCAGGCACAACTTAGTCAGGTGGGGGTACTCCGATGAGACACAGTGCGACTGTGGCCCTACACCACAAACAATATTCATTCTTGTCATGCTATGTACATATGTTAAAACAACCTGCAGGTGTTATGCTATGGAAGATCTTTGCGGGGCCAGCGCTAGCGCTACCAAAGTAACTGAATACTGGCCGAATTTTATTTAAAAAGACAATCATTGATACGACGAAGAAGAAGTAGAAGTTCTACCTATTTCTAGATCAGCATTTTCAGCGGTAGTTGTTTACCCGTTTCCACTGCGGTGTATTTACGTAAGATTGTAGACATCGAGCATAAAGCTCTCCCCAAAGTTAACACTTGGCAAGTTTTCAAACCTCTAAATTACCTTGGAATATTATCTTACATCCGCGCGACTGTTACCGTAAGTGGCTCGTGTAACTGACGAAGATAAACGAGCTTTTCCGAATTATTACGAACCTTTTTCATACACATCATTCTATCCACTTACCTGATTTCTTATTATTATATAGAATAAGGATTATTTACCGACTTGTTTTTTACCTTGCCTTGAAATCAATTGAAAGAATATTGGTTTCGGTCGAAAATTGGCAGGCGTCAGTTATGTTTGTGCCAGAATTGTTTTTTGAAATGGAGGAAGAATAGATCGAACCGTGATTGGTCGGCTTCTTTTTTGAAGAATAAAACTGGAATTGTAGTTTATTAGTTTGATTGGCATTAGGAATCGGCATTGTCAACGTAGCTCAATGCTGCTAGCCTTTTGGGAACTTTTCCTGTTGTTCTTTAATTTTATTTATCATCGTATAATTATGGTTTGCATTTGAATCTTTGGTTAACAAACGTAATTCTTATGTATACTCACTTAAATACAGATCAACGTGGCTGAAGTAAATAAATAAATAAAAAGTTAACTTTAGATTGTTTGAGTTAAGTTGTATTAATCGGTTCACCAGCGATTTTGTCAACGTTTGTGCGTAAACTAACTTCAACCATATTATGTGAGACCCGAAGGGACGTAGTTAAAAAAATAAAGGCGCCTTTTCATCTTCTGAGGACCTTCATATCTTTCTTTTGAAAGCTGGTTCTAAAACTGAGTAGATAGCTAATATTAGAAAAATATCGAAGTAAGATAGAAGGTAGTTTTAATAATTATAAACTGGAAGAAATAACATCGTATACATACATAACCAAAGAATAAAATTTTTAATTGCCATATTTTCCAGGGCTGCCGAAGCTGGTCCCACCCAAACTGGGCTCGCCCCACCTGAAGGAGAGACAGGACCCGATGGAGAGATCATCGGAGGACCCCGCACCCCGCAGCAGATCGCCGCGCAGAGGCGGTTGCAGCAGACTCAGGCGCAGGTTGATGAGGTACGTTGACATGATAGTGGACGACACAAAAGGATGTGCTACAGACCACCAAACTGAACAACTTATACTATGGGACCAACTCCGAAATCGTGAAAAAAAAATCAGGTGTTCCCTACATTTCGACGAGTCATGTGACCAAAAATGTATGGAGCAGCTGATTTTTTTTGATGATTTTTGTGTATAATATATATAATTATATATATTTATTATTTCACTACCTATTATTTATTATTTGATGCTCTTTGATTATTTTACATATTATTTCTGTACATATTATTATGAATATTTAGATTTAAAATGTAAATATGTAATTATCCAATAAATTATCTAACTTTTCACTATCTATTGTTCAGGTGGTAGACATAATGAAGACGAACATGGACAAAGTGCTTGACCGAGATGTAAAGCTATCAGAACTCGATGACAGAGCAGGTAAAATAGTTCTCCCCTGTATTTTTTACATAATTTTAAAATATTAGATTGACCATCATCATCATCTCTCTACGTGAATACCTATTTGGATCCCAAGTAGAATTCACATCTTCTGACAAGAACCTGGGTTCGATTATATCCATTCAGGAAAAGTGTAAATGGGTTATCCATTAGGATTTTCTTATTTGCAGCCCGGAGTCTGAATTAGTCCTTGATTGATGATACTAGGCTTGCCTATACCTATAAATAATCATAACTTGCAAAATATTGATGGTACAGAGGCCAACACATCAAGTTACCACAATCTGTCAAATTTCTTTGATAGTATTTCAACTTTATTGCAAAGACATAATGTTCATTTTTAACTGAGAAAATTTGACAGTTAGGGATAGCTTGATGTGCTGGCGTCTGTACTATACACCTCTGCCGAACTCTTCGGGATATAAAAGCGTTATGTTATGCTGTCTGTCCACAGATGCGCTGCAGTACGGGGCGTCACAGTTCGAGCAGCAGGCCAAGAGTTTGAAGAACAAGTTCTGGCTACAAAACCTTAAGGTAATCTTATTTTCACTTCGATTGCAAAGAAATATATTTTTCACCTCACAGGCTCGGAAAGAGTCTGTTTGTCATTCGAAATCTGAGCCGAAAATCTATTTTTGCTCTCTAGCGTGGAAAGAGTTTTTAAAAGTCGAACCTTTCTATTTAATAATTTTCTATACTGCCAGTCCACTGAAAATGCATGACACGGTCTAAAATAAAATATTAAATAATACCGCTCACCTTAAAAACTTCCATCACAGTACAGAAATTAAATATTTTGCGAGGATATAATTGTAAAATTTTAATTAATGTTAATAAGTATTCCATTTGATTAAAAAATCTGTGACGTTACATTTGAATATGCCATAAAAATACTACCCTGTCAAATACCCAATTGTGTAGTAATTAAAGTTTAATTTTTTAAATAAAATAAATACTAATATAATATGTTATTTAATCCTTTGCTTGGCAAAAATAAATATAAATTAAAAAAGTTAATTATTTGTATTAAATTAGTTTTTTTTCTTTCATTCTCCTTAGAGGACAAGTAGGATATAGAACAAAATACAGGGTATTTAATTTTGGAGATATTCTATGTAACTCATAAGATACATTGCCAAGTATCTGTTATTTTCTTCGCATGAGTCAATGTATCTGAGACGCTCGAACAAAATAAAACTCAACAATACCTGTTTTCTTGCACCTAGCAGTTTCCTCGCTGTAGTGAGGTGAAAAATTGTGTGTTGCGCTCGGCAGCAAAGCTTTTCTGCGTCTCGTACCTTTGAAACCTTCGTTATGCTCAGGATTCTATATTTGAACCACTCGCTTCGCTCATGGTTCAACCCTAGAATCCTTCGCTTACTCAGGTTTCAATAGAAGTACTCCAAAAATCCGCCAAAAATCAACTTTCCAGCCTTGCATAACAAATAACTATATATTTTATGTATATTCATTGTTACGATCACCAAATTGGTCTGACCAAAAGTCTGAGGTAGTCTTGCTCGTGACTGTACAAGTGCATACTGCTGTTTACAACGTGGCGCTACAATGGTGACATTAATTTAACACACATATACGTTTTCGTTTCATGAAGACATTATACATATTTACATAAAACGTTATTATTTACGGATTTATTTAAAATGTTAGAAAAAAGCATCTTAGAGCAACCTGCGAATTGGTTTAATTCTTTGGTTCGTTTGAATTTTCTTTTTCAATTTTCGGTTTTTTTCAAACTACCAACATTTATATACTTAAAGGGCACTAGCCCTACCCGTGTGTTAAATTAATGTCACCATTGTAGCACCACGTTGTATAAGTATGTGTTAAATGTCAGCTGTATCGATCCGATGGAGCAGAAGCATCTATAGATTTTTAGCGGGAGTGGTACCGCAAGGTGTCCTTAGAGAGAGAACTATTCTACGAGAAACCAGTATATTTTTAGCGGGAGTGGTACCGCAAGGTGTCCTTAGAGAGAGAACTATTCTACGAGAAACCAGTATATTTTTAGCGGGAGTGGTACCGCAAGGTGTCCTTAGAGAGAGAACTATTCTACGAGAAACCAGTATATTTTTAGCGGGAGTGGTACCGCAAGGTGTCCTTAGAGAGAGAACTATTCTACGAGAAACCAGTATATTTTTAGCGGGAGTGGTACCGCAAGGTGTCCTTAGAGAGAGAACTATTCTACGAGAAACCAGTATATTTTTAGCGGGAGTGGTACCGCAAGGTGTCCTTAGAGAGAGAACTATTCTACGAGAAACCAGTATATTTTTAGCGGGAGTGGTACCGCAAGGTGTCCTTAGAGAGAGAACTATTCTACGAGAAACCAGTATATTTTTAGCGGGAGTGGTACCGCAAGGTGTCCTTAGAGAGAGAACTATTCTACGAGAAACCAGTATATTTTTAGCGGGAGTGGTACCGCAAGGTGTCCTTAGAGAGAGAACTATTCTACGAGAAACCAGTATATTTTTAGCGGGAGTGGTACCGCAAGGTGTCCTTAGAGAGAGAACTATTCTACGAGAAACCAGTATATTTTTAGCGGGAGTGGTACCGCAAGGTGTCCTTAGAGAGAGAACTATTCTACGAGAAACCAGTATATTTTTAGCGGGAGTGGTACCGCAAGGTGTCCTTAGAGAGAGAACTATTCTACGAGAAACCAGTATATTTTTAGCGGGAGTGGTACCGCAAGGTGTCCTTAGAGAGAGAACTATTCTACGAGAAACCAGTATATTTTTTGAAATCCATACAAGAAATCCTAATTGTAATATATTTTACATTACAGATGATGATAATAATGGGAGTGATTGGAATCGTTATAATAGGCCTTCTATTTGGTAAGTATCAACTAATAACTAACTCACAGTCAATGTTGTCCAGTGAAGCTTAGCAAAGTGACTTGGAATGTTATGTGTGACATGGGAGGGATGAAACTTGCCTTATGTTAAGTTAGGAACAATAAAAAAAAAATTACATGCTTAAAAAAATATCCGTGAAGGAAAACATCGTAAGGAAACCAGCATGTCTGAGAGATATTTCTCAACATGTGAAGCTAAGTCAGAGGCCCATGGGCAGCATAAAACTCTGACACCAGGTTAGTCACATTAACCACACGAAAAGAAGCAGTTAGGAACTCCGAAGACAGATAAACTCGCACATACCAACTTGCAATTAAAGTAGCAGGCGTGTTAAACAAGAAATAAAATAATGTTCAGTTATTACTATATTAGCTTAATAGCCTAACATTAATAGGGCCTAGATAAAGTCAGATTATCATTAACGATAACGAAATTAGATAAATCCGAAATGTATGGAATTGGCATAAGCTTTTCAAATTTCACGTGATCATCGATCGATCGCTAAGTGCTAAACAATGTCAAATTCTCTAACGAAAGTCGATTCATATTCCCATACAAATACGTTGACAAGTGGCGTTCTTGACAATCCAAATCCCTAAGATAACGAAATTTTCGATCAACAATTTTCAAAATCGAATCGACACGGAGCGATTGACACTTCTTGTCTAGGCCCCCAAACAGATATAAAACAAATATTATAATGTTCCCATTGCTTGGATTCAGGCCTCCTCTTTGTGAGAGGAAGTGGACATGGTAGGTAATTCACCAAGTCCTAGTGCGTGTTGGAAGATGGCGTGTATAATCCGCCAAAATAAAGTTTTTTTTTTTGGAAAGGGCATCTCGTAGTTCAACGTAGTAGGGGCAGTCGACAACCTCCTAGAGGTTGTCGACTGCCCCAATAAATTAATGTTAAGTAAATGTTCGCGCAGGATTGAATTTATACAGTGAATAAAAAGCCTGAATTTTACAGCAGCAGATGTATACCGGAAAATTAAACTATTGTTAATTTGTATTTAAATATCATTTTTAAAGAAAAGCAAAAAGGCTTAACTTAATTTCTGTTTTTAGCAATTAAACGTCACGAAGACTTGCTTCAAGAACACATTAGTCTGAGAGACATTAAAATGTAGATAGACAATTTGTTATATACTAATGTGTAGATATACCCTATGAGAAAAAAAAATCCGAACGTAATCAAAGAAAAGTCAAGTTTCATCTCACCCCACTAGCAACGTGCAAACACTTGTGATTGGCTACTAAACTGTTAGTTTGCATCTGAACCTTCGTTGATTGTCTGAATGTCATGAATGTGATAGAATTTGTACTGAATTTAGCGCAATTGGCTTATTACTATCTCTTCCAAATTCTGTGACTGTCTCCCTAGCTTCTTCATTATCTTTCTAAATGTTGCCTGTTGTAATATAACCCACATGTGTTGTATAGACAAAAATTCTTGGAGCTGAAGTTATTAAAACAAAAAAGAATCGCAAAAAATCAGTCTGTTGCACAGATTTTGAAAAGAGAGCAGCCGGCTCAACGCTTTTCTTTTGTTTATTAAGTCTTCTGGCTCCGTTATGAAGCATAACACTGTTTTATTGAGTTGATAATGTGCCTTAGCATTTGACTTTATATGCCATCGGCATCGATCGGATCGTAAGTCAAAGTCAAAGTTGAGCATGTACCTAACATAGTAGTAGAAGTCCCGTTCAGCCAACATTTTTATCATGACTGCACTACAGCACTAGACCTTAACATTTTCAACCGTTCCACTTAGTGTTCCATATGCACTAAGTTTTCAATAAATGTAATGATAGACTCGCACAAAGATACTGTTCATTTAATATCAATCTGATGGTACATATTAAATTAAACATAATAAAAAATAAAATGTGTGAACACATTATTTATGGATAGAAAAGATGTAGTTGTTATGGTACATATAAAAATATAAAAAAGACATGCACTGAAAACATAGTCCATGTAATTTCCCACACAACACAAAGTAAATACTAATGGTGTATGAAAAAGGTTGCTCAATAATACTAACTCTTACAATTTCCCCTCAAAGACGCACGTATGAACAAAACCACGGGTAGTGTAGAGGCTAGTCGCTTCGAGGCATATGTTTTGCTTACGGCTGTTTGCAGGTGATAACATTAAACAAATGTTTGGTTAGTTCGGTACCGAAACACGTCGCCAATCGCGGCTGCGGCGCCCGTCGCGGCCACCAATGGCACTGTCGCAGCAAATACTAACCGTTGTGAGTACTAGATTGTTCTTCTTTTAAACATTTCTTCTTTCTAATCTTTTGCATTTTAGAGCTTGTAATTGTAGAGGTAGAATTTATGGTAAGTTTTTAATTTTAAGTACTACCTATAAGAGGTTTTCTTCATCATGGTCGCTTTAATTCAAGAGATCAGGCAAGTATTGTGTTTAAACATTCTGTTGTGGTTCTTTCACACCTGGAAATGATCCAGAGACGTTGTTTCGCGAAGCCTTGTTAAGAAATGTTATCATTGTATGCCTTTTGTGTTTTAAAAATTGTTTGAGTATACGCAGCTTCCCATCCTAGTACATGTTGGACGCATCTACACATTATTTTGTACCCATTGTACTAACATGGACCAATACCTCACTTACCTACATTGCGTTTTCACCTCACTATCCTCACAATACAGCTCAAAGTTCCTCACATCTATATTCAGCGAAATTGAAGTAGATACGCCTTTTGGAATTTTTAACCCACTTTGACACTTAAATTGTTTAGATTTAAATTTAACATCTACATTGATTGAAAATAGAAGTAGATCGGCCATTTTGATTTTTTCAAATTTTTACACTTGCATTGTTTCAATTATGACACCACGTCATGTTTGTATTTGTATACTATTTTTTATGCAGCATGATACTTTGACTGATATTACTCACAGAAATACACTTCACAAACAGTACCTATGTAATAAACTTCAAGTGAAATTCACCACACATACTTAATTGGAAGTTTTTATTCGTACATTACGAAGTGTCCCATCAAGTTAGTATCAAAATTAGGTGAAGAGTGTTTCGGGAGATTTTACAAGATGTGTAAACGGCAATGAATTATGCACTTTGAGTGAGTATTTGTCTGAATTTTGATTTTGAGTTTAAATGTACTAATATAGTTTGTTTTTTCCAGGAAAATATATGTAATTAATTCACTCGTCGCATCCGTTGGGTTCCACTTCAAATGAGAAGCTGATTTTTAATATAATATTTTATTGTTTATCTAATAAAAACATATAATTAATATTATAATAATTAGGCTCTAAACTTAAAAGGAACGAAATATGACACAAAATACTTGGCTGTTTTTTGAATAATACAATTATTCAAAATATTAACATAAATTAGATTATAATTATTCGGTTAAAAATAATTATTTGGTTAAATCCAGTTATGATTTAAATTGTTGTAAACAAATACCGTTGTAAAGTTATACATTAAGTGCATACATATTGGTTACAATCTATCCGTAAAAAGTATTTATATAAAAGAGCCATTCTAACAAAAAATAAAATTCTTGCATTTTCATAATGGTAAATACATCATGGCTGTCTAAAAATTTATTTGCGTGCCTTGTAGATATCTACTATCTAGAGTCCTGATTCTATGTATGTTATATCTATTTGCTCATTTTAACGTTTTTACTATGAAAATATTTATATATTGTAACTTTAATTACCTCTATCGGCCAAAAGCTCATAAAGGACTTATCGAATTCTTCCAAATGTAGTGGAATCTTTCTGATATTGTAAAATAGTTACACATACTATTTATCTATATTCCTAACACTAATACTTCATTGTTTCCTCATTGTATAACACCAAATATAACAGCGATGGTAGAAATACGGAATTGAATTGACACTAGTATGAAAAATAATTATAAAAATTCAATTATTTTCGCTTATTTTATAGTTTAACAGATCTTATGAATAGAATTATTGTAAATTAATTATAATTATTTCGAATGTCCAATAGTATTCATAGCGTCTTAGAAGTCAATTATTTGCAATTTACACAAATTATTATATTTTATCGGCTTAAAGAGTCAATTAAAGAGAAATTGATTATTTATGAAAGCTGTAAATCTAGACATTTATTTTTAGGACAGCGATTATATTCAAAATTATTTACAGCAACGTCAATTTTAATGTATTTTAGGCTGAAGATGTATGCAAGCTGAAAGTGTTTACAGTTTTGGAATGCCATGACCTAATTATGCAATTATGTGCTTTGTTAACGGACTAATTATTTGCAATACTAAAGTAAAGACCTATACTATAATTACTTAGAGTACATGCAGTTGGTTAAGGGATGTGAGGTTGTATTTTCTCTGTAGGTACAATGTGAAATTGTAAGCAGTTACAAATCAAAGGTGCCACTGACAATATTAGTTCTTTTATAAAAAAAAACGAGTGTGATAATTAAATGAGAATTTGAATTATATAATTATAATTATTTGACTATTCGGTGTTGTGCTAATCGCTTGTCTTTTCAATGTAGTTAATTATAGTTACTTAACTACAAGACTTAAGAGGGAAGACATGAGACAAAATTCTATTATACACACAGTAGAAAATTATATTCTATCTATTTCATAGAGTATCTCATAGGATATCTTATAGCATTCCTTATAAAGTGTATACAAATTCTTCATGATAAGATCTCAATGCCCCAATGGGTTGTGATGCTGATCTTGGTTTATGTCGTAGATTACGAGGAAAACATTAAATGTTATGGAATTGTGGTCTACTGCGTAACCTTTGAACAACACCAAATCTTGATTGCAAATTATAATTATTAATATTCATTAACATTTAATATTCCTTGATAGTTGCAATGTGCAACATTATTTCAAAGTTTAAATATTATTGTTCGACAAATTAAATTTCAAAACAATTTAAATATAATATTCATATTTAATAACACAATTATTAATTTAATAATTGGATGTTGTAGTGTAAGATAGTTACCTGTTATTTTATTTTTATTTAATAATATTACGTATTCGGCGTGTTATAAAACTATTATTGAAATTCACAGATTATACCATTATAAATGTTGAAATAATTTGAAACCTCTAATGTACATGAAATTATTAATTATATAAAATGTGATGAATATATACAGTGAATCATGTACCTACCCACCTTTATTTGTGCCTATCCCTAACAACTTAATAACAGGATATATTTTTTTATAAGATCCAAAATACTTTAATTTGATTTAATTTTTATTGTTATTTAAATTGAGCACAGAATCTTGAAATTATATTTCACGTCGAACTTTATGCAATTTTGTGTAAGTTGGTACCTCCGTCTCTCAATGCAACAAACCCAATCCCTCATAGTGGGTACAATATATTGATTATCATCGCCCACAAAGTAAGAAGTTCGTTAAATCACGAAGCCATTACGACGGTGAACCATGTGTTATCTGTGCGAGAAACTTCAATAATTTAATATTTAGCAACGATATCGCCTCGAGACACGAACTTAACGTGTTAATAGCAACGAACAATCTTCGTAAATTAATAAATTTAGTCCTGTCACACTAGGTAAGATGTTGGGGCCAACGTTGGTGTTGATGGGTCATGGTGTAGGGCCACTCATTGGCTCCACATGACACTTTGATTACTGAAATTAAAAAGGACTTCTATTATTATTTTAATGGCAGAGGCGCTGGTTATCAAAGGGGTATGAATTAGCACTAGTAGGTAAATTATTTTCAGAAGGAGGTGTTAATTGGACAAAAATGCCAATGTTAGTGTGAAACTTTAGGATGTTAGTCATTAGGATAATAACGGAAAAGCGGGCAAAACCGAAAAATACGTATTTAGCCCTTAATCGGCACTGCATGAGTGTAGTTTTATCTAACCAAGTTTGGAAAAGACATAATAATGACGAAAGTTTATTGTAAGCCGCATATTACCCCAATATTGGTCCCAATATATGGATCCACTAAGACGATCAAAATTAAACTTCCACCACATCAAACTAATATCATTCCTAAATAAATCACAATAAAGCCTCATTTACTACACCCTTTTTAATCTGCACTCCGTTTCGCAAGCCATAGACTAGCTAGACCATAGAGAATGATGTGAGAGCTCGCGAGCTTTCTCTTTGATAGTTGGGCCGCCATTTTGAGTTACAGTAATGGTCGGTATGACGTGAGTTATGCGCCCGTGTCATTTGAACTAAACTAATGTTGGTAGTGCTGGTGCCGTTAATGCAGGTTAAATCGAAAAGTAAATAACGTAATTTATGAATCGAGAAGATAAGACTGATTGATTATTTATCTGTGCTTGTCAAAATCGAAAAAATTGGCGCGAATTTTGACATTTGATTTAATTATTGTGGCTGCCATGATATGAAAAATCGTCATTTGTTTTAATCTCTCTCGCGATCCATATATTTTCATAAAAGAACCACATTCTGGTTATTTTTTATTTAAGACTAATAATTAAGCAATTTCTGAAAATCGGACAGTACTCATCAACGCAGCAAGCCAACGTCGCCTACGACATCTATCGGTGGTTTTGGTCGATAAATCGTGTTTGTCAAGCCTTTAAGGGTATTAAACAGACCATCAAACTGAACTACTTTCTCCATGGGATCAGCACCGTAATCGCAAAAAAAATGAGTCGCTCCATACATTTGGGTAGTATTAAAGTTTTATATTAATAAAGATGTCGGTCTGGTGGTCTAACACACACCTAATTTTGACTACAATTTTCTGATACACGCCATATAAAGCAATCTCACACCTATCACTTAGGTACATATTAAAGTCTATTAGATGATTTAATAAATTAAAGGTAGAGCATTGGCATTTTCTCCGCGATTTATTTTGTTGCACAAGTATCTATTTCACTATCATACTCGCTGCACAATCTTATTAAAACTATCGTTGGAGTTTAATCAGAAAAGTAATTTCAGGTCTTCTTCTTTTCGCGTGGTTAGTGACTAACCTGGTGTCAGAGTTTTTATGCTGCCCATGGGCCTCTGACTTAGCTTTACATGCTGTTGAGAAATAGTTCTTGGTAATTTCAGTTAAGATGGCATTTCTCTTAAATGTTTGTATAAATATAACACATAAAATAACATCAGCTTGTATTCCCCGAGGTTTAGACAATGCTGTGCCTATAGTACAGACTAGAGGCCAGCACATCAAGTTACGCCAATCTGTCACATTTATTTGACAGTATTTAACTTTATTGCAACTGTTATAAGGTTCTTTTTCAATTAGACAGTTAAGGATAGGTTGATATGCTGGGGTCTGTACATTCATATTTCGCCAGTTATGTTGTAGTCCCATGTAATAGGTTGCGGCCTATTGCCGTCAACCGGGCACAAATCCAGACTCCGTGGCTGGTTTCCTGACCGGAAAACTCAATGACACTTCTCCGACCTGTGAATCGACTTCAGGACATCATGCTCAGCAATAGAGCTTGCTACCACTACACCAACAAACACCACTAAAATCAGATAAATTATTTTAATAACTCGTAAATCAAAAAACGAATTAGAAACATTTTATTCACATAATATTAACATACTTAAAAATACTTAAAATAATAATAATAACTATGTACAAGTATATAAAAAGGAGGTTAAAATAAATCAAAGGGCATCAAAAAATTCGTCTACATCGCTGTCAACAGGAAAATTGCCAAAAGGCTGGCAGCATTGCCACGTTGTATGCCAATGCTGATTCTTTGACCAAAAAATAGGCCAATCACGTGAAGAGTCGACCAACCGCTTGGCGATGTCTCGAAAAACAATAACTTAATAAAACCCCATTCCATTAATGTTGGCAACCCGTAAATGAAACCAGCGAATAAAATATCACCTTACATTGATAACGAGGTATAGAAACATCTCTATCGATCGCTTTCTCGGATCGATTGTAAGAACAATCACGAGATATTTTCCGTTGAAATTTTAGCTGCATATAAAGTGATGCAAAAATACAGTGCGATCAGAATATTTTGTTGAACAGACGGCCTATTAGTTACCTTGTGGGAACTGTCGGAGGAAACAAACCGTGTTTTGTTACATACAACTGTTCTTAAATTGCGTTCAATAATTACGTAGGTACTATTTGTTCTCGTGTGTTGTTGGGACTAGGAATGGTTTATGGTTGTGATTTTTTTTTATTTTAACTCAAATTCGTTTATTTTGAAAGAGGTTCTGTTTCAGTGAACGATTGGATATACGTGGTCGAAATAATAATGACGTCATGCATTAAAAAAAAAACAAAATGAGAATCTGACAATTCAGTTCGCGTATTGAAACGAAATGTTTAATTCTGTTGGTAGATCTTTTAAAGCTAGATTGCGCCCGAAACAAACTCGTAGGTTTTTAAACTCCAAACATTATATTATTTAGATTTTATGTGAGTCTAACAATGCAGGGTCATTTCTGAAAGGGATTTTTGAAGAAAGTGCCATTACAGTTTTGAGTAGACCGCGTTTCAACAACTGAGACCGTGCAAATCTCAGTCAAACAACATCCAATACATACATACATCAAAGTGGATGACTAACAGTGACATAATCTTTCTTATAATTAAAATCAAAACCGAAACTGAGAAATTACTCTTGAAAATGACAACTTCAGTGAAATGAGCTTGAAGTGAGCTTCAAGTGATCTGTCATTCCACCTGATGCTAGGGATTGACACTATTGACAGACAATGTAGTAGGGACTGGTAATTTATTTATTTATTTATTTAAACTTTCGCACACAATAAAGGCATAGCGGCTTTTTTAAATTGTAGTTAATTTTGATTACGGACGCTTTTAACGTTCTGCGACGTTCTTACACAATTTCAACATGAATGATGTAACCCACATTTTGATTTAAAAGAGTGTCCGAGAAGAATACTTGTCTGTTCTTCTCCATAGGTAGCTACTGCTTTGGAATGAGCCACTAGCTTTATCTTTCTGACTGCCAGACTCGACCCGTTGACAAATCAAAAGTGCCTGTAATTGGTTTATTTAAAACAAATTCTTTGAGTTTGAGTTTGTAATGATAGGAAATAAAGTCCCTGTGAGAATACATAGCTAAGGGTAGTGGTAACAGGATCATAACGCTCGTAGATCTAAAAGAGTTGGCTGCGAGATATTGAATTTAGTGTGAACACTTGGAGCATTATTTAATTGCGTGTCAGCGCCGCGGCGCCTCGCGCTGTGAGAGGTGATACACAGTGCGCCGATTGACGGGAAGCTGGATGAAATAAGATTGGTTTAGTTTGTATTAACTGGCATGATTGAATAAAGGAATTTATGAGATTATGTAGGTAAAATGAAACTATATTTTTTTAGAAAACACGTCTTCTGAAATTATTAAAGAATAAATATAACTATGTGCAATTAAAAGTTATTGCAAAATGTAAAAATCCCTCTAAATAGATTTATTTCTGTAAGGTGGCGATGATACCCTTAAATTATATTAAAAGACTTAACGTTTCAACAATATGTACAGTGTGATTGAGCGAGTAAAAAATCGATACCAATGTTATGATTCTCTATCATAAATTCATAATGTTTACAAAACTGGTACCTATTGCTTGCCATCCCAGGATCTGGTACAACAAACCGTCCATCCTCATATAATAGTTTATGAAAATAGTATTTTTTTCTTCAATATTTGCATGCGTACAGTGTGCAGTGATAGTTCGCGGTAATGAGACTGTCAGGTGTTTGAAGAGCACATATCGCTGTTTATTTTCGCATTCCCTGAACTGTAACACTGTGTGGATTTGTTTATTTTTGTCTTAACAACCTCGCGACTTGGCACTCTGTGCGTTTGGATGATGTATTGTTATAGGCTAAGAATTAAAGCGATAGGGCCCGACTTTTTGTTTATGCAGATTTGATGTATGTAGATTGTGTTTTGTTGCTTGGTCAATGTTCATTTAGAAAGCAGTTTTTGTACACAAGACGAGATTTTGGGAAACATTAATTTAAACATAAATTAAATAATAACATTTTGAGTGTCAAACTGAGTCGTAAGACCTTTCATTAGCCTTTTTTACTCTGAGATTAATTGAGGCCAAAGAAAGAATGGATTGATTGTGAGAAAGATGATATGGCTAGAAAGGGAGTGACTACTGAGATGACAACTAATAGAGAAGTATGGAAGAAAAAGACAGGTTGCGCCGATCCCAAATAAATTGGGGCAAGGGCATATGTAGATGAATGATGATGATAAAGATTAATCATCTCTTTACTGCCTCGTCCGTCTAGTGTTCGCAAACGCCACTACCTCATTGTCCTGGGTTCAGTTCCGGTTGGAGGTTGGACGGAGCTCGGAATACAAACTAGTTTACGGAATTGGATGATTATTCCTAGAATTAGTTCTACGTTTACGTTCATAAATTTTTCTCTAATCTATTATTTTCTAAATCAATTTCCAGTCTTGCCAAGGAGTATCGTATTACCCAGTTACTGGGTTGTAGAGGGTAGATAGGCAGTCGTTCCATTAAATATACTGGTATTCAGCTACATCCGGTTAAACTGGAAGCCGACCCCAACATAGTTGAGAAAAGGATAGGCAGATTGATTAATTGATAAATTTTCGTCTCCAAACGGCTACGAGTATTTATCTATACATAAAATAAAACAGTAAAAAAACTGTGTCTGTACATTGAATTTATTAAAAAAATAATAATTGAGGGGGGTTTAGAAACAGTAATAGAGCACGAATCCAAAAAAAAAATGTGTCTGTTTGTCTGTTTGTCTGTATGTCTGTTTGTCTGTTTGTTTGTACACGCTAATCTTCGGAACTACTGGACGGATTGGAATGATTTTTTTTTTGTTGTATAGGTATTAAGTCTGGGCAACATATAGGCATATAATTTATCTTGGTAACTTGAACACCTGATGCAGAACCGCAACAGACCAGCTAAACTATAAGAGATACAAAAATGATACCTTAGCAAAAATTGTTCCACGTGATTAGCATTTTCTGCTGAGAGAATACTCCAAGAGCCCAGCTACACTGTAACATATATAGGAATGACGTCTTAGCAAAAGTTGTTCGGTCTGATGGGCATTTCCTTTTGACTTATAAAAATCGAAGATCTGGAACACCTGTTGTGGAACTCCAAGAGCCTAGCTACACTATAACATTATATAGGAATGACGTCTTAGCAAAAGTTGTTCGGTCTGATGGGCATTTCCTGTTGACTTATAAAAATCGAAGATCTGGAACACCTGTTGTAGAACTCCAAGAGCCTAGCTACAACATAACACATATAGGAATGACGTCTTTGACGTCTTTGTTGTTCAATATGATGGGCATTTCCTGTTGACTTATAAAAATCGAAGATCAGAAACATCTGATGTGGAAATCAAAACTATCACTAATTTTACTGTGTAATTATAAAATAACATAAACTGGGAGTACCTGCACGCGGTGAAGGCGGTAACAGTTTAGGACTGATTTTCGATGACGATGGTATATCATTGAAAATTTGACTCTACTGGCCAAAACTTCTATTTATTTTTTTATTTTATCGTATGAATATGCCTTCGGGCTTATGTTGTTTGAGTGTTTAATTTCCTTTTCCATTTATCTTCGTGACACTGTAGCCTACCCGGTAACGCAGGGAAGCAGTCATTTTAATTTAGATTTTTATTGATCAGGTATCTTCACAATAAAACTATGACCATGCCTAGAAAGAGGTCAAATCTTTCCCAATGTTCCAAGAGAGCTAAAAGATTTTGGATCATAAGATCCCAAGAATCTACCGAAGAGCGTCAGGAGAGACTTGATGTTGTTCGAGCGATGCGATGTTGGCTGCAACTCGCTCCGTGGAAACCTCTTCGGGTCACGAAGCACGCCTGCTTTCTCAGCGTATTCATTAGGTCTCTAGAGACCAGTGAAGAATATGATGCGCGACTGACCGCTGATCGTGAACGTCATGTATTGTCTCGCGAGTCAGAGACGTTCACGGAAAGAGAATTACGCTTGAGTTCCAAGCGTATCTACGCATCGACTTCTAGGTCTCTAGAGGAGGAATATAATAATGCGGTTACCAAAATGAAAACGATGACAAATGGACTGTATGTTTTGGTGGTTGTTGGAATGAAATAAAACTAAAGCTTAGTGTGATAAAAGAATTAAATGGGAAAAATGATAAAAAATAACATAAATGGCGACCCCGTTGTCGCTGGCATAAGCAACAGGACGCGTACGAAGTCGCGGGCAGAAGCTAGTTTATAATAAAGACGCGGAGGATCTACTTATTCTAAATTAATATTTTCTTAAAGATCTATAGTACACACAACATAAATGTAGCGATATCTTCTATGTGGCATTTTCACATTTTAGTGACAGATACCCCACTGAATGTAGCTAATCCTATCGTATCATAGTTACTACCCACCCATCCTCATACATCCAACGCAAAGCAACGCCACAACAAGCCCATATACCTCTTATAAAACACCATGGTTCAGCTTATTAGTTTCACGGTTACTCATCCCAAGTGCCTGTCAGGGCGCTCATATTACGTGTGGCCTGTAGGTAATAGCAAATTGCGATTATTATGTTACAGCCTAACGAGGTGCTTGCGACTTTCCCTATAATCGGCCAGTACACCGACTTCCCGGCCGCTTTTGTTGGCCTCACTTGATGTGGCCGCACTTAGGCGCTTGGCGAATGTATGATAATGTGTGCAGCGAGTTATGGTGGATAGTGGTAATTTTAAAGGCTGTTTTGAAGTTAACGGGTAATGAAATTATATTGTGATCTGTGTTAGGATTTGAGGTTTGAGGAATTAGTTTGTTGGTCCATCAGTGATGCTGATGAAAGCGCTTTCATCTCACCCACATTCACCCACAAAAATAGAATCCTTTTTTATAAAAATCAGCTGTCTTTTCTCTAGTTTTGTGCTGTTACTGATAAACATAGATGGTGACTACATAGATGTCAACTAAATACAGAAACCTGGAAGAAAAACGCATGTTGCGCCGCCCAAATAAATCGGGTAAGGGCATGAGGATGAGGGCCTGTTGTATATAAGACATGACAGCAGTCTTGACAGTGTCAGCGTATTTTAAATTTACCAGCGTAAATTCGTACATATCTAATGGTAACAAGATATAGTTTCAAAAGCTTAGGAGGATACCGCGGCAGGATGTAAGGACATGCGACGATATGCGTCAGACACTAGCATACGATCGTGGGGGACTGGCAGTATATGCGGGGATCAGTTTTCCCATGGTATTCCATGGGACCTGCGAGATGCTGCTGTCATGCCGCTAGTAGCGCATCGACTGTAGCAGAAGGCATCACGAATCATCAGTTTGCTCTGACTCGCAACAAATGTCCATCAATGACGTCCACCGCCGTTCGTGGTGTGCACTGGCCTTTATTAATCCAGGCATGGACTTCAGCACAAAATGAGGGTTCGTAAAAAATTACTGCTGGATCCATATTCAAAATAAAGTTTTAGCTCTAAAGAGATACTCTCCTTACTACATTCTTATGTACAATTTCGATCGACAAGCTTTCTGTATTTTCATGAATATGAATGAGTTATTGGTAACATTTACAAAGAAGCCAAGTAAATCAGGTAATACAATACTTTATTGGTAAACGCAGTCATACTTGCAGATAGTTAACTAAATTGTTTTGTATCGCAAAGTCAATTCTACGCCATTTAGGTATCCCGACCAGTAATAGGCGAAGCTAAAGATATTGATTTATTATTAACTAGCTGCCAGCGGCTTCGCCCGCGTGTATGGCGGAAATTATCCCAAGGGAAAGTACTACCGGGACAAAAATTTACCCGATGTGTTATATCCAGGTCATAAACTTCCTCCATGCCAAGTTTCATCTAGATCCGTTGACCGTGAAGGACGGACAAACATACAAACTCACACACTCAGATATATTCTTTAGCAAACTATCAATCTGCCTAGCCTTGTCCCAACTATGTTGGGGTCGGCTTCCAGTCTAACCTGATGCAGCTGAATACGAGTATTTTATATGGAGCGTGCCTATCTGACCTCCATAACTCAGTCAGTAACTGGGTAATACGATACACCTTGGTAAGACGGGCCTCTGACCACCCGTTTTGAATTCCATCCAACCACTCAATTTGCCGCACTGTGTGCAAGTTTTGATTATAGAAGAGAAATACTTATATTGCCAGTAATACTTATTGTAGGCCAATATTATAACAAAAAGCTCCGCTTCCAGTACAATGCAGGCCTATGTTTACAATCACAATACAATCACGGTAAGCGTATCAGTGCCGACAAGAGCAACAATTGCTTATTATTGTAATATGACGGGCCGTAGTAATGCACTTTATATTGTTTATCGTTCCGTAAGCAGGGGAAATAAAGAAATAAAAGGTTTTTTTTTAGATACAGGAATTGTATAGGATTTTTATTTACTGGATGTAGCTTGAGGTGATTTATATTTTGGCTAAGTTGTGTTAAAGCTAGTCTCGGGTCCGACCATATGCGGCAAAGGGGTCCCCAAGATTACAAAATTACATAGCGGTCGTTATTTTTGTAAACATATTTTGATTTAAAAGAGTGTCCATGAAGTTTCTTGCCCGTTCTTCTCCATAGGTACCTACTGCTTTGGAATGGGCAACTAGCTTCATCTTTCTGACTGACCGACCCCTTGACAATTCAAAAGTGCCTGTAGGTAATTGGTTTATTTGAAATAAATGCTTTGAGTTTTAGTTTGAGTTAGCTTTCAGGATTTTTCCTTCTAAAAACTGGTTGTCAACTTAATCACGAGTAACCTTTTTAACCGACTTCTAAAAAAGGAGGAGGTTCTCAATTCGACTGTATATATATTTTTTTTTTATGTTTGTTCGCGCATAACTCCGTTGCTTGCCAACCGATTTGAAAAATTCTTTTTTTGTTGGAAAGGGTATACTTCTCAAATGGTCCCATAAAAATTTTATCGAAATCGGATAAGCGGTTTTTGAAAATCAACAAAAATCTAAAAAAAATCCTACTTGATATATGTGGACGATGTTCTAATACTGTAATTTACATACCAGGTAGTTGTATTAAAATTATGGGGGGGGGAGATTGTGTAGGTACCACAACTAAAAAGTGAAAAATAAAAACTTTTTTAGTCGGTGTCTTCGGTTTTGTATTTTCATTTTTTGCCACCGACTTCCGAAATCAAAATTATTTTTCACTTTGTAGTGTTTTTTTTGGAAGTCGGTTTTATTTTTTGTAAAAAAGTTTTTTTGCAACATGCTAGCTGCCGAGTGTTCTGAGTTCTTTATTGTTGTTACTAGCCGATGCCCGCGGCTCTGCCCGCATCAATGTTATTACGGAGATGGTTTCCTAAAATTAAGTCTTATCTGACGTCTCCTACTTATAATCTACATCTGTGCCAAATTGATCTTCATAGGTCTAGGTAGTTTTTGAGATTTCGTGATTAGTTAGTGAGTGAATGAGTGACCTTTCATTTTTATTAATACTAACACTTCGCCCGTGACTTCGTTCGCGTTTAACATAGCTTATAAAATCCAGAAACAGTGCAGCTTTCCATTGGTAAAAAAAAATTAAAATCGGTTCAGATGATCCAGAGGTTACCCCCTCCGACCAAAAAACTCAACCTCTTTATAATATTAGTATAGATATAGATTTTGATGCGTAGTAAATTATTCTTAAAACAACCAATAGCTGACCAATGATTAAATTGAGGGTTTGATTGTTGAATTAGGATTTTTCCATAGCAACGTCAGGCTTTTATTACGTCACGAAGAAAGCTGTGCGCAAAAGCTTGCTTTAAAAAACAGATACTGCTTCTCTTTCCCAGATCGGATGCTACTGATGCGCGCACGCACAATACGTGCCGGCAACAACGAGATAGAAACATTCCAATTTGAAATTGTTGTCATTACTGTTCCCAGACGATGCATTGTAGAATTCAATTTTGTGAAGTTTTTTTTTCTATTTTCTATAGTTAGAAATCTTTGTGCTACTGAGCATTTTTTTTAAACGAATACAGAAAACAATATCCCTCTAGATACCATCACGCCTCTAATCCCCGAAGGGTTAGGTAGAGGTGTACCTTTAACACACCCACATTCCGCCAGTTATGCTTAAATCCCATGTTATAGGCGGCTACTGAGAAATTCCAAATAAAAACACCTGGGAATCGAACCCATGATCTCATGCTCAGCCCTCTAGTTACTTGAAGTGACGACCAGTCTATTATATTATACTAGCTGACCTGACAAACGTTGTCCTGTCTTATTTATGATACCTACCCTACCTAACTACCCTACCTACCCTACCTATCCTACCTACCCTACCTACCCTACCTATCCTACCTACCCTACCTACCCTACCTACCCTACCTACCCTACCTACCCTACCTACCCTACCTACCCTACCTACCCTACCTACCCTACCTACCCTACCTACCCTACCTACCCTACCTACCCTACCTACCCTACCTACCCTACCTACCCTACCTACCCTACCTACCCTACCTACCCTACCTACCCTACCTACCCTACCTACCCTACCTACCCTACCTACCCTACCTACCCTACCTACCCTACCTACCCTACCTACCCTACCTACCCTACCTACCCTACCTACCCTACCTACCCTACCTACCCTACCTACCCTACCTACCCTACCTACCCTACCTACCCTACCTACCCTACCTACCCTACCTACCCTACCTACCCTACCTACCCTACCTACCCTACCTACCCTACCTACCCTACCTACCCTACCTACCCTACCTACCCTACCTACCCTACCTACCCTACCTACCCTACCTACCCTACCTACCCTACCTACCCTACCTACCCTACCTACCCTACCTACCCTACCTACCCTACCTACCCTACCTACCCTACCTACCCTACCTACCCTACCTACCCTACCTACCCTACCTACCCTACCTACCCTACCTACCCTACCTACCCTACCTACCCTACCTACCCTACCTACCCTACCTACCCTACCTACCCTACCTACCCTACCTACCCTACCTACCCTACCTACCCTACCTACCCTACCTACCCTACCTACCCTACCTACCCTACCTACCCTACCTACCCTACCTACCCTACCTACCCTACCTACCCTACCTACCCTACCTACCCTACCTACCCTACCTACCCTACCTACCCTACCTACCCTACCTACCCTACCTACCCTACCTACCCTACCTACCCTACCTACCCTACCTACCCTACCTACCCTACCTACCCTACCTACCCTACCTACCCTACCTACCCTACCTACCCTACCTACCCTACCTACCCTACCTACCCTACCTACCCTACCTACCCTACCTACCCTACCTACCCTACCTACCCTACCTACCCTACCTACCCTACCTACCCTACCTACCCTACCTACCCTACCTACCCTACCTACCCTACCTACCCTACCTACCCTACCTACCCTACCTACCCTACCTACCCTACCTACCCTACCTACCCTACCTACCCTACCTACCCTACCTACCCTACCTACCCTACCTACCCTACCTACCCTACCTACCCTACCTACCCTACCTACCCTACCTACCCTACCTATCTGAGTTATAGATAGTGTAGGTAATAAGACTTTGTTTTATATATCTATATAGATTTTAGAATGAAACAGGATTCAACATGACAATCAAACTGCCCTGGGGGCTAACCACCATTTCTTTTATGGCATCTCGCAGTTCAGTTAGAGGATTGTCTACTGCTAAACCGGACTTGCTTGTGGATGCCACAATAGATTGCAACCTCCAGCTAGGGTTTATAAAAACTTACAAACTAGGCGGCTAAACGTTAAAGGCACTTTCCTGTGGGGTACGGACCTCGGCTTAGGGCGTCGCTGGGGGAGGCCAGCAAGGGACAGGCTGGATCGGATATATGACTTAGGGAAGAATTTAAAACTACAGGCTAAGCGGCGCCTCTTATAGCAGTATTTTATTTACGATTGCTTCACCTTAGAAAAAACAGGAAGTTATCTCCTGTATAGCTTTATCTTTTTCTAACACTGAAGTCATATTGAAATAATACTGTTCTTTGAAGTAGTGGTTTGCCCCCTGGATCTGAAATACGAAACTTTGAGCATGACAATAGAAAAGCAATACATCTGAAGAACTATTGAATACCTTACAAAAAGCACGAACAATGCTAAATCCAACCTCAAACGTACAGTAAGTACAGATATACGGAAACAATTCCAATTCAAACCTATTGATATTCAAATTCTGTCATTGTAAGATAAATTAAACCGATCCTAATCATTTAATTGCTGGCCCGAGATATCATCATCTTATTGTTTGCGTATCACAACGGGTAGAACTACCGGGTAATTTGATCAAAGGCCAAGCTAACTTTGAGGCCATAAACGCGGCGGAAAGATAGATAATCTGAGCCCTTAAATTATATGATAATCGAAATAGTAATAAAATGTTGCGAAATATGCATATTGTGCATTACAAAATGTGAAGGTTGTGTAGTATAAGCTCCTATTATACGCACTGTATGTTCTTGATGAGAAGATAGTGCCGAATGTCTGGTTGGCACATCAGTAAATCTTCTGTAAGAATCTCACCCTGAAAACCCACTTCGAGTTTAAAGTGAACTGTCAGCAGTGTCAATCTCTAGAATCAGGTGGCGAACCACGTGACGACTCCCGGCCACCGTAGGCGCGGGCCTGCGGACGGTGAGTAATGGGTGACTCACCGTCCGATCAGCACCAGACCCGTGCCGTACGGTGCGTATATGTTCCACGCGCGCCTCAAAGAGATGTCAGCATATGAAGGGGCCCCTCAGGGCCAAGCCTGCCGGGTAAGCGGGATTGTCCGAAAGGGTTACCGCTACCCCGGAACATAAAGGGCTACGGAAGGAACATGGATGGGTTTTAGTCAGTAAGAGTCTGACACTCCCTTCCGCTCCACCCAGAGCGGGAGCAGTCATTGGATGATTTCCCAGCCTTAAAAAAAAAAAAGTGGAACGACAGCTCACTTCACACTTTCATAAAAACAATGAAATAAAATACATTTATTTGCGGTAGAGCAGTGCTGGCCCAGTGATATCGGACCTCGACTTACGAGTTGTAGGTGGTCAGTTCAAACCCAAGCAGGCGTTTCATTTTGTGTAATTAATTTAATCACCACTGCTCTCAAAACGGTAAAGAAAAACATCGTAAGGAAACCGGCATGTCCTAGAACCAAAAATTCAAAGGCATCGGCCAACCCGCACTGGGCCAGCGTGGTGGATTATGGCCCACTCCCTCTCTTAGAGAGGAGGCCTGTGTCCCAACCGTGGGAACATTATGTATTTGCGGCAAAACAAATTTAAAAAAAGCAAGTTGAGCAAAATATGCGTCACATCCGCGCAAAACAAACACAAAAATCAAGTTGGGCAAAATATGCGTCACATCCGCGCAAAACAAACACAAAAATCAAGTTGGGCAAAATATGCGTCACATCCGCGCAAAACAAACACAAAAATCAAGTTGAGCAAAATATGCGTCACATCCGCGCAAAACAAACACAAAAATCAAGTTGAGCAAAATATGCGTCACATCCGCGGAAAACGATAAACAAACTTTTTACTGATTACTGTGATTTTTTTACAGAATAGTGAGCCGATTTATTCTGTTCATAGTTTCCTGGCCACATTCAAAAACCCAAGCACACAATTACCCAGTACACGTGGTAGGTGTGATCGTTTACCCCATTGACTTATGATCACCATTGACTATAACTATAGTTACAAAACTTTCATTGTTTTGTAACTGTTAGTTGCCTTATATAATATCTTGTTTTAAAGTAATTGCTGCTTATTATTGCGCTGTTCTCGGCATTCTCGTTAGAACTAACATGATTACTGGGCTTAAAGGTTAAGAATCACTGCACTGTTTCCTTGTGTTTGAAATTGGAATCGATAATTTGTGGAACGTTTGGATTGTGTTAAGAATGTAGCCTGAAATTCTTTTTTCTAGTTTTTTAATTCAAATTACGCCGCTTAATAGCATTTTTGATTATTGCGATGATTTGAGGTGACCTGATTGAGGAGCTCGTGGTTAAGTACTAACAGACGCAAAGGTTGATCCATCAGGTTAAGCTACGCTTGCCGGGGTTGATCGTGGATGGGTGACCATCTTCACATACCGAGACTCCCCCGTGCCTCGGAAAGCACGTTAAGCCGTTGGTCCCGGCTGTCATTTGTGCATCTTTGACAGTTGTTACGGGTAGTCAGAAGCCCGAAAATCTGACACTGGCTGTCAGATTTTCGGGCTTTTAAGACTGGCTGGCCAAGGGGTATCGTTTTGCCCAGTTACTGGGTTGTGGAGGTCAGATAGGCAATCGCTCTATTTCAAATACTGATATTCAGCTGCATCCGGTTAGACTGGAAGCTGACCCCAACATAGTTGGGAAAAAGCTCGGCAGATGATGATTTAGAAGTTTAATTTTGTAAAGCTTCGGGGGGCCCGTACCTATACTACGTGTTTGATATTTATTTAAACTTTATATCCCACGCGTTCCTGGGAAAGTGGGTCAACGGTCAGTGACCATACAGAGTTGATATGACAGAGGGGCATTAAATTACACTACGTATACTATACGTGTTTAGTATTAACTCGGTACGGTATAAAAATAAAGAGCACCAAAAATGAGGTTTTTATGTTTTCAAACAAACTAAATAGCTTACAAATCAGTGTATAACGCAACCACCCTTTGTAAATAAAAACTGACCTTGTAACGCAGCGGCACCGACGCGTGCACGCCGGAGCGCTGTTAGGAAAGATACATCGTGTTCAAACGGGGCAAAATCTTTAAAAAATATTTGCGACTAAACTACTGCTCCTATTTAATTGATTTTTGGTACAGAGCTTGAAAATGGTTCCTAGTATAAGCTGTTTAAAGGAAAGCCCCTCTGTCGTATCAACTCTGTATAAGGGTTCTGTTTATTTCCTTTTGAGTTACTGAACCCAAAAAAAATCATGGAGATGAATGTGTTTTTTTTAAATCTTGATGATTAACAAAAATCCTCAAAAATTTTCATTTTTAGGTAGGCAAGTAACGCAAACTTTGATCAAAGAAAGTAATTTTCAATCCAACCCCAATTTACTTCGAAAGTAATCCACAAAACGATCTTTGTATAAAATCCATTGAGTATTTACTATAACGACGTGACTATTAGGGCTAAGTGCCCCTGTTTCGTGAGGACGACACGTCACAGGCTAAGTGGGTCCGTACTATAAAATTTTACTACCTATTGCTGCAGCGGCCGGAAACGATTGTTATAACTAAATTGAATGACGCTGTACGTACGCTGGATTATGGTATTTAAAATGTTATATTCTTTTTTTTTGGATTTTTGATTCGGGTAATTAAATGTATTGGTTAATTAATTCGTTAAAAATATATGTGACTGGCTTTTGCCAGCGGCTTCGCCCGCGTGTATGTAGGAAATTATAGCTTTCAATTTTAAACAACTGTTTAGGCAGCGCATGCAAATAATTCTGTTTTCGGAGGTATTTCTTTCCGACTTGGTAGACGAAAATTGCGATAGCTCGGCTAATAATTATGATATAAATATAATTTATAGCCTATAGCACTATTAATTAATTATTTAATTATTAAAAAAATTTGAAATTGGATCATTAGTTCCGGAGATTACCCCCTACATACAAACTTACAAATTTTACCTCTTTATAATATTAGTATATATTATAAGTCAAAGTTTGTTTAAGAAATGCACATATAGGTCAAAAAGTTAGTTTCTTAATGGAGAAAAATGGGCTTTTAGAATGCGTTACAATATTTTGTAGATTTACATTATTTTTATTATTCGATTTACGGGAAGAAGATTTACCTATCTAGAATAAAATTACTATACCACAACAGATAACACCATTTTAAAGTAATCACGGAATGTAAAATTAATCTCATAAAAATAATAAGTTTTACAATAAAATTAGCCAGTTTATTTCGTCTAGACTCTAGCGTTGTGCTATGTAAAATGACCAGTACGTTGTTTGGGTAGGAAAATTAGTCCCTATTCTTTTAAAGCATTGAAAGGACTTGTAGTGACTGTTTGAACAAAACTACGGATAGTAATAAAATAGGTAAAACAAATATAATTTTGAGGTCACAAAGACCAGATTAACTCCTGCGTCGCTTACTTAAAGAATTATATAATATAATAATAATTAACTCTAAGAATTTCGAGGGAGCATAATATTCATCTATACGAACAACTTTTACTATAGGCTGAACTGAAATCGCGAAAAAAAAATGAGTTGCTCCATACATTTCATTGAATTACGTGTGCATAAATGTATGGAACAGCTCAAATTATTTATTAGAGTAGACCACACGCCAAGAACTCCATCCCCTCTCAAAAAATGTGCACACTTTAATCACCATCTCAAAAACAAAAAAAGTCGCACAATCAACTCCCATTATCGGAATTCCCAACATGCCCCATCTTCCCATAATCACCCTTACAGTCGCAGTAAAATTCCTTTTTCAAAAATAAAAGAAATTCTCCGATATAAGGCAACATGACGCAAGCCTCGTTATTTTATTCAAGCCAGCAACAACTTCATCTAGCGGTGAAGTACGGTGTTAATTAAACAGACTGTAATACAGGTGTCCTTGTCTGGCATGCGGTTGAGGTATGCTCTGTTTCATTATTATAACATGGTACGCTTCGGGGTGAGGGGTTGACAACATTTTGTTGGTTACATCGTGGTTTTACGATGTTGTGGATAAAGAAATATTATTTTCCCGTTTGAATGTGCAAGTTTTAAAAATCTAAATCTGTCAATCAACACAAAACAGTCAGTTTTGTGTTGTAATACTGAGATAGTCTGCCTATAAAGTGCAGGGTGACCTGTAATTGGTATCTTTACCGCCCGTAGGAACGAAATTACCGGTATAAGCTTCGATTAAAAATACGAAAAGTATTATTGATAATTATTATTAATTATATTTGATAACAAAAATCAATCATTGCACTCGTAACAAAACAAAAACGATTGACAGACGGAAATAACGAGTTTAAATTCAGCCACCAGACACCATTCAGCATTCAGACACCTAGCAGCGTAACTCGCCGCCGTCACAACCGTCACGTAGTTTATAAGTTTATTTTAAAATTGTGTATTCGTTTATAGTTATTATTTTTATACATGTACTATGTTATATGGGCCTTCGTTGCCTGAAATAAAGGATAAATAATAATAAATTACTTGAGTCACATTCCATCGCCGTACCACGCCTGTTTACTTGACATTTTCCTTTCAATCCTCAATCTACAATAACCTATACAACATTACCTACACCTCAATAATATACTAGTGGACTTGTGATAACATTCAAAATGACATTACTATGAGACAAAACATGTTGGCGACCTCTGGACTGCTAGTATGAGTAGCCGCATTTGCACATTTGATAAGATCGTCAAAGTGACATAAAATTGTGCCGGCAGCGTTCAGAATAGCTACCTCCGTGTAACGTACGTATTGTATCGTCGAGTACAACAAGGGTTTTGGACATTTTGTCTAGTAATACAGGTGGTATTTTCCGTTTAGGCAGTATTTTAATACTGATATTGGGTACCAACCTGGGTACCTCATATCAGTTTCAAACGATGTAAAAGCCAAGATTTATTTCCATGATAACTTGTATTCAATTAAATTAGTTAGTCTTAACATATTTATATTTCAAATCTAAATATTCACAATAATATGTATAATAATCAAAGAGCATCATAAAATTCGTCCACATGGCTGTCACCAGGAAAAGTTCCCATAAGACTGGCAGCATTGCTGCGTTGTACGGCAATTTTCATGATTGAGAAATGTAGTTAATAAAGCGATTAATGCCTTCAACAGCATCAAGATTGTGCCCAAATATAACAGTTTCTCGTGGACGTGGTACGACAGCGGCTCTGACATCACCTGTTATCAGAATACAGCCGCCACGCAACCATCGACATGAAACTCGGTTAGAATGACAGTAACCAGCCAGTGTCACACTTATCCAACCTCTTCAGTGTTTCCAGTAATTTCTTACGGTGGCGCCACTTGCTACGCCATCGTACCAAGTGCCAATTTCACCAATGAAACTGAATGCGATCAGCACATCTAAACTACGATCAAGAGTTGTCAATGTCAATATTCCACGTAAAATAATGACACTGATAGCTCTTAAATGAGGTTAATGTGCTGACCGTTCAACTTTATTGGTGAAATTCACCCTATACTATAGGTATCGCAAACACTGAAATTTTGAAAACTTTATGGTCCCTTCGATAATCTCATAGTAATTATATTGACTTTTATATTGCTTGAATCTAGTTTAAGTGTAATAAAACCAGGAATGCAATATTTAATTATTTTCATCTTAGAATTGACATTACGTTCGTGCTAGTACCTCCCTAGTTATGGGTCTAGTTAGGTCACGTTTCAGGCACAAGCATATAGGCTTTATGTCTTAATTTAGAGAGAGCCACTGACCAAGCCTCCATATTTATAAGGAATGCCTGGCATTTAGATATACAACTCTATAACGTTGAAGTACGGTTAACTTGTGTAAGTAACATTTGGGAAAACTGATTGTTTGTGAACGTTGTGATTTGCGCAATATATGTTCAATGCTTAGATATATTACGTGTGTGGGTGGTATTCTTCTTTTTGTGTGGTTAGTGACTAACCTAGGTGTCAGAGTTTTTAAGCTGCCCATGGGCCTCTGACTTAGCCATTTGTGGTGAGAGCTCATGATATAGAGACCTTCCTCTAGGAAGAGTGTTGGCCGAAGGGTGTCGTGTATCGGCGATTCCGCGGATGCCTACGCGACACCACGCAGCGCAACACGACGCCGTCACTTCGTGTACAATAGTTTTTATTTTTGTGTTTTTTAAAAATATGTATGATAGTCTGTAAGGATATATGTTACGGGTCTTTGTTACCTGAAATAAATTATATAATATTACTATAATGAAAGATTAATAATTTTAAATTTATATGTTAAGTAAGGCTAATTAATAACGGTGCAAATTTGACACAAGTGATGTTTTTGTGTGTTTTGCAGCTGTGTCTCATCATTTATTTATTTTAAAGTTATGAACATAGTGCTGCACTCCAAAACACGAATCGCCGACGTCACCAAAAAAGCAGCCAGGCTTAAGTATATACGCAGACTGGGTTATATACGCAAAACGTATATAACCCAGTCTGGTTATATACGTTTTGCGTATGTAGAACGAGCCATGTGTTAGACTTACCAAGAAAACGTCCATCGACATTGAATCAGGAGAAGCTGGCGAGACGAACATGACGCCTTTTTTTGAAAGCGGGATTCCGCTTAAGAGCTTGACGCCTGCCGACAGGATGGGTCTACACTAGATCAATATAGAGACGGGTGGAAAGGAGGAAGAGAGGCCTTTGTCCTGCAATGGGACATCACAGGCGTAATAAATTAACTGTTGGCAAATTCTATTGGAATAAGAGCACACAACACAATACCAACCTTAACCTTACAAAATAGACCTTACAGAATAGTGACCAAACAATCAAAATGGTTCACACATACCTTGATTTAATCACCTTTTATAATGCCCTACTTAATCACTCCCCACAACCATCTTGATATCTCCAAAACAATTGACGTTGATCACCCAAAAAGGGAAAGAGATCTTACTAATAAATATTACGAATTCTCATACCTCTTACGTATAGTCTAAGCATAAACCGAATCTAAGACAGCGTTTACACTGAAGTCAAAACAGTTATGTTTGCATGCAGATGACATAGACAGTCCAATTAAGACCTTAATGTAAGGGGTAAATAGAATCAATTCTATTTTCGTCTAACTGTTGAAAAAGATGAGGGTCAGTCAGATCAGTGGTACTGTCCGAAATGGTTATTGCTGCCCAAGAACACATAGGACTAAGGATGGAAAATGGATGGGTTTTAGTCGGTAAAAGTCTGACACTCCTTCCCACATTTGAGGTCACATCAGGGTCATTTGATAACTTCCATTTTCCGAAAAAAAAGGGGATTGTGGGGTCTGTCAGACTCTTACTGATTAGCACCCATCTGGTTCCATCTCATACTACGCCGGAGGTCGTGCGTACGTTCCGATCGGTAGCCTAACTTTAAACATTCCTGTCTCGGGTCTGCCCGCATCCTAAGTTTCCTTTATCGGCTACAGTTCAGCTTAAAAGGCTTATCTATCATACAATGCCTTTGTGCGGTTGCTTAATACTCCGTTACATTTTAGAACCATATTTTAGGGCCTCTGGTGCTAAATAATAATAAGTTATGTAGTCTAGAATTCTTGATCGATACAATTTAATATTTGATATTATTATCTTGATGTAATAGAATATTGAGTGTTTAATTTTGGTGTGACAAGCGGTCTTAGCAATACCAGTAATTGCCGTTAAAAAAAAACAGCTGTTCCCTACATTTCGACGAGTCACGTGACTAAAAATGTATAGAACAGCTTTTTTTGCGATTTCGGAGTTGATCCCATAGTAAAAGTAGTACAGTTTGGTGTTCGGTAGCATATGCCCTTTCGGTTACACCTGTAGAATAACATCAGTGAGTCAACAACGCAAATCAAAGAAATTTTTCGACACTGTACTAATATCTTCTATCGCATATATCACACCGGCAACAGAACAAAGTACTGATTAATTGCCCAGGTGTAAGACTTAATTACGAGTAGAACTGCCTCCAAAATTTGTCATTGCAATTCGCACCGCCCCTGTCCAGATTGAACGATATATCTTGAGATATCTGATAATGGTTGTACATTATCGTTTAAATTGCCACTATAAAGGTGCTTATCTCTTGAGTTTTGTGAGTAGTTTTGTAGAAGAATATTACTGTTAGGTTTTGATTGTGGAAATGAATATTTATAGTAGATTTTTGATATGAATCATAGTGTTATGTTAAAAATAACTGCTGCCCTCGGCACCGCCTGCATCAATGTTCATACAAACTTACATTTTCCCGTTTACGGGGGGAGTTCCCTAAAATTCTTTCCTAGCTGGTACGTTTCCAACTCAGAGTGACCTCCCGTGTTTTCCTACCTCCGTATCATATTTCATCTTCGTTAGTGTTGTTGTGTTTTAAGTGGTATTGTCCGAAAGGGTTACCGCTACCCCGGAACATGAAGGGCTAAGGAAGGAACATGGATGGGTTTTAGTCACTAAGAGTCTGACACTCCCTTCCGCTCCACCCAGAGCGGGTCCGTTTGATGACTTGTACCCTAAAAAAAAAGTGTTGTTGTGTTCGAGATTTCATGATTAAACAGTGAGTGAATGTATGAACGAGTGACTTCTAGCGTTTATAAGTTTCATTCTGTGATGGATGTAAGGAGAAAATTTTAATTTACAAAAATTTAAACTTTTGTCAATAAAACCAAAACTAGACGCAGTTAGACGAAATGTCTTAAACAGGGCTGGTGAGGACCGAAGGAACCATTTAAGTATATTGACACCAATCAATCTGCCTAGCCTTTTCCCAACTATATTGGGGTCGGCTTCGTCTAACCGGATACAGCAAAATTCATTTTACTTTGCTACAAGTTTGTCATCACTTATCTGTTATGGTATTTCCACTTACTCCTCCTTGTTAATATATTTTGTTAGTTATGATGAAACAAAAATGAGGAAAAGGACCATCATTATCTGCCTAGCCTTTTCCCGACTATGTTGGGGTCGGCTTCCAGTCTAACCGGATGCAGCTGAATACCAATATTTTGCATGGAGCGACTGCCTATCTGATCTCCACAACCCAGTAACTGGGTAATACGATACCCCTTGGTAAGACTGGCTGTCAGATTTTCGGGCATCTGACGACCCGTAACGTCTGTCAAACATGCACAAATGCATCCGGGACCGGACAAGGAGGAGGAGTCTGGGTATGGAAAGATGGTCACCCATCCACGGCCAACCCCGGCAAGCGTAGCTTAACCTTTTTTAAACTTTTTCAATTAATCAATGAACATCTAAAGATAAAAACAAATCAAGAAGACATTCTAAAAGACAAACGCCCCAACGAAAAGAAAATATTATCGACCTCACTCGCCAAAGACAGAGTTTGCATTGAACACAGAATTTTAATCGCACACGGGAACATAAAGTTCGATAGGAACCACCAATAAATAATCACAAGCTTTGAATAGAGAGTTCCTTAGTTAACACTTGAAATACTCGCGGCTCGGCCCATAAGACCGCGGAGTTACTTTTTCAGTTCCACACATAAATAAATGGCTAACTAAGACGTTGGACACACTATTTTATGGTCCCGGTGTGCGCAGCACTTTATTGTGCTCAGATTTACTTGTAGATCTGTGTAAAGTGAAGCATTTCGATTTAGCGAAGAAAAACCGCGGCGGACATATTTATAATGACAGCTGTTGAAAGGATCTATTGTGTGAAGTGTGGATTTAATCGTGAGTTTAACGTGTCGGAGATGAATCTTAATAAAGATACGGACGGAAATTAATTGCTCTATATTATGTGCCATATATTTATTGGTCTAAAATATAGTGTGTTAGGGTAAACGCCCTCGTTTACGATTTTTCATTAGTACTATACAACCTGAAAGTATGTCCCACTCTAAAATGTGAAAAAAAATGTCAGCTGTTCCTTACATTTTTGCGAATTATGCTTGCTGCTGATTTTTTTTTATTTCAGGTATAGTTCCATAGTCAAAGTTGTTCATTTTCATGAGTATAGTACCCCCTGAAAGTATGTCCCTCGTTTAACCTAACACACTGTATAAAAAAAACTGCGAAAACAACAAATATCAACCAAGAACGGTGATAAAAAACTTAAATAAAAAACAAACATCGTCGATCGCCTCCAGTTATTTGTGTACACATAATATTTGTCTTCATACAAATTATGACATCGGCTGCACAAAGGCTTAAGAAATTAACCGGCCGTTTACGGTCATCCTTTTAACTCGAAAACATTAATTATAACACCTCTTTAAGTTTAAATTTATTGTGTTGTTTTGTTGCTCATTACTGAGTTTTAGTATTTTTTTTATGCGAAGTGCTCGGGGTTATATCGGGTGTTTAAGTTTCTTATAATATATGGGTAAAGGCGTATTTTATGTAGTACCTTTAACGGCACGTGGGTATTTATGCCGGTACGTTTCAATCTGGGAGATCTTTGCCTGTGGTCGTTTATTTCTCTGCAAAAGTATTTGCTCGCGTTCGCGGTTTGAATTTCGAAGTTTTATTAGAGTCCATTTTGAGATAATGTTTCGTAAACGTTTTGTTTGCGAGTGTTTTGACTTTATTTACCTGAATAAAGTATTTTTTACAGATTTTGTTCGATTTATACTCAAGGCGAGCTCAAGAGGAGCTCGTGGCTAAGTACTAACCGCAAAGGCCGATCTATCAGGTTAAGCTACGCTTGCCGGGGTTGGCCGTGGATGCGTGACCATCTTTACATACCGAGACTCCGTGCCTCGGAAAGCACGTTAAGCTGTTGGTCCTGGCTGTCATTTGTGCATCTTTGACAGTCGTTACGGGTCGTCTGAAGCCCGAAAATCTGACAGCCGCCTTACCAAGGGGTATCGTATTGCCCAGTTACTGGGTTGGCAGTCGCTCTATCTCAAATACTGATATTCAGCTGCTTCCGGTTAGACTGGAAGCCGACCCCAACATAGTTGGGAAAAGGCTAGGCAGATGATGATACTCAAATGATTTTAATAAAATAAAAGTTAACTCATTTGAAAATAGTTAAAGTATTTTTCTAACATATTCATAGGGATTAGTACAGTCGTCGCAATCGCTACTATCTCTAGATCCTTGGTTCAGTTCTCGAGTCGGGCAAAGTTTAATTGGTTTTTCCATCTGGAATTTCTCAGTAGCAGCCCGTAGTCTGGATTTGTGCCCGATTAATGACAATAGGCTCACCCCCTATTACATGGGACTCAAACATAGCTGAGAAAATGTGGGTGTAAGTACTGTACTATAGTTACACCTTTACCTAACCCTCCCGGGAATACACGCGTGATGTTATGTCATTAATAAGGAAACTAATGCCTTACTGATGTGGTCACAGTCATTCTAAGACAACGGCTGAACTATTTGACCCTATGATTTTTCTCACCAATTCCACGAATGTTGCACCTACTTGTGCAGATATACGTTTCTATATTTATATAATACTAGCTGCTGCCAGTGGCTTCGTCCGCGTGGATGTTGGAAATCATCCCAGGGAAACGTACTCATTCTCCTGCCCTTATCCCAATTTATTTGGGGTCGGCGGAACAAACACAAATAACAAACAAACTTTTTCTTCCATATTTCTCTATTAGTTTCCAAGGAAACGTACTACTGGCATAAAAAAATGAAAAAAATCCTATGCGTTGATCCAGGTCATAATCTACCTCTGTGCCAAATCCCATCCAGATCCGTTTACCCGTTTGAGCGTGAAGGCAGACATAAAACTAACTCACAAACGTTCGCCTTTATAATAATAATATAGTGTGATATTATGCTATATCTATACTATATTTTATATTATAAATGCAAAAGTTTGGATGGATGGATATTTGTTACTTAATCGAGTACCTCAGATCGACTCAACGGATTTGGATGTTTGGCATAGAGATAGATTATAGTCTGGAGTAGCATGGCTACCTTTTTCTGCTTGTATAGCCTTTTCCCAACTATGGTGGGGTCGGCTTCCAGTCTAAGTGAATGGCATGGCTACCTTTTATATTATCCTGGTCTTCTTCTTTCTTTCTCGTGTGGTTAGTGACTAACCTGGTGTCAAAGTTTTTATGCTGCCCATGGGCCTCTGACTTAGCTTCACATGCAGCTGTTGAGAAATATCTCTAAGGCATGCCGGTTACCTCACGATGTTTTCCTTCACCGATTTTTAAGCAAGTGATCATTATACAATACGCACATGAAGCCGAAAAGTCAGAGGTGCGTGGCTTGGGTTCGAACTCGAGACCTATGACTTGGCAGTCCGACAGTCACACCATTAGACTATCACTTATCCTGGTAAAAACTACTGTTCCCGTGGGATAATTTCTTACATATATGCGGGCAGAGCCGCTGGCAGGAGCTAGTTCATAATAAAATAGGCATATTAATAGGTTTTCCCGATACTATTGATCACAGCTTCCAACAATAATAAAATCAACGTGCAATTTCATTGTGAATAATATCGTAATTAATTTTAATTTATGTATAAGTGTTGGTTTTCCTTTGATTCGGAAAAATGGGTTCGGTAATAAAATGGTTTCTACGAAGTTACTTAGATCGGTGTGAATCAAATAAGGAAATTGATATGGCGCTACAATAATAATAGGTACAGCGCATTGCAATTTAACTACATAATATTATAATAATTATTTATGTAGCAAAATCATAATCAGCCTGTCGGTAGATGTCACATGTCTTCGAAATTCTTTGATTTCCAAGGCACAGAGGGGTCTTGGTATGTAAGGATGGTCACCCATCCACCGACCAACCGCGACAAACATAGCTTAACCTGATCGATAGACTCATGCAGCTGTTAATACTTAGCCACGAGCTGTGTGCCAGACAAAGTAATAGTTTTTTTTTCAACTTGTAAATAATTATGTTTTAACAACATAAGTTTTAAATGGTCTGAATAAATGGCTTTTAATATTATCGCCGTTGTAAGACCGTAAATCTTAGGCTATATTAAAGATTCACCTTGTATTTATTCATTTTACTTTGCTACAAGCTTGTCATCATACATTTGCTATGGTATATCCACTTACTCCACCTTGTTAATATCTTTTAATTGTTAGTCATGATGAAACAAAAATGAGGAAAAGGACCATCATCATCTGCCTAGCCTTTTCCCAACTATGTTGGGGTCGGCTTCCAGTCTAACCGGATGCAGCTGAATACCAGTATTTTACATGGAGCGACTGCCTATCTGACCTCCACAACCCAGTAACTGGTCAATACGATACCCCTTGGTAAGACTGGCTGTCAGATTTTCAGGCTTCTGACTACACGTAACGACTGTCAAAGATGCACAAATGACAGCCGGGACAAACGGCTTAACGTGCTTTCCGAGACACGGAGGAGTCTCGGTATGTAAAGATGGTCACCCATCCACGGCCAACCCCGGCAAGCGTAGCTTAACCTGGATCGACCTATGCGGCTGTTAGTACTTAGCCACGAGCTCAAGCTCGAGGAAAAGGACCATCATTGTAAAAGAAAAACTAAAACAAGGAAATATCAACAAAGTCTGAATATTCAACCAACAGCTCTACAAAATTTCCGGAAATACTACTCTGTCAAGAAAGTACCGGGAAAAGATCAATAATACACAAAATGTTTTGTTATTCATCCAAATTTATTTTATCACCTTCGAAGTATGCTCCTTTAGAAACGATACACTTGCGCCAACGAATAATCCATTCATCAAAACATTTTTTAAACGCTGCTTCCGGAATTGAGTTCAGTTCTCGCCGCGAATTCTCCTTTATGTCTTCTATCGATTGAAAACGGGTGCCACGAAGTGGTCATTTGAGTTTAGGAAAAAGAAAAAAGTCAGCAGGAGCCATATCTGGTGAATATGGTGGTTGCTGGATGGTATTTGTTGAGTGTTTGGTCAAAAATTCGTTCACAATGATAGCCTTGTGCGAAGGCGCATTGTCGTGGTGCAAAATCCAAGAATTTTCTTGCCACAAATCTGGCCTTTTTCGTCGAATTTGCTCTCTTAAACGCCGCATAACGCTCAAATAATATTCTTTATTTACCGTTAGACCTTCCGGTAAGAATTCAGAGTGCACAACGATAGTCAAAGAAAACAGTCAACATGACTTTGACTTTTGATAGACTTTGGCCTGGTTTTTTCGGTTTCGGTTCAGTTGGAAGGCGCCACTCCGAAACTTGTTGACTAGTTTGCATGTCAAACTCGTAAACCCACGTCTCGTCACCAGTAACAATGCGTTTCATGAATGTTGGGTCCGAACTGACTCGTTCTAGCATGTCCCCAGCGACTTTCATGCGATTGAGTTTTTGGAGAAAATTCAGATCTTTTGGGACTAGCCGAGCAGCAACATGTTTCATACCCAAATGATTAGTTAAAATGGTACGGATCGACTCGTGAGATACAGAAAGTTCGGCGGCTATCACTCTCAGAGTTGAATGGGGATTTTCAGTCACTATTTTCTTCACTTTTGCGATGTTAACTTCAGTTGCAGACGTTGACGGCCTACCAGAGCGAGGCAAATCTTCCATCACATCTCGACCGCTTTTGAATGCTTTGAACCACTCAAAAGCACGAGTTTTTGATAAAGTCGATTCACCGTAGCCTTCTGTAACATTTTCAGTGACTCCGAACACGAAATTCCATTGGCGATGCAAAATTTAAGACAAACTCTTTGTTCGATATTTTTGTCCATTATGAAATTCGCAATACACACTATATATGATATTACTAAAACCAGCACTGTATTTAATATAAATAACAGATGCAACTCAAACTCCGCGCCAAAATGGAAAATAGTTGTGCCAATCTAACAACTACAAAAAAAACAAAAATTTGAATTTGGAACCATAAACAAATCATCCATTCCAGATACTTTTTTGGCTGAATGTATGATTTGCGTAAATCCATTGATTCAAGCAAAGAAACAACGACACAAAGATGATGAAGTTACAAGAATATTGTGGTTATCATAGTTATTACGTCATAGTTGAACAAGAATGATTTATGACATCATCACGTCAAGTCTTGGAAGTTACTAGGGCTTATTCTACGGAGAAGTTTATTGACGTCGTTTGTTATATGACAATGCGATTTATTAATATTTAATATTGACATTTCCCTGTATGTATGACTTAGTTGACTCGCACTGCACCGCATTACGCAGTGTTGCGCAGGAGTGCGTGTTCTTAAGTTGCTTGAAAGTATCTCTCTTTGCTACCCCCGACCCAGCTTGCCCCTTGCTGCCCCCGAGGTCCGTGCCCCACAGGGGGTGCCCTTAGCGTGTAGTTGCTTAGTTTGTAAGTTTTTCCTAAGCCCTGGCTGGAGGCTACAATTCTTTTGTGGCATCCACAGGCAAGTCCGGTTAAGCAGTAGGCAACCCTATAACTGAACTGCGAGATGCCATTACCAAAAAAAAACCCTTTGCATTGAAAACACGCGTAGTGCAACACACAGAAAACACCCACCTGGTTCGATTAGTTGATCGCTTTGCTCCCTCATCTAAGACTGATGGCACTTTTGTAATGTCTATTTAACATATAGGCAACTCCAAGAAGTAACAGCGTACATATGATCATAACCACAATGCTTATCTATACATAATAATAAAACAGTAAAAAAAACTGTGTCTTTACATTGATATATAAAAAAAAAGTAATTTAAGGTTTAGAAACAGTAAATTTAGAGCCCGAATCCAAAAAACAATTCTGTCTGTTTGTCTGCCGGTTAGACTGGAAGCCGACCCCAATATAGTTGAAAAAGGCTAGAAAGATTGATTTATCATGCATAGCTTGAAGATTTATGATATATTTATCCGTAGCATCTTTACGAGTGCAAATGCACTTGGAATTTCAACGATAGGTATGTTATAGGAAAAGGTCTTGTAGAGGTAACTTTACATACTAATTATGTAAGTACTTGGCGCCACTAATGATGGTTATCGAAACAATCGTAGACAGTTAATAACTTTATAGCCACGCGCATGTGTAGTCGGAAGCGGCGCCGGCGTCTGTAAAAGGGAGACACAAAAACCATAAAGAAACCTTAAAAGGAAATTGCAAATATATGGCCTATTTTCAAGAATTATATCATACAAATCGTGCGTTTAATTACTAAAATTTCAATACAAAGGGTCAGTAATAGGTTTTTGTTGTAATAAATTATACAATAAAGTTTGTTCCGTCCGCACGTCCGTATTGGTGACAAACAAACAAACGACTATAAATTAGCAATGCTGAAGGCTTAGCTTCGGTAAATCATTGCGATACATGCATGCCCCTCAACACCGGACGTTAATGTTTTTTCGACCAGGATTATGGTAAAGATGGATTGGTAATATGCCTTAACTATCTATACCAATATTAATAAACCCGAAAATCTGACAGGCAGTCTTACCAAGGGGTATAGTATTACCCAGTTCCTAGTCTAGTCGCTCCATGTAAAATACTGGTATGCAGCTGCATGTTAGACTGGAAGCCGACCCCAACATAGTTGGGAAAGGCTAGGCAGAAGATGAAGAAGAAGTAGTTGCGCGGCTCGGGTAGTGTAATATCACCCCTCCCGCACCGCGCAGCTACCTCAGGAACGGTCTCAGTTGAAGTAGCTCACGAAAAAATTGGCCGCCCGGTAAAGTTTTAGTATAATGTTTGAAAGTGGCCAAAAATGTATAGTGCTTAAAATCTAAAAAAAATAAAAATACATTTTACCATCAGGTGAGACAGTGGTCACGCGCGAGCTTTTTCAATAAATAAAAAACTCATTTCTGCCTAGCTTGAAGTGTATCAACTAAAACCTGATCTTCCTTCATCAAACTCTGCAATGCTGCGTAGTATAATTATTATGTTCTGGAAAGTTATAATTTCCTCCAAAAATTGCCATCCTTTTTATTCAATTGACATATTATTAGCAATTAAAAAAACTTACACTAGCAAATAAATAAACTTTTGCATCACATTTGTATAATACATTTATTTTCTTATATTTCTACACATTAACAACTTACACAAACTTAAATTAAATAACTATCTAATTTAATACAAATAAATACAAAAACAAAAAGGAGGCGTCATTCATGGATCTTTGACAGTCGTTGCGGGTAGTCAGTAGCCCGAAAGTCTGACAGCCAGTCTTACCAATGGGTATTGTATTACCCAGTTAGTGACTGGGTTGTGGAGGGCAGATAAGCAGTCGCTCCATGTAGAATACTGGTATTAAGCTGTATCCGGTTAGACTGGAAGCTGACCCCGATATAACCGTCCGGAAACGTGCCCAGAAGACTGGCAGCATTTGTTAGATTAGCATTCTGATAAAATCATTTCCTTATCCAGTAGTACTCGAATCCTACTCATGAATACACATTTATAGCGAGAAAATGTTAATAGAACAACACAATAGATTTCTGCTGCCGATATGGGCCGATTGATATCATTGTGAATAATTATCTATACTAGTTATAAAAGTGACAGAAAGGCATTATTATTTACAAACCGATCGATGTACCATATGGTAATTACGCAATAATAAGAGCAGGCTTTTCCTGCGACTGCTCTCGTAGCGTCCAAATGTTCTTGATTGCATAGAAGGGAGAACGGCTCCAAAATTTTCTTTCTGTCAATTATTTTTGACTGAGAGAAAGAGAAATCCATCTACTTTTAATTGTCGCAACATCATGCAGATCCTATTCTTTTGGACATTTTTAAACGGTTGTTTTTTTTAAGTTTCTGTGTGTGTATTAATAAAATATAATAACGTAATAACTTTTACTGGACCGTATTAACAAATAAAAAAATGGGTTTTATTGTTAAAAACGAAAATACGTTGTTTAATCCTCTATCCCCTTCAAGCCTTGCGCCCCTCTCCCTAACACCCTGTTTATCCCAACTCCAAAACAACCTGTTTACTTGTATAATCCTGCGCAAGTTCCAATGATTGGCGCAGAAACTGAGGAATGATCTCTCATAATGATATTCGGTCAAGCAAATATTTGGGGATCCTGCCGTTTTGCCGAAAAGATTTTGCCAAATTTTCATTACCCAAACAAATTTTAGCAACCTTTTTTATACCAATGTAATATTTGGAATAATTTTAGTACGCACATTTTCATTTGGTCAAATGTTTACTTGGCAGATTATTACCAAGGATAATGTCATTAAGGCTTTTGGTCTTTAATCAAATGTTTTATTACAGCAAACAATATTTAGACAATAAACGTTTAGTCAAATGATTTGTTATGACAAAAAATATAAAGGCAAAAATAAGATTTTTTTGGGCATTGTATAATTAAAAATGCAATTTTATTTTAATATAGGTAATCATTCATTAACGCGAGTACAAAATAGCAAAAGTACTTTTATGGTTACTAGACATTAGGTTATTTATGGAACTAGTTACAGTAGGTTATTAATTTTTAAAAAAATGGTTAGGTTAGGTTAGGTTAAAACTGTGACCACCTACGCACGAGCCGAGCGAGCGAAGCGAGCGGTGCCGCGGTAGCGGCCGGCGAGTGCCAGAAACGACTAGATTATATAGAAAAAAATATGGAAAAAAGAGATTATATAAGAGATATGGACGACACCAAATATTTGGCTTATTTAATTTTGCGTAAAATATGTTATACCAACTGAAATATTTGACTAGATAAAAAATGGTAAAAGTACTAGTTGGTGAACAAGTTATTGTTCAAACGTTCACTTGCCAAACATAGGTTTTCGTAACAATTATTTGTAAAGAGATTTTTTGGTAAGTAATAATTTGGCAAATGAAATTATGCGAAAATTTGTTTGGGAAGTGATAATTTGGCAATTTCTTTTCGGTAAAACAAGGGAGACCCAAATATTTGAATAGCTTACAAAGTCTTTCCAACAGAATTTTGGGGCAGGACAAATTCTCAGATTGAACATTTAGATGCATATTACAGAAACAGACACATCGAATTTCTAACATTAATAAGATACTAAACCATCGATAATCGTCGGTAATTAAGCCAGTTAATATAAATACATACGTTTGTTTCATTGTTCTGCACATTTATAATGATGTACAGGCTCTGATTGCCTGATACAATGATGCTCACGTTATATCAGACAAAAACGTGTATTAACTTCGTGAGTTCGATGCTAGGGCCAATAATTACTATGATTTTTTATCTTAAGTAGGCTGTTGATAGTATAATTTATGTGTATATTAGTGAAGCAATGTCGTGTCATTTATGTGAAACTAGCGACCTGCCCCAGCTTTGCACGGGTGCAATGTAAAGCGAGCGAAAGCTAGTCTTACTTTCTTTTTCGTGTGGTTAGTGACTAACTTGGTGTCAGAGTTTTTAAGCTGCCCTTGGGCCTTTGACTTAGCTACACATACTGTTGAGAAATAACTCTCAAGCATACCGGTATCCACACGATGTTTTCCTTAACCGTTTTTTAAGTAAGTGATAAATTATACAATACGCACATGAATCTGAAAAGTCAGAGGGTGCGTGTCTTGGGTGAGGGAGGGTGGTTTGTTCAGGTGACTCGAGACCTAAGACTGGGCAGTCCGGAGGTCACTTCACTAGGCTCTTACTGCTGTTTAAACTATACGTTTAAACTTTCCTTTGATTCACTGAAACATTATATCTGTGTGATGAAAACCGCATTTAAAAGATTTATACGTACAGAGCGACAGACGGCGGGAAGCGATTTTGTTTTATGCTATGTAGAGATTAGTTTGTTGTAAACAATAATATAAATGTCATCGCGATGGGTATCTTTGTTAGCAATAATTTATCTAAGGTATGTTAACTGTGCCCTTTAAAGGTTCAGATTAAATTAGCTAGCAACACTCCGCAAACGTGATGAGTATAGATAAACACGATAACACAAAACAAAAAAGAGATTTCGGTTATTTTTTTGAAATCTATGACCAAACACTTAGGTAAAAGTTTTTACAGAATCGTCTCGTCTCGAACAGGAGTCGTCTGTTCTGCTGACCATCGATTCTTCGACAAAGACGGCCAGACAACTGCCACTGTAACATACTTCCTCAACAAGCTATGCAGTAATATGTGTAAGATGTATGTGTAATACACAGTAATGCGACTCAAGGAATAAAAGAAACATTAAACTCTTTACCAGCAACTTTATAGCAATACTTATTTAACTAGAAACGTCGAAACTGACCCGCGTATTGAAGTAACCAAGCCTGGTATTAAAAATAATGCATTACTTTCCTATGATACCCTTTATATTATCTCCGAGACCGATAGAGAATTTACTCAGCTGATTTTTGCAGTAGTATTGTTGATGGTGCTACTTAGGCGACTGGTTGCAGCGTTCCAGCCAGTTAATAACAGCATCGGTGTTACCCCACAGTATTTGAGGGGATCGTCAAGTGCAGTGTCATCATCAGCCTATAGCAGTCTACTGCTAGACGAAGACCTATCCAGTTGCACGCTAGTTTGCTGGATTCTTGGCAATTCTCATCCACCTTTTAGCAGCCACCCTGCGAAGATCGTCGCTCCACCTAGCATGAGGGCTTCCTATCTTACTTTTGCCGATTCGCGGTCATCACTGAAGAACATGTCTACCCCAACTGTCAACGGTTCTATGGCTAATATGGCCGGCCCATTGCCACTTTAGCTGGCTTATTCTTATTAACTGCATTAGAGTGCTAACAATTCAATATTAACAGCGCTTTTATGTTGTAGCAGTAAGGGCGATTTGTGTAGTGTAAGTTTTAACACGGATATCCGGTTTAGTGTAAAATAAAGTTCCAAGTGATTGGATTTTACACATGACTAAATTGTTGGTATATTTTGTTCTCCAATGAAACAAAGGAATGAGATTCTAACGCGTTGATTAATTAGGATATGAAAGGGCTACAAAACTGCAGCGTAAAAGTTAATAGCTTAAGAAATACAAAATGGTTACCGAGTATTATATAAATACTTATCATTTACAATACTATCTCAATGGATGCACATTCACGTGTACGTTCAGACCACCAGCGCCGGCACGGTAGCCCGGGGTCACGGGTTCGTTCCCGTGCAGGACGCGCATAAATATTGTTTCGTCTACAACAATCCCGATCATTTTTGTCTTTATTTATTGAAAGCATGCACTACCATTGTCATGAGCGAACGTGATCTCTTTACAACGTTAGTAACGAAAACATTATGTATAAACTTATTAAGTTTATGAGTTTCCTCGAGATTTTTATAAGATAAGAAGAATACTAGTGATTTATTGGTTTATACATGGTGACGTTGAATTCATGGGCATTATTTGAAGGGGTCATACATCATGCTCGCATAACTCGTCAAAATGTATAGAACAGCTGTTTTTTTTTCGTGATTTCAGATTTGTTCCCATAGTGGTGTTGTTAAGGTTGATTACAGTGACCCCTTAAATTAATGCCCATGAATTCAATTTCACTCTGTATAATAGCATTATTTTGTGTTTTAATTGTGTTATACAGCATTATACCCCAATTTTTTTGTTGACTGCATCTTTTGTCTGGTAGCGTAAATGGACATTTCATTTAATTGCAACCCGGAGCCTGGATTTATGCCCAGTCGATGGCAATAGGCTCGCCCCCCTTATTACATGACACTCAAACATAACTGGTGAAATATGGATGTACCCCTCTGCTAACTCATCGAGGTTTAAAGAGATGTGATGATGTGAGCCTTTTCGGCCCCGCACAGGTCTTTGTTTTTTTTTTTATCTTTTTGCTCTAATTTTTTTTATGTTCTGTTTTGTTTTATTTCTTTGAATTTTCTGTGCGTGTCCTGAATAAATATTATTATTACTTTCTGATGTTATCTGTGTTAAGAAGCATTTTTATTAACAGCTAATTTATCCGCCGAATTGAAGTTTTGTACATAGTATTACCAAAAAGGCGAGCTTTAATATTATAATAGCGTTGACAATATCCGCTTCTTTTTCATATAAGTATAAATTTTCACCAAGTTTTAAATTCACAAGCGTACAACTGTTTGTGTTCAGGTGAGCGAAACTTTGTTATATCGTACGGGTATGGAGTGACGAAGTGACAGGCGCGAAGGCGGCGTCTTGTGACGAGTCCAATCAATTTGTAGCTCCACAATGCGCAATACATCGCGCCAAACTAACTGGCTCACACCGATGCAGGACGATTCTGAAACAAAAATTAGTAACTTAAAAAACATGAACTTTAAATGAATATTTTATAGGTTTAAAGATATTCTCAAAAACACACAAAGTCACTTATATGAGAACAATGCTTAAAATTAATAATGATAACATTCGTCATACTAAGGTAATTTCAATAAGTTAGTAAAACTTGATAGATGTGATAACCAAAACATGATAAAACAAAGTATGATTTTGTGAATTTTTATATCAAGTGATTTGCTGCATTCTAGTAGAGCCTTGGTGAAAAAGGTTTCACCAAGGCTCTACAGTAATATTACACCAGTTTGGTTCCGCATAAGGATGCGGAACCAAACTGGTTGGTTAGAAAATAACTGACAGCATTCAACTTTAAAATTGATAGAATATTTTGATAGGTTTTAAAAAAGGTTCTGTCCGTAGCCGTGCTACTGGACGCATGTATTCTTGAAAAGTAATATAATTCAATAGTTGCTGCCCCGTGTATTTCTATTTGTAGGATAGAACACACGAGTTCCACCTCTGAGTGCTCCATAAGTGAAGGCCCATCTTGTCTTCGCATTACGATATGTACTTACAGTTGTTTGTAAAAAAGTTTTACAGTGAAGCAACTTCTCTGAAAGGAACAAAGAAAGAAAACAGCTCTGAAAGAAGTTCGATTTTCCCAATCCATGCAGAATACCCCTCCTCACCGGGTGTCTCATACAAGATGCATAGAGGCGACGCTGCGCAGGAGTTCACTGTGTTGTGCCGCTAATGAACGCAAGCGCACTCATTACAGCTGCGTAACGAGACCGCACACATTCGCTGCCCGAGTCGTTCAATATTTAGATTGATGGGCTCGGTAATGCAGTGACACCAACTGGTTGCGGAAATAGATTATAATAAGCATGTGCATGTTTGTTTGGTAGAGTGATATCATCCTTCATATAACAACCTTATTGGATGTTATAAGTTCGAGCCGTTTGGGCGCTCATCGAGTATTTCCAGATATCGCCCAGCGGTGCGTCGGCTCTACACGTGACCAGAGGGCTGGTAAATTTTTAGGTTAATGAATCAGCATTGCCATACAACGTGGCAAAGCTGCCACGCATAATATAATATAATAATTTTAATCTATCTATCTATTACAAAATTAAAAAAATAAACTTCAGACTGTCTTCATAATCAAATAATTAGTATTGACATTATTTATTACATATTTCACCAACCTATACTGGAACCTTATACCCTTTCACCGAAAGGGTATGAGGAGCCTGGAGGAAGAGCCTGTGTCAGCAGTGGGATTTTATAGGCTGATTATGATAGTATTTATACAAAAACTAACAAAACCTAAACGGAACTTAACCCAACACAAAAATATGTGAGTAACAATTTTCTAAAGCCTGCAACATTTTACTTAAAATACTAACGCTTAATTCACAAACACATCATAAAAAATAACCAAACTATGATTTTACGCGTTAGACGGTAATTTCACCTATCGCGGACAGGGGTCACATCCCGATTTTCTCCCCTGGGACCACATGATAAGATCAAATTACTGATATTATGCAACGTAAGGACCAGCTACGGATCAACGAGCCTCGTCCTAGAGGAAATATACGGGAGGATAGTATGTCGAACGGAGCCTTTAGTATTCTGAAAAAAACTAACACAATATCAAAACTTCATTTTTTCTTCTCTTCTTCTTAATTTTCTCTTCTCATTCCTTATTCTCTCTTTTCTTAATTCTTTATTCTTTTCTATATTTCTAATTACTATACATATTATTTTTGTACAGACGCCAGCACATCAATCTATCCCTAACTGTCAAATTTTCTCAATTAAAAATGAACCTTATGTCTTTGCAATAAAGTTGAAATACTATCAAAGAAATTTGACAGATTGTGGTAACTTGATGTGCTGGCCTCTGTACATATTATTTTGAATATTTAGCTTTTAAATGTAAATATGATTAGTATAACAAAACTTAACATCACGCTTGTAATGTCTGTACAAACAGTAACACCCACATTTCACCAGCTATGTTAAAGACCCATGTAAAAGGGGCGGGCCTATTGGCATCAATCAGGCACAAATCTAGACACCGGACTGCTACAGACTGAGAAATTTCATTCCAATTCAATGCTTGGTATACCCAATGTGAAAATATGTTTAGTGACTACACATTAATACAATTAATATTTAAACATTTGAGTTATTTTCATAACAAATAGCGTAGAGTTATCTCACCACCTGTCTTCCTTGTATTTATATATATGTATGTATGTATATATGATATATATTATAGTTATCTATTATAGTATAAACTGTTATTTTGAGGTTTTAACCTATTTATGTACCCATTTTATTTAAGTCTCAATGTTTTGTATGTTCCTACTATTTAAAGCACCTGCCATCTAATCTCTTCACCACCCTTGGTTGATTGGTAGAGAATGCCTAAGGCATTAAGTCCGTCTTTGTACCTTTATTGTGTGCGAAAAGTTTAAATAAATAAATACAATATTAAGGAACAAAGTTTGTTGAAAATTAAACCAAATCTTGACATCTTCTTCACACTGATTTTACAATGTTTTGCTCGACAATTTACTAGACAGTATATTTTTCAATCAGGACAACCCAACCCGATATTCTATGCAACTACAATGTACCACCAACAAAATACCTCGGCCATTGAAATTTAGACGTAAGCGCATAAGTGAATCTTATTGCCAGTACGTAGTATCGCAAATTATAATATTTATACGCCATAACTCGTTGCTAACAGTCACGTGAGATATGATAATAATAGTGTTCGTTGGAATTTAATTTACTGCTGATATAGTCTTATTTATGGTACTCATGTATGGTAAAATAGCATGAGGTTGTGATTGTCATTTGTTTTGAATTGTGAGGTATATTAACATACCTACCAACGGTGTCAAGCAGCGTGGCTATGTTTGGTTTTGAAGGTAATGTCACTGATATTGCACAGACTTTACGATTTGCTTTTTGTATATTATTATAAATGACGCATATTTTTCTTCATTGTTTTTTTTTGGCTATGTTTTCCGCAAATAAACGAATATTTGCGGCAAACATGCAACCTTTTTTACACTAAAATTATTTGGCAATCCTTAATACTCAGAAGATTCAAACAATAACAGTCATGTACTTACCAAACATAGTTACCCAAAACAATCCTTAAAAAAAAAACAAAATCTCATATGATAAAATTCTTGGAGAAGGCTGCATTGTTTCCGAACACGCGTCGATATAAAAACGCTATTGTAATACTGAGGAAATGGAAAGTGGGATCGTCTGCGTAACGCGAGGCTACCCCGTACGTACGCGCCGCTATGCGATTCATAGTCGCAGGGATGCGCCGGAGTCGGTGTCGAATTGAAAGAATTAGTTAAGAAGGAAATAGTTACAAAAAAGAAACCCTTTGTCGTATGTATCTGATAGAATCGCCATGTTCTTCTCAATAAAAATACGTGCTACACTTTAAAATCTATCGATGGCATCCACTAGGTAGAGTTGGTGATGTCGATGGTTCTGTTTTTTTTTTTTGTACTGAATCTCCTTTATTTTATTGGAAACACTAACGTTGTTATTTAAAATATTTTTTTAATAAAAAACAAAAAATTAAAAAAGAGTAACCCACCGCAATAGACTCCAGAAAAGAACCTGCTAACAATGCGAGCCATATCCACAAGTTCCGCTTAATGAAACAAGCCCTTGATCCAGCTTCTCAACGAGAGTCTCCTCAATCAACCGATTCTGTAAAAATCTCACCGCGAAAACTAAACTGAAGTGAGCGTGAAGTCACCTGTCGTCCCACCTATTACAGCTCACTTTAAACACACTCCACCTACGTTATCCCGGTGACATTTGAATAGAATAGCACTTCAGGGTCAGGCCCGTGCCGGACGGCGCGTATATGTTCCACGCGCGCCTCAAAGAGATGTCAGCATATGAAGGGGCCCTTCAGGGCCAAGCCTGCCGGGTAAGCGGGATTGTCCGAAAGGGTTACCGCTACCCCGGAACATAAAGGGCTACGGAAGGAACATGGATGGATTTTAGTCAGTAAGAGTCTGACACTCCCTTCCGCTCCACCCAGAGCGGGAGCAGTCATTGGATGATTTCCCAGCAAAAAAAAAGGGTCTAGTTTAGTTCCAGCTGTAAATTAGCGGCACAATGATCGCTGTGTCCACATCCCACATGTCACTCACTACCTATAGTTCTTATAAATTAGAGGAAAATAATAATTATTCACAAACTATCAAAGTCCTATCTCCAATGCGGCCCAGCCCTACTCAATCTCATATGTTTTATTGTACCCCGTGCAATGTGCGTCGAATACTTGCGTGCGGGATAAAACAATTCTGTGTGCGCGTGCCTTTACTCACTCGCTGCCCGACGCTCGCCCCGGACGGACGTGCCGCGCGCTACCTGCTCTCCGCTACCTGCTCGCCGTACCCTGTCTCGCCGCTAGTGTATTCCGGTCGACGTTCCTGTCGACGCCAGTTTCGTAGTCATCGACTACAAGTGTTTCCTGTATACTACTGCCTTTTTCAAGGAGGTAGTTACAGTCGCTATTTCTTAACAGAAATTGTGTCAAAACGTTATCGTCGGTCTTGGCCCCCTCTGGGTAAAACCACAGTTTCGTGGTCCTCGGTTGAAACCTCACGGTGTCAACGAAGCCGAGTGGGGTGTTGACCCAATCACACCCGCCGATCCCCTTCAGGGTGAGGCAGTCAATTGGAGCCGAGAGCTAGAAGTTTGGCCTTGGGGGATCTCCTAGTCAACTCTAGTTTCTGACTTCGTCCACAGCAACACACCTAGTGTCGGTTGGGAGTGTCTACCCCTTCGCACTAGACCCGGTCAGGGCCCGTTCGCACAATAAGATTGGCGAACGGTTTACAAGCTTAGGGCTCACCATAGGTACTCACCTCCCTGTCTGCGCCCGACAGGGAGGCTACACATCCCCGGGCCTATCCACCCGGGGAATTAGGTTCTAGGGCCGTTAGGTGCGAATGCCATGTGTTTTCGCATTTAGGTTTTAATTTTTCCCTACCGACAATGTCGGACTACGACCCGAGATGGGTCAAATATTTTCTTACGGAATTGCTCCCGGACCCGAAATTCGTGGCCCAGCATTCCGCCCGTGCTTTGCGTGCCAGTCCCACCGCGTCATCGTCGGCAGTCGCCGACTTCACCGACGCGCTCGACAGCCCGCTCTCGCCCCCGCCGGCCGATCAAGGCCTTATTCAAGCGGCTTGCTCAAACCCGCTTGCCGGAATTCCGGCTCCATTGTCATTACCGACAATTGAGCCCGCTTCCGCGAACCCAATTAGTGCGAGACCCATTGTCTCGGCCACTTCTATTGTTCCGTCCGCAGCTGCACTGGGCTCTATTGTCCCGGTAATGACAAAGGCTGCACCCACCACCCCAGTCCAAGCTGTACCGGAGAGCATGGACACGTCCGCTCCGATCTCGGACGACGAAGGCCCCCTCTCTGCCTCTTCCTCATCCTCGGAAGACGACTACGAGGTCGTCGGAAAAGGAGGGAAGAGGAAGAAAGGGTCTTCATCCCAGGCCAGCAAGGCCAAAAAGGCCGTAGCGGCCTCATCCTCCCCCACCCCTGCCCCTTCTCAGGCTCCCCGCCCCTGCGGCAGTAAGGCGAAACCCGCTTCCGCTTCTGGAAAGAAGCAAAAGCCCCCGCCTCCGGTCTTTATCCAAGACAAGGCCAAATGGACCGAAGTGTCCAAGATGTGCGTGGATCGTAAGATCCAGTACACCAGCGCCACATCAACCCAACAGGGCATCAAGGTGTCCGTTCCCTCGTCCGCGGACTACAGGGAGCTCACCGCTATGCTGCGAACGAGGAACTACTCGTTCCACACCTACTCTCTCCCGGAAGAGACACCGACACGCGTAGTCATCCGCCGAGTCCCGAAGGAGATCCCTACGGAGGACATCAAAGATGACCTCTCTGCCCAAGGCATCTCAGTTTCAGCGGTGCACCGCCTTCACAAGGCGCGTCACGGACATGCCTACGACATGGTCCTCGTGGTGTGTGACCCTGTAGAAGGGCACCACCCGATCTTCAAGATCAAGTCGGTCTGTTCACTATCGGGGATCTCTATTGAGAAACCCCGCCGCACTAATATAATTGGCCAGTGCCATCGCTGCCAATTATATGGTCACGCGCAGTCTAACTGCTTCGCCACCCCCAGGTGCGTCAAGTGTCTGGGTGACCATGGCACAGCGGACTGTCCCCGCCCCAAGGATCGGGCTTTATGCACCGAACCCCCGAGCTGCGTACTGTGTGGTCAATCTGGCCACCCAGCCAACTACCGTGGCTGCCCTAAAGCCCCCAAGGCTTCCTCCCCCAAACTGGCGAAGCGCGCTAGCGATCGCCAGAAGAGGGAAAGCCCCTCGGCTACCATCAAGGTGCCCTCAGCGCAGTTGCCAGTGCGACTCAGCCCCCAACGACCCATGCCCTGGGCCAACTTATTCCGCAGCGACGCTCCAGTCACCGCGGCCCCCATCTCTCAGCCCCCTGCTACCAACCCCGCGCCTAAGGTTACCGTTAACCCTGGGCTAACCCCCTCCCCCGTGGCCCTTTTGGCAACTCCACCCGCCGCCCCCTTGAAGCCTGCCTCGGCAGCTCCGAAAAAGGTCCCTTCCCTCTCCCCAGCAGGTATCAAGCCCACCACGACGGAGATCCTCGTCCACACCCTCGCGGTTATGAACCAAGTGTTCGAAACCCCGGAGGCAATCGCGATGGCCGATCAGGTCTACGCCGCCAAGGGCGACCCTATTAAAATCCTCATGGCATACCACAGCTACCCCGGGGTACTGCGCGCCATCTCCAACCTCACCTTTTAAATATCAATTATGGATATTACAAAAGGTGCTAGATGTACAAAGCCCCGGTCCCTCAAGCTAGGTTTCTTTAACGCTAACGGCGTTAAAAGTCAACGCGATGAGATCGCCGCCTTCCTCCGCGACCATCAGCTTGACGTCCTATTAGTTCAGGAGACCTTTCTGAAGCCCCATATACGCAACCCGAACATCGCCAACTATCGCATAGTTCGCAATGATCGGTCACGCTGTCACAAGGGCGGAACCCTCATCTATTTCAGAAGGACTCTCCATTGCATCCCGCTAGATCCCCCCCCTCTCCTCTCTCACTTGGAGATCTCTCTCTGTCGGCTCGCCATGACCGGTCATCAACCGATCACCATCATCTCCGGCTATTTCCCACCGACCAACGGTAGCGAGGATCATCTATCCATCGCCGCCGACCTCTCACTCCTCTTCGGCTTGAGCGACTCCGTCATCCTGGCGGGCGACCTCAATGCCAAACATCCCGCCTGGAACAGTAATCTCACCTCTACCAGAGGCAGATTACTGTTCAACTTAGGGGCCTCCCTTAACTTTGACGTCATCGCTCCGATGACTCCCACCCACTATCCCGGCGACCCTAACCAAACTCCCGATGTCCTCGACATAGCGCTCCTCAAGAATGTGAACCTTCGTTTGCAATCTTTAGAGGCGCTACAAGAGCTTAACTCCGACCACCGTCCCGTCGTCATGCACCTCACCCCCTACACGGGGGGTCCGCTTGACCCTGACCACCCGCCCCGCACCCAGTTGGTGACCGACTGGAGGAAAGTAAGCGAAAAGCTTAAATCCGACACTCTGTCACCTCAGCTGGAATCCATTCCTGACCTCATTGTCTCTGTCGATGACACTACCGGCGCGATCGCCTCGTTTACAGAACACGTGCAATCCGTTTTGACGGATTGCTCACGGGAAGTCCCGGTGGTGGAAGACCACCGCTGGAAACTACCCGCTGACGTACGTGAGCTGATAACCGAGAAGAACGCAGCCATCCGTGCCTACGACTCCTTCCCCTGCGATGCGAACAAAGCCCACATGCGCAATTTACAGCGTGCTGTAAAGAAACGCATTGCGGAAGCTCGTTCGGACAACTGGGACAAGTTACTCGGCGAACTTGAGCCCAATCACCATGCCTTCTGGAACCTTCAGAGGAAGCTTCGCGCTCCCGAAGAATCTTCCACCCCTCCACTCATCCGTCCTGACAAGAGCATCGCTTTCGATAGCTCTGAAAAAGCCGAGCTCCTAGCCGACAGTCTCGAGTCCCAATGCTCCCCCAGTTCCCTTCCGGTCGACCCAAAGCACCTCGCCAAAGTCGACGCCGAAGTCGAACGTAGAGCCTCTCTCCCACCCGTCGAAGATCCAGATGATCCTCTGCCCCCCGTCACCCCTGACGAGGTGCAAGACATCATCAAGGGTCTTCAGGCTCGTAAAGCCCCCGGCTCAGATGGAATTACCAATAGGGTATTCAAACTCTTCCCCGCCCAACTGATCATGCTCATGACCGCCATCTTCAATGGCGCCATGAGTAATAACATGTTCCCACAAGCCTGGAAAGAGGCCTCTGTTATAGGTATCCCCAAACCCGGCAAACCCAAATCAGACCCCACCAGCTATCGCCCCATCAGTCTGCTCAACGTGCTCGGCAAAATCTACGAGAGGCTTATTTATAAGCGTCTCAAGGACTATGCCGAGGCGAAGAGCCTGATTCCGGACGAGCAGTTCGGGTTCCGTACCCAACACTCGTGCGTCCAGCAAGCGCACCGCATAGTCGAGCACATCAGTGCCGGCTTCCAGCGTGGCGCTATGACTGGCGCCCTGTTCTTCGACATAGCGAAGGCTTTCGACAAAGTCTGGCACAATGGCTTAATATATAAGCTATACCAACTCGGCGTGCCCGACCGTCTCGTGCTCATCTTACGGGACTTTTTGTCGAACCGCACCTTCCGCTACCGCATCGAGGGCGCTCTCTCCGCCCCCCATCCGATTCGCGCCGGAGTCCCCCAGGGCTCCGTTCTCTCCCCCCTAATCTTTACCCTGTTCACTAGCGACATCCCCAAGAGTAAAAAGGCCCAATTGGCGTTATTCGCCGATGACACGGCCATTTACTACACAGGGACCAGTCCGCCAGCTATAGCTCAGACTCTCCAGACCGCGGCCAACGTCCTCGGCGCTTGGTTCCGGAAATGGAGAATCGAGGTCAACCCCGATAAAAGCCAGGCTGTTCTCTTTAGGAGAATTCGTAGGGCCCTCCCCAACCCCCCTAATCCGATCACCATGTACGGCAAGCCGATCCCTTGGGCGAAGCATGCCAAGTACCTGGGTGTCACTCTCGACCAGCATCTCAGTTTCGCAGAGCACATAAAGCAGGTCCGTTCGCGGGCCGCTTTCGCTCTCGGTAGGCTCCAATTCATGCTTACAGAACGCAGCAAATTGTCACTCCGGTGCAAACTGCGTCTCTATAAGGCTGTAATCCGCCCCATCATGACTTACGCTTGCGTCGTCTTCGCGCACGCCAAACCCAAGTATCTGCATCGAATGCAGACACTTCAAAACCGGTTCCTCCGTAAGGTCTCAGGAGCTCCCTTTTACGTCCGTAACATGGACCTTCATGTAGATTTTAAACTCCCCACAGTTCAGCAGTTCATGAAACGCCTCTCGAAGCGTTTCTTTGACACTGCCATAAAACACCGCAATCCCCTGATTGCGGCCGCCTCCCGATACACCCCGTCCCGCATCAGTAAGGTCCGCCGTCCACGGCATACCCTCGTTGCCCCTGACGATGCCACCACTCTCCTCCAGGAGAGCAGCCCGGCTACTAGCACTATTAGAGTAACATACAGATACAAATTTCCGTCGTTCCGTCCTCGCCGTCGAGGCCCGTCGCGACGACCCTGTCCACTCTCACCCTCCCGACCCTTGCTCGAGCCAGCCCGCGTTGCCGCTGAGCCAGTAGTTTTAAAAACCCCCGATCCAGCTGTCCCTTGCTGTCCCCCCCCAGCGACGCCCTAAGCCGAGGTCCGAACCCCGCAGGGGGTGCCCTTAGCGTGTAGTCGCTTAGTTTTGTAAGTTAGCTTTAGTTTTTATTAAGCCCTGGCTGGAGGCTACAATTCTTTTGTGGCAGCCACAGGCAAGCCCGGTTAAGCAGTAGACAACCCTTTGGTTGAACTGCGAGATGCCATTTTTAGAAAAAAAAAAAAACGTGCCTTTACTGCCACCGACGCACAATACGTTTTGTGTGAGATTACCCGATTACTTTACTTGTTGATTGGATTGAAATATAATTCTGTAAGTACATAAGTGCGGTGGGGAATGTAGAAATTGATGGATGTAGCAGATGTTCTTAGATGGCGCGCTCGTTTGAAAATAAATGAGATACTTACGTTTTAAGTTAGATATTTGTTTCATAATGTGATTTCTGGCAAGGAATGGCTTTGGTATGATTTTCTTATCTGTGGGTATCGTAAAAGAGGACTTAGAGTTCTTCTTCTTTTCGTGTGGTTAGTGACTAACCTGGTGTCAGAGTTTTTATGCTGCCCATGGGCCTCTGACTTAACTTCACATGCTGTTGAGAAATATCTTTGAGACATGCTGGTGCATGCAGCAGTGATAGCTTAGTGATGTGACCGTCGGACTGCTAAGTCTTAGGTCTCGAGTTTGAACCTAAGGCGATGTTTTCCTTCACACATTTTTAAGCAAGTGATAATTAATTATACAATACACACATGAATCCGAAAAATCAGCGATCCGTGCCTTAGGTTCCAACAGTGATAGCCTAGTGGTGTGACCGTCGAACTGCCAAGTCATAGGCCTCGAGAGAGCTGGCATTCTATTTGTAGTGCTATTCTGTAAGGTAAGACAAGTGGAATAACAACTCACTTGAAGCTCACAACACCTAACATAGGTGATGATCAAGACGAGATTTTTACAGAATAGTCCAGCTGATGCTAAGGATTACTACAAGTAACAGCTGACTTCACCTCATTCTTCATGGTGAGATTTTTACAGAAAAGATCTGCTGGACTACCAAGCAATAACTTGTCCAGAATTGCATTGTTAATATAGTAGCCACAAGAAGTATTGCTAAGCATGAGGTCCAAGGTTTGATTCCCTAGTTGGGCAGTGTTATTGGTTTTTTTTCACGATTTCACAGTAACAGAACAGAATCCGGATTTGTGCCCGATTGATGGTTCGCCTCTTGTTACATGGGACTTAAACATACCTAACCTACACATCTGCATCAGACATGGTGTTCTATTTCTTAATAACAATAAAAGAGGCCATAAAATAATACAGGCCTTTTGCAAGCCTTGTGTTGACCTCAGCCTGTGTTTTAGTAACCGTTCTTTTTTTAAATAAATGCTTATAGGACCAGCTGCACTCTTGATCATTTTATTCCCTCCATAAAGGTATTCTAAAAATCTTTCATAGAGTTTTTGTAATGGTTTATAAAGCATTCTACTCTATCTCAATTGACCATCCTTTTTATAGTTCGAAACCACCAGTTTAGTCTGAACCCCAATAACAGTTAATTCACCCGTCTTTGGTACCAATTTCTTGCAGTGGAGAGAGGTAGGGAAGGTCTGGTTAATTTGGTCTGCTTCCAAACACGGATTGGACGCATCGTATCAATTTTGTTGAAAACGCGTTGGCATTTTAAGAATGTCGGAAGTGAACCCTTTTACCTAGTCTAAGATTGATGGAAGTGTTTAGTAAAATACTTATAGGTAGGTATAAAATATATATATGTTTCGTTAATATAATTATAGGGGGTGGAAGGGACATAAACGCGAAGATGGTTACCATGGAGTCCTGTTATATAATGATCCTGAAACTCCATGCGTTAAAATTACTTTTCGGTTATTAAAAAAAAATTAACTGTTCCATACATTTTCTTCTAGGCTTAGCATCGATATCCCTGCAACCCTGTACACAACAGGTTAAACTATTCAGTGATTTATAATCTCATACCTAATGTATATACCATGAAGTCAAATCACTTATGTGCATAACTGTATTTATTCTGCATTCATGCAACGATTTAAATGTAGATACAGATTTGTTTTCAAAGCACAAGTTGGATTTAATCTCGTGTTGTACTTTACTTACAAAAACAATTAATTTTAGTGAGTTTAACATCAGGCCGTACCCCGAAATACACTGTTAAAATTATAGTTGCAACAAGTGATTTTTGATGTCATCTTTCATTTTTTTTTCTTCACTATAACATATAAAGAAAACTATGGTCAACCTTTATTACATTGTGACCCAGATTCATACCAGTTTTTGAGAATTACTACTTACAAACTTTTTGGTGACGGATCGCTTTTGGCAACAAAATTTTTGACGAAGGCCTGAAATAACCAAAAACTGATTTTATGCCGTGTATTCCTTATTAATAATCATATTAAATGACATTGACATTAACATTTGCCATTGTAACACTATTGCGATTTGTTTTAGTAGCTACATAGGTACGTACTTGTTCGAAACAGGATTCCGACTGTTTCGAACAAGTACGTTATTAGGAACGGGAGAAAATATTCAGGGCCTTTGTGACTTTATAGCACCCCTTTAGTATCTATAATTGTTTTCTATGTCAGTATGACCACGTGAGCGCCTAATGGCTGCGTCAGTGAATTGTATTCGCGTTGCTGAATTTTTCAAACTAATTCAAAATATAAATAAATATTTAAGTACAATTTTTGCCATTGACACGTTAAGAAGAAGATGATAGTATTTTTGCGGAACGCCCACAGAGGTCAGAACTCAAACGCTCTGCGGAGCACACTCTGAGACTAAGTAAGTAATTGAAATTAATAAAAACATAGTTCCTAGGCATTACAATATGTGCCCCACATTCCATTTTCAAAATCATTAAAAAAAAATCTCCCAGCCTAATGAAGCAGCATTACCTGTCAATGAGAACAGTTTGAATTCAAACTATTTTTCGTTCGTTTTTCTCTCGTGTCTAATTGGTTGGAATCCAGCTGGCACGCCAGGCGTTCGAAGCACGTAATTGTCACAGTCCGCTAGGTGGCAGCAATGTGCTTGTCACCGCAGCCATTTTAATTAATTTCATGGTAGCATAATATGGGCGGTTTTTATTATGGATATCGTTCATTGAGTTAATTTTTGAGTTGATTTGTTTGTTCTTGTTTTGTGTTTCATTGGTTGTATGTGTTTGAAGTTCATTCGATAGGCAGCTGCTATTAAATATGTAAGTAAGTAACTTTGTGCACTTTTACTATTAATTGTTTGGAGATAAACATCGTAGGTCGTGTAATTCATGTAGGTTTATCTTTTTAGCACTTTATTAGTACCTACCCTTGAGTAAGTTTTATTAATGAGCAAGGCGTCGGAAGTTCAGTAGCTAGCATATTTTCTCATTGTAATTACCTAGACATATTTGTATTTATTAAACTCGCGTTACTTTAAATACTTAATTTGGATTAACATCAATGTAATGAGTTTGCTTTGTTTTTTTATGATTTTTCTGTGCAGAATTGACTCCAATGATCAACGGATGGGCAGGATTATTGAACCTTTTTTTTTAAATCTTTCTATCGTCCGAGACGTATCTGTAGGCGATTCTATTCTGCCTAGAACTCAAAGTCTAAAACCAGAACATAATAATTATGTTGCATTTGTGAAGTTAGTGCGACGCAATGTTGTCTTTTTCCATGAGAAAGTCCTTATCTTCTTCTCCCTTAGTCATTCTGACGTCAGACTCCCACCGAACAAGACCCCACCATTAGTCGGGAGCCGAGGACATCACACAACAAGCTATCAAAGTCAAACTTTCGGGCTTGTGACAACCCATAACGACTGTCAGAGATCCACGAATGACAGCCGGGACCAACGATGAGACACGGAGCAAAATTGGTACATAAAGATGGTCACCCATCCACGGACCAACCGCGGTAACCGTACCTTAACCCGATCGACCCGTGCGGCTGTTATTACTCAGCTACAAGCAACAGCTTACATAACCCAACCTTTACCATTTAGTTCCTACTCCACATTTCTCAGTAAACGCCTAGTATCTACTCCGCAGTAAATCTCTCTGTACCACGAAGCTACAAATTACGCTCAATATCGACGGTGATATGGCTGTGGTATCGGTTGCCATGGCAACGGGCGTGAGAATCCTCCGGTCACTAGTACCCAATGACCTTTGTGGTGGTCAATTGTGTATAGGGTGTTACTGATTTTGTAAGGAGTTTAGAAAGATCTAACAGTAAGATAATTATTGTTGGGAGGAAAGGTTTCGATGTTTAATTCATGTGCTTGTTTACAATATGTTTAACAATGGATTTCTTGTTTATTTTCGTGTGGAATAGTGTTGTTTTCTTTCAGTATTTTCTTCGAGTTGTAACTTTTATGTAAACCCTACTGATGTAATAGGTAATTAAAATTTTAAAGACAAGATAAATGAGTTAGGAGTATGTAAAAACAGCTACAAAGTACCAAAACAAACGCAAGTCTGGTTGCTGTTTCATTTAATATTTATCTAAAGTAATTCCATAAGTAACTAGTTCGATAATGATTGATTTAATTCACACCCTAATACGAGGGACTTAAAGCCCCTATTACCTATTTACATAATATGTGGGGGATACTACAGATAGGTACACGTTTACGTAACCCTTTGAGGACTACAGGTGTAATGTTATAATTATTAACTATTTTGCCATCCAACGTGGCAACGCTGCCAGCCTTTTGGGCACATTTCCCACTGATAGCGATGAGGACAATTTTTTTCACGCGCTATTCTATTTTTCTCTTATGTTTATATTATTTTTAGTTTTAGGTTTTATAGTGTATTTAATAGTTGTGCTATATCCCGTTAATGAATTCAATAAACTAATTAAAACAAAAGAAAAGGATCACGCTGTACATTTGTTCAGCGCACTACGCCAAATGTAGAGATTAAGTTTAAGATTAAGTTTAGTTAAGATTCCTACGAGTAAGTGAAAGATCAGTAATCTTTTACTAGTGTGAATCCAGGACCCACTAACACCCGGTTTATCCTTGTTCATTTACCTTTGAATTATTCTTTAATGCGATTTATATCTTCTGCGATTGAAAAGGCGGATGAATGAAAAATCATGTGATAAGGCAATGATGCCGTTTAAAAAATGGTGTTACAAAAAATGTCAAAATATTTAAAACAATACGCTTAAATGGTTTGATATCAGCGGGATTGTCCGAAAGGTTTACCGCTACACCGTAACATAAAGGGGTAAAGAAGGAACATGTATGGGTTTTAGTCAGTAAGAGTCTGACACTCGTTTCCGCGCCACCCAGATGGACGGACGGGTCATTTGATGATCCCACATGGATGAATGATAGCCATCTAACAAAAGATACATACAAAGCAGATGTGAGTGAAAACACCGGGAGCGAACGCTATAGGAGGACATTGTCCTAATCAGCCTATAGGAACTGGGCTTAGGAGGAGATAAATCATTCAATCATTTCGAGACATTCGTTGTCTACGTGTTCTATTGTCACATAAGCATACAAATCGTATTTAGTTTTTACAGTTTTAAAATAAATTATAATTTTAAATAAATAACAGTTGGAAATTATAATGTCAATATAATAATGACTTATTAAGTCCCCAAGGAGGACTTTATATGGTTAGTACATAAAGTGTAAATTAATAAGGAAATACTATTATTTGATCTTTAAATGTATTTATATTTACTTTTACCGACTCGTCATCATAAGATAAAAGCTATTACGTTGATATAAAAAATAAAAATGGTTTTTTGCTTCACACGCTTGGAATCTGCGTTCCTCTAACAACCTTCTTCTACTCTGACCTTCTCATACTTCTGACTTTGCTTACACTTTACATATTGAGTCCATTCTTCTTTGGAATCCTCTTGATCCCAAGTTGGCTACCAGTCATTATGTCTTTAAGCGGATTGCAGAGCGAATTTCTAAATAAATAGGTGGAATAATCTTAACACGTCTCTTTTGAATTTTTATTTATATTAAAGGCATTTTTATAGTACTCGATAATGTACAGTCAACAGCAAAAGTAGATGATCAAAATCAGAAGTTCAATACTAATGACAGGTGTTCACGAATCTCTGGCAGCTGTACCAGTAGTAAATGTTTGGTATAATTTCCAATCACAAACTTTTGAATCACTCTGACGCCACACAGGTCAGACGCGAACTCCGTGCTTTAGTATTGAATTTCTGATTTTGATCATCTACTTTTGCTGTTGACTGTACTGTGTATTATACGTTTTAAACCTATTTATATATTTGTTTACCTATTTTATTAATAATTCCCGATGTAAACTTTATCAAGCTTATTTAGTTGTAGGAAGTAAATTACTATATAATAAAGTTTATAAACTTTAAAACTTTGATATATTTTTAATTATTTTAGAACCTATCATTGCTCACACATGCCATCTAATCTCTTCACCACCCTTGGTTAACTGGTAGAGGATGCTTAAAGATGTAATGTCGCCTTTGTACCTTTCTTATGTGCGAAAATTTTAAATAAATAAACACATTACATACATACAATCAGCTCCGTGGGAGTTTACAGTCATCGAATAAGTGCCTACTTTTTCAAAGAAATAAATTATTTTGGAAGTATTCTATTATGAAAGGCCTTTCGCAATATAACTTTAGAAATACTTATATCTTAGTACGAAAGAGAAAAAATTGAAATGGTGAACTGGTTCTTTCTGTAAACAACTTTTGTATGTAACCTATTCAAAATAAACATCGAAGAGTATTCAGAAAATCTAAATGAAATATTTAAAATTGAACCCAGATAAGGTACCTATTATTGAATATTTTTTTATTGCGAAAATATACCAGTATCCAATAGGTATAAGTCTTTTTTCTCATTTCTACTACCACTGCCATTTTACCGGAACTCAGGGTCAATGACATATTATTTTAAAGTTGATCTATATTTCACAAAAAACTAAACAATTCGTCCAAAAAACGCACTTGATTACGTCTCTTTCTATAAATAACTCCCATGCTAATTGCGTGGGAGAGAAAGAGACGGTTACAGTTTGCCGGTGTGTCGTTACAATGGGTTGGCTTTCGCAGTGATCCGTGACGACTGTTCGCTTTGAAGCGGAGGTGACAACGCGGCGGAACAGCGGGGCTAGTGTTGTCTCGCTCGCGCACTATTTTTTTCGATTGAATGTTGACAGTCATTGATGACGCAATGCTGTGTGTAAAATTATCAAGGTTATCTATTATCAGGGTGATAATTTACACGTGGTGTGAAGTTTTGACATATTCTATCAAAATGATAGCTACTGAAACCGTGTTTATTGAATTTTTGTCACGACATTTTTCAATATTTCGTGAATTTTTTTTTTAATTGTATACTAAATTATGGCAACTGATCATTTTATGTGAAATCGTAGGCAATATGTTTTGAAAACTAGGGTGATTTGTATAAAAATATTTTGGTGATTTTAATTGAGCGTTGATGTCTTTTCTTCTTGGAAAGCTTTTAGCGGGCTTTTGGCTCTGTGGAAATAATTATCTAACCGTTTTGGTATATTCTAGGTATTAAAGCTTAGGAAATAGGTTAGGTAGAAAATAATTACATTATAATGACCATAAAATTAGTATTGTTTTACGCTATGTTAATTAACACTTTTGGTTCGACTTAAAAAAAAACTAAATATAAACTTATGTACAGAGGCCAGCACATCAAGTTACCACAATCTGTCAAATTTCTTTGATAGTATTTCAACTTTATTGCAAAGACATAAGGTTCATTTTTAATTGAGAAAATTTGACAGTTAGGGATAGCTTCATGTGCTGGCGTCTGTACATAATATTGAATAGTTAAATAGATTCAAATGATATAGCGAAAGCAATCGGTTAGAACCATTAATTATCAGAGTATAATCTAACATGTATAAATAAACTAGCTCTTGCTCGCCATTTAATTATTGTGGAACTCATAAGATGATTTCTCCACAAAAATGTTAAAATCCTCTTACCCCCTTTAGGGGTTGAATTTAAAAAATCCGTTAATAGCGGATGCCTACGCCATAACAACTATGTGCGCCAAATTTCATCCCAATGCGTTCAGTGGTTTGAGCTGTGTGTTGATAGATCAGTCAGTCAGTCACGGTGTCCATTTATATAACAGTTTGATGCAGGATCTTGTCTTGCTATGTTTTACTAAGTAATTCAAAAATGTTGTATAAATTGTTAAAGACAATATGTATCATTTATCCTATAAGCAGTTTTGTTCATCATTGTCATCATTTCAACTGAAAGATGACCACTGCTGGACATACATTTCCCCAAAACATCGCCACATCCACCGGCTGGTCTTTCTCACATCCGATGGATTACTGTGGTTTCTGGAGGAGTTTATTAAATTAATTAAAATGAATTTCAGAAAAACAAATGTCTGTTCTCAATGATCTGCATTGGCCTACTCAATGTCTGTAACATTTATATATGTAACTTACTTCAGACAATATACTGAGTAACATGACTGACATCTCAATCAGAGTCTTTGTCATGGACGGTACTAAATAGTAATCATCAACTCGTCATTCTTGTCAAAAGCAAATACAAAAAAAACAAAATTTTCAAATAAAACCTATCTGACACATTAAAAAACAAATACCTCATTCTTCTCTATCACGCCTATTAATATCATCGTAAAGCACCAACGTCAAACACACAACTCTAATGAATAAAAATAGTGCCCCTTAAAGTTATAAATCACCAGCAAATCGATCAAACGCATTTAACCGAAACACGTGGCCAAAGCGTTTGAACGAGTTACACAACTAAATACAATACATTTTCATTGACAGAGGTACTTTAACAACACAAAAAGCCTCGGCTCCGATTCACCACGGCCCATAAGACTCGCATTCATAACACGATAGAATAATCCCACTTTAAAAATAAACCAACCACTCTAGCCCGTTAAAATTAAAAACAAAACTTAAGTCGACTCATCACCATCAGTCAGCGATGATGCGGTGAACCGTTAGCCCGTCAACAGACAGATCTACATATCGAGAGTCCTTTTCGTGAGAAAATCTTTTAGAATCATCGACAGTTCTAATATACATCCTATGCTCGCTGGAGGCTGCGAGCGAAGGTTTCATAGGTCGAAAAGCGCGCGAACGCAGTGTGGCGCCGATGCCCGTGCGCACAGCACGCTCACACGACCGCGCGTGCGCAACCACGCGACCTGTCAACCGCTGTCAGTTCCGACTTCCAACTCGGAACACGTTACTGGCAAATTGACTTTAAAAATGGAACGGATGACTTTCGACTTTTTTGCCGTTGATCTGACTTAATTTTTTCTGAAGGTTTTTTTTAAGATAGAGTGTATATAAAAGGGTGAAGTGACAATAATTTTCAAAGACATTCTACGAAAGGTTAAGAAATATTTACACACAGTGTTTCGAATTCAGTGCTAAACGTTCTCTAGGTCCGCTTAATTTTGTTCAGTGGTGCCAAGGGCATTGATTTTGACTTGTTTGAAGTGTGAACTGAGTAGGTAATTGTGAACAAAACAATTTGCTGGAAATTGTGTGATTTTATTTTGCTTTGAGTACTTGTATCCTGAAAGATTTTTTGCACGTTTTTTGGAATATAACTTGCATAAGGATTGCTCACACTTAATTTGCTCGGTAAGACTTTGTTTTGTTATTTTTCTTAAATTTTAAGCGATGTTTATTTTAGCGCGAACATGAAACATCTGAAATATTTCGCGGAAGAAACTATATATATGGCTGAATATTTCAGGAAATTGGGAACTTCCTCTTCATTTTCGATGTACCTTATTTCATATCCAGCATCGAAAATTCCTTCAATAATTGCATCTCTTCTTAGTTTTCATCTTACAACATCATTATAATCATTGTACGAAAATTCAATAATGCAACGGGATGAGGGTTGCACAATCATTAGTACCTCCGTTTTCATTTATTTTTAGTCTTTTTTTCTTTATGTACTCGGTTGGTAGCAATAGGTTCGCCCCTTATTGCATGGGACTTAATCATGACTGACTATAGGTACACCTCTGCCCATACCTTCTGACAAACAAGGCGTGATGAATGTTTTTTTAAGAAAACGTCTAGAAGACCAAAAATCGTTTTTCAAATCAAGTACAAAAATTAATAAGTTGTAGGTACTTACCTACAAATTAAAACGTTTCCTAACACAGAAAAAAAACATATTGAAAGTATCTTTAATTAAATTACCTATTACTAAAATATTATATTTTCATTTTAGCATTTAATTTTAAATAATCATCATTGTTTTTTAAGATAAAATGAAACGGCTCAACAACACACACAAACACTTGAAGGCTTTTGTTGTGTGGCTTACCACCAATAATAAAATAGGCAAAATATGTTGAAAATAAATTTAAAAATATCCAGCTTAACAAACATACTTCATTGAACGCAGAGAATAGTGACTATACCTACCTAACTGCCTACCTTTACATTTTGTAGGTAGCTTAGATGCTCCAAGCAGTTTTCCTAAACAGATTCTAGTTGGCCAGTATCATGGAAGACAATGATTCAACAATAACTTCCAAGATTGGCACTTGATTACCTACACTTACCTGTCATGTTCTTGTAGCAAACCAAAACTGCATCAAGCGAAACCTTTTTTACTAGTTTTTTAATCAACCATACAGAGTACAAAAACTGTTCAAGTGCTTTTGTGCTATTTGATACACTGAAATAGCACTGGCAGTTAAGGAATATAACCTTTTTACTTTATATCTGACTTCTTTGTCACGTGTTGTGTTTACAACAGATCACTAACTGTCAACATTTCCTAATTGAAAATAAACCTTATGCTTTTGTAATAATGTTGAAAAACTTTCGAAGAAATTTGACAGATTGGAGTAATTTGATGTGTACATTACATAATTATTAACACTCTTACTTTCAAAAGGAATCTCCACATGAATATGTTCAGAAGAATATATCGGTTTTTTTTTAGGATAATTCCCCGGATATTTTCATTAAATTGTGGCTAATGATTTCATTGTTTTTCAATGGAAGATTGTTATTTTGTCTAAGGGCATCTCGAAATACTGGCATATTAGAAACTTACTCAGGTATGTTTAGCTTTGCTAGTGGTATGCCCTCCTCTTTTGGAAGCTACGATTTATAGTAAATGAAGGCATCCACTTGTAACACATTTATTCAATTTTATGTCATGACCTCTTAAGACCTTGAATGTCATAAAGATTCATTCCCTTTTCGGTTTCCCTGCCATCCAAGGTTTGATTTTCTCGACGGGCTTAAAATATCACAATTTATAATTGTGCAGTCACACATATTATGAGCATCAGAATGCCCAAGTCTGTCTCTATTTATTTAAAACATACAGTTTACAATGTCCAAGTGAGGAGCTCGTGGCTAAGTAATAACAGCCGCACGGGTCGATACTTCAGGTTAAGCTACGCTTCCCAGGTTTCGTCTGTGGATGGGTAACCATTCTTACCTACCGAGAGTCCTCAATGTCGTGCAAATTGAGCCGTTGGTCCCGGCTGTCATTTGTGGATCTTCATCATCTGTGACAGACGTTATGGGTCGTCAATAGCCCGAAAGTCTGACAACCAGTCTTATAAAGGGGTATCGTATGATCTAGTAGGCAGTCGCTCCATGTAAAATACTGATATTCAATTACATCCGGTTATACTGGAAGCCAAACCCAACATCTATATAGTTAACTAGCTAGCCGTGGATGGCGGAAAGTGTTACATTATTGGAGTTTTAGTAACGATCCCAAATGTTTTTGAAAATATAATATAGCCTATGTCACCCGGGGATAGTGTAGCTTTCCAATAATGAAATAATTTTTCAAATAGATTTAGTAGTTTGAGAGCCTACTCATCGTAAACAAAAAACGATCAAATCTTTCCTCTTTGTAATATTACCATAGGCAGACTGATTGTGCTTACTATGTCCAAATATCTCTATTAAAGTATTGCATTACCACTTAATCTTTTCACTATAATCAGCGTGAAAGGACGTCAAATATGCCGCCAATGTGAATAGTCTGACTGGACATAAAAACAAATTATTAATCCATTTGACATTTTGTTTTCGCTTTTATTTTTCTTAGCGTTTTTTTCAGATGGGAAGTGTTGGCTACATCCTTATAAGCTTTGGTTAACTTAAATGTGGCATACTATATTTGACACTAATCCTAAGTTTAGGACATAGTTTTAGTCCTGACATTGCAAAGAAGCTAAGAGTGCCTAGACTCAGGAGTCTTTTAATAAAGGGCATTAATATTATTTTTATATAATTAAAATTTATAGCTCAAACTCAAACTCAAAGCATTGATTTCAAATTAACCAATTAGAGGCACTTTTGAATTGTCAACGGATCGGTCAGTCAGAGAGATAAAACTTGTTGCCCAATCCAAAGCAGTAGGCACCTGCGGAGAATAACGGGTAAGAAACTCCACGGTATGCATAACGTTAAAAGCGTCCGTAATAGAAGACTTAAATTGAATTTAGCAGCAATAGAAATACACAATCTGTGAAAATTTCAACTGTCTACCTAATCACGGCTCATAAGATACAGCCCGCTGCCAGACAGACGGACGGACGTAGGGACGGCGGCCTCTTAGTCATAGGGTTCCGTTTCGCACCCTCCAAGTACGGAACCTTAAAATGTTTGTCATAGACAATAATAGAACCATTTTTCGAAATCCCATTACACAATTACGAGACACCAGCAACAAAGTGTCCGAAAACAACCGCAGAACGATTTACCAAGTTACTGACAGCGTTTAAAATGTTTCAAATCAAAAATCAAATCAAATCATTTTATTTGCCTGAAACATGGTTACATAAGATGTTAAATTAAATTATAGAGCAGCATTTTTTACACCATCATCAAGGATAATGGGGTCCTACCTAGCTAATTGACATAAAACCAGTAGGTACTTACGACCCAAGACGTAGGTACGAATAATACCAGTCTATTCTATTAGTTTTTTGTGGCTATGTTATTTAATAGGTCAAACAAATGACGCATCCAGTCGGTTTGTGGGTGATGTTTTTGACTTGGCTTGAGAAACTTATTAAATAGTATGTATGGTAGGTAGATATTTGACTTGTAGATTTCTGGGGTATGGCTGGTTTTCTTCAGTAATATAGATAACCACTCTTTTTTTAATACCGATTAAAAGTTACAAAGAAATAACAGCTAGGTACGTTACTAGACAAAAAAGTAAGAGAACTGAGTTATTGCTTGTATCATGTATCTATTACATTATTGAGTGTTTTTTTTTATCTTTTGAGATGTTTCATTCAAGGCGTGTCATTTTGTCATTTATTTTTTAATATTTAATACAAAATAATTACCGGGGACGATTTGTGGATCAGTGACCATCTTCACAGACCAGAGCCCATCCCTGGCTTGTTAAGCACGATCCCGGCTGCCATTCGTCGTCTGTCGTTACGGTTCGTCAGAAACCCGAAAGTCTTTCAACCAGTCTTACTAAGGGGTATCGGTGCCCCATCCTATTGCCATCGACCGGGCATGAATCCATACTCCGGATTACCACTGAGAAACTAACTCACATGACCATAAATCATTTAGTCCTTCATGACCTATTTTTAAAGTATATTTTTCTTTTCGTACATTTTTTATTTTAATTATTATGTTTAAGGCCTATGTAAAAACCAGTATATTAGCATGAACCAGCCACAAATTCTACTACAGAGGAGAGGTTGCTACTGAGAAATTCCTGATACAAAACCGTCTGACACTTTTCTTTCTCTTCGTTTAATATTGCATTTCACGGCATCGCGTAATTGTGCCATTATTATGCATAATATTCTATCTTCATAACCGCAAAGACTCCCATTCCTATATTCTCATCGAATGCCATAAATCATTCTAAAATCATTGCAAAAAGAACCATTATCACAAATATTTATATACAGCCATTTACGATTACAACTTATTTATTTTATTACTTACTCATTAACTTGTTTGGTTAAATAAGTTCATCATTAGTATCTGATAAAGTTATAAAATATATTGGGGCTACTATTTTAACTTGAAACAAATATCATTTTCAAAACCGGTTTGAACTGGCTAAGACTGCTTCGTGTGTCTAAGTCGCAGCAGGCGTCCTGGGTTTGATCCCATACCTGGCAATAGTTTTGGTGTTTCCTATTAGTTACTTAGTAACAGCCTTGCCCTTTGCAACAGCTCATACAGCACAGCAGCTGGCTTGCTGGTTGCTTCGCAGATTTCCGACTCTAATCTCTTAACATATTTTAATTTTTTTATGTCTTTCTTCATTTCTTTTATTTCTATGTCCTCTTTCTTTTCTTTGTCTTCTTTTTTTTCTTGGATGGATTGGATTTATGTTCCATTAGTTTAAAACCAAACCGGTCGAAATATGGGTGCACTAATACCTAAATGTCTGTCTACCCCGTTCAGGGCTTCAAACGTGATCGTTTTAAAAACCAGTTTCAAAACGGACGCGAATTCAATGTATCTTATCTTTGTTTTGAAAAGTTAAGTGTGCGAAAGATTTGTGGTAAATTAAGTCATTGAAAGCAAATAATATTTAGAGAACATTAGTGTCTGATTGATTTAAATGTTTATGTCTTTATATTTAAATGTTAGCGCTTATGTGAAATCAATTTGTGTTTATTAGGTGGACTAGCTGGAATGGCTAGACGATTGGAAAAGAAATATTAGTCTGATTTGCAAGTTAACATGTTTAAATACTTGTTTGCAGATGCACTATAGTTTTAATTGATAACTCTTGTTTGTTTTAACGGTCATTTATTGCTTATTGAAGCATTTTCAGTTGAAAATGCTTGTACAAAAGAAGGCTATTTATAACAGTCGCAGCCCAGGATTAGGGTACCCCTAACTTTTCTTATGTCCATTTCCAGCTTTAATCGAAGTCCCAAGCAGATATTTACATTCTGAATTAGATCTTCATAAATAATAATTATAATACAATAATTTATTTCAGGTACATACCCATTAGCAAACATCCATAAACAAACACACATACACATCATATCTTCTTCTTTCGTGTGGTTAGTGACCAACCTGGTGTCAGAGTTTTTATGCTGCCCATGGGAGTCTCACTTAGCTTCACATACACATAATATCACCAGCTACACATCATATAAAATACAGAAAAAAAAATCTGGTAAACTCAAATAAAAATAAATTAAATGAAATGAAATCAAAATAAATCGAATAATATAAAATAATAAAATGGCAGATTTTTCAGATGGCAGTCAGAAGCCCGAAAGTCTGACAGCCAGTTTTAGCAAGGGGTACCGTATTACCCAGTTACTGACTGGGTTATGGAGGTTAGATAGGCAGTCGCTCCATGTAAAGTACTGGTATTCAGCTGCATCCGGTTTGACTGGAAGCCGACCCTACCATAGATGGGAAAAGGCTAGGCATATTTTTGGATTTTTTTGTTATCAACAATTCGAATAAATGTTCTCTCAATTCACTAAAAATAAGTTATTTCAGACTAACTCTAACTGAAACGGTTCCGCTTCTTTGATTAAGAAATCAATCTGAACGGTCTAACATCCTGCAACCTAGACTTTATTTGATAAATTCTAGGAAGTACTGATAAAGTTCATGTCTATCTAATAACAATATTTACTTAGAATTTTAGGTTTAACATTTTTGATTGGTGGAACTTTCTGTTTTCTGACTATTTGCAGCGACTACAAAATGTCTGAAATATTCTGTTAATATAAAATTATCATGTTTTTGTCATTAGTGATTAACCCAATTAAATTTTTCTTATGAAGCTATGGGGTTCATTCGACATTTGAGGGGTTAAGTGCAAGATAACAGTTTTGCAACATTTCATAAAATCATGAAAGATTGTTGTATAATATTCGTCTTTATCCCATAAAATTGACAATCGATATACTTACCTCCGCCTACATAGCTTTTTCCCAACTACGTTGGGGTCAGCTTCCAGTCTAACCGAATGCAGCTGAATACTAGAATCTTACATGGAACGTCTGCCTATCTGATCTCCACAACCTAGTTACTGTGTAACAGGATACCCAGGTAAGACTGGTTGTCAGACTTTTTAACTCGTTACGACTGTCAAAAGATCTACGTTTGACAGCTGTGATTCAAATATCATCAACACTATCTCGATAATTAATACATGATCACCCATCCACAAACTGACCGCGGGAAACATAGCATAACTCTTCGATCTCCCCTTGCGGCTGCTACAGTTTAACCCTATATATGTATATAAAAAGCTAAAATATGTAGACCAAAGAAATTTGTAATTTTGTTTCACGGAACGCAGGTCAGAGGGCGTTGTCAGTTTTTGTGTCGTTCCGATGACTGGCCGTGACTTTTTTTAATTGAACTAAAACGTATCACCTAAAATGCGGAGATAATTGCGTAGAGTCACTAGATGTGGCTAGATTATTTTGATACGCTTTAAAAGGGCTTTCTCTTATTCTTCGTGGTAACTGTGTTAATAGCTTTTAAACTTATCTAAGCTTGAGATTTAGACATTTGGAGTTGGTAGGTATCAATGGTATAATGTAGGAATATCATGTTTAAAAACAATTGAATAGTTGACAATGGAAAATTTTATATACTGCATATGGTTAGGCTCAAAGTCACATTACACAAGTTCCGAATTTGAATGTGCTGAGAATGATTAAGAATTAAAATAAAGTCACAATATAAATATGAACAGTATGGAAACTAGGCCTATTTGTTGAAATAATTACCTACGCTCCACCGCAGCATTAGGGTTGTCACTCTTAATGTTTTTGAAACTGAACTGTATTTATTAAAATATTTGTGTTCTCAAACAATCAAGTTGGAATTAGTTATTTCAACTCGATTGTTTTTTCGATTGTTTACTAATAACATTTAAATAGCTTTTTTTCTCATGGCTTCGGTTAATACCAGTAAAAGAAGATTGTTTATAACACGGAACAGTTTAAAATCAATACACAACAACTTGTGAGCTTTATCAATATAAATAAATTAAATAAATAAATAATAATTTATTCAAAAATTATCGGCGCATATTTGGCGCCGATGCCTGATTAACCCGGCGGCCGCCCACCGTACTGTGCGTTTTAACTAAGGATAGGATGACCTTGGCACCATATTGTGACATCAATTAAGTATAACAAAAAAATACTTAATGCAAATTACATATCTTGTTCATGTAATTTTCATATTATGATTATTGTTTATCTAATATAGGGTCATCCTATTCTTAGTTAAAACGCAATCGCATAGTAGGTACCACGTGTTAACCCGAAAATGCGTGTGCATTAACCATTCGTCTTGACGCGACACTCACGACTGACAGCACCGCGACAACCGCTTAGAGGTCTCGTCGATTCGCGTGTTTGTGTGAGTGTGCCGTTTCGAACGTTAATTCGTAGTTTCCGTACTGTTCATATTTATATTGTGATAAAGTTCTCATAAAATACCAAGAGTTTGTAGTGGGTTAATGTTGACGGAACGCATGTCCTAGAACCAAAAATTCGAAAACATGTCGCACCTTTAGGATGAAAACGACGTAACTCAAAAAAGTGACATTTAGGGAAATAGCAAAGAAAGTTTTGAAATTCTAAAACCTCCGTATTATTTCGTCATTATTTACATCAGTGACTATGTTTGTGCTGCAAATTATAAAAAAGTAGTTCCACTGTTTTCGTTTTGAGTCATTTTATGACAATAACGCAATTTTTTTTTTTTAGTTTTGTCGTTTTCATCCTAAAGGTTACATCCGCCAACTCGCACTGGGCCCGCGTGGAGTTTGGCCCACTCCCCCTCTTAAAAAGGAAGCCTGTGTCCCAGCAGTGGTAAACATTACAGGCTGATTAATATGTAATGTTGAAGGACAAGGAATTTTTATTAATTAAATTCAATACTTTAGCACTTCCAGCTCCATACATCAACGGCCAATTCGGTCCAAACCAACCAACGCGGATCGCCATTTTTTCTTCCACTACGTCACGCCACAATTCTATATCTGACATTAAAGAACCGATTGTTAACCTTGTAACTGCACCAGTGCTCCCATTCCTAAACGTCACATTTCTAATATGACATATCGATCGACATTATGAACTTTTTATGACGAATGTGACTCATTAAAAAGCGGCCAACTGCCAGTCGGACTCGCACGTGAAGAGTTCCGTATCACTGTACAATATTAATAATAATTTATTGACAGACCTTGTAGTCCATAGTGTTAGTATTCACATGGGATATACTTATTTTACTAATATAAGTAACACATACAGAGTTGATATGACAGAGGGGCATTAAATTACACTACGTATACTATACGTGTTTAGTATTAACTCGGTACGGTATAAAAATAACAAGCACCAAAAATGAGGTTTTTATTTTTTCAAACAAACTAAATAGCTTACAAATCAGAGTAAAACGCAACCAACCTTTGTAAATAAAAAAATGACCTTGTAACGCAGCGGCACCGACGCGTGCACGCCGGAGCGCTGTTAGGAAAGATACATCGTGTTCAAACGGGGCAAAAACTTAAAAAAACATTTGCGACTAAACTACTGCTCCTATTTAATTGATTTTTGGTACAGAGCTTGAAAATGGTCCCTAGTATAAGCTGTTTAAAGGAAAGCCCCTCTGTCGTATCAACTCTGTATAAACATAAAGAGACAATAACAATGATAATAATATAATATAATAAATGCAAACACACACACTAACAGGAGACGACCTGTGTGCGTAATTTGACCCAACAGCCAAGCATCGGGCAGCCCACCGCTTACTCAATACCCTCAACATGTGTATTTACTGGAAATATTTCTTTAACACGTTTCTTGTATGGGACTCCCTTTAATTTTAAACTTTTCTTTATTTTGTTGTTGTAGCGCCCGAAATAGCGCGCACTCTGTGAAAATATCTAGTGTCTACTTAATAAGGTACAACAGATACAGCCCTGTGACGGTCGGACGGATAGAAAGCGCAGCCTTAGTAATAATTAAGGTACTCTTTGGTTACGGAACCCTAAAAAATAATTCGAGTGATTCGGAGAATGTTTGTGTAGTGTTGTAAAAGTAACTATGTTTTACGAAGGCGCGGTTAAAACAAATGAAGGTTTAATTTTATAGTCTTGTCATTTAAGCTAAGTTTATGTGACAAGAGATTGACGTGTGTTGTGTTAATACACGTTTTAGCTTTCGATTGTTTCTTTGTGAAAGAATTTAGATTGGTAATTTTGTAATTAAGTATCGTTGCGAATTTAATTCGATATTTAATTCAGGTTCATGTGTTCAAGTTACTCAAAAATTGACCTAACCACTTTAAGAACTGAGGCAACAATGCACATACCAGCCCAAAATATATATTTAAATACAGTATTTGCCATCAAGTTATTGAGGCAACGCGACGATCAGTAAACTAAAATATTTTAACAAAAAATACACAAATGCGTACTCGCGGTATTTCTTGAATATAACATAATAAAATATTAAGATGGAAACACAAAGATCTTTTTAAAAACAAAATACCCAAGATGAAGCCCGTCGCGGATGCGAGCAAATATTTAAATTTCAATTCGAACGTCGCATATCAATGGAGAGCCATAAGCCACCGGATTTTTACTTTTTTTAAGTCAGCCAGCACTGAGACAATAAAGAAAAAGCCATAGGGGGAAAAAGAAAAAACAATTCAAAAACAGCATCTAGATTCGAGACACTGGCTGATTCGAGGTTGGAAACAAAAGAACTCGGCTCCTGCCTGACCGAGATCTTGGCGTACGCGGGCGCATCTCGTTTACTTTTTTATTTAGCTTTTTTTTGTTACATTGCATCCATGTGATTTCTTTTCTCTGATGCATCACAATGAGACGGCCTATCGAACGTCAGTAGCTATTTTTGTAATAATTACATACGAGTTGCAATGATAAATATGTGTTCGTTCAATGAAATATGAAGATAATGACCATTAACTTTGTGTAATAAAATTAAAAACCCATATTGCACAATAATAACTAGCTAGAGTAAAGTTAAGTGTTCTTAATAACAAAGAAAAAGTAAAATACGTTTCTGGATAAAGAAACGAGACAAAAAGAAGCACAAACAAAAATGTCTGAACTCTAGAGAAAAACGAACAGAACAATTTGTTAGTTGTAAAATAGTGATCTCGAAGTAGTTACTGAGAATAAGCTACTGCACTTTAAAAACCATATAAAATAGCTTAATTCCCTCCACATTTTCTCAGCTCAATTAAAAACCGGGTACGGGTAGAATTATTATATTTCACTAGTTGAAAAAAAACGTAGCTACTTGTTTATAGGTAATTATGAGCAATCGCTATAATTAACTGTATTTAATACCAATGAGGTTGTAATCTTGATCAAAGTTAGATCATCGCCGCATATATTATTTATCTGTGCATGGGAAATAATGTGAAGGAACAGGATTCAAAATTCGAATAGGATGTAGGCTTACTCATCTTTGTCTTCAATGAGTAAGAACGTTCTTTGAAACTTTAAAAATAATATAAACTTTAATAGATTGTTGTTGTAAAGAGGATGGTTTTTCCTTGAGCTGTTTTTCTTTTTTTTCAATGCTTCCTCGTTTCTTGGTATCATCTTTACCTAATCTGGAATTTTCTTGGATAAAATTGTATTTATTTTCCTTATTCCATTAAACTACCCATCCCAGTCCGAGGTGTGTATGGATAAGGATACATTACTACTTACTTTTTCCTTCACGGTATTTTTTTTTTACATAATGATCAATCATAAGTTTCTCCTTGTGTCAACCAAAATTAAAAAAAAAATATTATACATAAAATCATTTAACAAAATAATTCCTTAACTTTAGCATCACTAGTTTGTTGTTGTAATTTTTATTGCAAATTGTGTTTCATTTGTTTTAATTTCACCAAGTGGAATGATTATTTGCTTGAATCATATAAGCACTAAACACACCTGCATTACTCTTCTCTTTCCCCCATCACCAAAAACCATACGTTTCACAAATATTTGGACCCAAATTCTTAACACTTACATTAGCAAGTAGGACTGTTTACAGGAGGGTGCCGTGTGGTAAGTAGCGACCGAATTAACACCACCACTTAGCAGTTACTTACTTACGGGGTTGGATGCAGGTGGTCTTTGTTTAAATGTTTTGTTTTTTTTTTTGAGGCAAAGGCAATGTTTTGTGATGGTTACAGTGTATCAATGTTATTGGTGGACTTATTAAAAGTAGGTTAGTTTCAATGAGTTTTGTTCACCGGCCTATGGTTTATGGTCTAAAGCGTGAACTAACTTTGATATATTTATATTCATCGGTGTTTTTTCCGGCTATAATTTTCAGTTGACAGTCATTACGGGTCGTCAGAAGCCGGAAAATCTGATAGCCAGTCTTACCAAGAGGTATCCTATTACCCAGTAACTGGGTTCTGGAGGTCAGATAGGCAGTCGTTCCATGTAAAATACTGGTATTCAGTGAGAACAGAAGCCGACCCTAACATAGTTGAGAAAACGCTAGGCAGACAAGCAGATTGATCCATCGGTGTTTGAGGTTTAGAAATAGCAGAATTATGTATCTACTCTTTTGTATATATACATACATACCTATCAAAAAACCTACCTCATCACACCTAACTATTAACTAACACAAAACACCTCTTCAAGTAAACCTTATTTCTGTCAGATTACCTTAAAATCTTTAACAATAAATCACTTAATGTTAACAGACTACATAATTATTAGCCCAAAGCCTCGACTTTGGAACTCAGAACAAAATAGTTCGTCAGGCTTATCAAAGCGGTATTTTGTGGGCCATTCGAGATACGGCGCATCATTCACTGCGCTTCTATGAACGTTAACATAAAGCTATGAATCAGGCTCTTTCTATTGGATACGGTGAATGCCTCGTTGGTGAATCGGTCGCAAGCGCTACTGCTGCGCTTGAGGTCCTGGGTTAGATTCCGTCGAGCAATGTGTTGTGTTGTTCCCTCTGGAATTTCTCAATAGTAGTTTAAGGCGGGTGTTACTAGCACCGCCGTGTCCTCGTAGAGGCGATTGGCGGCGGCGACCTCTTGCGCCCGGCCCTGGTGCAAGCCATTGTCCGGGGCGAGAGGGAGTGGGAGGCAGTCACCTCCTACTGCGAAGCAGTCACGCTCGCGAAGGAGGTGGCGGGATGGCAGAGAGAAAGGTCCTCCCGTCCCAGCCGCCGCAGGAGACGCCCCGGGCGTCGGGAGCCACGTGACGACTCCCGGCCACCGTAGGCGCGGGCCTGCGTACGGCGCGTATATGTTCCACGCGCGCCTCAAAGAGATGTCAGCATATGAAGGGGCTCCTCAGGGCCAAGCCTGTCGAGTAAGTGGGATTTTTCGAAAGGGTTACCGCTACCCCGGAACATAAAGGGCTACGGAAGGAGCATGGATGGGTTTTGGTAAGTAGGAGTCTTACACTCCCTTCCGCTCCACCCAGAGCGGGAGCAGTCATTGGATGATTTCCCAGCCTTATAAAAAAAAAAAAAAGGCGGGTGTTACTATAAGTATACCTCTACCTAACCGATATTATCCAGGTCAGCGGGATTGTCCGAAAGGGTTACCGCAACCTCGGAACATAAAGAGCTTAGGAAGGAACATGGATGGGTTTTAGTCAGTAAGAGTCTGACACCTCCTTTCGCTCCACCTAGAGCGGAAGGGTCATTTGGTGATTTCCCACCTCCAAAAAAAAGACGCGGTATGATGTTACTTCCAAATTCGCAGTTTGATCTTTATCGACTATCATCGATGATGATGAGAATCTTATCAATCTGCTCTTATTCCATTTTTGTGGTGTAAATGTTAATGTACATGCCAACTCAGCACTATTTCGTCAACTTTAATTCTTTTTAGATCAATCAAATTATTCCCTTTCGCACAATCCATTCATATTTTGTATCTATGATATCTCAGCGTTTTGGATATAGTCGTCCATTTATCTATACTAATATTATAAAGAGAAAAGATTTGATTGTTTATTCGCATTGAATAGGCTCCGAAACCTCTGAACCGATTTGAAAATCCTCTCGCTGCTGGTAAGCTTCACTATCCCCGGGTGACATAGACTATATTATATTTAAAAAAAAAATAGGGATCCTTACTAAAACTCTAATAATGTAATAATTTCAAAAATCCACGCCGGCGATGCCGCGGGCAGAAGCAAATACTTTATGCTTAGGTAACCATATTATGAACAATTAGGTAAAGAACTATTCGTAACATTAGCATCAAATCGAACCACATTTTTTTGGATGTGACATCTATTCTATACTAATATTATAAAGAGATAAAATTTGTAAGTTTGTATGTAGGGGGTAATCTCTGGAACCAATGATCCGATTTCAAAAATTTTTAAGCTACATTATTCCTGAGTGGCTATAAATTATATTTATATCATACATATTAGCCGAGCTATCGCAGTTTTAGTCTAGCAAGTCGGAAAGAAATACCTGTGAAAACAGAATTATTTGCATGCGCTGCCTAAACAGTTGTTTAAAATTGACAACCCGGTTCCCCTTAATTATTTCTACAAAAAAGTCCGCGACACCATATTCCTATCTTTTGTATTTTAACTTTTATATTTTGTTTTATGTTTTAAAAAAGTATTTTTTCGACTTACTTCTAATGTTAAAACAAGAAATTTTCCGCGGACGAAGTCGCAGGCAGAAGCTAGTACGTTATACAGTGCCATAAATGAGCCCCAAAAAATGCTTAATCTTTTGTCAGATGCCACATCCAGAAACATTCAAGCATCATAGCTCCACGTTCTCAACATAACCTAATCGCTAGCCATTACGTTCTACCAGAACTAATTCACTCCGTCTTATCTTATAATTTGAATCGACGTTCTGGATGACTTTTGTATGACAAACCTCTGTTTTCTTATACGGTTATTAATTTTTGTAACGTTGGTAGCTGTACTATGAATTTTAGTGTGCTCATTACATGGTAAGGTTGGGGACAGTTCAGTCAACTTTGGTTTTGGGTCATACTTTATTTGAATCGCATTGGGTGCAATTTTCTTTACCATTTTTATATGCCGAGGCTCCTACGTGTCTCGGAAAGCAAGTTAAGCCTGTGGTTCCGACTGTCACTGTCATGGACATCCTTGACAGTCGTTACGGGCCATCAGAAGCCTGAAACTCTGACAGCCAGCCAGACTAAAGGGGTATAGTATTTCCCAGTTACAGGTTCTGGAGGTCAGAGAGGCTTCTATATAACAATTTTTTTCTTTTTGCTCGACTTCTAGAGATCTATGCGTGATGTTAAATAGCCTATAGCATTCTTTAAGAATTGGGTTATTAAATTAAAAAATAAAACTAGTTTATTTTCTGTTTCCAGTGCGTTCAAACAACAAAAACAAACAATTTTATTTTATTTTGTGAATCATCGTATAACCTTACGGAGTTTAGCCTGTATTCGAAACTAAATTATGTACATAGTGAAGGAGGTGAACTCGTGGCAAGTACATAAAATAAAATTGGTGAGACCAGTACATTTAAAACTACAATTGCAAACAAAGGCTTAGAGACAATAGCGCGGGTCAGTCTCAGACATTGCGGTTGAAAGTTTATAGTGAACCTGTAACTTGATACCCTAAAAAGAGAGTAGAAAGTCTTTAAAAGTACCTAAGTCAAGTAAGGTTGTTCCTAGGTACAGTCGCTAGCACATCAAGTTACCGCAAACTGTCAATTTTTCTCAACCAATTTTGTACTTAAACGTCAACGTTTTAAAGTTAAAAACCATTTGGACAAATTTGGAATGTTTGGTATCACATGATGCGCTAACGACCGGACATTGTTAACTGGTCAACTTTGCTGTTATAACATTGTAGTGCTTTTGTGTAGTCATATAATGAAATACTAGTTTCTGCCAGCGGCTTCGCCCGCGTTAATGTCAGTAGTTATCCCCACAGAAACATGCCACTGGGATAAAAATTTCCTATGACCTATTCCAGACTATAATCTATATCTGTGCCAAATTTTGTCCAGATCCGGTCAGCAGTTTTTGCGGTCATAGGTCCATAGGTACATCCTCACAAACTTTCGCCTTTATAATTATCTTCGGAATCCAATCACCTCAGCCTGTCGCAGTCCACTGCTGGACATAGGCCTCTCCCAGGCTGCACAACACCGTGTCCTTTGCCTTCCAGTCTGTCCCAGCCACCTTCTAAGGTCATCAGTACTAGACTTGACGATACGCGGTCTCCACTCCAGAACTCGTCTGTTCTGTCGGCCTCTATTAATTCAGTTAAAATCTCTCGAGTATTTTAGTTAAAACTGACTTAATTATTTGATGACCAACTGAATTGACGAGCATTTAATTATTACAACCAAAAAGCATAATATACAGTGTGTTAGGTTAAACGTAGGACATACTTTTAGGGGTTACCATACTCATGAAAATTAACAACTTTGATAAGGGAACTATACCTGAAATCACGAAAAAAATATCAGCTGTTCAGTACATTGATGTTTGCATAATTCGATAAATGTATGGAACAGCTGATATTTTTCATATATTCAGAATTTGTCCCATGGACAAAGTTGTTGATTTTCATGAGTACTACGAATGATCATTTAAGAATGCATGAATGCATGGGTATAGTTAAGAATTTCACGTTGATAGAAAAGCTTTAATTGACTGATAAATATCATCAGATATCAATTGCGTATTTGTAGTACGTAGTACTTATAATAATATGAATACAATATTAATATGTCTGTGCACAGCATGTGAAGCTAAGTCAGAGGCCCAAAACTCTGACACCACGTTAGTCTCTAGCCACACGAAAAAAAAAAGAAAAAGTCTGTCTTACAGCATTCTATTGAACAATATGTTTCCATATGGTACACATAATGAAGAAGACATTGTCATCATTATCATTATCTTACCCTTATCCCAATTTTTTTGCGGTCGGCGCTACAGCACAACCCGTTTTTTGCTTCCATTCTTTTCTATGAGGAAGGGAATTACGTCATATTCATTACCTAACTATAGTACATAGGTACAGTATACAGTCTTACTGCAATCCTATTTCAACAAACAAGGAGCCTTAATAACTTTCTCCTGGACAATTAATTCCCAACAATGTCTGCCGTTATCAAAGTCATCTGGAGCCGGTCAGGTCATCTACGCATTTAGTTTAAGTCTTATGCCCAATAACCTATTGTTAGGCTCAATATAACCACATACAAAAGTCACGGCTGGCTTCCATATTGGCATATTGCAGGCCTTACATGGTAAGGACCTAATGACCTACGACATTTCAACCAGTAACTCCGTCCCTCTTCGTCTTTGTGAGAGCGAAAGGGATAGATGATCACCATAATAGAATATCAGTGTTTGTTTTATTCGATTTGTAAGTGGCTAGGATACAGAATCTGCAGTTTCTCATATTGTTTCTTTAGTGGTGTGTGTGAAGTTTTTTTTCTCGTTTTTCGGTGAATGATAAACTTTCCCATGGGACTGGGATACAATACGGGGATGCATTCATGTATTTGAGATGTAGTAACTATAGATGTGTATGCATACCTATTAATCCGTGTAGTTAATCTCAATAATCTCAATATATAATCAGTATCTACCCAGATCTCGTGTGTTTCACTTGTCTCCCAAGTCCCAACCTTACATGGCGACCCTGCCATATTTGGGGCCGTGGCGATACCGTCATCGTATATCTATCTAGTGTTGCGGCTTCAAGTACTCAACTTTATTTAATAAAAATTGGAAACAATGAACAATCGCAGTGCCAAAATAAACTATCTTACGATAATTGTAATTTCAAAAAACTAGTGATGCGAAAATGTGTCGTTCCAACGTGGAGAGGGAGACTGTGTTCCTGAACCAAAATGCCGTTGGTTCGAATCGGGGGCATTTAGAAACAGTAAAGGAGCACATGTCGAATATTACCCTTATACTGATAGTCATCTGCGTGTTGTTAAGCCTCGGCGTGGTGTACTTTTTGTGGAAGCAGTACAAGAAATGCCATTTCCAGTGGATCCGAGAGGCGAGCCTCGCCAATGGACAGAGAGGAAGTTCTTTCATGCGGCGACGACGACCTAATCTTTATCCCGATTTAAAGATCGACGAAGCTACAGTTTGAAGCAGTGGAAAGTGTTTAAAAGTCTAACCAATTACAGTGAAGTGATAATCGTGTAAGTTAAGTAACGCATGGACAAAGGGACACACATGGACAATGGTATTTATCATGTTTATTTAGTAAATAAGGAAAAATGTACATGTAAGTGAAAAAAAAAAAATGGACAATGGTAGGTATTTATCCAGTAAATAAGAGAAAAAAAAATTGTTATGTATAAATATTACTCATAAATAAATGGCAGTATATTTAAACAAGTTATATGAAGAGCTAGTACAAATACGGAGATATTTAATTAAAATCGGGCCATCTCGTAGACAAGGAGATATTTTAGCGAAAAAGCTAGGTGAAGCTCATGTAATAATTAAACAATACAACAACTACATAGAAAACATAAATAAAATAAATAGGAGTACAGAAGAAACAAATAGTATAACAGAATGGTGTGAGAAAATTAGTGACATAAATACAGAAATAACTAATTTATGTCAAGCAAAAGATAATAGTGAAATTACAATAAAAATGGAGTTTGACTTAAGAGTTGCTTTGAACTTATTACCGGTTATGACAGACGAAATTTCAAATACAAAACAATTGATAGACGGCATAGACTATTACAGTTCGGTCATAGACACGAAAGCGCATGAAAATCTAATTAACTTCGTACTCAAGAGTAGATTATCACAAGGGGCAAAATTAAAATTAGCTACCAAATATGACAATGTACAAATGCTTTTGTGTGACATGAAGAGAGTCCTATTACCGCAGAAATCCGCAAGTGCGTTGCAAAAACAACTTCTAAACTTCAGGCAAAATGAATTGTCGGTAGATGATTTCGGGAAAAAACTTTCCGAAATGTTTGTTGACCTCACGATTTCACAATCAGAGGGCAATTCAGAAAAGTTTGATGTTTTAAAAACAATTAACGAAAAACAGGCGATCAGGCAGTTTAGTGAAGGATTGAGGAATCGCAGGATTAGTACAATTCTGGCAGCTCAGAAGTTCCAGTGCTTAAAAGATGCTGTTCAAGCAGCGTTAGACGAGGACAGCACATCGACCAGCCGGAGTGCTGAAATTTTTTCACTGAGACGTAATATGAATTATAAACCCAATTCCAGGCAGACAGTGTATTATAACAACCACAGATGCTACAGTAGAGGTGCGTATAGAGGTGCATTCAGACAGCGTGGCTACACCCGTGGCTACCCGGCACGTGGCAGAGGCCAGCAGCAGCAAGCAGCTTATGGGCAGCCAGGCGCCGCTACTACAGCAGGCAGCCAACAACCTCGAGGTAGAGGCTATTATCGAGGTAACTCTTTTAGAAATAATACCAACAGGGGAAATAAAGGGGATCGTGGAAATGTTCGCGTGATCACTGATGATGAATCACGGCCACAACCCAGCACTTCATCATATGATGCCAAGGAATGCGGAAGTGAGTTTTTTCGTTCCTAAAAGTAATAAAATCATGGCTAGTGAAAGTAGTTATTACGTAGAGTTATTAGTGAATCACTTGCAACCGTTTAGCTGGTTAATTGATACGGGCGCATCCATTTCAGCCTTAAAGTATAAACACGTACAAAAGTTCAATATCCCCATCTGTAAGGAGGACATAACTATAAATGGGATCGGAGGCAGAGTCCAAGCAATCGGATATGTAAAGTTACAATTATGGACTCACGAACAAAACATAGTCCATAAGTTCTATGTGTTTGACACCTTGCCTTGTAAGGCGTATGGAATTTTAGGGCAAGACTTTTTAAGCAAGTACTCATCGGTTATTGACTTTCATAACAATGTTTTATCATTATGGTATAATGGGAACCAGATAACTTTGAAACTATATAATTCCAAGGATTATTTAATGACATTACCTGCTAGGTCAGAGTCAATTCACTATGTAAATACTAACTTGAAGGACGAATGCGTGATAAGTACGAAAGAAGTATGTGAGGGAATCTTTGTCGCGAGTACATTAGTGGCTCCAGACAATGGTAGAATACCAGTACGTATTTTGAATACAACAGCCAATGACGTCACATTGTCAGAAATAAATCTAGATATACAGAGTACCAGGGATTACGATATCTGCGTTTTTAACAAAAACGAGTTGAATGCAGACCGGGTTAAGCAGCTATTTGCAAAGTTAACCTTAAGTAATTTAAATAAAGAAGAAAAACAAAACATTGAAAGTTTATGTGCCAAATATTCAGACATTTTTTATTTGGAAGGAGATAAATTATCGACTACGGACATTTATCAACACTCGATTGTTTTGAAACAAGACACTCAACCAATTTATTCAAAACCATACAGACAACCACACTCTTTAAAAAATGAAATTAAAAGTCAAATAGACAAAATGTTAAATGAGGGAATTATAGAACCATCTCAGAGTGAATGGTCTAGTCCCATTCTACTTGTACCGAAAAAACCGGATAGCGATGGGAACAAGAAATGGAGGTTAGTAGTTGACTACAGGAAACTGAACAACGTTATACAGGATGACAAATTTCCTCTTCCAAATATTACGGAAATATTAGATTCTTTATCAGGCTGTATGTACTTTACACATTTAGATTTGCATCAAGGATATTATAATGTAAAATTAGATCCCGACAGTCGTAAATACACAGCATTTGATTCTGGAAGATTTCAAATGACTAGACTACCCCAAGGACTTAAAACGAGTCCCAGTTCCTTTTCAAGAATGATGACTATGGCAATGACAGGTTTGACGTACGAAAAATGCCTAGTATATCAAGACGATTTAGTATGTTTTAGCCGAAATCTAACGTCCCATATTAAAAATCTTCAGGACATATTCGAAAGGTTACGAAAGGTTAATTTAAAATTAAATCCCCAAAAATGTAATTTCTTAAAGAAAGAATTACTATTCTTAGGTCATATTGTTACTCCAGAGGGTGTCATACCAGACTCCAATAAGATAAAAGTTGTGGAAAACTACCCAGTTCCCATAAACACAGAAGAAGTAAAAAGATTCGTAGCATTCGTAAATTATTATAGGAAATTCATTCCAAACTTCGCAGAGAAAGCACATCCATTAAATTCACTGTGTAGGAAAAATGTCATGTTTAATTGGGATGAGCAATGTCAAAAATCATTTGAATTACTTAAACAATGTGTCATTAAACATCCAGTATTACAATATCCCGATTTCTCAGAGAAAAATCAATTTATTTTACAAACTGACGCGTCAAATTACTCTATTGGATCGGTATTGTGTAACGGAAACAGTAGACCGGTAGCATTTGCGAGTAGAAGTTTGAATAAAGCCGAGAAAAGATACCCAACAATCGAGAAAGAGTTGCTAGCCATCGTTTGGTCGGTTAAGCATTTTAGACCTTATTTGTATGGCCGTAAGTTTACAGTCCAAACAGATCATAAACCGCTCATAGCATTATTTGGAATGAAAGATCCTTCAAGCAGATTGACAAAATTTAGATTGATTTTGGAAGAATATGATTTCGTAGTGGAATATTTGAGAGGAAAAAATAATTCAGCAGCGGACGCAATGTCACGCTTGCGCATAACATCGGAGGAGTTGAAAGAGATGAATGACAGTGTTATCAATGTAATGACACGAGGCCAGAAGGCCAGGTTACAAACACAGGGTACTGTTACTTTTGACGACAATCGGCCTGATCAACCGAAAGTTGTAGAAATGATTAGTAAACCTAAATGTTTCATTGAATTACGTTTTATAACAGAAAACGAATTAGCACGACATCGTAACTTGAATGAAATAAAATATGAGAACAAATGTTTTTGTTATGCACCAACAAGAAATACAATTTTCATAAATCCAGCGTCTCGATCGCAATTCTCGCCAGGCGAATTTGTGAGAGAGTTGGAAATAATTTGTAAGAAATATAACATAGAGGAAACATATTTCATAAAGAATAAGAATGATAAAAGTAATTTTATAGAAAGAGTAATAAGTGAAGTACAGAAAATAAATAAATGGTCCGGACCACGACTATGTATATTAAAAGATATAGAGAGAATAAACAACAAAGATGATCAACGTGTGATCATAAATGACTTCCATCTTTTGCCCACAAGTGGCCACGCGGGCATTAGACGGATGATTAATAATATTAAAAAATATTATTTCCGGCCAAGGCTAGAGGTGGATGTAACAGAGTTTGTGAAAAGATGCGACAAATGTCAAAGACAAAAACATTCGTCACATCATACAAAAGAACCTATGGAAATCACGACTACGGCAACATCAGCCTTTGAAAAAATTTACATGGACTTGGTAGGTCCATTGGATAGAGATTACAATAATTACACATATATATTGACCAACCAATGTGAACTAACTAAATACGTTGAAGCATACCCAATGTTATCAAAAACCTCAAGTGACGTAGCTAGAAATTTAGTTAATAATTTTATTCTTAGATACGGAATTCCAGGAACTATAGCAACAGATATGGGCTCAGAGTTTTTGTCAACTACAATGAAAGAGGTATGTACCCTATTACATATAAATAAATTACAGTCAACGGCGTATCATCATCAGAGTATTGGCGCATTGGAAAACTCACACAAACACTTGGGTAATTATATAAGGATTCAAACAGGTAATCATACAGAAGCATGGAGCACTTGGCTTCCATTTTGGTGTTTTTCATATAATACAACAGTACACACTGAGACACGATTTACCCCTTTTGAGTTAGTATTCGGCAAAAAATGTATTTTACCAACGAACTGAAAATCAGGCCAAGTTGATCCTTTATACAATTTTGATAGCTACCCATTAGAATTAAAATACAGAATACAAACAACGCAAAGAGAGGCACGAGATAATTTAATAGCCAGTAAAGTAAACAGAAAAGTGAGATACGACCGAAATGTTAACCCAGTGTCATACAAACCAAATGATTTAATTCTAATAAAAAATGAAACAGGTAATAAGTTCCAAAGCATTTATCAAGGTCCATACACTGTTATAAGAGAATGTTCACCAAATGTAGAAATTATGAAAAATAATAAAATGTACACAATACACAAGAACAGGACAAAACTGTACATGCCACCTGTTTCTTGATTATAGTTATTTAAATACAGGTACTATATGTGTGTGTATAATAAGTTATAAGATAATTTAGTAATAAGTACATAAATGTAAAAAAAAAAACAAAAAGAAAACTACTACAATGTAACAGCATTATTACTATTATAATTCGTGTATAACTATATAATCATAAATATACAATATAATATTATAGCGTAAAATGAAATTAAACTGTAGTTAATTTAATTTTTTTTAATGCGGTGAAGATGAGATGTAGTAACTATAGATGTGTATGCATACCTATTAATCCGTGTAGTTAATCTCAATAATCTCAATATATAATCAGTATCTACCCAGATCTCGTGTGTTTCACTTGTCTCCCAAGTCCCAACCTTACATATTTCTTGAAGCTGCGTTTTAGTCACTACGGGTGTCGTCTGTTATGTTGTGTCTCACTTAGAGTTTTTGATAGAGTTAATATAGTGATCGGGGCATTAGGTACTTTTCGCGTCTTGCTATGTATATTTTCGGGTTAGTGGATTTAAATATTAGCGAATTATCAATACTAAATTACTAAATTAAAATACTAAATTCAATTTATAAGACGTGCACGTTTTCCCAATCGATTATAATTTTAGAACCATCTTAAAACTCATTACATTACACAACACAAATTAACAGTTACAAAATACATAAAACGGTTCATTTATCAAAATCTACATAACGAGCCATTTAACCCATACCAATTACATTGCTTTTACCAATAATAACACGAAAAATTACACACTAAAATATGTCGAATCACTCGGCCGAAAGTGGACGTAATCACTTTAATACACGTCCTTAATACACATTCGACCAACATTATTGGTGCTTTGAAAACTGTAATTTGTTTACGTTGAAAATTGTGCGTAAAAGGTATGCATTAAAAAGATAACGTTAATATAATTGCGGATCATGACAAGAACGTTATTTTGTGGGCAATATCGGTATGATCTTATTCTTTGCTTGAATTGGGTTGCGTCACTAATGAGCTATGGAATGCCAAGAGCGAGTCGAGTACGTACCTATTGTTACCATTATGTATGCTGTTATTAGTGGAAAAGAGTCAAGAATTGCTTCCTGATATAGCTAGTAAGTTTTGTCTAAATCTATAAAGCAACTAATATTATAAAGCTGAAGAGTTTGTTTGTTTGAACGCGCTAATGTCTGGAACTACTGGTCCGAATTGAAAAAACATTTTTGTGTTTGATAGTCCATTTATCGAGGAAGGCTATAGGCTATATAACTTCACGCTACGACTAATAGGAGCCGAGCAGCGAGTGAAACCGCGCGAGAGCAGCTAGTATTAGACATACATTCACGTCATAAATTGTTGTTTCTAATATTGAGGACACTTTGTAAAATTGTGCAGTAGATAATGACAGATTTAGCATGCTTTTAACTCATTAATATCCAAGAAGACCTGTTCAAACTCTGCGCTGAATATCAATTTCAGAAAGCCATACCTTAGCAACACTAATAAATCAATCATGCATCGACACAAGCCAATGTGGGTTTAACCTCTGCCCTTTTAGCAGCCTCACCCTCAATGCACAACTACAAAACCACATTACGCAAACGACATGACATTTAAAACATAATCAATCATCCACAGATAATACAGAAAAAATATAGAAAAAAAAAACTTTATATAAATATGTGAAGTTATGCCTACTTCACACCGATTCGTCGACACGAAAAAGGCAATAAGTTCTTAGTGTTTTATGATCGGTTTGGCATGCCATATAAGTCTGACTTTGTCAATAATTAGCGCTCCTCCCATGCCCATTCTTGCCAGTTTTCTGGCGCCTGCCAATGATTGGCGTGTCAGCATTGGAACGCTAATGAAGAATGTTTAGCGAGCCTTTTTTGTTTTATTGTGCTTCATGTGCGTCTCCTTATAAGGAGTCGTCAACTGTTTGTTGGTTATCTCTCTTATGGCAGCTACTTTTTGGTGAGCAGGTGTGTTTGTGATGTAGTTTGTACATATTTAGAGGCAGCAAGCCTTATAGATTGTTTAGGTAGACACATGAAGATAGTAGGTAGTTTAATCTCCTCAGTATGTTCTTTATGTTCGAGTATTTCATGAAGTAATTGTCTCGAAAAGTTTTCGTGAATTCAAATGAATAATGCTATAAATAATATCTATAATATAAAAATGAATTGCAGAATGTGTTGGTAAGCGCAAATTTCGAGAGCAGCTAAACCGATTTCTCTAATTCTTTTTTTGTTGTGTTTGTTATTGTCAGGAGTATAGTATACTAGGGTAGGTAGGTAGAGTAGGTAGGATAGGTAGGATAGGTAGAGTAGGTAGGATAGGTAGGATAGGTAGGGTAGGTATCATAGTTAAGACAGGACAACGTCTGTCGGGTCAGCTAGTGTTATTATAAATGTGAAAGTTTGTGAGGCTGTATGGATGTTTGTTACTCTTTCACGCAAAAACTACTGAACGGATCTGTATGGAATTTTGCACAGACATAGATTATAGTCTGTAATAGCGCATTGGCTTATTTATCCCGGAAAAATATACAGTTCCCGTGGGATAATTTCCTAAATACACGCGGTTGAAGTCGCTAGCAAAAGGTAGTAAATAATATTTTATAGCTACCCGTTTTAAAGGGCAGAAAATCATCTAATAACCGCTCCCGCTCTGGGTGGAGCGGAAGGGAGTGTCAGACTTTTACTGACTAAAACCTATCCCTGTTCCCTCCTTAGCCCTTTATGTTCTGGGATAGCGGTAACCTTTCGAACAAGCCCGCTAATTTATAGCTACCCTAAGATATGCAAATCAAATAAGCGATAAAGCCCATAGCAATACCATATTTTACACATGTCATTTATACGTAATATCTACGTCAGCACTGAAAATACAGTTTCAATTTGAATACTACTCTAATTTCTCGTTCCCGACTGCTTACGTCGATTTAACGTTAGTTTACGCATACGTAAGTAAACTTGTGTAATATTTACTTTTCTGATAGATACCTACAATGTTTTCTTTACCAGGTGGCAAAAGTTAAAAATCTTTATAAATATGGTTTGTGTGTCCCATCTGACGCAGTAAGCGGTCAGTCATTGGGAACGGGGATCGTCTTTTTTTTGTCAGCTGTGTATCTATTGGTCAGTATATGGAATTTTGGATATCACTTACTTCGCATTATTGTTGTAATAGTAAGCTGTGCTAGGGATCATTTACGAATTTTTATTTTGACCATACCTTTTTTTTTTTTTAAGGCTGGGAAATCATCCAATGACTGCTCCCGCTCTGGGTGGAGCGGAAGGGAGTGTCAGACTCTTACTGGATAAAACCCATCCATGTTCCTTCCGTAGCCCTTTATGTTCCGGGGTAGCGGTAACCCTTTCGGACAATCCCGCTTACCCGGCAGGCTTGGCCCTGAGGGGCCCCTTCATATGCTGACATCTCTTTGAGGCGCGCGTGGAACATATACGCGCCGTACGGCACGGGTCTGGTGCTGATCGGACGGTGAGTCACCCATTACTCACCGTCCACAGGCCCGCGCCTACGGTGGCCGGGAGTCTTTGACCATACCTGCCGGTCGATTTATGCTAGGGATTGACACTATTGTCAGCTCACGTTAAACTCACTTCACCTACATATTCACGGTGAAATGTTTGCAGAATATCACTACAGATACGTAAAAATTAAAATAATTTATCCCCGGTTGGCTTGTAATCTTAAACATTTAGAGATCATTTATCATTATACATAGACTTCTAGTAATTAACATACATTGATAAACATCCTAAAAACAAAATTTCTCATTGAACACGCCATTCTCACAGCCATAAAGAACAAACCGAAATTTCTGTTAATATACACAACTACTGCATCTTTATTTTCCATCTGTGCAGTATTGTTGACCAGTAGCGAGGTCGTTCTATCGTCAACGCAAATTTTTCGTTGAACTAAGTTCCGTTTTCACACAGTGAGAGACATATTTTAATAAATCTTCTTCCAAATTTAATTGCCTTTCATCCCCAGGCATGACGTACCGGTGCGTAGTGGCGAGATAGTCGCGTCCTCAATGCGAACTTAGCACCATTTTCACACGCGAGACGAATCTAAATAAATCTCCTTCCTTATTTAATTATTGAAAGGAACAACAAACAACTTCCTAATGACCCCATCTTTCATCCCCAGGTGTGAGGTACCGGTGAGCAGTGGCGAGGTCGTCGTGTCGCCAATGATGACAACGGTGAGGGCGCGCGGGGACGCCGACCAGAGCGTGCCTACACATTCGACGCACTCCATAATCCAACATGTTCACGAGGTAAGTTCAAATTCAGCCAGGCCTGCAAATATACCTTTTTTTTTTGAGGGTGGGAAATCGACAAATGACTCCTCCCGCTCTTAGTGGAGCGGAAGGCAGTGTCAGACTTTTACTGACTAAAACCCATCCATGTTCCTTCCTTAGCCCTTTATGATCCGGGGTAGCGGTAATCCTTTCCAACTGCTCGGACACAGGTCTCCTCTCTAAGGGAGGGGCCATAATCCACTACGCGGGCCCAGTGCACCTTGGCGTACTAAATGAGCTTACGTATTCAAAAGTAATTTGCCTGCTTACCAATATAAATTTGAATCTATTTAGGTCTTATAATATCAATGCTCATTACCTTTCCTGTATAGTGTCCTCCTACAGACGAGGAGTTACGTTTAAGTTCAGAATAGCTAATTCCGTTAAAAGTAAACGGTGAAATCAGTTAATTCCCATTTCATCGTGTCATACAAAAACGTTGTTCTGACCCCCAATTAGAGTGACGTGTAATACGCACTCAAAGTACTTGTAAGTTCTTGTCACAAAATCGTGATATCATGATTTCTTCATGTTCCTCACGCATGTTTGACCCAATTCGTGATCATCACGCAGAACAATGACTTAAGACAGTTAGGAGAGAATAATTTAATTATTCATTGGTGTATTCAAATCCTCCGTTCTTCGGAAAGCACGTTAAGCCGTTTGTCTATAATTTTCCGCATAATCCATTCATATTTGGCTCTATTCTTACTGCTGCCATCCACATTCATAATAAATTTCCAGGTATCTCTTAGATGACATTAATTCTACAACAATTGAATCCAAATACTATATTACTAGGGACCAGAACTTCCTCGTCATCATCCAAAATTGTGTCAATTAGTATCTACGTCACACATTCTTTACTCTACTTTGTTCATAAAACCCACTTCTTCAACCATTATCACCATGGCGTCTGAAACCGTGAAAAGATTTCGTAACTCATCGACGTATACTACGTAAACATTGAGTATTATATTCCTTGATATATCAATAACTATAGTTACGTTTTCTTTCATAATGTGCTAAAATGACGGTTCATTAGTTTGCACTTCAGCTTTTAGGTTGTGACGTAGCGTGTTCCAGCCAACTACTCATTTTTTTTTCAATTTGTACCATGTAGCTTTCCTCCATATTAATCCTACTAATCCGCTAGTCTCCATATCTGTTTATTCTTACCATCTGTTTTGAGACTAATTTGTACCATGTAACTTTCCTCTGTACTTATCTACCCTGCATATCTATTTTTTCAAGTCATATAATTTTCCGCAAAATCCATTCATATTTGGCTCTATTCTTACTGCCATCCACATTCATAATCAATTTCCAGGTATCTCTTAGATGACATTAATTCTACAACAATTGAATCCAAATATTCTATTACTAGGTAACAGAACCTCCTTGTCATCATCTAAAATTGTGTCAATTAGTATCTACGTCACACATTCTTTACTCTACCAGTTCATAATACCCACTTCTTCAACCATTATCACCATGGCGTCTGAAACCTTGAAAAGATTTCGTAACTCATCGACGTACACTACGTAAACATTGCGTATTATGTTCTTTGATATATCAATAACTATAGTTACGTTTTCTTTCATGATGTGTTGAGACGTAGCGCGTTCCCGTCAACATTTTTTCCATATATCTTGTATATTTTTCTTCCCATCTGTTTTGAGACTAATATGTATCAGGTAACTTTTTTCCATACTTATCTTCCAGCGTTCATGTCAATTTTTTCTAGCCGTATAAAATCCTAATATTTGGCTTTTTGCTCCACTGATATTTGGCTCTTTTCTTACTGCCATTCACATTCATAATCATTTCCTAAGTATCTCTTAGATGCCATAATATGTAACAATTGAATCCTATTAGGTACTAGGTAACAGAACCTCGTCATCATCATCCAAAATTGTGTCAATTAGTATCTACGTCACACATTCTTTACTCTACTTTGTTCATAAAACCCACTTCTTCAACCATTATCACCATGGCGTCTGAAACCGTGAAAAGATTTCGTAACTCATCGACGTATACTACGTAAACATTGCGTATTATATTCCTTGATATATCAATACCTTTAGTTACGTTTTCTTTCATAATGTGTTAAAATGACGGTTCACACATTTCGGTTTGCACATCAGCTTTTAGCTTGTGACGAAGCGTGTTAAGTGATTCGATATCACTTTGCACCAAGAAGAATTTATTGTGATTTCATTTAGAGTTGTTATCAAGTGAATATTGACAAAGTGTTATCGTAGGCAAGATGTTTTTTTTTTTGTGGAATATTTACGCTTAAATGGCATTAATTGAATTAATACTTGTTCTTAGAAATTTACTAAGTGTTTTCTTATAGTCTACGTAACGGAAATTATTTAACTCATTGTTAACTTCAAAATATTTTAACGCGTTCATTTCCAAAACTTTAGATACTTATATACTGCTATAATAGACAAAATAATCTGCCTAGCCTTTTCACATCTATATTGGCGACGGCTTCCAGTCTAACCGGATGCAGCTAAATACCAGTATTTTACACGGAGCGACTGCTTATTTAGAAATAAATAATTATTTAGAAATAAGCAGTCGCTCCGTCCGCTCCGGAGGTAGACCTCCACAACCCAGTAACAGCAAAGCAGCAAAATGATTATGGTTTTCAGCTCGTACTGCGACATCACCCATGTTTTTGTAAACCACTCATATCAGCGTGCATTATCTTCTGTGAAGTTTTTTATGTGTATTTTAGGACTAAACAAAACTTTACCACTATCAGCCATCTAAATAAATGTTTAGCCAGATTAATGACATGATAACAGACTCCCAAAACCTTTAGCATTCACACCACGTCATTGGGTCTTTATTCATTTGTCGTGTGGCTAGTTACTATCCTGGTGTCAGAGTTTTTATGCTGCTCATGGGCCTCTGACTTGACTTCATCCGTTTTTCAGAAACTCAAGCATGTCGATTTCCCTACAATGTTTTTCTTCACCGTTTTTTTTGCAAGAAGTGGTAATCATACAATACGCACATGTATCCGATGAGTCAGAGTCCTTGACAGCTGATAAAGGTGGTCTATGCGCTGATCGCGTTCAATTTCAATGGTGGATTACGCCCTCAGACTGACCCGTCCACAATGGTTTAATTTCATAGCAATGAGAACATATCTCAACTCTTTGGAGCAACCAACCTCAATGGCTATTTATTTTACCTTTCTTAAATATTATGTTAGTATTCGTACCGGCTCAAGAGAATAAATAGAATTATAGATCACTTTCAAAACATATCGACGTAAGGACATTGCCGTAATATAATAATCTCGCTCAAGTTACAAGAGTCAACTAAGGCCAATGGGTTACAGTGTGCGTGGGCGCAAGCTAACAACCTGTCACTATCCCCCCAGCTTACCATTAGCAAATGCAATGGAATAATAATTTCAATCCGATATTTGTCCAATACTTAATTACTTCCATGTATTTGTTTGATTTGTATTTATTAATCAGCATAATTTGAATAATAAACTGGCTATTTATAATGATATTACGATATTTTACCAATGAATTATGTTTATAATACTCATCTTATTTCTAACTACTTTTATAAATGCGAAAGTTTGGTTGGATGTTTGTTACTCAATCACGTCAGAACCGCTGAACGGATCTGGATGAAATTTGGTACACAGATAGGTTATAACATGGATTAATACATAGGTTTTTTATCCCGGAAATATGTAACCATGGGATATTTCCGACGTCCTCGCGGGTGAAGCTGCTGTCAGAAGCCAGTTAAATATAAAATTCAGATAATAATAAGCTAAAGCTCTAGTGATTTTGAAGTCCAAATGGCGTGTAAACGCCATGACTTTTAGCCTTCCCTAGTAATTAAACTGAGTTTGAACTAAAAAAAACACCAATAAGACAAAAATACATAGAAAGTAAAAAACAATGGACTTGAACTTTCAACTGGAGCTTTTTACAAAATACGTAAAATGTAGCCAAAAGAAAACCAAAGTAAACAATTCATTCAAAAGTTAAGTGAATCATGAAGCTTTCTCAAATCCATATCAATGTATAAATTAAGTACTTTACTGTAAGTAAGGCTAAGTAATGACAACCACACAGATATATCTAACAGGTTAAGCTACGCTTGCCGGGGTTGGTCCGTGGATGGGTACCATCTCTCCATACCAAAACTCATCAGGACCTCGGAAAACACGTTAAGTCGTTGATCCCGGCTGTCATTCATGAATCTTTGACAGTCGTCAGAAGCCCGGGATTCTGACAGCCAGTCTTACCAATGGGTATCGTATTACCCAGGTACCTACTGGGTTGTGGAGGTCAGAGAGGCAGTCGCTCTATGTAAAATACTGGTATTCAGCTGCATCCAGTCAGATTGAAGGTGACCCCAACATAGTTGGGAAAAGGCTAGAAAGATTGATTGATTGACTTTACTCTAAAATACTGCGGGTCGTTAAATGGGTATGTAATGAAAAATAGTCCACCTTCTAAAACGGTCCCTTGGTCGGCGTTCCGCACATAACTGGCATCATCTTGTTGTTTTTGTTCAATACTGACCACTCCAAATAACGTAATGCGCGTAAGACCATTACGAAATCACGGGGCATTGTACACTGCAGACCACAGAATATTGGACAAAGTTTTATTAAAATACTTTTATTACGTTCTCATTCAAAAAATCACTGACTTATTCGATAAACAAGTAAATGAATGAGTGTTTTTTTTTTAATGAATCGAGAAGAAAAGTAGCGTATGTCCTCAGTTGGTTAACAAATTTTTCCTTTTTAATAATAATTACGAGTAAAGGTATATTGAACTCACACACACACTTTTGTGGCATAAGTGACTGTTGATTTTTCACCATCAGCCTTTAATCATTGACTATTTCACCATAGGTAAGCAAGACCTGAAGATAGACATACATTATAGTATCAAAGAGAAAAATATCCAAATATACATTATTGGAAACGTCAGTGCATACCAAGGAGGCTCGTTCATTTAATGTTCGCAATTTATATTATGCCGAAAGATGACTTGCTCTTATTGCCCTACGTCAACGCGACCAGGTATTTTCACTAAAGCATACTAAAATTATATTGGTCGACAACCATTATAGAAAGTGGGGTAAAAAGTTGATGGCAACAGACCATTAGTGATTTATTCTATGAAGTTTTGTTTTGTATTTTTTTGAAGTTATATTTGAAGTTATTTGCTTCTCCGATCGGATTTATTCTAGTAATATTGTATGTGCCCTAAGTGTGTGTGTTGTCTATCTTACATTGAAGACTTACTTTTGTCATATTTTGATTTAAAAGAGTGTCCATGGAGTTTCTTGCCCGTTCTTCTCTATAGGTACCTACCGCTTTGGAATGGGCAACTAGGTTTATCTTTTTTAATGACCGACCCTATGACGGATCAAAAGTGTCTGTAATCGGTTTATTTAAAATAAATTCTTTGAGTTTGAGTTTACTAGTGGCTTCGTACAATATTAAGAACTGAGTAGGTAAATTTTAATCAATAAAAATCATTTAACAAATTTTTTTTTTTTTAAAAAGACGTATTGCTCGCAGTCGTCTATTACCAAAGTTTTTTTTGTGCTTTAATGTTAAACGTTTCACCAAAAAGCATTATTACAACTTGTATAACTAAGGTATCGTCCCATCATTATTCCCCAATCCCGTTACGCGTATCACTAGACCATTAATCATACACTTCGTGTACAAATAAGTGTACAATCACATGTCACACGGTCCATTTAATCCGAGCACGTGGACAGACGTCGATGTACCAGTTGATAGCCGACGTAAGCCGATCAACGCGTGCAGGTTTGTTTGGCCGCAAGTGTACACGTGGGGAAAATTGTTTTGTGTTAATATATTTATTTTTTTGGTTCTTGAATGTTTGTGTGTAAAACATTGTTATCTTTTTGTTTACTTTTTAAAGATTTGGCTAATCTAGCAATGTTTCGTTACTCAGCTTTTGATAAAGTGTAGGAACTAATGAAGAAAAAATTATTGAAAACCTTATTAGTTCATTTAAAGTAAACGTAATCTTAGGTTTTTATAAAAAGCTTCGATTTCGTCGCCATAGTAATTTTGAAATAATTAAAAACTTATATTTTTTCCAGTTTCCTGAATCGAATCTCTCTTATTTCACACAGAATCCACACCAAACTTACAGTATGTAAAATTTTAAATTAATAACATAATTAAACGTCATACAAGAAATCTGCGAATTTTCAGGCAGAAATTTGAATGTCTCTAGTTATCATGTAATAAGAGGCGAGCCTTTTGCCATCAACCGGGCACAAATACAGACTACGGTCTGCTACGAGAAATTCTAGAAAACCCTAAAACACTAAAGTTCTTCACTTTAAATTAATGAAAACTAGCTTCACCTTTTGACAGCCAACCCCTTGACAATTCAAAAGTGCCTGTAATTGGTCTATTTGAAATAAATGCTTTGAGTTTAAGTTTGACAGGCAACGTCACGTCAAAGTACAAGTGTCTTAAAACCAGCGACAAAACTCAGCACTCGACTGTACATTACACAAGAGGCGCACGTCACTAACCCACCGACACATCTTTGACATTTAGTTGACAGACCGATACGACAGTACTGAGTGTTTTGACACAATCGTATGTTAATGAACAGCTTCGGTCTAATTAAACCATTGTATTAGAACTAAACTCATTACGGCGTATAATGAAACGGAACATCAGTTTTAATTAGTTGTATAGAGATTTAAAGATGTATCCATTAATTTGGCGGCACGTGTATCTAGTTTTGTGATTGCAAACTGAATTTTACTTCATTAATCTATGATTTATGGTTTAAATTAAGTAATTCAATAGTTTGTGAAGTATTAAAAGTTTCTGTAAACCTGTATATTTCGTTTTGTATGTTCATGTTTCTATAAGCAAATACTAGTATTTTATAGGTATGTAGCGACTGCCTATCTGACCTCCACAACCCAGTCAGTAACTGGGTAATACGATACTCCTTGGAAATAATAAAAAAAATATTTGATGTATATTCTTTATTTAAAACCTGCCAACCAGTCTTGGTTGGCAGGTTTTAAATTAGGGCTCCTTCAAATATTTCCTTTTTCGAAAGGATCCGTCGCCAAAAAAGTTTGAGGACCGCTGTCATATTCTATACCTAGTTAAACCATAGATTTATAGAAACAAACCGATTCTATCAAGTGAATAAATAATCATGTCTGTACAAAGTTAACGGTTGCATACTCGAAACCTTGGCTTAGAATACTGCAAGTCGATTCATGTAATTTCATTCGTCTAAACAAATGCATGCATAGGTTTTCATTATAAAGCTATAATGTCGTGGTTGAATATATTAATTGTGTATGTATAAAGTAAGTAGGCAAGTCGGTACATCTACTATACAGGGTGAAATTGAATTCATGCGCATTATTTTAAGGGGCATTGTATGGAACAGCTGATTTGTTTTCGTGATTTCAGATTTGTTCAAATAGTGAAAGTTGTTCATAATGATAAGTACTCCTTAAAAGAATACCCATGAATTCAATTTCACTCTGTATAAAAGATATTTCAAGTAAAACATGTTTATTTTTCATTTTGTTTCTCATACTAAGCTTCTTCAGTAAGCTGTCATGTCATCTGTTAATGATATTTTTCATCAATGCTTTGAAAATTGATTTGAATTGTAGTCATAGCCGAGTGGTGTGACCGTCGGACTGCCAAATCACAGGTCTCGAGTTCGAATCCAAGGCAAGCACCTCTGATTTAAGGTTTTCATGCGCGTATTGTATAATTATCACTTGTTTAAAAATGGGTGAAGGAAAACATCGTGAGGAAAACAGCATGTCTGAGAGATATTTCTCAACAGCATGTGAAGCTAAGTCAAATGCCCATGGGCAGCATAAAAACTCTGCCACCAGGTTAGTCACTAACCTCACGAAAAGAAGAAGATCAATGATTTAACTACCTATTTTTTAGTTTATCTAGACATGTCTTCGAAAACGTATGATAGTGTTATATACACGGAGAGCGTGCTATAAAAACTGAAAACCAGTCTTTCGTAGGAGCATCGCGTTACCGAGTACCTGGGTTGTGGAGGTCAGATAGGCAGTTGCTTCATGTAAAATACGGATTCATTACGGACTAGAAACTGACCCCAACAAAACTAGGAAAGGGCTTTATTTTCTTTACAAATGAACACGCAACTTGCAAGAAAACAATCATGATTTGTATGATTTGCATGTGTATTCCAAGCTTTATAGTCATATCGGTATCTGATCAGCATATTTATGTATAAAATGATGAATTCATTCATTAAATAAAACATTAATTGCGCAGAAAAACGGTGTAGTATCTAACCACAATACCACATCATAAAAATTATCGTTCACGATTTAAATATCATCTCAGATTGATATATTAATATGAATAATTTTGTTTCAAATACCCAACTTACGATTAAAGGTAAAAATAAATAACATATTTTCATTTAGAATAGGTGCACTGAAAAAAAAATATGTCCATTTTCAGTTTTGTTTATGTGGTACGTATTTTTGTTTTGACAGTGGGAAATCATCAAATGACCCTTCCCGCTCTGGGTGGGGCGGAATGGAGTGTCAGATGATGAGGAGTGCGGGGATATGGGTACATCTAGTGTAGGTAATTGAGACAATGGGTAATCGATTAATTAACAAAAATATTTTCAAATAATCAACAATAAAATATTTAAAATAATGTAAATCACAGATAACAAATCGAACCATGTAGAGTCCAGCTCGTCCAGCGTCCAGCGTTGTCGTCAAAAGGCAATTTTTCAAGCAGTTAAGACTTAATGCAAAAAATTGCCCACACAATTTAGCCCACCCTGAACTGTAACACACGCGTAAAAATATGATTGCACCACCCACCTATAACTGGCCACTTTGTATTAATCCTCCATCATACAAACTTTCACGATTTTTTAATTGCCCAATCGCAGAGCATTATTTGAAACAGTTTCGAACGTTCGAATCACTCCGAACTCCGATGTATCTCGACTGACAGCCGTAGAAAATACACAATTAACAGGCCATGCGTATTACCTTAATGGATTTATGTACTTATTGATGGATCAATCAGAAGTCCACTCACGCGTTCTCTGGGATTTAATTGATAGATACGGTTAGCTAAGAGGCTCTACTTGCGGATTGCGAGGATACTGCTTTGTTCTGCCGACCGTTTTTGCTTCGTGTGAGGAGTTAGTGGCTTTTAGATTAGATGGGTTTTTGTTTATAGTAAATTGATACGGTGTTTAATTTTGACTGATTAATGAAATTAATATATTCACTTTGCTGTTTTCGTAGATACGGAGGATTTTTAGAAATAATTTGTTGTAGCATTATTAGTAATAATAATAATACACTTTATTGCTAAAAGATAACAAAAAGTTTAACATTGGTGCCAAACTAGGCAAGTCTGTATCTTGGGCACCAATGTTGAAGGGTTTACTATTTATAATTATATCTTTAAAAGATTTTCGATATTAAAGGTAAAAAGGATTGCTTCAAATTAAGCACAAAAAGGATTAATATGGTAACATTTTGCAACCAACTCTATTCATAGTTGCAAACGCTGAAAAACCAATATAATTAACATCATACTAGTTCGTGTTTCTGCAGACCATACATTATCTGCAGCGATAATTCGCATGTCGAATTTAGATGAGCATAATCGAAACCTAATGTCAGTATTTTCACGCTTGAGGGAAGTAAATCTAAAGTTGAATCCGTCTAAATGTGAATTTTTGAAAAAGCAAGTGCTTTATTTGGGGCATGTAATATCGGCGGAAGGTATTTCACCAGATCCGGAGAAGGTAGAAGTTATTAGAGGTTATCCGCGTCCATCGACGGTTGATGAGGTGAAGCGATTTGTAGCGTTTGCGAATTATTATAGGAAATTCATACCACAGTTTGCTGATATAGTGGTACCTATGAATAGGCTGTGTAAGAGAGGTGTTGTATTTAGTTGGTCCGATGAGTGCGAGAAGTCGTTTTTGTTGCTTAAGGAAGCGTTAATGAATCCACCGGTGTTGGATTATCCTGATTTTTCTGATAGCAATACTTTTATATTGCAAACCGATAGTTCTGGATATGCTATAGGGAGTGTGTTGTGTAATGGGAACGGAAAACCCATCGCATATGCTAGTAGGTCGTTAGGGAAGAGTGAGTTAAATTATCCGATAATAGAGAAGGAGTTGTTGGCAATAGTTTGGTCAGTTAAATATTTTAGACCGTATTTGTACGGACGGAGGTTCGTTGTAAAGACGGATCACCGGCCATTACTGTATTTGTTTAACATGACAGATCCATCTAGTAGGTTGACTAAGTTTCGTTTGTGTTTAGAGGAGTATGATTTCGAGGTTGAATATATTAGGGGCAAAGAGAATGTTCTAGCGGATGCACTTTCTAGAATAGTGATAACGAGTGAGGATTTGAAATTGATACGGGAAAAGACGATATCCGTGATGACGAGGGCGCAGTACAAGCAGTTGGGAAAGCCAAATGTTTGTGATAGGGACTCCGTGGTATCTGGGACTGATCACCCTAGGATCGTGGAAGTACTTAAGAAACAAGGAAATGACATTGAGATTTGTTTAGATGATTGGGAGAAAATGTTACGTAACAATAATAATAACAACAATAATAATAATGGTTGTAGGAAGATATTTTCAAAGTCGCGCAATTTAGTGTATATGCCAGAAAACTCGAGTATTTATGTAAACTATGAATCTTTATCGGGAACTTCGCGAGACGAGTTATCGAAAGACATAGTCAGTTTTTGTATTGAAGAAGGCATTAAAGAAGTAATAATTATGGAAAATCATTATAACATTGATTTTATTACAAGAATGGCAAAATATTTGAAGGAAAATAGAAGTTCGATTTGTGGGGATTTTAAACTGTGTGTAGTGAAGGATTTACGGAGAATAGAAGGGAAAGATGAGAAGAAGGTTATTTTGAATGATTTCCATATTTTACCCACGAGTGGTCATGCAGGAATACGTAGGATGGTGAATAATATAAAGAAGTATTATTATTGGCCTTCTATAGAGAAAGACGTAGTGGAGTACGTTGGTAAATGTGATAAATGTTGTAAGCAAAAGTATTCTAGGAATACTAGGGAACCCATGACGATTACGACTACTGCATCAACATCGTTTGAGAAGGTTTATTTAGACATAGTGGGACCCCTTGATAGAGACGAAAGAGGCAATGTTTACATATTAACTCTTCAATGTGAACTTACGAAGTTTGTAGAGGCTTATCCGTTAAAGAATAAATCCGCAAATGACGTAGCAAAAGCTTTGGCAGAGAATTTTGTTTTGAGATATGGAATACCGAAAACAATAACTACGGATAGGGGTAGTGAATTCGTTTCGAAAGTAATGATAGAGCTATGTGATATCTTGAACATCAATAAAGTCATGTCGACGTCGTATCATCATGAGAGTATAGGTTCATTGGAGAATGTACATAAAACATTAGGTGCATATTTGAGGATACAGACGAATAATAACCCATCATCATGGAGTACTTGGATTCCATTTTGGTGTTTTTCTTATAATACGACAGTTAATACTGTTACAAAATATACACCTTATGAATTAGTGTTTGGAAGAATATGCAGATTGCCAAGTAGTCTTCAAGGAGAAAGTGTTGAACCATTGTATAATTTTGATGATTATCCTTTAGAATTTAAGTACAGATTGCAAAGGGCACAAAATGATGCAAGGGAGAATTTAATAGCGAGTAAATTAGCTAGAAAACATTGTTATGATAAGAATCTTAATTCTGTAACCTATAAGGAAGGTGATTTAGTTTTGATTTTTTTTTTTTTTTTTTTTTTTTTTTTTTTGTGTGTTTATTTGCGATCAGTCGATGACTATAAGCAAATCTGGTGAGTGCGTTGTGTCATGCAGAGTGTGCCTCCCAGCGGAAGCAGCTGCTCAGTGTCGATGGCTAAACCTGGTCCAAACCCAGGATCACGCGCCGTTTCAAGCGGGTTTCATGCCTGGTATGTATTAACTGCACTGCTAGATCATTGGGATGATTCGCTAGCCGCTTTTTGTAGGTTTCAGTACTGTTTCGGATTTCCTCCTTCACATTGCTGATTTGTAGGTTCTCGTGTATCTCGGCATTTGTAACAAACCATGGCACGCCTGTTATAGATCTGAGTATAACGTTTTGAAGTCGCTGTAAGATGTTTACATTGGAGTCACTAGCGCTTCCCCATAGTTGGACACCATACATCCAGCTTGGTCTCAGTATGCTTTTGTAGATCAAGAGCTTGTTATCTACGGAGAGTTTTGAGTTTCGTCCCATTAGCCAATAGAGGTTTTTATAGCGTAGGTTAAGTTCATCTCTTTTACATTTTATGTGCTTTTTCCAGGTCAATCGGCGGTCCAAGTGCATACCGAGGTATCGTACGCTTTCGTTATGAGCTAGGGCATGGCTATCGAGGGTGACTGGTGGACAGTCACCGCGCCTCAGGGTAAATGTCACATGCACTGATTTGTTGGCACTAGCTTTTATTCTCCACTTGTTCAGCCAAATGCTTATTTGATCGAGACCCCTTTGTAGCGATTCAGAAGCGGCAACAGGATCTTTATTCCTAGCTAGAATGGCTGTATCATCAGCGTATGTGGCGATTATAGCTCCTGGTACTTCCGGAAGATCAGCTGTATATATTGTGTATAACATTGGACCAAGAATAGATCCCTGAGGGACACCTGCACTGATGTCATGAAACGATGACGTGAAACTACCCTCTTTCACTTGGAACATTCTACCAGACAAGTACGAAGCCAGTAGCAGGTAATAGCTATGGGGAATATTGCATTTGATTTTATAGAGCAACCCACTGTGCCAGACTTTATCAAATGCCTGCTGGATATCGAGAAACGCTGATGAGCAGTATTCCTTCTCTTCAAATGTCTGTCTTATTGCATTGCAAACTCGGTGAACTTGCTCGATTGTAGAGTGTCGTTGTCTAAATCCGAATTGGTGATCCGGTATTGTGTGATTGCTATCCAGTATGGGCAAAAGTCTGCGGAGCAATATCTTCTCGAACAATTTCGAAAGGATTGGCAACAAGCTTATTGGTCGATAAGAGGTAACCTCATGAGCAGGTTTTCCTAACTTGTGGATCATTATTATTTGAGATACTTTCCACAAGCGTGGAAAATATTGCACGCGCAAGATGCCATTAAAGAGTGTTGTTAGAAAGGTTACTGCTTTTTTCGGTAGTTCTCTTAGTACTTCTTTTGTTATTAAATCGAAACCTGGCGCTTTTTTGTCCTTAAGAGTCTTTATTACTCCCCATACCTCCCGAGTTTTTACTGGGTTTGGTGGTAAGTCCAGTTGCAACGGCTGGCAGAGAGTGGCCTCAACGCTTCTTTCAAAAGCAGCATCGCTATTGTCATTGGCGGTAAATACTTTGGCTAGATGCTCTGCGAATACGTTTGCTTTGTCTTGGTGCGTTCTAGCCCATTTATTTAGAGCTGTTCTTATAGGCGGTTTTGGTACTTGAGGTCGGTCCAAGGTCTTAGTAAATTTCCAGAGCGAATAATTTGTGTTAGCAGTAGGTGTCAGTGACTCTAGCTTTGACTGCAAGGTTTCTTTATGAAGACGTGATAGTTCGGCCTTAAGAGTTGCAGATGCTTTATTTAGAGCAGTCTTGTCCATCGGATGCCTAGTCAGATGCCATACTCTTCTCAGGCGGCGCTTCTCGAGAATTTGTTGTTTAGCTTGCAAGGGCTGATTTGTGAAGACATTATCATTTTTCAGTTCAGGAGTACATTTCCAGCAAGCTTCCTGTATAAGAGATGTTATAGTTTTAGCAGCTTCTTCGATATCATCTGGCGATTTGAGTGCCACGTTTAACTGAATATTTGCCTCAATGTACTCGCGGAACGCCTGCCAATCTGTTCGCTTATTGCTGAGTGTGGGCTGCGTCTCATATTCTATCAGCGTTGTGCTGGCTGTGAGGATAACTGGCGTGTGGCTGGAGGAACTGTCAAGGCAGGATTCGGCCTTAAAATAATGCCTTGAGAGCCCACCCACGACAAAGAAGTCCAGTAGGTCAGGCACTTTGTTTGGATCTGTAGGCCAATGAGTCGGTTCGGAAGTTGATATTGTGATAAGGTGGTTAGTATCAATGCTGCTCTTTAATTGTCGACCTCTGGTTGTAATTAACCTAGATCCCCAATGGCTGTGCTTAGCGTTCCAATCGCCACCAGCAACAAATCGGGGTCCAAGAGTTGAGAAAAAATAATTAAACATAAGCCAGTCCACTTTGTGTCTGGGTGGACAGTAAATAGAAGATACGTTGAAGTATCCACACTTGTCCGTAACAGCGATTGTTGTAGCTTGTAGGTAATCCGTTTTAAATTCGGGCATAATGTGATGTTTGATGGTCTTTCGAACAATTATAGCTGTCCCCGCATGACCTGTTCCATCTGGGTGATTTGTAAGATAGGTGTGATAACCGTCAAATTTGATTTTGCTGGAGCCGGTACAGTGTGCTTCCGAAACAAGAACTATGTCCAACTTATGTTCATTTATTAATATTTGCATTTCATCTTTGCGTGGCGCAAGACCATCTATGTTCCAGGTTGCCAACCTTAAGGCATTCATTTTGTCATCTTGCTGATTAGTGTTGTCAAGAGACCTATCATGGTGCTCATTTGTTGAAAGAGTAAGTCAAATTTTTCTGACTGTTTTAGGAGTATTTTTTCTACAGAATTACTCGATAAGGGAACCTGTTGATTGTCAGAGGGATCTCTTTGGATTATTGCGGCTTTCAGTTTTTCAGAGTATAATTTCTTACTGGCATTTTCTTCGCCAGATTGGCTAGTTCTGGTATCTGGAGTTGTCTCTTTTGTAGCCTGCTTGTCTATTTGCGGTCTATAAGTGGACCTGGAAGTTTTACGGGATAAAATTTCCCGATAGACTTCACAGCCTTTATAATTGGCTGGATGAGGTCCCTGGCACAATGCACACATCGCAGGAGTGTTTCGATCAACCTTGGGGCACTCGGATGTCTTGTGAGACTGGGCGCATTTTACGCACCGATAGGGCCTCATACAGTAGTTCTTTGTATGCCCATACTGTTGGCATCTTTGGCACTGTACTATGGACTTTTTTCTTCTGGGGTCTTCTATGACAACGGCTTGGTGGTATATATATTTTATTTCTTTAGAGGCCTTATTATTTGGACCTGGCATAAGGTTGACAAAGAAGGTCGAGGTTGGCTTTTTATCAGTGCCATATTTTGAGTTTATAATTTCACCCACAACAATATTGCCAGTTAATTCAACTTCCTCTTTTATTACACTAAGTGGTGTAGAGTGATGTAAATTTCTAATGACAATTCTATAGCACCTGTTCTCTTTTCTATTAAATGTGTGGCCAATAAGATGATGTTCCCGTACCAATTATAAGCTTTTTATATGTTTCAGTTGTAGCACTGCTAACTCTTATCTGGTTTTTATTTACAACTTTGTAAGTGAAGTCATTTTGTTCAGCAACAGTTCTCAGTAGTTCCGTAAGTTTGTTGACATCTTTAACTCCATAGAGGACTATTGGGGGAGGCTTAGCTGGCTTTTTTTGTTTGACAGCATCATCATTACCGGTTAAGTCAATAGGAAGATCTCCGAACCTATTTGAGGTGGGTACTGTAGGTGGGCTATCAGATAATTTCTTTCTTTTTGCCCCTCTTGGCGTAGGTACTGTTTGCCAATCTGGAGGCTGTGCACTAATGTTGTTTTCGCCAGTAAGCATTAGGTGGCTAGTTTGGGATGGCGCAGTAGTGGTAGAGTATTTCCCTTTGTTTCCCAATGAAGCACTTCTGGGTCTTGTATTAAACAAAGCAGGATGGAATGATTGCTGTATAAGTTTTTTCTTTCCAGTAGCATTAACTGCTTCAGAAGCCTGGTTACTCGCTCCTGGACAGTCTTCGGTAGCAGATTTCACACTCTCCAGCCCGGGTACCGGAGAGCGCCGGGGGTTAGCCGGATCGCATGACATAACGCATTCTCTATTATCGGACATTTTCATAATACAGTTGGGAGATCGCTCATTGCACTTTCCCAAGGTGCAATGGCCACGTTTTTGGAGGGTATTTAGTGCCTCGTGGTCTGTGGTTACCAGTAGACAGGATAGTTAACCGCCGCCTGTTGCTCGGCGTTGTTGCTCGTTTTGCACCACCCGGGGGATACGTGTAGGGTGGGCCTAGGAAAAGGTGGTAAATCCTACGGACGTGAGCAACTCCATCCCCCGTTTTGATTAAGAATGAAACTGGCAACAAATTGGAATGTATTTATAATGGACCTTTTGAAGTTGTAAAAGAAACATTTGGTGACTCGTCACCAAATGTTGTGATTAAGTATAAAAATAAAATAGATATAGTGCATAAGAATAGAACAAAATTGTATTGTAAGAGTTAGAGTAATAGTTAGTAATGAGAAAAAAAAAACCTTGTAATTTAGTTTTTTTTATTTATTTAAGGGGGGTGATGTGGTGTGATGTCAGCACGTCACGTACAGCACGTAGTATAATATGCTAAGGTAGATAGTATGTGAATACGTGATTGTAGATTATCGACATAACATCACGTCGTAACTATGTATATAATGTTGCTAATTAAAGGTGGAAGAGTAATCGACTCCTGGAGTAGTAACTAGCATGTAGTTTACTTTGACCCCTCCATCCCCTCGCATCGCATTAAATCGCCTCGCACCATGCGATGCCATTAAAGTGTTTATTTGCATAAATGTGGCACCTAATTACTTGATGCCTCACCAATAATTAAATGCTGCGAGGTATTCCTATACACCGTCGAATGCAAATGCGTATATCTAATCCAAGAATTCCCAAACTGATTTACTTTGTCTACTGCTAACTTTGAGAATAAATTATTTTTTAGTTTTAAGCGCCCCATTTTTTACCTACTTCAAAACCACTATCTATAGATGAAATTACAAATCGCCCCCTAAGCCTCTACTCAACGCCTCTATTTTTTTTCTGGGTCTACTACTGCCCCGTTTAGGCCTGGGGGCGTTCCACAAGGGGGCGTTTTCACCTACTTTGGGATAGGCTGATCTAATTTGTTATCGGTACTACGATTCTCAACTTTTAACAAAAAAATATGACCTTATCAAAGTCAAAGTCAAAGTCAAAACATTTATTTCAAATAGGCACAAGAATGGCACTTTTGAACGTCAAAATGAACAAGAAATAGAACTGATTCTAGTCGCCCCTTCCAAAAAGTAGTTTCGTGTGGAGAAGAATGGGCAAGAAACTCCACCGTTACTCTTTTAAAATGTTTCACAATGTTTTGTATACATGTATTATAACATTATATGTGAAGACGATGCACCCAGAATAAAAACAATACATCACAAAAGGTGAAAAGAAAAACACATGTAGCAGTGGCAAGTAAACTTAATTATGTCATAAGTGCATGGTGCTCACATATTTACAAACATTCTAAAAGTTAATAATAATAAATTAATCAATGTGTGAGATGTTATTCCAATATTATAAAATAATATGGTACAAATTACCTAATTTACTTAGCAACCAGTTTGATTTTGTCTAGACACTAGATTGTCCTGTGGAGCAGGACCAGCATGTTTCCAAGCATCCTTATCTTTGATATAATCTTCTAATTTGTAATAAGCTTGTTTACAAAGTGTACTTTTAATATGAGTTTTAAATTTTCTTTCATTTAATTGCAGTATGTCACAAGGTATTTTGTTGTAACATTTAACACAGAACCCCATAAAAGATGTATGTACTTTTGACAATCGAAAAAATGGTTGAATTATTTTATCTTTATTTCTAGTATTAAAATTATGCCTATCACTTATTTTGTTAAAAAGATGTCTATTTTTTCTTACATACATAATATTTTCATAAATGAATTGGCAAGGTACTGTCATAATATTAATCCTTTTAAATAGTTCCCTAAGCGATTCGCGACGACGAAGATTGTAAATAGCCCTGATCGCTCGCTTTTGCAAAATAAAAATGGATTCAATGTCAGCAGCCCGACCCCACAGTAAAATGCCATACGACATAATACTATGGAAGTAACTAAAATAGACCAAACGCGCGGTTTCTACGTCTGTTAACTGCCTTATCTTTCTAACAGCATAAGCGGCCGAGCTTAGCCGTCCCGCAAGAGTTGTTATGTGGGGACCCCATTGCAACTTGTCGTCTAGCGTGATTCCCAGGAAAACCGTCTGCTTAATAAATTCCAGCTTTTCTCCGTTCAATATGATGTCACAATCGCTACTTTTAACATTAGGTAATGTAAATCTAATGCATTTGGTTTTTTTTTCATTTAGTACCAAATTATTTACCGTAAACCAATCTTGGACCTGAAGAATAGAGTTATTCACGTCGTCAAGATTTTGTGAGCGTCTATTAATTTTAAAGATTAATGAAGTGTCATCTGCAAATAACACCATCTTCGGTTGATTTTGAAGTAATTGGGGTAAATCGTTAATATAAACTAAAAAGAGAAATGGACCCAATATCGAACCTTGAGGAACGCCCATTGTCATTTCCGACCCCAGCGAGTTCACACCATTTACTTGAACTTTAACCTTTCTATCTTTCAGGTATGATCTAAGTAAATCAAGGGCTGTATTTCTAATTCCATAGTGCTCTAGTTTCAGCAGAAGCGTCTCATGTTCTACGCAATCGAACGCCTTAGAGAGATCGCAAAAGATTCCAATGGCATCTTGTGCTTCTTCCCAGGCGCTAAAAATGTTCTTTATTAGGGTGACACCAGCGTCAGTAGTACAACGCCCTTTGGTGAAACCGAACTGTTGGTCATGCAAGATGGAATTTTTATTAAAGTGACGTAACATTTGATTGAGCATCAACTTTTCAAACACTTTACTGAGAACTGGCAGAATTGACACGGGCCTATAATTGTTGGGTTCTTTACTATCACCGGATTTGAACAATGGCACTACTTTACTGTGTTTCATTAGATCCGGAAAGACTCCTTGGTCCACACTAGAATTAAATATGAAAGCTAAATAGGGCGCAATGGTATCGATAATAGAACTACAGACTTTTACAGACATTCCCCAGAGATCTTCTGTTGATTTGATTTTAAGATCTTTAAAAGCTTTTATAACAGCCTGGGGGTTTGTATGCTGAAATGTAAATTCTAAAGGGCATGCCTTTACATTTTTTCTAAGTAAGGCAGCAGAAAGTGCGGCTGAGGAATTTAATGATGAAGTAGTTTTGAGAGGAATATTAGCAAAAAAGTTTTCAAATTCCTGAGCTATTTCTATATCTGAGTTGATGCGGCCATGTGCAGTCTCTAAATTAAACTCAGTATTACGCTGCTTTTTCCTACCTGTTTCATTATTTATTATTTGCCAGGTAGTTTTTATTTTATCATCAGCTGATTTTATTTTATTGCTAATATAAAGAGCTTTAGCTATTTTGCACACACTTTTAAAAGTTTTAGAGTATTTTGCAACATACTGATGAAAGTTTGTATTATTCGTATGTTGCTTGAGGCCATAAAGTTCAAAAAGTTTTGCCCTGCTTTTGCGAATACCAGGAGTCGCCCAATCGCTAAATAAAAACTTTGTGAAAATGCTTTTAGTTTGTAGTGGAAAAGAGTCATATCAAAACATAATATTTACATAACTTTAAAAAGGTCTTAAAATAATAACAATAACAGCCACCGCTGTCAACAGGAAAATTGCCCAAAAGGCTGGTAGCATTGCCACGTTGTACTTGTATGGCAATATTGATTCTTTGGAGCCAGCCTTTGGGTATAACCTATATCCATCAAAAGACGTGTAATTTTTTTTTACTTTTTTTATTATCTCTTCTTAACAAAATATAAACTATCAAAATAATAAGTCTTGCAAAACAAGTAACTGTATTTCTCGTAAGCCTATTAAAACACAAAATAAATATTGTGTATATAAATTGTGAAAACAAATCCGAGAAACAATAAAACTAGAATTCCAAAAGCTACAACTCATATTCGCACCAAAGGCGAAGTAGATAAGCGAGCAATTTAAAATCCAAGTCGAGATAACATTACAGTACGGTGTGATAGCAGTCTAAGTACCCAGTCGTTCCCACGAAGCCAAATGGCCATAAATTATAAGGATCCAATAACAGTGACTATTAAATCAGATTCCGTATGCGGAACTGATTCATATTTTAATAATATCTGCACTTTGCACTCGGGGGCTGTTGAGAGTTTAAATCAGAGCATTTAAATGTGGACAAAAAAAAATCAATTTAGGAAGTCAATGTTTTGTATTTTCGTTATATGCCACCGACTTGAACTGGACTAAATTAAAAAAGGACAAATTTAAAAATGCCTTGTCAAATAAACTCAAACTCAAAGTATTCAAACTCAAAGTATTTATTTCAAACAAACCAATTACAGGCACTTTTGAATTGTCAAGGTGTCGGTCAGTCAGAGAGATGAAGCTAGTTGCCCATTCCAAAGCAGTAGGTAAAAAAAAGAATTTTTCAAATCGGTTGATAAACAACGCAGTTATTTAGTCATCATCATTCTCCTGCCCTTATCCCAATTTATTTGGGGTCGGCGCAACATGTCTTCTTCTTCCATACTTCTCTATTAGTCGTCATCTCGATAGTTACTCCCTTTCTGGCCATATCATCTTTCACACAATCCATCCATCGTTTCTATGGTCTCCCTCTACTAGTATAGCCATCCACATTTATACTCACAACTTTCCTGACTTGCCGACGCAGTTATGAAGTAACAAACATTTTAAAAATATCAACCGAATTGACAACCTCCTCCTATTTAGAAGTCGACTGAAATATCTATCCACTTTCATTTCCTACTATCATATAACCTCTCAATGACTGGCCAGCCAACCTTTGCACCGATCTAGATACTTAGTTACATTGGACGAGTAAAAAATATGAAAAGTAACACTAATGCCTTGTCAGTCAAATTGATACGTATAGCTTTTAAAGTTAGAAGAAGTTTGCGAAAGTGAGTTTCGTAAGGCAGTATATTTAAGTTTTTAATTGGTAATTGATTAGGGTATCGTTTGATTTGTATATTTAATTTATGAGTTATATGTATTTGTTGGTGAACAAACCTAAGCTGTTTTTATTCAAACAATTCAATAGAAACTAGTGGTATCAGCCGCGACTTAGTAGTTGTAGGTTGTTGGTTCGAGCCCAGATAGGCGTATTACTTTGTGTAAATTATTTAATTACCTCTGCTCTCAAAATGGTAAAGGATAACATCGGCTTGTCATAGAACCAAAAATTCAAAAACATGACATCCATTCCATACAGTCTAACTAGATGCAGCTTTATACCAGTATTTTACAAGGAGCGACTACCTATCTGAGCTCCTCAAACGATACTCCTCGGGAAAGCTGGTTGGTCAGACTTTTAGGGTTTTGACGACCGTCAAGTATCCACGAATGACAGTCGGGACCACCGTCTTAACGTGCTTTCCGAGACATGCAGGAGCCTCGGTATGTAAAGACGGTCACCCATCAACGGACCAACCCCGGCAAGCGTAGTTTAACCTGATGTATTGACCCGTGCGGCTGTTATTAATTAGCCACAAGCTCTACTCATTTTCTCTACGTTCATAAATTAATTAGGTAGTTATACTGAAAGCCAAATTAACTAATGAATAAAACGTGTGCCTATTTTATTAATTTAAATGTAAAGAACCCTGATTTATAAATCAAATAGCGTATTACCTTTCATGACCTAATAGTTACAAGCAATTATTAAGTCGTTGTTAAGAAATTAACACTCAAAGTGCAATCAAACTTTATTAAACAACAGTCATAATATTATGTCATAATAGGCTAAGAAGTTAATTTTATTTATGTAGGTACATACTGTTTTAATATACGTAAGTACAACCCCGGACTTATCCATTTCTCAGCTTCATGTTCTTAATGTAAGAAACATGAATGGGATTTAGTCAGTAAGAGTCTGACACTCCCTTGCTCTCCGAGAGGCAAGTGGTTTTTTAGTCATGAATTATATCTATATACTCGCCTCATATTACGTGGGACTGCCGAAATGGGTTGTTGTATATTCGTCACAAAGTAAATTCGTCACATAATTTTAATCCGCACCGATAGTAAAAATAATAAACAAGAAGTCGAATAAAAATGCTGTATATTTTTCATAATCATAGCACGTTTACTAATTTACCTTACACCTACATAAAAATCACAATTTTTAAGTGAATTATTTGAATCAATAATGTTGGTTGCTGTCGCTACTTTAAGAATGAAATATTTGAAATGAGGATTAGTAACGAATTTACACATATTTTTAATACGTGTGACGAATTTACTTTCAATGTATGGATTTTTCAAAATATGACGAATTTACATTGTGACAAATTTACAACAACCCTACGAAATGTGGGTATTATAAATACACCTCTGCTTAAAAGCTTCGGGGATTACAAACAAAATGTATGAATATAAACAGATATAATAATACACGTGGCTATTTTCATCACTATTTTTTTTGTCTAAGTTTAACAACTTAGATCCACTCCAGGCTTCAACAAAAACCGTGTTATGGTTAATAACTGAAACGGTGACACTGACAAAGAGGTAGAGTTAAGTTTAAGGTTACATAAACAAAAGCCAGACGCGTTAATCCATAGACTAAATGCTCATTCCACAGGTCACATTCAAAAACTGAAGCATGTCATACCAATATTAAAACAAAAACTAATTCAAAAACTGCATACAAGCCATTCAGCATATCTAGCTCGCAGACATAACGTATTAACTAAACAAAAAGTTTTTATTATAAACTATACAGACTGCGCTATTGTTAAAAGACACGTTAAATACTAAGCTGTCTTATAACCCAATTAAAATGTAATGATTAAATAGACCTTTAGATGTCAAAACTGATAAAAGGTGACAAATTGGGTCTCCCAACTATGATTGTTGCGGATATAAAAATTTGCTTGTACATATGTGGCCTAAGTTGACAGATGAAGCGAGTTTTTTACAGAACACCGATTATTTGACAGTTATAATTGGAATCACTTCCATGGGACTCAATTATAACTGAGAATTGAACTTGATTACTTGAAAATTATAGATTTGTTCCCAGTTGATGGTAACAGTCTCACGACAGTTGCCATCAATCAGACACAAATATAGACTTTGGGCTGCTACTGAGAAATTCCACATGGAAATACCCAATACTACTTATGAAGTTGCGATCCGTTTATGTATCGTTTACACATCTTCTTACGTTAACAATTGTTTGTTCTAAGGTCGCCAGTGCATCAAGTTATACAAACTGCCTAACTCCAAAATATATTAAACCCTAAATCTTTCATAGTTACGTACAAAATTGATTGAGATTGTAATAACTTGATGTCCTGGCGACTGTACTTCAATTAGAACAATCTGACTTAATTTAATATTGTGTATCATGCACAGTGCACCTACATAATCTATCGGAGCGGCATCACTTCATTTTCACTAACTTGATCGCGAACCGGTTTTATTCAGTAAGAGACTGACACTCCCTTCCATTCCACCCGGATGGAACGAAGTTCCTTTCGATTAATTAGTGAAGGAATTGTAAAAACATTTTATTTCTTTTAAGATAATAATAAAAAAAGTGATCTAAAATTAACCAATCAAAAAATATTGCACTAAACAAGTTAGCTTCCATTCCCAATTCTATCTAGCTGTAAAAGCTTCAATATCAATTTGAATTTCAATTTCATCGCCTTCTTGATTCAAATTATCACTGAACTTTGGCTTCCCTGTCAAAATAAAAAAAAACAACAGACAATCTAAGCCTTATGTCAAAGTGACATAATTTCATCGCTCGTTTAGTCACATTATGTTTCCTAATTACTTCCCAGTGTGAAACGGCCTTGCTTCCTGCTCATCAGTGATTCAAGGCCGAGTGCACACAAAAGGAGCTTAGTTCTATGCGTAATGTTGGTGATTATTATCATCAGGATTACGAATCAGTTCATTGACTATATGCTTGTGTTCAAGGTGTGGGAAGATTTGTGTTTTATTGTTTGGTTGTGCGACACTATTTGGATTGTCTTTTGTCATATTCATCAAATTAATCTGGGCCAGCTTCATTTTCTGATTTTAAATCTAAATATAGCATTCTTCACTACATAGTATAAAACAAAGTCGCTTTCTCTGTCCCTATATCCCTATGTATGCTTAAATCTTTAAAACTACGCTACGGATTTTGATGCGGTTTTTTTTAATAGATAGAGTGATTCAAGAGGAAGGTTTATGTGTATAATTTGTCGACATATTTTGCGGGCGAAGCCGCGGGTGGAAGCTAGTAATTTATAAAATACGGTTGAATTTTTAAGGTGGGATTTCAGAGACAAATCCTGGCGGTCGATTATGTAAAAATTTCGACGTGAAAACTTAGGTGATGCGTGCGTGAAGTGAGCTGTTGATCCGCCTAAAGCTAGGGATTGGCATTGTTACCAGCTCAATTTAAACTTACTTCACCTAAATTTTCACGGTCAGATTTTTACAGGATCTCACTGCAGAATATATGAAATGGATAAGAATAGGCATGTTTTGTGAAGAATTGAACTCACATACAAAACATACCGCTCTTCTAAACATATCATCTATTGTAACTTTACAGGATCTCACTGCAGAATATATGAAATGGATAAGAATAGGCATGTTTTGTGAAGAATTGAACTCACATACAAAACATACCGCTCTTCTAAACATATCATCTATTGTAACTTTACAGGATCTCACTGCAGAATATATGAAATGGATAAGAATAGGCATGTTTTGTGAAGAATTGAACTCACATACAAAACATACCGCTCTTCTAAACATATCATCTATTGTAACTTTACAGGACCTCACTGCAGAATATATGAAATGGATAAGAATAGGCATGTTTTGTGAAGAATTGAACTCAAATACAAAACATACCGCTCTTCTAAACATATCATCTATTGTAACTTTACAGGATCTCACTGCAGAATATATGAAATGGATAAGAATAGGCATGTTTTGTGTAGAATTGAACTCACATACAAAACATACCGCTCTTCTAAACATATCATCTATTGTAACTTTACAGGATCTCACTGCAGAATATATGAAATGGATAAGAATAGGCATGTTTTGTGAAGAATTGAACTCACATACAAAACATACCGCTCTTCTAAACATATAATCTATTGTAACTTTACAGGATCTCACTGCAGAATATATGAAATGGATAAGAATAGGCATGTTTTGTGTAGAATTGAACTCACATACAAAACATACCGCTCTTCTAAACATATCATCTATTGTAACTTTACAGGATCTCACTGCAGAATATATGAAATGGATAAGAATAGGCATGTTTTGTGAAGAATTGAACTCACATACAAAACATACCGCTCTTCTAAACATATCATCTATTGTAACTATCAATTTCTGTATAAACTATAGTATAAATAACCTATTAATGTCACCACTGTTGAGACACCGGCCTTCTCTCTTCGAGATGGAGTGGGCCATATTCCATTACGCGAGTCTCACCGTGAAAATGTAGATGACTTGAGTTTAAGGGGAGCTCTTTCTATGAAGAGCTCCCCTTAAACTCAATTAAAATTGCCTTTTTTTTTAAGGCTGGGAAATCATCCAATGACTGCTCCCGCTCTGGGTGGAGCGGAAGGGAGTGTCAGACTCTTACTGGCAAAAACCCATCCATGTTCCTTCCGTAGCCCTTTATGTTCCGGGGTAGCGGTAACCCTTTCGGACAATCCCGCTTACCCGTCAGGCTTGGCCCTGAGGGGTCCCTTCATGTATGCTGACATCTCTTTGAGGCGCGCGTGGAACATGTACGCTCCGTCCGGCACGGGTCTGGTGCTGATCGGACGGTGAGTCACCCATTTCTCACCGTTCGCAGGCCCGCGCCTACGGTGGCCGGGAGTCGTCACGTGGCTCCCGACGCTCGGGGCATCTCCCGCGGCGGCTGGTATGGGAAGACCTTTCTCTCTCCCATCCCGCCACCTCCTTCACGAGCATGACTTTTTTTGCAGAAGGAGGTGACTGCCTCCCACTCCCTCTCGCCCCGGACCATGGCTTGCACCAGGGCCGGGCGCGAGAGTTGCCTAATGCTAGAAATTGACACTTCACCTAAGTTATCACCGTGAGATTTTTACAGAACCGACCGGCAGTAGGTATATGTTTTTTAATTTGAGTGATAGCCTCTCGTTTTCAATATAAATCCTATTATATTTCATCGCATGAACAAATCTTACTTTCAATATTAATCTTCACACAAAACCCATATGCAAAACGATACCAAATCAACACACGAAAACAATAATAAATATTAAACAAAAGATTTATTTCAATAACGCGAAATAGGCGTGAAAAACAATTATAATCGAATAAGCGATGGTTGCTAGAGGGTGCTAAATAATTTGCGCCGGCGCCGCTCACTGCAGTTCATTAGCTGACAGATAATTTTAATCTTCGATTAAAGCTCTGCTATCTGTCAGATAGTAACCGAGAATAATGAGCGAAAATACTTTATGGATCAACGTTGATTAGGATGAGATTGAATTTAAATATGAGGGTGGATATAAGAGGTGTACACACGGCTACACATCAAGCTATACAAAACCAGTTTACGCTGGTCTCGCATCGTACGGAAATCCTATACAATGCGAGATCAGCTTAAACTGGAAATGTATAGCTTGATGTGTAGCCGTGTGTACCTATCGTACACCTACATTTAGCCAGTTATATTTGAGTCCCATGTAATAGAGGGAGCTCGTGGCTCAGTACTAACAGCCACACAGGTCGATCCACCAGGTTAAGCTACGCTTGCCGGGGTTGGCCGTGGATGGGTGACCATCTTTACATACCGAGACTCCTCCGTGTCTCGGAAAGCACGTTAAGCCGTTGGTCCCGGCTGTCATTTGTGCATCTTTGACAGTCGTTACGGGTCGTCAGAAGCCCGAAAATCTGACAGCCAGTCTTACCAAAGGGTATGGTATTGCCCAGTTAGGTACTGGGTTGTGGAGGTCAGATAGGCAGTCGCTTCATGTAAAATACAGGTATTCAACTGCATCCGGTTAGACTGGAAGTCGACCCCAACATAGTTGGGAAAAGGCTAGGCAGATGAGATGATGATGTAATAGAGGGCGAGTATATTGCCACTGACCGCGCTAATCCAGACTCTCCACCTCTGTCTAACCCTTTGGTGATCACAGGCGTGATGTTACGTTTATATAAATATACAATGTTAGGTTAAACGAGGGACATACTTTCAGGGGTTGTAGTACTCATGAAAATTAACAACTTTCACTATAGGACCAACTCTGGAATATGAAAAAAAATATCGTCTGTTTCATACATTTTGATGAATTATCTTAACATAAAATACTGAACTAAAGTACTGAACAGCTGATTTTTTTCGTGATTTCAGAGTTGGTCACATAGTCAAAGTTGTTCATTTTAATGGGTACTGTACCTGAAAGTATGTCCCACGTTTAACCTAACACACCGTATATTATACTTACACTGTAATACTTATTGGAAGTCAAAAACATGGTCGTAATAATGTACAGACGCCAGCACATCAAGCTATCCCTAACTGTCAAATATTCCCAATTGAACATGAACCTTATGGTCTTGTAATAAAGTTGAAAATCTGTGAATGAAATTTGACGGATTGGGATAGCTTGATGTGCTGGCCTCTGCACATAAATATCCTGTGGTTATCTAAAGCACGTAGATATTTAAATAAAATAAATTTCAGTAATATGAAGGTGGCTGGGACTGACAGGATGCGGAAGGCGGAGAATAGAATGTTCTGATGCAGCTTGGCTGAAGCCTATGCCCAGCAGTGGACTGCGATAGGCTGAGTTGGTTGTTTAGAATTACAGTATGATTGTAAAACATACAAACAAGCTATCAATAAGGTAGTAAATCGTAGTGATTACCTATTTAAATTTGGCGAATACAAGAATATGTATATACAAAACCCCACAAAATTTTGTTCAATTGGGTATTTTTAAGGGTAGTCCAAAGCGTTACTTTTTATGAACTGTCAAAACGCGGCATTTGTACGTGATTTGTGTGAAATATAACAATGTGACGTCAAAGATTTTTAAAATCAAATGGAACACTTATTAGCATTAAATGCAATTTTACAATTATATCTTCGCATAATATTTAATTTCCGTACGATGACGGAAGTTTTAAGACGAGTGGCCTTTTTTCTATGTAATGTCATATTTTATTTTTGAAATCATCAAATAGTCAATTATGTAATATTTAGATTCTATAATTATGAGGAAGCATTTGACACACAAAGCAGTCTTGCACTTCACTGAATTATATCCTATGTAAGGTCCAAAAGCAACATGTTTCACCCCATAGCAGGTTTTTTTTTTAATGCTGGGAAATCATCCAATCACTGCTCCCGCTCTGGGTGGAGCGGAAGGGAGTGTCAGACTCTTACTGACTAAAACCCATCCATGTTCCTTCCGTAGCCCTTAATGTTCCGGGGTAGTGGTAACCCTTTCGGACAATCCCGCTTAACCCCATAGCAGCTTAAGCAGTGAGTTTGGAGTGAGACCAAAGTCATATTACCTTTAAGCTACTCAGTCAAGTGCTAGGTCGTCGACTTCGAATAATAGCTCTCATTAGTACTCCACTGGCACTCGCTAATTATACCGACACGTCTACACGTGTCCAGTGCCGCCTTGTCACTTGCTTGACCCTAACTGTGTCACCCGTGTTATTTACTAATTAAGTTTTTTTTTTACATTAACCTGTATTTATGAATGGTGTCTTTTTTTTTTTGGTTGGTTGGAAATCATCAAATGTCTCCTCCCGCTCTGGATGGAGCGGAAGAGAGTTTCAGACTCTTACTGACTACAACCAATCCATGTTCCTTTCTTAGCCCTTTATGTTCGCGGGTAATCCTTTCGGATAATCTCGATGACCCGGCGGTCTTCGGTGTGTCTTCGTCTCTGAATGGAGATAATAATTTATGTTTTTAACCGACTTCCAAAAACAAGGTTTTTTTCATAGATATTTTCGTTAATTGTGGACCGATTTAAAAAAATCTTCTTTAATTTGGCTGGGACGGTGGTCCTATATAAATTTTACTAACTTTACTTGGGTACTTCAATTAGTAGAGTTTTTTGGATTTTCATCAAAAAAATTACGCAAAACATCTAAGATGAAATTATTGAAGTAATCAATACAATCTTCATCGTTTGTAAATAATATATTTCTTCATCTTGTCAGTTAAAATGAGTTCCCAAATAATTATTAATTTTTCTTCAGTTCAGTAGACACATACTTTTGGTAAGATTTAAGTTGTAGATCGTAGAAAGTATAATGTAAACGATATTAGAAAATGAAAATCCCCCACAAGATTGACAACAAAACCGACAGTGAAAACCGATTAATAGACGAAAATCTTTAATAAGCTTGTAACTAGATACTTCAACTTTCCCGCCATAACTGGAGCAAGCACAGCTTAATATGACCTACCCACATTCTGTACAAGCTTTGTAAAAGTTTGCAAAATACCTATCCACTTAACCTATTAGAGACTTGCGTTGTGTGGCTCTGACTAAGCGAGCATAGAACAGAGACTAATGCCCGTATAACAGAACCTCACCCAATCCTCAAGCATTGCTTTAGTCTCGATTAAAGCCATTTGATTGGTTTAAACTAGTTTTAAGTAGTCCTTGGGTCTTGAGTGCGGTTCTGTAATACGGGCCTAAGTGTGGATTTCACCGATGAAACTGAACGCGATCGTCACTTCTAAGAAGTAGCAATTTAAAGTTTGACACGGACAGACTGACTCTTGAACGCGGTTTAGATAAATCTCGCGGTTAGCTTCATTGGTGGATTCCGCCCTCAGTCTTAAACTATGTCTTTGCGACAATTGTTTAGCCTACTGTATGGAGTTCGGTCTTTAAGACATCTCGTACACAAATCGGTATTCATATTTCACTTTAATTTCGCAAAATAAAAGTGTGATGGGTTGTTGTTGGCCAGAAGCCACATGGAGAGCCTTCATATTATTAATATTAGATGTAAAATGGTGGTTGATGATAACCCATTCAACCCTGTAGTGCCCGACAAAACTGGACTAGAGATACACTCACACAAACTTAACCTTTGCCCTTCAAATGTCACAAAACACATGTAATAACGTATAAACCTTTGCCTTTGCCACACAGCTTGTGATATGAAGGGGAATTGCCATAAGCCCTGAGGCTCTACAGATTTCTTGGCAAGAACCATTATGACTGGACCTGGGTACTGTTATCAACTTGTTCAAACGTGTGATCTGTCAATTCTTGGTATTATCAAGGCTTTGGCAGATAGATTGTGAATCAATGTCGGGGGTATGTTACGTCAATGTCATGTCAATGTTTTGGATACCACGGATGTTGTTGGATGTTGATGGTAGGTAGTTGTGTTGATGATGTTGTTTTTGTAATTTGAGAGGAAATTGTAACGGGCGGACTTTGTATACAGCACCGAACATTAGTCATTATATATTTAACCAATCTTTTAGCCTAAATATGTCAGCGGGTCCGAAAGGGTTACCGCTACCCCGGAGCTTAAGGGCTAAGGAAGGAAAATTGATGGGTTTTAGTCAGTAAGAGTCTGACACTCCTTTCCGCGCCTCCCAGAGCGGGAGGGGTCATTTGATGATTTCCCAACCTCAAAAAAAAGGCATTATTATCTTCATCGTTCTCTCCGCGCTTTCTTTCTTCGTGTAGTTAGTGACTGGTTAGTCACTAGCCACAGTCTGGTTTTTTGCCAGATTTTTTATGCTGCCCATGGGCCTCTGACATAGCTTCACATGCTGCTGAGAAATGTCTCTCAGTCTTGCTAGTTTCCTCACAATATTTTCAGTGTCAGTGTCATTGCCCCACAACTTAGCAATGCTGCCAGCGTTTTGGGAACTTTTCCTGTTGACAGCGATGTGGTCGAATTTTTTAATGCTCTTTGATTATTATTCATAATATTATGAATGTTAAGCATTTAAATGTAAATATGATTAGATTAACATTATTTTAGCTGGATTGCAACAAAAATAATATTTTACTTCATGAAAACATCACAAATATTACACTATTTGTCACAATAACACCAAACACACACATACAAACCTAACAAAATAAACACACACATTCAATAAATCTATGAAAATAGTACCAGGATAACATAAACATGCAGTAGTAATAAAGCTTTCTATGCACTAACATGGTATTAGAATTTATAGGGCGAACGGATGAGATAGAGGTATGGTCCTTACGAGGTAATGCGAGTGGCGTGTACTGTACCACCGATACGCTGTTGCGGTTTCTATGGACTACCCTTGGTGATTGCTATAAGGTGGAAGTGTAGAGCGATTAGCTTTAAAAGTAAAAAAAATACTATGTTTTATACTACGAGTACCATTATTTCCTTTGATGTATAGATTAGCTTTAAAAGTAAAAAAAAAACTATGTCTCAAAACTGCCATATTTATGCGGTTTTGTTGAAGTTTGATTTTTGAATAACTGCAATTTTCCCTTTACATTTTTAACAGTTTAATAATACTCATTTTAACCTCATTCGGAGGGATAGGGCCTTTCAAAAAATAGTTCATGAAATCCAATGTCAAGAAATGTGTAACATATTATTATTATGATTTTTTTTAGTTGCGTTCTTTTTTACATTTCGTGTGGTGTGTATATAGGACTATTTATTTATTTTATTTTACCAGCCTTCAAAATTTAACTTTGAAAAGCTTGCTGCAACACGTGACGTGACCTCTGAAAACATAGTAATCCTAAGAAATATGGCTCCAAATATAAACAATATGTGAAGTGCAATTCTATCTCATCATCGTCGCGAATGACATGAATGTCTTAAAAAAAAAACAACTTAAAAAAAAACTGACTCTAAAAACCCTTCCGCCTTTAAGTTGGACCACACAAAGCCTGATATTGGAAAATTGTCTAAATTATTAGCTGCCTTTGTAACGGCTCGCAGCGTGGGAAAACAGGCTAAGTTTTCACAGGAAATTATACTTACACAATACCGAAAGCTGTTGCGGTCACTTATTATGAAAATTTGCGTGAAAATTTTTAGTAGAAAGCAAATTACTTGGACTTACTTGTAGATACATGGAAAGTCCGCTCGGTTTCACCGTTTAGTTTAACGTTAGCTAGTCTAAGGCACTATTCCACTAGTGTCCCACTGTACTGGACAGTGTACGACACAGATGTTTCTTTTGGTGGAGTCACTTAAGTAAACATTTTAAAATAGCCAGCGTTGCACACTTAAAAAAATAAAACGGGTCTGCCACTCAGTACGTGTACTGTAGCGCTATTCTCTAAAAAAATATCTATTAATTAAGATACATATACAACATAACAGATTTAAATAATCTAAAGCGTTGTACAGTTAAATCTAACAAACGGCAATAAAAAATAGAGCATGAGAAATTGACACAATAGAAATAATGTGCTGGACGCAATTTTGGTGGAATCGCACCTTAAGAGCAGTGCTGGACCAGGGGTAACTGCCGCGACTAAGTTGTGGGTCGTAGATTCGAACCCAAATAGGTGCTTTACGTAGCGTAAGTTGTTTCATTATTATACAAAACGGTGAAGGAAAACATCGTGAGGTAACTGGCATGTCCTGGAAACAATTGGAAGACATGTGACATCTGCTAAACTACATGGTGCCCGTATGGTAGAGTCCTTTTCACCGAGAGAAGTCCTGTGTCCCAGCAGTGAACATCATTGCTTGTTGAAGAACTTTTGCCAATTTCCCAGAATTATCTGAGAAAAATAACTTTTTGTTGGTTTAAAAAAATAATAATAATAATATCCTGGGCATTTCACACAACGCCATATAGTCCCAAGCTAAGCAACCTAATGCTTGTGTTATGGTAACGAGATGGCTGATAAACTACTTACATACATTTTTTATGTAAGAAAATACATGTTATAGATAGAAAAACACCCAGACCCGTACAAATACTTGCAGGTCGTACAAATATTTGTTCCGTGCGGGAATCGAACCCGCGACACGCTACGCAGCAGTCAATCGCTCAACCACTGCGCCAACCGTGTCTATAAAAATACCGAAACTTTGTCATCCTCGTATCAGCCAGAAGCCATGTTCGGTTAGACTTATCCATAGTGTAATCACCTCATCCATAGTTTAGTTCTCCACTACAAAACATACTTCACCAGAAATTCCAAGTTCTTCAACTCATTTAATTGCAACCTCTCCATAATAATGGTATACGCTTACGTGAACACCACTTCATGCAACTTTATTGTACCCCCCCATTTAATAAGTCTGAACTAACAGCATTCCAATTCGTGTGTTCATATAAATTGGGCCCTTTGTTCCAAGCTCACGGAATTTTCGTTAAAATACGGAAAGTGTTCGTGAGGTGAGGATGCCCTTATACATGAAATAGGTTAGGAGTTAGGAGTCTCTCCAGTTACGGCAGTAATGTATCGCGTTCCCACGATACACATGAGCCGTAGGTGTGTTGCGCTTGCGACTTGCGACTGACAGCATGAAAAAAGTAATTGAAAATATAAGAAAGCAAAGCGATGTTTAAAAAAAAAGTTTTAATATAATTTTAACAATAATGATCAATAAATTTGCAATTTTGAGAGATATAGTCGACTAGCTATAGTAGTATAGTGGCTCCATTGACGGTTATGTTTGAGTCCCATATAATTGGAGACGAGCCAATTGAAATCAACCGGGCACAAATCTAGACGAGGTATTCCATGAAGCACACCCAAACGAAGCACATCCAGACGAAGCACACCTAAAGTATTCCACTTAGCACACCCGTAAATGGGCTTCAAATAAAAATTTAAAACAATTAATTTCCTATTCCACGAAGCATACCAACGAATATTACTCGCATAGTGCGGAGACTAAAATAAAAATGTCGATAGTAACAAAACAACCCCTCTGTATAATTTCCTACATACACGCGGGCGAAGCCAGCGGCAAGAGCTAGTCAAGAATAAAATGCAATAAATCCTGAGACCCAAGCGGCACACATCAACCATACTGCGCCGGCGCATCGCGTGCTGCACTATATTAGCTAATAAGAGATCCACTCACTCATTCCCTCATCGATTTCACTCCTTTATGCCATTTACTGTACGCCTCACTCGAATCACAAAAGATTTCTCTTCCTTTTTAACGCGAAATATTCAAAAACTTTTACCATACTTTTGTTTAAATTGATGGAATGCCAACGTAAATGGTAACGTAAAGAATAAAGCGAAAAAGAATTTTGATCTTATTATTGCAAGAAACGTGACTCTTGAACAAAAATGTTATATTTTTTGGCTGTCATTCAAAACTGATCATAATAAGGCGGTACTGTGAAGACCAGAGGAGTCTTCACTTCATAGCTCAGAGAGGGGGAGATCGGGTCTTGTCTTTGTAAAGGGTTTCCAATCTTACAATAGAAACACATACATAATACTTTTCGAATACATCAGTTCAGTAGCACGGGTACTGACAAAGTCCAGCATTCTTTTGTTTTATAAAAACTGAAACTAATCTATCATTTTAAAAGTAGAATGCTGTCAGTTATTTTGTAACCAACCAGCTAGGTTCTACGTAAGGTTTCACCTAAGCTCTACAGTACGTACTTATGGTAGATCTCGAAAAAAGATTGTATTCCTGCATAAAAACTGTTTTGATTATTTGTTTAATTAAAAATAGTTTCAGGGTAAACTTCCAACGCATGCTTTCTATACTAATCATATTAAAACTTTTTGTGACTTTTAAATCCAACTAGCGACAAAAGGTTTTACAGCTTTTAAATAAAGTCTGAGATGTCACTATTAACCCCTCAAATGTAATTTGAGGGGTTTCTTATGAACCTTATGGGGCCCACCCCACAGGTTCATAAAAAAAAATCTCTCAAAACGACAAGAAATATAACCGTATAAATCTTTGAGCTCTTATAAACAGACGAACATCTAATGGGTTAATCAACATGATTAGCACGTCATTGCTCTTTCCTCAAACATAATTATAATATCACATCGTATCTAAGAAAACATTAAACTTAAAATACAATTGCATTTCAAGTACAAACACCACTATTACCACCAAATAAGGAAGTAGCACACAGTTCCTAAATCCATCACTGACAGTTGTATTTAAAAGTTAACAAGCTCGTTCATAATTAAACAGCAATGACATCATCAATAAACAGTTTTGCTATTACTGCATAAATACATCCAAGTGCGGGATAATTTTAATCAGAAACTTCAAGTTAACAAGTTAAGCGACATAACACGTTACTGGGGGCTAAGGCGTAGAATTAGAAAACTGACTAGAAGTGAAACTCATGCGCTTCTATTTATATCGGCGCTGTGTCACTGAAATTATCGCCTACAGTTCCAAACCTACTCTCCTCATCACACTCATCATCATCAGTAGTTAGGTCCACTGCTGGACGTAGGTATCTCCAACTACACACCACTTAACTCGCTTCTCTTTTACTCCAGTCCAGCTACTATCCTACGTAAACATCGTGAGGAAACCGACATGCCTGAGAGATATTTCTCAACAGTATGTGATGCTAAGTCAGAGGCCCATGGGCAGCATTAAAACTCTGAAACCAGGTTAGTTACTAACCACACGAAAAGAAGAAGACGTAAAATCGGCGCTTCAGTTAAATTAAGAGCGCTTACCTTTCCTGACCTTTTTTCCCTACAAGAACACGTCTACCCAAAAGACAGTAGTCGCTTAAGCAAAAATGGAGTCGTCAGTTTTTGATGATCTAGCGCTAGATTTAAGACTGACTGCCTATAGGATACCATAAGCTGGAACAATAATAAAAATTGCACCATCTAGATCATTTATTGCTTCAATTTCATCGCATGCCAGTGATAAAAAACTTGCATCGTTTTTGACTGCCCCATAAATTAGTTCCGAATTCAAAAAGCTTTCAGACCGGGAGTTTCTATTCTATAAATTCTTAATCTATGGTAAAGGGCAATGTTTGCATCAGTATATCGGGTGTAACAAGGACCATGGAGGATTCGGATGGACAGCTTAAGGTTGTAAGGTTATAGGTTAAGCTGTAAGGCTTAGTGGACGGAGTGAGGCTAATGCGGCTGTTGTGTTGAAAGCTTGAATTGGCTCCTGTCAGGGAAATTCTGCGTAGTGCCTTGTAGAATATTGTGATTTGTGAACAATAATTATAAGCTTGTTACTTCTGTTTAGCTTTGCCTGATTTGTGAAAGATATAACTTTATTTAACTTGTAACATTTTGAAATGTTATTTTTTTACCTCCCTTTTTTGGATTATATTTTTATTTTAAAATAAATCATTAAATTTACAAGTAAAACTTTTATGTTTGAAAACACAAATCTTAAATACAATATGTACAACATAAAACTTAAAAAAAAACCTCTCTTCATTCCATAAATACTTCTTATTTTTAGCAAATTAATTTATTGCGAATTTTGTTCTTCCATTTAAATAACATTTAACCTCATATTAATAATTAATATGTTTACCAATAATATTCTAAACAAATCTTTACTCAATGCATTAAATCATAGACCAAGTAATTATTAAGGTGACATTTAAATAATTTCGAAACATTGATTGGCATGTAAAACAATTAATCGCCATTTTAGAAGTAATTATCTCCATTTAAACGATTGCAAATTCAACAATTATGAGAATGAATGCATGATATTTCTTTGATGGAAACGATAATTTTAGAAGGTTAAGAAATATTATAATAATATGACATAATTATTTGATTAAATCTTTCGAACGAATTAGTATTTAATTTGCACGTGTTCTGATTGGCATATTCTATCTTTGAATATTTTAGGAAACCATAGCCAAATTGTTTGTATCAGTGGTAGTGATGTTAGGTTTCATGGTATCCATAGAAATGTTACTTTTATTTTAATTAATTTGAATAAAAAACATGAAACTTCCATTTTGTTTTTCAAATTACTTGTATACTTAGTTGGTGCCATTTTTACGCCATTTTTCTTCTTTCCTACCAGAAAAACCAATAGGTTAATGTTAGGTCCAGTGATCTTGAAGAATGGATGTATTAAAATGATTGATAATAAACGAACGTTGAATAGAAATGTGTAGCTGGTCCATCAGATGGCTCTGAATTAATGAACATCCTTGCCGTAGGGTGATCGAAGCCGTAGGGTCTTAGGTGTTCACGAAATATAGAATGGGATGACTCATTTTTAGATTTATTATGTATTGTTATTTCAATATGATATTTTCGGGATAAAAGAGGACACTATTCTTCTTTTCGTGTGGTTAGTAACTAACCTGGTGTCAGAGTTTTAATGCTGCCCATGGGCCTCTGACTTAGCATCACATGCTGTTGAGAAATATCTCTCGGGCATGCCGGTTTCCTCACGATGTTTTCCTTCAATCAGAGGTGCGTGGCTTGGGTTCAGGACACTATTGATTGTCTAATAATAATAATAATATAGACTTTCATATGCATAGTCTTTTGTCAAAAAAACAATCAGAGATGAATAAGACAAGCTAATATTGATTTAATATGTACAGACGCCAGCACATCAAGCTATCTCTAACTGTCAAATTTTCTCAATTAAAAATTAACCTTATGTCCTTGCAATAAAGTTGAAATACTATCAAAGAAATTTGACAGATTGTGGTAACTTGATGTGCTGGCCTCTGTACCTACGTAAATTGGCAAACAACACCTACAACAACAACTTCTACCAACGTCTTAACAATTTGTTATAGGTTGTCTGGTAGAAAATGCCTATGGCATTAAGTCCACCTCTGAACATTTCTGTACTTAAAGTATTAAATTAATAAACATATATTTACAAAAAAATAATCAAGTAACTAAGTATACAAATAAATACTACAAAAACAAAAACGACACTTAGGCGTCGAAGTACTCGTCGGCATCGCTGTCATCCGAATACTTGCCCAGAAGACTGGCAGCAATGGTCACGTTGAATGGCAGGGATTAAATTTCCATCATTATCAGCCTATAGCAGTCCACTGCTGGACATAGGCCTCTCCAGTTGCACGCCATTCAGCTCGATTCTCGGCAAATCTCATCGAGTAGCTACCAACCACCCTGCGAAGATCGTCGCTCCATCTAGCCTAAGTAATAATGTTGTGTATATTATTATAGGTTATTTGGAGCTCGCGGCTAAGTAACAACAGCCGCACGGATCAATCCATCAGGTAAAGCTTCGCTTGCCGGGGTTAGTCCGTGGATGGGTGACCATCTTTACATATCGAGAATCCTCCGTGCCTCGGAAAGCACGTAAAGCTGTTGGTCCCGGCTGTCATTCGTGGATGTTTGACAGTCGTTACGGGTAGTCTTACCAAGGGGTATTGTATTACCCAGTTAATGAATGGAATGTGGAGGTCAGATAGGCAGATCCCTCCATGTAAAATACTGGTACTCAGCTACATCCGGTTAGACTAGAAGTTGACCCCAACATAGTTGGGAAAAGGCTAGGCAGATTGATTTATAATTATTATTGGTTACAAAAATAACATTTAATGTTACAATAACAGCCCCTTTTCCTAAAAATATTTGCTTAGATTTGCCTGTTAACTTCACTGTTTATAAGAACTAAAATATTATTAATAAAAACAACAGATTGTGCATCTGGTGGTATTTTAAAACAGCTATAACTGTGACCTTTGACTATTACCCGTACTATTATTTCGATTACGATTCAAGGTGATATCGTAACTTTAGGAAATATTCCGCATTTATGTCTAAGACAATAAAAATCGTTAAATTATATATCGATACAAATAATCGATATGAATGACGATTCTACTAGGATATGAATGGGGAACGAATTTTATTCGAGTATTAAGATAACTGCTTAATTGTTTTAGTTTTATTGCGTACGTATTATGAGGTTTTAAGTGAGATAAAATTTAGCTATTGAAGTGGTGGGTTAGCTCACTATGTATTTTTTTCTGTAGGTATTTTATGCCAGGTAATACGTAGCGAGGCTCAGGGGAGATTCTTTTACAGTCTCCTCAGAGATTTGCCCTAACAGGCGTTGCACAGAGGGGGTGCCAGAGTAGTCTTTGAAGAGGTAACGGGGTTCCACGTGCTGATGGTGACTACCGGGGTGGTTTTAGTGAGGTAAGACTCCTACTGTAGGAGTCTCACTCTCTGGTCTTTTCCCCGAAAGTCCAGGCGCCTTTTGAAGGTATCCCCCGTAAAGATAAAAAAAAAATATATGTACGTACCGAAGTGTTAAACATAATTATTATGAACTAAAATACGAATAAAAACTATCTTTTATGGTACATTTAATTGATTATTTGTTAACATTACTGCCGTTGATTATACCAAGTAGTATTGAGTTATTGACAGTGGGTTGGGCAAATAATAAAGCATTTGGTTTATATGCCAATACCGTTGATGTCAATGGCATGAACTCTTAAAGCTAAATACCATAATACATTCAAAGAGGTCACTACACATCTGAGTCGATAATACATTATTAGCAAGCATAGCAACACCGATCTTTCATGACGGCGACAACCATTTTGGACTACTAGATTTTTGAGATCTGGGCGCTGATCACAATTTCTTCTGTATGGACATCGAATTGCATAACCAGCCTATAATATTCCCACTGCTGGAGTACAGGCCACCGGTCGGTGAGATGGAGTAGGCCGTTGTCCAACATATGTGCCCATTATGGGTTGGTATATGGCGCATGTATTCAAATTTTTGGTTCTAGAACATGTCGTTTTCCTAAAGATGTTTTTGACAACAGTAGTAATGAAACAAATAACGCACTTTATAAGGAAGGAACATGAATGGGTTTTAGTCCGTAAGAGTCTGACACTCCCTTCAGCTTCAACCAGAGCGGGTGGACTCATTTGGGGATTCCCATCCTTAAAAAAAGGGTCATATAAAAATCCCTATTCTACTTCTTTGCAACGTATCTATGGCCAGGTACAGACAGCAAAAGCATTAGTTTGGAAAGCTTGAGTCACAATTAGTCGATGGTTTTTCCATCCTTCAAAAAAAAAGGTCCATTTGCACCTGTGACTTTCCATATAAAGAAATTGTTATTCCTCCCTCAGGTTCGACCAGGGCAAATCAACGAAAGGCGCGAGCAAGTTGAGACGCGACCTCATAAACGCAGAGATTGCCAACCTTCGGGACTTGCTGCCGCTCCCCCCTTCCACCAGGCAGCGACTGTCACAGCTCCAGCTCATGGCCCTCGTCTGTGTCTACGTGAGGAAGTCCAATTACTTCCAACAAGGTATGTAATAATAATAATAATAATAATTTATTGACTCATAAAGAAGGGTTACAGGGTTTAAGTGTGACACTGGATCCCACACTAGGATACCCTGTGTCGCAGGATCCAGTCTCTTTCGACAGAAAATATGATTAGTGATGATGAGCAGCAACGGGTTAAATAATTTACACTTAAGACTAAAAGGTAACCAGATATATATTTGTATGTATTTGTAATGAGCACGAGTATGTGATGAGTGTTAAGATGTATGTGAAGAGTGTGTACCTACATGTGAATTTAATTTCTTTTACTTACATCGTCTGCAACCTGTTTTTATTCTACTGCAGGGGTTCCCAAAGCGGGATTGTCCGAAAGGGTTACCGCTACCCCGGAACATAAAGGGCTATGGAAGGAACATGGATGGGTTTTAGTCAGTAAGTCTGACACTCCCTTCCGCTCCACCCAGAGCGGGAGCAGTCACTGGATGATTTCTCAGCCTTAAAAAAAAAAAAGGGTTCCCAAACTGTTTTGTCTACTGCCCACTTTGACAATAACTTATTTTGTAGCACCCACATTTTTTCACTTACTTAGAAATCACTATACCGGGTCATTTTTCAATGACCGTCCAAATTTTCACAGGGTGTTCTACCCATGAATGTGAACAACTTTCACTATGGGACCAACTCTGAAATCCCGAAAAAAAAATCAGCTGTTTCATACAAAATATCAATACCTACTCGACTAAAATGTATGAAACAGCTGATTTTTTTTTCGTGATTTCAGAGTTGGTCCCGTAGTGAAAGTTGTTCATATTTATGGGTAGAACACCCTGCGAAAATTTGGACGGTCATTGAAAAATAACCCGGTATAGATGAAATTAAAAATCGCCCCCTAAGCCTCTACACTACGCCCCCATTATTTTTCTGGCTCTTTTACTTCCCTTTAGGCCCTTTAGGCCTACAGCGCCCACAAGGGAGCGTTATCGCCCACTTTGGGAAAGGCTGTTCTACTGCAACTCTGCAAGTGTATCTTCTGGGTGAATATACTATTGAGCGAGCTTGTTAGTATGCTTAACATCGGGTTGGTAACCACTGATCTAGAGCTATCAAACTATTCGAGCTTTTATTAGTCTTCAAAACTAACTGTTTATGCATTGAATGACGTCAGAACATTTAAAAATGGAAAAAGCTAAATATAAACTCAAACTCTCAAACTCAAACTCAAAGTATTTATTTCAAATAAACGAAATACAGGCACATTTGAATTGTCATAGGGTCAGAAATCATATGACTGTCCTCAAAGCTAACTGTTTGTGCATCGAATGACGTAGAAACATATTATAAAAACGGAAAAAGCTAAATATAAACTCAAACTCTCAAACTCAAAGTATTTATTTAAAAAAAATGAAAAACAGACACTTTTGAATTGTCATAGGGTCAGAAATCATATGACTCTATATTTGAAATCAATGTTGTGCTCATATTTAGATAAGAAACCAACACACAAACAACCACACGTCTATTCCCGATTAGAAATAAACCGAACGCGTCCCGTACTGATGTAAGTGGTAACAATGACAAGCGCTTCGCATCGCTAACGAAGCGTGTTTAAATTAATACGTAATACGAACGAGCCACTCCCCGTAACGTGCTCTTGCGCATCCTTTACTCACCAATGATATAGGTACATACCTGCCTAGATATAGAATGAATGTATGGGGATATGTGAACGCGTTGTGCACCTGTGATTTTATTATGAAGTATGATGAAATTCGTTTCTAGAAATTTCTATAATTCTAAATATTGGCAATGAGAACAGATGTAAAAAATGGTTCAGGGTTTCTTAAATGACTTTTTACACTGTTTTAAACAAACTGTAATAAACTTTACAAATACACAAAAAAAAACTAACTAAGCAAAAGATATAAAAATGTTAGTCTAAAGTTAAATAAACTTTTCAATAAAAACATATAAAATAAGTACAAGTAATAATTCCCCAATACGAAGGTTAAAAAAGTGTTAGATATATTACGAAACTTACCTTGAATATCTTTATATTCACTTATACCATGATAGGTAACCATCGCGATACGCTAACCGTTTAGAATCTCTCCTTCAAGCTTCATTTATCGTGTTACGGCAAGGCCGAATTTCACACACGAACATACACGCAAATATCAACAAAAAAAATGTGCAAAAAAGTACTAAAAATATGCAATTACGTAACAAAACGAAGTTCTCACGATAAAACAGTTAGGCGGCTACTGTCGGCATAAAAAAACAATAGCGTTTCGGTTTTGATAGGAAAATTAGTCTGAATTAGTGGTCCGAGGACCGGCTACCGTCTGATGGTTATTGGTCCTAATAGTGCCTGCAGGGAATCGAACCCCAGTCGGGCTGTCACGCCCGTACTGCACGCTAAGGCTTGCGGTTCACATGGTTTAACGACGTTGGAATTTAAGAGGAACTTTCTAGATTTATTTGTTTGAAGATTTAATTTTTGTTTTATTTAATTTTTTGTATAATGCTTGGTGTATGATTTCTCAGTTTTAACAGCTCACCCATTGTTGAATAATAAAAACTCCAGTAATGACTTGCAATTTTTAAAATTCTTTGAAAAATATTCTGCCTAGCATTTTCCCAACTATGTTGGGGTCGGCTTCCAGTCTTTCCGGATACAGCTGAATACCAGTACTTTGAATGGAGCGACTGCCTATATTAATAAATTAATAAATAACAAAGAAATAGTGAAAACACGTCGATTAAAACCCGGTCCAAAATAATGCAACTACGAGTACTTTTTTTTTTTTTTTTTTTTTAAGGCTGGGAAATCATCCAATGACTGCTCCCGCTCTGGGTGGAGCGGAAGGGAGTGTCAGACTCTTACTGACTAAAACCCATCCATTTTCCTTCCGTAGCCCTTTATGTACCGGGGTAGCGGTAACCCTTTCGGACAATCCCGCTTACCCGGCAGGCTTAGCCCTGAGGGGCCCCTTCATATGCTGACATCTCTTTGAGGCGCGCGTGGAACATATACGCGCCGTACGGCACGGGTCTGGTGCTGATCGGACGGTGAGTCACCCATTACTCACCGTCCGCAGGCCCGCGCCTACGGTGGCCGGGAGTCGTCACGTGGCTCCCGACGCCCGGAGCGTCTCCCGCGGCGGCTGGGACGGGAGGACCTTTCTCTCTCCCATCCCGCCACCTCCTTTGCGAGCATAACTTTTTCGCAGAAGGAGGTGACTGCCTCCCACTCCCTCTCGCCCCGGACCATGGCTTGCACCAGGGCCGGGCGCGAGAGGTCGCCGCCGCCGATAACTACGAGTACTTAAGGTCATAATTGCTATTGACGAAACAGAACTTGATTTAATAACAGCATCGACAAAACACGCAACTACTGAATATTTCATAAAACATTTAGAATAATCAACCAAGGTATTTCAAGTTGCGTAGCTATGAAATGACCCTCAATATATAAGCTTTAACCTTTAGCACAATGAATTCCTATCATACATACGTACCTCACTGTCATGTAAGCCGAAGTTGCTCACATTTCGCGTCGAGATTCCCCCGGGACCGCGAAGTTATCGGACCGTACTAAGATGGGTTTTGAGTACAACCTTATTCTGATAGTCATTTGTTTACTGATGTTGGTGTATAGCTTGTTGTAGGAATTGGGTAGCTGATGAGGTGCTGGTACGATGGTGCCGGGGAAGATTAAATAAAATGAAGCAAGTACTTAATAAATGTACAGACGCCAGCACATCAAGCTATCGTATATCCCTAACTGCGTATATCACTAACTGTCAGATTTTCTCAATTAAAAATGAACCTTATGTCTTTGCAATAAAGTTGAAATACTATCAAAGAAATCTGATAGATTATGGTAACTTGATGTGGTGGCCTCTGTACGTCTGTATTGGACCAGTGTCGCGGATGGAAGGGGATAGTGTTGCCACTATTTACACGAGGATTTACATTTGATGTTAGTGTTGCAAAATAAGAATTAAAATCTCCAACAGTTGGGACTGCAGTTTTGATTTAGATATGTAGCTTTTTTCAAAGTCCTGATTTACATGGTGACATTTGATTTCCAACGATATGCAATAAGTTGGAGCAACAAGAAAAGTTGTACCGTCTTCAGTCAGTTCTTGCTTCAATTCTATTGAAAGCCACAGGCAAGAACCGCGAAGTCGCTTATTGTAAATAAGCTTTGCAGTACTCTAACTAACAACCAAATTCTCAGATACGATTTTAAATGATCGTTATCTCTCATGCTATTGCGTCACTAACACTTTGTAGTGTTAGAAAAAGTTATATGGACTTCTTAAAATGTCGTTTGATCATCAGCTTATACCAGTCCACTGCTGGGCCCAGGGCTCTCCAATTGCACGCCATTCGGCTTGACTCTCGGCTGCTGTTTCAACCAGCTCACGCAGCTTTTTTTTTTTAAGGCTGGGAAATCATCCAATGACTGCTCCCGCTCTGGGTGGAGCGGAAGGGAGTGTCAGACTCTTACTGACTAAAACCCATCCATGTTCCTTCCGTAGCCCTTTATGTTCCGGGGTAGCGGTAACCCTTTCGGACAATCCCGCTTAGAAACAGCTACCCTATATAATAATTTGCGATATTAGAATTAACACAGCTTGTAACAGGACAGGATTGTTTTAAAGTCAAGAATACGATTGAGATTCGAACCCTCGAGCCTCGAATATGAGCGAGCCTCGCTCATATTCGCCATTTCAACAATTATGAAGCATAATAAAAAACAAGATTTAGTTGATTTGCGAGAATCTTGACGTAATTCAAAAAGAGAAATGATTTGAAAGTTTAAAAACAGCGGCAGAGTACGGCGAGCCAAAAGTCGCGACCTCCATAATTGCCTCATTTTTAAGCTTTTCATAATGTAATTTTTTTAAGAATGGAAAATCATCAAATGACTCCCTCGCTTTGGGTGGAGCGGAACGGAGTGTCAGATTCTTACTGACTAAAACCCATCCATGTTCCTTCCTTAGACCTTTGTGTTCCGGGGTAGCGGTAACCCTTTCAGTCAATCTGCTGAGCATGAGATCCTGGGTTCGATTCCCGGGTTAAACAGTCTCATTGGCTTTTTCCATGTTGTACCTATTTCTCAGTTCCAGCCAGGAGTCTAAATTTGTGCCCGGTTTATGGCAATAGGCTCACCCCCTATTACATGGGACTCAAACATAGCTGGCGAAATGTGGGTGTACTATAGGTTCACTTCTGTTTAACTCTTCGGAGAATACTGTCTGGTTTTATGAAAAGATTTATCGTCTACTAGCCAATAGCGTGCATCGAATAGTTAATGAAGTATTCGACCCTATTGAGACGTAAATCTTAAGAGTAAAAGCTCTGATTACTAATAAAATATAATATCACTCCGGAGACACTTTATTGCATGTTCAACATTTTATTAATCCAATTATTCATTCCTGTCTGAACACTTTTAAGTATCTATATCTACTTGTACGTCTGTCTGTCTGTGTGTTTGCGTTGTTGTTGTTGTTGTTGTTGTTGTTGTTGCCGCCTACCTACCTACCTACCTACCTACCTACCTACCTACCTACCTACCTACCTACCTACCTACCTACCTACCTACCTACCTACCTACCTACCTACCTACCTACCTACCTACCTACCTACCTACCTACCTACCTACCTACCTACCTACCTACCTACCTACCTACCTACCTACCTACCTACCTACCTACCTACCTACCTACCGAAAAATTTTTGTCTAACCCCGATAAAGAAGTTTCACTTCAAAACTCGTTGTTTTGTCGTAAAAAAAAACGTACCAAGTAGGGACAGGACGCTAGTACAGATTTAAATACTTAAAACTCAATTAACAACTTCGATACTTATGTATATATTACATAGAAATTATATAAAAACACTAGAAGGTCGAATAGATTTAAAGAATATTAAAATCTATCTTCACAAATTATAGTTGTTTTTTTTTCAATAAAACTTCCAAGTTTAAGTGCTGTCAATATTTTTTTATATCGATAAAGAAGACGATTTAAATAAAATGGAATAGCTTAATTTGTCAAAGCTTTATCGTTTAAACACCGATAGATTTACGATAACGGTATCGAGTCGGACGTAAGTGAGATTGATTTTAATTAATCAATTTCTGGGGCATTTTGATTTGATTTATTGCTTATTGCTGTATTTAGTTTAATGATATTTGATCAGTTGCATTAATAATTTATTGCTGAAAAATAGCTACAGTATTGACGGATTAACGACTATTTTTTGTTTTAACTTTAGCCATTATTGGCAATTTTTATTTTGTTAGTCGATTGAAATGACGCAATATCGATAAAGAATAGGGGTCCGAGCCAGTCGATAAACGTTCGATTGTCCACGGGTCGTGGGAAACGCATTTTGCATATGATTTCGCTGAGCTCCGCTTTTCAATGATGCTTGACTCCTCCATAGTTTAGACTTTGTTGTTTTATTGGCAACCGATAGATGGCTAGTTTTATGCCAATGATGTGCTATAAAAATAAACTTCTTAAATTCCGGGATAGAAAAAGTCAGTGTGATTTCTTTGTGTATTTATCGACTGTTCAGATAGACGGACAGCAGCGATAGCCTAGTGGTGTGGACTGCCAAGTCATAGGTCTCGAGTTCGAACCCAAGACACGCCTCTGATTTTACGGATTCATGTGCGTTGTGTATAATTATCACTTGCTTAAAAATCGGTGAAGGAAAACATCATGAGGCAATCAGCATGTCTGAGAGATACCAACATCATGTGAAGCTAAGCCAGAAACCATGGGCAGCATAATACTCAGACATCAGTTTAGTCACTAACCACACGAAAAGAAGAAGATCGACTGTCCAAAAAAACTTTTATTATCCATACTTTCTTGAAATTTTATTGTTCCAGGAAAAAAAGGCGTAACAACAGTTTTATTGTTACTATTATTATTATTAAAGTTAATATAAAATACATAAAGCAACCGTTTTTCAAATCAATTTGAAGCCATAAAAAAGCCGAGAGAGTCAGTTTGAATGGTCATAAATAATTTATTTTTTTATTGATTTAGCCTACACTGTCCCATTGCTCAGCAAATGCCTCACCCAAATCCCTCCAGATATCTTTCTCTTCATAAATAATAAATAAATAAAATACTTTATTTCAGATATGATATAGCAGTAGTAGTAAACTATAATTACAGTCCGTTTGGTTAGTATACACACAACTTATAAACTAGTGTTAGTACTTACACCAGAGAAAAGTAACACAAACAATTAATTATAACGCCACAGTGGCATCTAGGCGACTCCAATGTCCAAATATGAGGCTCTACCACCTATCAGCTATAGTTTTCAGCATGCGATAACGCTTTTTCGTTACGTGACGATTTCTACCTGTCGACTCCTACCGCATTAAAATACTTTTAAAAAGTGTCATGATGGACATAATGTTACACTTTTTTCAGTCTAGCTCTCATTCGCTAAGTGTGCAGAGTAAAACGGGCGATAAGGAAGTACATTCCAATTAACTTCAATTCATCATTACCATCATTCGCCTGCCCTTATGTAACATGTATTTTTCTTCCATACTTCTCTATTAGTCGTCATCTCGATAGTCACTTCCTTTCTAGCCATATCATCTTTCACACAATCCATCCATCGTTTTTTTGGTCTTCGTCTACTTGTATAGCCATCCACATTCATACTCAAATTTTTCCTGACAACATTTTCCTCATTCCTTCCGCATAACATGCCCATACCATGTCAACCGATCCAAACGGACGAACTTTCAATAAATTATGCAAAAATTATTTATCGACAACATTTCACCGCAAGAAATCCCATCACGATGCACCGCACTATATGACTCAAGTAGCAGTGCGTAACACCAATACAGTCAATTACAATTCCCAGTCTTAAAGGCCTAAATGCTGAAATTACCGGCGTGCGTCCCGCGAATTATCGACCACGCACTCCCGTGGTATTTTCTCAACAATTTTTGCATACCACCCTGGGAACTATTGATATGTGAGATCGGTTCTTGTGCCTAATTAACTTGCAGTGCTTGCGAATCGGTTATTTACGTTTTGTTATGCCGATATGATACAAGGGAGTTTTCTTGTAATTTTAGGTTTGGAATTGCACGTATTCTTTTGTTTTTTTTTGTATGATTTTCTTTTGTTTTTTGGATTATTAGTACTGATTTAAATGTTATTGATACAAAGGTAAATAGACGGCTATCATAATGATCCTGCAGGTAGGAAACAGGCCACCAAACGAGCCCCGTTCGTGTTGGTAGATGTCACATGTCTTCCAATTTTTGGTTTTCGGACATGTTTTTCCTCACGATGCTTTCCTTCGCCGTTTTGAGAGCAGTGGTGATGAAATAATTTTCACAAAGTAAAGCAACTATCTAGGTTTGAACCTACGACCTACACCTCGTAACCACTACACCACGGCCGTTATCACTGGACCGCCACTGTTGAAAAGACTAGACAAGATGGAGGAGAAAAGACGGTTTATTTCTTCTGATATTAGTCCTAATTAATATCCATCATTAGGCAAATTCAAAACTAATAATAAATAAAATCATTTTCTCTGTACCTAACGAATGAAATCGAAACACGATCTTAAGACTAAAAGCATTAAGCGGGATTGTCCGAAAGGGTTACCGCTACCCTGGAACATAAAGGGCTAAGGAAGGAACATGGATGGGTTTTAGTTGGTAAGAGTCTGGCACTACCTTCCGCTTCACCTAGAGCGAGAGGAGTGATATTTTGATGATTACCTACCCTAAAAAAAAAGACGGACGAGAATAGACGGTTTATGCTCTTCGTAATCCTAATTGATATCCCAAACATTACTCAAAGCTAACCAAAAAATAAATAACATTCATATTTCTGAACCTAACAAATGAAATCAAAAGACACTCTTGAGACTAAAAGCATTCATTTGTACCGCAATCCTTGGACACTACTATTGTACCAACACATTTCAGCGCATTACCAATAAAAATAAAGCTCTTGTGTCTCAAGTGATTCATCACAATAGTTCAGTGAACATAACTGAACCCGTGACCTCACGATCAGTAGTTACTGCACTTATTGACTGCCGATCGCAGCACCCTTGGGCTATTGTAGTTTCGGCTTGACCTCTGCTTTTCCACATCAAGATTATCATTATGTATCGACGTTGGATGTAATTACTTTTAATCATTGCTTGCCTAGTTTCTCGCCTGTCAATAAAAGGTATTTGTTGTTCAAAGATTTTGACAGAAACATTACACCTTGTAATGATGTTATTGAAGTAATTGAAAGCCTCTGAATGAAACTTGTTTCTATTTTTATAATTTCGAACAATATTTACTAGGGACGAACACTGGATTCGAGTTGTAGGTCGTGCGTTTGAACTTTTTTTTTTTGATTTTGGGAAATCATCCAATGTCTTCTCCCGCTCTGTGTGAAGCGGAAGGGAGTGGCAGACTCTTATTAACTAAAACCCAATCATGTTCCTTCTTTAGCCCTTTGTGTTCCGACAGCCGTTTTATTTTCGGAAGTCCTTCACAATTTTTAATGCAGATGTGGTAATGTTATCACCACTGCTCCAAAAATTGTGAATACTTCGTGAGGAAACTGACATGTCCTAGAAGCAAAAATTCAAAGACATATGACATAACAATCCGCACTGGGCCAAGTGATTACGGCCCATCCCCTCTGACAGGAGAGAGGTCCCAGCAATGGGAATATTTTAGGCTGATAATGCTCTTTTTTCTCGCTTTGGCGGCTGAGAGTATGTCATGCTCACTTTAATGTCTCGCTGATGGTGGCGTGTGTGTTGGATCATTTAGCTCCCTTCAAAATGGTTGAGCTGAATGGTGCTAATCCATGCGTCATGTTCGTGAACGGGCGCTGTCGGTAGAGACTGGTCATCTCTTAGCGGCCATGGCTTGTTTTAATTTAATTTTTGAACTTTTTTTTACATTATTTTATATCGGATGCTTTCACCGTTCTGCATCGTTCTCACATGTATTATAATAATAATATGATCTAACTATGTAACCAATATTTTGTAACCATATTTTGTTTAAAAGAGTGTCCATGGAGTTTCTTGCCCGTTCTTCTCCATAGGTACCTACTGCTTTGGAATGGGCAACTAGCTTCATCTCTCTGACTGACCGACACCTTGACAATTCAAAAGTGCCTGTAATTGGTTTATTTGAAATAAATACTTTGAGTTTGAGTTTGAGTTTTGTATTGTTCCGTATAAATATAGTTCGTTCGATCACAAACAACTTTGAGCCATATCTAGTAATCGAACCACACCAGTCACCTTCACATAATTTATTAACAATCCAGCATTTCACAGTAAACAGCGTCATATCATAAACAACAGAACAACGACATATTGATAACATAATATATTGCCAAGACACGCATAATCTAAGGTTTATTTTCAATATCTATACTAATATTATAAAGCTAAAGAGTTTGTTTGTTTGAACGCGCTAATCTCTGGAACTACTGGTCCGAATTGAAAAATTCTTTTTGTGTTGGATAGTCCATTTATCGAGGAAGGCTATAGGTTATGTAACATCACGCTACGACCAGAAGGAGCCGAGCAGCGGGTGAAATCGCGTGGGAGCAGCGAGTAAACAATTAAGTATGTTTGAATGTATGTTCCGGATTAGCACCAAAATCAGCTAAACGGATTTGGATGAAATTTGGCGTACCTAGAGTTGGATTACCATATAGGGTACTTTTAATTCCGGTAGTACAGTCCCGTAGGATATTCTCCGGTGTCCATGCGGGCGAAGCCGCAGGCAAAAGCTATCTGATATAATAAAAGCAGTCTATTATGATTTGTTTCATGTTCAAAGCAGTATTAAAACATCGTTTATCTCAAGTTATAGTTTGCTGTCGGAAGCTAAATATAATGGCCAGATGAAGGACTGTCGATGTTAATATCATTGCGTGCTAATGCAGTGTTAAAGTGTTATTAGTAATGTGGTTTTTAATGGGAGATCGGAATGGAATGCTCTTGTCGATCAATCATTATTTGAACATTTTAACAGATACTTTTTGTTGAAATTAACTTTGTAGTAAGTATTAAAAAGTCAAGGGGCATGGCCGTATGGAAGCTTCTTTTACAGGAAGTTGAATTCAGAGAAATGTAAAAAAAAAAACTATTTTACTTCGTTTCAATGCATTTATGGCCAGGTACAGACAGCAAGAGCATTTGTTCGGACAGCTTGGATCACAGTGATCCAAACTTTAAGAAGACAACCTCATATCAAAAGACGCCTTGGTTGTCAACAGCCAAGGAATTTGAAATATTGGAACACCTTGGTCGTTGCTTCATTTAGGAATTGTTTTTGAAAAGCAGTGCCAGTCATTATAATACAAGATAATCACTACATAGTATAAAACAAAGTCGTTTTCTCTGTCCCTATACCTCTATGTATGCTTAAATCTTTAAAACTACGCAACGGATTTTGATGCGGTTTTTTTAATAGATAGAGTGATTCAAGAGGAAGGTTTATGTGTATAATTTGTCGACATACTTTGCGGGCGAAGCCGCGGGCGGAAGCTAGTACAACATAATAAGTGAATGGAATTAGTTCGACAAAACCTACCTACTTTCTTTTACAGAATGTTTTGCATTTTTAATTTTGGACGCCATAAGGCAAAATGAATCGGGACTCTCGTCTAAAATAACCATCATATACGGATATGATGGTTATTTACCCACATTATTAAAAAAAATACATTTCTGATTTCTATTTCTACATGATGTAAATTTTCAAAGGTCTCACACACCCCGGCACTTAAGCCAGGGCCGCACACAAAACGTTTCTTCCACATAGCAATAATTATAATAAAAATTATACGCCAGTAATTTGCGATTCGTCTCGAGACGACCTTGCCGAAACTTGTACGAAATTATCACTTTTGTTCACAAAAATTACATCGATTCATTCATATAATCGAGTAATCATAACTTTTGTGTGGTAATTATCTTTGTGATAAAAATGTTACAAAAAAATATTATTTTGTGCCATACACGTCCATACATTTTGTATGTAGCAGTAGCATTCGCTCGAGGCTATAGTTTATTTTTTGTGCTACAAAAAACGAATGGAATAATATTCACAGTAGCTTCATAATTAGGTCGAATTCAAATAACAATGCTACCTTAATCATGTCTGGATAAGAGCCAAATATTTGGGACGGGGTTAATTCTGCAAAACCAAGCAGGTGTTCTCATATCTAGAAGTTCTTCTTTATATGACAGTATCCATATATTTCCAGCGGGAGTAAGGGTAAGCAGACTGGCGATTTGAGAGTGTGTTTCCGAAGAAGCGATTGTTGTCACCAACCGGACAAAAATCTCTCTACACTTGAAACACGCTGACAAATCGTCAGTGTGATAACGCTCTAAGTTTCACAAATGAAACTTAACGCGATCAGCACATCTCAAACGGGTTCATAAGCTGTCAGTGTCAATATTCCATAGAAAATAATAATAATAATAATATAATAATATATTTGAACATTTCACACAACGCCATATCGTCCCAAGCTAAGCAACCTAATGCTTGTGTTATGGTAACGAGATGGCTGATATACTACTTATATATTTTTTTTTTTGTAAATACATACATATTATAGATAGAAAAACACCCAGACTCGTAACAAATACTTGCAGGTCGTACAAATATTTGTTCCGTGCGGGAATCGAACCCGCGACATAGTGCGCAGCAGCCAATCACTCAACCACTGCGCCAACCGTGTCGTCACGAAAAAACAAAATAAACACACTATAGCTCTTTAGCGTTGTTTATGCGCTGATCGCGTAAAGTTTCAATGGTGAAAATTCGCCCTTACTGTAATGTTTTGTTTGGAATTGCCGCAGAGAGACCTTTAAAGTATGAGTTAGCACAAAATTTCATATAATTAACGTACAATATTTTATTTAGATTCCCGCCAGGTGCATACTAATTTATTATTATTACATATTAGAAGCAAGTGTTGATGATCAAATAAGTAGTGTTCGATCAGATAACAGATAACCTCCAATTTTATTGGGCGTTAAACGCGCGTAAATAAATATTTTTCAACATCCATCAACTTTATCATAAAAAATGTTGGTAAATTAAAAAATTGTTCCTTGATCAACGCGTAGATAATATCATTGCATGTTTTGATTAGTCGTGTGAGAATTTTGATTTATTTATTAAAATTATGATCTATGTTGGACTCGAAACGCTCGTGAATGTAGTTATTATTTTTATTTCCGCGCGGAATCAGGATAAATAAAATAATAACACAGTAACGGTTTCCCGTTAAATTTTTCTACTTAAATGTGTGACCTCAAGTATAAAACTAGATCTTGAAACAATAATAATAATAATATCCTCGGACATTTCCCACTGCTGGGACACAGGGCTTGTTTCGGTGAGAGGACGTGGGCCATAATGCACCAGGCCCCAGTGCGAGTTGGTCTATCTACCAACTCGCACTGGGGCCTGGTGGATTACCTATATGGTCACCCGTAAATAAAAACAAAACCATGAACAAATCCATTGAATATGTCATCAGGTGGTGAGGCAGTTGGGTACCACTGCAATATTTGCGGAATGTATCACCTTGCTCACAATGCGCGAGTTACATACATAGTTCCAAACTTAAAACTTAATTCTGCGCATGCAAAGATTTCTTACGTATGAAGCTCAAAAAACACAAAAAAAATCAATTACCCCCACAATTAAAAAAAGCAAAAAAACCACCTTATCTCTGTTTAAAATCTAAGCCAATCCCGTATAACCTACAAAGATTGAAGCTAAGGTAATCGTGATAAGCGTTTGCGCATCAACGTATGATTACTCGGTGCGCGGGCGCAAGGGAGCGGCAACACCGACACTTAGCGGCCTATTATCGACGTATCGCAATTGTTTGTTCGTTTGTGTGTACAATTGCACTATAATTAGAAATAATTACTAAGAGTAGGTAGTAAATTGTGGTCGTAGGGACTTGTTCTAGGTATGGCTAGTGCGGGAACGCTTACGCTTTTATTTGGTTTATTCGTGTTCAAATAAGAACATCATAGTTTCAATAGGTTTTACTTCAAAAATAGCTCCCAGTAAGACAAACAGCATGACTTGGACAGTCAAGTTATCGGTCTCGAGTTCGAACCCAGGACACGCAAGGCACCTGTGATTTTTCGGATTCATTTCATTTTTAATTCTATAATTATCACATGCTTTAAAAATCGGTGAAGGAAAACATCGCGAGGAAACCGGCATGCCTGTGAGATTATTTCTCAACAGCCTGTGAAGCTAAGTCAGAGGCCCATGGGCAGCATAAAAACTCTGACACCAGGTTAGTCACTAGCCACACGAAGAAGAAGAAGGACCATAACTAACACCTTGTATTATTTCAATATTCCTTCAGTGTGAGAATGCGGCGAAGCTATACAGGACGTATAACACATCTCTTTCACACTTTGACATAATATTTTTGATAGATGGTGCTCAAGCTCCAGGGTTTACGAGAAAGATGTTTGTAACCTTTATAATTAAAAACAAAACTGAATCATTGAAGCTTTAACTGAAAGTTATGTTCAGTTATAACGCAATATTCATCCCCCATATCCCCCCTTTAGGTAATATTTTGGAGACAAAAAGTATCCTATGTCCTTCCGGAATGCAATCTATCTCTCTGCCAAATTTTATAGAAATCTATTCAGTGGTTATGGCGTGAAAAGGTTTCATACATATAGAGCTACTTTCGAATTTATAAAATTAGGATGGATCTGAAAAATGTTTGCCCAAAACATTCATAAAATCTGAAAATGTCGTCATATATCCCAACATATTCGTATCGTTATTAAAAACAATATAAACAACATTTATGTTATCACTACTTAACACTACATATACATAACTACTTGTAGTATATATGTACGTTGTGTGAACGTTAATCCAATTAGTGTCCGCCGTGCTATGTCACATTACCATATCATTTAAATTTTAAAACAGGTAGAAAATTACATGGAACCAGTTATAGTAATAGGTGGATAGTATCACTAATAGATATAAGTGTTTCTTAAATATAATTAGTCGTTTTGTGGTGATACATTAGTGTCTAGGGTTACCGCTACCCCAGAACATAAAGGGCTAAGGAAGGGACATGGATGGGTTTTAGTCAGCAATAGTCTGAAACTGACTTCCGCTCCACCCAGAGCGGGAAGGAGTAATTTGATGATTTCCCACCCTGAAAAAAAAGGAGGGAGGGTAGCCGGAAAAATATTTTTTTTCTTAGGTTTTCTGCAATTTGCAGGTTTGTCTCAGGTTGAATGCATCACAGGTAAGTATTTACAGAATCATAAAAAATAGAATTATCAATACAAATCTTTATTACAATTCTGTAAATAAGTAATAGCCAGTAAGGCTCACCCCCTATTACATGGGACTTAAACATAACTGGAGAAATGTGGGTGTACTTACCATGGCTACACCTCTGCCTAACCTCGCAGGTTAACAAGGCGTGATGTTATTATGTTTATATTATGAGTAATCCTAGTGAGGATTTTTAGCTGGTAAAATAGCTGCTCAAACCATACCTGTCTACACGAGCGTATCAATCGATTGACTGGTTATCTTCACAAGATCTATTGTAACCAATAAACACGCTTAATTCGCGTTACACACTATACCGTGACGCAATACTGTTTCTGGTATTACACGCAGTCTATCTTTGCAGTCTATCGAGAAGTTCTAACAATTAACTTAATTCTGGCCACAGAGAAAATGCATTCCTGACATCTGTCAGTTAGACATGATTAGAAACTAATAAGGTTTAAATTCGTAAAACACATAATAATATTCTTTTGTACTCAACTGACAGCTGTCATTCTCTCATCGGCCGGAGTTTAACGTTCTTCATATAATTATGTATATCTGTAATCTATATGGTGTACATAATAAATAGTACTTAATTATGTACACCATAATTATAGACTACAAATATTTAATTCAAACCACTTAGGTTCGATTTTTCAATCGCCTGATAACTATTATCTGAGGAATAAAAATGGCGGTTTGACATATTTTCTACGCAGAAGCTGTCAAACTGTCAAAATAATATTCCTCCAATAAATTTATCTGACAAATGAAAAATCAGCTCTTAGTTTCTTACAAGTAACAATTTTTCGTACAAGTTATAATTTTGGACCATTAAATGATAAAAAATGGACATGCTGACCTTGCATGGTTATAGCCTTAATGCTGGCTATCACCAAGAAAAGATTCGTAGAAAAGTTCTAGGTCCGATAATATTGATGGTTTTAACTATTTCATTCACACAATTAATACGCAATTTTTTTATTTTTTTTATTTGAATAATAATATTCACAGTCGCCAGCATTGATGTGCTGGCGACTGTGCACATTATAAATTACTTATTGTAAATTGGACGGTTTGTGGTAACTTGATAGTAACCACAAACTGACAAATTTCTCAATCAATTTTGAACTTAACCTTCAACGTTTAAAGGTTTTAAATTAGAGAAATTTAACAGTTTGGTATAACTTGATGCGGTGGCGACCGATGGTGCTTATAAAAAAAGAGAAAAAAGAATCATAGGGCATACACAAATACATACGTGATACGTCCACATCGCTGTCAACAGGAAAAAAGCCCAAAAAGCTGTCAGAATTACCACGTTGTATGGTGATACTGATTCTTTGACCAATCAATCATTGGCCAGCTCTCGTGAAGATTCGACCAACCGCTTGACGATTATTTGAAAAACCAAGTGGCCACTCGGACCAGGTGCGAAATACCTCAAACGGCGAAAATAATCCAAACTTTTTGGGGGTTATTTTGCAAGCAGTTTGGGGTTGAAACTCCGAAGTCCGACTGCCAAATACATAACTGTTTGAACTTTTATATGTCAGTTGACACATTGGGAAGAGGTTTTTAATGTAGCATAATATTTTAATATAGTGCCTCGGAAAGCACGTTAGGCCGTTGGTCCCGGCTGTCATTTGTGCATCTTGGACAGTCGTTACGGGTCGTCAGAAGCCCGAAAATCTGACAGCCAGTCTCACCAAGGGGTATCGTATTGCCCAGTTTCTGGGTTGTGGAGGTCAGATAGGCAGTCGCTCCATGTAAAATACTGGTATTCAGCTGCACCCGGTTAGACTGGAAGCAACATAGTTGGGAAAAGGCTAGGCAGATGATGATGAATATTTTAATAATTATAGTAAAATATTAATTATGATTACAGCCTGTAACTATTTACGAGGCAAAATACGAACATAAATGTACAGAGAAACCACCAAAGCTTAAGAACATGAAATTTATTTTATCATTGTACCCATTTAATAAGTAACATACGAATGCTATATTGCTAATGCTTAGGTGATGATTCACAATACAATACTGCCCCGGGCAATTTATTTCAAGACGTATATATTTATTGCCTACCGTATCTGTTAAATCTTTCACATTAATTTATTTCAATTTTGTGATTTATTAGTTTGAAATTAAAAGACTGATTTCAAGATTTGACTATATGATTGATTTGTTAGTAGACTAGTAAAATGAAAATTATGTGCAAAATTTTTGCGTATTTTTCGTCTGAAAACCTTTTCACTATCATCATCATCTGCCACGCCTTTTCCTAATTATCTTGGGGTCGGCTTCCAGTCTAACCGGATGCAGCTGAATACCGTATCTTACGTGGAGCGACTTCCTCTGACCTCCACCACCCAGTTATTGGGTATTACGATACCCCTTGCGTTAAACCGTCATAAACATATGAATTTAGGTTTTTTTCTTTTTATTTTGTAAATCACTGTTCCTTTTTTTCTCTATGGGCTGTTTAGACACATGATGTCCAGTCTTAAACACGAACTCCTCAGTTAAAGTTCATCAATCACTCAATCAAAAACCCATTTCATCAAGCATACAAATTCCACTACATCCAAAAAGGCTTAAAATCAAAGCCGGTTTTGACAAGCAACGCCAGGCGGCAAGCCATACTTGTGGGTCAAGGTTCTAGCAATCTGGGTCCTATTCATACCATACGCCCCGAGATTTATGGCAACATTTGTTCACTATCATTACGTACCAACCTCACAATTGAATATTATTTTAATAAATGTTGTTACTTATTTCTTATGACTGTATTGAAACCTTGAATTGATAATGGGAATCGGTGATATGTAATTTTGTTTGAGACTGTAAAGGAAAATACGTTATGCGCTATGGATATGAACGTTATTATACTTAGAAGGATAAACTCGCAGGCACTTTTGTAGTATACGCCAATATTTAGTAGAATTTATTATATTTTTATTCGATTTGATAATCTACTTTACTCCTCCATGCCTCGGGAAGCACGTCAAGCCGTCGATAGCGGCTGTCATTCGTCTGACAGCCAGTCTTACCAAGGGGTACCCAGTTACTGATTGGGTTGTGGTGGTCAGATAGGCAGTCGCACGAAAATAAATCTTAGTCTTTTGTAATAACGTTTAAAAACTATCAAATAAATTTGACAGATTTGGGTAACTTAATATGCTGGCTATATGTAGTAAACTATGTCATCGAAGTCAGACAAAGCTCTACAAGCGCATTTAATATATTACATACTTCGAGATATACCTACAAGCTTCCGTATGACTGTTTATTTATTAACTTACAGAAGATGTCAATATTTCTAAAGAAATATTAACAACACACACGATGATGGTGCATTTGTAATATCGAAGTTATATCTTTAAACGCTGACTCATCAATAAGATTGTAATATTTGATTTGTAAAACATAAATGTCTAAATTACCAGGTAGGGCCAATTTACACTGCAATAAACCCAATATTTCGCATGCACCTATTAACCCAAATATATAGGGCCGCACACATTAACTGGTTCACTTTATAACTTGACCTCCCTAAGTGGCCCAAAACTTATACAACACACATTTACAACATTCTTAATTAAATTAATTGTCAGTTAACTATTCTAGCAACAATTAACGCCTTGGGTAAGGTCGGAAATAATAATAATAATTTTTTATTCATATCGATTGATACAATCGATTACGACACGCGTTTAATCGATACAATGGGCGATTCGAATCGATGAAAGACGTCTGACGTGGAGTGTATACGAGGAACATTAATACATTTTTGTTTCGAGTTAAAAGTTTATCAATCTATCGTAATGCATTGTTTTGAGTATCGATTCATAGATGCTGTTCTGTTGTTCTGTAATCTGAATTGGTAGCTATTGAATAAACGAGTTATATAAGTTAATTACTGCTTGTGTTTTAATATTGATTTGGGTTGTGTAATTTTTTATTGGGGTTAAAATTACCGAGTTCGTCGCGTAACCTTACTTTATACCTACTCTCTTAACCCCGGTAACCGACTTAAGAAACGGTACAAAGATTTTCCCAATCTAGGCATGAAATAGCAATATAACAATTAAACTAATTCAATTTAAAGTAGTACTTAGGTGCTTTATGTTTTGTTCAATGAACCCAGATGTTTCGGGACTTCAAATACCCAGATGTCTTGGGGACAAGTTAAGCGTAGCTTATAGAAAAAAAAAATTGTAATACCATGGCTCATTCCATGAATCTTATATATGTTATCACCACAACCATAACCTTTAATTTGCAACCACACAAACGGATTGTGTGGTTGCGAATTAAAGGCTAATAATATTAGAGCGAAAATAGCTCTGTCTGTCTGTTTGTAACACCAAGACTAAACCGATCATGACCGAGTGACATCTAACGTTTTATCAACGATAAAAAATCAGCTGTTCCATACCATTATGCTCGCATAACTCGTCAAAATGTAGGGAACACCAGATTTATTTTCGCGATTTGTTTCTTTGGTGAAATTTGTTCATAATGATGAGTTCAATGACCCCTTTTTTTTGAGGGTGTGAAATCATCCAATGACTTCTCCCGCTCTGGGTGGAGCGGAAGGGAGTGTCAGACTTTTACTGACTAAAACCCATCCATGTTCTTTGCTTAGCTCTTTATGTTCCGGGGTAGCAGTAAACCTTTCGGAAAATCCCGCTTACCCTTTAATGACCCCTTTAAATAATGTTCATGAATTTAATTTCAGCCTTTATAAAAATGTAATGGAAAAATACATACGGAAAAAGTCGCAGGCACAAGCTAGTCGTTTATAATAATACCCCACCATCAACATTCACAAACAATACAGCACTCAAAACAAAAGTCTCGTCCATCACTTACATCCATACATGACCTTAAAATCAAGTACCGATCGCACTTTCAATTGTTTTAACAAAAAAAAAAAAAAATAATTTAGTTACGGAGCAAAAGGTCACAGCAACCGGTAGTGGTGATGATTTCATCAATGCTGTACCTTCACAAGACTCAACTCGAGTGTTGAGACGGATCTAAGTGGACTAGGATGTAAGGTAACGAATTTTGAGCAGTACCTAGATTTAAATTGGCTTTTAGCCGTCCATCACATATTGTGTAAAGAAGTCAAATTAAGAGATTGAGATCTCTGTATCTATTTATTTATAACACCCATAATTATGTCTACCTATTTTGTATAAATAAAAATTTGACTTTGACTTTCAATCTTTTTGCACACATTTTCTTAATCAACTTGTGGCTGGTTAGACTAACCGCCGATAGCCGCCATGGCTTTTGGCCCATGGTTCCTTTGGTGAAAGAAAACATCGATATTTGAAGACGTATGACTTCTACAGACTCGCACTGGGCCGGGGTAGTGGATTGCTGCCCACTTCCTCTCCCCAAGTGGATGCCTGTGGCCCAGCAGTGAGAGTATTATAAGCTGATGATAATATTTTAACTGAGCATATTGAGTTTGTCCATTAGTGTAGGCTTGTCTATACGTACAGACGCCAACACATCAAGCTATCCCTAACTGTCAAATTTTCTCAATTAAAAATGAACCTTATGTCTTTGCAATAAAGTTGAAATACTATCAAAGAAATTTGACAGATTTTGGTAACTTGATGTGCTGGCCTCTGTACTTAACTGTTTGTAAAATATTTTTGGCAATGGGTGTTGTTACCTAAAATCAATGAAAGTTTAGTAAACGGTAATTTAATGCTTAAAGTATCGGGCAATACAGAAACAAAACATACCTATAACACTCCTACGTCACTTATAAATTTAATGTTACTTAAAAGATATTGAAGCCTTAAAATTGCAGATCTAAGTAATTGCAGTGTTGATTGATTGGCGTAGGTTGGTCGTGTTTGCTTTCAATTAGAGGATCATAAGTTTACGTCCACCTGCAGCCTGCAGCTAATCCATCATTTACTTACGAGTCTTTAATGGATTAGTCATTTGATGCTTCATTTATATGAAATACTGCTAAAAATATAGCTTATATATGTGTTGGTTTAACAAGCATAAATATCTTAGAATTTTTAAATGATTTGTCCGACTAAATGCTACGTTTATTAAACACTAGAGCTTCGCCCGCGACTTCGCCCAAGTAGATTTGTTTTTAGATATAGTCTTGTGACACTCAAGGATAATGTAGCTTTCCATTAGTGAAAGAATTTTCAAATTCGGATCAATATTTATGAAGAAGTCCCCTACATACGACTTACAGACGAACAAAAGACCAACAAATTTTATCGCCTTATAGCATAAGGAGATTAAATTTTGTCTTTGCATGACTAGTACTTACGTCGTCTATATTGATTAAACTGTTTTGTATCACTTGCCTGAGAACTAAAACCTAAACGGACTAACATACAAAACCGTCATCGTCTCTTAATCGTCGGTTCACACTTCGCAAATCACATTGCGACATTTTGTATAACATTGAATCAATCCACGTTTGTTCAGACTTGTACACAATGTACATGAACCACACTCTCCTGTCATTACTATTGCGAATGTAATATAATTAAAATTGATGATTTAATCATAAAGCGCGCTGTTTCAAACTATTGATCGATGGATTAATGAAAAGAAATATCATATTTCATTCATGTTTACTTCGCAATTTTTATTTGTCAATGTTGACAGCCAATCAAGACGGAATGTGCGTGATTTATTTAAAAATTAAGTACTAGTGATCATGTTGTGTGTTTGAATAATTTGAAGGTAATTGCGATGTTAGTTTAGCGTTACGCAGATTTTTTGTGGTGCAGTGGTCAAAAATCTAGTCTTTTGTCAAACGCGTTGATGTCTTTTGTATGGGTATACAAAAGACATCAACGCGTTTGACAAAAAGGTGCGATTTTTGAACATTTATAATTGAAGAGGTTCAAATGTCCAAAATAACCTTGTATACCAACACCTATACTTACCATATAATAAAATACCAACAGGTGGATGTATTACGTAATATCTTAATAAACAGTTAGAGTTTTCCCGAAGATACAAGGCGTTTTATAAAATACATAATTATACGTTTGAAAAAATATTGAGTGGCATCGAGTTTCACCACTTCACACCTCCATTTTCGACGATTGCAGCGTATTTAACGTATCTGTAGATAATTGTAATAATAAATCCCATATATTAACCGACGTCGCCGCCCAACTGTTGCTCTATCTAATTTCTAATCTAACTACAACTTAATTAATAGCCACTTGTTGAAATCGATTTCGAGTTTGATTTATAAATCGAATGACCTGTATTTATGCGGCCTATCGATTCGAATATATTATATCGATTAAAAATAACACGTACCTACGTATGTTCTGCTTAATTTTGTTTATTTGATGGAGCATTTATCGGAATGTTTATTTTTATTTAAAAAAAAGTAAAATGTCAAGGGGATCAAATAATTATTCGTATACAGATAAAATGGTATATCAATACGTGTGAAGATTAATTATGCTCTCAACGCGTTTCGAAATAATTAATATTCCTTGACATAGTAACAGCAGGTTTGATTAGTGATCTTATATTTTTGAAAATAAAAATAGAATCAATTAGTTGTTGAGGTAATTAATTTATTTCTGTTGATTAAGTTGTATTTTATTGTTGTAGCAGCCCAGCTTGTATTGGTAAGCGGATATTTTGTCCGAAAGGGTTACCGCTACCCCGGAACATACAGGGTTAAGGAAGGAACATGGATGGATAGGTTTTAGTCAGTAAGAGTCTGTCACTCTCTTCCGCCCTGGGCGGGGAAGAGCGAGAGGCGTCATTTGATATTTCTCTCTCTCAAAAAAAAAAAGCCCAGCTTGTATTAGTATAAAAAAATATGCTATAGAAATCATAATTATTTCTAAACTACTTCAATTGTTATTATCACAATATTAATTTCTTCATCAGTGATCACGAAATCATTGTGTGTGTTGTTGTTTGCGATCGATTGTGGTAGGCACATTTCTACTAAAATACATGCTGATATAAAAGACTAGTTCTCATTATTAGGCATACTAGTAAAAGACATAAACTGTAAAGTACAATTTAATGCTCCACAGCTACAAGGAATCCCAGGCTACTCTAATTACCAGCAATTTCTCCCACAGTTTACGTACCCATCAAACTTTCAAAGAGCCGTCAATTTATGTTTAAGGTAACGGCCCCCTCACACGAGCCTGTTGGCATGACAAGCCAATTTGTTTGACGCGTTTGAAACGTTAATTGCGACTTAGACAGCCGGTGTGAAGGTAACCTTAGGATGCGTTTAATGTTACGTAATTCTGACAGCTGGTGTTTGTTTCATGGGTTCTTTGATTGATCTAAGTGTTGTCAACATTAGGCATTTTAACATTAATTGCCCCATACTTAACTTTTAGTTTCGTATTCTAACGGACTCGATGCAATGTCACGTTTTACACACATTATAGTCACTTTTTAACATTTCTTTAATATACATCCAATTAAACTGTATTCAGAAAATATTACTATGGAATATTGAGGGCTATATACGATGTTAGTAATATTCGTCTTTTTTTTTTGAGGGTGGGTAATCATCCAACGACCTCTCTAGCTCAGGGTGGAGCGGAGGAAGAGAGTGTCAGATGCTTACTGACTAAACACATCAATGTTCCTTTCTTAGCTCTTTATATTCCGGGAAAGCAATTATTACTCCTGCTAAAATAATTTATATTGGAATATCATTAATGATTAGCTTGTAATAATTTATAATTAAGTTTAAAAAAATAATCTGGTGTACATCGTAAATTCTATAATTTTTAGGACTGTATGAAATAAAAACGATTTGATTTGATTTAAAAGACACATAAAACTTTAACTTTTTCGCTTTAATAAAACCTTAAACTCTGAAAACGGGATGCAATTTATTTTAAAATAAGATCAAACATACATAACTTGACCGGCTTACTTAAAAAAGTAAAATGAGAATACATTCGTTTATTGACATAATATTTACCCTACACCGACGTCCAGATAATCTCCTAATACATAAATATCAGTCCATCCAAAACACCGCAAGCCCTACATATCCCACTAATTAACCCACCAGGTTCCACACCCTCAGACTGACAGACAATAGACTTACTCGAGAGCAAACCGAAAAGGCATCGCACGACTCTACGAGGAACCACAACAATTTCCTCTGTAGTAATTGACTGTAGGATTTGCATAAGTGGGGTGGTACTGATGCAGACCGAACCGTTCCGCCTCCCACTTTTGGTAGGCGACTAATGTTTTGAAAAACTTCGTGCGACAGTTTTATACGGCTTTGAGTAAAACAGCGTTTAGATTCTAGTGGTTGTTCGGTCAGCTGCGCATGCATGAATAAGAAATACTTAATGTACTTGTCAGTCTTTCATGTCTTGCTGTTAGTCTCACATAAAGGGATAAAGAAGAAATCTGGATGGTTTTTAGTCAGTAAGAGTCTGACACTCCCTCCCGCTCCACCCAGAGCGGAAGGGGTCATTTGATGATTGCTCACCCTCAAAAGAAAAAAGGTGTTCCGAATAAATTGGTGATCAGCTCATGTCATTAAATCCCACAAATTATCCACAGATATGTTTAAACGGTGATTTAGTTAATTACTGCATGATTCTATTCTAGAATATTTATAACAAGGGGTGACACAATGGGAGGTATTGTCGCTAAAACCGATCCTTTATAGACAACCTAATAAGGTTACTATACCCTTAGGTTAATATACCCTTAGGTATACTCGTATTCATAGAAAAGCATATGCTACAGAGCAACTTTTACGAAATCGCAAAAAAAAAACAGCTATTCTATACATTTTTGGTCACGTGACTCGTCGAAATGTACGGAACATCTGATTTTTGTTTCTCGATTTCGGAGTTGGTCCCATAGTAAAAATTGTTCAGTTTGGTGATCTGTAGCATACCCTTTCGTATGTATATACCCTTTCGGTTACAGTATCCACAGCAACAATTATTTTAATACACATTTTTGGCGCTAATTTATCGCAACATTTCTCCTTAACCACCCAGAGAAATCCCAACAAAACGTCCAACAGAGAATACCACCACAATATAATCCACGCGGGTTTATTAAAAAGCCAGATCAGTGACCAGGAGAGCAGTTCTTGGGCGACAGAAATAACAGGCCGCGATTGACGAGATACATACCATTAGGAGCTAACGAACATCTCAATTTAGCTAACCACCTGCAAGCTGGCTTTTAAATAAACCCACTTTAGACCGCGTTAGAATGCTTTTATTCAGCAATGTTGGTATTGAAATATTTTTGTTGCTTTCAATTTTTTTTCCGATATTATTATTAGTTGTGATTTTTTTTATCGGAAATGTAGAATTTTTAGTTTAAATGTGATGATGTGGATATATTAAAAAATCAATACTAAACAATTGTATAGTAACTTAACTGAGGTAAGGAACATCTCAATTTAACGAACCACTTCCAGGCTGGCTTTTAAATAAATCATTAGAATAGTTTTATTCATCAATGGAAAAACCCTGTTGCTTGCTTGTAAGAGGAGACGTTTTTTTTAAAACCACTTGAAACTTTTTGACTACATTGTTCCAATAGATATTTTGACGAATTGTATAAAAAAAATTTTTTCGTTAGAGCCCATACTTTATTTTAAAGTAATTTATTTTCAATTCTGCCACTTACAACTAAATGTAACCTGTAAACTGGACAGATACTTTATCTGGGTTCTACTTATACTTATATTATTCCCTTTCAATTGTTTTATAATTCTTATCATACCGGTCGATCCATCAGGTTAAGCTACGCTTACCAGGGTTGACCGTAGATGGGTGACCATCTTTACATAACGAGATTCCTCCAGCCTCGGAAAGCACGTTAAGCAGTTGGTCCCTGCTGTCATTTGTGCATTTTTAACAGTCGTTAAGGGTCGTCAGAAGCCTGAAAGTCTGACAGCCAGTCTTATCAAGGGGTATCATACGTATTACCCAGTTACTGACTGGATTGTGGAGATAGGCAGTCGCTCCATGTAAAATACTGGTACTCAGCTGCATCCGGTTAGACTGGAAGCCGACCCCAACAAATTTGGGAAAAGGCTAGGCAGATTTATTATTCTTATCACCGCATGCTTGGACCTATGCTGCATTTCCATACACAAATAACCAATTTATTTTTTTAAACAGTTCCGTATAAACAAATACGCTTCACGTTAGAATTGATTAGGCGGTGTGCGCGCGCCCAGCTCACTCGCTGCGCTGCTAATTAATTACTGTAACGATTATGGCACTGGGCACGTGCTCGGCCGTTATTTATGGACACCATAACGTCCTATTGAATATTGTGGGAATTCCATGGGAAATTATAAGTTCATTTGCATTCATTTGTTGGGCACACTTAGAACTCTCACTGATTCTCACTATTGAGAAAATGAAAAAACAATAATAATATCTAGATTAAGGTGGATGTAGACATGCCGAAATCTACTGTCTTGCCCTTTTTTAGTGAAGTTATGTCTGCTAGTATTTTTATCATCTGGTAATGTCGCCACATCGTCGAATGAAATAACTCATAAAATAATGATCGAATCGATCGTTTGATCTTATATTTTCGATCAATCGAACTTTTTTGTGTAGCACGGAAACACCTCTATCTGCCCGCCTAACTTTATCGAACCCTTCGGAGAAAACAGGCAGGATGGTAATGTAATCCCTGAAAGGTATGGCCTATAGTTCACCAAGATTCTGCCAGTTATGTTTAGGAGGTTTAGTCCCATGTAATTGGGGGCGAGCCTAATGCCATCAACCGAGCACAGATCCAGTCTCCGGGGTGCTCTATTAAGAAATTCCTGATGGAAAACCCAATAACACTTACACAGCCTAGCTATAGTTTTGGGACCACTAGACCAACGAAGCAGTCACATAACTACTTTTAATTATTTAATATTAATAAGTACCTCCTCTATATTTAGAATGGTCTAAGGGGCATCTGCGAGGTGGCTCCGGCCCCTCGTACGCCTATTAAAAGTCCGGGACCCCTGAGTCCTGAGAAGTGTCAAAGACTTTAAAATAATCATAATTGATAAATTACAATATACCTGTGGAAATACTGTGTTTAATAAGGAGGAATAAAGCACGAACTACTAAACTTTTCGACCTTACAACATTGCGTGTAGTTCACCAAGAAATATAAATTCCTTACAAAACCTAAGTTAACCCTAGAAAATCCAACACCCGACCCACGTCCACAATATTTAATTACAAACACCGGAGCTTTCCGTGTTAACATTAAGTTAATGTAACGAAACAATTTGTGAGACTTCTTCTTAACAAATGTTCTTCATTTGAATCAGTTAGGAAGCCATTTAACTTCGCTCGAAGTGCCCGAGGCTAAGCAGTTATTATATTGATATTATGTGAATTTTCGTATTAGTTTTTTATAGTGTTTTATTAAGTGTTGTGCATTAATATTGTTGATTGTGAAGCTAATTTGAATGTGTTGGAAAATTGAGTATTTAGTGAGGAATTTTGGCGCAATATTGGTGGTCTTATATATTGTGCGTATTTTAATAAATTTTCTTAACATTTATTGTTTTTATTTCTTAAAAGGATGTAACCTTTAACCGTCCCAGTCGGATTAATACGACAAATGTTTTCGTACCCGTGCCGCCTGAGTCGAGTTTATACGACTGAGAATCCATGTTCGGTTGTCATTTTTTATGTGATTGGAAGACCCTGTTTGTCTTAAATAAAGATTTTTTGTTATGTTTAGGGTGCTGGGGGCATGGCATTTGATATAAAACCAAACGGTTAATAGGTTAAGGAAATATCATACTGATGATCTTATTTTTTTTAATTAGCCAGTCACTCTTGATGATACCTTTTTATACTGTCGTTCTAGTAAACTAGCTCACACAAGTAAAACACGCATCTGTCATGAGCTGAACAAGTCTCCAATTAACCCCAACCTTTACCTAATTTGTACACACTGACTTATAACTCCAATACACTTAATTTTAGTCTGAGTTGAGTCAAACTATCTGCTCGTAACATTGATACAGTGCGCCATTCGAGCTGCAATCGCACGCATTAGTGCGACTACGGAGCCATCAGTCTTGTTCTTAGACATTTAGCAAGTGTTTACTATTGAGATTGAGTACGAAGAGTTGTAGAGCGCTGTAATTTTATTGTAGAACACACTGTAGTCTTCTTATTTTCGTGTGGTTAGTGACTAATCACTCAGACATGCTGCTCAAACTAAAACTTGAAAAATCACTTACAGAATACGTTCAATTTCGCAAATTCTAAATAAAATAAAATAAAACTCTTAAGCATATAAAAATAGCACCCAGTATCAACGAATATTTCATTTTGTATTTTCAACTAAAGACGTACCTATTTTATATACTCATTTGTTCAGACTCACGATACTAATTAAGAACAGATCTTAAATACAACCTTAAACTAAAAAGTATATGTATTATGTACAAGTGGTAAAAAAGAGGAAAATTCATCCCCATCGCTGTCAGTGGGAAATGGCAATCCAAATATTTTTGTTGAATGATTGGCCACAAGACTTGAAATGCAATAAAAAAAATTAGATGCAAAAAGATGAAATGAAAAAATTGATGATTATGATTAGTCAAAAAAAATATCAGTCTTGTTCCATTTTAACAAATGTCTTTTTATTCGATACCCTCATGAAATAAGAGATTACGCATTTTGCTTCTCTATAGCTTGTCTTATTCATACTACATAGTTTTGTCCTATCGTCAGTACACGTGTACTAGATGTGAGGGAATCAGTAATTGATTGAGTATGTATCAATTACCTAAGTGTTTGTATTTATCAGCGAACGCGACGAAAGTTGAAGATGAATGTAAGTAATACAAGCTTGCGCACGCGTCGAAAGTCAATGGATTTTGTGCAACTGCTTTAATTATTTATGAAATCTACTGGATTCAGGTTGTAAGCATTTCTTTAGCTTTATAAAGAAATGGCTTCTCATACACAAAAAAAAACAAAAGAGATGAGATTTTGTTTTGGTACAGAGGCCAGCATATTAAGTTCCCTAATCGGTCAAACTTTTTTGATAGCTTTTCTACTTTATTACAAAAGCCTAAGGTTCATTTTTAATTGGTAAAATTTGACAGTTTGGGATAACTTGATGTGCTGGCTGTACATATATAATATCACGCCCTGTTTCACCGAAGGGATGGGTAGAGGTGTGACCTTTTGTACTTTAAATATGCTGATCGCGTTCAGTTTCATTGGTGAATTATTAGAATTGGGTATTTGAAAGGGTAGTGTACGCGATTTGTATGAAATATAACATTGTGACGTCATCAATTTTTAGAATGAAATGGAATACTTATTAGCAGTTAATGCAATTTAACAATTATATCTTCGCATTATATTTAACTAACTTCCACCCGTGGCTTCGCCCGCATAATATGTTAACAAATTATACACATAAACCTTCCTCTTGAATCACTCTATCTATTAAATAATACTGCATTAAAATCCGTTGTGTAGTTTTAAAGATCTAAGTATATGTACATACAGACATTAGGGCACGGGAAGCGACTTTGCTTTATACTATGTAGTGATTACTGTACGGTGATGGAAGTTTTTATGATGAGCACGCTTTCTTCCATGTTATTTCATATTTTATTTTGACCGATTCAAATAGTCAATTGTATTCCAATAAACTTCCCTTTACAATCAACAAAACAAAACACAAACCATAGACATTTTATTCAACTCCAACACAAAATAACTCAGGTCCAGTTCCACCATTATAACCAACCGTACACAAATACATCATAAACAACAATTTTCGCATACATATCGTAGTTCACAGCCACGTAACGGTGGGGAATGCATTATTAAAACGTAATGTATACAAACGTTCGCGGCAAGCTCTGATGTTTATCTAATGGTTCTGGAATTCTACTCGAAGCATATCTTGTGACGACTCAGATGTACCAATGTCTTGAGTATTGTATGTTGTATGAGATTTTCTTGGTTTTCTTCAGTATCTAACTCGTCCTCACTGTAAGGATTGTTTGGGATTTTGAATAAAGCTAATTCTTATTTGTGCAGTTTCGGAACATTACCAAAATTTTCAGACTATAAAATACTTAAAAAAAACGTTTTTTTTTTTAAGACGTATTTTGGTCTTGTATCATTATAATTCTATGAGTAGTCTTGACATAAGTCTTGTTGTGTGTCTTATTATTAAATACTAACCCATAGTTGATAAGTAATATACTAACCAATGGGCCTATGTTGTCAACAAAAATAAATAAATTATATTTTTTTAATATAAGATTGATAAACACTTTGGAATATGCTTTCTTATAGTATTTCCAATTGTGAAGACACAATTATGGCATCGTATTTGGAGAGTAAAAAGTACGCGAAAAAAGGATAAAAATAATCCTGAAGTTCCCTGTCCGAGTTTCTAACTCCAACTAAACAGACAGCTGTGCTGCTGGGGAGTTTGTTGCGCCACTTCTTCTTCCCAGCTAAAGCACTAGGAAGTGGTGAAGGGTGGGCGTTTTTGGGGGACTGTCTTATGTAACTTTGACCTTCAAAAAGTGCTGATCTTGAGCCTAATTTGAATAAATGACTTTTGATTTTTTTTTATTTTGATTTTGATTTAAATAAACATCAATCAGAACCGCGCTAATTGGGTATTTGAAAGGGTAGTCAATAACGTTACTTTTATGAAATGTCAAAACGCGGAATTTGTACGTTATTTGTATGAAATATAACAATGTCGTCACAGATTTTTAGAATCAAATGGAACACTTATTAGCATTAAATGCAATTTTACAATTTATATCTCCGCACAATATTTAATTTCTGTACGGTGATAAAAGTTTTTAAGACGAGCGCTCTTTTATTTATGTGATTCATATTTTATTTTTGACCATTTCAAATAGGCAATAATAGCCCGACCACTTAACTGAGACCATTCGTAACGTATAGTAGACTCTAGCGACAAAAAACACAATTAAAACAATCGCCAATCGTACGGTGTGAGACAAGGCTTGCCATATAACTTATCAATATTCTAATCCATCCTCCACTGAAAACCTTTCGAGATACTTTAGAAAGTGTAAATCCCTTACGTTGAGGCGGGCCCATTAGAGACGGGAATTATTCCACAGATAACGTATCGATATAATCGGGTGGTCGCCCGCTTATTGTTTATCGATGCTTCCTGGCCGCCGGACGAGAAAGTATGGATCGATACTATCGATTAATTACGAGTACTGTTTGTCCCGTAAGTGCGCAGTGACAGCGATTTGAATTTAGAAGCTAGTGTCACAACTTTGTACTTAGATTTTTTTTGTTGTCTATTAATTACGTTATAGATTATGATGCGTAATGCTAATGCTTTAGTGAATCAAGATAAAACGTGCTATTGTTATTATGCTTGAAATTTATTACGTTTTTTGTATCGCTAAATGGCTTGCTCCAGTTTTTTCCAAGCGACATTTATGCTAGTTAAAATACCATTTTTATAATGTCGTAATTTTTCATGTCGAGAGAAAGGTTTCTCAATAGTTATGCGAGTGATAGCGAGCGCTCGTCGAGTACAATAGTCGACATAGAGTCTCAATAGAGATGTGTATCAGCGGTGTAGACCGCTCCGAATTATCGATTGTTCGTATATTACTCGTGTGTCGATGTTAGGGCAGATTCACATAGATTGATATTTTTATATTACATTCACATGTTTATATGAATAACGTGCTAAAACAAATTTTCTTTTTTACATAATTTGTAAACTATACTAATATTATAAAGCTGAAGAGTTTGTTTGTTTGGACGCGCTAATCTCTGGAAGTAATGGTCCGAATTGCAAAATTCTTGTTGTGTTAAATAGTCCATTTATCGAGGCAAGCTATAGGCTATAAAAATCACGCTACGACCAATAGGAGCCGAGCAGTGGGAGCAGCTAGTTCGCTAATAAATTCCATTTATTAATAACTAGCTTCTGCCCGCGACTTCGTACGCGGACCCTGTTGCTTATGCCAGCGACAACGGGGTCGCCATTTATGTTATTTTTTATCATTTTTCCCATTTAAGTCTTTTATCACACTGAGCTTTAGTTTTATTTCATTCCAACAACCACCAAAACATACAGTCCATTTGTCATCGTTTTCATTTTGTCAACCGCATTATTATATTCCCCACTTGTCTCTAGAGACCTAGAAGTCAATGCGTAGATACGGTTGGAACTCAAGCACAATTCTCTATCCGTGAACGTCTCCAACTCGCGAGACAATACATGACGTTCACGATCAGCGGTCAGTCGCACATCACGTGCCCCACTTGTCTCTAGAGACCTAGAAGTCGATGCGTAGATACGCTTGGAACTCAAGCGTAATTCTCTTTCCGTGAACGTCTCTGACTCGCGAGACAATACATGACGTTCACGATCAGCGGTCAGTCGCGCATCATATTCTTCACTGGTCTCTAGAGACCTAATGAATACGCTGAAAACGCAGGCGTGCTTCGCGACCCGAAGAGGTTTCCACGGAGCGAGTAGCAGCTTAATATTCTCGAACAGCATCAAGTCTCTCCTAACGCTCTTCGGTAGATTCTTGCGATCTTATGATCCTCAATCTTTTAGTTCTCTTGGAACATTGGGAAAGATTTGACCTCTTTCTAGGCATGGTCATAGTTTCATTGTGAAGATACCTGATCAATAAAAATCTAAATTAAAATGACTGCTCCCCTGCGTTACCGGGTAGGCTACCGTGTCACGAAGATAAATGGAAAAGGAAATTAAACACTCAAACAACATAAGCCCGAAGGCATATTCATACGATAAAATAAAAAAATAAATAGGAGTTTTGGCCAGTAGTCAAATTTTCAATGATATACCATCGTCATCGAAAATCAGTCCTAAACTGTTACCGCCTTCACCGCGTGCAGGTACTCCCAGTTTATGTTATTTTATAGTTAAACAGTAAAATTAGTGATAGCTTTGATTTCCACATCAGATGTTCCTGATCTTCGATTTTTATAAGTCAACAGGAAATGCCTATCATATTGAACAACAAAGACGTCAAAGACGTAATTCCTATATGTGTTATGTTGTAGCTAGGCTCTTGGAGTTCCACAACAGGTGTTCCAGATCTTCGATTTTTATGAGTCAACAGGAAATGCCCATCAGACCGAACAACTTTTGCTAAGACGTCATTCCTATATATGTTATAGTGTAGCTAGGCTCTTGGAGTTCCACAACAGGTGTTCCAGATCTTCGATTTTTATAAGTCAACACAGAGTGCTCATCAGATTAAACAACTTGTGCTAAGACGTTATTCCTATATGTGTTATGGTGTAGCTAGGCTCTTGGAGTTCCACAACAGGTGTTCCAGATCTTCAATTTTTATAAGTCAACAGAGAGTGCTCATCAGATTGAACCACTTGTGCTAAGAACCTTATTCCTATATGTGTTATGGTGTAGCTAGGCTCTTGGACTTCCACAACAGGTGTTCCAGATCTTCAATTTTTATACGTCAACAGAGAGTGCTCATCAGGTTGAACAACTTTTGCTAAGACGTCATTCTTATATGTGTTATGGTGTAGCTAGGCTCTTGGACTTCCACAACAGGGTTTCCAGATCTTCAATTTTTATACGTCAACAGAGAGTGCTCATCAGGCTGAACAACTTTCGCTAAGACGTCATTCTTATATGTGTTATGGTGTAGCTAGGCTCTTGGAGTTCCACAACAGGTGTTCCAGATCTTCGATTTTTATAAGTCAAAAGGAAATGCCCATCAGACCGAACAACTTTTGCTAAGACGTCATTCCTATATATGTTACAGTGTAGCTGGGCTCTTGGAGTTCCACATCAGGTGTTCCAGATCTTGAAATTTATTCTCTCAGCAGAAAATGCTAATCACGTGGAACAATTTTTGCTAAGGTATCATTTTTGTATCTCTTATAGTTTAGCTGGTCTGTTGCGGTTCTGCATCAGGTGTTCAAGTTTCCAAGATAAATTATAGCCTATATGTTGCCCAGACTTAATACCTATACAACAAAAAAAAAATCATTCCAATCCGTCCAGTAGTTCCGAAGATTAGCGTGTACAAACAAACAGACAAACAGACATACAGACAAACAGACAATTTTTTTTTTTTGGATTCGTGCTCTATTACTGTTTCTAAACCCCCCTCAATCATTATTTTTTTAATATATTCAATGTACAGACACAGTTTTTTTACTGTTTTATTATATGTATAGATTTCCGATATAACTCCCATAGCCGTAAAAGAGTTATAATACATTTTATAGACGCAGTAAAATGTGGAAAAAATTATGACTTTATTTTTACTCCAAAACCTAGAAATGTACACCTCTTATAGAAAAAGAATATGACGTATTACAATGATAGCTGTTTTAGGTAAGTTTAGTAAAGTATTTATTCACTAGCTTCTGCCCGCGACTTCGTACGCGGACCCTGTTGCTTATGCCAGCGACAACGGGGTCGCCATTTATGTTATTTTTTATCATTTTTCACATTTAAATCTTTTATCACACTGAGCTTTAGTTTTATATCATTCCAACAACCACCAAAACATACAGTCCATTTGTCATCGTTTTCATTTTGGTAACCGCATTATTATATTCCCCACTTGTCTCTAGAGACCTAGAAGTCAATGCGTAGATACGGTTGGAATTCAAGCACAATTCTCTATCCGTGAACGTCTCCGACTCGCGAGACAATACATGACGTTCACGATCAGCGGTCAGTCGCACATCACGTGCCCCACTTGTCTCTAGAGACCTAGAAGTCGATGCGTAGATACGCTTGGAACTCAAGCGTAATTCTCTTTCCGTGAACGTCTCTGACTCGCGAGACAATTCATGACGTTCACGATCAGTCAGTCGCGCATCATATTCTTCACTGGTTTCTTGAGACCTAATGAATACGCTGAGAACGCAGGCGTGCTTCGCGACCCGAAGAGGTTTCCACGGAGCGAGTTGCGTCCTAATGTTCTCAAACAGCATCAAGTCTCTCCTGACGCTCTTTGGTAATTCTTGGGATCTTATGATCCTCAATCTTTTAGCTCTTTTGGAACATTGAGAAAGATTTGACCTCTTTTTAGGCATGGTCATAGTTTTATTGTGAAGATACCTGATCAATAAAAATCTAAATTAAAATGACTGCTCCCCTGCGTTACCGGGTCTTCGTGACACGGTGGCTACTGTGTCACGAAGACCCGGTAGAAGATAAATGGAAAAGGAAATTAAACACTCAAACAACAAAAGCCCGAAGGCATATGCCTTCGGGCTTTTGTTGTTTTTTCATACGATAAAATAAAAAAATAAATGGGACTTTTGGCCAGTAGAGTCAAATTTTCAATGATATACCATCGTCATCGAACACAGTAAAATAAGTGATAGCTTTGATTTCCACAATAGGTGTTCCAGATCTTTGATTTTTATAAGTCAAAAGGAAATGCCCGTCAGACCGAACAACTTTTGGTAAGACGTCATTCCTATATGTGTTATGGTGTAGCTAGGCTCTTGGAGTTCCACAACAGATGTTCCAGATCTTCAATTTTTATACGTCACAAGAGAGTGCTCATCAGGCTAAACAACTTTCGCTAAGACGTCACTCCTATATGTGTTATGGTGTAGCTAGGCTCTTGGAGTTCCACAACAGGTGTTCCAGATCTTCGATTTTTATAAGTCAACAGGAAATGCCCATCAGACCGAGCAACTTTTGCTAAGACGTCATTCCTATATGTGTTATGGTGTAGCTAGGCTCTTGGAGTTCCACAACAGTTGTTCCAAATCTTCGATTTTTATAAGTCAACAGGAAATGCCCATCAGACCGAACAACTTTTGCAAAGACGTCATTCCTATATGTGTTATGGTGTAGCTAGGCTCTTGGAGTTCCACAACAGGTGTTCCAGATCTTCGATTTTTATAAGTCAACAGGAAATACCCATCAGACCGCACAACTATAGCTAAGACGTCATTCCTATATGTGTTATGGTGTAGCTAGGCTCTTGGAGTTCCACAACAGGTGTTCCAGATCTTCGATTATTATAAGTCAACAGGAAATGCCCATCAGACCGAACAACTTTTGCAAAGTCGTCATTCCTATATGTGTTATGGTATAGCTAGGCTCTTGGAGTTCCACAACAGGTGTTCCAGATCTTCGATTTTTATAAGTCAACAGGAAATACCCATCAGACCGCACAACTTTTGCTAAGACGTCATTCCTATATGTTTTATGGTGTAGCTAGGCTCTTGGAGTTCCACAGCAGGTGTTCCAGATCTTCGATTATTATAAGTCAACAGGAAAAGCCCATCAGACCGAACAACTTTTGCTAAGACGTCATTCCTATATGTGTTATGGTGTAGCTAGGCTCTTGGAGTTCCACAACAGGTGTTCCAGATCTTCCATTTTTATAAGTCAACAGGAAATGCCCATCAGACCGAACAACTTTTGCAAAGACGTCATTCCTGTATGTGTTATGGTGTAGCTAGGCTCTTGGAGTTCCACAACAGGTGTTCCAGATCTTCGATTTTTATAAGTCAACAGGAAATACCCATCAGACCGCACAACTTTTGCTAAGACGTCATTCGTATATGTGTTATGGTGTAGCTAGGCTCTTGGAGTTCCACAACAGGTGTTCCAGATCTTCGATTTTTATAAGTCAACAGGAAATGCCCATCAGACCGAACAACTTTTGCAAAGACGTCATTCCTATATGTGTTATGGTGTAGCTAGGCTCTTGGAGTTCCACAACAGGTGTTCCAGATCTTCGATTTTTATAAGTCAACAGGAAATACCCATCAGACCGCACAACTTTCTCTAAGACGTCATTCCTATATATGTTATAGTGGTGCTCTTGGAGTTACACATCAGGTGTTCCAGATCTTCAAATTTATTCTCTCAGCAAAAAATGCTCATCACGTGGAACAATTTTTGCTATGGTATCATTTGTGTATCTCTTATAGTTTAGCTGCTCTGTTGCGGTTCTGCATCAGGTGTTCAAGTTTCCAAGATAAATTATAGCCTATATGTTGCCTAGACTTAATACCTATACAACAAAAAAAAATCATTCCAATCCGTCCAGTAGTTCCGAAGATTAGCGTGTACAAACAAACAGACAAACAGACAAACAGACAAACAGACAAACAGATAAACAGACAAACAGACATACAGACAAACAGACAATTTTTTTTTTTTGGATTCGTGCTCTATTACTGTTTCTAAACCCCCCTCAATTATTATTTTTTTAATAAATTCAATGTACAGACACAGTTTCTTTACTGTTTTATTATATGTATAGATATATAGATATTTAATTTCCATTAATATTTAATTTATTGGGCGGTTTCTTTTGAAAGATTAGTGAGAAGAAGATAGATTGTTTTTGAAAAATACATTTTCCATTTCATTAGCATCATTAGATGCTAATAAAATGAAAAACCGGCCGGAAATTTTTCCGGCCAGAAACAATATCAAAATTTTGGCTTTCCAAATATCCAATTATCTCAATAATAATACTAAGTCAATTTCCTCTTTCTCGTTCATAAGTGTGTAAACACCCTTAACACAAACATTTCATATTGTATGTGTCGTTACAATTTCTTGCCGGTGGATTGAACGAAGCATTATACTCATATTAACTGTTTTATCTGTAATAATGTGCAATTGTATCTAGGTGGGTTACATTTTACTAAACGATCACAAGAGAAGTCATATCCATAATAGTCGAAGGTTTCTCTTTGTAGTATGTATTACAAAATGATAATACCACAGACTATAAATGTTTCTTAGACTATACAGTTAGACAAATCATTTGATCAAACCTGTCTTTTGCTGTCCTCCCCTAGCGATGCCCTAAGCCGAGGTCCGTACCTCACAGGGTGCTCTTAGCATGTAGTCGTTTAGTTTGTAAGTTTTTAAGCCCTGACTGGAGGCCTAAATTTTTGAGGCATTCACAGCCAAGCCCGGTTAAGCAGTAGACAACGTGCAGGCTGAACTGCGAGATGCCATTTACAAAAAAAAAACAGTTAGCCAATGCAAGAGTTTTCACACTAAATTATGGCTTGGCATGTAACATGACAGGTTACTGAAAAATTTCGATTTTCAGCAGTTTGATACTAAGCAAAGAGATTGTACGACACTTATTCAATTGTTTTTTGTTTTGTTCACAGTTTTCAAACGCTTTGACATCAACCACCAACCGTCCACCACACTCAACTTCGGATTTTCTAAGGTATTTTTTTATTTTTATTACTTAACTTTTTTTTTCATACTATTGACTTATGGCCGAGACCTAATGAAACAGTAATGACCTCTTTACTTGTTAATATTCATTTCAAATGGAACACCAGAAAAGAAAAAGAGCTCTCGATAATCACATGTTCTCTTTGATAATAATGTCTTGAAAGATTCAAACGAATGCTGTTCCTGGTAATATACCACAAGATACCGACACACGCAAAACCAAAGCCTGCCATAACCCCTAACTTAATTAATTAAAACCTTCCAAACTTTGTTTCCCACGCCACGTAATTTCACATTTACAAATTCTCAGTTCTTTTCAAAGTACCCAGTCTCTCCATCTTCTTTACTCTTATAGAGTTGTTTCAAGTGGGAAAGGGACACAAAATACATTTGAATCATTGCGTAAGGCCGTATTAGTGGGGTGTGGTCAGTGGCAACCACTCATTATGTTTAATTCTGGGGGTTTTAATAATAAGTTGGAAGCTATTTTTCATATTAGTCGGTACGTATTATAAACCTTTTTATTGGTGTGTACACTCATATGTTTGGTAAGGTCAGATGTACTATTAATAATTGTTAACCTACTTACGTAAGCGAAATGTGGGTTCATTTGACACATGTTTCGATAACATTCGATACATATGTATGATAATTATGGCCCCAAGTGACCTCTCTAAATTAACTGCAACAGCTGACGTATTTATTGGACATACTAAGTCATGTCAAAACTGCTTTCCTACGAGCTTAGGTGAGTTACAAGTGGTTTCTGCCATAGATAGCTATGTATTAAAAATCTTTGCTACTTCTACCGTAGATCCTGAAAAAAACGAAGTGAGTCAATCGCGTTGTTAACTTACACTAAACTCGCCACTCGCCTTATTTAAAAGGGGGTCTATGTAGCCATTTTCAGTAATTTTCATGAAACACGCACTCGACAAACTGTGTCCATAATATTTACTACCATTTGATATTTCTTCAATATTACTGAATAATTAATTTATCATAATAATCTTGCTCCAAATAAAACAAAAGCTAATCGCACAAAAAATTATGTGACAAGCTCGCAAAAAGAGCTTAATGCGCGATATTGGCATAATGTGCTATATTGGTTTAACCTTTTGACCGCCACGTCAAAAATGAAAAAGCGTGCCCTCAGCGCCAAGCTCCGAATTCATCCTTTAATACCTACAAAATAGTAGTGAGGTCGAAATTATTATTATTATTTATTTACGTTTAAAATTCTGTCACCCAGTCGCGACCGTGGCGTGCTGGGCACATTTTGGTTTGTCGTCTATACACGACTGTGGCGGTCAAAAGGTTAATGCTTGATATTGGCATAACGCGCTATATTGGCTTAATGCTTGATATTGGCATAGTGCGCGATATTGGCATTTTGCTCGATATTGGCATAATGCGCGATATTGGAGTAACATGTGATATTGGTATTACTCGCGGTCGCGGCTCGATTGTCCAAGATTGAATTTATGCAATTCATAACTCACGTGTATCGCAGTTTAAACGGCAATGTAAATTAGAACGGTGAACACAATATGGTATGTTTTCATATTGATATAGGTATTGTTAACAAATGAGATCAACCTATTAATAGGACTGGGTTAAATGCCATGAATGTTTATCTATGAAGTGTTTTAAGTGCTCTTTAGCAAGATAATGGTAAAGTTTACGTAGCTTATTTCCAGCCTACGGAAAATCAGCGCTGTGCTGTGGGTATACCCATGATTTTCCGTGCTGTACATGCTGAGTGGAAGCCTTCTTTTCACAATCATGACGTGGAGTTATTAGACTATACCTGTCTTGTGCTCATGATTAATGTTGATCTATTTTGGATCGAAATTCCTTATCGCGCCTTGCGAAAGGGGGCTAGATGGAATTAAGACCAAAAGTTGTTACGACACTTTGTTTGGAGTAAAATATGATGTTCTTTTTAATCAATATTTTTTGACTGGTTAATTTTAGATCAGATTTTTTTTATTATTATAACTTAAAAGAAATAAAATTTTATTACAATTCCTTCACTAATTAATCGAAAGGAAATTAATCGCGGCAGATGCGAATAAAAAAATTACGTTGAAATTCGTAAATCAATTAAATAATTACACATACCTAATATAACCGTTAAATGGTTGTTTTCCGTGATAATATTGATTATCTCATGAATATTGAACAATTTAATTCAATGTTATTTTGACGCCAAATAAACTTTAGGATTGTTATGCTTTTTATTGAGAAAGATTCAGAGTGACTAGCTTATATTATAAATATGCATAAGATGGGTAAAACAATAGAATTGGTAGTAAACGCTTGGCAGTCCGTACATTCGCCAGCACATCAAATTACCACAAACTGTCATATTTTTCCAATCGATGTTGAACTTAACTTTCAACGTTTTAAGGTTTGAAATAATTTGGAGAAATTTTGGTATAACTTGATGCGCTGACGACCGTACATTATTATAGAATACTTTAATTAAACATGACCCCTTTGCTTCGAATTTCCAGGATCCAAAGGATTACCCTCTGAGTACCTATAGGAAAAACCGACACAAAAAAGATGTACAGAGGCCAGCACATCAAGTTACCACAATCTGTCAAATTTCTTTGATAGTATTTCAACTTTATTGCAAAGACATAAGGTTCATTTTTAATTGAGAACATTTGACAGTTAGGGATAGCTTGATGTGCTGGCGTCTGTACATAAGTAGGTACATATATATTCCGACATAAGTAGTTGTTTAAAAAAAATATCTGTAATATTCAAAGGAGTTAGCGCGTAATCTAATTACATGGATAATTAATTCACATCTTTAACAAAAGTTAGCTTCGTATGGATAAGAATGGCCAAAAAACACCGTTACTCTTTTAAAATGTGTTCGAATATTTTGTATTTATTAATCACATAAATAAAACGTGATGACGATACACCTAGAATAAAATGACTTTACCACAAAAAGCGAAAATAAAAGAGAAAATAAATAAATGGCAGGTAAATTAATTATGTAATAGATACATGGTGCTCACATATTTACAAAAATTGACAAAATAGACGACTATTCTAAAATTTCAACAAGTGTTATCAAATATGTTAGAAAGTATTTCAACTGTTTTTCACTTTCTCAGGCACTAAACGGGTTCCTGATGATGATGACACAAAACGGCAAATTACTTTATATATCGGACAACGCGGCGGAATACCTGGGACACTCTATGGTGAGCTTTTTTTATTTTATTGCATGGTTATTTTTTAATTTATATTCCCACTCTCATACAAAGCGATTCCATCAATGTAGCCCGCGAAATTCAAAATCTTAATGTTCTTTTTCTGAATAAATTTTAAATTTCGCGGGCTTTCTTAGATCTTAGACACATAATGCTTAAGTAAAGCTTGACAAATTGAGAACTTAAATTTTTTTAAATTTAGAAACTGTTTGTTTGGCTGGCTACCTGTCCTTCTGACAAGAGTGAAGAAGCGGAGAAGAGCGTGTTATATTTGCGGTAAAACTTTAATAATTATTAGGAATTCATTGAGTCATTTTATATTTTTTATTCTGATAGACGCATGTCAGCCCGCTGAGCTGACTTTTAAATATACTTCATAAATTAAATGTCCGTTTCGTATATTTGCCATCTATATAGACCCGATTTTTGCATTTTGGAATTGCTCAGTAGCGGCCCGGAGTCTGGATTTGTGCCCGATTGATGGCGATAGGCTCGCCCCCTATTACATGGGACTTAAACATAACTGGCGAAATAAGGGTAAACTATATGTACAGAGGCCAGCACATCAAGTTACCACAATCTGTCAAATTTCTTTGATAGTATTTCAACTTTATTGCAAAGACATAAGGTTAATTTTTAATTGAGAAAATTTGACAGTTAGGGATATCTTGATGTGCTGGCGTCTGTACACTTCGGGCTAGCCCTACGATTATAGGGGTAATGTTGTTTTTAGAATAGAGCCGCGGAGGGTAAATGCTAATACTATGTCACCAATTATATTATGTTGACCTAATACTAGACTTCCACACTGAAGTCAAAGTCAAATCATTTATTTCAAATAGGTACAAGAAAGGCACTTTTGAACGTCAAAATGAACAAGAAATAGAATTGATTCTAGTTCCAAAAAGTAGGTGAAACGTAATAAACAGCTTTATAATCTAACACTCCATATTAATTTAATAATAAAATGTACCTAAAACTAGCCACTTAGGATTATCGATCACGATAAATGTCAGATTCTGACAACATTTTTGCTAACCTTTAAATGCAAAATCTTTTTAAGTTTTAATTAGCCATATCTAATCTACTGTCAATTATTTACAATAATGATTTGGCTAGCACTTTTGCAGCTACTTAAATGTCATAGGGTAAAACTTCTTTACAAAAAAAACAACCGACTTTCAAAGAAACACTACAAAGTGAAAAATTATTTTAATTTCGGCAATTGGTTGGTTGGTTTTGTCTATGGTTTCGTAGTTTTGTTTTTCTTTTGTTTATGGTTTTCGACTTCCATAATTAAAGTTATTTATTACTTTGTAGTGACCTTTGAAAATTCTTCTTTCATTGGTCACTTTTTGGTCACAATTGTCAAAAAAAGTCTCAAAGATCCTTATTGTTATTGTAAACTAGAAACAAATCCAGACTCCAAGAAAAAACTGAGAATGTCCCACTGTTAGTAGAATCATTTAGACCAACTTGAGGATCTAGCCTAGGACTCCATGCCGACGACTACTTTTTTTTTATTCCGCAGTGGAAAATCCTTATAGATGTCTTCACCCTGGTGCAGGCGGAGGGGTCTGTCAGAGTCATACTGACTAAAAACCACGCCGGTGTTCCCTTCCCACACGGAACTTGTGAGCCTTCTAAACCAATGTCCGTCAAAAATAAAAATAAAATCAATTTACAACAAAAAGCTATTACCATTATCCTAGAAGATCTTCAGACATGACATTTAAAGCCTAGCAAAATAACTGGAGAGGCCAATACTTTAAATTTTTGTAACAAAGCACACCGGTGGGTCTTGATACAAATGGTACCGTCTGACCCCAAATAGTTCCTCGTTAGCCTGCGCCGGCGCACATGAATTAATCACTATGTTTTATTGTTAGCCGCGCCCGGTATACAGGTTGATTGGTTTCAAAGAAGTATGTTTGTTGGAGTTATGAACTGCAATAGCTCAAACGAGAGGTTCTACTTTTGAAACGCATTATAGCATCACCATGTTTTTTGTCGGGGTTAAAATAAATATTGGTATTCCTGAAAGCTGAAAAACAAAATATCCTGCGGGTACTTACATTACAGCTCTCCATCTAGGCACAACTGCGTAGATAACAACTCTGTAATTAAAATATGAAAATAAAAAAACCATTAGCACCCCTGTAGATTAATTTTGAGTAATAGCACAGTTACGTATTATGTGTGTGTACTATAATGTACACTTCTACGTAACCCTTCAGGGATTATAAGTGTGATGTTACCCTACAATATAGAAGGTTATTGTTAATTGTCATTTTACATTTTAGTAATTAAAATTACTGCACTTTCTCCTACAATTAACATCAACCTGTATTCCAACCATTTTGGCGGTCGCTCCGTGTGAAAACTAGCTACCACACATGTATACCTAATGATTGCCAGTCAATATGTCCAAATTGTGATTAATAGGATGTCGGCACACTATCAAAACGAATCATAGCTTATCTTGCGATTCATATTTTTTCGCTCAAATGCATCTGTGGCTCTGTTTTGACCACTCAGGTGCTTGTCAGATGTCGTTACGGATTAAATGTCAAATAAATATAGCACAGCATGTTTTTAAAAGTTTTGTAGGGCGTTGCCTCGGCCACTTAAACTCTTTTTCTTTTTGTCCTGTATTGTATAGGTACATCTTTTGTTGGAGATCCTTAACACGTTGAACGCCAACGCGGTCACTGTGTGTCCGACAAACAATAGTTTTTCTATTGTGTCTGCTGCGTGGCAGTCAATGACTTAATAAATAAATAGCTAAATAAACCAACCAATTTGTTCTGTGAAAATCCCACCGTGAAAACATAGGTGAAGTGACATATGGTATAGTGTCAATATGACAGATCACTTCACGTAAGTTTTCACGTTGAGGTTTTTACAGAATAGTCCGGATATTTTGACATAATTATCTGCCTAGCCTTTTCCTAATTATGTTGGAGTCGGCTTCCAGTCTAACCGCATGCAGCTGAATACCGGCTTTATTGACAGTCTCTTCTAAAAGCTCGATGTGTCATATTTGCTATAATATCCGGGTAGTTATTGTTGTGATTCACTTTTGTATTTGGATCGGTTCTGTTTTTGAATTTACTGATCGTAGATGTTGGCGTCATTGTGACGTATGTTGAGGTAGATCTTGAAATAGATAAGAAGCTTTCTGACTTAATGGAGTATGAATCAGTGCATGTTATGATGACGTCATTGGATTACGGATTACCTAGTGCATTTATTTTGCCCTTGGGATTGATACTGGGTTAAACCAAGTTAAGATCTGATAAAATTCTATTGATAAGCGTGGAACATTGTCCTTAATAATAGATTAACTAACATAAGCCCGCGGTTTTGTCTGCATGAAGTTTGGAAATCCTCCCAAGGGATACTAATAGGTTAATTAAGACGTTAGACGCCAACGCTGTCACCGGTGACCGTGAACAAAAGTTTTTCTATTGTGTCCACTGCGTGGCATTCAATGACTTAAAAAAAAATAAGTATAGATAGCCTGGCTTGACTGCCTCGTTGGTCGAGTGTTCGCACGCGCTACTACTGAGCGCGAGGTCTTGGGTTTGATTCCCAGGTCGGACAAAGTGCTATTAGGCTTTTTCCATCAGGAATTTTTCAGTAACAATCCGGAGTCTGTTCTTCTGTCTGTGTCAGTGTCTTGAAAGGTGGGTTTACTAACCATGGTTACAATTTTGCCTATCCTTATGGGGAAATCTTCAACGAAATGGATCATATCTTAACGTACAATTCCCTACGACAGTGTTGACCGCTACATGGCGGTCGTAGTGACGACATTTAAATTAGAATTCTTCTTCTTTTTCGTGTGGTTAGTAACTAACCTGGTGTTAACCAGAGTTTTAATGCTGCCCATGGGCCTCTGACTTAGCATCGCATGCTGTTGAAAAATACCTCTCGGGCATGCCGGTTTCCTCACGATGTTTTCCTTCACCGATTTAAGCAAGTGATAATTATACAATAATTAATTAATTAATTAGAATTAATTTCACGAGTGGTGACAGATATCCAGTTAAATAACAAGTGAAAGCAGCCGGATATAAAGAACGAGAACAAAATTGCAAAATATTAATTTAACTATGTCTCATGATCAATAAAAATATATCATAATATCACCCACGTGCCTCGCGGGCGATACTAAATACAGTATCAATTATTTTTCTAAACTTTTGACACTCAATTACTCTATGATTTATGGTATCAAGTTAAAAAAGAACTATCTAAGACCTTGTCAATTCAAGGAAGTTATTATTAACAGTTTTCAAACTAACTTTCAACTTAAATTGGCCGTACATTCAAATCACAACAGAACTGTCATTCTTTGACAGTAAATTGTTGAATTATGCCAATTTCATAAACAAAATTTCCCTGCAAGTACAGAGGCCAGCACATAAAGTTACCCAAATCGGTCAAATTTCTTTGTTAGTTTTTCAACTTTATTACAAAACAGTAAGGTTCATTTTCAAATAGGAAACGACAGTTTAGGATAGCTTAATGTGTTGACATCTATATAAATTGTTACTATTATTTACATAATATGTTAGTCTCAAAGGACTCATTAGTTCAATGGACCTCTTTTGAGTGGCAAATCAACAAATTATTCCTCCCGCTCTGGGTGGAGCGGAAGGGAGTGTCAGACTTTTACTGACTAAAACCCATCCTTGTTCCTTCCTTAGCCCTTTATGTTCCGGGGTAGCGGTAACCCTTACGGACAATCCCGCTTGCCCGGCTTAATTGACCTCCAATAAAGTTTTAACAAAATGATTCCTATATAGATACATAGTCAAAGCTAATAAAGACTAAACAGTATCCGGTATTAGAAAATTCAAGATAATCCTTTGTCCATCTTTCGACTATAACTCATCCATCGACAGTGTTCCCACGATACAGTTCTTATAAGCCAGTAATGTAGCGATCGATACGACTATTATTATCTCGACTAAACATCAAAATTATACCTTAATTTTTTCAAGATAAGAACCAGTTTTGAACGAAATCGAACCAACCTCCGAGCAATATTTTATTGTTATTCCGCAATTAAGATTAATGATAAGACTTAGACGTAGTAAGTACTTAATCTAGTTTTGAAAAAACTTAAGTATGAGCTTGATTGAAGCGGGAGGATTCTGTAGTATTTATTTTGTTACATCTTACATACCTACCACAGTACAATCTAAATATATTTCAAAAACAGTAATTAGGTAACTCTAATTGAAAGCTATAGAGAGAGCAATAATTTACTTTCACCAAACGAACAACTAAAAGTTGTGTTTCAAATACTTAGTAAGCCAATCTGCCTAGCCTTTTCTCAACTATGTTGGGGTCGGCTGCCAGTCTAACTGGATGCCGCTGCATACCAGTATTTTACATAGAGTGACTACCTATCTGACCTCCACAACCCAGTAACTGGGTAATACCTTTGGTAAGACTGGCTGTCACATTTTCAGGCTTCTGACAACCCGTAACGACTGCCAAAGATGCACAAATGACAGCCGGGCTCAACGGCTTAACGTGCTTTCCGAGGCACGGAGGAGTCCCGGTATGCAAATATGGTCACCGATCCACGGCCAGCCCGGCAAGCGTAGCTTAAACTGATGAATCGACCTGTGCGGCTGTCATTACTCACGCGCTCCTCAAACTTACCTATTTAATTTTATGATGTCTAAGAAATTAATAGAATATCATCATCATCGTGATTTATCTGCCCTCGTCTCACGTTACTTTGGGCGCCTTTTTTTCTGGAAATGACCACATAATGTTCCTGTACTGCTAGGACACATGCCTCCTCTCTAAGGGAGGGAGGGAGTGGACCATAGTCCACTACGCGTGCCCAGTGCGAGTTGGCGGATGTCGTCGAATTTTTGGTTCTAGGACATGCCGGATTCGTATAGATGTTTTCTTTCACCGTTTTGAGAGCAGTGGTGTAGAAACTAAGCGCTTATTACACCAATGAAACTGAACACGATCAGTACATTTAAGCCGCGTTAAACCACCTGTGTCTGTGCTGATTGCAACCAGTTTCATTGGTGAAATTGGCCTTTAGTAATAGTTTTTTTTTTTTAACTTATAAATAATTTTATTTTAATATATGGTCTGAATAAATAAATGGCTTATAATATTAAATCTCGCCATTGTAAAGACCGTAAATCTTAGTCTTTATTAAAGGTTCACCTTATACTTTACGGAACTCTATAAAACAATGCTGATATCGTAAATACGCCTATGAGATCAAATTGATGCGTAGGAGTGTCCTAACAGTACTCGTATTGTTTATAATTTATTATAAAATGTCAAACAAAGCGTTTGTTATCTTTCTACACTTCGATAAGGCTGCGTTTTCACTAGATATACCGATGATTTATGCGAATGGTTGCGATCAATCAATTCGATTTCGATTATTCGATTTAAATAACAGAGGGTGGGTGGTGGGTCACTCAAATTATGCCGCTTCTGTTTCATGTGTCCCTTACTTGGGAAAGACAATGAAACATATTGAAAAAGTACAAAACCAGTAGGACTGCAGTTGCAACTCAATAGCATACATCGATTTTTTTTCTAATATTTCGGTACAATATACACTAATTTAATCTGTCTCGCGCTATTAATCTTTTGTAATTAATTTTGTTTTTCCATTTTTGAAACTCTTCAAAGAGGTAAGATTAAATTCTACACTATTAATTACTACTTTTTCGTTTACCCTAATAATATGCGCAAATCTATGCGCTTATCCTAACACTGTTTCATCATTAAAAAACCCTAATAATTCTTAATTCAAACTAACTCCAAACTCGCTTGAAAGATCGAATTCAGCCAGAATTATTTTACAACCAGCCAGCTACGACCTTTACTACACCTAGTTTCCGATGCTTCAAAGAGGTACGTTGCAGTGCAGTGAAAACGCACCTTTATTCTTCCATTAAGTTAGGGCTTATTACCATTATCAGATCATTTCGACTTTAATTGGGTACCAATGAATAGTTTTTATTACTCGTTCCTATATTGCAATGAACAGATAACCTTTAGTAATGATTGAGTATTGAATGTCAAATTCAAAATTATGTTCCCTTTGTCCATTTTACAAGCTACTTTTATGAACATATTTCATTATCACGGTGGTCAGCTGTTTCGTATTTTGTTTGAAGAGAAAAGAGAATTTACCAAATATATTTACTTCACCTTCATAATACACGTGGTTTTACGCAATAGATTAGATACAGTCGCCAGCACATCAATTTACTACACACTGTCAAATTTTCTCAATCGATTTTGAACTTAAAAGCCAACCTTTTAAGATTTAAAATCATTTGGAGAAATTTGACAGTTTCGTGTAAGTTTATGTACTGACGACCGTACATACCCGCTACTACTATTGCCAATAATAGATGAAAAACGCGTCGCTATTCTTCAAACGTACAACATCACAGCGTATCATGGTAAACTAAAGACCTGGGGCCCGATTCTGTAAAATAACCAACTTGTCAATAGTGTGTTGACCGTCGGTAGTGTGTAAGTAGTGCCTCAATAGACTAATCATTGACATTTGGTATTCTACAAAATATTTATGGTAATTTTTACCTAACCTAACATAATGTCTGTAGTGTGTTCGTAGAGTGTCAATGTCGTGCTGCTTAACTCAAAGTAACAAAATTGGGCCCCAGGATTATACTCCCACAAACCAGGGAAGCAGTGATGAGCAGTGGTGAGTATTTCTCAACAGCATGTGATGCTAAGTCAGAGGCCCATGGGCAGCATTAAAACTCTGACACCAGGTTAGTCACTAACCACACGAAGAAGAAGAAGTGATGGCCCAGTGGGATGGCCCTGACTTACGTGTACGCAAGGCTGGCAATTTACTTTGTGTATTTAATTTCATCACCACTGCTCTCAAAACGGTGAAGAAAAACATTGCGAGGAAACTGGTATGTCCCAGAACCAAAAATTCTTGACTTGACATTACCAACCCGCACGGGGCCGATGCCTGTGGATCAAGGCCCACTCCATCTCACAGACAGGACGTGTACGTGGCTTATTAATAACAGCCACACAGTTCGTTCCATCAGGTTAAGCTACGCTTGCCGAGGTTGGTTCGTGGATGGGTGACCATCTTTACATACTGAGACTCCTCCGTGTCTCGAAAAGCACGTTTGGCGTGTGATCCCGGCTGTCATTCGAAAGTCTGACACTCAGTCTTACCACGGGGTATCATATTACCCAGTTACTGGGTTGTGGAAGTCAGATAGGCAGTCGCTCCATGCAAAATATAGGTATTCAGCTGCATCCGGTTAGGCTGGAAGCCGACTCCTACATAGTTCGGCAAAGGCTAGGCAGATTTTTCCTTCTCACAGACTGAAGGCCTATATCTCAGCAGTGGGAACATTAGACGCTGATTATGCCAGTCATGGGTGGAACAAGGCATCAATGACAATGATGATGGCATGGCATTCAGTACCAGACATAATTGAACGTTTAATTTCTACATAACCCAATAACTGGTCATCTAAATTGAGGACCACACAGAAATTCTCCAATCAAGTACTTAAATAATATTGCGCACAAAATAGTTAAATAGTTTCTGCAAATTGTATAAACCTCCATAATTGATGTACAACTTAACTAACCGTAAGATCGGAGATTACTGTTGTCTTAGGAGAGGAGACAATATAATTATCTGTGTACAATTATTCGAGCCTGAATTAATGACTTTAATTACATTATTTATGATGTCCGCTCTAGCAGGAATGTAGGTTTTTGTTTTTCACGTTGTGTTTCTTAAATTGTTTGATGGCAGATGTTTCTACATACAAGAACGTGCTAAAAGAGAAATAATAAAAAAACGGAAATTAAAGCATAAATTCGAAAATCATGGTTTACAAAATGCTATATAGATTCTCTCACAAACAATGTCTATAGGTACGTAAACGATCATTTAAATTAATATTTTAATTTTACTATAGGAAAATTAATTAAAAATAAATTCAGTAACAGTCAAATGGGGACAAAAAAGGGGTTTATCTGAAGACAAAGCTTAATGGGAAAACTTGGCAGAGGGCTTGTCCGAGAATCAAAGGGGATTTTGAATAAGTTCAGTTTTTTTGTTCATGTCCAAACCTTCTTCGTTAAAAAATTATGTTTTTAATTGTCTTAATACTCAAGATGACGACTAAGCGTTCCTGCACACGATGCCGTCACCGCGCCGTCGCCGCACAATTACACTGTAGATACGAGTCGCGCAAAGCCCGCCACCGCGCCGCCGCCGCGCCGCCACCGCGCGATTTCCCCTCCCTGTCTGTTTGATTCATTCCATTACGTGTGCACGTTCGTACGCGGCCCGTAATGGAATGAATCAAACAGACAGAGAGGGGCACAACACGCGCGGTGGCGGCGCGGCGGCGGCGCGGTGGCGGGCTTTGCGCGACTCGTATCTACAGTGTAATTGTGCGGCGTCGGCGCGGCGACGGCGCGGTGACGGCATCGTGTGCAGGAACGCTAGAGAAGTATGGAAGAAAAAGACATGTTGCGTCGACCCCAATTAAATTGGGATACGGGCAGGAGAATGATGATGATGTTTTTTAACCGACTTCTAAAAAAGGAGGAGGTTCTCAATTCGACTGTATATATATATATATATATTTTTTTATGTTTGTTCGCACATAACTCCGTTGCTTGCCAACCGATTTGAAAAATTCTTTTTTTGTTGGAAAGGGTATACTTCCCAAATGGTCCCATAAAAATCGAAATCGGATAAGCGGTTTTTGAAAAATCTACAAAAATCTAAAAAAATTCCTACTTAATATAATTATGTGGACGATGTTCTAATAAGTTCCTGTCACAGTAATTTACATACCAGGTTGTGGTATTAAAATTTTTTGTGGAGGTACCACAACTAAAAAGTGAAAGTATATAAAAACTTTTTTACAAAAAATAAAACCGACTTCCAAAAAAAACACTACAAAGTGAAAAATAATTTTGATTTCGGAAGTCGGTGTCTTCGGTTTTGTATTTTCATTTTTTGCCACCGACTTCCGAAATCAAAATTATTTTTCACTTTGTAGTGTTTTTTTTGGAAGTCGGTTTTATTTTTTGTAAAAAAGTTTTTATATACTATCATCAGTAATTTATTGACACAGAAACTTAACTCTTAAGTCTCACGTCTTTCTCTTTACGCATAAATCGAGCCTTACTGACTCATCTTATTGCCGCCAAACCAAAGGGGCGTCAACCAGCATATCAAAGAATCCTCACCAATGAAATAAGCTCTTCCACACAACATAATCCCATCTTCCCGTCAACACACTAACCGCACACGTAGACCAAACCTTACCATAAACAATAGAAGAACGCACAATTCAATATGCAAAACAATGTAATGATAATGCTTTAGACAATGCACTGTCGCTAACCACTATATCGATTTATTGATGTTCAATATTAAATACTTGAGCAAGAAAAGTAACCAGTATCCCTTGACCTCCCGCACCGAACCTCCTAACCCCTTTTACTTCTAAACGCTTAAAGAAATCAAGAGGCAGGGAAGGTCTTGTGAAAACGGTTATCCAAGTAAGGAATGGGCTGCACCGCGCCTAAGCCTTAGGCAATCCGGTATTTATCATTGCTATTGTGTGTATGCGCCCTTTGTGGTTTTGAAGCACTGAAATGACTTCACACTACGTGCGATGATATGTCGTTAATGTCAATTGCTATCGTAGATTTAAATGTTACTAGGCAAAGTTCGTCGGTCAATATTTTGATTGATTTATGAATGAAGTTTTAGAATTTATTATTTAAGTAGTCATTTGTTTCTTGTGTAAATGATGTTTTGTTCTGTAATTAGCTTCCTGGGCAGGTTAATTACATCCTCTGTGTTTTGGAATGTAAATCATTCAGCCAAGTAGACCTTTAGTGTGCGTCCACACTGAATGCGCGGTGACTGGAGCCTAGGCGGGCGCGGCGAGCGGGGGCGTGCGGTGGCCACACTTAAGCGCGAGCTCTTGTAGCGATTCAACGTATATCAGGTGTTGCAAACATGGACGAGGACCTGCTTTTTTTACTAGACAGTCCGATCCTGAGATGGGAGGTGTTGAACACTAGAGGTGGTGTGCACGAAATTAATAAAAACAGAGGAATATCTGGTGAATTTTTTAACTTATATGAAGAACTGAGATTATACGAGTACCCTACAAAATTCTTTGAGTATACGCGAATGCCCATGTCAACGTTTGACTACATACTAAGTAAAATAGCCCCTAAAATCGCCAAAGAAGATACTAACTTTCGCAAAAGTATTAGACCTGAGGAGAAATTGTTCATAACTCTGAGGTAAGAATAAAACAAGATTTTACTAAGTTTTGTATTTATATGTAGTTAAGTAGTAATCAAAAAAGTAGATCAAGTAAAAAGTTGTAATAATCAAATTAATAATTAGGGTAGTTGCCAGTAGAATAACCTCCATAATTTTCCAAGCACAGACGCGCATACGCCGAGCGACAAGACCGAACTGGTTTGTTACCCCCGCCATCCGCGCATTGGGTCGCTCGCTGACTAGGCCCGTAGTGCGGCCAGAACGCGCGGACAGGAGCGTTTGAAAACTACGCGCGCTGTGTCGCTCAGTCCCGTCGCACTAGGCTTCCGCCTTAGTCACTACAATATGGACGCAAAGGCGCGTTTCATATGTTTGATACTTCGCGCCCGTCGTCGCAACCGCGCCAGGCTCGCAGTGTGGACGCACACTTTGAACAACTATAAGTCACTAAAGTGCTTATTCGTCCGTTGCAACTGCTATTTCCGCTTCACTATGCATCGATTTTAATAATTGTTTACGTAAACATAATTCGATTTTGAAACTTATACCTACCTAATTTATTTCGTAGATATTCAATAGATACATCACACACAGCCCTGCCTGCCTTATACAGGCGTCATTATCATAGGTCGGAATTAGGTAGAGTTATTTATGTACTTGCATCGAAATGTTGATATTAATATGGATCTTCCCGAGATTTATAATACAATGTGTCGACGTCAAGACGCCAGCACAGTCATCAAGCTACCACATTCTGTCAAATTTCTTTGATAGATTTTCAATGTTATTTCCAAATAAATAAGGATCATTTTGAACTGGGAAAATTTGACAGTTTGGGAAAGCTTGATGTGCTGGCGTCTGTACCATATACATTTTATTAACACTACTTTGGTAGTTATTGAGTTAATTTGCTTCGATGATACTTATTTAATCAACTCTGTGTATATTGATAATGTTTCAATACTTCCTGTCACTTTTCTTTACAAAACAAGTGGTTTACGAATTGGTGTGGTTACTGTGGGGCTTCTATTCCCGTTATGTAAAATATTCTATCTCTTAAGAAAATAATCGAAGATTTCATTAGCCACAAACAAAAGAGCCAATTCTAGAACCAATCAAACTAATTTAAATCATATGTGTTTAGTTATTAATTTTTATTTGCCCCCCGACAAGTGACCAAATCAATCGATGTTAAATGACGACTCGATTAATCAATCGAGACATGTATTCATTTGTATTGCAATTAGACCGTGTGTTTTCGTTGGTGAATCATTAATCTACATATCCGGGGGCTTGTTTGTCTGTCTGTCTTACATTTGTTAGTGGAGAGAATGTTGTAAAATGGATGGGCTTAGTCGATACATTGAACCGAGTGCCGAGTGCTGCAATTTAATCGAGGCAAATAGAAAATTCGCGACAGGACAAATATTTGGTAACGTCAGTGTTTTGTTTCTGCGGCTTTAAAAAACACCTTTAAGTACTTGAATACTGATTCTTCACTAAGAACTTTGAAAACCGATCATAATTATCAATTTTATGATACATTATCAAAACGGTCCCACAGCATCTTGAGTGTATTATGTGATAGGTGGGACTGCCCCATGCTGGTTCACTGGATACGGCTGCACACATAAGTGTCAGTCGGTTCAATTTTGTATTCAATTTGAGTGTGGTTTTACTAAAATTAAGTTAATTTTTTTACAAACATCTTATGGATTTTGTAAATCTCATATAAATAAAGAATTATTATTTTTATAATTATAGAATGTTATGTCATGCAAACTCCGAAAAAATGTTCACCTCATTAATTACTTGCCAATTTTGCATCCCAACTCTATTCGAAAAAACATGAATAATCTTTTATCTAGTCGACATAGGAACATCTCTAGCAATACAGTTAATGACATGCAGTGTAAATATTTTAATAGGCGTGTACGCAATGATTTATTGTACCACAACTAGAACAGTGTGCTTTCAAACACATGAATAAAGATAAAATAAATAATACATATCAAGATATTATTTACTACTAGATACTATTTGTTTTTGTTCTTACATGTGCAATTCAATGTTTGCTGATCAATAGATTAGAATGACATACATTTAAAATTTAGATCGACAGTCAAACTTTATCATTTAATAGATAAAGCCAGTATTTTTAAACGATATTGCAATAATAGGTGTCGAAAGCGATTTATAACTTAACAATAGATTGTGGTAATATATTGATATATTGTTGCTTTATCTCGCCTTTGGCTTATTTCTTGTAAGGCATTATACCGACTGTTGTTAATTTCGAGAGATATCGAAGATTTATCGGAATGTATTTTCCTTGCTCGCTTTGGCGCTCATTGGTATGAGTTGAGGGCAATTTATAGGCGTTTTCTATACTACTGAACAACCGCCGCTCAGGGGTGCTACATTAAGCGGGATTGTCCGAAAGGGTTACCGCTACCCCGGAATATAAAGGGCTAAGGAAGGAACATGGATGGGTTTTAGTCAGTAAGAGTCTGGCACTCCTTTCCGCTCCACCCAGAGCGGGAGAAGTCATTGGATGATTTCCAAGCCTTAAAAAAAAGGGGTGCTACATAACATGATCGCGTCACCATGTTTTGGCACAGCCGTGCGGCAAAATCCAATACATACCAGGGGGCCTAGACAGTCACATTTTCTAAATAACGATAACGAAATTAGATAAATCCGAAATGTATGGAATTGGCATAAGCTTTCGAAATGTCACGTGATCAATCGTTTTCGATCGCTATGTCCTAGACAATGTTAAATTGTGTAAAGAAACTCGATCGATATTTCCCATACAAATGTGTTGACAAGTGGCGTTCCTGACAATCCGAATCGCTGCGAACGAATTGTACGATCAACAATTTTTGAAATCGTATCGAAACGGAGCGATAGACACTTGTCTAGGACCCCATGTATCATACAACTTCAAACTGAACTAGTTTCTAACTCGGAAAAGTAATTAACTGTCTCGTATAAAGCTTCAATACTTACTCGACTTTTTTTTTAATTACGATGTTTATCCCATTGAGACAGTTGTTAGGTCAGCAGTCCTCGTAAATGCTTTATGAGCAGTCTTGTTGTAATCACCATGCTTGGAAGACGTATTGGTGACACTTTCTGAATTAAGCCCCACAGCTGCGTAATTCCGCAGACAACCCTGATGAGGCCAACAAAAGTATTTCTCTCCAAGTCTTCATATATAATGTGGTCCAAAAATAGTAACTTAATAGCCTCTTAGGACATTGTATTATGTACCACCACATATTGGAGTCAATAAACTATGTTTGCGATAAAAACCTGTAGACAAAAGTGATAAAAATGACCCACTGATAACCAACCCAATAAAGGTTTAAAACCGTTAATATTCAATTCTCCAACATAATAATAGCCGTAGATTAATAACACCGATTCATACAAATATTAGATATAACTGAACAGTAAAATTAAACCTCACAAAATCAAGATGAACTCACAGATTCACAATAACATTAGTTCAAGAAATCAATTCCAAAAAATCTAACAATAAAATTGGAGCAATCATTTTGCTGTATCATCATGTACTCGATAACGGTATGACCATCATCGATATCGAAATCAATTGAAAACAGCGAAATATCGATACAAAGTGATGTGTACTAAATCGATTCCCTTTACTCGATCGATTGGAACTCGATTTCGAATTGTAGTATAAAATGTTGTCGTTTTTGTCGATGGAATGGAGCAACAATAGCTCAGCAGGTATTCCATAATAGCGGGAAAGGTCGGGAGTTCGCAACCTACTAAGTTTTTGTAGGTTTTCGAGTAGCTTAACCAGTAAAAGCTGGGTTAGCTACTCATACTAGTGGAAACAACATTATTTAAATTATTTCCTCACTAGCTTTAGCCCGCAGCTTCGCTCGCGAGTTAATTTTAAATTTGACAATCCATTTGGGTTGTATTCAACTTGTTGTTTTGCCGCTGCAATCTTGGGCTCAGAACGGAACGTACACGTGGCGCCATCTATTATCATAAAAACGTTATTGTGGCTTTCCTAGCGAACAGTACTTTTTTCGGGATGAAAGATACCCTATGTCTGTTTCTGTACACCTAAGAATGTTACTGCAATATTTCAGGATGATTGGTTCAGTGGTTTAGACGTGAAAAGGTAACAAACAAACTGACAAACTTACTTTCGCAGTTACATTAAGGATTAGGATATAAATTTTAACGTATTTTATGCCAACCTTTTTCTTCGTTTTAATTGTTGTGTTTGTCAGTGGAAACTTATCAGTGGCCCTCAGTTTCATATTAAGAACACTGTAGTAAGCTGTCATTTTCCAGAATAAAATAAAGTGTTATAGCTACTACTTTTACCAAGCAGCTGCTGAACTTTAAGAAATAATAAAAATGTGTTTGTGAAAAACCTCGTCCGTGTAATGACAGGCACATGAAACATTTCAGTGTTGTCTGTGAGATAACATTACAATGCTTCGGGTATTGAATATAATACAGCCTTAAGCTCGGTGTACACGGCACGGTTCCTACACGGTACCCATACACCGTGCCGTAGAAAATGTGTCTGTCAACAAGTTCCATAGTGATGAATACTACATTGACGACCAAACTACATACGGTCAAAAAACCGTAGCTTTTCAGGGCAAGAAAGACGTATTAGTAGGTACAAAAGACCTGAAGCGTGGCATTTACGTGTGTTAGTAGTTAATAGCATACCATAGTTGATATCTGTATATCAGGCGGAACGTCAGCTTACTAGCCGGTTGCTATCTACCTGAAATACAGTATGGTTTCACCAAATTTTTAATGCGTGGGAAGAGGCTCAAGATGCCATAGGAATCTTTTGTGACCTCTCCAAGGCATTTGATTGCGTTGATCACGAAACCTTGCTGTTGAAGCTAGAGCATTACGGGCTTGGAAAACTTGCGCTTAGTTTAGTAAAATCTTATTTAAATGACAGACAACAGCAAGTTCAAATAAAAGGTGTCAATTCACTCGGTTTAAAAGTAAAAATGGGTGTGCCACAAGGTTCAATATTGGGTCCTTTCCTCTTTTTAGTATATATTAATGATCTTCTCCATTTATTAAAAAAACAACCGCAAATGGTGTTATTTGCTGACGACACTTCTTTAATTTTTAAGATAGATAGACGTGCTAAAAATTTTGACGACGTAAATAACGCCCTACTGCAGGTCCAGAATTGGTTCACTGTAAATAATTTAGTATTAAATGGAAAAAAAACTAAGTGCATTAGATTTTCTTTACCGAATGTAAAAAGTAGTGATTGTGAGATAGTATTGAATCAAGAGAAACTAGAATTTGTCGATAAAACTGTTTTCCTAGGGATCACGCTCGACTCAAGGCTACAATGGGGTCCTCATTTAACATCTCTTGCAGGACGGCTAAGCTCTGCAGCATATGCTGTCAGAAAGATCCGTCAATATACTGATGTAGATACCGCGAGACTGGTCTATTTTAGCTATTTTCATAGTATTATGTCTTACGGTATTTTACTTTGGGGACGTGCTGCAGACATCGAGTCTATTTTTATTCTGCAGAAAAGAGCTATCAGAGCCATTTATAATCTACGTAGGCGCGATTCTCTAAGGGAACGGTTTAAGCTTATTAACATCATGACTGTACCTTGTCAATATATCTATGAAAACATCATGTATGCAAGGAAAAATCTACATCTTTTTAGTAAAAGAGGTGAAAGACACAATTATTTCACTAGAAATAGGGACCAATTAGTTCAACCAGGTTTCAGGCTGGCTAAAGTAGATTCATCTTTCATGGGGTACTGTTTAAAATGTTACAATAAAATACCTCCCAACATTCTTGAACTTAATGAAACAAAATTTAAATCCTGTATAAAACGCACACTATGCAGCCAAGCATATTATACATTGGGAGATTACATCGCTGATAAAAACGCTTGGGTCAATGCTATTCCTGCTCCACAAGGGCGTATCACCTAATTCATTAGACTTCTTAAAAAACTGTTGGAGCTGCGGAAGATCAACAACAATAAAAACTATATTTGCATTGTATAAATTCAATTTCTTAATATTGTATAATTGCTAAGCACATATGTGAGTACTATGTACCTAATATAAAGTGACCATTTACTGGGTACGTCTTTCATTGACTTGAATGTGCTTTGGCGGCTGAGAGTATGTCATGCTCACTTTAATGTCTCGCTGATGGTGGCGTGTGTGTTGGATCATTTAGCTCCCTTCAAAATGGTTGAGCTGAATGGTGCTAATCCATGCGTCATGTTCGTGAACGGGCGCTGTCGGTAGAGACTGGTCATCTCTTAGCGGCCATGGCTTGTTTTAATTTAACTTTTGAACTTTTTTTTTTTACATTATTTTATATCAGATGCTTTCACCGTTCTGCATCGTTCTCACATGTATAATAATAATAATATGATCTATGTAACCAATATTTTGTAACCATATTTTGTTTAAAAGAGTGTCCATGGAGTTTTTTGCCCGTTCTTCTCCATAGGTACCTACTGCTTTGGAATGGGCATCTAGCTTCATCTCTCTGACTGACCGACACCTTGACAATTCAAAAGTGCCTGTAATTGGTTTATTTGAAATAAATACTTTGAGTTTGAGTTTGAGTTTGAATAATCACTTTTTTGAGGGTGGGAAATTAACAAACTCAAATTCGAAGCATTTATTTCAAACAAACCAATTACAGGCACTTTTGAATTTTCAAGGGGTCGGTCAGAAAGATAAAGCTAGTTGAGACGATCAAATGAGTCCTCGCGCTGTGGGTGGAGCGGAAGGGAGTGTCAGACTCTTACTGATTATAACCCATGTTCCTTACTTAGACCTTAATTTTCCGGGGCAGTAGTAACCCTTTCGGACAATCCCACTGAACCTGTTATATTCCCTAACACTACTTTTTCAGAACGGCACGCTTAGTAGCAATGCAAACTCAAAGGTACCATAGACAGGCTTAAACTAAACCATAAACTCTAACCATTACACGTCCCAACACTAAGTGAAAGCAACACTACACCGTAGAAATAATTCAAAAGGTACAAATATAAATTCAATGGCCCACCGTGGAGTCGAACCCGTATTAATGTTTGTAAAATAAACAGATTCTGTAAGTAATGAACTTCGCGTACTGCTTATTTATTGTATTCGTTCATTGAAAGGGAAAACGCATTTGTAATACAAAATGGCTTTATTTGGTCCATACAGTTGCTACGGTTGATTATGGGCGGAATTCTTTAGTATGCTGTTAGCTGTACCTTTCTATTCGGTACCTTAAGCTCGAACTTAACGTTGTCTATGCTAATCAATTTTGATTAAATTGATCCAATTTGCAAGTTTATTGGTTTTCGTAGAAAATTCATTATTTTTGCACAAATACCAAGCACTGACACTAAACGAAACTTTAATGAGCCGTTTAATTTATGTTTTTGTTTTTTACTTTCTATACCAACATTGAAATGGTGGGTTTTAATTTTTTTCAGCTAGTATAAATTTACTGAGCATAAGGTTCAGAGTTCGATTCCCGGCTCGAGCAAAGTATCATCTGGAATTTCTCAGTAAGAGGCTGGAGGATTTGTGCGTGGTTGATGGCAATATGGCGAATATCCCTATTTCATTGGATTTTAACGTAACGGCCGAAACCTGGGTGTACTCTATGCTATAGGTACACCAGTGCCTAACCCTGCGGGGATTACAGGCATGATTACACAATCACTATAAAAATCAAAGCAAATAACTTAGTGTCAGTGACGTAATTCACTTAAGACGAAATTTATCGCCAGTTCAGTGAGGTGGTTATTTCTGAGTGAAATCGTGCAGTTGAGGTTTTAACACATAATTTACGGTCCCCTGCCCAATAGTTGGGGATTTATGAGTGCCCACGGCTATCACATGGTGTAATCCAGAACAAGGCGATTTTACAACACTATTTTATTATTTTGTGAGATATTGTATCGGTTACGCCTGAGAAGGCTGATAGCTGATAACTTGAGAAGCCTTAAATGATGATGAGAAGACTTGATGTTAAATGAAATTTCGAAATAGGAATGATGACAGAGGGAAAAGAAAAGAAATTATGTTTAAGCTGTCAGTCAGATAATTAAAAATATCTATGACTTAGAGAGAACACGTTTAAGTTGGGGAGTGGGGACACGCTACGTCAGAACTCAGTATGCTATGTTGTATATTTTAAAATAGGAGTGACGTCATTCCACGATGTAACACAATGTACCTACCGACGTAATCATTTGATTACGTGAAAAAAGAAAAAATACGTGTACAATATTTTTTTATAATCTAGCTGGCATCTCTTAAACGGAATTCATAGCGAATCGCGGTCAGTTTCACTGGTGACATTAGCCCTTAGAAACTATTGCCATAACCAAACTTTTTCGACCAAATTCAATATTCCCATTCACATAAACTTTCAAACGATCCATTTAAATTCCCATAACGCGCTATGGGTCTACAATTAGCGGTTCATAACTGACGTATATTTGCATACATTACTGTGTTTACGTACGGTCATCACTAGAGGGCGTGGTGGCCCGCGGCAATTAGATGCAGTGTGTGCGTTTAATTTCATTTCTCTGAGTATTCGAAAGAGGAAAAGGTTGTACTTTGTACAATGTTGGTGGTCTATGGGTTGGCATAGTAAAAGTCATGTTGCTGTTAGTTTATAATATTTATGATATCGATTTTTTTTTTTAATTTTTGGTTATTTTATTCGCATCCATGTATCGATGTACAGGGTTAAATTCATGGGCATTATTTTAAGGGGTCATTATACTCTATCATTATGAACAACTATCACTACGGGAGCACAACTGAAATCTCGAAAAAAAAATCTGCTCTTCGCTCCATTTTGATGAGTTATACAAGCATAATGTATGGGACCAGCTTTTCAGATTTTTTTGGAATTTCATTGCTGTTAGGTCTGGAAACATTTATGATCCTTAACTAACCTTAACGGAGTGTTATTGGAGAGATCTATGTCCAGCAGTGGACTGATATAGGCTGAAAATGATGTCAACGTATACTCAGAGACTAAAGTTATACCTGCTTATACTTGAACTACTTTCACTACTATTTGTGCATCTTTGACAGTCGTTACGGGTCGTCAGAAGCCCGAAAATCTGACAGCCAGTCTTACCAAGGGGTACCCTATTGCCCAGTTACTGGATTGTGGAGGTCAGATAGGCAGTCGCTCCATGGAAAATACTGGAATTCAGCTACATCCGGTTAGACTGGAAGCTGACCCCAACATAGTTGGGAAAAGGCTAGGCAGATGATGATGACTGGAACTACTTTCAAATGACGACTTGTTCTGATCTTATGACAGAGCAAGCAACTGACCACAGTGCAATCCTTATTCAGGTAAACCACAGATTCAGGGTGTCAATTTGACGATTAAGATTCAATTCACTTTAGTTTCGATAATATCACACATAACCAGCCTATAATGTTCCCACTGCTGGGACACAAGCCTCCTCTTTAAGGTGAATCCTCCAACCAGCCCGCGAAATTCAAATTTTCTTAAGTTTTTTGCAATTTGCAGGCCAGTGATAGGTTGTATGTTGATTACCATTTGCTTCGCGGCTGTAAGACGTATGTAGTTACAGAATTATAATCATCAAAATCATTAATACAACCCTCCGAGCTCATAAAGGTTCCGACACCAGCCGCGAATCAAATGTTCATCAACATACAACCTATCACTGGCCTGCAAATTGCAAAAAACTTAAGAAAATTTGAATTTCGCGGGCTACCCTGGAACATCAACCTTAAGAGAGGGAGTGGGCCATAATCCACCAGACGGGCCCAGTGCGAGTTGGTAGATGTCACATGTCTTCGCGTTTTTGGTTCTGTGCCATGCCCGTTTCCTCATAATGTTTTTCTTCATAGTTTTGAGAGCAGTGGTGATTAAATTAAATACACAAAGCACGTTTTCATCTAGTCATCACTAATATAGATCTGTCAGCTCCTGATACACAGTCTTTCTTAACTAAGGAGTCAGGAAATACTCTACTAAATAGTTACAAACGTATTTTATGAAACTGACGGGACGATGTGTTTAGTGGTCCATCAGTCCATATGACATCGACTGTCAAGCAAAAGGTTTTATCTCAGATTAAATTCAAGGTAATCCGAATAAAATAGAACGCAATTTCTGATCTCTTCATAGCCACAAACAATATTTTCGCCGGTTCACATGGACGCCCCCCACGGGCAGAGAGCGGCGGCTCGCGCATGCGCGTGGGCGGTGGAGCGCGCGCGCACTATTATGTCTTAACGTGGAGGGTTCGCGACAGGTGGGTGGGGCTAAGTGACGCGCCGTGACGTCAAACGTCAGGGATGAACCTGAGATTCGATAAAATCATTTTGAAACTACAAACCGCAGTTAGCGAAATACAGAAACTTTGACACTAGTTACAACTATAAAAAAATTAGGTACTTTAATAATCCCAAAATACGGAAAACTTAAAAGTATCTAGTTAGCTTAACAAAAAACCACCAGTAGAACTCGAGCAATCCGGATAAAAATAAGTAAAATCGAATTAGTCACCTTATTATGTTCTCGCTGAAACTTCCTGAAAGCTGCAAACTATGAACCTGCACACTGAATTTCCTATAACTTTTCACAATTTCAATAACCATGCAAATACAAAAAAAAAAATTGAGAATTCAAAAACGTAATAATTATTATTTTCTAACCGATTTGGTAGCATCAACATAATAATTGTGATTAAGAAACAAGGTAGGTACTCTTGCGAAAACATGGCAAGAATTTGAGTATTTGAAAAGATAGTCAATAACGTTACTTGTATGAAATATAATAATTTGACGTCACAGATTTTTAGAATCAAATTGAATACTTATTATTGCATGAAATGCAATTTTACAATTATATCTTCGCTTAATATTTAATTTGTGTACGGTGATGGAAGTTTTTAAGACGACCGGTCTTTTATTTATGTGATTTTAAATTTGATTTTTGACCGTTTCAAATAGTCAATTGTATCACAATCTATACTAATATTATAAAGAGGTAAAATTTGTAAGTTTATAAGTTTGTAAGTTTGTATGTAGGGGGTAATCTCCGGAACTAATGATCCAATTTCAAAATTTTTTTCACTGATAGAAAGCTACATTATTCCTGAGTGCTATAGGCTATAAATTATATTTATATCATACATATTAGCCGAGCTATCGCAATTTTTGTCTTGCAAGTCGGAAAGAAATACCTCCGAAAACAGAATTATTTGCATGCGCTGCCTAAATAGTTACAGTATATCGCAATTTTCCGCGGACGAAGTCGCGGGCAGAAGCTACAAAACTACAAACAATTAAATTCAACAAAATACTAACTATTATCTCCTGCCAGCCCTACAACAAACGTAACACTGCAATCTAGAGAAGAAATTTCTCTGTGCTTTAGTTTACTCGAGAAATATGATTTAATTAAAGTTATTAAAGCTGCCCTAGGTTAATTGAAATTTGTTTATACAGAGAGCAAAGAGACTTATGTACAGTCTACAATTTTATTGACCCCACCTAACCTTAGGTCGGTTGCTGGCACTTAAGAAGATATAAAATAACAATTGTTGGTTATAAATTTTATCCTGAACGAAATAAACCCGTATTTTCATTAATAATAGCTTCATGTAACGCTTTGAATATAACGATAACAGCCTAATAAAATGGATAAGTAATGCTCCATTGCGTACGCAATAATCTATTGGTGATTAGGAATGTAGATCTTGAGACAGCTTAGGACGAATTTCACCAATGATACTGAACGTGATCAGTACATCTAAACTGCGTTAAACAGCTATCAGTGTCATTATAGTTATAGAATATTTGACACACAGGACCTTCATTGCCTTTTTTAATGTTACGTTATGAAGATCATGTAGTACAGAGCACATGAAGCTACCCCAATCTGTAATATTTCTTTGATAGATTTTTTACTTTATTACAAAATACTAAGGTTCATATTCAATTGGGAATATGTGACACTTTGGGATAGCTTGCTGTGCTGGCGTCTATAATAATAATAATAATATCCTTGGACATTTCACACAGCCCCATATCATCCCAAGCTAAGCAACCTAATGCTTGTGTTATGGTAACGAGATGGCTGATATACTACTTATATAATTTTTTTTTGTAAATACCTACATATAAAAACACCCAGACTCGTAACAAATACTTGGAGGTTGTACAAATATTTGTTCCGTGCGGGAATCGAACCCGCGACATAGTGCGCAGCAGTCAATCGCTCAACCACTGCGCCAACCGTGTCGTCAAAGAGTATAAATCCTTTTTGATATTAATTGACAGTTCGTTGAAGTGACAACTTAGGGGAAGTGAGCTGTCATTCGACCTTTTGAAAACTCACTTTTAACTCACTTCACCTACGTTTTCACAGTGAGATTTTTATAGAATAGCATAAAAACCGCATTTTTGTATTGAGTCAAATCTAAATCCATGCACCAAGCGACCTAAACAATAGCAACAAAAGAAAGGCTTAGCGCACACGGAATGCTAATTGCGGAACCATCACCATCAGATCCGTCGCCGCAGACTTAAACCAAACGCGTTTATTTTTAAAGAGGCGTATACTTAGGGAGATTGGCTCAACATTTTCATCAGTGCGCAAACCGCAGGCTGTATTATTTTAATCGCGGAGCCACCACCTCAGCGTTTCCTACGTCTAGAATTATTTTGCGGATGAATGAGTGTACGGGTGTTATTGTTTTAATGTCTGAGAAGGGTCCAGTTTAACAACAGGAAATGTAGAGAATAATCAAGGTAAACTTAACAAAAACGTGTTGCAAAATTTTATGAAAAAAATAAATGTTTTTCAAGTGTGCCTTGGGAGTCAGCGAGTCCAAACCCCGGAACACTAAGGGCTAAGGAAGAAACATGGAAAAGTTTGAGTCTGTAAAAGACTGGCTTGACTCCCTTCTGCTCACCCAAAGCTGGAGGGACTCCTCCTACTCGATGATTTCCAATCCTTTAGGAAAAAAAAAGTGTGCCTTCGGTAGAGAACAAAATAAACTATCAGCAGAGCTACATAGATCGATAAACATTAATAATATAATCATCACAGAAGGAATGTATGGCTTTCGTAGGTCCTAGGGCTACCTATGCAGTTTTCCCCAAAGGATTAGGCAGAGGTGCAAAAGAAAATTGCTTTTTTTTGTGAAAAAAAAAGCTATTTTCAGAGGGTCATCCGAAAGGGTTACCACTACCTCGGAACATTAAGGGCTAAAGAAGGAACATGGATGGGTTTTAGTCAGTAAAAGTCTGACACTCCCTGCCGCTCCACCCAGAACGGGAGTCATTTAATGATTACCCAACCTGAAAAAAAAGAAGTATACCAACATTGTACACCCACATACGGCCTATATCACTAATATTTTAAGTTATTTCTCTCAAGTCAGTTTTTATATAATGCCTTTGTTTCAACAGGAGGACCTTTTAATCCATGGCGACAGTGTCTACGATGTCATAGACAAGCAAGACCAGCAGGCGGTCAGGACTGAACTGTCCCGGGCTCCCACCGACGGCGAGGACAGGGTGTTCCTCTGTCGCATGAACGTGGCGAGGAATGCTAGGCGCCAGATGCGGTTTGGGGATCAGAAAGTAAGTCGTTATTTTTGAGTTTATTTTTCATATGAATAAGAATCATATGATACGCAAGCAAACTGTCAAATATTCCCAATGGAAAATGAACCTTAGTATATGTGAGTGGTTCGAGGATTTGATGATATGACATGATATGATATGTTCAGACGTATATCAAGCTATCCCAAACTGTCAAATATTCCCAATTGAACATGAACCTTATTGCTGTGTAATAAAGTTGAAAATCTATCAAAGAAATTTGACAGACTGGGGTAGCTTGATGTGCTGGCCTTTGTACCAGCGACGTTTTGCAGGTTCGAGGATTTAATGATGCTGTATACAAGATTTGAGTCTTTACTGTCGTGATTTCTTTCGTTTCATATAAAAATATGTATTATTTTGATACCTAATAGTAATATCCACTATCATTGTGGCGACCATACATTCATTTTATTAACATCCAGAAAAAGTGTCCATTGTGGACACAAATAGAAGAAGATATCCACTATGGCAACACTTTCATAATATAAATTATTAATAATGTTAGGAACAAAGTTTTAATTTTAAATAAAAAAATCCTAATACCACGCCATCACATCAAGCTATCCCAAACTGTCCTGTCAAGTTTTTCCAATGGAAAATGAACCTTAAACTTTTGTAATAAAGTAGAAAAACTATCAAATAAATTTGACACGTTGAAGTAACATGATGTGCAAATTATCTGCTCAGAATTCCGTACCTATATTTTGAGGATGATTCTAAACTCTTAATAAGGCCTACCAACATGATTAAAATCAACATCTAATCAGGGATTCAGTTATGACTCCTGTGAACTTTTTAAATTTTGACAGTCAGTCAGCAAAAACTTAATACACATAGTGTTGAAATTTTAATTAACACTTGTCAGTAATAAGAGAGATTTCGTTTCAATCATTTATCGTATTAAAATTGTAACGTCTATCACAGCGGCGCGAGAACGAATTTAGAAGGCTAGGTCCCACTGTAAGCGTTTGAGGTCCTTGATTGAGCTACATACTCTCTAATCTCTCTCTAATCATTATTCACAGTCGATCTATAGGATTCATTTTCTGCCCTTTAATTCTTGAATCTTCATTAATATAGGGAACTAGCACTTTGCCCGCGGCTTCGCTCCCGTGGACTTCCCCGTGGGACCCGTTAATTTTTCCGGGATAAAAAGTAGTCTATGTTACTCCTAGAAAACTAAGCTTTTTAACGGTGAAAGATTTTTTTTAATCGGTCCAGTAGTTTCGGAGTCTATTCATTTCAAACAAAAAAACAAAAAATCAAATCTTTCCTCGTTGTAATATTAGTATAGATAACAAAATACCATCAAAAACATAACATGTAAAAAAATCCAAGTCTCGGAACGCAGTCCTTCTACCGCCAAAAGTTGTGAGACCTACTGAATTCATTATTTGACTTGGTTTGTTACATATAAAACCAAGTCGAATTAATTCGGTAGGTACCTTAATATTTAGGTAATATACCGACAAATTACCCAAATTGTTTTACATAGGAGTTGTCATCTACTAATGTAAAACCAAGTTAGGTTTGTTTGTGTATTTTGCAAAAATTCAGGCTTCAATCTTTATCCACAACAAAGTTACAGGGTTGTTGAAAATGTACTAAATGGCTTCCAAAAAAGGATGGTACCGCTCTGCCGTTTTTTGCACAACTTGGTGAACATAACATCATGCCTGTATTCCCTGAAGGGGAATAAAGGCACCTTGTATCTTATAATATACCTGTTAAAAGATATCGGAGATCGGTTTATAACGTGCATCGTGAGAACTTTAACTAACTCACTACACTTAATTGGAGTAACAGAAAAACAAACATACTGATTTAAACTATTTTTGCTCTGGCAATAAAATAATAGGAACACCACATTTAACAGTTCATCTATGAAGTAATTATATCGCTTACACTCGAACCCGACCATAAAATATTATACACGAAATCGATGAGAGCATAATTAACAAGTTTACTTTCAAAATGTTTAAGTGAATATAAAATGTACATATAAAGAGGTTACGGACAGACTGACAAATTGATAGGCTTCGATACACTCGCGTTATTACAAGTAATTGAATGCTCACGCGCATGAAAGCTCAGCTTTTCATGGCTTATGCAAATTGGACCTTATTTCGTAGAAAACAGAACAACTTTTTTGGTTGGATATTTGAGTTGGTATAATGTATGGATGTTGTTTAGATATTGGCCGTTATACAAATATTTTAAAGATTATTTCGAATTAATAACTCAATATTTTACTGATCTTCATTGGTTTGTAACGCCAAAGTTGTTTATCTTCATCATTATTAGCTCGTAAACGCCGGAAACCATACGAACATTATTTTTGATACATTAATTATAAAACTAAAAAGCGAACTTGCGAGAGAAAGTATTACCAAAAAATTAAAAATTAAATACGTACATTGAACACTGAAGTATACATAGATAACTATATCATCAAGGGCTGTGAAAATAGAAACTAAATATAAATGTATAGCTCCTCCAAACCTACACAGTAAACCGACAGTCTATACGTAATGTAATATTCATTTCGTATGATAAAAAAAGGATAAAAATAGTAACTTCTAATAAAATCAAACCTTGTATCACTACATAGTATAAAACAAAGTCACTATTTTTGTCTGTTTGTTTGTCTGTATGCTTAAATCTTTAAAATTACGCAACGGATTTTGATGCGGTTTTTTGTAATAGGTAGAGTGATTCAAGAGGAAGGTTTATGTGTATAATTTGTCGACATATTTTGCGGGCGAAGCCGCGGGCGGAAGCTAGTATTTTATAATTTTAAACGTAAACTACGCTTCTTGGAAAATCAAAGGTAAATGCTTAGTAATAACAGCCGCACGGGTCGATCCATCAGATAAAGCTACGCTTACCGGGGTTGGCCCGTGGATGGGTGACCATTTTTACATACCGAGACTCTTTCGTGTCACGTAAAGCACGTTAAGCCATAGGTCCTGGCTATCATTTGTGGATGTTTGACAGCTAGTTACTGGTCGGAAGCCAGTATAACAGCCAGTCTTACCAAGGGGTAGGTATCATATTATTATCCAGTTACTGGGGTCGATTCCCGGGTCGAACAAATAATTGAGTTCTATCTGGAATCTCTCAATAGCAGCCCGGAGTCTTGTTTCATGGAACTCAAATATAACTGAAAAAGTGGGTGTATTGGATACCTCTGCCTAACCCTTTAAGGATTAAAGGCGAGATGTTACATTATGTTACTACAAAACAAAAAGATATTAATATTTTTGGAAAGCAAACGTTGACAGTTCTCCGAACGCGTGATTAAGGGCAGATGTCTTCAATAAAATTAAACGCGCTTATGTGCGCTTATTTCACTCACTGCTCATAAATGTTTATTTTATTTTTTTCGGAAAACTTACAGCTAGGCAGACACAATATTTAGTGATAATAATATGATGATGGCCAATTACAAGTTTTCGCAGATAGCAATTTTTTTTTTTATTATTAATTCATTCATTCATTATGGTTTAAATATCACATTCATGACCTGTGAGTGTCATTATTTTCTATGGAATATTGAAACTGTCAGTCCTCGATCGCGTTTTAGATGTGCTGATCGCATTCAGAGACTCTCACATTAAAAGTGGTATTAACAAGAAGCGAAACCCCAACTAGATAGGTACTTACCAAAATTAATCATTCATCTCATAACCACATCACGATGAGTTTTTATATAAAATTAATTAGACCCATTTATACCTGCTTAAATCAAAGCGGTTAGTAGCTTGCTTTCAAAGTAATTATATTGAGGCTATAAAACGATCTGATCAGCAGTAATCAGGCTTATCAGATGAGCTATAACGAACGTTAGTTTATTGGAACCCAGTTAACACTCAGTGTACATCGTGAGAAAAGCGCCGAATCTTTTTGAAGAGCGCCAGGTTCCGGTGTAAACGGAAGTCATGTTTGTATCTAGTTATGTTGTTTTTTATAACTATTCTATTGCCAATTTGTCAGGATTTATGTGTCCTTCGTTTTGCGTTTCGGAAATGGCTGGGAATTAATCTCTCAGGTTAAATGTAGGTCTTGGTGATTCATTGGATCCACCATGAGATTTTTGGTTTCTTTGTCACTGAGCAAGACACGTTTGTCGTAAGTTGGATGAAATTATGGACTAAAGCCACCACAGCATGGGTTCCGAAAAACGTGTAAAAGCACCGTGGAAGATCCAGGAGTAGATGACGAGTCGAACTTGACTCTTATAGGAGGGAAATAAAGGGGGGAACAATAAAAGGCAGGCCTTTGCATTGTAATGTCACTACAATACAGACTTGTGCCGATGGTAGGTAACTACCAATTTAAACTTGATAAGATTTAATGAGTTAACCACCGCGTGTATCGTCTGTATTCCACTATAGGCACGATTTAACAAAAAAAAATTACAACAATGGTTGTCGCCATTTTTCTGTTTGATCGTTTTGGTAACATAAAATTTCCAACGTAATCAGTCTATAATATTCCCACTACAGGTACAGGTTTTCTATCGGTGAGAGGGGGGGGGGCGTAATCCGGCGTGTCGGCCCAGTGCGGGTTGGTAGTCACATGTCTTCGGATTTTTGTTCTCCTTCCCCGTTTTGAGAGCAGTGGTTAAGAAACCATTTACACAAAGTAAATTGCCTACCTGGGTTTGAACCTACGACTGATAAGTCGCGGCCGTTACCACTGAGCCACCACTGCTATCAAATTACAAATAATGCCTCAATCAATTAAGAACAATCTCCCATAATAATAATTCAACACGTGACTCTCATAACGAGATAATTTCAAATAACTCAACTTAGGCCTACTGCCAATAGATTAACTAAAATAGACCTAAGGGTAGAGTAATAAATAAAGGTTATTCTAATCCGAACTCCCACCAGCTAAGTGGCCAGATACCATAGAGAAGTAAAACACTTGAAAATAACAAATGACAACTATCTGTGCGTACGCTGTAGGAAATTAATATGGCGCAGGCGCACGTGTTCCGAACCATTTGTAAATTTGTAGCCAAGTGTTGGGTGTTTGATTTGCTAGTTATTGTACATTTGTCACGGGAAATTGTATATTAGCATGGTAAGTAAATTCGTGAAGTAAGTAGGTGTCAACTAGGTTGGAGGTTGGTGTATTATATTTTGAGTTGGTGATACGAATCTCTTTGGTCATCGATTGAATTTGCCGTTCATCTGAACGTGCTGCTGTCAGCCTGAACCAATGTGGTTTAGTATAAAATATAATTTCATTGGTTTTAAATAATGGCTTCGTGTAAGTACCTAAATAAAAATTATTAAGTTTCTTAGACATTTCTTAGACTGCCTTCTGCTGAACTATTTTGTAAAAAATTTCACCGTGATAACTTAGCTGACGTGTGCTGCCAATAGTGTAATTCCTATAATCCCTAATAATGTGGAATGAAAGCTAACTTCACTAGGTGACAGTTATCACTGTGAGATTTTTACAGAATAGGCTGGCTGTTCTAATAATAGATCGTATACGGCGTAAGACAATCAAGAACAAACTTAATTGTTGATACTTGCTTCTGAAAGCTCATTTAATAGAAGCGGGCAGCGGGCTGCATTACTCAATCAATCTGCCTAGCCTTTTCCCAACTATGTTGGGGTCGGCTTTCAGTCTAACCGGATGCAGCTAAATACCAGTATTTTGCATGGAACGACTGCCTATCTGACCTCCACAGCCCAGTAACTGGGTAATACGATATCCCTTGGTAAGACTGGCTATCAGATTTTCGGGCTTCAGACGACCCGTAACGAATGTCAAAGATGCACGAATGACAGCCGGGACCAACGGCTTAACGTGCTTTCTGTGGCACGGAGGAGTCTCGGTATGTAAATATGGTCACCCATCCCCGGCCAATCCCGTCAAGCGTAGCTTAACCTGATGGATCGACCTGTGCGGCTGTTATAATATATTGAGACATAATATCGCGCTGTAAGTGTTCGATAACAGCTTATCCACTTCAAGTGTCTATGAACCATGTTCCTCTGATCTAAGCCCTATTATAGATTAATCTAGATCTATTTAAAGTCTGGAGTATTTATTTAAATTGGCTGTTGTGTTGTTGACACGTTTTCGTATTGAGCAAAAATAGCCAATTACTGGTATTTATCACCTGAGTTGGGCTGGGTGCCACTTTCCATACAACGGTTTGGTATTGTTACATACCAGTACCTTATTAGGTGTATTAGAGGTATATCTATACATACAGCCTAATCAGCCTTTAATGTTCCCACTTTTGAGACATAGGCCTCATCTCTGTGAGAGGGAACAGGTTATAATCCACCACGCCGAAAAAAAAATAAACACCGAAATATTTAATAATAATTATTTATTTATAATTAGCTTCCACCCGCGGCTTCGCCCGCATAATATGTCGACAAATTATACACATAAACCGTCCTCTTGAATCACTCTATCTATTAAAAAAAACCGCATCAAAATCCGTTGCGTAGTTTTAAGGTGGATGTACCGCCCCTCCGTCCATACATTTTTGAATACATTTATACACTAAACACAGACACTCTTTCATTAAAACTAATCATTTTATCACTTCTCTACAATGAAATGTGTCCGCGATCGACCTTTTTAATCAATAACTTACATTATTTACTTAGAAAAACAACAGTGAAATACCGGCAAAATTTGACACTTCTACAGTAGATGTTTAAACATTGACGCGCTAGATGTCGTGCGCGATCGCGTTCATTATCTTATAATTCTAATAAATCAAAGTTCTAACTGCAATAATTGAGTAATTTCATTTCCAATCGTTCAAAAAAAAATTACAATAAATAAAATAAAACTAATGACCTTAGAAATCTTTGTTTTTTTTTCGTAAACAATTTTATTACTCATTATTGTTGTGTGGCAACACTGGCAACTCGTAGCGTGGTCGTAGGTCTGTCTGTATTTGTATGTAGGTACCTGACCAGTGACCTCTATTAGTCTAGAGGTCAATGTATTGTCTAGGTACTTTTACTTTGGTCGACTCGATATAAAATTACATTCTTGATTTTCATTGCTACGCGCTATGATTTGCGCGCGGAATGTCTTGTGTTGAGAATTTATTTTTGTATGCTGTGCATTTTAATTGATTCAAATTGCAATATTTCTCTAGTATGCATTTGAGACTATATTGTAATTTATCGTAGGTATAGTAATTAATTATTCTAATAACGCAATTATATTTTCGGTGGGATTAAAAACAACAAACTGGCCCGTGATTTTTCTGAAATATCACCACATTGCTAATCACATCAATCATACACACGTATGACGAAAGTGATTAGTATTGTGGCTAACATTGACTCATCAGTTCATCACTGAAACCAGTGATAAATCAGTGTATCATATTTTAATGTGTTTGAATATTTTTTAAACAACGATATATACAATTATTATAAATCGGTAAACTACCAAAGTAGTCAGAAAATTAAACTTGCAAACATTGGCAAAATATGCTTTTCCGAATTTTCAGACAGACACACAATATTATTAGTTTGTTTTATCAAAGTAGGTATGTACTCCGTGCACCGGACTCGGTGCGTTCAGAAACAAACATAATTCAGTTACTTACAATCCTTTTTTTTTGTTCCGTAATTTATTGTTTAAAAATAAATCGCTGAATCTAATATATATATCTATATTCGTCGGCCAGTTCTACCAGGTGTATAAAGATAACATTGAAATATAAAGATAAGTAAATTTTAGTGTTATATTTTATTTTCTTAGATTTTATTTCAGAACGCAACTCAATCCTAAAAGATTGATAGATCTTTCAATGCATGTGACTTACGAATTACGATATTTATTTTATTCAAATACTGAGTGTCTAAAAGGAACTTATTCTTTCGTTTTTCATTTGTTTTTCTATATTTCTGATTTAGATTACGTCTACAATGTCTGTTCGAACAAGCAAGGCGTCGTACAGACAACACGAATATTCGGGGTCGCGCAAATCTTTGAAACGAGTTCGAAGTGGAAGAAGGAGATATTATGCTGAAGGGAGGTAAGTGAACCTGCATAATACAACTAATTCTGTATCCGACTTCTTCGTAAACACGAGAAATCGTCTTAGATAACTCTATAATGTATGTATCAACATGGTTTATTGTTGATCGTAAAAGGAACACTACGTGTATGTAGGGTCAGTAGGTCGTCATGTGGGCTGCTATAATCTAAAACCATAAGATGACGTAAAAAAAACCTACGAAATATTGAGAAAGGAGAAAATAGATCTAGGATATAGGTATTATACTTTTATTATGGTAATCACAATTTGTTTTTTTTTCTTTCAGTACCCAGAACATATACAACCAAGAACATATATTCGTGTAAAACCGAAAATCCGCTTAGAGGCCACCTACAGTGCTCCTAGTAGTACTAGCACAGTGACAGCTGAACCTGTGGTTGAACCTTTAGAGATTAATTGGCCGCAACCTGATCCGGAAATTGATTCATTTCAAATGATTGTGGAACCTGGTCCAAATAAATGTTTATCTGGAATATCTGGGTATCGCATTGTGGACTTGAAGCATGTAATACAGTGGGCATTTCTTATGGATAGACATCGAAATATGTGTGAATCTTCACAAATTGAATTTGTTAGTGAAAGACTTGATGGATTTCGAAGTGAATTAATTTTCAAGTGCAGTATGTGTGATAAAGCGTGGAGGCATTTTACGGAGAGCAGTGATAAAATAAATACTGCATTTGTGTGGGCAACTGTCACTTCTGGTAGCTTCTACACTCAAGCAGCTCATATAACAAGTCTTATGGATATTCCAACAATGTCAGCTAACAAATTTCGTCGTATTGAAAAAAAAATTGGCAGTGTGTGGTTTGAACATTTGACAGAGGAAATTAAAATAGCTGATCAACAAGAAACATCAATTGCAATACAAAAAGGTCATGTGTCTTCAGACGATGTTCCATTTGTTACTGTATATGTAGATGGAGGATGGTTGAAAAGGTCATATGGGCATAAACTTTGATTCATCATCTGGTATGGTAAGTTAATATTTTACTAAAAACAAATTTAGTTCTTTATGACATTTTAATTACCTATGTGCATTATTTTTACAAGTGTTGCTTTTCATTTCCAGGCCTGCATTATTGGTAAAGAAACTAAAAAATGACAATTTCTTGGTGTTAGAAACAAATATTGTTATACATGTCAATATTATGAGAGGAGAAACCTGGATATGAAAGCACATAACTGCTGCAAAAATTTTACTGGACCATCTAAAGCAATGGAATCAGATATTATTGTGGAAGGTTTTCAAAACAGTGAAGAAATACATCAACTTTGCTATTTGAGTTTTATTGGTAACGGAGACTCCTCTGTGTATGCAAAATTGAAAGAGAAAGTGTCATATGGGAACATAATAAAAAAAATTGAATGCAAGAATCATGTTATCAAAAACTATACCAGTGCACTCTACAAGGTAAATTAATAAGTCAAATTTGTAAAGTCAATTCAAGATCAGTGAAGCATATTATTCTGTATTTATATTTTGTGCTTTTTAGATCTTGGTCAACACTAAACTTCCTCTTTCTGGGCGAAATATTCTGAAGCCGAAGGTGATGAAGCTTACACTAGTAGCACGGAAAATTATCATGTGTAGCAGTGAGCATACTGCTATGGCAGCAGAATTGAGAAATGGCCCGCTTCATGTATTCGGAGTACATGAAAACTGCAAGAATTATTACTGCAATGTCAATAAAACATTAACAGATGAAAGTGAAAAGAAGGAAGAAAATCATGTAGAAAGTCTGAAAAATAATGCTCCAGAGGTGTGGGCTCTGATTTATGCAGCCAATGAAAAAATTGCTTTGAAGGCAGGTTGTTTGTCTAATGAGACAACAAATGTGGCAGAAAACTTTATGAGCGTAATAAACAAATTCAACTGTGGAAAACGAATAAGTTTAGGAAAAGGGGGTTCTTACCAGCGGCGTGTTTATGTGGCAGGTAAATATACAGTAATAACAGTCAGAAATTATTAGAACCAGTAAGAAATTCTTTGATTGTGATGGAATATCATCATTCTCCAGCCCTTATTTATTCCAATTTATATGCAATAATGCAACATTTCTTTTTTAAATATAACATTTAAATATGTTTTCAGGCCTATCACTTGCTAAGGGACACAAATGGCATGAAACTGCATGGAAAAAGCAGACCACACAGAGCCCAGGGACACATTTTAAAAAGTACATAAAACGGAAGGAACAGCAGAATACGACAGCAATCTTTGACACGCAAACGATTATTTGCTCGAAGAGAGAAATCCCAACCGGATAAGCACTATGGACCCGAAGCTTGTGATCCTATTGATATTGACGAAGCACAGTTGAAAATACAGTGTGAAGAACGGCTAACAGAATTCCAAAAGTCACCAGAAGACATTGCTTTGATTGAAATCTCCACTGTAGGACAGCATGATAATGATTTATATATGTAATACTCATAGGAGTGACCGTTTGACTGCTAGTTTCAAGGCAGAGGGTGAAATCAACAAGTCAAATGATTTTTGTTCTAATTGTATTTTGGTAGTAGTTTGTTTAGAATCTGAAATCAACAAGTCAAATGATTTTTGTTCTAATTGTATTTTGGTAGTAGTTTGTTTAGAATCTACATAACCACTGTATATTTCTTTTTATTTGTATTTACTGTAAAATCAGAAGGTGAAATAATACTTCATTAGGCATACATGCTTACCTATGTTTTACTAAAAGCTTTTGAGTGCGTCGAAATCGGAAATATGTTTTTCACCTTCCTGGTTATTATCATTATCACCTAATAAAGTGTTTTAGATTTGTTGTTGTATCTTGTTTATGAATTATTCTTACGTGTTGGTTATGAAATGTTTAAAATAATATTGAAATAATTGTTACTGTTACAAATCATTAGTGTTATCAGTTTTGAGTGAATAGGCATGGATCAGCATATTATATGCTACTTCAAATACATGTTTTGATAAAAAAACATGTAATAAAATAAAACTGCGTTTTATTGTAATCAATTTTGACATTATTTATTTCCCAAAATTATTGATCAATAAAATAGTTTACGCCAACAAATATAAGTTTTATTTTTATAACAATCTTTTAGAATATAAAACATAGCAGGTGGTGTTCTGAAGTTCTGTCTACCCATACAGAAAAATGGAAAACTTGTTTTTTACATTCACGCCATCTAGTGTTCAATTTTAGTAAACATTTTTGTATACGTCTGTGTGTGTAAACGACCCTGTATGCAATGGCAGATGTTAAAATACATCTATTTACCGAATTGGGTGGATTTTAAGGCAATGATATGACATATTTCAATAAATTATAATATTTAGTAACCGCGAACACTACTCCTACGACATAATAGTTTTCCAATTACGCAAAAACTCAAATAAACTAGAAATATAGCCTTCAGCGCCATCTAGCGGGACATTGGCTGGGAACAGCCCGTACCAATCACCTTAAAGATTTAAGCATACATAGGGATACAGGGACAGAGAAAGTGACTTTTTTTTACTATGTAGTGATAAACGCACCAACAGCAATGTCACTTACAATTAAAAAAATAACAACTAAAATTGTTATTTCAGTAACCATGCATGATAAAATACAGGGTGCTGAGGCTCTTCAAGGATTTTGGTAGGTACTTTTTTTTCAACATCTATCTTATTTAAGAAAAGTTAAACTACGTCATTGTTATCCCCTCTGTAGACAGATTTTTAATTATAAATGTATTAGGTACATATTGTTATTTTGTAAGTGACTTTTTATTTAGAAGGGACTTTAGAGTACCTAACAGTACTTATAGCATCCCAAGCTCTGGGGATCGTAGTGCAACATTGAGTGTAGTGTAGTCCCATGAGAGACTAATCTAGGGGATTTTAGTGGAACGTGCGCAAATATCATAATTTTATGAAAAAGACATTCCGTGAGACCCTCTAAGTTCATACAACCCGTATGAACTTAGAGGGTCTCATATTTTAAGGAGGAATCATATTTTGATCAACATAAAACGTAAAACACGTACTCTTTTGTACTCTTCCTCAATACCCGATGAAGCAAATCGAGGAACTAAAAGTAACAAAACATTACTAAGTTTGGGCAGAACCTTACGATACGTACAGTCGCGAGCAAAAATATGAATAAAGTCGACTAATTTCAAAATCGGTTTTCTCTTTAATTGTTGAATGAAATTGTATTGTGTCATAAAATTTTATTAAATCAGCCAGTCTCACCATAAGCGGGATTGTCCGAAAGGGTTACCGCTACCCCGGAACACAAAGGGCTAAGGAAGAAACATGGATGGGTTTTAGTGAGTAAGAGTCTGACACTCCCTTCCACTCCACCAGAGCGGGAGAAGTCATTGGGTGATTTCCCAGCCTTAAAAAAAAACAGCCAGTCTTACCAAGGGGTATCGTATTACTCAGTTACTGACTGGGTTGTGGAGGCCAGACAGGCAGTCGATCCATGTAAAATACTGGTATACAGCTGCATCCGGTTAGACTGGAAGCCGACCCCAACATAGTTGTGAAAAGGCTAGGCCGAATGATGTATATGCTGTACACACATTGCATTTTCGAATCCATAGGTTTTCCAAACACGTCGTAACACAAAGTTGAAATAGTTATTTTACGAGAAAATCGCTTCTAAATATTGCTAGGTGCATATATATATTAATGATCGTGACTGTACAACTTATTCAGATACAACCTATTGACTAGTGATGTCTCAAGGAGGACTAACATCTGTCGAGTCCAAAGGCCATCCAATGAATGAAGGATGGTACAAGTAATTCCGTAGTTGATGAATATCATTAAAATATGCGGCGGCGTTGTATTATTCAAACTCGAAAGGTTATAAGCAAGCCTTCAAGCATTTTCGATAAGTAAAGTACCTTTTACCGTTTAGCTAGAAAGGTAAATACATTTCTGAATAAAGAGGTATACCCTGTGTTAATTTATTAGCTTATTGGATTTAATACGTGGCTAAATAATAACAATCGCACAGGTCGATCTATCAGGTTAAGTTACGCATGCCAGGGTTAGCGGTGGATGGGTGACCATCTTTACATACCGAGACTCTTCTGTTCCTCGGAAAGCACGTCAAATCAGTGGTCCCGGCTGTTATTTCTGCATCTTTGACAGTCGTTACGGGTCGTCAGAAACCCGAAAATCTGACAGCCAGACTTTCCAAAGGGTATCGTATTACCCAGTTACTGGGTTGTGGAGGAGACTATTTACAAAAAGAATTTTATTTTTCAGTTTGTACGGGTATTTTTAAGTCTGACAAAATTCGTATGCCAATCGTGATGATTATGATAATTTTTTGTCGTATAAAGTAGAGACTAAGGCAAGGCCCTTACTTTTACATTGGCCGGATAATAAGCAAGAACTGAATAAAATTAACATTCACCAATAACTACAAAGATCGAATTACAACATCGATTAACTAAACATTCAGCTCAACTTTCCCTAGCCACATTAATTTAGCTGTCCACCAATCGCGAGCCGGGCCTTATGTTACATTACACGAATTAATGTTTATTCAGCGACGCTCGCCTGTAGGCATTTAAGTATAGAGGTAAGTATATTGTGGGACAGATTATTTAGAAAATAGTATGAAAGTCACGCCTACAGCGAGCGGTGTAAGTTTGTGTGGCCGTATGGTAATGAACATCCTAGGAATGGATCCTCTGTTTGTTTTTTTAAGCTTTGGTGGTTGTCTAAAGATGCGTCCGCACTCAGACTGTATAATATAACATGTTATACAACGTATATACACGGTGATTTTTCGGGAGGGACCACCGAGATGTCGACTAATAGAGAAGTATGGAAGAAAAATACATGTTGCGCCCACAGAACAGTTAAAGAGGTTAGAAGGGCCTTGTGGGCGGAACAGGCGCGCCACTCATTTGCGCGGGCGCTCCAAACCCAACCGAAATTAGAATCACCGGTCAACAGTCACGCTCTTATTGTGAAAGCGTTCAATTCTCCGCGGAAAAAAAGAATTATGCCGTCTTGCCCAATTATAACGTGTTGGAAAAGAAGTCAGGAGTGTAATGTGGCCCGAGGAGGGATTTCTTTTCATCGGTAACTCCAAAAACCTTAAAATACGAGTGATATTTGTAATTATTACAAAAGTATTATGTAGTTTGTAGACAAAAACGATAAAATCGCATTCAGATGCAAAATTATACATTGCTTGCATTACATTGGTACGATCTTGCACGACGTGAGCGGTCGCGCAATGTATTGCGTTCACTGCGAACGTCGCGTGCGTCGATCCAAAGCTTCAATTCTGGGAAATCTATGCGCGTCGATAGTGTTGTACCAAATTGTAAACAATGTCGATATTAAGATGTGTATACGAATGATTATTGTCAGTAATATAACAATGAAAATAACGTTGTATAAATTAACAACAATTATTGTATAATGTGGATTATTAATTTAGTTTCTTAGTTGGTTTTTCGTCTAAAATCTAATTTACGATGCAAACACTTTTTTTTTATTTTACAAAAGATCCAGCTACAAGAAAACTGTGGTTTGAAGCAACTGGTAGAATTGAATGGATACGTACTAAATGTAGCACAATTTATGTTTGCAACATTTTGCAGAAAATGATTACGTAACGCGGGTGAAACCGGCGGGCACAGCTATTATTAATAAATTAACATGCTACAATTAATACCTAAATACTTTTTCACGGAGTAGTTCACAATAAATTAATTAGATTATATTATGTTAATTCGACTTAGCATTCGATATGGACGTGAAATTTAAAATTTATTTATAGTTTTTTTGTATATTGTAGCGTTGTTTTACGTTTTATGTTATTCAAAATGCTATTTTTCTTTCTTTCATTACTATGACGTAAAACAGAGCTGCAACTAGCATGAAACTAAAGAAAATTTAAATTTCGCGGCAGTATCGGATGTTCCCCCTTAATTTGACTTTGATTTAAGTTTATTTATATGTAATTAGGAAGTTATTCGTACCGTATCTGCAACTTGAAAAAATGCAAAACTTTAATTAACTAAACTACAGTAATTTTATCGATATGATTAATCGACCTTTTGGTGGCCGTAACATATATGAGAAATAAATTGCTTTTACACGTGTGTGAGTGTACGTCCAGAGCAGTATTTGAGTTAGTGTGACAACCAATAGTAAACACGCGATCTAAGTGCGTGTGGTTTATTTGTGTGTGTAATGCGCGTACGTATTATCTCTTGCTTGTAGTTGAGAGACAAGAGTGGGAGACATGCGGCGACACGCGTTCTAATACAAATCAGGAACTATTTCCATTCTAACCTCTTAAACTGTTCTGTGGTTGCGCCGACCCCAAATAAATTGCGATAAGGGCAGGAGAATGATGATTATGATACATGGTGATTTTTAATTCACTATTAACCTTTCAGGGCGTGAAAGTATCCATAATTATGAGCAACTTCCACTCTGAGATCAACTTTGAGATATCGAAAAAGATAGGCATTTTCAATGCAATATTTAATCCATGAAAATCAATGAAACGGTGTATATTTTTAGTTATTCCGTAGTTGGTCCCACAGTTAAAGTTGTTTATTATGATGAGTACTCTCAACTCCTGAAAGGTTAATAGTGAAGTCAAGCTGATAAATATCACGTTTAGAATTTAGTAAATCTAAATTCTAAACGTGATATTGATCGAGAATTGATCAATTATATGAAGCCTATGATTAAATTCTTGCCCTTCATACCACTTGACCAAAATCCAATGACAAAACAGCTACTACGGCTCGTAAACGAGCCACCCACCACAGCCACTGGTAGCCCAGAGACAAGCATTTCTCATGCTTTTCTTGACGAAAAGCGTTCCAATTGATGCGTTTGTCTTGTATGAACTAACCACTAGTCGGGTCCCAGAAAATGTATGTCGACATCGAGGCAGCCCCAGGAGAAGATGGCGACAGACAGGATTGGGCCACTCTAGCTCAAGATAGGGAAGTGTGGAAAGGAGAAAGGGAGACCTTTGCCTGTCACACAGGCAAAAATAATACCTACTAAAAACTGAGGGGTAGGGATTTGTCACGTGTGGCTGGTTGCGGTGACTCACTACAGCGGTACTCAATATTGCAGCAAGAGGCGATAGCCACCACTGGTTGTGACCAGCAGCTCATCTCCGCCATACCTAAATTTTCATAAGAGACTGATACAAACATTTTCAGCCAGCTTTAATTTTTTTTCATGTAACTAACTTGGTTTCTGAGTTTTTATGCTGCCCATGGGCTTCTGACTTAGCTTCACATGCTGTTGAGAAATATCTCTCAGGCATGTTGGTTTCCTTACTATGTTATCGATTAAAAAAAATATTCCATGTCTTCAGGAAATACGTTTTCACCACGTGTTCTCGTGCAATCCGTTTCTAGTTCGACAACTCTATTAAGGGCATATGACAATCTAGTGTAATGATTCAAAATACTATATCCACGAGTTGTATGACAGAATTGTAGTAGCAATTGACTTAGTACGAGAAATAAATACTTAAACCGTTTCGCGTTCAAATCGTTATTTGTACCAACTTAGCCCCGAGGCTTAAGTAAATTAAGTTACTTAAATAAAATGTAACCATTTCACTTGACAGTTAACGATAACTAACTTTATTTTGACGGTTAATTCCCACTATATAACACAAATCATAAAATACAAAGTAAAAGACAGTCCCGCAGTGCAATACTAAGGAAACGTATGCAATTCTGATGATAATAAGGTACTAAATAATAGTCATTTCAAACTGAATGTTCCTTAAGAAATATATCTAATAATACGTTATTCATTCGTTGACGTACTAGGTATAATATGAATAAATAATTGTATTGAATTATAGGCGTGAAATTACTTAGCGAATACACCTACGCGAGCATTGGTGTACCTACCTAGATATTTGCTTTCCTGTATTACACATTTATTTTCAATTCAGTTTTACATCTTGCTTGGAGGAACTCGCGGCTAAGTAATTTATTTTATTTTATTTTCCTTTATTGGCCAACCAACAACTGTTTACACTGTAAATATTTTGATTAATTGTCTACCATTATGTAAGGTTAGTGTAACAATTTCTTACAGGTTAGCACCGCATGCCCCTTAAATACCTATATTAGATGTGCTACAAGCACTGAACCATGAAATTGGCTTCAAATTACCGCCGCACAGGTCAATCCAGCAAGTTAAGCTACGCTTGCCGGGGTTGGCCGTGGATAGTTGACCATCTTTACATACCGAGACGAAGCACGATATACATATATCGTATTACCCAGTTACTGGGTTGTGGAGGTCAGATAGGCAGTCTCTTCGTGTAAAATACTGGTATTCAGCTGCATCCGGTTAGACTAGAAGCCGACCCTAAAATAGTTGGGAAAAGGCTAGGCAGATTGAACAGTTTTAATATTTCTTTGAGCGTCATTTTTCTTATTCATCATTACTAATATTATAAATGCAAAAGTTTGGATGGATGTTTGTTACTCAATCACGGCAGAACGGCTGAATGGATCTGGATGAAATTTGGCACGCAGATAGTTTATAACCTGGATTATCATTTAGTCCCGGTATCAGCTATCGTCTCAGTATATTATCCCCCATGTAAGCCTCATTTCTATAATCTTTCACATAATCCATCCGTTGTTTTTTCTTATCAGTCGTACATTCACACACCCATACACACACAACCACACATCCACAACACTCATGTACACTCAACAACAAATATACACTCATACACACACACACACGTTCACATAATTTTATTTTGTTTACTTCACCCATGTACTGTTTTTATTGTGTTGTACTGTTTTTATTGTGTTTAAGTTAGTACAGAGGCCAGCACATCAAGTTACCCCAATCTGTCACATTCCTTTGATAGTTTTTCAACTTTATCACAAAAGAATAAGGTTCATTTTCAATTGGAAAAAATCGATAGTTAGGGATAGCTTGATGTGCTGGCGTCTGTACCTACGGTTGTGGAGGAGCGGAGTCTTTAAATACAGGCATTATTTGCTTTTGTGTATAACTTTTGACACAATAAACGTTATTATTATTATTAAGAAATGCTTCTGGAACAAAGGTAAAACGGACAGCCGAATAGATAACAATTTCAGACACTTGTGACATAAAACTCAGACACCCACGCATTAATCATTGACCAGGGACCTCATTACTCTCAAGACTTTATTAAACACAATAAAATTTTATGCTCAACATGGCTCTTACACGTTAACCCTTTATTTCGTTACATAAAATATATGACTTATAGTTATTACGAATTATTTAACTACTTAATATATAAATGGTATCCTTAAACAATCCAGTTCTAGTAGCAATCTAACAATACGCAAGTACAATAAAACTTCTATTTAACTAGGACTGCAAATTCAGTTAATTTCATGCGAGTAGCCAATTCCAGTGTACTAAAGTTTGCCATTTAGCCAACCCACTTTGGTCCGATATCCCAAGTTTAATGGTATCGGTTGATGAAGTTAAGAAGGACGGTCGCTAATGAGGTTTATCGGTGCGCTCGCGCGATGACACGGGCGATGCCTGCGTGCGCGCATTGCTACACACCGGCTTGTTAGCGACAGGTAGCTGTGCTTTGATTCAAGGAATTAACGTAAGAAATGTTAATTGATAGACGATGGATAATTTTGTATGCTAATGTTATTGGTGATGGTGTGGACTTTGAGTAAGTAACGCTATGTCGCTACAGTGTTTAGTATTTATCTTTGGTAGCTTGTAATTAGGAATCTAGTTGAATATAATTGATATTTATTAGGCTTCTTTAAATTACAAAAAAAATATTTATATTGCTGAGGATTATTAGCCTTTCTTACTGAATCACCACAGATTATGGAGGGTGCATGTTCTCAAATGGTTTAAAAGATCAATTTATTTCAGACCTCCAACAAAATACGCAATACATTATCAAAATATTTTAAACTAGTTCCTAGACTATTGAAGAAAACCCAAAGAAAATACAAAGCAAGTATTCCGTTTTAATTCCGACTAATTCGAAATAATTGAACTCGCAACACATTTTGGTAACAGTAATAACTTATTTATCAGATGCAGCGCTAGCCGTTTCTTTGAGATCATCTTCGAAATTGACACGAGATCGTTTTCTATTTTCCACATCGAGTTCATAAACAGTTTCCTGATCACTCTCGACTGATTCCGCACTCATAAGATCGATCAACTCCTCTGCACGCTCAGCGTTCTTACGTTTAACTTTGGCTCTCCGAAAAGTAAGCTTCAGCATTCGACAAAACGCAACCAGTGTGACAAAGAGCATACCACATAATAACACACTCAGTATGGAATCAATAGTTGTCCATTGTTCAACATCAAACTTAGAACCGCTTTCTTTAAACACTTTGTGTGTAATCCCGGGTTTACTGCCTTTTAAACGCGGTTCATCTTCTAACGACTTATTAACTTCTTTAGTTAACTGGTGAAACACCATCTTCCCTAGCCAATCAGCTAACTCAGTTTTCTTAAGTTGTCGTAATCTACGTTCTATAATAGAATGGGTTTTGCCTTTTCCCTCCCATGGTTCTACACCACTGTTCCATTTAACTAGCAGCTTTAAGCACGGTATGTTTTTCGGTATTTGTTGCACCGCTTCTGATAAAGCGGCTGGAAGATCGTAGGACGTAAAATACAAAGAGGCGAAGAGACTACGACATTCTGCAGCGGTCAGGTGATCAGCAATGTAAACTAATTCTTTGATATTGATATCTATAGTACACTCTTTGAAAGATATCTGCAGATATAGCACAAAACATAAATATTTCATGTCCGATTAGTATTATTTATGGCTTAAATATTCGATACAGATCAAAATTATTATCATTTTTATTTACCAGTTGTCAGTTTTGACGTCAATATCAAATTGGTAAAATCCATAGATATTTTGTAAAAAGTTTCATTACGATCAAAATTGTCTTTGTTTCGCGAATGTAGAATTTATTACAAGAGCAGCAGAGGAATTTCAGTTATGTTTGGAAATTGAAATGAGGGAAGCGGGCCTCTGTACGGCTGATAAATAAAAGATAAGCTAGCAACTTGTATCTATGGTATTTCATACGAACAATCCACTAGACACTGATTTATATGTATACAATACGACTTTTTACACTTGTTATTCTCTCTGAAAAACGAACACCAAACGATTCTGTTTCTATACGATGTTTTCGCGGGATACCTGTGTAGTGACTGAAGACCAGTAGTGGCCCAGTGATAACTGGTTCGACTTATGAGTTGTAGGTCGTGGATTCACACCCAAGCAGGCGCTTTGCCTTTGTGTAAATAATTTCATCACCACTGCTCTCAAAACGCTGAAGGAAAACATTATGAGAGAACCGACCTGTCCTAGAACCAAAAATTCGAAGGCATGTGACATCCACCAACTCGCACAGGGTCCGCGTGGTGTATTATGGCCCACTCCCTCCCGAAGAGAGGAGGTCTGTGTTCCAGCAGTGGTGACATTCACCGTCACTTCGTGTACAATAGTTAATAGTTATTATCAGTTTTTTATAAATATGTTAGATAGTCTGTAAGGTATTTATGTTATGGGTCTTTGTTACCTGAAATAAATGATATATTATTATTATTATTATAGGCTGATTATGTTAATTGACTGAAACTTATCAGGAGTCGATAAAAAGGCCATTAATCTCATCTTTTAAAGATCATCACTACATAGTATAAAGCAAAGTCGCTTCCCGCGTCTGTCCTAATGTCTGTATGTATGCTTAGATCTTTAAAACTACACAACGGATTTTGATGCAGTTTTTTTTTAATAGATAGAGTGATAAGAGGAAGGTTTATATGTATGATAACATGCAATTTCCGTCTTCCACGCGGGCGAAGCCGCGGGCAGAAGCTAGTAATAAATAAAATAATTTATCAAAATCATAATCACTTTTATCATCAAAACATATGAAGTACTTACTCCATATAATTACAATATTACAAGTAACTAAACCGCAATATACAAAATTACAGCATTTCCCCAGAATCGCTTGTAACTATTGAACTAAATGCGTGTTGCGCAAGCGCAGCTAATGGTCGCGAGCGCACGATACCGACATACAAGTATCGACTTTACACTATCGTACCTGTAATGGACCAAATATTTCATAAACAGCTTTAACTCGCTAGTTTTATGGGCATTTGATAATCATTTAGGAACTTATGATAAAATATAGTCATTTCAAGAATTAAAAATGTATAGGCTAATGCGAAATAACAAGATAAAACTGCATAAAAGGAATAGGGTATCCTTTATAAGTGGGATTGTCCGAAAGGGTTACCGCTACCCCGCGGACATAAAGGGCTGAGGAATGAACTTGGTTGGGTTTTAGTCAGTAAGAGAGATTTCCCACCCTGAAAAGTAAAAGAGTATCCTTTATACAATGCAATTATCGAATTGAACTGAAATAAAATATTTTATTCTGCAAAATAATTATGATAAAAAATGATTACAATAATATATGAGGAAACAAATTCAGGGGTCAAAGTCACTTTTAAATAATTAATATATGTACTTACTTAAATCAATTTACCGTTAATCATAAACCAGGAGTCTATACTTTCTATTTTAAATGCCAAAGTTTGAATGAGTGTTAAAGTTTGTTACTTAATCACGCCAGAACGGCTAAACGGATCTGGATGAAATCTGGCATAGAAATCACACTAATATTACAAAGGCGAAAGTATGTGAGTGAGTGTGTGTGTGTGTGTGTGTGTGTGTGTGTAGTTTGTATCTTTGTCCGTCCTTCACGCTCAAACGGCTAAACGAATCTAAATGAAAACTGGTATAAAAATCACACTAATAATATTAAGGCGAAAGTTTGTGAGTGAGTGTGTATGTGAGTTTGTATGTTTGTCCGTCCTTCACGCTCAAACGGCTGAACGGATCTCTATGAAAATTGGCACAATCGTGGTTTATGACCTGGATTCACACATAGGATATATATTTATATTTTATCCTGGTTGTACGTTCCTTTGGGATCATTTTACCGATATCCACGCGGGGGAAACCGCTGGCAGCACTAGCAGATTATAATCTAGAAAAGCACATATATTCCATGGAATAATTTCCTTCATACATTCGAAGCCGCTGACAAAAGCTAGTATAAAATAAATAAAGTCCAATCTCAGGTTTCACAAGTTCGAATAATTTCCGCAAAAATGCGTTTTAATAATCAAGAAATATAATATAGATATTTTCATAGCCGTCACAAATATTTATTGCCTTTTAACGTCGATCATAACAGATAACTGTACTGATAATTCCATTGGTCAGGTTTTGATTGGTCAAAGTTTCTATTATGGAAAAATACATTACTAAAATAAGAACATAACATCACGCCTTGTTTTCCGAAAGGGTTAGGCAGAGATGCAACCATAATAGGTCACATTTCGCCAGATACGTGTAAGGCTGAGGCTACAGTAGGCAGCGATTTGCGATGCGACTGGAAGAGCGAAGCGAGAAAAACATAGTATGGCTACATTACAAGAGAAATTCCTGCGAATATTCGGCGATGACGTGGCTACAGTACACATGCTTCACAACGAAATAGCAAGAGCGATTCATGCGGCTACACTATAAAAAGAGAAAACTCGCGATTTCGCTGAGAATTCGCTAGTTTATCGCATTCTAAGGATCTTAAAAAACTCCGTGTCAAAGTGGCTACATAGAGGGAGCACACACTGGCGACACATGCGACGCGCGAGGGAAGCTCGTTTAGTTCACGGCATTCACACAGTCGATAGGTTGCTATAGCTTTGTATAAACGTAACATGTATTATTTTCAATGGCTCTGTCAAAACCAAACCTTGTATGTTTGCTTGAAAGCTCTTACATCAAGTACGAACTATTTTTGAAAAAGAGATTGTGTTGGATTCACGAAATAAATAAAGAGCGCAGTAAATATGGAGAATTTCATTATTTGTATGAAAAACTACTTTTTTTGATTTTATATATTTTTTTTTTTATATTTTAGAGATTCATACATAAACCTCTTTAGATGAGCGATCAAAACAAACTGATTTGAACGTGTTGCAGCCTCATGAGCGAACGCCGAGTGCACAAGTATTGCCCCCGTCTCCAGCACCTCAGTCCGATGTCCGTAGTGTTATTATGTAGCCACTTGACAGCGGACCCACCAAAAACGTAACTTTGAACTAGTCGCAAAATAAATCGCTCATTCATTTAAATTCGCTCAAATAATGTAGCCATTAAATTAAATATAACCTACGAGCACTTGTTTTTTACGTTCTGAAGTACAATTGTAATATAGCCGCTAACATAACAAAGACTCAATTTGAATCGGTCGTTTTCCTAAACTGCGATCAAATCATCCATCGCGGTTTACTATACGCATAATGTAGCCACATGCATAGTTAGTAGCACTATTGAACTAGTCGTACAAGTGAGAAATTTTCTAATAAATTCGCTTCAATTTCGCTGATATGTTGATGTAGCCGATGCCGTGATTTTAGTAATTTTGTTCCTAATGCATAAAGAAATCAAAGATCGCTATTAGCCATATACGTGAGCATTCATTTACTTGTTTTAATCGCTCATCGCGTCGCGGCCTAATGTAGCCTCAGCCTTAGTCCGATATAATAGCGGGCGAGTCTATTGCCATATACCGGGCACAAAACCAGACGCCGGGCTTTTTCTCAGAAATTTCTAATGAAAAACCCAATAGCACTTTGCGCGACCGGAGAATCAAACCCAGGACCTCACGTTCAGCAATAGCTCTTGCGATCACAAGACCAACGGGGCACTCAAAAATAAAAAATGAGAAAAATAAAAATACTTTAAAATACAAACGTGTTTAAGAAACGTATCACACTAAAGGAATCATCGTAACGATGCACTTTATAGAACCAAAAGACAGCTTGAAAGGCTTGAAAAATAGCGAACAATATTCATCAACTAACTCGATGATCTATTACAAAATCGTAACAATGATATCGATTGAACTATCCAACAAAACGTTGAATGGAATCATTATTGCACAAAAAGAAACACTGAATACGCTACTAATGCTAATTTTAACCTTTTCCTACAACGGTTTCCAAGTTCTTTCGTCAGCCATTGAGGACTTGACGAAAATTAAATCGATGATGAAATGAACTCATCTCACTTATGTGGACGAATTTTTTGATGCTCTTTGATTATATACTTATTATTTCTGTATATATTACTATGAATATTTAGCTTTTAAATGTAAATATTATTATATTAGTGTTAGATTATAAACCATTGTCACAATATAAACTGAATTTGAAATGAACAATATGATATTTAATGTTCATAGAACATTTATATCCGGCTAAATTGATACATTCTACAAGTTGGTTCGATATAATCATCCCATTGCCCGACTGAGCCCACAGCTGGGTATAGGCCTTTCTTTTCTTGAGCCAATCACCACGTTTATGGTTCCAACATTCGTTAATTATTTGAGTCTTTAAGTTTTGAGAATTAAGCACGTTAAGCCGTTGGTCCTGGCTGTCATATATATGGATCTTTTACAGTCGTCAGAAGCCTTAAAGTCTCACATCCAGTCTTAAGGGGTATCTTATTACCCAGTTACTGGGTTGTGGAGGTCAGATAGGCAGTCGCTCCATATAAAATACTGATATTCAGCTGCATCCGCTAGGCTAGGCAGATTGATGTTTTGAGAATTATCAATTCTCCTTCTTGCGAGTCAAAGGTTTATTCATCAATTTGACTTGTTCCCCAATCGAAGTTTTGTACCAAGCAAGTATTTCTTACATTGGGACAATGGTTGCAGTTGGCCTAGGATTGAATAAACCCAACTGGGGGTTACGGAAGTATCATGCGTTCCCCGACCCCCGACCCAGGTGTTAGAGGGAACACCCGGGGTGTTCTTTAGTCAGGAAGAATCTAACAGACCCCTCCGCCCCGCCCCCCCCTCCACAGGGCGGAAGACATCCATGAGGATTTTCCAACCCAGATAAAATAAAACAAGATTGAATCAATAAGTTAATCATATCATCATTACCCGCTTGCCTCGTCGCGAAATCTCGGTAGATCTATTTCTATTTTGCTGCAAAGAACAAACGACAGACCTACTGTCACAATTTACATAAATTGCATCTAATATTCTCGGAACAATATCTTCGAGACATTCGAACATCATCAGGCATTAAACAATACAGTTGTAATAGTCGACGATTGCAAGAAATGCGCTTAGAAATGATCAGAGACCATTATTGTGATGCGGAATAAGGTTAGTACGGTGGAACCGATCAGTAGCGTCCGCAGCTGTATGTGGAGCGAGATTTATTATTATATGATAACTACATTTTTTTTATGCAAAATATTGGACACGTATTTTTTTCTTCTATGTAAAATAAACTATGACGCATAAAAATTGTGACGTATTGCGCCCCCATTCCTTAATTTTAATGCGTTTCTTGTAATTGTTTTTTTTTACTAATAGGATAAAGCAAAAAATACGTGTAATTTTTTGTATCTGACTGACGCGTGACGGGCCAAATATAATGTCTTGTTTTTGATCCTGCCTTCATCCCTATTGTATAATTATGTATTTTTTTAACTAACACACTTAATCCCATTAAGCTACTCTTACTTATAGGTGCCTCTTAATCTGCTTTACATCTTCCACTTTTTGCGTTCTGCATTTGTTTATCCCTGTTGCCTTTTATCAGTTATTTTCACAACACTTCACACAGATTTATATCAAACTAGCTTTTGGCCGCGCCTCCACCCACGTGGATGTTTGAAATTAATCCAATAGAACCGTACATTTTTCCGGAACAAAAAGTAACTTAAGCGTTAATCCAGGTTAAAATCTATCTCTGTGCCATATTTCATCCAGATTCGTACAGTAGTTTTTGCCTGAAGAAGTAACAAACATAAAACAAACACACACACACACTCACTCACAAACTAACTAAACTAAAGGCGATCTTTATAATATTACTGTGATATAAGGGTTTATCAATTCGTAGTGGTTCACTGTTACAGCCAAAATCCTTGGTCAGATTAAATCCTTTTCTAATCACGTATACTTTTTGCTGTCTACGTTTGAACATCTGCATCATCACTATTTACAATATTCAGTTGATTTGTTTCTCCGTCTCTACCAGGGAGCATACATTTTAACTAGTTGCACAAGGTTCTTTTGTCATTGTATAATGATGCTCAGCGTCTGATGTTTTGTGTATCGGAATGTGCAGCGATTACTCTTAGCATACGGATACACTGCTCTCGCAAATATTAACACATTGGCCAACATTGTGACTATGTACGTATATGTAGGTAAATATCCATTAAGTACTATTAGTGTGTTAGGTTAAACGAGGGATATACTTTCAGGGGGTACTATACTCATGAAAATAAACAACTTTGACTATGGAACTTTTCCTGAAATCATGAAAAAATAATCAGCTGTTCATTTTTATGTTAGCATTCGTCGAAATGTACGAACAGCTGACATATTTTTTTTCATATTTCAGAGTTGCTCCCATGGACAAAATGGTTGATTTCCATGAGCACTATACAACTTGAAAGTATGTCCCTCGTTTAACATAACACAATGTACATATATCAATGTATGCACAATGTTCTTTTTGATTGACCAGAGACCAAACAAAGCCTAATTATTTCTCATCTACGTTCAAGTCTTCTCTTCTTTTCGTGTGGTTAGTGACTAACCTGGTGTCAGAGTTTTAATGCTAGGCCTCTGACTTAGCTTCACATGCTGTTGAGAAATATCTCTCAGACATGCTGGTTCCCTCACGATGTTTTCCGTCACCGATTTATCAAGTAGTAATTATACAATACGAACATGAATCCGTAAAATCAGAGGTGCGTGGCATGGGTTCGAACTCGAGACCTGTGGCTTGGCAGTCCGACGGTCACACCACTAGCCTATCACTGCTGTCACGTTCAAGTTGTGACCCATAAAATTATGGTCATCTTTCATTAATTGGATGCCCCGTAATTGCCAACTATTTCCACGAAAGTACAACACCGATTACATACTGATACATTACCTACATCGACAGTTTAATTATCACGTATTCGTGCTCAGTTAGTCGATTAGTATGTCAATACATGTCCAGTACACATCACTAACAAAATATATTTCACAAGCAACTCTTCCACAACCTTCGATACCGGCCTTCGTAATTAAAGAAGACGATTCACAATTACCGTAGTTTATAGATGCCTCTAATTATATGTATTTGATGTTTTCTATACGGTGTGTGACGAAAGAAGGCTCATTCGGACGGTCATTATTGGAATTAATATACCTACGTGTTAGTTCACGGGGTTCTGAATAATGATTGGTACTTGATTTTTAGTGTTCGTGAGAACACGTCCAAATCATATGTCTCTGTATGTGAGCCTTTTGCCTAATACGCATCATGATCATTGAAAGAATTTCTTTTGTAATTGATACGAGCGCTAATGTGTATAGAATAGTGCAATTTGTAGGCAATTATTGTTAATAAAAAGTTGTGATGTCCGTTTTTTCGGTGACCTCCGACTTCGTTTTATTTTTTGTTATTATTTCGTATTGAACCATTCCTTCCTTCTTTGGTTCTCATTGATAGGTAATCGGAAAAGCGTCATTTCTAGACAAGGTGTGGTAGTTTACCGGAACATGGATTTTAGATTCATGACGTAACTGTATCGACGAAACAAAAACGTATAGCATAGCTATAGCTCTGCGAAATTCCTCTGCATTGCTGTCGACTGGTACCCAAGAGCCTGGTACAGCCTCTGACCAGCCCTTACGTCACAAGAAGTGTCAACCAGCCCCGTTTGAAGATCATGTTGAACAAACAATAAACACTATTTGGTGGCTTGATATTGTTCTGGAGTATTTTAACATAAATTTTCATAACAGTCTAGCCTACAATTTATTTGAGGTCGGCACAACATGTCTTTTTCGTCTTTACTTCTCTATTAGTCGTCATCTCGGTAGTGGCTCCCCTTCTAGCCCTATCATCTTTCTCTAGTATTCCCCTACTCCTATAGCCATCCTGCACATACAGCTTACACACTATCCTGACATTTTCCTCCTTCCTCTGCATCACATACGTATTTACTTTACAGTCACCAGTGTGGTATCCAGACGTCCTCCTATATACTCATTTCTTGTTCCATGCATTCGCGTAAACTGAAACTCAAAGCATTTATTTCAAATAAACCAATTACAGGCACTTTTGAATTGTCAAAGGGTCGGTCAGCCATAAAAATGAAGCTAGTTGCCCATTCCAAATCAGTAGGTACCTATAGAGAAGAACGTGGAAAAAACCTCACGGACACTCTTTTAAACAAAATATGGTTAACACTCCACATTCCTCCAAGCCTTTCTTTCCTTCTTATTGTGGCTCAAAAATTGCCACCATACTACTATCAGCCTTGCCTTTTAAACCATTTTTACGACACCTGATTATTGGGGTAATTGGTATGTTAAATCGTTATTATTGCTAGTTTAAATCATCCGCGGCGTAGAATATCTATATGGAGTTTCTTGCCCGTTCTTCTCCATAGGTACCTACTGCTTTGGAATGGGCAACTAGCTTCATCTTTCTGACTGACCGACCCTTTGACAATTCAAAAGTGCCTGTAATTAGTATATTTGAAATAAATGCTTTGAGTTTGAGTTTATAGTATGTACAATCTATTTTTATAAACTATTTCACAATGTAAACATTCCAATTAGAGCAATTAGCAAGTTATGCAAATCTTACGTACTTACAATAAGTGAAACTAACACGCTAGTACATGTGATTGGTCAATTAAAATATTGCTCATAACATTACTCCATTACGCAAAAACTTGAACTATGAACCGCTTCTGAGCGATTCAGAATTATAGCGGGAATTAATTTTCAAAATTATAGGGTCTATGCGCAGTGAATCAAAATAGAAAGTAGGAGTGCCAACTTGGTTTTGGTTAATGATGCCAATGTCTTTATAATGTAGGTATATATATTTATGTAGTTGACTTCAATATTATGTACCTGAAATGTACAAATGGTTTCCATAATACACTGAGGTCGGTCGAGACAATAGTGTCAAAACAGTAAAATGATCTGAAGTCCGCTAATTTTTCGTAATATCACTTGCTTAAAAATCGGTGAAGGAAAACATCGTAAGGAAACCGGCCTGAGAGATATTTCTCAACAGCATGTGAAGCTTAGTCAGAGGCTCATGGGCAGCATAAAAACTCTGACACCAGGTTAGTCACTAACCACGCGAAAAGTAAAAGAAGAAGACCGTGAAAGTATGTCGGTCGTTTAACCTAACACACTGTATATTATAGCGACACTGTAATACTTACATATTTGCGATGAAAGATTATAATTATCTGGAACAGCTGTTTTTTTTTTCGCGATTTCATAATAGTCAGTACAATGACCCGTTAAAATAATGCCCATGAATTCAATTTCACTCTGTAGCCAACATATTGCAACGCAATTCAGCTTTATGTGCACTGTGCAGTATTTCAATGTCTCCAAGTCCAAAGAGATATAAGATTGAAAATCAAACGCAAAAACTTGCATCCGACACCAGATTATGCGCACACAAACCGCGAACACACCTGGCAAAGTAAACTCATTGTAAAAACGCTTGAACATTATATCCTACTAACATAATATTCACACCAGCCACTATAGGATAAAGTCGAGGAGAATGTGGCGTGTTATTTAAATTAAGGTACTCATACAGTTTATGTGGAACAGAAACAGTGAGTGTGGCGTCGTTAGGGCACCGGCAGAGATGCATTTATTTATGAAATGTAAATTCATCTGATTGTAATAACAAAACTGAAGCCACTGCTCTCTATATTAAGATGTATTATTTGCATACCGTATGCTGAACGTGTGACCGAGTGTTTGTTACGTTTAAGCTGCTGTAACGGGCTGGCTGAAAAGTTATGACGATTATGCGAGTGTATTAACACATTGACTGCCGGAACGCTGATCTACGCGATACACAGTGGCTTTTTGATTGTGTCTGTGATTACGGCATATAAAAGGTTAAATGTGCCTAAGTTCGCAAGGTATTTAGTAAAATAATTTAGATCAGAAAAATAATGGTTCTATGTGATCAAGTTATTTTCTAAATTAGATTTAAAAAATCTAATTTAATAATATCCTTTAAAATAATAATAAAATTGGTGCTTCCTTGAATTGTCTAAGGGGCTGCTGCGAGTTGGTTTCGGCCCCTCGTACGTTCTTCTAAGGATCGGGACCCCTGGGTCCCAAGATGTGTCAGACATGTTCAATAAGTAATAATAAATATTTATTCAGAATTAAAGTTGGTAAAATGTTAACATTAAAATCTTAGAAATCTTTTACAAAGGTATGATATACCTACCAGAGTTGTACAAGGTGTTAAAAAATTAACTCTAAAAATTTCGTGGGAGCATTGTACTCATCGTTATGAACAACTTTTATTATGGGATGAACCATGAAACCGCGAAAATTAATAACTTACTAACTCGTTCCATTTATAAAAAAAAAACGTGAAATCCATTAATGTTTTAGGGAAAAAATATTTACGAAACCGCTTGATCAGAATCTGGATGTAGAAACCAATATCTCATATTTAAATCACTACAATTCACCAAACGTATGACAAATATCCGAATCACGATCTCTAGACCAATAATTTATCAAACACCGAACAACGGTTCGCACGACATACCTACGTCGATACGACATAAAATTAGTACCTACTACTCTAACACGTCACTATTTACCTACCAGTAGTAAATTACTAAAATACAATCATCATAAAACACATACATCGGTCAAACTTTATCAATAAGATATCGAAATCAATCAATCAACGCTAATATAAAAAAAAATACATGAACCGCACACGACACCGATACCGATATCGTGAGGTGGCGCGTGCGCAGACCGTTATAAAGGATAACTTTAAAAAAAAGAAGGTGTGACGTAACGATTCGTGACTCCACACGGTTGAGCGTGACTCTTGTGACCACTTGCCGACGTTTGCTCTGTGCTTAATCGGTCTTGCCCTCAGACTATATAGATAAACAAAAGTTAACGGTTTTTACGGTTTTTTGGCATTTTTTGAGTTCAATATTGTGTGTTTTTATCACTTTTTGCCGTTAGGAAGGATGTATCTACTGATTTAGTTTGTTTGTGTTTCCAAATCGTGACCTAAGGTTAGGTTTTTAATCAAACTGGTATTAGCCTTCATACTGTATGATTAATTGTGTTTTACTTTAATCAGTCAGGAAGTATAATTAATGCGATTATGATTTCTGCAATAACTCAAGCAGGTAGGTATTACCTTCATCAATTTCATTGAAAAGGTGCATCAAGAGAATCCATTCAACCCATAACGATAAAACAACCATTTTACCATGAAAACATTAATATAGATTAACAAAACTCATACTTCCCCGTTTCATTTAACTACGTACCGCCTATTCACAACAGAACTGTCAAATAATACAATGAAATAATCAAATACAGACATAACAACGCACGACATTTAAACTTCGAAAGATAAAGTCAAATTCCAAAAACAAAACACTATCGCATTTGACAATTCAATAACCGAATCACAAAGGCGATTGCGTGGAAAATCGGAACTAATTTTTAATGAAGAAAGTACGACTACTAGCGCCATTGTCAGGGGTAACATTGTAAGACAGTGTATCGGGTCACGAGAAGTCACGACAGAGCCTTATCTTCGTAGAAAGTGGTTCACTGTTGACTTCAAAAGTCGGTATGGTTCCCGTACTGATGGATTTGGTTCTACGCAACAGATAATAAGTCACGATTGATTGTCCTATACTGTTATAAACTCATATTGTTTTGGAATTAAGTCATTAGCTGTAGCGACAGCAAGTTATCTTGAAGTTATAATATTAAGTTATTGTGTTTATAAACAAATTAATATTAAGGGTTAAAGTATGAAATTGCCGATTTGCACGGAAAAATTGAAGTTCGTTATTTTTTATTATTATTTATTTATACATTTTCCCTTTTCTATGAAACTGCAGGTTTTTTTTATAACTGACAAACGACGTGGGTAGGCTTAGAATCATGTACCTACTGAATCTATGGGATCCGGCTCCGCGTCGATGTCCCTTCCACGCTGTGTGTCTCAACAAGGTGACAAGGCACGTTCCCCAGAGTTAATCTTGCAATCATAATGTGTATCTACAGGGTGAAATTAAAAAAAACAACTGTTCCATACATTATGCTCGCATAACTCGTCAAAATGTAGGGAACAGCTGATTTTGTTTTCGCGATTTCAGTTTTGTTCCCATAGTGCATTTGCACTATATTCATAATAGTGAGTACCCCTTAAAATAATACCCATGAATTCAGTTTCACCCTGTATATTTCTCTGCCCACATTAAATGCCCCCAAAATTAAAAAACATGGTCCTCCTTTCGCTTACCCCTTGCACCACACGCCGCCATACGTTCGGGCGTATCGTCATACGCCGATAATCTCACATCACATCCGGCTAATCTATCGTCATATTTTGTTCGGTGGGCGTCGCGTTGACGTAACCAATCGGTTTACGACTAAAGTTTTAGATATAATCCCTTAAGTATTTGTATGTCAATTTAATTCTTTTTAATTCTAATCTGGGAATGGGATTGAGAGCTTGTCTTGAGTGTGGAACGGGTTATTAAATGAAGCTTGTGATGGACCTCCCGATAGATGAGTGATGTAAATAAGCTGCATGTCTTTCAACAATCAATCTGCCTAGCCTTGTTGGGGTCTTGTTGGGGCGACTGCCTATCTGACCTCCACAACTCAGTAACTGGGTAATAGGATACCCCTTGGTAAGATTACCATGACCTTGGAGTTTGTTTCGGCCTTTCTTAGAAAAGTCAGATAGGAAACGCCGACTTAATTTAGTTTTTAAAATATAATTGACGTGTTAATGTGTTTGTACAAAACTACTTACAGAAATAAAAGCATTTATCATTTGACCTATCACTACCACCCCGGAATTTACGGCCTAAATAGCTTTTACTAGCGGCTTCGCCCACGTAGGTACAGACGCCAGCACATCAAGCTATCCCTAACTGTCAAATTTTCTCAATTAAAAATGAACCTTATGACTTTGCAATAAAGTTGAAATACTATCTATCAAAGAAATTTGACAGATTGTGGTAGCTTGATGTGCTGGCGTCTGTACGTGTACGAAATAATTTCATGGGAACCGTATATATTTCCGGGATGAAAATTAACCTCTGAGCCATTTCAGACTATAATCTATCTCTGTGCTAAATTTCATCCAGATCCATTCAGCCATTCTAACGTGTTTGAGAAACAAACATTCATTCAAACTTTCTCATTTACAATATTAATGATAAATCGTGCTACATCATTCAATTGTGTCCTTCTGACTGCCCGAAAAAACACAAACTGAAACTCAAAGCATTTATTTCAAATAAACCAATTACAGGCACTTTTGAATTGTCAGTCAGAAAGATGAAGCTAGTTGCCCATTCCAAAGAAGACTAAGCAAGAAATTCCACGGACACTTGTACATTATTAGTCGAAGATATAAAGCGCTTTACTCCTACATAAATTCACTATAAAACAATTCTTCGTACAACAATATATTCCCTACACAATTAACATGGCAGTCACTCAAAATTGCATTCAGAAATGATGTTGTCATACAATACCGTGCTCTATTTAAAATCATGATACAATCTGACCTACAGCTTTAGACATCATTTAAATATACATATCTTGTTAAGTAGATTAAAGTTTTTACGCAACGATACAATGATACTTTAAATCTACTTATTGTTTCCTGGCGTATTCATAGTAGGGTAAAAATGTTCCGATTTTTAAATTTCGAATAAAAGGTTACGATTGACATTACTCATAACGTCAATAATAATAATAAATAATAATAATTTATTCAAAAAGTAAAGTGGCAGAATACAAAAATAAAACTTAGGAAAAACAATTGGTAACATAAACGGTAACAATGGCCAATGGTCCCGGCTGTCATTTGTGCATTGTCATGTCATTTGACAGTTGTTACGAGTAGTCAATGGCCAGAAAGTATGACAGCCAGTCTTACCAAGGGGTAAATATAGTTGGAAAAAGGCTAGGCAATTTGATTGATTTTTTTGACATTACTCTAAATAGTATGAAGTACGAGCCTTATTTACGTATTAGTTCTTCTTAGCGCGTCGATGGCAATCTATATGTACTCGGGTCAGAATTTGGCTACGTGTTTGACGCCATCACTAGCGTCCATCAGTTCCTGTAACGTGCATTCGGCAGGACACACAGGACACGAGATTAAAATGTCCCATCGTTTGTGGAACAGCACCACATTTACACTCCAAGGCGGAGCTGTCTATGAATCCCAATATGATCTGTATTATAGTTATATAATACAAGAGTCAGCACAAAGTCTAGATTTGACCCTGGTGGCAATAGGCTCGTCCCCTATTATAATGGGACCCAAACTTAACTAGTTAAATGTGAGTGTACTATAGACACACCTCTGTCTAACCCATCGTAATTTCTAGGCATAACGTTATGATACAAGACTTAATATAATCATCGCGATTCATTATCCAATCTTAGCGGCAATGCATAAGAAACTGATCCAATTCTTACTTGCAATACAACTGCATCCGACCTCATAGATCAGTACTTCAAATATGTTTATGTAGAATCCAATAATGATCTCCCTAGCCATTACTCTACTCAAATTGAACTCCACAAGTCCTTTCCAAATCAATTAAAAGTTGAAACTAACATCATTAATCACAACCACACACGGCGCGTCGAATCTCCTCAACTCGATTCTCCTAAACAAAATCGATACTATGAATACGATAGTTCGATACACAATAAAATATCGTTCAAGGTTGTTCGAATCCGGATCGAAGATCGCGCCAGTGAGCGGGTGAACTGTGAACTATTGTGTGGAACTTATACCATTGTACTTAAAAGTTTAAAGAATGTCATAGAACCACGCCCTACTGGTGAACGGGTCACAGAGTGTGTCAGTTGTAAAAAGTTTATAAAAGGCCTTGATGTAACTCGATAGTGATAGTGATGTGGTTTTGTTTGGTAGTAGCTTGGATTAACACGTGTGATACCTCGATCACAGATAAGACTTCGAATGAAAGGTTTCAATCTGCCGAGCCTTTTCCACTTTCAGTCTAACCCATGCGCTGCCATATGCACATATAAGTGTTAAAGGCACAAACCTTAGAATAGCACAATAAATAGTGTCAGTGTTTGTGCTAACCGGAAGCACCTGAATACCATTATTTTACATGGAGCGACTACCTAACTGACCTCCACAACCCAGTAACTGGGTAATACGATACCCCTTGCTAAGACTGGCTGTAACTCTGACGACCCGTAACAACTGTCAAAGATGCACGGATGACAGCCGCGACCAACGGTTTACTGATGGATCGACCTGTGCGGCTGTTACTAATAAGCTGCACGAGCTTCTCTCTCTTTCAAATGACCTGAAACTAGCACTGATCTCCAATCTTTTCTCTTTCTAGGTAATACTAGTCCGAGGCCACTACGTGTCGTACCTGCCACTGTGTAGCCGCAACGAGCCAGTGTTCCTCGCGGTGTGCACGCCACTGGCCATGCCGGAGACGCGCGAGTGCGTGGTGCACGGCGCCACCAACGTGTTCACCACCGTGCACGCCATGGACATGAAGATATTGCATATTGATACTAAGTAAGTACACTAAAACATGTCAGAGACATCAGACTGTACGTGTGCATCCCGTTTTGCAAACTACACTGCTTTCAGTCTTAGGAATCCTTCTTACCAACTGTAATACCTATTTATAGCTAAGCAGCATTACTGAAGTATAAAGTCAAGGTAAAAAAAAAAAAAAAAATTCAAATCACAAATAGGCACAAGAAAAGCACTATTGAACGTCAAAATGAACAAGAAATAGAATTGATTCTAGTTGCCCCTTCCAAAAGGTAGTTTAGTATGGAGAAACATGGGCATGACACTCCACCGTTACTCTTTACAATGTTTTGTATATGTCGTAGGATAATTTGATACTTCGAATCTTCGCGGAAATCCTAGGGGTTTTGCGAAAACGCGGATAATTAGACATAGGCGAAAAATTATCAAATCTTACTGGACAAAGTCAGGATTTTTGCGAAAATACTCGTTACTATAGTAAGATTTGATGTGCTCAACACTGATTGGCTACAATTTTGCTGGCTGACTTCTAATTGGTTCCTAGTTTGCCGATGATTAAGACGTCAACCAATCAGAGACGATCTCTTATTGAACGCGCTGACCGACCAATCAGCGTTCTTATTTCATAACAGCCAGCGTTTCGTTTCGCAATATTGCTATAATAACGAGTATTTTCGCAAAAATCCTGACTTTGTCCAGTAAGATTTGATAATTTTTCGCCTATGTCTAATTATCCGCGATTTCGCAAAACCCCTAGGATTTCCGCGAAGATTCGAAGTATCAAATTATCCTACGACATATACATCAATTATAAAATTATATGTTAAGTCGAATTAAGGCACCCAGAATAAAAATACCACACCATAAAAGGTGAAAATAAATAAAATAATAGAAAAGAAAAATAAATATAAAAAGGCAAGTAAAATTAATTATGTCATAAAAACATGGTGCTTACATATTTACAAACATTATAAAAGTTAAAAATAATAAATCAATCAATGTGCGAGTTAAAGTTATTACCAAAATGTATAAGACATTCATGTTTATCTCTTACTAAACTTGTCGTCTAAAACCCTTTCGGGAACCAATTTTAATACTTTACATTATTAAAATTAGTCGCCAACAATTTTTAGTTTGCCAAAATATTTAAATGAAATAAAATTGTTTCTTCTGTAAAATCGGAATCACTATTACACGTCATGTATAAAACAATAAGATAGATGGTGTCGGCGTTTCCTATCTGACTACTCTAAGACGAAACACCGAAACAAACTCAGAGGTCACAGTCTCTTTTATAGTCCAAACATATTATTTGTCAAATCATATAAAGACCATGTAGATCTGATATGGTATGTGAGAAAAGAACCGAACATTACCATTAACAAGCGATGAACAGCCTTCCGAACACGCGATCTAGATTTACATGAACTGCATCCAGCCAACACCCTACTGGTTCAAGGCAACCACAGACAATAAACAATACACTATGTGTAACTGTCGCAGGACCAGTGTCCGTCAAAGGCTGAAATGTATGACAACATCTCTATTGAGCTTGCTTCATATTCATGCACGTCGTCAGTTCGTCACCACCATTCAATGGCACGAAATAATAAAACGAGTTGAAATGTATGCAATGCTAAAGAGACGAGTCGCACTCGACATTCAAGTACATACAAATAATCTGACGTTTTTTATGCAGCTGTCTCGGCTTGAAATGTGGAATTTATACGTAAATAATAATGTTGTTGAAAGGGTGTTGCTTCTGTAATGGGCAATGTCATTGATATAGACTTCAGTGTCGTTTCCATTGGCTTTGGAATTATCCTACGGAAATATTGGATCTTCATTTGTTTCATAAGTTTATTAGTGTCAGGAAGTACAAACTGCCAAACTGTCTAGTCTTTTCCCACTATGTTGAGGTCGGCTTCCAATCTGACTAGATGCAGCCGAATACCAGTATTTTACATAGAGCAACTACTAATCTGACTACCTCAACCTAGTAACTGGGTAATACGATACCACTTGGTAAGGCTGAATGTCAAAAATTCGTGCTTTTTACGACTCTTACTTAACGTCAAAGATCCACAAATGGTAGCCGAGGCCAACGGCTTAACTTGCCTTCCGAGGCATAAAGGAGTCTCATATAGACCAACCCCGACAAGCGTAGCTTAACCCGATGGATGAACCCGTGCGGCTGTTATTAAGTAGCCACAAGCTCATCAGAACGTTATAGACTTTAATCCTATAGCAATAGCTCGATCAAATATTTGCGAAATAATTATCATTGAGTCCCCTTCTATCTTCCCACGTTAAATATTTCTGGATACTTACCTGTCCTCATAAGTACCCAACCCAGCCAATAACAACATAATTAATATCTAATTTATTCTAATGCTCAAGCCATCGGGCCTTTCATTGCACTATATTTCCGTGTCTGGTGTTGAAATGTAAACATGGCTGTCACCTGCTCGGAAGCGAACAGACTTTGCATACAATGACAACGTTACAAGCTCCCGTGAAACTCAGTATTAGAGCGGCGAACACACTGGCTTGTCTTTGAAATCTTAAGCTGGTTTACAAAGGTATCGTATAGAAAATACTTGAGGTTATGGGACATCAAATTTAATTGTGAAAGAACGGGCTGTTCAATTAAAAAAAAACTGCACCATCGAGAATGAATTCACCACTATTCAAAGTCAAGTAATTTATTTCAAAAAGGCACTTTTGAAGGTCAAAATGAACAAGAAATAAAATGATTTGATTTTAGTTGCATCTATTCTAGTATTATATATGGGTTTTCTGCAACCAATGCTGCCGTCAATGTCGATACTATGATGACATTAATGACAGGCATGGAAGATGTTTGGAGATGAATTAACTATGATTCTACTTAATCATGGTACTGATGTAGTTTTTTTTCTTGTGTTAATATTTTGTACATTAAAAATTATAACTTTAAAACTAATTCAAATGAATTTAGTCGTTACATTCTAAAATAAATTCTAAAAATGATATGATTGCTTAACGAGTCTCAATACGACTCATAACATCGGTAAACCCATCAAATACAATATTATTTTACTACCACTTTATTTGTAGGCAACATTTCCAATAACTTAACTTTATTTAAACATAAAATACAAACGGATTTATCATAAATGATGCCAAACATGACGCCATACAGAATCCTTATTAATTAGCAGACAAGTCTGAACGTTTAAAACATGTATAAAATCTTGGATTATGTCAAAGCTAGTACACACGCAGTTGGAAACAACACACTGCCCAAAATCAAAGCTAAATTCAAAATTTTGAAACACTAGCCTTAGCTCAAAACGCTTTCGAGCTTAAATATTAGAGGTGACCCTATTGCCATCAACCAAACACAAATGTGTTGATGAAAAATGCCTGAAAAATGCTGCTTAAATAAATGATGGTTGAGAAATGGATGGTTTAGAAATATTGGGATGAAGATACTCCTTAGTAAGCTCCCGAAGCAGCAGCAGGCTACCATGAGCGAGAGGTTGTGTACATGGTGAGAGTTGCACAGAGAGCCATGGGGCGTTTCATGCTTGACATAAAGCTTATACGAGTAGACCGAGTCCCAAACGGCGAGATCCACAGACGTTTGCGATATCGAAAACGAGTCATCATCTGCCTGCCTAGCCTTTTCCCAACTATATTGGGGTCGGCTTTCAGTCTTACCGGATGCAGCTGAATACCAGTATTTTACATGGAGCGACTGCCTATCTGACCGGAAAACGAGTCGTGGAACTAAATTGGAGCTGGACAGGACAGGAACGTTAGGATTAGCATGTGATTGAAGAGAGACTTATGTTCAGAAGTGGGTGAAGTTACACTATGCAAGCGCCCGAAAACTCTACGGATTTGTCAGTACAGATAAAACTCCCCGAAAGCTAGATACCTACACAAACACACACAAATTCTCATGTAATAGAACCTGAACCTATGTATTGAAATAGAGTAACTTTACCCTACATCACATTAAAAGACATACCCATTGGCAGTTGTGCGATGCAAAAGAAATTTTGGAGCTCTTCCGTATATACTGATGATGAACTACGGATAAAGTTAAAGTTAGAAAACAGCCCTCAACGACATTTCTCAGAAAATTGAATAAAATTGGCAAAGAATTCTCCTTTAAATAAATAAGATTGTAGGATAATCCAGGTTAAATAGATGCATATCAACGGAAATTCTGCGCCTGTGAGTGAACTAACGCTTCTTAATCTCAGGTAATTGCTACCAGTGCAGCCCAACCTTATAAAGATCTATGATTTATATGTTAAGCGGATCACGCACGGCCATATGTCAGAGAGTCTATAATGTTCTATTGCATCTGGTGGTCGTAAACATTATTGTTCTGTCTTTAGCGACAGTATTCGCTTTTCAATGAGCCTCTACGTCACAATGATGCAAATATTCACTTGTTTAGTTTTGAATTGTTGCTGTACGCTTAGCGGGTGATTTTAATATTGATTATTAATATTATAATGATGTGAAGTTTGTTGCCTTTATATGATGGACTATGGACTTGAGTTCTGTTTGTGTTATTGATGCTACCTCATTTTGAAATAATAATTACTGTTTAATTACTTGGAATGCTTCCGCGATATGTCCGGTTTGACCAATGACCTACGGGTAGCTCTGCCTTGACGTGTCGGGTTTTTGTGATGGGCAAAATGAATGCAGTATCTAAGTATATAGTTTTATTTTAACACTGACGTGAATCTATACTTCTATGTACTTTATCGAAATCTCTAAAAGGTTGGTTGACACAACCCGTGACCCAAGGGCTGGCTTTTACCATAGCCAGGGACTAAGCCGCCAGTCCCTTGGGTGCGTTACCAGCCATATTCTAGTTAGTAAATAGTTTTATATATACTTGTAAATATTATATATTTTAGTTTTAGTGTTAGATAGTACACTTCAATATTTAAATTTATAAATGCTCAAGTTTGGATGGATATTTGTTACTCGAATCACGGCAAAACGGCTGAACGGATCTGGATGTAATTCGGCAAAGAGATAGATAGATCTTTTTTATCTTTTATCCCGAAAAATGTGCGGTTCGCTTGTGGGATAATTATCAACAGTGGATGTTGATGAATTGCGGGTGAAACCACTGGTAGAAGTTAGTCATGATATAACTTCAAACAGTAATTATAAGAAAATAGTTTGATATATAAGATACTCAGCAGTAGACATTCAAAGACTAATGTGATAAATCGATCATGGATGACTTGTACAATCTTCTCAAAATAGGTAGCCGCCAAAAAGAACCATTCCGTCCTACTACGTCCTCACATGCAACAATAAATAAATTTCATAGTCTAATGATTGATTATTATATAAGTATCTTAAAGCGGTAACTGCCTTGAATATAAGTCATAATATTGTAGTATTAAACTACAAATTTCAATAGATTCTACGAATTGCACTCTTAAATATTTGAACAGTTAAATAATATACTTAATTATTTATCTTTCTTTGTAAATCTGATGCAGTTAAAGGTTAAGAGCCATTATTAGTCATTAAGTGCCAGTTTTCAATTATAGCCAGGCAAATGGATATTTTATATGACGAATGAGATCCTGGATACGTCGATTGGAATATCTTAAAAAACAAATGAATTCTGATAAAAATAGCTGTCTTGTTGGTCTAGTGGTCGCAAGCGCTACTGGTGCACATGAGGTGCTGGGTTCGATTCCCAGGTCGGACGAAGTGTTATCGAGTTTTTCAATTAGGAATTTCTCAGTAGAAGCCCGGAGTCTGGATTTATGCCCAGTTGATATGCTCGCCCCCTATAATATGGGACTTAAACATAACTGACAAAATGTGAATTGCGTTTAGTTTTATTGTTGAAATCCACCCTTAATAACTGGCCTCAAGAAACTGACACAGTATTTCGGAATTGAGAGCAATCGTTTAAAACACAATCTACGAACTTTTACTTTCGCAAGACATAATGATATTAATGCAAATATAAAACGTATTTATTCCTAATCACGCTCCTATCAAAATATTGTATCTATGTCATTTTCAAAAATGACAGTTGCATATTTGTATTTAGATAAATATAATGAGTTATTATTACCACTCTAGACTATTGCCAATGACCCACTTAATTGAAAGAAAACTCTTAACTAGAAACATTTAATAGTTAGTCAGATAAATGCAAATATTAACGTAATATCGATTACAATCACTTTATCAGCTAATCAAATAATTGTTAGCTCTTATTGTGTAGCAGTAAGGTCGTTATTATTTGAATAGGGATAATGAAACAGCTTAACTAAAGACGCAGATAATTCACTTGGGATTTTGAAGAGATTTACGTTATTAAAGAAAACAAATTGTTATATGTATGAGCCAATCGCTACTGTTTGAGTATAGTATACTGTTAAGGTCAAGTTAAGTTTAGCCTAAACAAAAAAACAATATTGCATTTTTTGTAGCTATCGTATTGTACGCGAATGCTTGACATTTAGGCATAATATGGCAAAATAATTCCATGAAATGGATACTTCATTTAGACACACATGACAAGGTAATTCTAATTTGAAGGATTATTTCTAGTGGTAAAACTATAGGAATATAACATCTTAATCATCATTAACCTATAGCAGTCCACCGCTGACGTGGCCTCTCCATTTCCACGGTTCGATTCTCGGTAACGCTCATTCAGTCACCCTTTTTTCTGTATGGGTCGGCTCTGAACATGACGCGAGTCGCTGCGCAGTAACTCATTCGTATGTCAACGGGGGTGAGGGGTGGGGTACTGCGCATCGAGCAGGGCACTTCAGAGCGGTCGTAAAATTTGAAGCGAACTTTAGCAGACTATATTAAACTTATTTAGGTTAGGTATATCTACGGTTTTCTCGGCATACCCCTTTTTTTTGAGGTTGGGAAATCATCCCATGACTCTTACTGACTAAAACCCATCCATGTTCCTTCCTTAGCCCTTTATGTTCCGGGGTAGCGGTAACTCTTTCGGATACTCCCACTGACCCTTTTTTTTTTTTTAAGGCTGGGAAATCATCCAATGACTGTTCCCGCTCTGGGTGGAGCGGAAGGGAGTGTCAGACTCTTACTAACTAAAACCCATCCATGTTCCTTCCGTAGCCCTTTATGTTCCGGGGTAGCGGTAACCCTTTCGGACAATCCCGCTTACCACTCCCGCTGACCCTGAGAATATCATCTCGCCAAAATCGGGAGTAGCATGGCAGCCAAGAACTAGAGCCGTGGTTGAATATAGATTACCATTTGGAGGGCCCATTATACAGCATAATCAGCCTATAATGTTCTCACTGCTGGGACACTGGGATGATGCACAAAGGCCACCTCTTGGTGAGAGGAATTGGGCCATAATCGACCACGCGAGCCCTTTGCGGGTTGGTAGATGTTATGTGTCTTTGAATTTTTGGTTCTATTATATGCCGGTTTCTTCACTATGTTTTCTTTCACAGTTTTGAGAGCAGTGGTAATGAAACAATCCACACCAAGTAAAGTGCAGGCACTATACTGGGTTCGAACGCACGACCTACTTCGTAAGTCGCGGCCGTTACAGTCCGCGAGGTATAAGCTGAGCTTTGCATTTGTGTGAGTGTACATGGATAGTGTAGGTGTGATAACCGGCCTTAGGCGCGGCGCCATTTTCGCCCGGTGGTTTAAACTGATTTTGGGTAACCGGCCTGAGGCGCGGCGCCATTCTGTCTCGCCGCGCTCCTCTCACTCACACTAATGCAAAGCTCAGCTTATACCTCGCGGACTGTACCACTGGGCCACCACTGCTCTTAAACTTACTATCCCCTTAAATTAAACTTGGAATCTGGCCCATAGTTCCATTTTGCTGATAACTAAATACAAAGACAACCTTTATGCAACTAATAGATTAATAACCCTAAAACAATTAAAAAATACAATAAACAAATACCCGAAATTATGAAATCAAGAACGATTAAAAGTAAAATTAATTTGAACTTGGAATACAAACACAATCCGTTAGGGTCATCTCTAACATCAATCATTCAGACCTTGAACAATTACAATAGTTGATTCGATACTGCTCTATAATGTTTGCATAATAGCCAGAAACATTGGTCTGATTTCTTATTAATTATTGTCTATGTTTAGTCTTTAGTCTCTGGTTCTTTGCCTTGAAACCAAGCTAGTTTTAATAAGATGATTTTTAACTGAACTAAATTCATTTTGATGTTTACGAAATTTTATGTTCATTGCTTAGTATTTAATGTGTTTTTCTCAGTTCGTTAGTGTTAAATATTTTTTATGATGATCAATTATGAATTAATCAAACAAATTAAAAGAACTGGATTTTAAAAAGGACTTGAAATCATGCAATTTCGCATACAAATTAGTTTAATTAATTAAGTTATTGCAATCTAACGCTTCATGAAATTGCGTAAGGCGGAGATCCGGGTGTTATGACGCAACTTGGTAGAAACGCATGTCCAACTGGGAACTAGAATAGGATTTATAATATTTTTCCAAAATCTCTGCGTAAAATTTATTGTAAACTTTACGCAGCACGACACCGAGACTGAAATCAAACTCATAGTTTATTTATTTAATATCATACATATAGCTCCAGCCGCGTCAATTTCTTAAATTTTCCACACAAGCTTTCACTCCCTATTTCACAGTTTTATTGGGGGGAAGTGTCGAAAATCCTGATGTCTCCTAAGCAGGTAAAGTAGTTTATGACATTTCGTGATTAATCAGTGAATGAATGTACAAATGAGTGACCTTTCGCTTTTATATTCATAAATATATCTCAACTGGTGAAATAATATATTATTATTATCTAAAGTTGAGAGAAACAGCTATTAGAGCTAAGACTATTATTTCCTCATTCTAAATCACTGTTTGTCTCTAAACTGACATCTAGGTAAAATAAAGTAAAAAAAGATTTTCTTCAAAATCTATTAAGGCCCTATAATTGTGATGTTACCAGCATCTACAACCAAATGTCGTTTAAAAGTTGAATGTGTATAACTACAGTATGCTGCTTTCCGTCTCCGTGTTCCATTCCCATATACATAGTCAAATGTGAATATTTGAGCACCCTATCGAACATCAATTTTGAGTCCAATTCTGATTGACCTTCTTCTGTTTATCCAGTAGTGAATGGCATCTTGGCTGGGAGAGGAGTTCGCTGCACGGCGTGAGCTGGTACCATCTGCTACATCCTGACTGCTGCAAGGAGGCGCAGAGCAAACATCGGTTAAGTAAGTATTCTCTTAACACCTGAGTAGTGAGTAGTGAGTAGTGAATGTATACACCGTGCAATTTTAGTCGTCTTACAACGGCAGCCCAATTCATGTAGATATCCATTGACTACTACCTAATCATTCATAAAACAAAAAAATATATATGTTTGAACATTTGGATAGTTAAAAAACATACAATATCGTAAACGCACGACGTTCATTAAAACAGCATGTACATGGACACACACTGTAGACTATTGGACGTAGACTGTTTTAGATTTGCTTAAGAAATTTTGTCACATAGAAAAGGGGGATTGAATGATCTATCGTTCGATACGTAAACATTATTAACAGGATGTTACTTATTGTAATGCATTATTTGTACCTATTATCTTAATTAATGGTAACAACTTTTTAATCTTTTTTTATTTGACGACACGGTTGGCGCAGTGGTTAAGCGATTGACTGCTGCGCTCTATGTCGCGGGTTCGATTCCCGCACGGAAAAAATAATTGTACGACCTACAAGTATTTGTTCCGGGTCTGGGTGTTTTTCTATCTATAATTATGTATGTATTTAAAAAAATATATATAAGTAGTTTATCAGCCATCTCGTTACCATAACACAAGCATTAAGTTGCTTAGCTTGAGACTATACGGCGTTGTGTGAAATGTCCAAGGATATATTTATACATTCCGGCAAGGGTTAATCCATAAGATAAAATAAGAAGTAAAAACATTTTATCATTCGCCACCAAAATTACAATTTAATAACAACAACAGCTTTGTATAACCTTTTCTATGAATGGTTGGTGTTGGCTTTCTGTGTGAGTAGATCCGGCTGAATAATAAAATGTTACATATTAAAGTAACTGCCGTTTGACCTCCACAGTCTTGGGCAACGCAGATATAAGGTTAGACTTGTCAGACAGTCGAGTTTCTGACTATTTGTAATAATGACTGTAATGAAATGAAATTGTTTACTCTGTAAATAGGATAATTATTGGAATCACTTTACACATCATTAAAAAAATAATTAAATGAGCTATATTAGAGAGATGATGATGATATTGAGCGAGAGCGGAGGGCGCTGGCGGTTCGGGCGAATATGATAGCTCGGAGATTTGCGCGTTGTTCAAGGAGTGTTAAAACAACTTTGTTTCGTGCATACTGCACTCCGTTTTAAACGTGCAGTCTGTGGGCCGATTATACCCAGAAGTCGTACGGCGCCCTTCGCGTTCAATATAATAACGCGTTCAGGATGTTGATGGGGTTGCCCCGCTTCTGTAGTGCGTCAGGGAACTTTGCTGAAGCTCGAGTCGATTGTTTTTATACAACGATGAGGAAGCGATGCGCCGCCCTGGTGCGCAGCGTGCGGGGCAGCCCCAACATCATCCTGCGCTGTGTGGCGAGCACTCGATTGTCTATATGTGAGTCGCTGCTGCAAGCTGTCCACATCTGTGATATGCGTGTGGCAGTGACTCACATGTATTCATGGTTTTAGGTTAAGTGAATAGAATAGGAATACTAACATAGGAATAAGAAAAATTGTACTAACACAATGAGTCAATGTTACTTGTAATAAAGAGAAATATATATATACTAGCTGTCCCTGCGAACTTCGTTCCGCCTTGTAACTTTTTTTTTTTTTAATCTAAACCATCCTCAAAGCCACTGTAACACACACAACAAATTTCATTCAAATCGGTCCAGCCGTTTAGGAGGAGTTCAGTGACATACACACGCACAGAAGAGTTATATATATAAGATTGAGTCGGCGTTTCTTATCTGACTACTCTGAGAAGAAGGCCTAAACAAACGCAGAGGTCACAGTTTGTTGTAAGGTCCAGACATAATCTTGGTTTTAGCGGGATTGTCCAAAAGAGTTACTGCTGCACTGGAGCATAAAAGGCTAAGGATGGATAGATGGACGGATGGGTTTTAGTTGGTAATAGTCTGAAACTCCCTTCCGCTCCACTCAGAGCGGGAGAAGTCACTTGGTGATTTCGCACCCTCCAAAAAAAAAAGACATAATCTTTGTTAGATCATATGAGGACTGCTCACCACAGCAAGACATGTAAGCATACCATCAAAGTACAAAAGAGAATATGCAATGAATCGTCGCCCTAAACACGGACTGATGGCGACAAGCGCAGTAATCTTTTAGAACATATAAAGTATTTTCGACACGGTCGTGGGATTTAGTGGTTACCTTAGTGGACTAAAGAAAGTTTAGATAAAATCGAAAACATTACGACACGGTTGGCGCAGTGGTTGAGCGATTGACTGATGCGCACTATGTCGCGGGTTCGATTCCCGCACGGAACAAATATTTGTACGACCTGCAAGTATTTGTTACGAGTCTGGGTGTTTTTCTATCTATAATATGTATGTATTTACAAAAAAAAATGTATATAAGTAGTGTATCAGCCATCTCGTTACCATAACACAAGCATTGGGTTGCTTAGCTTGGGACGATATGGCGTTGTGTGAAATGTCCAAGGATATTATTATTATTATTATTATAAACTTACTAATTACCTACATACCTCTACACCAAAAAAAAAAGTACATTAGAAACCGTAATCTAGATACACATAGTGCTCCTAACGTAATTCCATAACATCAACTCGTGCGCCGGCTGAACCCGTCAATCTCGCAGTAAACTGCACGCTTTAATAGATCTCTAAACGACCGCGCATGCGTCCATTGTTTCTGATTAATGATGTAGGATCTTAGTGTCCCAGTGGACGAAAAGCGTGGGAACTTTTATTGTTTATGAGAGAATTAAAAGTTGAGGTTTATGTTGGTGAAATTTTTGCCAAGTTAAAATAAACTATTTTCAATTTAGGTCCATCGTCTCCTGTTATGACCGTAGAGCAAGACCCTTAACTAGAGACCTTACTATAGAAGAAACAGCGCTTTGATTGTTCATGTACGATATAATAGTATTGAGACAGCATCTTATGAAGTGTGCCAAACATTTAGGTAGACACTAGCAAAACCAATGTTGCGAAACGATGACAATCGATTATCGGCCACATCGCGTGCGATCGCTCGATAACCTACGACAACACAAAAGCGTTTAACGCAAACTTATCTGCGTCGACACACGTTAGAGAAAGTTGACGACTTGACGCGAAGACGGCGACGTGACGATCGTGTGTGAACCTTCCCTTACGTGAGCGATTATATCGACTAAATCGAGCACTCAACTAAATATTACTGAACGAATGTCAACCCTATGACCACAATGTAATGTTCGGTTTTCAAAATCATACTCTAAACTCGTGACTTCGCGCTTGTCGCAAACTTGGTAAATTCGAAATTGGAACACTTTCGGAGGATTCGCGCTAAGATATTCATAAGTCAAATGTCAGGTAAACAGAGGATGAATTACAGCAATAAACTATAGACGAATAATGAAATAACTGATGTACAAGTTATTCAGATGCAAATAGCGCATAAAATCATATTCTGTACACGGATATCATCCATCGACTGCTTGAATATTATGTTAATGAAAATGGTAATTTAGTATTAAAATATGTAGATTTCAACTATCATTAGAATTTGAACTCAAACTGATCAAACGTTCAAAACATCAGTCGACTGAAATACGGAGCTCATAACTTACGTGTCGAACATTTAATCTAAATCTACGCCTATTTCTAGTTAGAATGAGAATTAATTACTACAATTTACATTCATATCATTATGTCATTCGTTAAGGTGCGCGTAGGCAGAGCTCTGAATACAGCTCGCAAATCAAACCCACTTTAGCCAAACATACCGGTATGTACCTGGGAATAAACATACTGGCAGTTTGCCGACCTACAATCGCAGCAGTCGTCAATCTCTTCCCTCTAAAACCAACAGTCAAGATTGCACAAATGATCGGCTGGCATTAACCCTCATTACTCTCCTACAAACGTACATTCTTACTTCGAAATATGAAATAATTCAGCTGTCACGTCGACATAAGACGTATATTCGAATGACGGATTCGATTTACGAACTTTGTAGAATCGGAATCGTACTTCACGTACTTGGCAATGCATCGTAGTCGAGTCATCATTCGAATGATTCGATAATCGGTAATGACAAGGACGGTTCTCTGCTTGTGCGGTGACCTTTGGAAATTATATTGGCTTTGGTTTAGCGGTAACTGCTTTGATTGCGTTTTATTATTAGTTTTTGTTATTGATATCTACTTGAAATAGTATTGTTGCTTTGTCAGTACCTACTTTTTCATTGTTATGGTACAGACGCCAGCATATCAACCTTTTTTTTTTTTTTTAGGGCTGGGAAATCATCCAATGACTTCTCCCGCTCTGGGTGGAGCGGAAGGGAGTGTCAGACTCTTACTGACTAAAACCCATCCATGTTCCTTCCGTAGCCCTTTATGTTCCGGGGTAGCGGTAACCCTTTCGGACAATCCCGCTTACCCGGCAGGCTTGGCCCTGAGGGGCCCCTTCAAATGCTGACATCTCTTTGAGGCGCGCGTGGAACATATACGCGCCGTACGGCACGGGTCTGGTGCTGATCGGACGGTGAGTCACCCATTACTCACCGTCCGCAGGCCCGCGCCTACGGTGGCCGGGAGTCGTCACGTGGCTCCCGACGCCCGGGGCGTCTCCTGCGGCGGCTGGGACGGGAGGACCTTTCTCTCTCCCATCCCGCCACCTCCTTCGCGAGCATAACTTTTTCGCAGAAGGAGGTGACTGCCTCCCACTCCCTCTCGCCCCGGACCATGGCTTGCACCAGGGCCGGGCGCGAGAGGTCGCCGCCGCCGATCGCCTCTACGAGGACACGGCGGTGCTCTGCCCATGCGGGGCAGGTTTGCACCGTGTGCTCTACCGTGTCCTCTGGGCGATCCTCGCAGTGGTGACACCCGGGCGTTTCCTCCCGCCTGATGATGTGCAGGAACCTCCCGAAACATCCATGTCCGGTGAGGACCTGCGTCAGGCGGTAGGTGAGGGCGCCGTGACGCCTCTCTAGCCACTCCTCAAAGAGGGGTCTTACCGCCACTATCGTGGCGTGCCCTGCGCTGGGTTGCGACAGTCGCTGATTCCAGGCCGCCATGAGATCGCGCCGGAGGTCCGTCCGCTCCACCGCAATTTGCTGCGGAAACGGAGTTTCCCCCCGGCTTAGTACCTCCGCGCGCCACTCGAACAGGCGCGCGAGGACTATCGCCTCCAGATCCCACGGCGGCAGTCCGGCAAGGAGGCTTGCCGCCTCGCCCGAGATCGTGCGGTACCCCCGGATAAGCCGTATGGCTACCACCTTTTGGGGCGCGTTCAGATAATGGGCGGCTCGCCGCCGCAGTGAACGCGCCCACACCGGGGCCCCGTAAAGGGCCATGGACCGCACGACTCCCGCGTAAAGCCTCCGGCAGGAGGCGTTTGGCCCCCTCAAATTGGGTAAGAGCCGCTTGAGGGCGGCCCCAGTCCGTTCCAGCTTGGGGGCCAAACGTCGGAAATGCTCCACGAAATTCCATCGGCTGTCGAGGACCAGACCCAGGTATTTCATCGTGGTCTCGACGCCGATGTGAACCCCTCCTACCGTAAGTTGGGATCCCGATGGTGGCCTATTCCGAGGCCCATGAAAGGACATGGCCTCGGATTTGTGCAAAGCCACCTCGAGACCCAACTGCCGGATCCTCTCAACGACTGTCGCAACCCCGCGTGTCATCGCGTCGGCCGCCGCCTGATGCGACCTCCCCTGCGCCAGGACCAGCGTGTCGTCAGCGTAGCAAACTACGCTGACGCCGTCAGGGAGGTCGGCCCGCAGCACCCAGTCGTAACCAATGTCCCACAGGAACGGCCCCAGAACCGATCCCTGTGGGACACCGCACGACATCTCTCGCCGGTTCCATTCCCCATCGCGACCGGGGTAGATGACGGCTCTGTCCGTCAAGTATGCCCCGACTATTCGACGGAGGTAGGTCGGCACCCGGTGATACCGGAGTGCTTCCCCAATGCAACTCCAGGGCAGGGTGTTGAAGGCGTTGGCGATGTCGAGTGACACCGCCACGGCGACCCTACCCTGGGACACCGCGTCCCCCGTCGTGAGGGCTCTAACGCGCATGATGGCGTCCACCGTTGAGCGCCCCTTGCGGAAGCCAAACTGGCAGTCCGCAAGGTCCGGCCCCGTCCTTCCAAGGTGCCCGACGAGGCGGCCCGCAATAATTCTCTCGAAGAGTTTGCCGACCTCGTCGAGCAGCACTATGGGCCGGAATGCGGACGGAGAGTCCGCAGGGCGCCCTGGCTTCTGTATGAGGACCAGCTTCCCCGTCTTCCAACGCAGCGGAAACTGGCCTCTCTCCATGCATGCGCTTAAGAGCGCCTCCAGTCGGGGCCCGAAAGCCCCTGAGGCCAGGACCCAGGCTTTACCAGGCAAGCCGTCGGGTCCTGGGGCGGTATTCTTGGCCTTGAGCCTTCCTACCGCCGCTCTCAGATCTACCTCGGTCACTTCGGGGATGTCGTCGTCGTCCTCGTGGTCCGCTTCGGGCGGAGCCATAGGCGGGGGAGTGTGTTCCCCGCGTGAAGGGAACAGAGCGCTCACCACCTCCTCCACCAGCTGCGGGCGGAGACTCTGCGTCAGTGGGGGGGCCCAGGTGCGGAGCTTGTTCCGCACCATTTTATATGGGCGCCCCCATGGATCTCTGTCCAGAGTCCCCACCATCTCCTCGCGGGCCACATCCTTGGCCCGCTGTACAGCCTCTTGGAGGGCGGTCTTCGCCGCTCTGTACCCCTCGTACAGCTCCGCCTCCGTGGCTGCCGCATCCGGAGGGCGGATGCGGAGCCTGCGGTGCCTGGTGTACAGGTGGCGCACCTCGACGCACGCCTTGCGTAGTTCATCCACCTGTTGCGACCACCAGTACACCTGACGTCGGGCGCATCCTGGCCGGACTCGGGGCATTGCCACGTCGCAAATCTCCGACATGGCCTCCCGGAACCACTCTGCCTCGTCGTTGATGTCGGCAGGCCTGACTGGTGATGAAACCCAGGCCTGCACGATCGAGGCTTCCAGGAGAGCATATTAACCTATCCTAAGCTTTCATATTTTCCCAATTGAAAATGGACCTTATACTTTTGTAATAAAGTTGAAAAACTATCAAATAAATGTGACAGATGGATGTGCTAGATGTACAGAGGGTACATACCAATATCATTAGTTTTTGGAAGACCAAAAAACCAGCTTAAACTTTTTATTGAGTTCGACTCAAAAAGAAGACTAGTTTTATGGTAGTAAGAATCTATATTTAGCAAAGTTTAAACTAGTATTGTTAAACTGTCTGAACATATATTTGTGCGCTATACCAACACAGTAAATCAACATAAACAACAGTGGCTATTTAATTGTAACCGTAATGACCTGTGATTTACAGCTTTGTCAATAATACATCAATTGCTTGCTTAACTACCTTGAAGTACCATTTCATATGTTTTACGAGAAACTTAGAATGCTTTATATCTATTAATATTCCTTCATCAAACGTTTATTATTATTGTTGTTATATCTTTGACATAAGACATCGATTCGCAGCGCTAAGTTCATATCTATACTAAAAATAGTGTTTAATAATAAATGTACAGTAATCATATTTCTCTTTGAAATTCTCAATCATAATAATTTCTAAGTTATTGCGTTATCATAGCCGTTAAATCTAAAGTGTGAAATGGCTTTACGCACCAGTGGTCCCGTAGTTACATGGAAATAACTCGACGGATACCTACTATGTTATAGGTCGTTAATATAGTATCGCAAAGGGCTCTTTTCTCTCGAATTGTCCGAAAGGGTTACCAAGAAGGGGAAGGAACATGGATGGGTTTTAGTCAGTAGGAGTCTGACACTCGCTTCCGCTCTACTCAGAGCGGGAGAAGTCATTTCCCACTCTCAAAAAAAAAAAAGGCGACTCATGGATTTGGAAATCATCTGCTACCTGCAGTATACTTTACTAGACAGGATGAAATTGAATTTATGGGCATTATGTTAGGGGGTCGTTGTACTCTTCATTATAAACAACTTTCACTATGGGAAAGGATTATCCTCGCATAACTCGTCAAAATGTAGTTGTAGCTGATTTTTTTTCGCTATTTCAGATTTTATTTATTCACTATTATAAACAACCTACATAACACTTAATTATTTGCCGTTATTTTTTTATATCATCTAAAGTGTGTTAGGTTAGGTTATACTCTCAGGTTGTATAATCTCTTGGAAATAAACAACAATTTCCATGGGACCAACTCTGAAACGTGGTAAAAAAAACAGCTGTTCCATACTTTTTGACGAATAATGCAACAACATAAATGTACCTACTGAACAGCTGGGCTATAATAACAGATAGTCTAATTTTGTTTGACATAACTTTCATATGATATAATTTTCATATGCTATAAAAACATTTAACCTAATTTCATATGATCTAATGTTATATTTTATATAATTTTCATTTTCTCTAATTTCATTTTGTATAACGTTCATTTCATATAATTTTCAATATGTATAATATTCATAATATATAACGTTCATTTGACCTAATGTTCTTTTGACCTAATTTTCATGTTTAATGGTCACAGTTCTAACCTAACTGAAATGGCACCTAAACAAACCTTAAAATATTCTATGCAACGTTGAGGGTAAGCTTGGTAGACGTAGCCCCGCTTAGCGGGGCTCCTACTTCTGGGTGGTTTATAAAAAATAACCACGAAGGGGATGGCGGGGTCTATTCGCTCGCTTTGCTCGCTCCCCTCCCCTTCCCCTTCCCTCTTCTAACCTAACCTGTCCGAGTCGGTGTGCCCTAAATTCCAGATTGTATTGGTGGAAGTATCTTTAGTAGATTTTCTAAATTATATTAAAAGTTACTTATGGATTTTGAATATTATAGAAACTGAATATTATATTAATTGAATATTATTTCAAAGGTGCATTATATAAACTGTTCATTATACCATATGAAATTAGGTAAAACGAAATTATATCAATAATTCATTATATCATTTGATCGTTATATTAAAAGAAAATTATATGAAATGAAATTAGGTCTTATGATCATTAGAACTTTTGTTATTATGTCAATCGTTACACACCCCAAATATATTGGAATAAGGGCAGGAGAATGATGATGATGATACGCTGCTTAAACATCTTATGGAACCCTTTTCTTTTCTTGAGGGTGGGATATCATCAAATGACCCCTCCTACTCGGGGTGGAGCGGAAGGGAGTGTCAGACTTTTACCCATCCATGTTCCGTCTTAGCCCTTTATGTGCCGGGATACCGGTAACCCTTTCGAATCCCGCTTACTTTCGGACAATCTCGCTTACTCAGCGGTCTACTTGGGTACACAATCGATTGAGGACTTTCCATATAGGCTACTGAAACATCATACGGAACCCTATCATATTAATTTCAGTAAGATAATCTTGTGCCGTATTAACCATTTATTAGCATTCTTTGTCGCAATTCATAGACAATTTATTTCTTATTGCAATCAGATACAAACGTCTTTGGTTCTATTAATTGTCATAGAGCAAGCATAGATACTGTCCTTTGAAATATTTCATTTACATAATATTGCTTTTAATTTATTATTAGTGGACTGTCTATGGTGTTAGGACATTGAAGTATCTAATGTTTGTTTAGCTAGACTTTCAATAAAAACATAAATTAATAAATAAGGATGTGACAAGCCCAACACGGATCCAGTGGAGGTAGCACTTGAATTAATTACTTCTATTATTGTTGTTAAAGAAGTAATAAATTAATATTAATCAATCTATTACACCGTTAAGTCTCGTCTGTTGAGTTGCCGGTCCTTAGACATTAAATCATACAGTGTACATACAGGGTGTTGTCATTCTATCTGCCTAGCTTTTTCCCAACTATGTGCTTCTCCATAGGTACGCCAGCACATCAAGCTATCCCTAACTGTCAATTTTTTTCAATTAAAAATGAACCTTATATCTTTGCAATAAAGTTGTAATACTATCAAAGAAATTTGACAGATTGCGGTAACTTGATGTGCTGGCCTCTGTACCTACTGTTTTGGAATGGGCAACTAGCTTTATCTTTCTAACTGACCGACCCCTTGACAATTCAAAAGTGCCTGTAATTGGTTTATTTGAAATAAATGCTTTGAGTTTAAGTTTGACACTGCAAATTGAGCTGTAATATGGACCTTCTAAGGTTGTGTTACTTTTTATTTTAGTTACATTAAGGATTGGTACACTTATTTATTCAAGGAAGTACCAACCAATTCACCACTCAATTAAATATTTTCATTGTCACCAATTCAAAAACATCCTATACATAGGTATCTGTAATTCCTCCGCTTATTTAACTAACTAATTTATGTAAAAATAATAAACACTATTTATATTCCTATTATTGTAATAGAAACTCTTATTAATAGACTTCTCGTATATTTTAGGAGTATCTAGATTTTATGTTTGAATAATTGTCCCACGGTTTCATAAATGTTCCAATTACTGTAATCAAATTAAAATCGATTTCCTAATACGGAACATTTATGGTAATTAAACATCAAATATTAGATAATGATGTTTGTTTACGAAACAATGTAGTATCACACACCTTGTTTCTAAGAAGGATTGGGCAGAGGTGTACCTATAGTACACCCCCATTTTGCCAGTAATGTTTAAGTCCCATGTAATAGGGGGCGAGCCTATTGCCATCAACCGGGGACGAATTCAGACTCCGGGCTGCTACTGAGAAATTCCAGATCAAAAAGCCCAATAACGCTTTGCCCAACCTGGGGATAGAAACAAGCACCCCAATAACTTCGTTTGTCTATCTATAACTAGCTTTTGCCCGCGACTTCGTCCGCGGAAAATTGCGATATACTGTAACTGTTTAGGCAGCGCATGCAAATAATTCTGTTTTCGGAGGTATTTTTTTCCGACTTGCTAGACGAAAATTGCGATAGCTCGGCTAATATGTATGATATAAATATAATTTAGCTTTCTATCAGTGAAAATATTGTTGATATTGGATCATTAGTTCCGGAGATTACCCCCTACATACAAACTTACAAATTTTACCTCTTTATAATATTAGTATAGATATAGATATGTATGAATTTACAAAAAAAACAAAATATAAAAGTAGTTTATCAGCCATCTCGTTACCATAACACAAGCATTAGGTTGCTTAGCTTGGGACTATCGCGTTGTGTGAAATGTCCAAGGATGACCAAGGATATTATTAATTAATTTAATAACTCATTATCAATCACAATCCAGAAAGGCGGGGGCAGTGGTGGCCCAGTATCTTTCTCGATTTACGAATTCGTCGGTCGTCAGTTCGAACCCAAGCAGGCAATTTACTTTGTGTATTTAATTTCATCACCACTGCTCTTAAAACGGTGAAGGAATCGTGAGGAAACCGGCATGCTGCATTTTTTTTTCTTTTTTTTTTAAGGCTGGGAAATCATCCAAGGGCCCGTGTGGTGGATTATAACCCACTCCCTCTCTTAGAGAGGACGCCTGTGTCCCAGCAGTGGGAACATTATAGGATGATGATGTAATCATAATCTGAATAATTTTGAAGGATATTGCTAATCCATTGCTATTACGAACCCCGCTGAACTTACAGTTATTTATATTCATATTACATTTATTTGCATTCCATATTGTGTGAAGATCTTACAATAGGCTTTAAGCTAAGGTACAGACGCCAGCACATTAAGCTATCCCTAACTGTCAAATTTTCTCAATTAAAACTGAACCTTATGTCTTTGCAATAAAGTTGAAATACTATCAAAGAAATTTGACAGATTGTGGTAACTTGATGTGCTGGCCTCTGTACAATTACGGACACTGTAGGGCACAGAAAAAGTATTAAATCCTTAATATACCTAGCTCTGAAATATTAATATCCTAAGACATTTCACACAACGCCATATAGTCCCAAGCTAAGCAACCTAATGCTTGTGTTATGGTAACGAGATGGCTGATAAACTACTTATATACATTTTTTTTTTGTAAATACTATATACATAATTATTATAGATAGAAAAACACCCAGACTTGTAAAAAATACTTGCAGGTCGTACAAATATTTGTTCCGTGCGGGAATCGAAGCCGCGACATACTGCGCAGCAGTCAATCGCTCAACCACTGCGCCAACCGTGTCGTCAAATAATGCTAATCCGACTTGACGAAGCGTAGTGATCAAGGCTCAAGCCTTCTTTATACCAGAAGAGGCCTTTGCTCTGCAGGGGGACAGATATAAGCTGGTATTATTAGGTACACCTATGCAATCTTCGATTGCAGCAAAAATCTTAAGCTCATTAACTCAGTTCTATCTCAAATTCATCTAATTACGTCTCTCGTGTTCAATTTAATATCGACTATTTGTATTACAAAACAATCAAAAGGGCTCGGCAATTAAATACCTATAAATAATCACCGATACTTAAAATCGTTTAGTAATAAATAATAATCTCGAATACCTTTATAAGGGAAAGCTGTTCAAACATAATAAAACGTTACAGTAACTATAAACAAATAAAACTAACTAGCGATGATCACAACTCGTATTAGCATCGTTAGGTATCGATAAACACACCAAATTGATTGCGTAAACATCGATCATACGAATCGAGAGTCGATTTATCTCCGAAATGATCAACAAACAAACGAGTATACCATTTATGACGATTCGATGGACGTAAGAATCGGATGCCTTGTACGGCGATTCGTATGATCGGTCGAACCATTCTTGGCGCATGTAAATTACTATCATAACATCATTGTCAAAGTCAAACACCTTGTATAATCAAGGGCTGTACTCAAGGCAATTCAAACTATATTTCCTTGTAATAAAGTTTGGTTTTCAATGCGATTAGCTTGTCTCTTATTACTAATGGGAAGTGTTAAGAATGGTGTTAGCCGCACCTCGATAATCTTTAAATTAACGACGTTCTAATTTTAGGGCTATTCAATTATAACTATTCACAGTAGGATTGTGTTTGTCTGTTTGTCATTTCATTTCTCATAACTTGTTTTTATGATCGAATGAATGAATGACGTTCCGCGTTCCTTAATAGAAAGAGTAGGTGGATATTTATGTGTCTTATCTACCTAATCTATAGCAATTTGGGGTATATTTCTAGATGACACTATTGATCCAAATTGGCATCTAGATCAACCAATCAGGTAACGTCCCCTTTCTCCCAGTTCCTGGCTGCGAACGCAATTATCTAAGTGATAAACACTGCGTGCGTCACTTCCACTGCTGACGATGTGATGCGATGCGTTGCGATGGCAAATGAAATCATTGCCACAAATGACAATGCCCGTCGTCTCGCGAGATTTTGCAGTAATTCTGGCCAGATAACATAAATAGTATATTAATAAGAGAACCGAATAACATTTAAAATCCGAACCCAATATCCTTTGGCTGCTGCACTTTGTACCATTGAACCCATAAGTACACTTACCTATTTATTATTTTTTTTACTTTAATCAATACATGGTGTTGTTTATATCAAGTGCGGTAAATAAATATGTAAAGTAAGTTCTGTATTTTCAGACAAAAAAGGCTAACTAGGTACCAATTTATCGAAGTAAAACATCATGTGCTGTAAAATAAAAATATCAGATGATGGAAAAAAACAACCTCTTGTTTAAACCTTGTTGGCCCAGTCCAATAATGGACGTTTTTCAGCTGAAATAATGATAATGATGAAAATGTATGGAATAGGATTTTTTTTTAATAGCCGACGTAAATTTTCGACTCGGGGTTTCGAATGATGAACTAAATTCATGTTTCTTAACAGGTTGATCGGCGATATCCATACTTATTTTTTAAAGAAAAAAAAAAATCATCAAATGACCTTTCCCGCTCTGGGTAAAGCGGAAGGGAGTGCAGTCTTTTACTGACTAAAAACTTTCTTTCTTAGCCCTTCGTGTTTTGGGGCACCGGCTACCCTGTATTTTTCTTCATACCCTTTTTCTCTCTTCAACAGTAACACAATCAGAGCAAGAGCGGTCCTGCATCGCTTTGCTGCGGCTTCAGCGTCGTTCAGGGCAGTTCCTCTGGGTGCATGCTGTTCTGCAGCTCAAGGATAACCTGGAAAACTCGCAGAGACCCGTCATCGTCTGTACTAACCAGGTGTTGAGGTAAGTAGCGGTGTTTTGAATCAATGTTTTTTTCTTGGCCATTGCCACCGTACAAGGCATAGGTTTTCACTTACCTCAATTTTCCCGTTCATGTTATGTTATAAAATGGTTAATTTTGAATCCCAAACACAATAAACAAATTAATTATTATTTGGGACTCAAAGCCTCATTAGTAAAGTGGTGACTGTCTACTGCCATCTGCCATCATAGCTTCCAGTTCGATTGCTCATAGTTAGATAGAGGTAGAGGTGCTAATAGGTACAATTTTATTATTATTCAAGTGTTTCATCATCATCATCTGCCTAGCCTTTTCCCAACTATGTTGGAGTCGGCTTCCAGTCTAACAGGATGCAGCTGAATGCCAGTATTTTACATGGAGCGACTGCCTATCTGACCTCCACAACCCAGTAACTGGCCAATACGATACCCCTTGGTAAAACTAGCTGTCAGATTTTCGGGCTTCTGACGACCCGTAACGACTTTCAAAGATGCACAAATTACAGCCGGGACCAACGGCATAACGTGCTTTCCGAGGCACGTAGGAGTCTCGGTATGTTAAGATGGTCACCCATCCACGGCCAAACCTGGCAAGCGTAGCTTAACCTGATGGATCGACCTGTGCGGCTGTTAGTACTTAGCCACGAGCTCCTCGAGTGTTTAAGATCTGGAAAAAAGCGCATCGCAGTGAATATGGATCTAAAAGGTACTTCAAAAAGAATAGAGCCCCGCTCTGATAAATGAATCCAACTAAACGACTGAAGTTAATACTAATTCCGAGCCCTACTCTCTGGCCATAACCTACGGTACAAAACCACTAAATTATCCCTCAACTCACAAACATCCTCCATAATGGCCCGTCCACATAGCATCTCTGATTACCCACTAATACGTCGAAACGAGCGGCATTGCCCGATCAAGGGTGAAATCACTTCATTGGCCGTCCTGCGCCCGCGCAATTATTGTGTGAAGTAACGTCAAATGGACAGTTTATAACGATGAAGCAAAATGCATGTCGTGGAGAATTTTGTTACAGAATCATTAATTTTGAAGTAAAAATAATATGTTCAAAATATTAAATTGTGATCGAAGCAGGTTTATAAATATTATAAACTTAATGCTTACGGTATATTCAACTTCTGGGTCCAACGAGTGAGGCCACATAGCAATCATTTTACATAATATCCTTTAATATTTCTGCAAGCAATTTATCTACATTATTCTACGCTTCAAAATTACAAATAATTACCCGTGCAACCAATCATAAAACCGTATTATAGTTATTACATGTCTAATTATTAAATACATTTCCCAAATGTACGCAAAACACTACCATGATGTTATTATAATATATCAATAAACGTCAAAAGCTCAAGTAAATGCAAAACGTTGAATAAATTCCGAACTAAAGTAACAAACACTATATTGCGCAGTAATAAATAAAGCACTTTAAATCACATTTAATGTTCTCGGAGTAACAGATAATTCTATCGCCGAATCGTAGCTCAAATTATATGTACGCAGCATAGTTAGAAAATGGAGTGATTACTTCTGCTCAAACAGTACGCAAGTATACAGGCGTGCCGGGTAAGCGGGATTGTCCGAAAGGGTTACCGGTACCCCGGAACATAAAGGGCTAAGGAAGGAAGACACACTACAGACAGACAGACAGACTAGTCAGTAAGAGTCTGACACTCCCTTCCGCTCCACCCAGAGCGGGAAAAGTCATTGGATAATTTCCCACCCTCAAAAAAAAAAGTATACAGGCGTCAGCCACTGATGCTAGAAATTACAGATAATATAATACATCTAGCTGGAAACTGTTCCAACGACGCATCATAGGTAATCACCTCACGTTTACGAGCTTTACGTCAGCAGAAGGAATCCCTTCTGCTGACGAAAAGCTCGTAAACGCCCATTGACAAACATGAAGCTAACCGGGTACAATGATGCTCAATCATGCTATAATATCTAGATTCATAATCATGATATCTAGATTACTGAATAGAATTTTTCACTACACCTGAAGAGGCTGTTAACGTGTGGTAAGTGACTAACCTAGTGTCAGAGTTTTTATGCTGCCCGTGGGCCTCTGACTTAGCTTCACATACTGTTGAGAAATATCTCTCAGGCATGCCGGTTTCCTCAATCGCTACATGAATCTGGAAAGTCAGAGGTGCAAGCTTTGGTTTCAAACTCGAGACCAAAGACTTGGCAGTCCAACAGTCACTATGCTATCACTGCTAGCTGCCCAGTGACCATCTTTATAACTTAATAACCTAGCCTCCATTGAAAACATGAATCACTAAAAATATGGTATAACGAGAATGAGGAGAGGGATAAGTGCAAACGATTCTATCTTTGAGTACACTTTAAAGATATGTACTTAGATAAGAGTCCTGGCCAAAAAAAAACACTCCATGTTCTACATACTCTGTGGCGTATTGAGTAGCCACATTCAAGTCAATATAATAGGTACTAAGGATAATCATAAAAGTCGTAACAAATCTTCGACAGCTGTTCTTAAAAGTTATTACACAAAATATCTCTTACGTCAGCAGAAAGATATTTAATTAGATAATAAATAGCGATGACTGGTCAAATATGAAACGGTTTTCAGCAGATTCAGTTGCATCAATCCATAACAATACATTTCACATTTAAACTTATTAATTAAATTTTATTCTAGAACACCGTTTCATCATCATTCTCCTGCCCTTATGCTAATTTATTTGGGGTCGGCGCAACATGTCTTCTTCTTTCATACTTTTCTATTAGTCGTCATCTCAGTAGTCACTCCCTTTCTAGCCATATCATCTTTCACACAATCCATCCATCGTTTCTTTGGTCTCCCTCTACTTGTATAGCCATCCACATTACAACTCACAACTTTCCTGACAACTTTTTCCTCATTCCTCCGCATAACATGCCAATACCATGACGTCAGTGAGAATACAAACTGTAATACTACCTATTATTCAATACAGCAATTACATGTTTTGAATGTTTTTGCATCGGAAAGCACGTTAAGCTGTTGGTCCCGGCTGTCATTTGTGCATCTTTGACAGTCGTTACGGGTCACCAGAAGCCCGAAAATCTGACAACCAGTTTTACCAATGGGTATCGTATTGCCCAGTTACTGGGTTGTGGAGGTGAGATAGGCAGTCGCTTCATGTAAAATACTGGTATTCAGCTGCATCCGGTTAGACTGGAAGCCGACCCCAACATACACTCGAGAGCAATGAATCCGGGTCACTTAAAGAATGTTAAAAATCTCGGAAACTAAAAATGATAGGTTAATGCAATAAATTGTATTTAATAGACAATGTAATACTCCTTAAATGAAAGTAAAAAAAATATGAGTCACCATACATTTTATTAACACAAAATTACTTAAAGAAAAAAACTGCTGATCTCTCCTTAAAACAAAAATAGGAAACATGAAATTTTTGAACTTTATTACGATTTTCTTGAATTTTAATACTTCGTATTGCCTCCTCGTGCTTCCATTACTGCGTTTACGCGGTTTGGCATGCTGTACACCAAGTTCCTTATACGATTTTGGGGAATATTCTCCCATTCCTCTGTGAGAGCAATTTTGAGCTCACGAAGCGTGATTGGGGGAGGGTTTCGTTGTTTTACGCATCTGCCTAGCTCGTCCCAAGCATGCTCGATCGGGTTGATATCCGGGCTGCGCGCTGGCCACTCCATACGAGTAATGTTCATCTCTTGAAGGTAGTCATTCACAATCCTACCTGTATGAGGTCGGGCATTGTCATGCATAAATATAGCATCCTCACCTAAATTGACCATAAATGGACCAACGTGATCATTGAGGATTTCTTCCACATATCTTACGCTACTTAAAGAGCCGTTTTCTATGATCACCAGCTCTGTGCGACTTTCAGAAGAAATTCCGGCCCACACAAGTACAGACCCACCACCGTAGGCTACTTTTTCTTCGATGCATGCTTGCTTGAATCTTTCCCCTGGTCTTCGATACACTCTGTGTCTTCCATCGTGCTTGTAGAGCATAAATTTTGATTCGTCGGAGAACATAACTTTTGACCAATCTTCAATACTCCAATTTACGTGGCCCTGGGCATATCTTAGTCTTGAAATACGATGCCCACGCTCCAGTTTAGGGCCGTTTGCAGGTCTAAGGGGTTTTAAGTTAGATTCAGCAAGCCGACGTCTTACTGTCCATGCACTTGGGTTACTTCCTCCGAGGCGTCGAAACTGATTTGTGAGTTCAGTTCCTGTGAGAAAGCGATTTCGAAGCATGGTGTTCACCAAGTATCGGTCTTCTCGTGCTGTGGTACACCTGGTTCTGCCCGTTCCTGGTCTGCGTAGGTTAGAACCAGTTTCTTCGTAACGTCGGAGAACTCTTTGTACTGTTGACAGCGACACACCGACAGTCCTGGCTGTATCGCGCTGACTCCGGCCGGTTTCCAGCATTGTAAGTATTCTGGTGCATTCTTCAGGCGTAAGCGACATAATTTCAGCTTGAATAATGAATATAGAGCACTATCAACATGGTTTATGTACCCACATAAATGACAGATTACAAACAAAAGCAAAACCAAATGCTGTAATTTCGTAGTTCCATCTTCGAAAGTGGCCCTTTTTCAAAATTGATTTTTTTATGATATAACTTTACAATAACTAAGAAGTTTTAATACCTTTATTTAAGGAGTATTACATTGTCTATTAAATACAATTTATTGCATTAACCTAGCATTTTTAGTTTCCGAGATTTTTAGGATTCTTTAAGTGACCCGGATTCATTGCTCTCGAGTGTAGTTGGGATAAAGCTAGGCAGATGATGACATGTTTTGAATATTTTTGATGACGTAAAAAATCTTTTGTCGCACTTTGGCAGTCTCATTCGTTTGTGTACACGCGCATAGACTCCGTTGCTTCTCTATATGAGCTGCATACTAGATCTATCCGACAATAAACTGATATGTTTACCGCTCATACACACGCCATGTTTTTACTCCAACAATCTGCCTAGCCTTTTCCCAACTGCTGGGGTCGGCTTCCAGTCTAACCGGACGCAACTGAATACCAATATTTTACATGGAGCGACTGCCTGACTTCCACAACCACTTAGTAAGACTGAATGTTAGACTTTCGAGCTTCTGACTACCCGTAACGACTTATTGGTTGGACGAATTAGTTTTTTTGATTTTATTTATAAGAAGTTTGAATATTCAGAGATCTTTCACATCTGCCGGGCGTCCCGTGACGGCTAACTTCTTATTAACTAATAGGTAGGTAGGTAGAGTTTACAAAAAAAAAAGGATATCCTATCACAAGTAACAACAAACTTTTCTGAAGCCTCTGCTGTTATCTTATGTCTATTACCAATTTATTATTATTATACTGTCTTATCATCTCGCCAACCCACACATCAAATTAAACCTTCCATCAACAAACAATATCATGTAGACCAATACTAAACGGTATGATATTTATCGTCAAGTTGCCGGCGTTCAAGCAACAACCAATTATGTTTACGGCTGTGCGGTCCGGACCGGTAATTATGAATTAAACTATAATTGGATATGATTTTACAAGGTATTTTGTTTGCGTTCGTCTCGACAACATTTTTTAAATTCCAAGATGCAACGTGCAATATTTCCTTATATAGGATGTTCTGAAGTGGCAAATAAATCTGATGCTGGTATGACTAGGACATATACATAAATTTTAATGCTTCTTGAACGTTATTATAGTTGAGGCCGTTGAAGATGGTGAGTTAATAGCTTAGAATAGGTCATTACTTTATTTCCTGTCCGCTGGGGACCAACCACCACCTCAAAGAGCGGTACATTTTAATATATCAGTCTGAGAAAGAGATGAAACTATAGAAGAGGCTCTTTTCGCCACTGTGGAGAGCATAATTAAAATAATGCTGCTTTTACTTTGTTTTTATATCATAGTAATATTATTCGAACAAGCAAGCGAGTAAAGCAGACAAAACATTTAAAGCTTTAAACTGAATCACTTAAATGAAAAAAGTTCAGAACCCACTTAAAAAACCATCTTAACGCCCATATCATAGACTCGCCCACGATAGTGCAATCGAGAGAAACAAAAATAACATATCAACAAAAAGAAGAAGAGACAAACGAACAAGATAATAAAACCTCCGTAGAACAATAACTCCCAAGTGTACCTGAAAGTCTAAAGCTCGCGAGCTAATTGAGCCCAAAGCCACACTATTAACCGAACCGATAATTCTGCCGGCCCACGGTGCGCCGACTTTGAAAAATTACGGTCATAACTTAACGCGGTCACTTACAGACTTCCCTATTGAGATATCAATACTAGATGACGTCGGACGACGTACGCCTCTCGCGTAAACACGGCCCGTAGGTACTATTGTTGGAGGAACTCGAATTTGTTGTTATTTCGAGTTCGAAAAGAAGTATCGAAATATCGGATATGTATAATTTTGTATGTTTGCGTAAAATAATAATAATTATAATAATAAAAATAATAATTTGTTGTTAGGAATCAAAGGATTTAGAAACAAATGGCAGCGACAAAATGGTGGTCAAAAAGATTATATAAATTCCAAGATGGCCGCTTTTTTTGAAATAGGAAGAGGTTACATTTCAAATCCAAAAAATCGTTACAACATTTTAGAATCTTTGCAAACTATAAGTACCAATTTATAACCATGCAACCAATTAATGAAATCTATATCTATACAATACAAATAAATGCGAAAGTTTGTGAGGATGTATGGATGTTTTTACTCTTTCAAGAAAAAACTACTAAACGTATCTAGATAAAATTTGGCACAGAGAAAGATTATAATATGCACATAGGTTATTTGTACAAAATATGTTCGATTCCCGTGAGATAATTTCTTACAAACCCGCGGGTGATGCCGCTGGCAAAAGCTTAGTATACATATATTAATTTAAAGTCATGTTTTCTAAATACGAAGACAATCCATTTTATAGACTGCACATGAGTCAAGCATAACTTTTCTATGCCTCGTTAATTGACGTTAATAGTCACAATCATAGCCTAGCAATTTTAGAAGGCCAATTATGTTTCATTTTGTTTACTTGTCTTGATTGGAATAGCCTACATTTGACTTACACTCTTCTAATGATACGCTACGTAATCATTTTCATTCAGAGCACTCGTTATTCTTTGATTTTTTGCTCGCATGTCGAAATTCAAAGCTGTTTCGTGATAGGCAATAATACAGTTCGAAACCACAGCCGTAATGAATTAAATTTAACTATCACACATGACCAAGTGACAGTTTACAAACTGCGAATACCAAAGACAACTTTCGCTGAATGGTTTCTGAACTGTCCAATCAGTGACGCGGTTCAGGCGTTGCTTTGATCTCTCATGCTTATTTTCTAAGCCGCATTGCGAATATTTATCTACTCTGTTCTATGCAATCGAGTGTTAAAACTCGATCGAACATCTAGAGTTCGTAGTGAAGCTTCGCAGAGAATAAATATTGTAAGGGGGTGATTTATAGAGCCGGGGCGAGCCTCGCAAGCCGATCGGCCAGCCGATGTTACTATCGGGATGGCTTGAAATATGCCTGCAAAGGGCTATTGTTGTGATGTGAGAAACGGTGTTTAACAAGCGCTGGGTTTGATCGATGGACCCGGCGGATACAACCGTCTATATTTTATAGCACGAAAATACACGAAAACTGCTGCTAATTTTGTAAATTTGCTCGAGATGTATGGCCGGGTTGGTGCGAGTGAACTTTTGCATGAGAGGTATTTTTGGAAGATTGATCCTTCCCGAAATTCTTGCGTTATGCATTGTTCCCATCGATCACTTCTTTACATTATAGATAAGTGGTCCAAAGAATGATGTAAAAAACGCGCGCCTGGTCGACGAGATTCCACGACGATGCGAAAGATTTCCCTTAGAACTCCTTCCCTATTCAATGGTAACCATTAAAGGCTTAATTAAGATAACGTCTGACTTAACACTTTCCTGAACATTAAATTCAACACCATTCACAATCCGGATTAGGCATCTAGATAATAATCGGCGCGAACAAAGTCATTATGGCTCGGCCTACAGTGACAAGAGCGATTCATATTAGTCGTGGTAGGCGCTATTTAGATAGTAAATCTAAATTAATTTGAATGGGCGAGTGGGTGACAGTCCAGCTGACCTAAACAATCAGGCACAAAGGGCGGTGGCGCGGTCCTTAGCCACTTAGGTCTTGGGAAGGAGTGGTGCATGTCATAAGCTGACATTTGGGCGATAATAACACCTGAAGACCGTTTGCCATTAAAAGCGCAAATTAGGTAACTACGATAGTTTATGTACCTCAAAATGCAGGTTATGGAACTTTAAGAGCTTTGGCTCCCAAGCAATTAGTTAGTCAGGTTAACAAATTGGACTTAAGTAGTCTTACTTAGGTCCAACATTTCAAACATATAATAGACGCAGTGACTGTATTAAAGACGTAGTGTTTTTATTTCAAAACACTTAATTCTCAGAACAATAAACTAGACTAAAATATGATGTTGTATATGTAAAGGGCTAAGGAAGGAACATGGATGGGTTTTAATCAGTAAGAGTCTGACTCGCTTCCACTCCACCCAGAGCGGGAGAAGTCATTAGATGATTTCTAATCTAAAAAAAATAAATGTTATTTAAGTAGGTACGTACCCTGTTCAACATAAAAATTGCAATTCCGACTCCCTGTACAAATTAAACGGACGCTTTATTTCATAAATTGTACCAAAAGTTATACGGTGGAGGCTATAAATCCGCTGTGCTCACAAGCTCAGTTGCATTGTTCGTGGGATTGCGTCATTTGTCACGTTTCTGCGCTGATGCTCTTGCGCAACCTACTCATGTTACTTCGTGCTCTCCACTGACAAATACTGTTGCTTTTAATAATGAGCCCAGCTTACGTGAATAACTGATTTAATGGCGTTCCGAGCTTTACTTTCCAGCCATATTATCGGTAACGAAAACATTTCACGGGTGAATAGTGACTAGAGATTTCTTTAGTATATTTCTTCCAACAAAAAATCATGTTACTATTCCAAGTTTAATTGGTTCATTACTTTTAGACATAAAAACATGCTGCGTAAGGGCCAAGTGACGCTTTTTTGTAGAATTGGCGTTGGCATCTATAAAGAACCGTTGTTTAGACCATCAAAAGAAATATCGGTGTTGAAAGTGTATGAGCAAGTAATTTAACGCTTGTTTATACACACCTATGGCTTGTACAAGTGATACGGTGAACGACAACAAATTGTCAACATGTCGGCCGCCTACGTCATGTCGACGAGATTTATGCGTTCAGGCTGCGCGGACGCACAAATTGGCGGGAAACTGAGAACATGGACGGATACGTTGATTTCCAACATTCCATTAACTCGGTTATGCATAACAAGCACCGGATTATGTAGACAATATAAAAAAGTCTAACTAGAATGCTTGAACCTTGAAATTATCTTTAAAGGATCTCAGTTAAATAGGATCTACGACATTTTATAGACGTTGGCAGATTTACATTAATATAATTAACTAAATACGTGTTCAAACTTATGATGCTAAGGAGCACGTAAATAATTTCTGACTACACGTACTTTATTTACCTAAGGACGACATAACTGACTACTCGTCCTCTGCAATTTAAAATAAAAATAAAATTATAAATTTTTGCTCTTTTGATGCACGTTTTATTCATTTTGTGGCATCCGAGTGGGTTGGCATACATTCGTCACAAAAAAAATTGAAAATTCGTCACAATATTATTATTAGTCACATATATTAATTTTGTTAATTGTTAATTCGTCACATAGTTATTATCCGCAACGATAGCAAAACATAAAAATAAACAAGAAGTAGAATAAAATGTTGTATACAGCCCGTTTACTAATTTACCTTACATCTACATAAAAATCACAGTTTTCAAGTGCATGATTTAAATCAATAGTTTTGGTTGCAATCGCTACTTAAAGAAAAAAATATTTGAAAAGAGGATTTCTGACGAATTTACACATATTTTTAATACGTGTGACGCATTTACTTTCAATGTATGGATTTTTCAAAGTATGACGAATTTACTTTGTGAGGAATTTACACAACAACCCATCAGAGTTACGTTACTTTACAACAAGTGTACCTGACAAACATTCACATAATTCATCGCCACACCCATTCAAATCTAGCTTTCAAAACACTCAATTCCAACATGAAATAACTTATTATACAAATGAGAATAAAATTAATGGCAACTAATGTGCATAACTTACCTACTGTTTCTACGGTATCTCCGAGGAGTTCAGTAAGGCTTTTAGCATAAATAAAATGTTAGTACAAGCTAGCTATAAATTACTGAAGGTCGTAAGGGTCAAGTTTATTAATGCAGAACGCGTGTAAACATTGGAATAGCGTTTTATCCCGACGCCATTTTGGTTCTGAAGCCTTCACAATAGTATCTTTCCTTCCCTACAGTGAATGTAATAGCGATTTGTCGCCGTCGGACAGCTATCTACTCTTTGATGTACTGTCGCCGTCAACTCAACAGTTGGATTCGCAACGACTGGTTTACAACAAATAATTTTGATACCTAATTTATTTTAAAAATACATATTAACGGTTTCCATAATAAAGTCAGTAGTCGTAACTGTTTACTTAGGGTCGGTACTCGCTTCATAATTTAATTACAAACATGAAATAAGTCTGTTTGATACATACCGTCCGTGACTGAACTGCTGAATCGATTTGGACCAAATTTCATAAATAGAAACGACGTCCAGTTCCCCGCCAAAACTAACAAATATTAACAAAATAGGATTGATTTCAATTCTCATATTGTCCAATAATTCCAACAGCAAAAGCAAAATAGTGCGTTGTCTATCCAATTAACTTGGTCCGACGATGTATAATGAGTATCAACATAACTAATTATAAATCTATTTAAGTATCTATCGCTATAAACTAAGTCAGCCAACTTGCATTGAATATGCATGTTTTACTGATCCAGTCTCACGCTACTATTTCTTTCAAGCATTTTCGACCCACCTGTACCGATGTAGGTCCAGGGCTCAGTCCAACTATGTGACATTTCCCTGCATCCACTATCTTAAAGGTCGCAAACACAAACGCTAAGTGAACTCGCGCGAAAGGTTACTTTAAGTACAAATTCAATACTGTGTATTCACCTTGCCTTAGGTACCCGCACAGTCATTACATGTCGTTTGTTTAAATGTTCCTCATTTTGTCGACAATCGGAGATGTGTGACGCAGATAACATACGTATGTATCATTTGTTAACTAGCAACGAACATAAGGTTGTTAACTAACTTTATTGGCAATAAGTTTATCTTACGGCAGGACGACGATTGTAGATAAAAACCATTTAATTGTTAAACAAAAGAACGTTGATTTGCTTTGTCAAAGCCTTTCCAAAGTGCTGGATAAAGAATGTTAACTACAGTCAGTAGAAAACGCTTTTATAATGGAAGCGATAAAATTCTCGCCGCACGAAAATGCAAGGCTTTTATCTGAAAATCTCAGACAGCAAACTCTATTTCAAGTATTTGTAAGAAGACTGCTAAACAACGGTGACTTGTTATACACATTACAAGTCTAATATACTGTCGTTATCTTCGATTAGTGTAATGGAACATAGCCTAAACTACTTCGATAGATAATTAATAGACGGTCGTAACGCATGGCGAAACGAATCCCACTAAATATAAACATTTAACTTTAGTGTTCCTCTTTACTACTCTAGTAATGGCTAAAGCTTGTAACAATGTAGAGACTAACGCGAATTCTTTCCAGTTATATGCAATCACCATTTAAAAGTTATTTTAATTGTTTGCGTAGCTCATAACTTACGATCTATTTCGAGTTCAAGGTTTCTTGCGCTTGAACAAGCTATCCTAGTCAGATAAATATTGATGGTAGATGCAAGGGCAATATTTTATTAACCATTAGTTTTATACCCACTACTATTCTTTTTAATATTCTCAAAATTTCATGGGATCAGAAAAGGATCATAAACAATCTAATATCAAAACTTGTCTAGTCTAGGTACTAAGCTATCAAAAATGATTTTTCTGATAAAGATTTTTTGTCAACAGTGAACAGGAAGCAGCAGTAATGAAAGCAAACCCCTGGCTCTACCACTATTACGCGGTACAGTCCAAGCTACACTACGGACTGGCTTACGAAGCAGCGACGAGGATGTATGGGCCACCAACACCCGACATACAAATCTACCCACCAACGATGCAGTACACACCAACACCACCCGTCTGCATCAATGGCAACCAGCCCGTCATGATGCCTAACCCTGGCGTACAACCTCATATACCACACGTCCCACCACATCTAGCACCCATGCACTACGCCTACGAAAGGACAGACAACGGACCCGTCGATTATTCCGTCTCACTGCAGGAAAATAGGTAAGATATTCTACTTTCCGATTTGATGGCCAACAATTGTTAATTATGCTAATGGAATTAAACTGTTCATGGCCATAACTCGATTAATTTCAAATTGTCAGTTCATCTAACAACATAGTGTTTATGTATCAGGTATGACCTAGAAATGATCTTGCTAATTGCACTATGACCTCATGCTGTCCATCAAATATGTCGTTTTTGGAATGCGCGTGTAATTTAGTTTCATCTTGAAATTGTTTTCTTGATTAACTGTGACGATCTTGCGTAGTTAGCCCGATTGAAATTCCACATGTGTAACTTTAGTTTCCTATTTCAGGTACCACAATATACGGATAGAGGATACGAGGATCCAGCCCAATGCTAAGCGGAAAGGGAAGAGTATAGACGACAAATCAAACACCCCAATAACAAATATGTCACCTCGTTGCACACCTTCCACTATCACATCCGGAGGAGACACGCTCATAGCAGTTTCAGCAGGGTCCATTGCCAGTAGAAGACCGGGCTCCAAGAACTTTAATATAACAGAAACAGAAATGGTTGACCAATGGAACCCAAGTCCCACGTGGTCAGAATCAGCGCTACAAAAGGTGCCTGACGTCTGTCACCAAGACCTGAGTCCTTACGTGACGACGACGCCTCCTACGCCGTCCGGGACACCTACAGCCTACACCCACAACTACAGTCATACCTTCGTGTTCGACTGGTCACCAGAGCAATATGTTCCTCATACTAACAATAGATGTAACACAATAACCACAGAAAGTTCCTATCAGCAAACGTGGAATAGGAGTCAAAGGACAACGTTCGCTAATAGCGCGGAGAACTCGGTAGATGAAAACTCCAATCCTAATAGATTAAGTTTACCAATGAGGGTCAGTAATCCACCGCCAGCGTATAATGCATCTAGGGAAGACGTACTTAGAAGGCAAATTGGTAAGTTACTGCATTTGAATTGAATGAAAATTTTAGTTATCGTATCTACTGTTGGAACCAATATTTCGTATCTTTAGATAGTTGGAATCTGTTTCGAAGTGCAGAGATTGTAGATACATAAATAAAGCAAGATAAATGCGCAGCAGCCATGCGTCTGCACTACCTACACCAGATAAAACATCAGAATAAAATATATTAACGTTGTCTTTTTCTTATTGTTCTAGATCGACCACATTCAGATTCGCCGGATGCCAAAAAGCCTGCGTTATAACTGTAGCTTAATTCCATGTATTTTTTTTACTAGTTAAGTAATAATTTGTTACCCTGTAATAATAAATTTTATTAATTATAGTAAAAGCTCTGGAACTCTCCTGTGATCTTTGTGTTTAATTTTTTTTTTGTATAATGATAGATTAATTTGTACATAAATATTGTCCGGTATCATGAATTCTGTACAAAATTAATTAGCGCGTAATTATTGTTCACATTCAATGTGATTTGTTTGTGTATACGGAATGTATTATTTTTGTAAATATTTATAGGTAGTCAACTAGATAGTGCTTTGGTTAATCGATGCCGTCCATTTTCCTAGCCCCTTTTATTCCCAGTGCTATTCATAAATTATGCGCAAACGCAATATTGCTTCTGGTACCGTTCAGCAACGAGGTTGCAACTCCCTTTTGAATAAAACAATAGTTAGTCTGGTTTTAGCTCGTCGCTCTAATTTCTCTTTCTGCTTTTAAATATAAAAAGTAATAAAAACAACCACGAGCAAAGCAAGTTTCTAAAGCCTGTTTACTTTGGAGGTGGTATTTGACCATGCTGTTTGTTTTTTTTGTAGGGTCGAACCCTTCGTTATACTAAATCGAACTCGAAGCTCGATCTAGTTGATTTATTTACTAATTTAGGGGGTCGTATTTTGCTGAACGGTTTGATAACGCACGAAAATACGATAGTTATTTTACAATTGACTTTAGTTCCACTAAGCACAAATTTTACCAAGTCCTCTACGAACAATTTCTTTTTCCATCCAGTATTGGAACCCATAGAATTAAGAATATTGTACAAAATAGTCGTAAGTGTGTAAAATACGAAACAGGAACAACTATTTGTAACAGGAGAAGTGCCTAGTATTAATTTATGAATACTATTTTGTTGATTGCGTTTTGGGAAGTAAAGATTATTATGACCTTCTACTTTTTGTTTGATTTCCTTTCTCACAGATCAAAGAATTAAAATAAATAAATCATAAAATTCAATAAGTATTCGATTTTATTTTACACAATAAGCTTTAATAATAGAAATTACATTTTAAATTGTTCTTATATCTGAATATTTATCATGAAACATTAATCAGGTCTAAGACGCATATTCCTCATAAGACATAGATCCCTAGCGGTATCTTTTCGTCCGTAAGGAGTCGACAAGTCATACAATCGGAGGATCAAACTTATATTAAAACCATCAGGAAGACATTTAATAAGTGTTGGTACAAGTTCACTCGGCATTTTCTGCAAAACTAGTGGAGCTCTATCGTGTCCACATTGCACAACATAAACGAGAAACTGTAATATGAAATCAGTCTGCGGCGTAATGTCGCCATTTTTTCCAGCCAATTGGGAGAACGACGTATACAGTGTGTCTAAGGCGGTTAGTAAAGGCTCTTTCAATGTAATCCCAGAAACACTATGCCCTTGTGAATAGTACATGCTGTCAGAAGAGTTGTCATTCATCCTCCGAATTTTGTTGGATGTACACATTTCTAAGTCCTCAGAATCATCGTGACGACGCTTTCTGGTCGTCTGCCCTTTGGTCAAGTTGCTGTGTTCTAGAGCAGCATAAATGCAATAAACTGTCAGTTTTGCCAAGATCGCACATTGAGGTTCAACAAGGTCCTCACACAATTTAGCATTATACAAGTATTGCGGTAAGACATGAAGCAACAAAGCCTCAGTGCATTTCTCAATATCCAGATGAAGCATAGCCAAGACTATGTCAATTGATCTATCGAGGTCTTCCTGATAACGGAATTTCAGTGTTTCTTTAACTAAGTTTGTGACGAACCAAATAGGTCCAGTTGTGTTCAGAAGACTTTCTATAGTATGTGTTGCGTCAATGTGGAGGTAGCCTCTCGATTTAATATCCTCCCAAACTGCTTGCAACTGTTCCAGAATGGGCTGTCTTGATATAATGTTATGTGTTAATGCTAAGGCTTTCGACTTTGGCACTGAAGGCGGATGTATATCATATTGCATCTTTCTGATAATTTGACACATCAAAACAGTTCTTTCCTTGAAATTATCTATTTGTGTCAGCTCCACTTCACTGGGGGGTACCAAAAACTGTTGAACCATGTTGATAGGTTTTAAAAATGCGTCTTGATGTACGACATTTATGTAAGAACACAACCAAACGGAAGCACAGACAGCCAAAGATGTCATTTTCTGTCTCAAAGAATCCAACATACATTTGACATCTGCAGCCGAAAGAGACCCTTGTTCCCAAGCAAATAGGATTTCTTTAATCACTCCGCTTACATTCATACAAAGATCGTGGGGTTTGATAATTGTGTTTTTGAAATCAAAGTCTGGAGCACTCAAGTGATTGATAAATATTTCCACAAGTTGAGCATCACATTTTTGGAGAATCTGATCAGGAGATTTATGTACTCCCTGATATACCATACATTCTTTCACCCACTTTTCAAAGAATGAGTCGCCATTTTCATCTAGAACAGCATCGGCACCGTAGTCTTGTACAATTGAGCACAGAATCAAAAATGATATATCAAAAATGTATACCTTGGATTGGGGAGCTCCCTTCTCATTGGCAGCAAGCAAAGCAAATTCATTGAATTTAATCAATCTAGAGACAAACAGTTTCAACTTCCCTTCCACAGTGGCAACTGCAAGAATTGTGTCTAAAGTTGTCCCACCAACTACAATTTGGCACAGCATAGCATACAAAGACTCCTGAGTTTTATGAAAATCTCCTCCCATTGTTTTCAAAATACCAGCTAAAGTTGGTTCAGCTCTAGTGATGAATGATGGGACTGATCCTTGAAGCCCGGTTGGCTCCAACTTTTGTAATTTCACATCCTTATGTTCCCGCTTCTGTTTGAAATATGCCAGGTGACTCTCTGACATCACATTCAACTTCACTAAGGGTTCTAATAGAGATATGACGCTGTTGCATGAATTCTTTGTATCAACAATATCTAGTAGCGGTGTGGATTGTAGCAATTTCTCAAATGCCTCAGCAATTTCTACGGAGTATTCATTATCTTTAGTTGTAGTACCACAAATATTGTGTAAATAATGCATGACTTGAGGAATTTTAAGAAAGGTAAAAGCAGCCCACAATGATTGTGTGGTGGCATCCTTGCTAGAATCATTAAGAGAAATGAAACATGCTCTGATCAGCTCACAGTACAGTCTTGATAGTGGGTACCCTTTGATCCGCTGTACCATGAGGAGCTGATTAGATAATTGTTGCATATTAGCGCTAGGGTTAGACAGCACATTAATAGCTATCAATGCTTGCAAACAATGAGCAACAGGCTCCGGTTTATTGTTCAATGGTGCTATTTTGTCAATATCCATATTGCATATCTTCTGTAAAGTCTCATGAATAGTGATGGGAGCTTTAAACTGAGTATTCATCATCATAAATGCGGTGATCTCCTGGCACTTCTTCGTCACCTCACTATACTCATTAGGATCATTCTGTTTAGCTAAATAAAACATAGCAAGTAAGAAATCAGCGTTCATTATAGCATACAAAAGTGTTGTGGATTTTTCCAGTAGTTCTTGACTTTGAATGGGGTTTGGTGATGGATATTTGCTAAGACAGTAATGGTACACTTGCAGTAGCCATAATATTATTGACGACACAGCCAATGATAACACCTCTTCTTCCATTTTACCACGACACGTAATGCCATCGAGGACACCCTCCAAAAACTCAAGGAGACTCATAATGCAATGGGGCTTATGAAATGCATCGAATTTTGCTATTCTCTGCAAAACAGCGGCATATGATACGAGATGAGATGCCAAAGAATGTTTCAAATAAGATATTACTAATTGGTTTGCCCCACAACCAACCATTGCTTGCTGGAGTATGCAGTCTGCTAGGTTGTACAGGTCGCCACTCACGCCCCTTGGGAGTATGGTCTTGATGTTGATGCCCCATTGTATGTCTGTCCATCGTTCCCTCCAAGCTTTTAAGATCAGAGCCTTCAACGAGCTGGTTTTACTCGTCACTTTGGACGCGTCCATCTTCACCATAATTCTTCAGTGTCTCACAGAAAAACATAAGACTTTGGTTTTATCAACAAGCGTGTACTGTCATATTCGTGTATTATCATTTATATAGTCATATTTTAAGTAAATTCCCAAAATCACACAATCACTATTTTGACCGCAGGAAAGCAACGTAAACTTAGTACGTTTCTTACTGTCGCGAATAAATAATAATAAACTTTGTCTCGCATTTTATTGGTTGATAATACAGATTGTACAAATAGACCAACCAAAATACAGCACGTGATTCATAGAGAACTGACGTATACACAATTACAGTTTGTTATTGCTAGCATGCAATAATCAAACATTCAATAAATATCGAGTCAAAACTCATTCGATTTCACATTTTCATTTTAAAAATTTTATATGCAAATGCAAAAACGCATTCATTTTATTGCTATTGTGAAAAAGAATTTTATTTTCTTCATTTTACCCGAAAACTAAAATCAGCTGACACTGATTAGGAAACGTCAGTATCAAAACGTAACGTCAAAACTTAACCAAATCCTCGTGTCGAAGTTTGTTTACAAACTTTGTCGATTGCAAATAAAATAACAAAATAAATATGAGTTTCAGAAATTATAAAGACAAAATTGAGGAGGGGGATACAGCTATTCTGTATCTAAGTAATAATCTGTACGCGATAGATGTGCAGCCTGAAATGAAAAACAAAAAGGGTGAATTGATGGAAAATGTGTACCAAACTCCTTTTGGTGCTCTAAAAGTGAGAACTCTCATCGGAGCTGAATATGGCACCCGGGTAAGACTTAAAATCGCATTAAAATACCTTCTTATTGCAGTACTTAATATTATACAAAACTTGCAGAAAATTAAACTTCTAACCTCAATGAAACCTTATCTTACCTTAATAATTAGACTCCTTGCAAAGAATACTTTCATAATGTTTGAAAGCATGTTAATTTACAATGAATTAAAATGCAAAATTTATCTGCATACATCTTAAAATTCTTTTTAATGAAGTACTTGTCTAATATTTTTGAAGCAACAAGTAGATGAACCATTACTAACTCATAGAATGGCTAAAGAACTGGCGATTTTTCAGAAATCATAAATTCCACTCGAATCCAACATAAATATAATCGTGGAAACCGTTGACATGCAAACTGCTTCTAGTAGGTAATTGTTGGATGGGTCCTAAAACTGATACAAAGCGAATACTATTTAAAAAATTAAATGCATTACATCATCTGATGCATACAGTGAGGGACAATCCCAACAGCTATGAGCTACCTGAGGGTGGTTGCAGAACACTTGGAGAGTCCTATATGGAGGCATTGGGTCCACATAAATACGGGATAATTTATTGTTATTTTAGTATTTTTTTTATTTAGCCGACACTCATATTTTAGTTAGTTTGTTTTATTATTTTGTGTATATAACTAACTTAGTTCTTAAGTATCTGTGTATTACTAACACTCTATGGACTATCTTGGTCTGAAGTAAATTATTATTATTATTAAAAAACTTTCACTAATTTATCAATTTATAATTATCCAGGAAGGGAAATTACTTATTTTTGTTATATTAATGCATAATGGAGAAGTTTTATACTAAGCTATCTTAAGCTAAAAGCACTTGTTTTATTTAGGTGGAGCTTTCAAAAGGGTGGGGTCATGTCCTGCAACCAACCCCGGAGCTGTGGTCATTGACTCTTCCTCATCGCACACAGATTATCTATACTCCCGACATTAGTATGATCCTGTTACAGCTTGACCTGGTGCCTGGGTCTGTTGTTATTGAAGCTGGTAAGTTGTACTTTTAGATCATCATTATCTACCTGGCCTATTCTCAACTATATTGGGGTCAGCTTCCAGTCTAAATGGATGCAGCTGAATACCAGTATTTTACATGAAGATATTGCCTATCTTACCTCCACCACCCAGTTAGATTCACTGTCAGATTTTCAGGGTTCCCACAGCCGGGATCAATGGATTACCATATACCATGCTTCTCGTGGAGGTCTCTCTGTATGTGACGATGATTACTGACTGCAGTAAGCGTAGATTAACCGGTTCAATCGTTTACAGTTTTGTGAAGAGTCTAAATATTTTTTGTCAACTTTTATTTTTCCCTTTTATACTGTTTATACTGTTCTTTGATTTTTCCAATGTGTCTCCAAAATACACAATGTTCACAGTTTCACTACTAAACAAAATTGTTTGAAAACTATTTACTGCATAAAAATAATAATTTAAGAACCTTACTGTATGTATACAAAAAAAAATGTATTACCTACCTACTTACTATACAGGGTTATTTGTAAAACACCGACAACCTGTCAGGTCTATGTTATTAACATCATTATCTACAACTTTTGTTCTATGACTTTTAAAAATTCATCATAGGTATTTTAGTTCATCAGATTTTCATACAAAAATAAAAATATTTAAATAGCACGCCCTAAATGTTACGAAGCGATAGAAAACGATAGTGCAATAGCGAGGCGAGCTGGTTTAGGTACAGAAAAATACAAAGTTAAAATGTGTTAGATAGGAAAACGAAATCCTGAAGGTTTGTTTTTGGTAAATGTATCATTTTTTTTTTAAGTCATACAACAAAAATTGTTGTTTATGATGATAGTAATACAGTCCTGCAAAGTTGTCGGTGTTTTTCAAATAACCCTGTATTATTAAGAAAACAAAGATTAGGAACTTAAGTACCTACTTACTTATGCTTTTAATCAACAATAAAAACTGTATGTGTGTGTGTGGGGGCCTTGTAAATGGCCTGGCACCAAACATAATACAATAAAATAAGAGTTAATTGAAACCATTACCCTTTTATCACAAGTAATTATTTGATTCAGGTACGGGCAGTGGCTCCCTCACCCATGCACTGATAAGAAGAGTGAGACCTCACGGTCATGTCCACACATTTGACTTCCATGAACACCGAAGTAAAGTGGCTCAGGAGGAATTTACTGAACATGGAATAGCTGATTTTGTTACTGTAAGTAAAAAAGTTTAAGGTTTTTGTTTCAGAATTTGAAAGAGGCCTTTGCCTGGCCGTGAGACAGTGAGTGAAAAAGTGATTTAGCTTAACCTGAAAAATGCTTCCAGAATAGCTATCAAATCCATTCAAAGCTTGACCACTGTCCTGAGAGTAATCATTGTAATTTAAACCTTAAGATATTGGCATAAAAATCAAATTGCTATAAAATGTTGTATGATGTTCCAAATCCCAAGAGCGCGTCACTCATTGTAAATTAAACCTTAAACCATTGTCATAAAAATCAAATTGCTTTCTTAATGAATTTACTTTTTATATTGTAGGCAAAACACCGAGATGTCTTAGCAGACGGTTTTGGTGAAGAGCTGAATGGTAAAGCTGATGCAGTATTCCTTGATTTGCCGAGTCCTTGGATTGGTGTACCTCATGCTCTTGATGCTATGAAGGACCAAGGTAAGTTAATATCTTATACTAGCTGCTCCCCGCTGCTCGGCTCCTATAGGTCGTAGCGAGATGTTACATAACCTATAGCCTTCCTTGATAAATGGACTATCCAACACAAAAAGAATTTTTCTATTCGGACCAGCAGTTTCAGAGATTAACGCGTTCAAACAAACAAACTCTTCAGCTTTATAATATTGGTGTAGATTTATTTGGTCTTATACAATTCACTTAGCCACATAGAATTCTTTCATTTGTTTTATTAATTTTACCACACAAAATCATGATGTTTGCGATAATCTAACCGCTCGCTACTGTGTCGAACTGTCTCTAACATTAGGCGACATCTAATTGAATACCTAAATCAGAGCGAGCTGTTGGATTTCCAACATTGTGCTTACGGCTGAGAGTTGAAAATCCAATAGTGCAATTATTTTTAGGCAGTCATTTAGGTGTCTGCTCGTGTAAGTGCAAAACGGGCACATGCCTTTGATATGGGCACGCGACAGGCATCATGCAATACCTACTTAACCTACTTAAGTGCGCTCATATTCTTCCTTTTAGATTGTTTTTTTTTTGGGGGGTGGGAAATCATCAAATGTCTCGTCCCGTCCCCCCTATGATGTGTCATTGGAACAATTTCCAGGTAGATGTATTATATTATCTGTGGTTTCCAGCATCGGTGGCTGACGCCTGTTTACTTTTTTTTTTGAGGGTAGCAAATCATTCAATGACTTCTACATTCTGAGCAAATAAATGAATTTTAGCATTATTATTATTAGCTCTTTATGTTCCGGGGTAGCGGTAACACTTTCGGAAAATCCCGCTTACCCGACAGGCTTCGGCCCTAACTCGCCCCTTCAAATGCTGACCTCCCTCATCGCTTTTTTTTTTTTTTTTTTTTAAGGCTGGGAAATCATCCAATGACTGCTCCCGCTCTGGGTGGAGCGGAAGGGAGTGTCAGACTCTTACTGACTAAAACCCATCCATGTTCCTTCCGTAGCCCTTTATGTTCCGGGGTAGCGGTAACCCTTTCGGACAATCCCGCTTACCCGGCAGGCTTAGCCCTGAGGGGCCCCTTCATATGCTGACATCTCTTTGAGGCGCGCGTGGAACATATACGCGCCGTACGGCACGGGTCTGGTGCTGATCGGACGGTGAGTCACCCATTACTCACCGTCCGCAGGCCCGCGCCTACGGTGGCCGGGAGTCGTCACGTGGCTCCCGACGCCCGGAGCGTCTCCCGCGGCGGCTGGGACGGGAGGACCTTTCTCTCTCCCATCCCGCCACCTCCTTTGCGAGCATAACTTTTTCGCAGAAGGAGGTGACTGCCTCCCACTCCCTCTCGCCCCGGACCATGGCTTGCACCAGGGCCAGTCGCTTTATGTCTTTAGGTACTTCGCCCATATGATTTATAAGGTTGTTTTGAAAACACAAAACTTATACCTATAGAATTAGAACATTGACAATAACAAGTAAACCTATTTAATACATACTCCCTTTTATTCCAAGCGACAAAACCATTAAGATTCCAGCATCGACAGATCTAGTCCTCTATTTGTATAGAACAGACACAAGATCAAACAATTTATAAATGGCTGCCACGATATACAGATAAGAAATCGTTTGTACGTAAGCGGAAAACGGCAGATCCTTATAAATCGACAAATAGATAGCGATCTGATTACACCGTGTCGATTATTCAGATCCCCTTGTAAGTTATTCGATTCTATTCATTAATCTGGATAGTAGTGAACCAGATAACGAATACTCAATCGATACATCGATTTGTGTCGATTTGAAAGTAGTTGAACTCCAACTATTGTATAGGGCTGTCAGCTGAACGATTAATGTAGCCTTGTATGTACTTACCTAGACACGAACAAAGGAAGGTACCACAGAAACAAAGTACAAGCTGCATACTTCATTACCATCGGATCCCTTCTACGAGGTACTGACTTGCACATCACGCTATCCCAAACTGTCAAATATTCCCAATTGAACGTGAACCTTATTATTTTGTAATAAAGTTTAAATCCTTCAAAGAAATTTCACCGATTGGGGTAGCTTGATGTGCTGGCCTTTGTACGATACCAATAGACAACGCAATGGTCTAGTTTTACTGGAAGAAAACCACTAGATAGGTACCTAGGTCGAAGAACAAAATGGTCATGAAAGCCGCTAGCCGGCTTTCGGTGCTCAAGAAAGTTTTATGCAAAGACACAGAAGTAAATAACACTGAATAGGTACCTACCTTTTTTTTTAGGGGGGGAAATCATCAAATGACTCCTCCCGCTCTGGGTGCAGCGGAAGGGAGTGTCAGACTCTTACTGACTAAAACCCTTCCATGTTCCTTTCTTAGCCCTTTATGTTCCGGGGTAGCGGTAACTCTTTCGGACAATCCCGCTATAGGTACCTACCTAAGTATAGCTTTAAAATACTACTAAGTATAGTTTCACTAAAAGACTGTTCATGGAGTTTCTTCTCCTCCATAGGTACCTACTGCTTTGGAATGGGCAACTAGCTTCATCTTTCTGACTGATCGACCCCTTGAAAATTCAAAAGTGGCCATAATTGGTTTATTTGTAATAAATGCGTTGAGTCGATAGAGGACAAAAGATCTTTAAGCAGTGTAGGAGCTCGTGGCTAAGTACTAACAGCCGCACAGATCGATCCATCGGGTTAAGCTACGCTTGCCGGGGTTGGCCGTGGATGGGTGACCATCTTTACATACCGAGACTCCTCCTTGGCTCGGAAAGCACGTTAAGCCGTTGGTCCCGGCTGTCATTTGCGCATTTTTGACAGTCGTTACGGGTCGTCTGAAGCCCGAAAAATCTGACAGCTAGTCTTACCAAGGGGTATCGTATTGCCCAGTTACTGGGTTGTGGAGGTCAGATAGGCAGTCGCTCCATGTAAAATACCGGTATTCAGCTGCATCCAGTTAGACTGGAAGCCGACACCAACATAGTTAGGAAAAGGCTTAAAACTTTACCAAATATAAAAGTTCGATATTAGAAATGTTTCTACATTTGTCACATACACAGCCCTCAATTCATTAGTCTAATTGGTACATAGCGGTTATAACATAAGTAAGCGTCAGATACGAATCGCCAACGATCCGGGCGACAAACTACACAATAACCTAGCTTATCCTTGAGAATGCTCTTAGCTGTCCATTGTCAACCGTTCAGGAGACACCGGTTAAACACCGCTCGACCAATGGACCAATTTGAACGGCCGACTTTTTTTATTGCTTTTATTTTGGTCAGTTGTGTAATAGTAAAAGCTTTGGTGAAGCTACAAGGAAGTAGTCACACACTTAGCCCCGTATTACAAAACCTCACTCAATACTCTGGCATTGCTTGAGTCTCGATTAAAGCCATTTGATTGGTTAAAACTAGTTTTAAGTAATGCTTGGGTCTTGAGTGAGGTTCTGTAATACGGTCCTAAGTGACATACTGGACGGTGTTAAACCAAGTATTCTGTGGCTTTCATTGTAATGAACACCAATGAAGATACGTGAGATCAGCAGCTGTGGCCCAGGGGTAACCCCGACTACCGACCAAGGCACTTTACGCTGTGAAAATAATTCCATCACCACTGCTATCAAAACGGTGAAAGGAAACATCGTCAGAAAACTTCTTTATAGGCAGTCGTTCCATGTAAAATACTGGAATTCAGCTGCATCCGGTTAGCAGCATGCAGCATACACGGCTGGGAACTCATCCAATGACTGCTCCCGCTCTGGGTGGAGCGGAATGGGAGTGTCAGACTCTTACTGACTAAAACCCATCCATGTTCCTTCCGTAGCCCTTTATGTTCCGGGGTAGCTGTAACCCTTTCGTACAATCCCGCTTAGGAAAATGCTAGGCAGATTGATTGAGATTGATTTGAGTATAACAGAGTACTGTCCAATGCATATGCAGTCTTTATGCCACTATAGAGGTATGAGGAACAGGTCGTAAATAATAATAATAAATTTATTCATCAAAATATGAGTAGGTAGGTACAATGTTACATTTTCAGAGAGCCACAAACTAAGCGGTGTCGCTTGTATCTTGTGGCTCAGGAGTGAACTCAGATAAACAACGAGACAGTAATAAAAAAAAAAAAACAAGAATAATAAAACAAAAACATATTTTCAATTCTGAACACAAAATAAAATAAATGAACTAAAAAAGTAAAGTTAAGTAAAGTTCACTTATCCTCCATAGAAAAGAGGAGGATCCTCCGACCAGACGGGTGTTGTATCTGGTGGGTTACTGCTCGACGATTGATGTCGGGATGATGTATTATGTACCGGCTAGTTCCGCGGTAAACTCTGCTTGCGCGATGCAGGATTTTGGGTGACGTCAGTGTGACGCTGCTGCCGCTATACCACTAAAACGTCACTTTTCCACAGCAGATTGGTACCATAAATGCACGATATGAATCGCAGCTACTTAATTAAATACCCATAAGTATACGCATACGTAGGTATACCTACCTACCATTACTGTAATCACATCCAATAAAACTGCTTAAGGTGAAAGCGCCAGGATAGCCTACGAAATTCAAATTTTCTTACGTTTTTTTTGCAATTTCCAGGTCAGTGTCAGATTGTATGATATTCAAAATGTTATTCGCGGTCATAGCAAGTATTTTTGTATAGTCGAATTATACCTAGTCATTGGAATCATCAATAGAAGTCTCTAAGTTGGACTTGTCCTCAAATGTCATGATTTCTTGAAATATTCATTTCATTGGGTAATATGAAATTAGAAGGTTTTATTGATGATTTTAATGATTATTATATCGCACAAACGCACTTGAACCAAAAACTAACCTGTAAATTGGAAAAAACTTACGATACTTTGAATACCGCGTGCTCCCCTGGCGCTTCCCCCTTAAGTAAAACTTAATCTTCCTTTCTCTCAAAACGTACGGCCCTTTATTTTCCTAAATTAGTCTGATGAGCCGCTCCAAAGACTTCCTTACGCCATTATATGCTCAATAATGGCGTATGCTCTTAATAGGCATATTTGAAACATGTTACGAACTATGTAGATAGTTATATATTGCGCATTCGATATATAAATGAGCAATATGTGGCTGATGTAATGTGGATTGGGTAAAGAAATTATGGCTTGTTATTGAGCAGTTACGGACCTACTTGCAGGTACCTATTATTATAGAAGACGCCGCGCATATTATACTATGCCTATGCGCAATATAGGTAGGTATAATAGTTTTGATGATAATTTATCTGTGCGGAAATCAAAGCCTAAGATCGATTCTATAAGGATTTCACCGTGGAAGAAATTCAAGGTGAAATGACCGTGAAGTGAGCTGTCGTTCTACATAATGCAGGGTTTGACACTATTGACAGCTCGATTTAAACTCACTTCACCTGTGTTATCACGGTGAGATGATTACAGAATACCACTACTGAACTTTATTGTCAGTATGATTTTCACAATAGTTACTCACTGAAGGCTAATTTCACCAATGAAACTGAAAGCGATCGCTAGGTCGCCAAAATACAGGCTAAACCCTCATAATAATATGAAGACATTATTACGAAAAGTTCATCATTCTAAGGATCATCATCAAATGACGCCTCCCGCCGTGTGTGGAGCGGAAGATAGTATCAGACTTTAATTGATTAAAATCCATCCATGTTCCTTCCTTAGCTCTATGTGTTCCGGGGCCTCGGTTACCTGTTCTGAGGCAGAGGTTACAGTTGATTAACTCCACCTTCTTGACGTCTCGTCATCATCATTCGCATCCTGACTTCACACACTCTTAAACAAAGGCCTCTATTACTCCGCTTAAATTGCTACGAGAGCTAACTCACACAGACATTGTCACCACTAAATATTTCAAGCCCATTGGAAACGTTTCAAAATCAAGTCTTAATACCCCCGTAACTAACAGACTTTCCGTTCAAATTCTAACTTGTATACGTTTATTTATTACACGTCAATGACTGTCCAAATATGTCCTATTAATAAATAGTCAGCCGTTCCTTCATGTTTGTGACAATAGCTATAACAAATGCATGAGAAATGTCACAACTATTCTCTTCGTCCACTAATACCTTAACGAAGTTTGACCAAACCTTTGTATGTATTAGTATTGTACCGTTGTTGAAGGGACTCATCGAATAGTATCATGAGGTACAATTCGTCATAACTATCCTTGTGTATTAACTGCGTTTTGGTGAGGTACAGTCGCCAGCACATCAAGTTACCACAAACTGTCAAATTTTCTCATTCGAATTTGAACTTAACAGTCAAAAGTTTTAAGGTTTAAAATCATTTGGAAAAAATTGACAGTTTGGTGTAACTTGATGCGCTGGCGACGTACATTCAACAGCAGCAGAGTTGAAGGTCTCAGTTTCGAACCCAAACAGGCGCTTTACTTGTTGTATATTGTTTCATCACCACCGCTCCCAAATACGGTGAAGGAAAACATCGTGAGTAAACCGATCCTAGAACCAAAAAATCAAAGCAATGTGACATCTACCAACCCGCACTGGATCAACCCGTAATGTTCCCACCACTACTGTGGGACACAGGCATCCTTTCCATGAGAGGGATTGGTTCGTCATCCCTTACGCGGGCCCAATGCAGGATGGTAGATATCACATGCCTTCGATTTTTTTCTTCTAGGACATAGTGCCGCTTTCCTCACGATGTTTTCGTTCACCGTTTTGAGACCAGTGGTGATGACAATTTCATACAAGTACCTGCCTGACTTCGAACAACCTACTCATTTAAGTCGAATCCGATACCACCACAGCTCTGTACTTTCACACATGCAAGCCTTTTTTCGCATTAACCCCAAGATACACTTAATCGCCTACTTTAAACCCTGCAATCTGCACATTTGAAACAGTAACAAATGTGGAGCCGCGAAGCATGACTCATACAAAACCAAGAAATCCCTCTCCCATGGTGGTCTTCAAGAGAACGAACGAAAGTTTAATAAGACAAGCCTTTAGCTTAGCTGTCTGGCCTAAGACATTATCAGCCAGTGAAAAATAGTCCCCTTTGTGGTATTACTTGAAAGCAACGCGGGCACGATGGCGGAAAGTGACCTGAGCATTAAAAATGTTGGAGGCTGTGTGTTTGTGATTTGAGTTTAAGTGGTTTATAATTAAGTGCATTTTTCTGTGATTTAATGTTCGCTGTTTAATGTTGAGATTATTGTAGGAAGGCTTTTACACATGCGTAGTTTGTGTTACTTAAAGGTAAATCTTGACACGATTTAATGCACTAGTGAATTCAGTTTTTCATAAGACTATTTAGTGTTTCGCCTGTTCATTTAGTCTTGCAAATCTGTTTTCGTAAAGCTGAGAGCTCAGACTTTTGAAACAAGGATATTGTTTGATACAACCATATTTTGAAAAAAAAAAACTAACCTAAATGTTATAGGTCGCACCACTTTATTGGGCTCCTGAGTCACGCAAATTTCGTCTTTAAAAGCACTGTATAAGTACTTCGCTGGCAGTAATTTTATGCGACGTGTGACGTCTACCAAGTCATCATTCTCTCTATCTCTCTCTCCCTTTCTCTTATGACAAGATAATTTGAACGACAACTTATTTTTTTTCCTGCCTCTACTTTGAATACACCTAATACAATAGCTATATCTAAACCAATTAACAAAATCTAAATAAACTTAAATTCTAATCTAACTGCATACCGATTGATTAATAAGCGTTTGTATCGAATACTAATCGATGCTAAAGGTTTAGGTTGAACCAGGTTCAACCATGGCCTTATTATGTGTTGATCGAATTATTATTCGACGATATCGATAAATATGTTCTGTTGATTCTTATGTTCTTAATGACTAAGGAATAACATCAGAGTGATCATCCACCTGCTGGTGATGTCATGGATCGCAAAGTTGGGGCGGCAAAGGTCAATCCGTGACCGTAGGTTCCTGAGAACTGGGTGATGTTTAAAAATCAACACAATCGTAGATCCTGGCAATAAATAACTAGAATAACCTGCTCTGGTGGGGATTCAAAGACAACTCCGCATTTTTTTATGGTTATCATCAGATGACTCCTCCCGATCTAGGTGAAGCGGAAGATAGTGTCAGACTCTTACTGACGAAAACCCATCCATGTTCCTTCCTTTGTGTTCCGGAGCAGTGGTAACCCTTTTGGACAATTCCGCTAAAGACTACTCCGCCTTGGACTGTAAATGTGGTGCCGTTCCACAAGCGATGGGAGACTTAATATCGTGTCCTGTCGTCTGCACGTTACAGGAACTGATGGACGTGCGGACGAGTGGGTCTAGAGCACTTAGATTACCATCGACACGCTAAGAAGAAGATCAGTATGTGTCTTCCCGTTCCGTAGTTCTGTCTAAGGATAACTTAGCAAGTTATCCCCTCAGCTCAGTTCATATGTTCAAGGATGTCAGTAACAAAGAGCATCCTTGAACATATGAACTGAGCTTTTTTTGACACTAGGAATGGAATTTAGGAAACTTCTCCCGTAAAGGGGTGAAATAGGGGGATGACAGTTTCTATGAAAATCTTTCAACATTGACGCGGGCATTAGCTCGTTCCTAACAAAATACGAGTAAGTACAGTCGCCCGAAACATGGCTAGAATCGTTGATGACCCGGATTCGTTTTTTAAAAGATTTTTTTTAAATAAATTATGGCTTATGACCATAGAATAAAGACAATCAATAAAAGTGTCCAGTTTTTGTTACACTAAGTGTACGTGCGCAAACTTACTCCCACTACCTAACTTGGCCAAGTTACGTGCCAGCAACTGTACTCCTATGTGAATGTGTAGCAAATGTTCGAAATCTAGTACAGACGCCAGCACATCAAGCTATCCCTAACTGTCAAATTCAATTAAAAATGAACCCTATATATTTGCAATAAAGTTGAAATACTATCAAAGAAATTTGACAGATTGTGGTAACTTGATGTGCTGGCCTCTGTACATCCAAGTAATTTGTACCTTGATATTACATGATAATATTCTAAGAATAAAGAAGATGCAAGGATAAACACGCTGTTAATGTAATTAAAGGTTTCCTAGTCGTTGCTGACACTCGTATATCATTGTGTGACGTCATTTGTGCGTGCTTCCGCGTGGTTCAATTGTAGGAATAAGGATGTTGTTAATCGCTTTGTTTTTTAATAAAGGCGGATTTAGAGCAGTGATACACTATTCCTTCTTCTTATCGTGTGGTTAGTGACTAACCTGGTGCCAGAGTTTTTATGCTGCCCATGGGCCTCTGACTTAGCTTCACATGCTGTTGAGAAATATCTCTCAGACATGCTGGTTTCCTCACGATGTTTTCCTTTACCGATAGTTTATACAATACGCATATAAATTCGTAAATTCAGAGGTGCATGGCTTGGGTACACTATTCCTTAAAAGATGATATAGAGACTACTTAGATGAAAACTTTTTTTTGCAAACATAAGGCAATCCATGAAGTCGTGAAATAGAAATCATCTGTAAAAAGAAACCGCGACTGACTGACTGATCTATGAATACATGTCTCAAACCACTTAATATGTAAAGGAGATTGTTCTAGACCGCCCTATAACCAACAAACATTTGACGTGTACGTTAATTTTAATTATATTTTAATATGCTTTTTAAAAATAATAAATTCAAGCGGACACTGTTTAATTCTTAATAGGTTTATAAAAGTGACCTCATAGATTTTATTACCAACTGAACTCGTCATCTTTCAAGGAATTGTCAATGTGAATGTCACAAAAGATTTGACAGTGTCGCTCTCGCTCATATTACATAAATATCGATATCGACGACGATGTCCATAATATCTAGTGATAAATAATGAATGTTCGATATTTATCACTTCCAAAACATTGAAAATGTGCAACATAAAAGTTTTTCATGCATATTTTTTTCATGGAATTAGTTCCGTGAACATTTTAATGGAACTTATGATGAATATGGCCTAGCACGATTATGATGAAAATATAATGAACAAAACACACTCACAAAATGTACTTACTAGTCGAATGAGGGATTTTCTCACAAGTGAGAAAATATTAGTTCAAAAGAGGCGTTGGTAAAAAATACGTCTCCGTCTCAGGTTTTTGACATCAAATAAGCTGTCTTATTTACGGATCTTGTTTTCGTTATCAGTAGCCAGTAAAACAACGACGTATTTTTTACCCACGCCATCTATTGAACTATGTTTTTATTTGTATTGAAATGTCATTTACGACGCAACTCTAGTGAATTGTTCTCATAACCATTTCACGACTTCAATAGCCATATTTTTACTTTTTAATTACTTAAACTCTATTTTTAAATGTCGCAAACTAAAACGTTACACATTGTTCGTTGGGAACAAAATATTTTATTTTAGCATTAATTTAATCGAAGTAAAATCATAGCAACAACGTGTTTATGTTTGGAACAAATTAATTTACTTTCGACATATTGATCTGTCATTTTGGTCTACTAAATTAAAACCACAGATTAAATAGGTGGTCATTGATAATCGATATACAATGATTGATCTTCGAGAGAGCATCTCTACGTCACTACGTCAGTCGGAGCGTCTCACCGAGACGAACCTGTGGCTGTGTTGTGTTGTTGTGACTACGTACCTATTTGGCGATTTCTTTTGGCGTTTTTGATTTTGTTTCTGTTTAACGGACTACAATTTGGATTGCTTTCAACGTGACCTGGCTTCGAATAACTGCTTCTGTGGTCTGCTTAAACGACACCTTAGCATTTTGACAACGGATAACGGACTTCGCTTAAAGTAAACTTTAACTAATAAATTATAACTGTACCTAAAAGGCATAATACTACTGTATGTACGGTAATATTTTACTGTATTTGAAGTTTAATGCTTTGTAGAAACCAGAAATAGCGATTTTAGAAGGAATTACATACGTTTTCTTTTATTAAAAATAACCTCAAAATCGGTTCCTTTTCTTTAAATAAATCTTTTCTCTAAAGTGTCCGTCAAGAAACTTTGTTCTTATGGGCTAATAAGGGCAGTCTACAAATAGAAAATTATTTTTTCTATGCTGTTGGCTCCAGGGCGAACAATGTATGGGCGTAGAACAATCTCCTTTGGCTTTTTGCCACACAGATAGTTATTGTGATGTAGGCATCCGCTAAGAACGGAACTTTTTTGAAAAAATCAGCCCCTAAAGGGATCTTCCTCTCTTTTTCGTGTGGTTAGTGACTAACCTGGTATCAGCGTGTTTATGCTGCCCATGAGCCTCTGACTTAGCTTCACATACTTGTTGAGAAAAATCTCTCAGGCATGCCTTTCCCTCACGATGTTTTCCTACACCGATTTTTAAGCAAGTGATAATTAAACAATACGCACATGAATCTTATGACTTCCTCGCTAACGAAGACGCGGGCAGAAGCTTATAATTTTTTTAAGTGTCACGTTATGTCCTCTTTTTCTTTTCTTGTCCTCTCTCGTATTTGCACGAGCTTATACAATAATATCCCATTTAGTAGCCAAAAAAATTAGCAATCATCGCGATTCGAAGCTATTAAAACTCCTTTCATAGCTACCGTACCTTGTAAAACCAAAACTAAATAGATTTCTCACGCACTTTGACATATCAATGAATCATCAAATATTCCAAAACCAGTTTCCATTTTGTATGTATATTATGCGGCGAACAGGCAGTTAATAAACAGGGGTACAAATCTTATCGTATCACTCGTGATAAATTTATTTGCTGACAAGTTTCATTTGCTGAACCAACTGTACCTACTGATAAAGATCAAGGAACGAACTGTGCACACTTCATTCAGTCATTTACTGATAATACTGTCATACCTTTTGGGGGCCTACTATGGCCGATCAACACGAATTAGTAGCTGTCAAACCAATTTAAAATGGCCGTCCTCGTCCAATTTGAAAAAACAGTTGAAGCTCGTTCTAAATTCGAATCCGACGCGTTCTATGATAGCAGCTGATGTTGTAACATTATTGCCTTGAACCAAAAAATTCAATCGAACCTAATTTCGAGTCCAGTGTTGTGTCAAAATTCATAGTATGCCCCCTGAACTTCAATCAAATTCATATGGCGCGATACAGATCTTATATCCTTGTTAGTTGTTACTTTCCTACCAGACATGTTGTACAAGAAATAACTGTGTGACATAACTTGTCCCCTTAGGCGTTGCTCACACAATGCCTTTTGACAACCTCATAAATCCAAACAGCGCTAACAAACTAGAACTCTACAACCCACGACACAAGATTGAAACTTGAGTGACGTCTCTTTTTCGAAACGAAGTATTAGATTGGCGCGTGCCTTAAAACACAAACTTATACATGCTGTTGTTAAATTATATTCGGCAATAAATTCGTTTAGTTTAAAGGTGTTGTTTTATGGCAAAGGTAAGTTGGCAAACAGTTGCGCCACTAAATCAAATTGCAGTCAATTAAGATAAGGCGGCGGGACCGACAACCATGGACAATAGACCATATGACTAATACAGCGTTTTGTTTGGCTAACTGAATTACAACTCCGCCGGTTGTAATGAATAGAATTCCTGTTAATATCGGAGGTGTTATGTACTGGCCTATGGACACGGTTGATCTAGATATATAACTAAGTCGGAACACACCCAGGGACACTGAAAGAGACACAATAAAATATGAGTTTTATTGTTATTAAGCCTACGGGCGATTATTGCCCCGCAAAGTGTAGTGTTATGCTAAAAATAGACACGATATTTTTTACTTCACATGGAATAGTAACAAAGCCTTAGGGGGTGTCCATTCATTATATGAGCATAACATCACGGCTGTAATCTCCGAAGGGTTAAGCAGAGGTGTACCTATAGTACACTTTTTTTTGTTAATGGCTTCTCGCAGTTCAATCATAGGGTCTACTGCTTAACTGGGCTTGCCTATGGATGCCACAATAGAATTGCAGGGCTTAATAAAAAAGTTACAAACTACCTATAATACCCCCAATTTGCCCCAGTTATGTTAAAGTCCCATGTAATACAGGGCACAAATCGGTCTGCTACTGAGGAATTCCAGTTGGAAAAACCCAATAATACTTTGCCCGACCCGGGAATCGAACCTAAGACGTCATGTTCAGCAGTACAGTCAAACGGGGTGAATAGGGACGCATGGGTGAATCGGGAAGACACTTTAAAATGGATTTTAACATTGAAATAATATAGTTTGTTGCCAACAAGGACACGTAATTGTTAATTATAATACAGTAAACACAATACGGGTCATTTTTGGCCACAAGCTATATTATTTCAATGTTAAAATCCCCTTTAAATTTTCGTTCCGATTCACTCCTGCATCCCTCTTCACTCCGTTTGACGTAGTGCCGGCAGCTAGTGTCAAGTATGAAGACGAATCCTCTTGATCATAATAATAATCCCTTCAATATTACTTCTCTAGTCGCCATCAAAATTTCAATCATCATTAGAAATTTATTTAGGTTTATGTTGATTAAGGCTTAGAAGGAAATATTACAAGCTGCTATACATAATTTCCTATTCAAGTTTATAATGCTTTACCAGCCTCTCATCTTTTCTTAGATGTTCTAGTATCGAACATAGGTGTAAAATAGTCCGCAATAAACTTGATACCTAGTTCTTATTAGAGCAATGTTTGCATTACCACTGCAAACACGCAATAAACTACTTTATACACAAACTAGCTTTTGCCAGCGGCTTTGTCCGCGTGAATGTGGAAAATAATCCCACGGGAACCGCACATTTTTCCCTGTTGGGGTCGGCTTCCAGTCTAACCGGATGCAGTTGTGTACCAGTATTTTACATGGAGCGACTGCCTATCTGACCTCCACAACCCAGTAACTGGGCAATACGATACCCCTTGGTAAGTCTGGCTGTCAGATTTTCCTGCTTCTGACGACCCGTAAAGACTGTGTCAAAGTTATCCTATGTGTTAATCCAGGTTATAAATTATCCGTGTTCCATATTCCATCCAGATTCGTTCAGCCCTGTCTTTCCCGCGCTTTTCTGGAGGACGTCCATCTTTTGTTTTTTCAGCATGACTATTGATCTGCCAACGCACCTTCTACAGTTTCTCGGCAACCATTACGTTAATAATTTTACGAAGTTAATATTAGGCAATAATAGCAAATAATAGTTAACATAGTTACTAATCTTATTATACTAATAAACAATTATTACGGTATTTAAATTGGATGATAATAGTCGAACGGATGCCGTCCACTGATTGGCCAGGTAAAATAGTTACATAAATCTAGCATATAATATTAAATAGGTAAATAATATAAGGTCGGGTTTGCACGCAATGTTGACATGTTAATTCTTGGTCATTTAAATATTATAAAGACAATATATTATGTCTGACTGTCGGCTTGTATGCTATTCTGTTTCATGTTACCTGCATTGATAATTATGTTGTTAAATATGATACAGTTTATGCTTGTAAGTATGGAATTTAAGGAATGGGAGACCCAACCCAGCGTATTGTTTCCAAAAGTTGGTTTTGTAGCCGGTCCTTGCCTGAACGTACTGATTTGTACAATGTACAATCATACTGTAAAGACCGGATGGGTCTTCACTTTATAGCTCTGAACGTCAGAGCTCGTGTAGTGTGTTGTGTTGTAGGGATTTCAATCCTACAAATAGAGACACACGGGACAGCAGCTATTGAATTATGTTACTTTTAAAGAATATATGCGTTCAGTAGCACGCGGCGGCTACTGACAGAGTTTCTCATTCATTTCTTTTACAAAAACTATTTAAATTAATCTATCGTTTTGAAAAGTCGAAGGCTGCCAGTTATTTTGTAACCAACCAGCTTGGCCATATAAGGTTTCACCTAGGTTATACAGTACCTACTAAGCATTTACATGTTCTAATTCTATAACGAATTATACAATATACATTCTAGCCTGAAATAAAAAAGTTAAACCTCATATATCTTAAGCGGGATTGTCCTAAAAGGATACCGCTACCCCGGAACATAAAGGGCTAAGAAATGGATTGGTCAGTAAGAGTCTGACACTCCCTTCCGCTCCACCCAGAGCAGGAGAGAGTCATTTGATGATTTCCCACCCTCAAAAAAAACTTTATAGGTATATCTGCCTAGACTTTCGAGGTATATATAGACGTTATGTGAAATTTTTGTTTTACTAAAGCAGCTGATGAATAAAACTCTTTAACGTCCGCTGTATACAGGATTCTCTGCTGCTGATACCAAAAACCTAAAAACACACCTGGAAACATATGGAGTAGGTATAAATTAATCAATGCTTTATATATGAAGCTGTTATCAATGACTCAATACACCGTCAACTCAGCTCTGCTGGACATAGCCCCTCCTAGGCTATGCTGGGTGTTGTGCACCCAGTCCTCCGCCTTCCGCATCCAGTCTGTCCCAGGACCAGGAACAGTGGGGCCACCGTGAACGGGAGGCCATTGTTTGGGCACGTTCACTGGGCAGTTCAATGCCAGTTGTCACCATACTGACCGCAGCGCCAATCCTTTTGCAACGATGACGCTGCTGCTGCGTCAGCGCTCTATAGAATTTAGGTTAGCCTTTTGGATTGTTGGTATCACCGCCATCTATCGGGTGCACCCCTTGCAAGAAAGGTTTGCGTTTGGAAACATTTGCGTGCTCCCGCTGACAACCCTTTTTCAGTCACTTTATATTTTGGGTTAATTAAAAAAAAAAACGGATCTTTTTCCACACCCGCGTGATAAATATCGTATTCATAGTCAAACCATATCCCACCAAATTATGTCCATATTTATTCCTAGTTTTTCAATCTATTTTATTTTATTTTTATTTATTAGGGACAACAAACAGCAGTATATTAAATATTACAACATCAATCTGACGAGCCTTTTCCCAACTTTGTTGGGGTCGGTTTCCAATCTAACCGGGTGCAGCTGAATACCCGTATTTTACATGGAGCGACTGCCTATCTGACCTCCACAACCCAGTTAGTAACTGGGTAATACGATACCCCTGGGTAAGACTGGCTGTCAGACTTTCAGGCTTCTGACTGACGTAACGACTGTCAAAGATCCACGAATGACAGCCTGGACTAACGGCTTAACGTACTTTCCGAGGCACGGAGGAGTCGCGATATGTAAAGATGGTCAACCCATCCACGGACCTTCCCCGGCAAGTGTAGCTTAACCTGACGGATTGATCTGTGCGGCTGTTATTACTCAGCTATGAGCTCCTCTATTCATAGTTTACCAGTAGTAGGTATGTATTACTCACCAAACCAACTTTAATATAAACTTAACATTATTCACACGTAGAATGCGCGCTACACGTCTATACATAGGGCCCATAGCTTGCTGAAACTGGTCTCGAATGTGGATCAAAGCACAATGTCAACAGCTGTGCGAACTTTAAGCTTTACGTGTAGCTAACTAGCTTTAAGTTTAGATAAACGAGGGAAATAGTTTGTTTTAGGTTTCTGTTTTGCTTGATATTTTATGTGTGTTTTGGTTCTCAGGACTTTAAGAATTACTTGAATAAATACTTACGGACAGACTAAATAAGCTCGAAAATAATTACAGAAATCATAATAATGCTATCTACATTCATTTTGGTTTTCCTTATAACGTTGGTTTTGTAATATTATGTAGCTTTTCTATGTGGATATTCATTGTACCTTTGTGTACCAAGTACTTTCTAGGTTAGATTGTTTGAGCCTTATTTTTCAAACGTAGATTGCTTACCAAGGGGGCCGCCGCTCCACCCAGAGCGGGTAATTTGATGATTTCCCACCCTCAAAAAAAATTGGGGGCAGATTACAATAAAAAATCTATTGTCTCTGCTAATTAGACGTGGGTCGGTTTAAAGAAAATTATAATTGTGTAATAAAAAACTTCAAATTAACGATTTTTGGATGTTTCCCATTACTTGTGCTGTAAGGCCGTGTTTCTTGCATTTTTTTTAAATTCTAGGTAAATAGGGTGTAGGGTTTTATTTATTTCCGACCATCTAATTATGTCGCATAAAAAGCTCCTATTGCATTGACTTTGTTAAGTCAAATTGCCTAGCCTGATTTTTAAGAGCTCCAAGGGACCGATGATCTACGTGTTTAATATTAGTTTCAACTGAAGCAACAAACCCATTCCTGAGAGAAAGAGTCTTGACAGACTGACAGATAGACTTACATTCAGACGGACAACCAAGTGATCCTATAAGGTTTCCGTTTTTTCCTTTTACACTAATTAAATCCTCGTATTAATTGTTGATTTTTAAATAAAAGTTCAAAGTTTGACAATTTTGTCAGTTGCTTGATGTAAAGGCAGGACACAATTTAAGGCGAAGCTTCAGGGTAGCCCTCAAAATTCAAAATTTGTCACGATGTTATTTATTATCGAATAATGGATTGGCTTGCATTGGAAACCGGCAAACAAACAATTACTTAACAATTAATGTCTTATCAGCACCTGGCCTATAGTCTACACAAGCCCTTATCTCAAACCCTAACTAACCGTGAAAATACTAATTAACGTTTTAATTACAAATAACAACAATAAATCGACCAATTTCTCCAAACAATTTATCTCCCAATTTACGTACAATTTTAAGTTGTAAACGGCAGCCGTGTTACAATATAATAAGGCTTTAACTTACTTAATTAATTCCTGCTAGGTATTGCCAGTACAAATTAAAATTGAATATAGATTATATTGATTTATATTCAGTAATGACATTGCTAGTAGTTATAATCATATGGTTGGTAATTGGTGTGGGCTATCACCACGCCTACCAGGCCTTGTATGGGCTAGCCTAAACACTAGGCGCGGTGTCGACGAATTTAAAATTAATCTGCTGGTAATAAAATTGATGGCAACACTAAATTATGAGTGTCAAATTACGAGGTTATCGTTGGTTATTAGCCAAAATTTAGACCTTGGTGTGTCTGAACATGGGTATAACAAAACTTATAAACAAGATATGCGTTTTTTTTATGTTACCTTTGACAATTTCTCAAGGATGTCAGGACAGGTCGTATATCTATTTCTGTGTTCCAAATTCGAGTACTTACCTAGAGGGTTCTTTCTTGAAAGTGAGCAACATCTTTATTCTTCATATAAAATTCATTTTTTATTCTATCATATCCGCCAGCGAAATTGTCCAAAGGTTTATCGCTGCCCCGAAACACAAAGGGCTGAGCAAGGAACATGGATAGGTTTTAGTCAGTAAGAGTCTGACTCTCCCTTCCGCTCCACGCCAAGGGAGGTTTCAAGGATATTATATTATTTTGGCGGCCTGTGAAGACCCATATCTTACTACTATTATAAATGGTTTTGAATGTTTAGATGTTGGTCACTCAATCACGCCAGAACAGCTGAACGGATCAGGATGTAATTTTTTATCCCAGTTGTACCTATTCTATGAAATCACATAGATGAAAGACCGTTCGTGTTAAAAACTTCCATCACCGTACAGAACTGAAATATTATGCGAAGATATAATTGTAAAATTGCATTTAATTCTAATAAGTATTCCATAATATCTGATTCCAAAAAAATTGTGACGTCACATTGTTATATTTCACACGAATCTCGTAGAAATTTGGCGTTTTAACAATTCATTAAAAGTAACGTTATTGACTACCCTTTCAAATACCCAATTGTAGTAGGTTCTAAGTTGCATCACTTTCACTAAATACTGAAATCTAGCACTAAAGACGATCTCTCATCGCCGCAACATCTCGTTTGCTAATTAACTATCGCAATAATGATCTATGGCCAGGCTTTGATGGCTACAGTGCACCTGTGAAGTATCGTGTTTATGCCTACCGAATTAGAAGGCAAATCTTGTGAAACTTTATCAATGAAACTTCAATTGGACCATCTCATAATGAATCAGAAAGTTGATCGTTTGTATCTTCTTCGTTTCTATCTTTGTTCGTCACTTCTTGAGACCAAGATTACTTATTCAATTTCATTGAAGTTTTGCACAGAGCTGAAACACTATCTGAAAAGTGATCAGTGTATAATGCTATGAGTCTGAAGTCAGTCTTCGGACTGCCATGTCCTAGGTCTCGAGTTTAAACCCAAGGGACATCTGATTTTACGGATTCATGTGCGTATTGTATAATTATCACTTGCTAAAAAATCGGTAAAGGATAACGTCGTGAGGAAACCAGCATGTCTGAGAGATATTTCTCAACAGCATGTGAAGCTAAGTCAGATGCTTATGAGCAGCATAAAAACTCTGCCACCAGTTTAGTCACTAACCACACGAAAATAAGAAGCGTATAATGTTCCCAGTGCTGGTAGGCAGGCCGTGGCCAATGCACCACGCGGCCCAGTGCACGTTGGTAGATGTCACATGTCTTCGAATTTTTGATTCTAGGATATGCCGGTTTCCGCACTATGTTTTCTTTCACTGTTTTGAGCGCAGTGGTGATGAAATTAGTTACACCAAGTGAAGTGGGTTCTGGGATGAAACTTAAGACCTACAACTCGTAAATTGGATCTTATACTACTGGGCTACCACAGTTCTCATTAAAAAGTGACATTTTCAACTTTTTATGTCTGAAAAAACTTAATTTTCCAAGGGAAACTGATGAAACTGCTGGACCATCTTCCAGTCAAGAGTATAAATCTGTCTTGTTCATACATTTATCTTGATTTGTCCGCTTAATCATCAGTTTAGCTTGAAATATAATACATTATAAATTATAAAATATGCATAACAGGTAGGCAGTTATACCGTAAATCGATGACCTAAAATAACGTGGTCTGTCTTCAAAAGGAAACTTGGCTTCTAATATTTTGGATTGGTAATTAATTTTATTCAATTAATTCACTTAAAGTAAAATTCAACCTCATATATAGCATAGTTATTATTCACCTTTTAATAAGATTATGTGATTAACCAATAAGAGTAAATTTAAATTAAGATTAATGTATACGTGATTATTTAATGAATTATTGTTACCTGCGATCGCCTGAAACACAGGGTTACCTAGTTCAGGCACAAATCATTTGTAAATTTGACATAGATTCACGAACACTGTATTTTACGGTAGTCCTTATATATTGAATAAAGTTATTATTATTATAGCAGAAACACCCTTTAAAAAACAGGAACAAACTAGAGGATAATTTATCATCTTGATGTTGGAAAATTGTATTCGGAAGATGAGTAACCAGCTGTTTTGGTAGCATTTGGGTCTTCTATATCCAGCAGTGGCTGGAAGCAGCTGGATGAGAATTGATGAGAATCGACTGGCGTACAACTGGATAGGCCTATGTCCAGCTGCTAGACATACGCCATACCAATTGTACGCCAATTACCCTGTCTAAGATATGCTAAGATGATCGATCTTGCTTGGCAGTAATTAGAGTTATCAAGAGATACTATCTACTACTATTGCTTTTGTTGCTGATAATGGTTTTCTTGACAGAATCCTGACATCTTTTACTGCAGCTACTTGAAGGGAGAGACTCATTCTCCGTCTCTTTTATTTATTTATTTTTATTAGGTTCACTAATAATTGATTACACTGATACAAACCCATATATATATTTAAAAGTAAAATAACAGTGCATCGGTTACTCATAGGTAAACACAACATGCATAATACAATAAAATCACTGAAATAAGCTAACTTACTTAGTAATAAGCGCTAACATTTAAAAATTTATAAATTGGTCAAATAGATAGATAGACAAGACACGACAAGTAGAGGAATACCAAAGAAACGATGGATGGATTGTGTGAACGATGATATGGCTAGGAAGGAAGTGTCGTCATCTCGGTAGTCACGGAAGAAAAAGACATGTTGCGCCGACCCCAAATAAATTAGAATAAGAGCAGTAGAATGATGAATGATGATGAGATAGATAGATAGTGATTTATAGATCGGATTGGCAAAGGTAAAATTTTCAATGAATGTTCAATATAACAATGGTAAAATTAAATATGTTTGAACTCTTTATCTTCAAGAAGAAAAAACACAGTAACTAACATTGATATTAATAAGTTTAATACGAAATTAACACAGACATTAGGCGTGCCTTTCTCTCTGACCCCTTACCTTGACTCGCCGCGCCCTGCGGCTTGCATTCCGGTCACACGTCACAAGCGCCTGCGCACTATATTTGTTTTCTATAGATTACATTGTTATAATTATCTGGTGTTACGAGCACACTTGTGATTGAGGCCCCTGGCTTTGATCGGCGTCAATGTTTGTATGAGTTATGTGATGTGTTGGTGTGATAGCATTACGTGTATTTTGTGTTGGTCGAGCTTAAAATTGGTGTTTTATTTTATGCAGTAATTGTGTTGATTTTTTTCTTATAGATTATTTTTATATCTTAGTTTGATTACTATTATGTCTTTTGGCGCACAAAAGCATAAAACGTGTCTACATTGGTGTTCATTTATCTCTTCTTCCTTTTTTATCTAAAATATTGAAATTTAATATGAAAATTTCCCGAAGGGTTGAACAGGGGTTGTCTGAAGTACACCCACATTTCGCCAGTTATGTTTAAGTTAATAGGTGTCGAGCCTTTTTCCATCAACCTGGCACAAATCCAGACTCCAGGCTGTTACAAAAAATCCAGATAGAAACCCCAGTGTACCGTACTGTAGAAAGTTGTGGTAGAGCGTGTAATTGGTGTGTATCGGGTCTTTTCTATGCTATGAATGCAAACACATAGGACGATAAACACATTATATATTTTATAGCTTGATTATAACGAATACATCTAACTAGCACCGCGGCTTGAGGCGAACTCTCCATTGTACAAAAGACTATCTATGCTTTTTATAATTTTGAAGGTTCGAATGCCGTCAGATTATTACCAGCCATGTTCAACATAAGATTTTACTCCAGCCATGTTCAACATAAGGTTTTACTCCAGGGCTCTACAGTACCTATGTAATACTTTACCCAACCTGGGAATCGAACCCAGGAACTCATGCTTAGCAGTAGTGCTGGCGACGAGTTGTGGTCAAGTTGTCGAGGAATTTTTAAGAAAAATCTTTAAATTAAATATGTCAATACTATTTCTTATATCAGCTGTAACTCATTGATTACCATACGACTCTCTTCAAGATTTAAGAAAGGGAGAATACTATCAAACCCTATTATCTTCATATCGCTTAACGAGCTGGACATAGCTGAACCCAGTCCCCAGATTCTATTCTTTGCGACCCCATGATTCGGTCATCTAGGAGAGGTCCTCCTACGCAACATTCGCTGGGGGGTCTACCTACCAAGTACCCACGCAACCAAGCTCATACAATTCAAATTACTGATCATAATCTATCATTTTGCATGCAATTATGAAACGCAATCAATATTTGACATAATACATAACATTTAATTGAAAAAAAGAACTCGAAAGTTGATCTAATCAAGTTTTAATTAATTAGTTTAGCGTTTAAATGACTGGCAATTGGCAGTTTTCTTGTCATGTTATTAAATGTTTTTAATGAACAATTGAATAATGAGATACCCGGTTAGATATCGTATCGAATCAGATCTAACTAGCCAGCCTGAAAGCGTGATATCTAAATCAAATAAATTAACAACTACAAACAAGGCTCAAGCCGGATACATAATTTAAAAATAATAAATCAGTTTTTAATCAAACTTCATTAGTGGTGTTATTTGTATTTTGTTATAGCGTATCTACTGCACGAGATATAATTTCGAAATTAAGGACTACCATTCACATCCATTGCTGCGTTTATACTCAATAGATATAAAGGCGGTTGTACAAAAGCGCAATGGAAATCTTGGTATGAATTTTCATGATTCGATTTCGAACGCACAGCCACGCTTGGGTCACGTTGAAATGATTTAGTTTCAATATTCACAAATGTCGGTGTAAACGCGGCTGTCGGCCACCGCTTAATTTATACCGATCGGCTCTTGTTTATTATTACTGCTTATGTAATAAACCCAGTGATTTTGCAAGGGAATTTATTTTAATGCTAACTTGTGCGTAAGCGTTAATACGTAAGTATTTTTCTCGTTAAATCATTACGACCTTTGTTTAGTTTATAGTTGTTCAATTGATTGACTGACCAACTGACTTGCAAGGATACGTCATGTCTCGTTAGTTAAATTGCAAGTCAATTACATATGTCACAAAAACATAATGTGCTTTTACCAGGATGTGGATAACAATGTTTATTATTAATATCAATAATGGCTAATGGCTGTATGTATTTGTAATCATTATATTTCATCTGACTGCTTAATTGTATTGTTTAACTTACTTATGTCAGTATCTGAATGGCCGTTTCACTAACGCTAGGCGACATCTGAATGAATTCTTTAATAAAAGCACGCTGTTCGATTTTCAATTTTAGCTGTTCAGCCTAAAGTGGAAAATCCAATAGCGCGCTTTTCGGGCATAAGCCAAGAAACATAAGAGGTTTGTCTTCACTCACTTGTTTCGTTTACGGATAAATGTGATAAAGCCATCTTTTATATTAATTTGAAAAATAAATTATTCGTATAAATCCCGCAGATTAACGCATAAAACTAAAATTTTATTAAGTGCCCAGACTAATGCCTCACATTAAAATCATTTATGTGAGCAATTAATACGCTTAGCTGGATGTTTTCCTATGTTAGAACCAGCCCTTAGGCGGAGCGCCTGCGGTGTTCTATGGCAAATGGGCTAAGACACGCTACACCCATTCTTGTGAACTAAGAGTTATTTGTATGAGAACTATGCTATATCAAGAATTCAATACTATTATTTTTATCTTTCCAGCCAACCAAAATGTTCTAAAATTTCGACCACAATTTTATCAAAATCCTACATTAACACAGAATAGGTAATAAATATTTTATTGCTCCACAATTCAAGGAAAAGCTTGTTTCTCTAATTCTATTTATTTACAATTTAAACTTTAATTTATTATGCAATTTGTCTGGATATGTAATTAAGGAACATAAATTACAGCTGCAGTTCATACGAATAGTTAATGTTTAGTGAATTATATGAATTCCGACAAAAAAGGTTGCTTAGCCTTTAAATGAATACCACTTTATTTTTGAATCTTAAAGGTGCAAACACATCAATAAACATTTGCTAGAAGCAATGCATGCATGCCTCCGAAAAAGAACATTCAATAAGAAGTGTCTACCCAAGTTGGTGCGTTCCGATGTATACACACCTTAACATATTGTGGCAATATAGCTCCAAGCTAAGTAATAAAACATGTATCCTGTTCGGCACAGCTTTAAGTATTGTTTATCACGTAGGGCACATTAGTAGCTAAATGCCTTCACACATAACCAATTCTACTGTTTACAGACTAAACTGTTCCTGATATGTTTTTGCTGTATTTTAGATAAACATGTTTACATGTTCTTCGCCACTAAACTATGTGACGAAACTGGCGCTCACGCACTTTCTCGAAATACTCGTAAGAACATAATATTATTGGCTCCTCATTACCCCACTGTAAGTGGCGTCTAAGCGGACCTTAATGCCACATTTCGAGCGTCCAACTAATTCATGTGGTACCAAGGAACTGACAATTACCAACAATGTAGTATTACCCAACCTTCCCTCTTATCTCTGTATCGTAGTAAATGTCGCCAGCAAAATACTGTTCGTTTGTCGAACTCCTTAATTATCAGCCGATGGGATGTATTGCATCCTTAAAGGCTTAATTACGTACGCTAAAGGTTCCCGCTAAACGCGATTGACGCAGTTTCTATGGCTATCCGCGAATGCGTGCGACTATCGATTAGACTCAGTAATTCGAGCAATAATTCCCTATTGAACTGTTACCTCGGCTAGTTAAATGAGTTTATATCTCTGCCTAGAATGTTCCCACTTGTTTGCGTTTAAGTTTCGTACTTTATAATACAGCCTTAATAAATGGGGTTTTAGAAGCTCTTTATGTTTGAGAATTGTCTGAGAATCGCAATTTATTCCGACGCTGCTCTATATTATAATATAATTATACTTGGACATTTATTCGTTTATAGGTTTTAAGTGCCTATTATGAACTGAATCAAATGCAGATTAAAGCAGGCCCGCTTTACTTGACCCGTAAGTTTAACGGAAACGTTTTATAATAAACATTAATCTGACCTAAAAGCGCGAATATTGTAAATATTGGGCTCAACTAATATTAGCGAACATAAACTGTTGTAAAACAATGTCAGTGTTTAACGGTTGTAGTTCATCGAAAATGTATGCAAATTGCAAACTTGTCGAATTAGCATCGTTCTCATACGTTGTGGCATCATCCCCGTAACGGGGACGCGTGTCTAACGTCGTATAATAACACGTCCGCTCGCATCGCCGACCGTTGCGCGACTAATCAATTGGCGTGCCGCGTGATGTCTTCATCAGCCGCCTGGGGGCGTAACGCCCTGCGCTTGCGCACCTAACATGGCTTTTGAGCTTTCCGCACCAATATGGTGCTTCTATTGTAATTTCATGCGCTCGTGAAAATATTGCATAATATGAGAATGTCTTCTAACTTAAATATTTATCGAGCAACAGAGAAGATCTCTGTTGCTCGATTTTTTTCAATATTGGGTTAGACTTGGAACTTAAAAGTTTCGTTTTTATTAGTCTCAAACGGATGTAAGGTTTAGATTGAATAGGTAAAGAGTATCTTGATCGATATGATTGTCTTAAGAAATATATCAAGATGTTCGGATTTAAGAGAATAATGAGTACGCATAACACTGGTTTTGGACGTGGCGCTACCAGCTCTTCTTACTACTAGACGATGTCATTATAGCCTGATAAAACTCTTTTACAACGCAGAAAAATCTCTTTACGCATCATACCAACATTGTTCTTACCAATCAACAATGGCCCTTGGCACTTACAGTGACAAATACCAACCAATGAACCTGAACTCGAACAAAAACAAGTCTAAGTCCACCTGTGAGTGTTAGGGTTCGCGCGTGGGAAACCTTCCCTAATTACCCAGGTCCAGATAACGAGTCTAATTCGCGGGCTGCGTGCGCAGCGCCCGACTCTCACGCACGCATTGTCTTCAGTAATTGCCAACCCTGTTCAATTTGTTGCTTCTCCGCGCTGTGATTCCTTTAAGTGGCTACACTCAATTGCTAAATAAATCGCATGCGTACTTATGTGGCCTAACCGATACTATTTCTCATACATTGTTAAATGTTAATAGGATGGAATGCTGGAGTCGAACGTGGATATGGGCTAAATAAGCTGATTTATTGGTGGTGTTTGAGCCAGATTAGATATTATTTATAAGATTAACCTTTTCACTGTAGTGGCTTGCGAAATCGATGTGCGATGTGTAATTTAAACGCGGCATCGATGTTGCATCTATTGTACTACCTGCTTATAAGGAACGCTGAAACTGCGAATATGGTTAACGGAGAATTATTTTTATATATTGCAAGAATTTATGCAACAAAGATAAAAATTAAGTAAATATATTATAAGTAATGAAAATGATTACGTTAGAGTTGTTTTGTAATTAATATTACTTACGACATATTTTATAGTTTTGTAAACAGGCAACATTTACGGACTGTGCATAATTCAATTTTAACATCTGATTAAATCTGAATTTACAGCAAATAAACTATTCTACCTTCTCTTATTCTATCTTCTTATTCTTATTCATACCTGAACATGCCACAACATTTTTTTTAACATCCCAGATATTTATTTCTTTTCTTTTTATGTTAAGTATGTTTGAACATTGCAGATAGTAAACCCTTAGGAAGTTGCGCGGGTACCCTGTCAAAAGTATCTTTATGACCTACCGAGGCTGCCTCAATTTTGTGATGAACTTATTATTGTATGAGAAACAATAAAAACTTTTTTTTTAATTCTGAAACTAGCTTCTGCCCGCGACTTCGTCCGCGGAAAATTGCGATATACTGTAACTTTTTAGGCAGCGCATGCAAATAATTATGTTTTCGGAGGTATTTCTTTCTGACTTGCTAGATGAAAATTGCGATAGCTCGGCTAATATGTATGATATAAATATAATTTATAGCCTATAGCACTCAGGAATAATGTAGCTTTTTATCAGTGAAAAATTTTTTGAAATTGGATCATTAGTTCCGGAGATTACCCCCTACATACAAACTTACAAATTTTACCTCTTTATAATATTAGTATAGATAAGCAAAGTTTTTGTGCAAACGTGTTTAAGTCCGAAAATTCTTCCGTGTCTCAGTACTGGATATCAAGCATGTAGCAATCCTCAAGCCCGTTACAGCGTTTGCTGAGTGTTTAAGGTTTGTACAGAGGCCAGCACAGCAAGCTACTCCAATCTGTCAAATTTCTTTGATAGATTTTCGACTTTATTACAAAAGTATAAGGTTTTTTAGTTGGGAATATTTTACAGATTGGGATATCTTGAAGTGTTGGCCCTGTACCATCTTCTATACAATCCATAGGTTCATGTTTGATACTGTGTACTCATGAACTATCTATTGGTGAACCCATAAATTCCACAATTTGTTGATTACAGTGTTCGCTTTAGCAAATCAATGTTCCGAATTAATTAAACCAATTAAATCTGGGTGATCGGACCAATATAACAAGTGTCGCGTACTGACACCAGCATAAGAAGCTATCCCAAACTGTCAAATTTTCCCAATTAAATATGAACCTTATACTTTTGAAATAAAGTTGAAAATTCATCAAAGGAATTTGACTATTGGGGTACCTTGACTTGCTGTTCTCTGTACTTATGTATTGGCATAATTGATGTAGGAGTAGATATTTGAATTTCCTGAGTAAACCAGTATTTAAGTCTGGGTCAGGGTCTGGGTGTTTTTCTATCTATAATATGTATGTATTTACAAAAAAAAATGTATATAAGTAGTTTACCAGCCATCTCGTTACCATAACACAAGCATTAGGTTGCTTAGCTTGGGACTATATGGCGTTGTGTGAAATGTCCAAGGATATTATTATTATTATTATTATTAAGTAAAACCTATTAATAATCAATTAAAAACTCGTCTCAACCTGTCTAGCCTATTCCCAACTATGTATATAGGGGTCGGTTTCCAGACTATAGGCGGTCGTAACAACTTTAAATGATGCACGAATGACTGCCGCTACCAACGGCTTAACGTGTTTCGATTCCGAGGCATTGATTGTTATTATATATTTTTTTTACTTTATTATATACTTAGCCTAGTGTTAGTAATAGTAATAGTATTCAGTAATAGCGTTCACATAATGGATGGTCACCCATCCATGAACCGACCGTCACAAGCATGGCTTAACCTACAATCAACCCGTGCGACTATTATTATTTAACCGCACACAATTAAAAAACATCTATTCGGTATAAATCATACAGCCGCTGAAGTAAACATAGGAAATAAAGCATTCCCAAAATGGAGCACGAATAAATTTAAATATGGAAAACTGGAACTTAAATCAAACGTACTCGGCGCGTAAACGCAGCTGCCAATATTAATTTGAATCGAGAACATCGGTGAATAAATCGATTCGCGGGGCGAGTAAAGTGAATCGATTCAATTCGTGCGGTGAGTTTTTAATAAGGCATCTATTAAGTTGACGAACGTGTGAATGAGTTTTATTGCCTTATCGGTTGGTAAGTGAGGCGGGAGGCATTGGCACGTCCTTTAATGATTTACTGGAGGTTTCACACTAACGTAGGCGTGTAGTGTTGCTTAGAAAAGATATGTAATGTTGTGTTTATTAATATTCATGCCGAATGACACTTAGCGAATATCGTGTGGAGCGCGTTGATGTTTTTAGTATGGAAGTATTCGTGTTCTTGTTTGTGGTAATTTGTTCAAAGACCGTGTCTCCTAATGGTCTATTTAATATTTATTAGTGTTAAGATTTATAGCAACTGACACATTAACCTTGATTTATAGAACGGGTAGGTATATGCAATTGAAAGTGGATATTTTTAAATAAAAAGTATATAATGAAAATGAATGAAAAAACTAAAATATCGCTGCAGGAAAATACGTTGCTAAAGATAGTATGGTACTCGGTACCATGTTATTGAGCTTAAAATCTATTCTAATATTATAAAGCTGAAGAGTTTGTTTGTTTGAACGCCCTAATCTCTAACTACTGGTCCGAATTGAAAAAATATTTTTGTGTTTGATAGTCCATTTATCGAGAAAGGCTATAGGCTATGTAACATCAGGCTACGACCAATAGGAGCCGAGCAACGGGGAAACCACGCGGCAGCAGCTAGTTATTCATATTCATATATTAAATTGCATTCCATAATTAGGGCTGGTACTTGGACTTAGTATCTTATCGCAGACCAGACCTCTCATGCAGAACCATAATTGCAACCCATCCTTTATTTTTTTGTAAGTTAAGTGAATTCTCAGGTACTCCAAACACAGACGATGACGCTGAAACCCTTAACCTATTCCTGTTTTCACACAAGCCATCGACCTTCCTCAACAAAAAAACAAAACGTTTCTTTTCTAATTACATCACCTTACCCCGTTTAAGCGCGCACGCACATTCTCCATTCATTGCGTATAATCGTATAAGGTAGCGACATGTCGCCGCGACACGCGACACGGGCGCGCGCTTTCGCGTTGTCGCCTTGTCGCTACCGTACATTGTGTACGCACCTTGAAATACGACCGAGTTTTAGTGTGGAGTTAGAAGTGTGTTTTTCTGGCTACTTTAAGCTGCTTAACATAATTCTCAACTTTTTAACTTGACTTTTCGGAAACTAATTATGAAATGAGCTTTTTAAACAAAACTTTTTCATTAAGATTTTACAAACAATGTAAAACAGGGTGAATTTGACCCTAGGGCGATAACCTAAGCGGCATTATAAAAAGCGGCCATGTTTGTGTGTGGCCATTTGTCTTGAAGTGTAACCTCAAAAAATCAACCTGCATATTGTTGCAACTAAAAAAAATATGTACAAATACAAATACAAAAAGTTTATTGCAGTGACATGTACTTTTACAGTAAATGTTACGTAGGGATATTTAAATATATTTTTTTTTATTTGCTGACCGATTTCTGTTAATTTTTTTAAATTAATTAAGCTGACAATCCTTCCAGACTCAATAAACCCACCCATTTTCCCCACAAACCTTCCCAGAACAACGTTCAAACGATATTGATGAGAGCATACAGATTTCCAGAAATAAATAGCGCAGTATTTATAAGGTTAAGGCAACGAGAGATCCGGCGTACGATTGCAATTCTTGTATCACTTGTAAAATACTTTATTGCTATAGTGGGCGGGACGAGAAGTGACCGCTGAACACCTTTAACATTTATGGCCAGTATTTTAACCCATTATTTCTAATATGAAATCAGTTACAACCGTTGGTATGCGATTTGTCGCAGATATGGTAAACAGGTGTCCTACATTTTGAGCTGTATCTTAACTTTGACACGTTGTGGACTAAGGATTAATTATTTGTTTTGTTACCAGAGGTTAATTACATTGTGGATATTAACATACAATGAAATCAGTGACACGAAATCGCTAGCCATGGACATTTTATACAGAGGTATGAACTAATTGTTTCATATTTATATTACCAATTCACTCGACAGGCATTGTGGTTATGACAAGATCCGTTATATACCCTTCGCCGGATTTCTGAAACGTTCACAGATACCTACTATATTTTGCTTAGTTCCTTCCATATCTAGGTACCTTTATTTTGTTTTAAAAAGCTACAAGCTTTCTTGCATTTTTCTCGATGTCTTTACTTGTTTTTGTATGAGTCCTGGATTCAATGCCCGGGTAGCGCAAATTGTTATTGGTCGGCCGGCGTCTGGATTTGTGTCCAGTTGATGGCAATATCCTATCACGTTGGTCTCATAGATAAATGGCAAAATGTGAGTGTAATATTAGTACACCTCTGCCTTACTGTTTGGGATCACAAGCGTGATGTTATTTAATTTACTTGGGTAGTTTGGATGTGACAGCCAGTCTTACCAATGGGTATCGTATTGCCCAGTTACTGGGCTGTGGAGGTCAGAATGGCAGTCGCTCCACGTAAAATACTGGTATTCAGCTACATCCGGTTAGACTGGAAGCCGACCCCAACATAGTGGGGAAACGGCTAGGCAGATGATGATGAGTTTGGATGTGGCAATGAAATCAACTTCTTCCTTAAACTAAACTTCTACGACAAAACTATTTGAACGAACACTCATCTGAAAGTACTAGGGGCGCATGAGTGGGACAGAGTTAGCGTTTGGTTCGTTTTGGTATTTATAGCAGCGCCTCCCCGTTAGCTTTATCTATATCGCGGCTGTGCGCTATGCGGCTATCGTGCGCCGAGCCATCGCAGATACATACGAACTGAATTTTGGTGCGAATTACGACATTTATAAGTGCTTGTTTAGATTCTGGATTGAATAGTATTATTTTAAGATTTTCTTTTATGTGTAGTAGGTTAAAGTTTGTCTGCTCTGTCTCCAGGCACCTCTTGAACAAACTGAAAATCGTCAATCAACTCCCTTTATATCTCTTTCGGCCGTTGCAGACAATATTTCCAAAAAGAGAATAAAAAATACTTCTTTCGGTATTGAATGCAGCTGCGAGGCTCCATTCTGTCGTGCATATGCGTGCTTGCACTACCACTTCGGTATTGAATGCAGCTGCGAGGCTCCATTCTGCCCTGCATATGCGTGCTGGCCCTACCACCCGTACAATAGAGTACGAAGGAACGTAATTGAAGAGACCAATCGAACGGTAGACTTGTGCCTACGTCATAGATTCAGTAATTGACCGAAAACCTCTTAGACAAGAGTCATTCTCATTGACCCCCATACCAATCTTACCTCAATAAATGTCAGTCACTGTCTGATTGGTGGTCATTATATTCAAGTAGATGCTGCTAAAAGGTCATAGCATAATGATATTTATTCAATCTTAAAAATCCTATGGGTAGAGGGATCCTATGGGGCTGCAAAAGTGTACTTAACAGCTTTTCAGGAAAAAAAATGTAGCTTGAAAAAAATTGTTAATTAATTCCCTGCAAAGAATTGGTCAGTGTGTGTCGTACTCGCGAGCTAATGATACACTGATTAACAATATTCGGGGCAGATAGCAGTGAGTTACTCGCGGGGGGCGGGGCGAGGGACCGCCGCGATGTTAGATTGCGCCCGCGCCGATTTATGCCAGCCTCTCCGTATTAACTGATATCGCCCACTAAATATGCCATTATTATATGCGAAACAAATAATGCTCTCTCACATTTACGATCCCGATTGCGCTTTTTCTTATTTATTGCTGAGAATGGAATTTGAAGGCGGTTAAGATAATAACAATATTTTGTGTTACATCTTTTGGATTGTTACCCCTGATTGTGTTCGCTATTAAGTCTAAGTACCAGTTAAACTGACAGACGTAAGCGTTCACTGCATTGGTTATATGAGAGCAGAAGAAACATGCGAAAATTTGAATATGAAGAACCAGTACTTTTTTTCTTTTTTTTGAGGGTAGGAAATCATCTAATGACCCCTCCTGCTCTGAATGGAGCGGAAAGGAGTGTCAGACTCCTACTGACTCCACTGAACCCATTTATGTTCCTTCCTTAGCCCTTTATGTTCCGGGGTAGCGGTAACCCTTTCGGAGAATCCCACTTACCGGAAGGTTTCGGCCCTAACGGGCCCCTTCCTTAATGCTGACACGTCTTTGAAGCGCGCGTGAAACATGTACGCGCCGTCCGACACGGGCCTGGTCTTGATTGGACGGTGAGCTACCCATTGCTCACCGTCCGCAGGCCCGTGCCTACGATGGCTGGAAGAACGTGTAGTGGCATTGCGTACCGTATCGTAATACAGTTCAAATAAATAATGACAAATCAGAAGCAACCAATGAAAACAATGAACCCAACAATCTGCATAATTAGTCCTGTTCTCACTGCTGGGACACAATCCTCTCGCCGAGAGGGAATGGGCCTTACCACTCCACCATGTTGGCCCAGTGCGAGATGGTAGAGGTCACATGTATTCGAATTTTTGGTTCTAGAACATCCCAGTTTCCTCACAATGTTTTCCTTCACCGTTTTGAAGCAGTGGTGATGAAAGAATTTACACAAAGTAATACGCCTGTTTGGATTCGAACATACAACCTACAACTCGTAAGTCGCAGCCGTTACCACTGAGCCACCAGTGCTCAATCAATCAGACCCAACAATCTTTACTTTGGCATATTAAGTCTAAGAGCTCCAATATTTCCAAATAGTAAATTGCAAACTTTATAACTAGAAACTGAAGAAAAACAATGTTAGAGAAGCGATCTATGGAATTAATACAGTCAAGATGTTATTGCTCTGATAGCAAATTGGAATTCTATTATAGTCTAGCATGAATTCTGTTACTTATTTTCTTATCCGCCATCATACAATTGCATAGCACTTAGCATTTCATATTGCAACTTTACTGAGTGAAGCGTTCACTGTTTTGTTTATAATTTCTCTTGAAGCTCTGATTGTAGCTTTTTGTTGTTGTTGTTGTTTAGTGTTCGTGGAGTTTCTTGACCGTTCTTTTCCATAGATTGCTACTTCTTTCTGACTGATCGACCCTTTGACCATTCATAAGTAATCTTCTTCTTTTCGTGTGGTTAGTGACTTACCTGGTGTCAGAGTTTTTATGCTGCCCACGGGCTTCTGACTTAGCTTCACATGCTGTTGAGAAATGTCTCTCGGACATGCTGGGACACACAGACACTGGATAAGTAATTGGTGTGATTTTAAATAAATGCTTTGTGTTTTGTTTTAGTTATTTTTCTGGTCTTAACACGTTTTTCTTTCAAAATCATCGTATGCTAGAGATAAACTACGATAACATGGCCCGCCCCTACAAAATTAAAAAACGTTTGAAAATATTTGTAAAAGTAAGTACAAAGCGCCACCTAGACTCACAACGGATGTCGCTGCCGGCCTGCTACGGAAGACGAATGCTTACAACTTCTTACAAACTCTATCGCAAGGATGTGACTACATATATTGAATCAGTAATTTGGAAGGGCGCGCCTTGTTATCGTAGTTTATCTCTACCTACGTGGCTGTAAATCAATGTAAATGAGGAACTGTGGCTCCTGAGACTCAAGTATCTTTTTACTTAGTTCAGGAGTCAGCTGTTCAACCTGTTTTGCTGACCATCACTTCTACAATCACTTTTTAAGTGTATGACTAACTGTATGTGTTTCACTTTGTACAATAAACTCATTACTATTATTTTGGAATAAATATCTAGTTTTAGAAAAAGGTTTGCTATGCAGAGCGACCACTCATACTTGTTTGACAATTTCTATCTAAAGCTTGATGTGTTACTTTATCTTCTGTACTGTGTACTGTATAATATACAAAGTGTTTTTTTTTTTATATCCCACAACTCTAGGATTATATTCTATAACTAAAAATAATGCAAAACTTAGAATGTGTGGTCCAAAGCTGAAGCTGGTTGAAAGCTGTCAGTTATTTTCTAACCGACCAGCTAGGTTCAAGAGAAGGTTTCAACCCAGGCTCTACAGTACTCAAGCCTGCCGGGTAAGCAGGATTGTCCGAAAGGGTTACCGCTACTCCGGAACATAAAGGGCTACGGAAGGAACATGGATGGGTTTTAGTCAGTAAGAGTGTGACACTCCCTGCCGCTCCACCCAGAGTGGGAGAAGTCATTGGATGATTGCCCAGCCTTAAAAAAAAGGCTCTACAGTACTGTATAAAAACACATCTGACAATTCAACTTCGCAACTCATCAGCTAAGATGCATATTAATACGCCATTTGTTTTCTCTCTTTCGTTTAACTATTCTAATCTGATTCCTGGATGTTCACAGACAAATATTATCACACATTAATCCTGAAAACGATTCGCTAATTATGTCGCATTCTCGTAGATTGGCTATCAGCCCTATCACACATGTCCCACCCTTTGTTAAAAACGGAATAAAGCCAATTTATAAATTCGTCTCCAACACGAACATCATTAATTATGTTGCTGGCTGGGTGGCTGAGAAAAACTTACTCCACTCATTTTGCTATCAATACCATCGTGTATTGTCCCTTTTGCTCCTCCAATTGTATCAGCGTTTTGCTTAACTGCTTCGTGACTTATGTCACTTTCTGCTTCTTTCAGTATAGCACCTTATGGTCTTTAAGATACAGTTGGATTTTCCAACTCAGGTTTGCAAAATTTAACTTTTTCGGAAATGAACCAATATTAGCGTCCCTTTCTATTGTTTTGTTCGCCAGCCTCCCGGCGTTAATGGTGTTATCTGGACCCTCGAACGCAGGCACCTCTCCGTATATTTCTTTATCTTGTCCACTCTGTTGGCGGTTACCAACATTTTGTTTTTTATTCATTTGCTAATTTCGAAAATGAGAAGGCGTTCGCGATCACATCTTCCAGTGATCGTAGATTTAGGCTTGCGCGCATTAATAAAATTAACGAATGTTTTTTTAAATTAATTGAACGCATCGTACTTGGAATTTCATTATCCACCATCGGGCGCCTTCTTGGTATAAATCGTTAAAAATGTAAATTGTGGTCGATTATATTTTGTTTTATTCACAATTAGAAGTTCGGTCAGTCGGTTTATCCTATCAAATAGTGACTCATAGATGAGAAATACTTAAGAAGATGTACAAAACTATATGCTCTAATCACCATCACTCAGCCATAATAACACGATGCAATCTACAATTTTACATTAATGTTTGATTAACATTACATTTATTACAACTTAACCTCAAAAGGAGGAGAGATCTTAAGAGCCTTTACGGCTTTATCTTACAATGTTAAGAATAAATGAATATCATATCGCAAACAAACATGACAGAACAATCCTTACCACTTCCCATGATTGTTTACATTAAATTACAACATTGGGTTTATAGGTGGTATGTTGATAATAGTACGAGTTGTCGGCGTGAGCGCAGCCTCGGGCGGGGGCGGGGCCGACGCATGCGCGGGCCACCCCGGCGACGACGCCCCATGCCGCACGCGGGCGAAACACCTCGCCTATGTACGAATTATTGGAAAAACATGTGGAATATGTAGTTGGAAAATTGTATAACTTCAGGCCTAGTGACGTTTGAGTAGTCGTGAAATTCAGTCAGGAAAAGTTGTGATATAGGAATAGGACTCTTACTAAAATTGTGGGCTGAATGTGCTGATGCTGTAAATGTGACGTTGCAAGAGCCTAATCTAAGTTTCAATTCTTAAAAAGTATCTCATAATGCGCAAGAGACTAAAGAAATTGAGCTGGAGTATCTGCTAACCATGTTGGTTTCGCTTCTTTTGTCTTCCATTACATAAAAATGTTACCACAATTTACCATTACCCAACACAAAGCGACGCAGTATCGATGTAGCTTAATTCCAATCGGATCATTGAAAGAACAATACGGTATGCGCACGAATGGGTTGCGAGCCGACCTCATTACGCGTACGCGCAGGCTACACATGTGATTTCACCGCGTTATCTTTACTAATACATCAATGGCTTGTCCAGTATTGTTAGTGACGCGACGCGAGGCTATTGTGATGTGTTGCTTTACATCGTCTGGGGTAGTGATGGGGTTGTGTAATCGATATAGAGAGAATCGAAACGATATCTATCACACTATAGTCGCCTCACCAAATACTGAAAATTTACGTACCTGGTAACCGAATTTTTCAAATATTTTAGACACAGGAACGGCTGGATCTGAAATCCATATTATTCGTATTGTAAATAAAAACAAAAGTTCATCCAAAAATGATAACACCGCTGCAATTCATGAATATTAACGTAGATTTCAAACTTTTTTGCATAATATTATCGACACGAAGTGCTGTCAACAATTTATTTGACTGAATATTTGTACGTTTTCTCTCATTCTCCTAGAGTACACATTAAAAATTTCAAATGATATTTAGAGTATCGATATCCCAAACTCGTTACATCACTAAACCAGTCAGTGAATGGGGGTACTTATGGCACAAAGCCCTTGTTACGTAACGCATATTGTTGCAGTCTGCCAGGATTAGACTTGTGTCTATACCTTCAGTTCTAGACTTGACATTTAGATCGCTTTGCATCTCAGTCTATAGTATTTACGACACTTCAAATTACCGTTTTCAATGCTCTAGTTAGAGCATAGTGTTTAGAGATTCTGTTCGGTCTCTTCATCGTGGATCAATTTTGTTTATGTCTTGTGTTTAAATTTGACGTGAGCCATTAATTAGTCTTTGTCTAAGCCCCAGTATTCTGTATTGGAAATTGTTAACACTGTTACTACAAAACTTTTCTGGAGGCGTTATGAGAGTTTTGTATATAAGAAGCTTCTCCTAAATTATTATTTCTCGTGTAAAAAATAAATACCTTTTTTAAAACTTATCGACCTGAGCGGATTTTGATGCACACAGCAAGATCATCACCTAGGTTAGGACACAGGATACTTTCATCATCATCATCTGCCTAGCATTTGCCCAACTATGTTGGGATCGGCTTCCAGTCTAACCGGATGCAGCTGATAGCCAGTATGTTACATGGAGCGACTGCCTATCTGACCTCCACAACCTAGTAACTGGGCAATACGATACCCCTTGGTAAGTCTGGCTGCCAGATTTTCGGGCTTCTGACGACCCGTAACGACTATCAGAGATGCACAAATGACAGCCGGGACCAACGGCTTAACGTGCTTTCCGAGGCACGGAGGAGTCTCGGTATGTAAAGATGGTCACCCATCAACGGCCAACCCCGGCAAGCATAGCGTAACCTAATGGATCGACCTGTGCGGCTGTTGATCTTAGCCACGAGCTCCTCCTACACAAGATACTTTTATCCTGATAGTATATTCCTTTTGGATAATTTCCGACATCCACGCAGGCGTAGCCGTGGGTGAAGGTCTGCAACCACAAATGGCACAAAAGGCAACTTATAGCCATACATAGCCAGCCAAAGCCACATACGGAAACCAAATCCTATATACTGGACTTGAAAACCTTTTTTAAAAGTCCCCAATAATAAGTTAAACGAAACGCATATTTTTTTATTTATTTAGCCTACGCTGTACCATTCCTAGGCAAAGGCCTCCCTCCACTCCTTCCATCTTTCATTATTCTTCTTTTCGTGTGGTTAGTAACTAACCTGGTGTCAGAGTTTTTAAGCTTTTAAGTTTTTTTTTTCATTATTAAGAAACAGATATTAACTTTCACACTTTAAAACCACAATCATGATCAGCAATCCTTCCTCCAAGATAAGATTTCATAATCTGGTTAAAACCGCCTCAGGGCAGTAATTAGTTAAGAACAAAGGGGTCGTTACTAAGCGGCAGTGACAGTGCCAGCCCGCCTCACCAATTTATCAATTAGGTGACATAGCTATGTATTGACCTAAGGGCCTAACATTGTTTTACGAGGCCCTATTTAAAATATCTTTATCCTAATTCTAGCTTTAAAGTGTCTAAGCAGTTTGACTTTATGTTTACTGTTATTCGTAAAGGGGTTAATAGGGCTGTCATGTGGCATTACCACTAGTTGCCAAGACCTTGTTACTTTTTTTTTTCATTTCTCTTCTACTCTTACACATGCAGTCTACATCTCTTTTTATCTACTTTCCTATCGCAGGTAAGCTGGGAAGTATTTTTTTTTAAATAAGCTTCTACTTTGTATTTATTTGTCTGTTCTCTTATGTGCGTTTGTTCATGATTGTGAAAAGTTGTTCATAATGATGAGTACCATCATTATGAACAACTTTTACGATAGAACCAAGCCTCAAATCGTGAAAAAAAATGGTTGTTCCATGCATTTTGCCGATTTATGTGAACACAAATGTATGGAATAACCGATTAATTTTGAGCTAAATGGTGTATAATAACTGCAAGAGTAAGAACTTCGATTATCTTTCTGATCTTCCGATAATCCCATTTCTCCTACTTCACTTTACTACCCTTACTCCTGAACAGGTCATTCAGAACGTTATCGTTTTCTATTTCTCAACCAGACAATCAATACGTCCCTATCTGTCATATCTACCGCCGTATCTACCCAATAAAGTGCCCAAACCCGCAAACAATGTCACTAGCAAAATTAGCAATACCTCCAAAATGGCTGCCCAAATTCTGAATCGTTAAACAATTACTAAAGCCACGGTGTTATTAAGCAGCAGTGACAAGCCCGTCCTCAGTAATCTGTCAATTAGGCGACATTCCTGTGCCCTGACCCACAGACTGCGCAAGCGCACCGAGGATGACTAACGGCTGTGTTCACTTCACCCTTTACCTTGCTGTACCGTACAAAGACAAGCATAAACTTGGTGCATGGCTGTTTTGTAGCGTGTTAAGATTTAGTATTTTGTCTGTCTTTGTACATTGATATTATTATCTCGTATAAGCATTCTGCTTAACTTCTTCTTTCGTGTGGTTAGTGACTAACCTGGTGTCAGAGTTTTTATGCTGCCCATGGGCCTCTGACTTAACTTCACATGCTGTTGAGAAATATCTCTCAAAAATGCTGGTTTCATCTCAATGTTTTCCTTCACAAATTTTTAAGCAAGTGTTAATTTATTATACAATACGCACATGAATCCGTAAAATCAGAGGTGCGTGCGCCTTGGGTTAGAACTCGAGACCTATGACTTGGCAGTCCGACGGTCACACCACTAGGCTATCACTGTTGTTGCTTCACTAATCAGGTCAAAAATGTAAAAGAATTGATATTAATTTCATTTTAAACTGGAATATTACTTATAAGTTGATCTTACGACTTCTAAACGTGAATTAGAATTACTGACAAAAGGTCTATAACAGCTCATTCAAATAAAGGGCAGCCGGTTTTAAGACAAATATTCGGAAAATCTAGGTTTCCCAGGTGCTAGGTGCAATAAAAAGGTTAACGAGCTTCAAGTTATAACTCCAATAAATCTCAATACGATCTCAAACATTTCCCACGATAAAACTTAAATCCTGACAACCCTACCAGCGAAATCTTAGAAGACATTAACTTTCAAATGCCCACTAAATACTAATAAGATAAACAGCCTTCATTTATCTACAGACAACTAATCAAATCGTCATCAGTGATTAATTAACTTTAATTGAACACTTGGAATCATGTAACCAAGATAACTCGATACTCTACCCTCTCGCTATCGAATCGAGTGGAGTCGACTCGAAGCGACTACGTGACTCGCGATGCATTAAGATAGTGTATTACATATTTCACCACCTATACGACCTCAGCTAGGAACCTTTGCAGTGACACTTTGCAGACTACGCCACAAAAATGTTGAGAAGAAAAAAGTTGCGAAAATATTTGATTTGATCTGTGTAGAGCGTGTGAAAGATCTTATTTAACCGACGTTTGCCTTTCCTTGGCATATTTTTTAATCTCTTTTGCCATAGTACGTGGTTTTGAATTTCTGCGCATAAAAACATACACACAAATAATTTAATGAATGCTGTTCAAAGCTCAAAATATGAACTACCTTTAAGCTTCAATTAAGCTCTGCAATGTAAACCATTGCCATTTTTCCATTCCACATATTGTGGCGTAGTGTGTCAAGGCTCGAAGATTATCCTCTATAATGGCTTCATTACGTACCACTAAGCGTCTCTTACTACATTATGATAATAGAGCCGGGTTATACCATCCAGACACGCGATACACATTTTAAAAATGGAACAATTTTAAATTCGCCCCCCGCAGTGAAGCGCCTGCGCCGCTCAGATTGGCAGAGTGAGTGACGTCCGCTGTCCTTATTGGTCGATAAGATTTGACAGATAAGAGTAAGCGGGCCACATAAAAGACGATGTGTCTCTTCCTGAGCATTTTGGACTTGTAAAAATTTCAAAACGGTATCGCGGTAACAAAAAGGGTACATTATCTTAGTCTCAAGCCGGTCATCTCGTATCTATCACATGGGAATGAAAACATCTGTCGACATTTTGTTATGTCTGGATCTTTTTTACGTGCGCGCGCGCATTATGAAGTGGTAAGACGTCTTGGTTTTGTTTGGATTGTGTAATAGCGAGGTCGATCGCCCCTGCTCCGTTTCAAACATTGTTATAAGCCCGAACGGGTCCTGACGTGGAGGAGGGATCCCTCTGGACATTATCGAGTTCCTACCATTGTGATACGAGTTAACACAATACGGAGATGTTCGATAGTGTAGCGTAAGATGCGACTTCGTCATTGCTATCTTATATCTACGATGCACTATTCAATGTAGAGAGCTGTTATGAGGTCATTGGTACATTTAAAGTTACGATGTGTCTGAACAAAATTTTATTACGTGCTTTCTGTGCAAGTATCGAAATATTATAGTAAACTCTGTTGTGGTGTTGAGGGTAAGAAATCTACAAATGACCTCTCCCGCCCTCTAATTTTTAAAGCTTTATAACATTGCAATTGTAATTACAAGGATCTGGTGGAAAAGATGAACAAGAACAATACCTAAATGCATTACATCCGTAGTTTCATCAATCCTAGCTTTTTACGAAATATTATGTGATTATTACGTACTAACAGCCCTGAGCAAAACTATTGAGCACCCATTACTAACGCCACTTGGCCGAAAAAAACAAAATCAACCCTATTGTTTAACTGTTAATGTTTAATATTCCAGGCGGAAGATTCTGCTCGTTCTCTCCATGCATCGAGCAAGTGCAGAGAACGTGTCTGGCCCTCCAAGAATATGGCTTTCAAGAGATATCCACCATGGAAGTCCTGCAGTCGGAGATCAAAGTGAGCAGGAGAACAGTTCCCGTGAGGGATTTATCGTTCTTGAAACAAAAGGTACAAAATTTATTGATATATTTTGTCAAGTTAAGTTAAGCTACGCTTGCCTGCATTAAGCGGGATTGTCCGAAATGGTTACCGCTACCCCGGAACACAAAGGGCTAAGGAAGGAACATGGATGGGTTTTAGTCAGTAAGAGTCTGACACTCCCTTCCGCGCAAAAAAGCTACGCTTGCCGGGGTTGGTCCGTGCATGGGTGACCATCCTTCCATGTCGAGACTCTTTCGTGCCTCGGAAAGCACGTTAAGCCGTTGGTCCCATTCAAACAAACAATCAAACATCAAAACCTTCAAAATAAACCAAACACCACGTGTACAATATAATCTAATTAAAACAAACTCAACATAAAATATCCAAGCAAACAAAGCATAGCTCAGAGCCTATCTCCCATCGGCTCTTAATTTACTAATGGCCAGATCTGGGCCATTCGACTGACCTGGCCTGACACATTAGACGGCTGACTTACGACTCTTCAACACACGCCGAGGATCGATCAGGGCTAACGAGCAGATAATTGACAGTATCACTTGGTAGCAGTATAGCTTACTGTATGTACTTGGACCGGTTTAAGGCCATTCTAATAATTGAGTTGGGGTCTGAGCTTTGGTGAAGTAGGTAAGTTTGTTTTGATTGGGTACGAAAATTCGGGAATACACGTGTAAACGTGTTGTTATCAAACTTTATTGGTCAGCGGTGTTGATATTTTATGTTGATTTAAATAAAATAACTCGGATAAATGCACATAACGTATTTATTGTTCAAGTTACAAAATGGAAGAGGAAGAACAATCAATGTTGCCAACAAAATGCGAAGTGTATTCTAAAAACTACTAAAAATAAAAACATTATGGTTGCGTTCTCTACTAATTCCCAACAAGCGGGATTGTCCGAAAAAGTTACCGCTACCCCGCAACACAAAAGGCTAAGAAAGGAAATGGATGGATTCCAGTCAGTAAGAATCGGACACTTCCTTCTGCTTCACCCGTAGTGGGAAGAGTCATTTGATCATAATTATATTCATTTAGATTAAATATCCAAATAATTGTTGGTAAAACAGAAATGCTTACGAAAAACTAATGTTAGTAATGACAAATGAATGGTCGGATAGTCAGATACGCAAGTTTCCTTGACTGCATGCAGTCGTATCCAGCGCTCGAGCATCAAAGAATCCCACTGGACCCTTATACTTTGCATCTAAAAAGCAGTAAAGAAAGAAAAATATTTTATTCGGTACACGCACAGGAAATACAACAGAAATAAGTTATTAAAAACTAAACAAAGTAAACGATAAAAAGAATACATGTGCGAGGCCAAAAAAAGCTATCTCAGAATAATGCTGCGATATTTAAAAAACAAATAAATAGGTACCCTGTAGGTACATATATTTATTTTGAACGCAATCTGCCTTCACACTTAAACTTTACCCCAAAACCTCAGAATTAACTAATCTATTAAAGAAAGAAAAAAACAATTTTATTCTGCACAAGTAAGACGCATATTACACAAGAAAAAAAACGTATAAAATTTCTTAAAAATGCACTCGATCAGCTTATTCGATCAAGTTCGTTAACTAAAGCGCCTTAAATTGAAAGTTTGTCCCGTAGTTAACCACACGCTAGGGATTCATTATTTTCAACTTCAGAAAACTTTATTACAAAATCAGGCTTTTAATTTCAGGCCAATAGGAATAGCCTTTTAAAATAGAACATTCCTTATGTGTAGCAAGTCCTAAATTGAATGGGGCTTCGGATATGAATGGGGTTAGCGCGGATACACAGTCGATTCGGCGGATAATTGGACCTACGCGGATCCGTGAAACGCGTAGTGCTGAGTAAATGCGGTCATAAGTCTTAATGGTTGGGCATTGAGAATAGCGATTTCCTTCGCAGTTATCAGAAATTAGGATGCTTTGGAAGAATCCTTTAGCGGATGCGAAAGGGATAACTTTATTAGACTTGGGAATGATAGAATCGTATTAGAAACACCTACTATGGATGGAGTATTTATTTTGGTCAATATAAGAACGTCCAAAGAGCTCGCTTCAGATAGCCAGTATGATTTATTTTACAAATATTACAACACTACCTGCTTTCAACTGCCTTGTTGGTTTAATTCGCAAGCGCTACTGCTGAGCATTAAGTCCTGGGTTCGATTCCCTGGTCGGGCAATGTGCTATTGGGTTTTGCCAACTGGGATTGCTCAGCAGCAGCAGCAGCTCGGAGTCCGGCTTTACGCTCGGTTGATGGCAATAGGCTCGCCCCGTATTATATGTTACTCAAACAAAACAAGCGATGTGTGGGTGTGCTATGAGGTACACGTATATCTTACCTTGCGCAAATTACAGGCGTGATGTTATGTTTTGTTTATTTAATCTGCTTTCGAAAAATCGATGACTGAACTATATTATGTACTACTCTGAACGGATTTCTTGTTTCGTTGAATTCTTATTTGTAAGTATACATGTTAAAAACTTATGTGTAAGCAACATTAAAATAATAAACCGGGGCTTATCGTTGCTAACCGTGCATCCAAGCAGACATGAGCACTAAATACAAAATTGATTTTGACACTCAGGTAGAACATCGCGTTCGTCAACATGACAAAAAGTTGCGTTCATATTTCTTCAATTCAAAATCCGTGGCAATTCCTACATATCCTAAGTTCTGAAACCCTTAATAGTCTCACAAACACTCGCCATCGTTCTATCGACGAATCTGGCTGATTTCCGAGCCCCTGATAAATCGTCGAGTGACGTGGATTGAAGCTACAGAAAGTTGAAGTGGATGGGGTACTAACCCGCCCATCACAGTGAATAGTGATCGTGTTTCGAATTAAATGGAAGTAACTTAGGTAAACTCGTTGATTGATTGATGTAAATTGATTGCCTCTAAGAAATATATGTGAGAATATTTTACTGTTTCCTTGAATCATCTGGTTATATTGAAGTCAATGCCGTCGTATTTACTTACGGAGTGAACGAGCTTTTGGGGCATTCGTTTTTTCTACGATGTGTTTGAGTTGCTGGATTATAGGCCAGATTCTGAAACTTCCGTGACTCTTCTCCAAAATCTTTCTGGTTCTTTTTATTGCATCATCATCTGCCTAGCTTTTTCCCAACTATGTTGGGGTCAGCTTCCAGTCTAACCGGAAGCAGCTGAATACCAGTATTTTACATAGAGCGACTGCCTATCTGACCTCCACAACCCAGTAGCTGGGCGTATTGCCTACGCCTTGGTGAGACTATTAATATTATTTGCTCGATTTATTGCATTTATCATCAAAAATCTGAATCAAAAATATGTCAGCTCCTGTTTCAAAAATGTTTGCTAGTTATTTATTATAATGAGAAAAAAATCACGCAAACTTGAGCACATTCAGGCTCCATACTTTTGTGGGCCTTTTCTGAGAGTGAAGAAAACGTAAAGAGCCGAATTGATGATGAATTATCATTTTATTTAGGCCTTTTCTCAATGTTAACTTGGCTGAGAGCTCCAAATGACTAGAACTAACCACACGCGCTATGTTTTGTCGATGGACTTTCTAGAAAAAGCCCAAAAAAGTGTTTCTCCTTTATAGCAAAAATCATTTTCAAATCTATAGTTACTTTAAAAAATACTTTTATATGACATCCTTAGTATTTCCTATATACCAATAAGTGCAGTTTAACAAGTCACACTACATGTCTACAGCTCCTCTTTACAATGATGACTTGATCCAACAAACGCTTAGTATTTCATCCCAGGTGGTTCACAATCAGATAGGCTGAGCTTCAGTGCGATTGTTTCTTTGTTAGTCATCATGCCTGTCGGCGGTTGTCACCCGCCTGTTGCAGGGTATACGAGGGAATGTTGCCAGTATACACTTATAATAAGAAGGCTCACTTCAGAAACTCCGTTATCCGATACAGTCTGTATCTTGCTGTCCTCCCCCAGTGACGCCCTAAGCCGTGGTCCGTACCCCCACAGCTTAATGTGTAGTCATTTGTTTGTTGTTTGTATTGAGGCATCTACGGGCAAGCCCAATTAGGCAGTAGACAACCTCCTAGAATGAACGGCGAGTTACCCATTCAAAAAACAAAAAAAAAATGTGTGCGTGTACTAGCGTACACTCGTAAGAAGTGAAACTTCTTTATGACGTTATTTTTCAAAAAATAATTTACTATATGCAACTTTACAGAAATTGGTTAAATAAAGTTAAATCAGATAAAGTTGTTGTTGTTGTTATTGTTGTTGTTGTTTGTTGTTGTTTGTTGTTTGTTGTTGTTGTTTGTTGTTGTTATTGTAATACCAATCCCTACTCCGCTGGAGAAAGTATACTTCGAATCACGCGTGGTAGGGATAAGAAGAAGATGGCGCGTAACGGAAAAATGTGACGCGTAACGAAAAATTACACTAAAATTACACTACATTTATTTCCAACCCCGTTAAAGAAGTTTCACTTCAAAAAAATTAATCCTTTAGTTCAATTTATGTCGCGATGGTCGTTAACATCATCGGTCTATAGCAGCTCACTGCTGGACATAGGCCTCTCCAATCGCATGCTGCTACCGGCCAAAGGTAATTTTCTTCAGCAAAATATTTAGCTGAAACCCGAGCGAGATCCAAAGCAGTTTCTGCTTTCGACTGTATTACTTGGCGGTATTTTGCTCTCGTCTTCTTGGCCAAATTCAAGTAGGGAGAATATTAGCGACCCGCTAAAAGACTAAGAGTGTATCCACGTAGAACGCAGGCAACCGGCGAAAATTTAAAAAGCTGGTTGTCAACGCTGAACGGCGCAGGGAATTTTAACAATCGCTTATATACACCGACAAGAGAATCTGAATGAGTCGGCGGCGGTTCGCACCTGGTTTGTGCTGATCTAGCAAAAAGTACGAAAACTCCCTGCGCCGACCAGGGTTGACAACCAGCACATTTAAGCGCTGACAAACGTTCGAATATGAGCGCTGGTTACCAGCGTTCTTAGTGCGTACACCCTTAAGGAGTGAAAAACGAGGTGTATTTTCTACAGGGTGAAAATTAGTTCTTGGGCATTATTTTAAGGGGTCATTGTATTCTTCATTGTGAATAACTTTCACGATGGGAACAAACCTGAAATCGAGAAAAAAGTCAGCTATTCCATACATTATGCTCGCATAACTCGTCAAAATGTAGGGAACAGCTGATTTTTATTCACCCTGCAGAGTAGCGCAATGCGGTCTTCCAGTCCTCGATGTCAATTGTCAACCACCACTTTTTTTGTAGCGAACCTTCTGAGTTCTTTACGTATGAAGTTTATTCAACAAACGCAGTATCACTGATCGTAACCTGAATAGAATATACGACCGTTTGGAATTGAGATACTTTTGACACCATATGATTTGCCGCAGATTTGAAATTGTAGGTTTTGCATCTTGTACACACCAGAAATAAGTTGTAAATGTAATGTTAGTAGTTCATTTGTTTGTGTTCTTTTTCTTTTCTGTTTTCTATGCTGCCATGGGCCTCTGACTAAGCTGCACACGCTGTTCAGAAATATTTCTCTCAGACATGGAATCAGCGGAATTGTCCGAAAGGGTTACCGCTTACCCGGAACATAAAGGGCTAAGGAAGGAACATAGATGGATTTAAGTCAGTAGGAGTCTGACACTGCCACCCAGAGCGGGAGGGGTAATCTGATGTTTCCCACCGTCAAAAAATCAAAAAAGACATGCTGGAATTGTTTATAACAGTGCAGTGTTCGTAGCTATGCAGAAGATAACAAAATGCTGACGAATGCACAGTACCTGTAGTCCTCAGATAATCTCTCAATAGTTATTCGATTTGACAATGTGATTTATTTGATAGAATTTCATTTCATGACGGAGTATTGAAAATCGCAATGTGTCAAGATAACAAACTAATCAAATAGATAAAATCCGGTTAAGAATAATTCAGAATTTAGAAACGGGATATCCGGAGATCATAAAATACAAATCGGACGATTTCAAATAAAACTAACCTAAAAAAAAATTCAAGAAACCCAATTAAGTGTTTTTTCAGTATTGAAAAAGTCAAGTTCTTTAAAACCAAACTAAGCTTAAATCCATTAGCGCAAGTTCCGTAACACGGTAAGCATGAAAATTGCTGTACTAACGCTTTTAACATAAACTTTATATATCAACTTTAAATATTACGTAGGAAAAATTTCTGACGTGACAATCGAGTAAAGGAATATGTCTGTTGTGGCCTTTGTAATAAAGTTTATAGTGGTGTGTAGTGATGTGCCTTGTATCGGCGACATATCGGGCTGCGTTCGGAAACGTCACGCGCGCCGTTTGTCGCGGGCGGTCACGTTTCGCAAACGGTAGCCAAGTGCTGTCGATACGACATTTTAATTTTATCGATTATCGATAAAACCCACTACTGCTCTACTCAATTTAACTACAGCCGCTTATAATATCGAATACTGTGAAATACTTATGAATCGTAAAACCGTTTTTATGTGTCCACGCCTACTTAACACAGAAAATGGAAATTAAATCGCTACCCTGTTATCAGATATGCAAAGCATAGTGTCAAAGTGAGTCAACTAGTAGATAACAAGCTCAGTCACTTGAACACGATACTAGATAAACAGCATAATTCCTGCTTTATAATGTCCACGCTAACAGTTCTATCGCATTAGTATTCAAAGAAAGCGCACATGACACTTCAAAAAAATTCTGCAACAGATTTAAGTTTATCGATAAAATTCTTGACTCGCGGCACATGACTAACAACAAAGGCTCAGGATCCGTGGGAAAATCAGCAGGGCTTTTTAAAATCTAGCTAAAAGCGCCTGGGTATGCCCATAGCCATATATTAAGACTGCATTACTAGATTACTTGCCTGGGTCTTATGGTGTTTTCCTATTTGGGCTAAGCTGATTTACAACCTCCGTGATACCTATATTGGCGGCGTAATGACGATGGTTCCGCTGATGCATATCACTGCTCCAAGTTCTCGTGTGTATGAATATGTATGCAACGTAAAGCGGTTGCATACATAGATTATTAAATTGTTCGTAATCAACGTTAAGCGCTCTGAAGATTCTTCGTGTAACTCTGTTAGAGATCAAGGTATACGGATATCGTGAACAGAAAATCCTTCTAATCAGGATGTAGTAAATTGAGGATGTTCATTCACCAAAACGTCCTTGGTGACCATTTTCTAGCATGCATCTCTAAAATATATGACATTAAATTCCATTAACCCCTCAAATTAATTATTTAATTTGAGCAATAATTTTATATCGAATTTTATATAAAATATAATATTTATTTCAAATTAAAAAAAAAGAAATGGTTCCAGCTTCGTACAGTTCTGCTCATATCGATAGTACTTTCTTAAATTGCTTACGCGCAGCAAGTAACCATATCAACCCCTCAAATGTCGTATGAATCCCATAGGTTCTTAGGAAAAAGTTCTCGAAACGACAACAAATATAACCGTATAAATCGTTGAGCTCTTATAAGCAAACGGCTTCTAATAAGCCAACATCTAATAAGTTAAGATACAACCTCCAATAACTCTGATACGATGTGGGCACACCTTTTTCTCCCAATAGGATAAATGTACTATTTATAAGAACATAAATTCTCCAACAATACCCGGATAAACCCTGTCAAAATACACTAAAAATTTCATAAATCACCTCGCAGCGTTTATTTCAATGAGCCGCAATTTCTACAGCTTTTAAATCATTGCCCGCCAGACAGCTGGTCGCCGTAATCCCTTCTGTTTATAAATCCCCTTAAATCTTAAGCAAGCAAGGTATCTGATAAAGTCGAAAGTAGCCAATCTCCCACAATTGAGTGGCTGGACGTTGATAAATTGCCAAACTGGATCTTGTTAGTCGCTGCGGTATTTAGTATTCATAAATTTTCGTAAATGCATGCCGCTAATATATTTTCTATTCTACGAGTAACACACGTGCGTATAACTGGGCTTATTTCGCTTAAATGTCAAGTGATTCAGGCTTTGTAGCCTTCGGTTTGATTTAGTTTGGACTTTGTTCTCGCTTTGCGATGTTGTCTTGATTTTAAATACTTCTTTCTTTTCTTTTTCGTGTGGTTAGTGACTAACCTGGTGTCAGAGTTTTATGTTGCCAATGGGCCTCTGACTTAGCTTCACACGCTGTTGAGAAATATCTCTCGGACATGCTGGTTTCTTCACGATGTTTTCCTTCACCGATTTTTAAGCAAGTGATAATTATACAATACTCACATGAATCCGCAAAATCAGAGGTGCGTGTCTTGGGTTCGATTTCGAGACTTGGAGGTCCGGTGGTCACATCACTAGGCTATCACTACTTGTTTAACATACAATTATTCAAGTATTATGTTTGTGTTTGTTTGTCTTGGGTGGTACATCATCAATGTTTCGTCCATTCATCGCTCAATTACTTGTTTGATCCCTTGTATGTGATTGAACTCATGTTATGATACCAACATTGTTCATTCCATTGTATGCGTCTGTATTGATAGTGATATCTTTACTCTCGGTTTCTATAACGATGGTGTTTCATCTTTCAAAGTTCAAAGTGCGTTGACACGATTCATGATCTCTTGCGGTGTGTTGAAAATCATCGACATACGTTAATTTTATATATCTTTGTGTATATCTTCACAACAGTTAATTTATTAAGTGTGCTTATAAATGTAGCCTATATAGGCCTAATGAGGAGATAAATTCATATTTTTGTCAGTAAATTTCTGTCGTTGTAGTGTGTTTGGTCTGTCGTTTCTGTCGTCTGGTTTCTGTCAGTAGTACTTACTAAGTTTATTTTTTAGAAATGTGCATTTTGTTTGTGCAATTTTTTTTTTGTTTTCTTCTTTCTCTCTTGTATAAAAAAAAAAACAAAGTTGTGGCTATTTCAGCAGACTCAAATAAGCTCTAGGGCTAAAGTTACCGTACATGTTCGCTACTCCATGGATATCTCTGTTTAATATGACTATTAACTCATGAAACTTGCAATGACTGCCATCCTGACGACAACAGACCTTGTGCTCGCATATTTGCGACCCTAATACGGCCTACCTGAGCCGTTTATGCCAAACGAGAGCGGGACCTCCGTCGCAAATCAACGAGCGCCTAATAGCGCTGTCACCATTATACGACCATTATAGAACGGGAGGCTTGTTCCACTGTAGTGTATGAGGGGCGTTATGTGTGCCTAATGTGGCCCTATTCTGTGTGCGAGGCCTTAATCTGGGCTGGATTTTAAAAGGTTTTAGAAAGTGTTGTTTGGGTTGAGTGCGTCTGGTTTGTATTTATTGACTGTCCAATAGTTTCCATTAAAGTTTCGCAATCACTGTGATGCGTTTTCGCAGCCTGGTATACGTAACTGGTCGTAAGCTCCATTAAAAGTTCTGCCTGCAATTCAGGGTTTATTTATTTTTATATGGAACAAAAGAACGACACCTCGCATTTTGTAATTGGAACAGATTTCGAAAAATGTCGCATTCACCAAGAGCTAGAACTACAAATAAAAAGTCATGGCCACAAATAAATCTCACACTTCAACACTTCAAAACATTCCTTAATTACAATTTAAACAAGCTTCTGCCCTAATTTAGATAAAGTATTATATACAAAAATGATTTATTAGTCCATGCAGCTGTGAACTAACAAAGGCTCGCTTTCATTCCCACATTACTTACAGATATGACCGATCACAGTTTCGTCTTATTATCTTACGTCTTAGTATTGTGTTTTTCTTGTCTTAATAATATTCAAATGTTGGAGCATTTCAATCTTGATTGAATAATTGGTGTGGACAACCTAATGTCTTGATCTTGGTAATAATTTGAAATCTATTTAAATTATATGCAAATTACGTGTTACCTGAATTTAACATTATCTGACTAATTCTAAGACTAACTTGTCTATTTGTCCGAATATCCAAGTAAACAAACCTTATTTTACACCTACAAAGAAATCTAGCTGATATATTCTGTAAAAATATCAGCTTAGGTGAAGTGAACTGTAAATTGCGTCAATGGAATGACAGCTCTTGTCACCTAAACTTTCACGGCGCGATTTTTACGGAATATACGGCGGTCTTAATTTTCATTTCACAATTATTATTACAATCAAAAAAGTGCTCTTTCTCATTGAAAACAAAACACATAACATGTTATGAAATAGATAAAGTAATCTATACTAATATTATAAAGAGATTTGTATGTACATTTGTAACAAATAAACTCAAAAACTACTTAACGGATCTGGATGAAACTTGGCACAAAGATACTCAATACTTTTATGGCATTCCACATATTGTATTCTTAGGTGGTAAAACTTATAATTAGAACACATGGACCCTGTCGGGCACAGCAAATTAAGTGAACTTTGAGATAAATTATAGTCTGGAATAGCATATAAGCTTTTTATCCCGGAAAAATGTACGGTTCCCATAGGATAATTTCCTACATACACGCGGGCGAAGCCGCTGGCAAAAGCTAGTTAATAATAAAGAACACGTACATTATTAATCTATAATTAGCCAAAGTACAGAGGCCAGCACATCAAGTTACCACAATCTGTCAAACTTTGATAGTATTTCAACTTTATTGTAAAGACATAAGGCTCATTTTTAATTGAGAAAATTTTACAGTTAGGGATAGCTTGATGTGCTGGCGTCTGTACAAATGTCCATAAGTTTTTGCTGTTCAAAGACAAACAATGGAAACAGAACCTAAGAGAAAAATACACACAACTCAAGTTAAAACTACACAATGAAATGTATTATCTCTTAATTCATGTCGTAAGGACCCTTCAAAATTCGAACAGCTCAAATAGTCAATAGAGCTCAAGATGGGTGATGAGATAAAGGCCCGAACTGACGGTATCTTGGACTGTCAAGTCAAGAGTATGTACCGCACAATCGAATCGCATCATGTTGTCATTCTTGTGGTGAATAAAAAAATATTCAAGTTGAATTGTTGGCTTGATTGTGATATTACCTTGAATAGTGTTTATGTTTGTGGAGAGGTAAGTTGTGTTTAAAAATTACCATTTATTGTACCCGACAAAACGTACTTCAGTATTTATATTTGAAAATTTTCCTATTCCAAATCCAAATATATCTCTCACACATAAACTAAACTCTCTTACTTATGTTCCAAACTGCGAAAGTACCACACAAAAGCGGTGCTAATGTAGTTTAATTACTGTAATCATAGACACAAATAGCCACATCAAATTCAATCATTCCCCACAAATCCCACTCAATACCCACTTAAATAAATAATCTTACATTAAACAACGTTCCTAACAATTAATCCGTGGAACCATTAAGCAAAACTATAAATCGCTTTTAATTTCACGGTCCAATCTAAACCGGAGCTCGGCGCGTGCGCAGCGATACGATCTAATCGCGCGATCGAGACGCGACTCATTGTCGCTGTCGCGCGGCTGGAGCGCGTGTCCAAACATTGTCCCCTGTGGCACACTGCGATTGCGACTTGATTTCGTGAATGCTAATAGAAATTGGTTTGATGAGTGAGAATTTGATTATAATTGTGTGATGTTGATTGATTGGGAGATCTAAGAGATTATTTTTGTGTTGATGTAATCGCGTTTTCTGCATTTCAATACTATATTTAACTGCGAGCAAGATATACTAAGCTATATTCTACTGGCAGTGATGAATTGAAATTGTTTGGCTGCTAACTACACAAGCTATGCAAAGTCGACCTAGATCGGAAATTCGCTGAACGAAAACAATTTTTTCTACCACCTCGCTCGGGGCCTCGGGGACTTGTGGCTGACAATAACAACCGCACGGGTCGATTGAAAGTTAAGCTACGCTTACTGAGACCGGTCCGTGGATGGGTGACCATCCATTACATATAATGTTTTCCGAGAACCCTGCGTGTCTTGGAGAACATTAAACAGTTGGTCCCGGCTATCATTTGTAAATCTTTGACAGTCGTTACGGGTAGTCAGGAGCCCGAAAGTCTGACAACCAGTCTTACCAAACGGACACAACCCAGTTACCGGGTAATACGATACCCTAACTTGTGGAGGTCAGATAGGCAGTAGCTCCATATAAAATACTGTTATTCAGCTAGATCTGGTTAGACTGGAAGCCGACCCCAACGTACTTTGGAACAGGCTAGGCGGATGCCGTTGATCTTTGCTAACACCTATTTTGGATTAGAATTGATGGAAGAGTAACATGTAATCCTTATTTCAATGAAATTAGAATTGCGATTCATGCATCGGCTAAAAAAAATGCTGTAACTATGCGTTTAGCAACATTGAACCCATCCTTACATAATGTTCCAAGTATTGTAGATGAAGATGATCAAATAAGATAAATAAAACGGAAATAGACAGATTCCTTCCCTCTTATATTGTCGCCCGCGCTGTCGGTATCCATTTCGTTTAAACAGAATAATGCCGATGGATAATGTATAGATGACTCTCTATAACCTGTTTTAATGGTAACAAGAGGATACAATATAATTACGGATTTACATTTAATCTAACAGTAGTCATTATGAAAATCGAGCCCGCATTCATTGATAAGATATTATCTCGCCTAAATGAAATCCAATTAATCGATGATTTACAAGTACAGTTAATTAATAAACTGCGCCAGATGAATGCTAGATATTTAGAATGATATCATGACTATTTTAATTTCGACTGTTTATTATCTAATGTCTCGAGTTTGAGATCACTTAGTCAAGTGTCAAATTCATTGTTAATTGCAACCGTAAATTGCCCTTTTTTTTGAGGGCTGGAAATCATTAAATGACTCCTCCCGCTTGAGTAGACCAGAAGGGAGTGTCAGACTCTTTCTGACTAAAACCCATCCATGTTCCTTCCTTAGACCTTTGTGTTTTGAGGCAGCGTTAGCCCTTTCGGACAATCCCGTTGTAATATACCCTAACACGAGCATGTCAACAGAAATATACACAATGTTGTTTCATAAAGTTTCATCAGACTTGGAGTGCATGTCCATTATATAGCAACAGTATTGTACAACTCTAGCTTAAACATCTACACATGCAAATCAAAGAACAAAGGAGATTTAGGGCAGTGTAACACGATCCTCTCTATATTGTTGGCGCATGTGATGCAACGTATCTGTCGCACGCGCAGCCAAGATGGCGGCGTGATCGAGGGCCGACAGCCGTGGCGAAAGGATGCGCTTGCACCGTGAAATCGCTCGTTACAGCTCTTGTGTTAAAACTGATACACTACACTACACATCTCTAAATTATTTGATTAAAACTCGAAATTGGACCAACTGTATCGATCGAGGAATGTTAATTCAGAATTTTAGAATTTCAAATCATTGAATTCACATTCCGATAGTGACGGGGTTAGAGGTGTCTCGTAAAGCAATGGACAGATTCTGTGATAAACATCTAGCGTTAGCTGGGTCGTGCTTGTTAGTGAGACGAAAAAACATTACTGCTCGATATTGATATTTGTAACGGAGCTGAAATTGAATTTAGATTTATCGTAATAATACAAAATAATGCATTGCAAATTACCGAGCAAGATCAGCTGCAAATACAAGATATTATAAAGAAACTGATATTGTAACTAATCCTGTAGATGATGCTCTTGATATTATTAATTAATCAATCGTCAATAAAGCTAACCCGATTCCCAATGACCTTTTCAGATCAGCCCTGATAGAGTCTGAAATATGAAACACTCGTAAGCGTTCATTGCCAACAACAGTTACCCAATCGAAGCCTACACTAACTCAATCCATTCCCAGAGCACAAGTAACCTTTACTTAGTCCTTATCCTGTCTGATACTATCAAAGAACAAACGCCCTATATAAGAGCATATACTGGCAAATGTTCATAGGACTCCAACACAGCTGTACCGTTACGCGCGGCAATCTATAAATCCCAACTTGACAAAATAATAGGCTACTCGATAGTTCCTCGCTATTAACGCCCAACAAGATATATTGAATCTCCTCTTCTCAATCAGATACCTTAATAGAAGCTGTTGCCTCGTAATAGAAAGTAAACTACCTTAATGTTACTGTAGCAGTCTGTTAAAATCGCTGTCCCACAAATCTTAGGACATTTGTAATATAGTGTAATTGCCAGTCGGGATTGAGTTGGATTGTGTTTCGAGGGAGATAATTACAATGAATATAACGTAGATCAGCAATCAGTTTGCTATTAGAAGTTGTAGTGGTAATATCCTTTCAGTGTTACTGATTTTGTTATACGTTTAATCTAACACGCTGTGTGTTAGATTAAACGAGGGACTCACTTTCAGGGGTTACTATAATCATGAAAATGAACAACTTTGACTACGGAACTATACCTGAAATCACGAAAAAAAAAGTAAAATCTGCTGTTCAGTACATTTATGTTAGCATAATTCGTCAAAATAATAATATAATAATAATAATAATAATAATATCCTTGGACATTTCACACAACACCATAATAGTCCCAAGCTAAGCAACCTAATGCTTGTGTTATGGTAACGAGATGGCTGATAAACTACTTATATACATTTTTTTTGTAAATACATACATGTTATAGATAGAAAAACACCCAGACCCGTAACAAATACTTGCAGGTCGTACAAATATTTGTTCCGTGCGGGAATCGAACCCGCGACATGCTGCGCAACCACTCAGTCAATCGCTCAACCACTGCGCCAACCGTGTCATCAAATGTATGGAACAACTGATATTTTTTTTCATATTCAGAGTTGGGGTGCTGATTTTCATGAATGCTATACAACCTGAAAGTATGGCCCTCGTTTAACCTAACACACTGTACAGCATCGTGCGTAACATTCGTACGTAATAAACCTATAATGTTCTCACTGCTGAGATACAAGCCTTCCTTCTGTAATCCACCACGTTCGCCCAGTACGGGTTGGTGGATGACACATCATTGAATTTCTCGGTTCTGAGACTTGCTGGTTTACTCACCTTGTTTTCCTTTACCGTTTTGAGAGCAGTGTTGTTGAATTAAAAACCTACCTACCTCCTTCAACTCTATACTGTATAGGACAAACCTAGGTTTAGTAAACAGATCGATGCTTCAAAGCACACCTTGGGGTGGTTACTTTTACTTTTTTCTTAGATTCTCCCCAGCCAGTTATGTATTTTGTTCCCATATTGGAACTCAGGTGGAGTTGTCCATGTCTTTTGAATAATGCAGCTTTAATCATGAAAGTTCCATATACAGTTTGCCCCTTGATGAGCTTTAAATGTTCAAAGCCACTATTAAATGTCTTTAGCCGCAGGTTCAACATTCAATAGATGAAATAATTGTAACGTTAAAAATATATATTACCTCCTGTCGTAACATATTCCACTCCATTTTATAGTGTTGATTTTAGTACCTATATCATTGTTTTACGCCAGGCAAATCACCACAAATTTCAAACTGGCTAAATAATTAAAAGCATCCCAATGTCTTCGAGTAATATAAATGTTACGACCTACATATATTGCATTAAGATTGAATGTAAAACACATGTCCATTGCACGCTCATAACTTGGACATTTACACCCGACATAACAGTTATTATTTATAGATGAAATATTTATATCTCCATCGTTTATTTTGGTAATATATTCGTTTTCATCATTTACTAGCAATTGACTGTATATCGCTCGTTAATTTATACTTCATATGCAAATAAGTGAACCTTTGGATTTATAAGCCATAAAATTCATTCAAGCTGCGTGACACCTAAATTATGGGGTTTAGTGTATAAATTAATCGGATGTAAATAATGTGCTAAACTATGCATTTCGAATCTATAAATTCGTCACATCATTAATTTTTATGCGTATTGCAAGCAAATATTTGTTTAGTTGGATATACACGGGCTAGCAAAATGCAACTAAAAATGCATGTTTTTGCAAAGAAAAAATGACCATTAACCGCTCATCTGTTGAAATATCAAATTTGACTCAAAACAATAGAAAAAAGTCCATCACACAGAGTGAGAGAGAGTCAGAGTGTCTGAGTGTGTGAGAGTGAGTGTCTCATAATCACAGTTCATCACTGTTGGGCTATTATTAGGAGGATCTGTCAGTCGGGTCTAATTTCTAAGCTATGAGAGCACTAAACTATTACTTAATTACTTTGACAGTTTTCCTTCTGGACGTAACATTTTACCATATGTTTACCATCTTGTGGTCCGTGGAAGTACCTACGCAGTATTTATTGATCGTCCATGTAATACAAACATGTGAGATGTGTTGTGCGTTGTACCAGCTTGTATATACGTGAGGAATGGACGTATACATCAACAACACGCGACACGGAATCAAACACTATACGTTGTGCTAAAGTGTTGTTCATGCAACTAGTTCGAAATTTAAAAAAAGAAAAGGTTCAGCTTCCTGTAGTTCGGCTCATATCGATAGTGCTTTCTTATATTGCTTACGCGCAGTAGGTAACCATATTAACCCCTCAAATGTCGTATGAACCCCACAGGTTTATAAGAAAATTTCTCGCAAAACGACAATAAATATAACCGTATATATCGTTGAGCTCTTATAAGCAAACGGCTTCTAATAGGCGAACATCTAATGGGTTAATATTGACATCGCTCGTGTTGTTCAGTTCGTTGTGTTCTTTGCCATTGCGAAAAAACGCTGATACAAAAATGATAGTAGTGCCAACTGCCTTCAGAGCAATCGCCAGATTTCGGCAAATAAAAAACACTACTTCTATTGCATAGACAAAGGCATTTAATGCCTAAGTCTGGCTAAACCCTCCTGCTATCATAAAAAGTCAATAGAACCATTCTCAAGTAGAACCACAAAATAAAATACAATTCCAACTACAGCTGTGATTAACTCCTTCAATGATATTGCTGAGTATACCGCGGTCACAAATCTGTGTGTAATTGCCTAGTCAGGGGGCAGTATAAACCTGCCTTTACGTGGTACAACGCTCGGAAATGTGAATGTCAAGGTACGCTATGTGAGACAAATCTCTGTATTTGAGTGCGGAAATCGATTCTATATGTTTCAACATCGCGATATTGCATAAATTCTTAGTACGACAAATTGTTATGTTAGGATTATATTTAGATTCAATGTCATTTCGTATTCCATAATGATTGTTGACTGCAAATAAGCACATTTTAAAAGCTTATAACGTGAAGCTAATTTCTACCGATGCCGCTACAATCTACGCGCTTCTGGTGGAAATGTCGCCTATCACCGCTCGGCCTATTAGAGGGAGATTAAATCTGGAAGACTCATGAAAAACAGAAGACAAAAGCTCTTGTCCTGTCATCAGCCGATTGAAGACCGTAAACTGGACCGCCCATTACGATAGCGAAAACATTACACACGAGATATAATACCGTGCTTGATAATCAAAAACACAAGTCCTTTCAACTCTCACATTAAATGAAGAATTATACGTTTGGTAAATGCATAATCATAACCAACTCGATACAGCCTACGTATACGGTTTTGAATTTCTCATGCATTTGCATTTTGATAGTACAGTGCATATGATTTATTTGTTGAAGTTGTCATCACCACATGCGAACTACGCGCACACTGACGTCACGCAAAATCCTGCATCGCGCAAGCAGAGTTTACTGCGTGACTTGCAACATCCCGACATCAATCGTCGGGCAGCAACCTACCAGACACAAGACCCGACTGATCGGAGGATTCTCCCTTTTCTATGGTGGATGAGTGCCCACAAGCCAGGAGGTATCAATGACAAGAGAGAAACGTTATAGCACTACTTCTTAACTCATCTCCACTTGATAACTGAAATGCTACGAGCGGAGATCATGACGCCACCGTCGATCGCAATCACAGCATTGTACAAGAATATTTATGAGATGATCCTTAAGTTATGGTTTTGAACTATTGTTATGGTGCGTTTAGACGAGCTGATCATAGAGCAAACACCTCAACTCTACACAAAGCTAATCTTGGATTAAAATTCTAACTGGCAGACGATGAAATGAATATGGAAATTCTTTAATACTTTTTGGCATACAATCTTATAAAATACCATATCATATACAACATGTTCTTCCAACTTAAGTTCCAACCTAGAAAATACTGCACTACAACATTAAAACCTATACAGAACACATATCCGATCGACGCTGTTCGTTCAGTCGAAACTGTAAAAACCTTCAGAGTTCTGCTTCACATGTTGTGAGCCCATTGCGCATATTATTTTTGTCTAATCACCCCCTTACACGTAACTATTGTGTAAATGATTAACGTACAGTGAATCGTGCATCATTTGGCACGCTCGTATTTATTTATGCCACCGGTTAGTGAGCAGTTTGACTCAATTTACTGCATAATCTGATTCACTAAGGATGATACATAGTGATGTATGGCTCTGCTTAAACAATTTTATGGGTATAAGTTGCTGCAATTTCAATTGTTAGCAAACAGGTGCGCGGTTTCGAAATGCGCTGAAAACTATGAACGGAGACACAAATTGCATAATAGAATAAACCGTTTTCATTCGCTTAATGTTTTTCATTAAACATGCCTTGATATATGAGAAGACGGGCTACCGGACTGCTAGTCCAAACCAAAGCCGCGACCTTGCAAGTCATTTAGTGCACCATTGCAACGCGCTGAGGCGACCGCTCATAATTGACGCAGTAAATAATCACATACGCATATAACAACTAATGTTGAGTGTTGAAACAAAAATACATGATGGTATTCTAACCACAGAATCGCATTAACAATTTGCTTAGCGTTACCCAACTAAATAACTCAATACGGTGTGACAACGTAGCATCGTTTGACAGCGCACTTGGGATTTCGGCTCGCTAGCTCTCATTTGCGATGTGAATTTACGAGGTAATGCCGTGGCAGGCGGGATAGAGTCGTCAGTCCCATGTAGTGCAACGCTAGGCAATAAATTAGCGCTCGGAGAGGTGTGTTCCCACGAACGCTAAACCGTATCAAGATGGTGGTGCGCGGAACAGCGCCGCTCCAAGCCCGCTCGAAATGGGGACACGGGCGAAATGCTTTATTTTCCTCGCGATTTATTTTCTCTATGTGACATTTTGTTACGTTTTGTTAGCTGTCACTCGCTCACACTTGCAGCGTACATTGTTTCAATTTATGTAACAGAGGTTTCTGTGTTGCGGATTATTGAGACATTTTGGTTATGCGCTGTTGTAATGTTAACTCATCAGTCTCATTTTGCATCTACTAGCTTATCTATTCAAAGCTTTTTCTTTAGTAAAACTATATCAAGGATCTAAAGTAACTTTACCAATAGCTTTAGCTGAAAAGCGTAAATTCGCTGTCAGGCGTTTGAATAAAATCCAAGCTAAAACAATTAAAGTGAACATTCCAGCCTCACACGAACACCATTCACCTTGAGCTCATTGAAATTAATTAATTGAATAAATATGATTAAGCACCACATCCGTAATTGTGATCGATCGTGTGTCCGCAGTCCTAACAATGGTATTCGTGGGTTTGACCGGATAGAAATTACACAGTCGCTATTAATATCCTTGGATCACGATATGAAAGTGGACGGTGATTTGACGAAATGACAAAGCTTTGAAGGGGCTGACACCGGTGGGCGTGTGATGTTGTATAATCGGGTGTTGAAAGATTCGGCTACCACTCTTTGGATTTAATAATGTCTTTGTTAATAATGTTCGAACGATTTTTATTGGACGGATTCAATTCGAAGACTGACTGCTTAAAGAGTTGGATTTGTATTCGAAAGTTTAACTCTCAGATTGACTTGATCAGAATTCATGCAATGCAAATTGTGAAACTACCCTCTTTTGGTGCTTTTTTAAGAGCTGCATTAAAGCGGTATAGTCAGACAAAATATAAGAAAACTGAAGAGATAAAAACTGTTAAAACACCAAATCTACACCAGCATATCCAAGAAGCTATAAAATAGTCAACAGTCGTAGAAAATGAGAACAGGATACGAATTTCCACATGGCTAATGGCTAATATTAGAACTATATCAGTATCGACTGTCTCATTGTTCTAGCCCAAGTTAAAGTGAAGCCACTTCTCAAAGGTAGCGGGTGACCCAAAACTGGCGGGACCGTCAGTTCGTGACCCGGCCTGACCCCGATCTAGTAACCGCTCCGTACCCATTGTCTCTTGGATTCGGGGATGGTGTAATTTATAAACTGTTTCTTTTAGATGGAGTTACAATTATGTATTAAAACAAAAGTATAAGGTCCTGAGACCCTGAGAGAATACTAGAAAATAGATAGATGAAGAAATACAGATGAAGCATAAAATGTTTTCGACACGGGTGTCGCTAACGCACGAAAATTCGCTCTTCCTCTTGATGATATTAGTGTAGTAAGTTATAACAGCCACACGAATCGATCCATCTGGTTAAGCTACGCTTGCCGAGGTTGATCCGTGGATGAGATCTTTACATATCGATACTCCTCCGTGCCTCGGAAAGCACGTTAAGTCGTTGGTCCCGGCTGTCATTCCTGGATCTTTGACAGTCGTTACGGGTAGTCAAAAGCCTGAAAGTCTGACAGGCAGTTTTACCAAGGGGTATCGTATTACCCAGTTGCTGACTGGGTTGTGGAGGTCAGATAGGCAATCGCTCCATGGTAAATACTGGTATTCAGCTGCATCCGGTTAGACTGGAAGGCGGCCCCAACATAGTTAGGAAAAGGCTAGACAGATTGAAAAAAAAATCCAATCACGGTAACTACAATCAAGTTGACAATCAAGGTTTTTTTTTAATTTCTTCATTAATATTATTCAGGATAACGGTTCTTCATTGTTTGCGTATACCAAAGTCTAAACCAAGATGGCGTCTTACCAAAATGGCTGGCGATTGCCCTATTTCGTGTCATTGAGTGGCCCTTAAAATTTTAATGACTTTATCTAAAACAGTTTATTGAAAATTTAAATAGCAATTAATAAACTATTACAAATCACGTGGGAGTATGGAATGTAGTAATTTTACAATAAAATAAAACTTTGAGATAATATTTTTACTACCACTCACTGAGAACCGTTTATGACAAATAAAGCTATTATTATTTGTAACTGTACTTTAAATGAGCTTTAAAATATTTATTTGTTTTGTAAATTGGTCAATTATATCACCTACTTTCCAATTGGGTAGGTTTCTTTTGTTAGATTCTTCACCAGCTCCATTTTGAAGAACTTGAAACAGTATTTTTTTTAACTTAATTATCTCAACTCTTAACATTATTATTAGATAAGATAAGATAAGTCTTTATTTGCTTTAAACATGGTATAATGGTGTTACAGTTTTAAACAATGTCCACATGTTTAGCTATACAGAATATCAATTACATGCAAAATAATAATCATGTCAAAACAACAGTAAATATCAATTAAATCATTCAAATCTTTAGATGGATATAATGTTATAAAATGTCAAAGAAATCTTTAATGTCAAAAAAAATTACCCTTTAGATTTACAAGCTGCTAGATGAGGGTGGAGGGTTCTTTCAAACTCTTACTAAACAAAAACCACCCCGGTGTTCCATCCTTTCGCAACCCTTGCTGAGTCTAGCCTAATTGAATCACAGTGGTAAGAATAGAATCCTGTAGAAATGCTCTTATTTTTTTTTTATTTATTATTATGACATAAAACGGCCAAGAACAATTACATTAGTTAACACGTTATACACCAACAGATTTTCCATTGTGTCTGCTGCGTGGCAGTCAATAATTTTAAACACATTACATACGTGTAATAACTATGTATACAGTACTCCAAGCATACTGACAAGATCTTCTTCCATTCATCCGCGAACAAATCGCAGTCAGGCTTAGCGTCCAAGAGAGTGTTGAGCGCAGAAAGTGTGCAAGGGTCAGGCTATGCCTGAATTCCCGCGAAAGTTGTTATAGTCATTTTGTCTCTAGTCGAGCTTTTATGTTTGTGCTCGAGCTTGAGATTTGTATTGATAAGTCGAATCAGCCAAAATAATCCAGAACAATAAGTGTTACTTCTTTCTCTCTCTCTTCTCCACTGAGTTTACTGTATCCTAATAATATTATAAATGTTAAACTAAGTTTGTTAGTTACCTTTTCACGCCTAAACCACTCAACCGATCATCCTCAAATTTTGCATATACGTTGGCAGATGTATAGAAACGGACATAGGGTACCTTTCATCCCGAAAAAAAGTACTGGTCCCGAGGAAAACAACAATAACGTACTTATGGTACTAGATGGCGCCACGTGTCTTTGGAATCGTGATTGAATTATATTATTACAAACAGAGAATTGATTGTTACATTCTAAACTAATGCGAGCGAAGCCGCAGGCTAAAGCTACTCTCTTATAACTTGCAGTACAAGAGTCCCGATGGCACCAGCATTCAGATAAAGCTCTTATCAGTAATTGAAATGAGTCGCTCTGTCAGTTTAGTCATGCATAAGAACATTGCACAAGTATAAAAATGACGTAACTTTCCTATGCTTTTACTTGTGCAAGTCCAGAGCTAATCTGTTAAGAGTGTTAACTATAATTAACCATATAACCTGACGGTCACACCTGAAGATTTTTGTAAAATAATTTAGCAATGTATTGTGATTTTACAAGTATTAATGTGTAATATTTCAATTTCTCGAAGATAATGCGAATATACGGTTTGTTTCGTGCGGTTAATCAATTTAAGCTTAAGTATTTTAGTAATACGTTTCTTATGGTGGATAAAATTTCACCGCCTTTAACATTAAAAAATTGCACGCTATTTGACATGGCTTGCATTCTGACATCTAGGTATTGACACATTTTTAGTTTCCAAGTAATGCACAACTCCCCTATTTCTGGCTGACCTATTTTTAGCTCAAAAAATCAGCATGGCTGCATTTTGGGCACATTCCCCACCGACAGCGATGAGGACGAATTTTTTGACCCCCAATGACCTCTTGCTTTATTTTAATATAGTCCGTCTAAACACTCGGAGGAGCTCGTGGCTAAGTAATAACAGCCGGATTTTCACATATAATTTTATAATTCATGTATACAAAACATTTTAAAAGAGTAACGGTGGCGTTTCTTGCCCATTCTTCTCCATACGAAACTTTTTGGACCGGGCGACTAGAATCAATTCTATTACTTGTTCATTTTGACGTTCAAAAGTGCCTTTCTTGTGCCTATTTGAAATAAATGATTTGACTTTGACTTGCCTTTGACTATCCATCAGGTTAAGCTACGCTTGCCGAGGTTGGTCCGTGGATGGGTGACCATCTTTACATACTGAGTCTCCTCCGTGCCTCGGAAAGCACGTTAAGGCGTCGGTCCCGGCTGTCATTACCAGTCTTACCATGGTGTATCATATTACCCGGTTACAGACTGAGTTGTGGAGGTCAGATAGGCAGTCGCTCCATGTAAAATACTGGAATTAAGTTGCATCCGGTTAGACTGGAAGCCGACCCCAGCATAGTTGGAAAAAGGCTAGGCAGATTGCATTTGCGTCTCAACACCCTTTAAATGGAAAAATAGATCAACAGCATCAGCACACACTGTACCAACTAGATTTGATCTTTCACCACAAATCAATTAAACATTTATTACAAATTGCAACAAATCAGCACCATTGTTTCGAATCATTGACATTACATGACTTCAATCACAATCATATAAAACAAAAGATGGTTGCTCAAGCAGTAAATGATCTCATTTAGAACCATTGTCTTGACCTGTAGTGGTCCAGATTAATGATTGGTGACCGATTCTGTTGAAGGATGAAGATTGGAATCTGTAGTGATGTTAAGATTACAATGGTATTTGGCTATGTTGAGATTTGTTACGAATTGTAGTGCTCTGTGTTGGGTGTATTTGTTTTTTCTTGTAGACTTTTCTCTTTTTTTTTAAGGAATTGATTGAATGATTAATGAAGGTTTTAGAAGAAATAAAAATCATTTACCATCATCATTTATTAATATTTTGAATATATGTTTGAAGACTACTTATTCCGTATTATACTTATTGCGTCTTGTCCGGGTAGGAAGCCTAGATACCTATACTTAACACAGGTATTCCTGGTATTCAGCGGGATTGTCCGCAAGGGTTACAGCTACCCCGGAACATAAAGAGCTAAGGAAGGAACATGGATGAGTTTTATTCTGTAAAAGTCTGACACTCCCTTCCGCTCCACCCAGAGCGGGTTCAGTTGATGATTTTCCAAATCGTTACATTATATATTTCTCTTTATCCGTAAGTAATGATCTTAAGATTATTTACCACTGAAAGAATTACCAAAATGTGTATAGCTTTCAATCGAACAGAGGAATCAGGCTGGTTCATTTTGAGATAAAAAAAAATCTGCTTGCCAACCAACGTAGCAACGCTGCCAGCCTTTCGAAGTATTTCCCACTGACAGCAATGAGGACGTTTTTTTGATGCCCAGTAAGCTTTTTCGTTTTCGTTCTTTATACAACTTGTAATTAAACGCCGATTTTTTCTCTAAAATTACAAACTAGATTGTTAACAAAATCATTTTTGAAGGTAACCGTTCTCAAACTGCAATAAACGTTTCAGTATTAACCACAATCGTTTTAGGAAGTCAATTGACTTACCAGAATTAACTTTCCAAAGAGACACAATTGCTGGCTGTTTCGCACAAAAATAACAAACAATAGACGATCAATAATACCTACTTACAAAAAAGTTCTTAAAATAAAATAGAGAAATGAATTTCGTGATTGCACGGTTATCAAAACAAAAGGATTGGTTCACTTCAAAGTGTCATGGTGTTCAGGGGAATCTTATGGCTTTTTGTGGGGATTCTATGAAAGAGGGAGGTAACGGTTGAGGTTCATTGAAGAAATTGAGGGGTGGGGAGGGGACGTGTCCGCTGGACCGCGTCAGGTCACGCCGCTTCTGACAACCGCCGACCTGGCTGTTTCCATTGTATATACGTATCGTCAAGATACAATAAATTCCCGTGATACGTTGATAAAATATGATGATAATTAATCTTGTAAAATACATACGTCATAAAACACGATATCAAATGTACTACTTCTTCTTTTCGTGTGGTTAGTAACTAACCTGCTGTCAGAGTTTTATGATGCCCATGGGCATCTGACTTAACTTCACAACTGTTGAGAAATTCTCTCAGAAATGCTGGATTCTTCACTATGTACTGAAAATAAACAGAGACCCAAAAACTACAAAAAAAATCTCATCACAAAAGCGCCACCTGGTGGAATTTATTGGAACTATATTTCAATACCCGAAAAACTCATAATTCATTGTAATAAAAAAACAGCAGTTAATTAATTACAAAAAATTGTGTGGTGCACCTTCCCAAGCGTCTACAACGGTAAAATAGACGACAACATACAAAAATCGGCCTGACAGCCGAGTTCCCTTGTGACGGACACCAATGGACAACAGCCGTCCATCCGACCTCCGACACGGAAGGTAAAGCGTCACGACCCGACAAAAAATCATCACAATTCAAATCGTGACCAACACTGTCCCATTCACAACAATGTCTGAGAAAAGCCTACGTGCAACTATTTTCGCAGCCGAAATGCATTCGATGCGCCTCGGAATAGGCCTTTGGCCACTACCCACAATTAAAAAAAGTAAAATCACTCTTTCATATTAATTTAGTTCAATTATTTTTTGTGGTTCTATATTATTATTTTTTCTCAGCAATTCCACTTAGTTATATCATCACCAAACATCTCCCTCTCGCGCGACCCTTTAATCTTTGTTCGTTAAAAACTTACGTTAAATGACGTATTTTAAAAAATATTTTATACTACAGAAAAATATTATGCACCAAATACTACTATATAAAAATATTTTTAATAACTAAATCCAAAAAAAAAATTATCGTCAACGCAAAAGTTTACACCTCACTTCGATAGATGGCGTTGGGATCGAGTTAGATCTCGCTATGGTTTCGTTACCGCGATTTAGTTGGGGTCGAGCCGAGAAATTTGTAAATTTAACTTTGCGCAGAGGCAATATCGTAACCGATGAGGTTAATCCGAGGTGCGATTATTGCTAGTTGAAAACTTTACCAATACCCCGCCGTGTGGACGTGAAATACCGTCCGCGATGGCAATTTTTGAATGGCCGTAATTGGCCTAAGAATTCACTTGAACATGCCCGTTGTACCAAACAAACAGACTAAAATTGGTTAGTTCTCTCGGCTTGCTTCGTAGAGCGAAACAAAAGGTACTATATTTAGTACCAGCCACACGCAAATTACATCTAAGTTTCATTATTCTATTATATTTCTATGTAATGAAACAATTGAATGTGTGATCTTGTTTATTTAAGTAAAATTAATAATAATGAAATTCTGTTCATTGTCATTTTTTTGTTTTAAAATGTTTGTAATAGCCCTAAATGTTCGTAGATTTGGCTTTTTATGAAAACAATTTGAAAATAGAAGAATGAGAATTTTTCTTAAAGATAATTATAAGTTATCGTAGCCGTTTTTCTGTAGCTATATTCAGAACGGTTGAGGCTAATAATTCTAACTTATATTATAAATGCAAAAGCGACCATATTTGTTTGTAAAAAGGCCTAAACGGATTTGAATGAAATTTTGCACATGGCTGGACTATATTAGCAGAAGGAAATAGGCTAGTTTCCATCCAGTAGGCAACAGTTAATAAAATTATTAATGAAAACTGCAAGATTGGTATATTGTTTTAACCCCTCAAATGTCATATGAACCCCATAGGTTCATAAGAAAAATTCTCTCTGAACGACAAGTATGAGTATATAAACCGTTGAGCTTTTTATAAGCAAACGGCTTCTAATAAGCGAACATCTAATGGCTTAAACTTGAAAATTGCTAGCTGAAATGCGTTTGATTAATATTTAATAATTTTACTCATCACCATGAGCAAAATTATATTAATATAAACAAGAAATAAATCTAAATATGGTATTACGGTTTTTTCATACGAGGAGCACGTAGCTAAGTACTAATAGCCGCTCAGGTCGCTCCATCAGCTTAAGCCACGCTTACCGGGGTTGGCCGTGGATGGGTGACCATCTTTACATACCGAGACTCCTCCGTGCCTCGGAAAGCACGTTAAACCGTTGGTCCCGGCTGTCATTTGTGCATCTTTGACAGTCGTTACGGGTCGTCAGAAGCCCGAAAATCTCACAGCCAGTCTTACCACGGGGTATCGTATTGCCCAGTTACTGGGTTGCGGAGGTCAGATAGGCAGTCGCTCCATGTAAATTATTGGTATTCAGCTGCATCCGGTTAGACTGGAAGCCGACCCCAACATAGTTGGGAAAACGCTAGGCAGATTGATTGCTGCTCCTCCTCCGACTTACCGATTATTATAAAACTTCCATAAATATAATTTTCGTACGTAATCATTAACCTGTACTTTTGACACATGAATGACTTATTAATCAAGTTGGTTGCTTGTAATATTGCGTACTGGGTCCTGTATTAGACATCATTTATCTGCCTGTCTGCGTAAACTGCATACGGTTCTCCTAACATGTTGAAATTGTATCCATTATAATAATTGTTGTTCACGTCTTAGTAATGATTGTTCGGGTTCTAGCGGTAAAGCAAAGAATAGGACATTTCATATATAGAATATTTTTCAAGGTCTGATTTTAAGGTGGGTATACCTACTCGACACCTATACCCCCACCTTTCGGAGAATACTAGCGTTATGTTATGTTTGTTTTTGTGAACTCAGCCGATTATGATTTAAGCGGGATTGTCCGAAATGGTTACTATACCCCGGAACATAAAGGGCTAAGGAAGGAACATGGATGGGTTTTAGTCAGTAAGAGTCTGACAATCCCTTCAGCTCCACCCAGAGCGGGAGAAGTCATTGGATGATTTCCCACCCTCAAAATAAAAAGCAGATAATGGTTGGACTTGAAGCTGACACCAAGACTTTGGGCAAATGTGTTTGAACTTCCAATAAGAATAGACTTTATCTTAATGACTCTTGATTTAAGATTATTGGGAAAATGGGTTGGTTTTTCAAAAGTTTTGAAAACATAAACTTTTGAGTTGTTATTTCCAAAATTACTCATTAAAACACTAGCAATGAAAGTATAATAAAAATATATCATAATCATTTAAAATTGCCTAAGATTGCCATTGCTCCGCGAGTTAGCTTCCAAAGGTCCGGGACCCCAGGATCCCGAAATATGTCATCGATATTTTTAAAATTAAAAAAATAAATTCATTTATCAATACATTTATTTCAAGTAAATAACACCCATAAACAATCTACCATTAGTATTAGCCAGACAATGGGAAACCGCCAATGACTTCAACTTTTAAATACAAATGAATCACAAAGAAAAGGGCGTCTTATAATATTCATAACCTTTAATCATACTTGTAACATAATCTGGGCTTTTAAAACAAATGACCGTCACTAAAAGGATTTAAAATCGATACAAACATTCGGCCGGATTACGTTTCGATCCAGATTTTATACTCATGATATGACATTCATACTCGGTGAAAGCACTCGCTTATTACCACTCGATTCAACCGATAATCGATCGCTCGGTTCGCATAATCGCATTAGCATCACGGGGGGTCCAACCGAACGCGTGCCATTGGACTTCGTTTAGTGTTAAAATTACAACCATATGTACGAAACTTGCCAAGTCGAACGTTTATTTGGCAATAGATTACTTATCTGCCACGTTCAGATTTTCAGATCAAGGTTCAGTTTACCCTACATTATACTAATTAACTTTCAAGTTCTCATGTACAAAGTGACAGCGTATTTGTTATCCGAGCGGAAATATTGGCCAATGTTTTGTCTGCTCACTGCGTTACGAAACATGGAATCAATCAAAGCTGTACTTATCGAAATTAAAGGACGTTGCAGCCACGATCTCTCTGAGACGGATCGCTGAGCGTTTAAAATCAAAGTATAATATTAATTGCGTATCCTTGCGTGTGCCGGGCGCCCATTCCGTCATTTAAGATTCAAAATTGACCGAGATGTCGTTTTGTTCGTGATTATTAATGTTGGTATTAAAATGTCGCGTAATTTTAACATTATTGTGAGTCATTATGGGCAAATGAGTGATTTAGGTGGCTGAGTGGTGGCCGATAAAATATGTGGCGGCGTCGAGCCGGCCGGTCGGTGGCGTGCGAGGAATGTCAGTCATCGGCTCCTGCCGATGTCGTATGGACACGGTGACGATAATCAGATGCAATGGAAGCGTGAAATTTCTGTAGACGGACCGCAGGATTATTTTGGATATCGTTTTTAAGATATTTGCGAAGGAAATCGACACAGTAGCAGGTAGCGCGTTCAATACTCCACACGCTGGAGAATCATTAAAATATTTTATTTATTAACACTTTCGTATGGCTCCTACGCAATTTGAGGCCTTGAGAGTAGTGATAAGTAATGTCAGTCCTGGTAATCCTTAGCATCAGGTGGAATGACAGCTCCATCCGGCTGATCTTGACGATGAAGATATAATACCAACAAAACACTAAACAAACGAATACAGTATTAGAACTAAACAGAATCTTTAATAGGGATTTTGAATAGAGGCCAGCAAATCAAGCTATCCCGACTGTCGAATATTCTCATTTGACCATGCACCTTATTCTTTTAAAATAAAGTTGAAAATCTATCAAAGAAATTTGATAGTTTGGGGTAGCTTGATAAGCTGGCGTCTGTACAATGCCCGATGGCAAAAAGCAATTTAGAAAAGGCTATTTTCCTTTACCTATCTGTAGTTTCCTAAGTCGAGACGGATCCTGGATTGGCAGTCCTAAAGACAGCACATAATTAAATCTTGACCATGAACTATATCATTAGCTCATGCATATTTAAGATCCTACAAAACCCATACAAATATAAATCTTAGCGTATGATAGCGCGGGCGGTATCAGGCGTGATTCATACGCTCTCATTACTGACAGATGGCAGCGTAATAGCTCGATTGATTTACGATACGGCTCGGTTTAATCGTTGCGTAATCGAGTATCGAATATATCGATACTCTTGACGTGCCGATTGTATCGTCCCTTTATCGAATAAAACACGCGTCTCGCTGTGGGAATATTGAGTGATGATGCTTTTGAGTTGCGGTTTCTAGGATTTTCGCGGAAAGATTTGAATATGTAATGTCCTGATGAATGTATTTTGTCAATCTTTTTTTTAATCTACTAAGCACATATACCCAAGATGTTTTCTGAACACAAGCTTTGTTTAATCTCGCTGTAATACCTTTCGAAAAGTTCTTAATCTGAACACAAGTTACGCCTTTTTTTTTGAGGGTGGTATAGTATCAAAATGAGGCGTCCCGCTCTGGGTTGAGCAGTAGGGAGTGTCAGACTTTACTGACTAAAATCCATCCATTTTCCTTCCATCCAGGTCCTGTCTTTAGCCCTTTGTGTTGTGGGACAGCGGTAACCCTTTTGAACAATCCCGCTGTCCACAAGTTTCACCTAAGCCGCACGGCTATCTTCTTTCGTGTGATTAGTCACTAACCTAGTGTCAGAGTTTTTATGCTGCCCATGGGCCTCTGACTTAGCTTCTCTGAATATCTCGCGGACATGCTGGTTTCCTCACGATGTTTTCCTTCACCAATTTTTAAGCAAGTGATAATAATGCCGTGCTATGTCACTCTGCTTCGCCTGCCGTGTTTTTTTTTATCCACCAACTAACCCAGCTGGATTAGTTCAGCTGTTAAGTCCCAATTTGCATGACCACGGTCTACCTTTGAGGACACATGTCAAATGTCACCATTCCTGTGACAGTCTCCTAAAGATACATATTAAATAAAACTGCAGCTGCTTTACGAAATGTCACCAAAAAAACCGACATTACTACATCTCCTGGTTAAGTCGTATACTAATTGTAACAAAGTGTGAGGACAAATGCTCGATGCTGAACGTGTCAGTGCGCAGGTGGCGGTCGCGTGTGTGCTATCGCCAGGCTACCGACGCTTTTTACCATATCTAAGACATGAGACAAGCCGTATTTGTAACTTGAAAATCAAATTCCACACGCACTACATAATATTAAAGTTAATTTATAAGATCTTTTTATTTTTAATGTGTTGCACGTTATTTATTGAATTATGTGCTATTTATAAGTGTTATTTTCAACCGTTAACTTTAATACTCAATTCTTTATTGCATTCCATTGGTATAACAAAGTAAAAGATCAATATGGACCCTGTCAGGCACAGCAAAATTAGGAGAAAGGAACAGGGCTAAGCAGAAATTGCGAAAAAAAAATCAGCTGTTCCCTACATTTTGACGAGCTATGCGAGCTTTTCTTTTCGCAATTTCAGATTTGTTCCTATAGTAGAAGTTGTTCATATTTATGAGTACTGACCCCTTAAAATATTGCCCATGAGTTAACCTTATTATTAGCCCCTTAAAATTTCACCCCGAATATTTGCATATGGTAACGCTAGAAGTGGAACAACTATAAGTTGTTGCCAAGATAGATCAGCGGTCTGGATGTATGCTGATGACCCCTTCGTTGCTAGTAAATCATCGTTTCAATGATTAGTCGACTGTTTAATTTATTATTTGGCTTATTACATCTCAGTTCTTGCAACAGCTCTACCTTTGTCTTTCAACCTGAAACTCAAAGCATTTATCTATCTATACTAATATTAAAGAGAAAAGATTTTATTATTTATTTGTTTGCATTGAATAGGGTCCAAAACTACTGAACTGATTTGAAAAATTCTTTCACTGTTGGGAAGCTACACTATGTCCGGGTGACATATCTTTACTAAAACTCTAATAATGTAACAATTTTCGACATCCATCCGGGCGAAGCCGCGGTCAGAAACTGTTTTCAAATAAACTAATTAAGTCATTGACTGCCACGCAGCAGACACAATAGAAAAACTATTGTTTGTCGGACACACGGTGACCGCGTTGGCGTTCAACGTGTTAAAAAGCACATTTGCATTGTCAAGGGGTCGGTCAGTCAGAAAATTCATGATTTTATTAAACACGTGCGAAAAGGTCACTATCTGATGGTAGCAGCGTATCCCGTCTACCTTGTGGTGATTATATAATTTACAAAAACATCTATATCTTTTTTTTTAAGGCCTTGAAATCATCCAATGACTCCTCCCGCTCTGAGTGGAGCGGAAGGAAGTGGCAGACTCTTACTGACTAAATCCCATCCATGTTCCTTCCTTAGCCCTTTATGTTCCGGGGCAGCGGTATAACCCTTTCGGACAATCCCGCTTACCTTCTATATCTTTTCTATGATTCCTTCTCATCAACCTACAGATTACCTCACACTATCCATATTATCCTCTTCAAAAACATGGCAACCTCTTCTGTCCCCGCTTATCGTGCCAATAAGCCTTAGGGTTCCTGCACACGATGCCGTTGCCGAGCCGACGCCGCACAATTACACTGTAGATACGAGTCACGCAAAGCCCGCCACCGCGCCGCCGCCGCGCCGCCACCGCGCGATTTCCCCTCCCTGTCTGTTTGATTCATTCCATTACGTGTGCACGTTCGTACGCGGCCCGTAATGGAATGAATCAAACAGACAGAGAGGGGCACAACACGCGCGGTGGCGGTGCGGCGGCGCGGCGGCGGCGGCGCGGTGGCGAGCTTTGCGCGACTCGTATCTACAGTGTAATTGTGCGGCGTCGGCGCGGCGACGGCGCGGTGACGGCATCGTGTGCAGGAACGCTTAAGCGTTTTATTTCTCTTTCCTCCGACCAGGATGAACGTCTAAATCCATGGCCCGTCCGTTTGTCACTGCGGCGACAGGTAACATGCACTGCCGATAACATTTCTTGTATATTGTAACCGTTTTGGCAGCTCGGTGACGTTTGATCAATGTTTCTTTTACGGCTGGCTTTATTTGCATATCGTATTTCTGGGTATTTTGTTGTTGTTCATTTGTTTTTAGTTTTGTGTGTAACGTTTGTAGTAAAGAGCGTCAGGAGGAAAGGGAAGACTGCTACGTTAATATACTTAACTAGCTGACCCGACAGACTTTGTCCTGTCTTAACTATGATACCTACGATACCTACCCTAGCTACCCTACCTACCCTACCTACCCTAGCTACCCTACCTACCCTACCTACCCTTCCTACCCCACCTACCTACCTACCAACCTCTCCTACCCCACCTACCTACCTACCAACCTCTCCTACCTACTCTACCTACCCTACCTACCCACTTTTTTTAATGTAAGAACCTTCTCCTGACAATAACAAACACAACAAAAAAAGAATTAGAGAAATCGGTTCAGCTGCTCTCGAGATTTGCGCTTACCAACACATTTTGCGATTCATTTTTATATTATAGACTAGTAAAAAGGATGCCTCAGTAAAAACTTAAATATTATGGAAGTTGTAAAGGAAGAAAGAAAATACGTGTATTTGAGGCAAACATGACGCAGTAAAAACAAGCAATAAAATACAAATTGTAGGGAAATATGCGTCACATCCGCGCAAAACGGCCATCGCTCAGCATAATGCTTTGACCCCATGTGAGACGGAGCCACAGCGCTGATTTTCAGCGACAGCTGGAACAGTTGTCACTAAAGATGACTTCTAGTTGGATACATCGATCTAGAAAGTTAAGTTTCTGTGATGTCTATGGTTGTTATGTATAAAATTCGTTTTCTTGAGATTTATTGAAAGTGCTGCGATGGAGGTTTAATTCCTATGGTAATGATGTCAGATGGCGGTGTATAGTCGGTCTGTAGTTCTGACACTCGATTTCTCTGCTAAAATTTTAGACCGACGATAGATAAGGTTTCTTTTGGCCGCCTGAAATGGACAGATACTACTAATAGTCCTTAATTCTATTTAGAATAAAATATGTATAATAAAATAATACTCAAGTTTGTATAGGTATCTAGGGTAAAATATTACGATAATTAAAATATTTAATTTGATATCCGTCTAGTTCATTCTTTTTCTTTAATTAAAGTTCACTGTTTATTTGACGTGAGTAAATGACATTCAGCCAAACACTAATCGTAATTTAATCTGTAACGAAATTTTAATAGAATTAATTCACAGTTATCATAAATTTTACACAATTTGACCTTTGTGTACCGTAATTCCAATGAAAATAATATATGCATGTCAAAATTGATTAAAAACAAATTAATTTCAAAATAGAAGACGTAAAGTAGGCTGTATGAATCATGTCTTTTGCCTTACTTATAGTTTGACAGTGCTACATTTTATTTTTTCTATTGTTTATGGCTGCTCGAGTCATTATTTAGTTCGAACGTCGACTGTGGCCATTTTTTAAAGATTTTGATTTTACTTCTGCACACGTTCATCCATTTTTAAACCCGGACTTCGATTAGACCCGCCTAAACGACTACCCGGCTGTCTGATGACGGACCCTGAACCTGCTTTGGAAACGACGCTGCTATTGTTTTAGACTTGTGACCCGTGTGCATTTCAAAATGGATAGAAACCTACAGTGTATTAATTGCTATCTTGATGTTGCAAGGATGAGACATACCCTCATGGCAGTGCAAAATGATGAAGTACATTGTTTTTAATACAGGCATGGATAACATCACAAGCTGTAAGTTTTGAGATTTCCTACTTTTCTTGCCTAATAATTTTAATTGTGTCTAAAATTACGGCACACGAACTTCGATCAATTTATTGATCGAAGCATACGAAAGGTTAATCCTTATCCATGACTTAACGAAGTTAGAAGAAATGTTGGAAACTGGCTTCTACCTAGTTTTTGGATAAATATTGAAACTACGATTTGTAGTACATGTTTTTCAGTTAGGCATATATTTTATTGTTGTCCAAGCTGTAACGCACTATTTTCTTAAATGACTAGGTTTGAAGCAAATACCAAATATGGCTGACTGCACAATTAAGTGACAGCCAAAATAGCGCGTGATTACAAATTCAAAATTTCAAATTCTTGCTGAGAGTAGAGAGTTCTACGATCTTGTTACTGTTTAGTATTTCCGTAATACCCTAGCAAACTTTTCAGACCTGGTATTCCATTTTCTGAAAATAAGAATTGATATGGAAGAAACCATCTGGTTTGTAAGATTATGATAAAAAAATTGTGTCGCACACATGTCCTTTTTTTTCTAGTAATATCTACCTATATTAAGTCGTTTCAAGCTCTAATGTAAACATAAATATCTAAAGTGGAGCACTTATTTGGCTATACTTTTTTTTTCACATTTATCTTTGATAACTTCGCAAATAGTGTATCTATTATAGTTCAAACACATCGGTGTAAGGTCTTCGACACGAGAGCCACATTCGGCACGGGCCAACCGGCCAGTAATTATTTTAAGTGTCAATAAATAATAAAGTCAGCCGCGCGCCGTTGAGTGCCCGTCCATCTCTCTTATCTCAATTCTTAATGCGCCTCTTTGCTTGTTATTCTTTTTTCAAAACCTTTTTTATTTCCTTTTTCGTTTATGTCATCCAGTGGAGAGGTTAAATTCTGTGTTGACAGCATGAAGGTTTTACGTTTTAATCTGGGCTTTATGGGCGTTTAATCGCTTGTATTAGAAAGAGTACGTCGTCGTTTATTTCTTGTTATAAAAGCTTATCTATTTTATGTTCGCTGGTGGAGGTAAAACCGAATGTGTGTTATTGTATATTAATATATTCAAAGTAAAGCGTAACTGTTAGGTTAACTGTCGAGTAATAAAACGTAGGTAAGATACGGTTGACTAAAATTAACAATGCGATCTAAATAAAGTTGATATAATAAATCAAAATGTAACAAGTGGACATGGTTTTGTTGTGTTTGGGAACACAGCGGTCCATCGATCACGGCGCGTTCGACTCTGGATTTATGTTACGTAATTGCGGTGCGTGCGCGCAGCTTATGCGCACAACGAGAGATGCCTTCGACATTATGTTGTTTTTCAACCGTTAATGTCTTGATATCTTTGTTAATGTGGCAGCGAAGTGCAAGTTTATTATTATTTGCATTGAGTAATTCCTTAACACTTTCAGTAAGTTTAATGCAAATGTCTCCATGTGTAAACACAGAATCAAATGAAGTATCGTAACATTTATTACCGATCATTCAAACAGCTTCATAGTTTATCTATTTATTCGGGCATTTCTGATGTTAACCTTTTGAACGCCATTGTCACATATACGTGACACGCAAGCGCATGTCCTGTACGCCACCGACACAAATTATGTGACAATGGCAACAACACTATAACATGAAATAAACAATTAAATCATTACTTTTGTGAGTGTTTATATATACGTAGATATCTTAAAATTGAAGCTCTCGTACGTATTTCATGACATGAAACAAATTAAAAGACACTATGGATATTGGGAAATTCATGATAACAAGAAGAAATAAATTTGTTGCTTGGCGTGGATGGCACGCGCGTGCATTTATGCTGTGGCGTTCATTAAAAGGTTACATTTTGAAGTAAAAACGCATAAGTTTTGTGAAGAGGTCAAGGTCAGGAGACGAAGTTCAGTTGCGGTTAGAGACGTTGCTCGGCCGGGGTTAAATTAGTGTAATCTTCGCCACAACTCTGTCAAGGTTTCCAATTATGAGTTTATACACTTACGTGGTCATTATTACGTGGTTATATATAATTGAGTCCTAGAGTTTTAGCAAAGGGTTGTTGTACATTCGTCACAAAGTAAATTCGTCACAAAAAAAATGTGTAAAATCGTCACAATTCCCAATATATTAATTTTGTTTATTGTAAATTCGTCACATCGTTATTATCCGTACCGATAGCAAAAAATAAATAAACAAGAAGTAGAATGAAAATGTTGTATATTTTTCATAATCACAACACGTTTACTAATTTGCCTTAATTGTTGGTTGCAATCGCTACTTTAAGAAAATAAATTTTGAAAAGAGGGTTTGTGACGAATTTACACATATTTTTAATACGTGTGACGAATTCACTTTCAATGTATGGATTTTTCAAAATATGGCGAATTTACTTAGTGACGAATGTACAACAACCCTTAGCAAATACATATATTTTGATAAAATATATTATTTTAGGCTTCTGAACAATAAATTGTCTTTTTGTAGCCTCTTTATTGTTTTGTCAGTCATCTGCCTCTGATAAGAATTGATAAGGGTTGTGCAGAGCTGTACACCCAATTTCGAACCCGTCCTGGGTTCGATTTACATGCTTTAAGCGGGATTGTCCGAAAGGGTTGCCGCTACCCCGAAACATAAAGGGCTAAGGAAGGAACATGCATGGGTTTCAGTCATTAATAGTCTGACACTCCCTTCCGCTCCACCCAGAGCGGCAGAAGTCATTGGATGATTTCACACCCTCAAAAAAAAAGGACCTCATGCTCAACAGTAGCGCTTGCGCCCACTAGTACAACGAGGCAGTTTATTGAATTTATTTAATTATCAAAACATAGCCTTTTTATGAGAAATTGAATGGGTTATTCCAGTTCTTTAACCAAAGACTGTATGTTTCCCGTACGATCTCTAATTCAACTTTTACTTTTAAGCTTCTGTAACGCTCTGATCCAACTGTACCTACCTTCCTTCCTTACCTTTGGAATTAACCCTAATTTTGAAGGAACGGACAATGCTTAGGTTGAAGAACTTCTAACAGACTTGTCAGAATCATTCGACATATTATTAGCACTCCAATTTCCGTTTCTTCCAAGTTATATCAGTGGAAGCCTCCACTTGGACTACTTTCACTCATTGGCCTTTAAAGTTAGCTAGTGGATTGGATTTTTTTTTTTTAAGGCTGGGAAATCATCAAATGACTTCTCTCGCTCTGGGTGGAGCGGAAGGGAGTGTCAGACTCTTACTGACTAAAACCCATCCATGTTCCTTCCTTAGCCCTTCATGTTCCGGGGTAGCGGTAACCATTTCGGACAATCCCGCGTATAGCGGATTGGATAAGCTTTTATGTATCTTCCGCATTTTGTCGTGTTTAATCTGCCATTGTTCCCTTCCATAGACAACAAACTATCGCACTTCTAAATACAAACTTTATGAAATAGTGACGTCACATGCATTCAGCGGTTCTCAACAAAGCAAGGGTGTAGCCAGCCAGCAAGTTTAGTAATCTTCCTAATGAGAGGGGACATCTCTGGCGTTGCACCACTCTGTGATTAGCGAGCCGCGTGGCGCCACCGCAAGCGCCTTGTCATTTCACCGGTACCTGGGCTGGGCAGACGAGCGTTGGCGAAGAGTTTATATGTCATTTGTCGTGTTTTCGATTTTTGAGTCGGCATAAAAAAAAATCAGCTGTTCCCTACATTTCAACAGGCCAAGTGACCAAAAACTAAGAACGTCAAATAACTAAGAGTCGGGATTGAGAAGTTTGGCTTTTAAACATAGACTTGTACCCAGCCGTAAGTCATTTTTATCATTGGGCTAATTGATGAATATTGGTGATGAATGATCTTCATACTTTCTTCAACATCATTCAATAGCGTAGCGCCAGTTCTGGACCCTAGACGTACGCCTGCACACTCATAGGGCCTTTGTATACATGCGTTATATTTGTCGTGAAAAACTACGGTTTATTCGTCGTGTGTAAGCACGGCCGTCACTGTTGCAGGGATCAGTATGGAAGGTTGTTAACACACACGTTTTTTCTACGGCACGGTTTATATGCCGTACCGTAAACAAACCGTGCTTTATACAAAGGGCCTTACACTTTACTGAATTTACCTAATAGAAATCTCAAATTATGAAAAGGCACACACTTACTCTTAGTTTAAGAATACGTTGTTGATGGAAACATAGCTTGCGGGATGTGGATGTACAGACGCCAGCACATCATGCTTTCCCAAACTTTCAAATTATCCCAATTGAAAATGAAGCGAATACGCTTTTGTAATTAAGTTGAATAACTATCAAAGAAATGTGACAGATTGGGGTAACTTGATGTGCTGGCCTCTGTACAATAGATACACCTGTGCCTTACCCTAAAAATAGGTGTGATGTTATGTTACATCACGTTGCTTTTTTTGGCGAGTTTGAAGTCATCAAATGACTCCTACTCTGGTTGGAGCGGAAGGGAGTGTCAACGTCTTACTGACTAAAACCCATCCATGTTCCGTGGTAGCGGTAACCCTTACCCGGCAGCTTCGGCCCTAACGAGCCCCTTCCTTGATGCTGACATCTCTTGAGGCGCACGTGGAACACGTAAGCGTCGTCCGGCACGGGCCTGCTTCGGATCGGACAGTGAGCTATATCGCGTTGCTTGCTTGCGTTGTTGTTGTTGTAGTTATTTTAAATTTCTTGATCTTCAAAACATTCGTACTAAGTCTGCCGTGTGCCTAGTCCTGATTACGAAAGGCGTTTTTCGGTGAGTATTGTCGGTGTCGCTAAATTTAAACGCGACTGCATCTAAATCCGGCTCCCTATAATCCTTTTGTTTTGTATTTTCACTTGCTGTTAACGTAACATTTAGGTTAGTTCGGTTGCGATAGTCAATGTTTGTGCTGTTGGGTATTATTTTCTATTGGTACAATAGGTTGATATAGATACACACTTTCTTTCTTCGTGTGTTTAGTGACTAACCTGGTGCCAGAGTTTTTATGCTGCCCATAGGCCTCTGACTTAGCTTCACATGTTAAAAATATCTATCCGCTACTCCGGAACACAAAGGGCTAAGGAAGGAACATGGATGGGTTTTAGTCAGTAAGTCTTTTTTTTTTTTTTAAGGCTGGGAAATCATCCAATGACTGCTCCCGCTCTGGGTGGAGCGGAAGGGAGTGTCAGACTCTTACTGACTAAAACCCATCCATGTTCCTTCCGTAGCCTTTTATGTTCCGGGGTAGCGGTAACCCTTTCGGACAATCCCGCTTACCCGGCAGGCTTGGCCCTGAGGGGCCCCTTCATATGCTGACATCTCTTTGAGGCGCGCGTGGAACATATACGCGCCGTACGGCACGGGTCTGGTGTCAGTAAGTCTGACACTCCCTTCCGCTCCACCCAGAACGGGAGAAGTCATTGGCTGAGTTCCCAGCCAGAAAAAAAAGGCATGCTGGTTTCCTCACAATCCTTTGCCGTTTTTTAAGCAAATGATAATTATACATACGCACGAAACAGTTAGATCCGAATTTTACATCGAGGAAGAGAGCATCGACGTTAGATTTAAGCTTAGAATCTGCTCTTGTCCATACTTTTATCCTACTAATATTATAAACGTGAAAGTTTGTGAACATATTGTATGGATGTAAGGATGTTTGTTAATCACGCAAACACTTTTGACACAGAGATAGTTTATAACCTGGATTATCACAAAGGATACTTTGTATACCGTTAGTACGTTCCCGCGGGGTAGTTTCTGACATCCACTCACAGGAGGAGACATTTGATGATTTCCCAAGCTTAAAAAAAAAAAAAAAACATTTAGTTACCGTCTTTCTAAATCTAAAAACCATAAATCTCTTACAAACTCGGCGTTTGAATCCGTTTCATTACTTTAGCGTGACGAGAAAACAATAACTAAAGAATTCCACAAAAATATTCAAGTCTCAAAATAATGGATTCCAATTATTTATATAAAAATAATATCTTCATTGTATTTTGTTGTCTACGCCAATTTGTGGCCTGATTTGTAGTTGCACAATAAGTTTGTAATTTATATAATAATTCTTGCGAGTTTACGCTATTAGTATTAAATATAAATGTCTGTGAATCATACATATTTGCATGGATCAAGATTACTTGCCCTCATTATTTAGCTAATGACCCCCAATGAGGCTGCATGCAGACCTAGAATGACTATGTACAAAACTTCATATCTTTGTTTAGGAGGGATACAATCACTCATTTGAACCAGAAACATTTTTTTTTTGTGACGCTGGGAAATAATCAAATGTCTCCTCCCAATCTGGATGGAGCGGAAGGGAGTGTCAAACTCTTACTGACACTGAGAAAACCCATCCATGTTCTTTCCTTAGCACTTTATATGCCGGGATAGCGATAACCCTTTCGGACAATCCCGCTGACCCTCAGGTTTCGGCCCTGACGGGCCTCCCTAATGCTGACATCTCTTTGAGGCGGTTCTCTCAAATTTCTTTGATAGATTTCCAACTTTATAACAAAACGATAAGGTTCATGTACAATTGGGAATATTTGACAGTTTGGGATAGCTTGATTCGCCCTAGTATGCAAGTGTAATCGATTCTCGGAGTAAAATAAATACAGTCAGTTACTAGTGATAGCAATGTTTGAAGGACGAGATGCAACGAGCCCCGAGCCGTGTCATCGATAATTATACCCGCGCCCTGACCCCTTTGCGTACAGTTATGAACATAGGCTTTACGCTGTTTGAAATCAAAATATTTGCACTTATGGTTATGCCTGCCACGGAATTAGGGGTTCACAAAAATATTATTGATATATTTCGTCCATCGAGTTACCAGCTGTAAGGTAAAGGATCGCTATGCTAGCTATGAATAAGTTTCTATTAAAATACACCAAACAGTTTGATGTTCCGCCGTTTTAACTGAATGACTGTCTTCATGTCATTGGATTTTTTGCAGTTCGGATACTCACCGGTACCATTAGAATTAGAATTCACTCTTTTTTTTGAGGGGAAATCATCATATGACCTGGGCCCCGCTCTGGATGGAAAAGTGCGTCAGACTCTTTCCGACTCTATGAGTTATGTGCTTATTGAACTCAAATTATGTGTAAATTCTCAGCGGTATTGACCGAAAGGGTTACCGCTACCCCAGAACATAAAGGGCTAATGAAGAAACGTGTATGGTTTTTAGTCAGCTCCCTTCCGCTCCACCCAGAGCGAGAGGAATCATTTGATGAAAAAAATAAACAAGTTCGAACTAAAACCCATCCATGTTTCTATGACTATAAACCGCTAATGAGATGTGCGTAATGAACTGACTTATTTTTGTATTTATTAGGCAATTCGCGACTTTTTTGGTGATTCGGTTGTCCTCGGTGATTTCCTATTTTATTTCTCTAATTTGGCCATTTTTGTGCCTAGTGGCGGTTTTTATAGGCACTTAGATGTTAATGATGATTTTACTGCGCAACGATTTATCTCTTTATTAATGACTGGTGGCAGTGGCTTCGCCCGCGTGGATGACGGAAATTATCCCAAGGGGACGTACCACCTGGATAAATAGTATCCTACGTGTTAACACTTTCGCTGCCAAGCACCCGGCTCCCGGGTCGAACGATAATTCGTTCACATGCCCACAACCCGGCTCCCGGGTCCTACATATAAATAGTTATATGTGGCTTGTGGCCATGCCCAGCACCCGCCTACCGGGTGCAAATCGAAACGTGCTACTAGGGTTGCCAAAAATAAGCTAGGTGAGAATAGTATGTACTTTTGAGTAAGTCTTTCATCAATTACTTATTTACTTTAAATGTTGTACGATTTAATATTATGCTGACAAATCTCTAAGAAACATACTAAAGTGGATTTATTATTAATTGCCTTTTAAGGTATGTATACATAGGTACCTATACAAGCCTATGGCGCCACGCAATTTTAATGAGATTTCTTATTATTAGGTAACTATTTTTCTTTATCTGCGCGTGTTTTATTGAGGTAAAAACCGCCGCTGAAGGTTTAAAAAATGAAAACAAAGGGATCGGTTTGGTTTTATTGAGATTAGAAACAAAAGAAGGCAAATGTTAAAACTTTTCCTTATCTGTATGTGTTCGTTCTATTGAAGCAAAAACCCTCGTTAAAACATGAAAACAAAGGTATCGGTTCGGTTGTATTGAGCTCAAAAACAAAAGAAGGCAAATTTTTAATCTTTTCCTCATCTGCACGTGTTTTATTGAGGTAAAAACCGTCGCTGAAGGTTTAAAAAATGAAAACAAAGGTATCGGTTTGGTTTTATTGAGCTTTAAGGTTTTTAATCCCTTGCTGGCGATTTAGACGACAACTGTTTATACAACTTTAGCTACCTTACTTTAATTCACTTAGCTTAGATAATTCTGTTGTTATGCGTGTGAATCTGTGAGGCTGTATGAAGATTTGATATTTTGACATTTAAAAGTTTTTGACTAACAACAAGTTGAGATTGAGAAGGAGGAGCAAGAACATTAGTATGTACAATGTTTTTCGTTATTTTGTGGAGTGTTTTACATATAATTTCACAGAAAGTATTCTTTGTTCTGTATTGGTTACATCTCCGATAAACATTCTTGGATAAAAAGTGTGGTATCGTATTCAATAGGAAATACATTTCATAGGTTATCATGAAACTTAAAAAGAAAACCACTTAAAAAGAAAAACACTACAACTGCGGATTAGGCAAATCATGTAAGGTTCTCTTGGCGTAAGTGTTATGATTTTTAAATACCTAGAAAAACAAATAAAAATATAAAAAAGAACCGTGTAGTTTATTTCTTTCAATAAAAAATTAGACGTTCGAATACCCTAGTATCGCTGGCTGGTCGTGGGCGTGGCTTACTGAACTCGGATTCGGGTGCTGCGGCATAGTGGTACCGTTACGTAACCGTTGCGCCGAAGGACTCAACAGATGGGTTGTTATAGATATGCGAGACACATTTTATGGCATGCCAATTGTTATGCAATAAATGTACGTGGCAGTGAAAGTGTTAATCCAGGTCATAAACTACCTCTGTGCCAAGTTTCATTCAGATCCGTTCAGCCGTTTGAGCGTGAAGGACGGAAAAACATACAAACTCGCACACACTTACTCACAAAGTCTTGCCTTTCTAATATATTTCTATTTAACGCACTATATAATATATGCTGTTGGTGTACCTATTATAAATAAATAAATAATATTAGTGTGATTAAGACATCTCAAGCGAGCTTTTCTTTAATTACTATTATCATCGGCAGTTTCAGGGAGTTGTTAAATCTACTGAAGAACCCACATCGTGATGTCAGCTTCTGAAAATTATTCTTATTATTCCACAGAGCTCACCATCCCCTGTCGAAGAGAAACCAAGCAGTGAGACGAGCTACGTGGTAGGCACCTGGCCGCAGAGCACTCCCGGTCATACTGGCTACCTCACCGTCGCCACGCAGCCTCCATATGCACGCAGTAAGAATTTATTTTATTCTTAGCCAAGTGTCCCATGGCCATTCTCTTCAGCAAAAATTGAGATCTTCCATACAAATTTTATAGGTACCTGTTTAGGGGTTGATTTTTTTCAAATCCTTTCTTTATACTTCCTTCACTTTCGTTGTATATGGAACTACTCGGTTTAGGCCGTGCGAAAGTAACTTTGTTGAAACATAACATAAGCTGACGCTTATATGCCCGAAGGGTTAGGAGGTGTGCCTATAAAGGGTATAAAGTGAACTGTCAGAAGTGTCAGACCCTAAGCATTAGGTAGAACGACAGCTCACTTCACGCTCACGACACCTAAGTTCTCACGGTGAGATTTTAACAGAATCGACCGGCTGGGAATCGAATTCATGACCTTGTGCTCAGCTCAGCACAAGTGCTTGCGACCGCTCGACCAATGAGGCAGTTTGTTGAAACGGTGAAAAATAACAATAATGTCAACCTTTAACCTTCACATACGTGTTTATACATGTAGATATCTTAAAAATTTAAGCTCTAGTACGTATTTAATGACATGAAACAAATTAAAAGACGCCAAGGATATTGGGCAATTCAAAATAACAAGAAGAATAGTTATTTGTTATGCAAGGCTGCAAAGTTGATTTTTGGCGCGAGTATTTGTATTGAAACCTGAGCGTAACGAAGGTTTCAAAGGTACGAGACGCAGAAAAGCTTTGCTGCCGAGCGCAACACACAATTTTTTACCTCACTACAGCGAGGAAAATGCTAGGTGCAAGAAAATAGGTGTTATATGTTGAGTTTTATTTTGTTCCACAAATATTTGTCTCTTCTGTTACAGGTAAAGCAAAGAAAACAAAATTTGAAAACTATGAAGAAAAGAGTTCGTCAGAGAACGGAGAAATGGTTATTGATGAAAGTGTATGATGATTGTTAATTATTGACGTAATTGTTGTATTAAAATATTTGAAGAAACTTTTTCATACATCCTATTTACCGGGCTATCGTCCGGTTTCTAAAGAATACTTAAACGTTTTTTAAACTTGCAAAAGCTAACGATTCCATATAATTATCTATTTAAGAAGACATGTGACATCTACCAACCCGTACTGGGACCGCGTGGTGGATTATGGCCCACTCTCTCGAATTAGAAGCCTGTGTCCCAACAGTGAGAACGTTAAAGGCTGATTTTGTGTATATTTATCTATTTAATGTTGATGTTCAGGGTAGCCCGCGAAATTCAAATTTTCTTAAGTTCTTTGCAATTTGCAGGCCAGTGATAGGTTGTATGTTGATGAACATTTGATTCGCGGCTGTAAGACGTATGTAGTTACAGAATTATAATCATCAAAATCATGAATACAACCCTCCGAGCTCATAAAGGTGTAAAAATGACTTTTTACAAGGTCAAAGTCATTCCGGAACCTTTATACCAAAAAACTTAAGAAAATTTGAATTTCGCGGGCTGGTTGGAGGATTCACCTTAAGCGAATTCCTTAACCTTTTGTCCGCCATGTCAAAAATGAAAAAGCGTGCCCTCAGCGCCAAGCTCCGAATTCATCCTTTAATACCTACAAAATAGTAGTGAGGTCGAAATTATTATAATTATTATTTATTTACGTTTAAAATTCTGTCACCCAGTCGCGACCGTGGCGTGCTGGGCACATTTTGGTTTGTCGTCTATACACGACTGTGGCGGTCAAAAGGTTAATGATGCTCGGTTTTTAAGGTTTAACCTTCGTATAATAATTTACTCAACTTTTAAGCTAAATTCTTCCTTACTGACGTGTTCAGTAACACGATATCGAACCAAAACTCACTATAGAATGGATAAACTTCGCTTAAAAACTCCAGAAACAGGGCTAATATGTACTGACATATAAGCCCGGTATTTGTGGGTTCCTGAGACAAAGGTAACTGTACCTCCTACGGACCCTTCGAAATTTAAATCTCTCTGAAACAATTACTAATTACCGCGGCCCGCGACTTTGATGTGCTTGCGCATCATTGTGTAGTGTATGAAGGTAGTTCCAGTCGACGGTGTTGTACCAAGTAACCTAACACAGGCTTGGACGGAAATAGAAAAAAAACAACAGATTGTTACTATGTTAATATACTTTATTGAACCAAAAGCTTTAAAAATAGGTACAATGATTGGCAACTTAGAGCTAAATAAATATAATTTTCTTAAAATGAAATAGCTAAATATTGACTTGAAGACAAAACAACTTAAAATCTAAAATAATTCAGCGATATCATAAAATTAATATCAAAGCCAGAATTATTGTATTTCACTGTTTTTATTATAATACCATCTCATTTGATCTAGTATGTTGGAGCTACCTAGCCTTTACCCAACTATGATGGGGTCGGCTTCAAGTCTAACCGGATGCAGCTAAATACCAGTATTTTACTTGGAGCGACTGCCTATCTGACCTTCGCAATCTAGATACTGAGTGAGTATCATGATAGCCCTTGGTAAGACTGGCTGTGAGACTGGGCTTGATTACCCGCAGCTCGGACATACTGAACCAATGAATATGGTATTATAATAAAAACAGTGAAATACCCTATTTGTTGGGAAAAAGTTAAATAGCACTCAAACATGTGTAAAAAAAATTATAATAATGAAATTTTCTTTTTTCTATTAAAATTTGGCATTTTGGATCTTTTATCGCCGCATGCGCAACATGAATGAAATGGAGATGAAGTAATGTTTTAATATTTTAAATATAAATGGATATAGAAAAAAACTTTTAGAAACTTTTGTTACTTGAATACCGTAAAAGTGTGAAAAAAATAATGTTATCGCCATTCCATTCATATCTGCAGTATTTCAAATAAAATCGTCATAATTTAAGAAACTGTTTTCAAGGAACTATCACAGGACTGTTGATTTCCATAATAATATATAATTTCATTTCGTTAAAAACGTTAATTTTCTAAATATACGAGTATTTTATATTTTTTCTATATTTAATGCAAATATTTTTATCTAATCGTATAGTATGATTTTTTATTTAGGAATACTTTTTTCCCCTTTTTCATAAAAATATAAGAAAAATCAGTTTCCTTTATCTCAAAGAGTATATTAGTTTTTTTTATTTTTGCCCACATATGAGCAAAAGTCAATCGGCCTTATGAAATATTGTGGTAGTGGTCTTACACACGAGCGACACGTTGTCGACGACAGCGCCGTCCGTGTGTATAAGTACTTAGTTGGGGGTTACCTGTTAGTTCGGTACTAAATAAAGATCTTCGATTATTATACGAATAAAGGGGATTAATATCTACGATATAACGAGATCGCTAGGCATCTCTCTACACTATGTTATTGTTCTAAAATTTTATTGTAAGTATAATTATAGAAATAGATTACTTAAATCTACTAAAATGAGGAGTTACGTGTAAATATAAAATATTTAGGTATCAGTTTAGTGTTCGCAAGGAAATGCTTTTAATAAATTAGTTATGGAATGGTTAATATTTATAGTCAGCGTACAAATTGTGCATACTTCATTCTTCACGTCATTATTTATTAATATAATGCGTTAAGTTAAAAGCTAAAGGGTAGCCTCCGAAATTCAAATTTTATTATGTTTTTTTCCAATTTTGATAATTCTTATGATTGCAATTGACTATTTGAATCGGTCAAAAATAAAATATGAAATCACATGGAAAAAAGACCGCTCGTCATAAAAACTTCCACCACCGCCGAAATTCAAATTTTATTATGTTTTTTTCCAATTTTGATAATTCTTATGATTGCAATTGACTATTTGAATCGGTCAAAAATAAAATATGAAATCACATGGAAAAAAGACCGCTCGTCATAAAAACTTCCACCACCGTCCACTAATTCAATGTCATGCGAAGATATACATAATTGTTAAATTGCATTTAATGCTAATAAGTATTCCATTTGATTCTAAAAATCTGTGACGTCACATTGTTAAATTTCATACAAGACACGTACAAATATCGCTTTTTGACAATTCATAAAAAGTAACGTTATGGACTAACTTTTCAAATAACCAATTCTGTAAATACGTACTTGTTGCGGCCGCGAATTGTATTATGATCAACATACAACCCGACAATGATTTGCAAATTTAAAAAAAAAAACCTACGAAAATTTTAATTTCTCGGGCTTCCCTGTCGCTTCCCCCTTAAAAATAAAATACAATACATATGTTACTGCAGACTTATTCTATCAGGAGTTCAGTTGGCTTAAGAATATGTTTTACAAAAAGAATAACCAAATAATACCTGCAACGGGCACTGGCAGCATTAGTAAAAATAAAAAAAATAAACATTCTCACCACAAATTTTACCGTATAATTAAATACGTTTTCCCAGTTACGTTTTGTATCGCTTATTGCGATGTTTGTTCAATATACGGGGCATCACGCATCGCTGTAGTTTATCTTTGGGCTTTCGTTCGGTCGCTTCAGTCACCGGAATGGTCAATATTTAAAACAGTTTTTTTTTATAAAGTAACACTAATATATATTTCACACATGCGTAATTCCCTTTCCGCGTTCAATTTAAATCACCACGTTTTGTAGAACGGTGCATGCCCACCGAGTTTGCGTGTATAAAACTCGGTTTAGTATTAGACTAATCTTATTTTTTGAAGACCTTGAGATTATATCTAACTATAAATACGACTTACTATTAAAGATCCATTAATCCGGAAACAAAAACCCTGGGGGTGTACATGATATTACATGATATTTTAAAAGAAACTCAAAAAGATCCATTCCAAGTTAAGCAGTTGAGGAATGAACTTGCTTTTGGCAAAGGTCAGGGTCAAGGTCGATTATAGGTCATCTATTAATCTAGAAACAATAATCTCCAGGGGGTGTAACACAAGGGGGAGATAAAATTTTCATTATTTTTGAGCTAGGACGTCTGGTTTTTAAGATATTTGAGAAAAACTCAAAAAGGGTCGATTGCAAGTTAACCAGTTGAGGAATCAACTTGCTTTTGGCAAAGGTCAGGATCAAGGTCAATTATAGGTCACCTATTGATCTGTAAACAAAAACTCCAGGGGGTGTGACACAAGGGGGGAAGAAAATTTCATTATTTTTGACCTAAAACGTCTAGTTTTTGAGATATTTGAGAAAAACTCAAAAAGGACGATTCCAATGAAATCCCTAACAAGGTAAGAATACGTAAGAAGTACTTTCGAAGTGGTACCACCGTACGTTTGTTTGTTGGTTTTCGAGATGGCTTCCCTTGCTTTTGCATCCTACACTCTCCTAATTGTCAACATGAGTCGTTCAGAGAAACTCCTATTTCTGTATGAATGTTCAAAAAATAAAAATTCACGCAAATGTCTGAAATTGAACACGAAAAGAGAAATACGCTTCATACATAAATAATAACTACATATTAACTCTCCGTAGCTTGGGCATTGACTGTCTACGTCTACACGAGTAAATAACAATGACAAATACACATATTATTATGAGACATAAGAAATACACGAGAAAACCTTGCGTTAACTATTAATCGCCCGAGTTATAGTCTACTAGCCACTGGGCATGTGTCATAATACTAAAATACTCAATTTCTCACTCGGACAACACAATTCGATCCTTCAATTTTTCGAGGGGCGAAGCCCTTCTATAATAGTATAATATAATAGTGGGGCTGATCAGCAGGTCTATTCAATAATAACCTCACTGTGATAACTTAAACTAAGGTGAACTGAACTTGAAGTGAGCTGTCATTTACACCTGATGCTAAAGATTGACTGATAGCTCACTTCGCGATGACTTCACATATACTGACACGGTTGGCGCAGTGGTTGAGCAATTGACCGCTGCGCAGTATGTTGCGGGTTCGATTCACGCACGGAACAAATATTTGTACAGTCACGAGCACCAATATGTATATTGTATACACTGAGCAACTTAAAAAAGTGATTTTCTCCTTCTGCATTTGCTGTAATTATATGTATGTTGTTACGGACATAGTATTTGGGAACCCATACTAATATGAAAAAGGTTCTATTATCACAAAGTTATCGTTATTTCACGAGAAACTCGCTTTTGAATGTTTCTAAGTGTATACATATTGGTGCTCGTGACTGTACGACCTGCAAGTATTTGTTACTGGTCTGGGTGTTTTTCTATCTATAATAAGTATGTATTAACAAAAAAAAATGTATATAAGTAGTATATCAGCCATCTCGTTACCACAACACAAGCATTAGGTTGCTTAGCTTGGGATGATATGGCGTTGTGTGAAATGTCCAAGGATATTATTATTATTATTACAAATGTTTTCACTGTGAGATTTTTAGAGAATAACACTAGAGGCATCATTAGAATCGGAAGAACCGCTATAATATAATTTTATGTTGCATGAATTAAGACATTCACTGTGTTAATTCCATATTAGTAAGAGTTTTCTCTGCTGGATCATACATGGAGTTTTATAAAAATTCGTTAAAGATAAGATCACATGCGATTATTGACAAACAGTTAAAACAAAACAAAAGTGACGTTAAGATTAAAATTATCGCCTTAAGGGGGAAGCGCCAGCATAGCTCACGAAATTCATTTTTTAATTATTTCGCTTGCAATTTGAAAGTCAGTGTTAGGTCGTATGTTGATCAAAATGAATATTATTCGCGGCCGTAATAAGTAGATATATAAATTATATATTATAGTATGAGAATTATAACCATTAGAACGATTAATAAAAGTCTCAATATAACAATCAGCTGCAAATGTCACGATTTCATAAAATAATCATTCCATAAGTTAATATGAACTTAGATCATATACGTAAACAGTTGTGTAAATACGTATCTACTTGCTTCGGCCACGAATTATATTTTTTGATCAACATAAAACCTAATACTGAGCCGCAATTTGCAAAAGAAAAAAGTATAAAATAAAATATTTCGCGGGCCATCCTAGCGCTTTTACCTTAATGAAATGATTCACACTATTCGATCTTTGCACATAAACTGCTACATACAGTTTACCTAAAATCGCTGAAGTCTGTCTTCAATTGTATGGTGGGTTTAGCTGGCTTCGCGTCAAATAGTGGCCGCTGCGACTGCGCACGGCCTGCCCGCGTGCTTGCTTGGTTTGCTTTCAAAGCGTTTTCTAGCTTGTTGCGTAGCTCGGAGGATTGTTGCATCATTGTTTTGAATTCCTGAAGAAACAAAATGATATTATGAAGTGAAAATTTTGATCGGATAAAAGAAAAAATAAATTGTTACATCATCTACCGATGTATCAATGTATGCTAAAGCCGTGTTTAGAATTAATTTGCTAGTATACACAGTGATTTTTAATACACTACATGATTATGAGCAACTTTCGCTATGAGACCAACTGTGAAACATCGAAAAAATTAACAGGTTTTTTCATACAAAAATGCAATATTGCATGAGTAGTCTCATCTCCTGAAAGGTTAAGAGTGAATTAAAAATCACCGTGCGTAAGGCTCTAGACAAACGGACCGCATTTCAACTGCAATCCAACTGCAAATTGCAGTTCGGATGCAGTTTGAATGCAGTTGACACGACTGCAATAGAACTGCAAACCAAACGCACGTGTGCAGTTCACACGATTGCACACCGACTGCAATTGAACTGCAATCTGACTGCACGTTTGGTTTGCAGTTCTATTGCAGTCGTGTCAACTGCATTCAAACTGCATCCGAACTGCAATTTGCAGTTGGATTGCAGTTGAAATGCGGTCCGTCTGTCTAGAGCCTAAGTACTAAACGTTGTCTGCTTATAATACTGTCGGTACAAACTTTATGTTTAAAGATTATCGAGCCAAATTACGTCACTATCATGTTTTAGTTACGGTATAATACTGAATCTATTGCTAATTAAATGTACTAATTTAGTCTAAATTATAGTTAACACCTGAAATATCGTATAAATCCCATAGGTTGATAAGGAAAATTCTCTCGAAACGACAATAAATATAACCGTATAAATCGTTGAGCTCTATAACCGGATAACCGAACCCAGGTTGGCCGAAGCAAGGAAAACCTGCTCAGGTGTGGATTCATAGACAACTCCGCCTTGGAGTTTAAATGTGGTGCTGTTCCACAAACGATGGGACACTTAATATCGTGTCCTGCGTGTCCTGCCGTATGCATGTTACTGGAACTGATGGACGCTAGTGATGGCGCCAAACACGTAGCCGAATTCTGGGCCGAGTGCATTTAGATTGCCACCGACAGGCTTAAGAAGAAGAAGTTGAGCTCTTATAAGCCAACGGCTTCTTTCTTTTTTCGTGTGGTTAGTGACTAACCTGGTGTCAGAGTTTTTATGCTGCCCATGGGCCTCTGACTTAGCTTCACATGCTGTTGAGAAATATCTTTTAGACATGCTGGTTTCCTCACGATGTTTTCCTTCACCGATTTTAAGCAAGTGATAATTTTACAATACGCACATGAATCCGTAAAATCAGAGGTGCGTGCCTTGGATTTGAACTCGAGACCTATGACTTGGCAGTCCGACGGTCACACCACTAGGCTATCACTGCCAATAACGGCTAACGACTTCTAATAGGCGAACATCTAATGGGTTAAAGTATGTTTTCAACCAAAAAGTTGCACATACCTGTGGATGCTTAGGTACGACCCTGGTAAGCCAGTGTAGGGCAAACTCATGTAACGCACGAACGTGTGGCGCGGCATGCTGAAGCTCTGTGCCCTCCCGTAAGTACGATATTACTATCGGTACTAATAGCCAGAGCATCTTGATACCTGTAAGCAGACATGATTTATGTTCACGTGCTAAAACAATTGGGTATTTGAAAGGGTGGTTAACAACGTTTTTTTTATGAATTGTCAAAACGCGAAATTTGTATGTGATTTGTATGAAATATAACAATATGACGTCACAGATTTTTGGAAGTCAAAGTCCAATCATTCATTTCAAATAGGCACAAGAAAGGCACTTTTGAACGTCAAAAATGAACAAGAAATAGAATTGATTCTAGTCGCCTCTTCCAAAAGGTAGTTTCGTGTGGAGAAGAATGGGCAAGAAACTCCACCATTACTCTTTTACAATGTTTTTTATACATGGAATCAAATAGAATACTTATTAGCATTAAATGAAATTTTACAATACTTAATTGTAAAATCGCATTTAATGCTAATATTTAATTTCTGTACGGTGATGGAAGTTTTTAAGAGGAGCGGTCTCTTATCTATGTGATTTCATATTTTATTTTTGACCGTTTCAAATAGTCAATTCTATACTTAAAAATAGTTTTTTTGTTAATTTTCCATATAATTTTAATTGGAGTCAGTTATTACGTTGAACTGTTTTTTGTGATTAGCTTGTATTACCTTTAGGTCCATCCTCTACACAGCAGCATATAAAATAACATTAGAACGATTAGTCTATTGAATATTTATACAGTGCAGTAGTATACTATCAATGAAAACTGTGGGCTGGCTTATGATGGATAATTTATCATCACTGCATATTATAAAACAGAGTCGTCGCGTTTGTCAGTCTGAACGCGATAAACACGAAAAGCTACGGAACGGATTTTCAAACGGTTTTTACCAATGGATTGAGTGATTCATGAGGAAAGCCTAAGTGTAGAAGGCTGAAATGTGACTATGAGTGTTGAAGTTGTTGGTTGTCTATTAAATCGTAAGAGATATAATTGATGTTCTAATGGAATGTACATCTTAAGTCATTAACTGCCACGCAGCAGACACAATAGAAAAACTATTGTTTGCGGTAACCGGTGACCGCGTTGGCGCTCAACGTGTTAAAAAATTCAATTTACTTTTTTTTATCTTTTAAGGATTACCCACACTAAAGATTTTTGTTTTTCAGAATTTAATTTAAAAAAAAAAAAAAAAACTTATTAACTGTGTCTGTTATGTAACTTAAATTGGGTGTTTTAATGAGATTAAAATATGCTTTGACATTATGTAATTTAAATTAATACTTTAAAAGATACCACAGATTCAAAATTACGCGTAATAAAAACAACTATGTTTGACGGCGGCGCTAGGACAGGCCAATAACCTTTTCCTCGGCTCGAGAGATTAAATACAAATGGCATGTATGTAATGGCAGTGTGTTACAAAACTACTTGGCCCACAACCAATAATGGTAGGTTCAAAACCATGTTGCATGAGGGTTCTTGACCGGCCTGCGATCAAGAACAAGTCAATCAAGTCACACCACACAAATGCAAATATCGATACTCACGTGCTGAGTCTGGGGCAGCATTGACCAGCTCGTCGAGTGCGGTAAAGGCCGCGATGGCCGCGCGCGTGTGCGACATGTCGGCCGGGCGGCGGGCGGCCGCGGCCCGCGCTACTACTCTGGCGGCCAGGCCGCGCGCCCACCAGGACACGCTGGCGGGCGGCGCGCTGCTGGACCACACCGTGCGCAGCACCGAGCAGCACGATGAGAAAATCTGGAAGTAGCACTTGGGAGTTACTGGGTGATACATTTTCTTTTAAGGTTTCTCGACGACACGGTTGGCGCAGCGGTTGAGCGATTGAATGCTGCGCAGCATGTCGCGGGTTCGATTCCCGCACGGAACAAATATTTGTACGACCTGCAAGTATTTGTTACGGGTCTGGGTGTTTTTCTATCTATAATATGTATGGATTTACAAAAAAAAATGTATATAAGTAGTTTATCAGCCATCTCGTTACCATAACACAAGCATTAGGTTGCTTAGCTTGGGACGATACGGCGTTGTGTGAAATGTCCAAGAATATTATTATTATTATTCTTTCTTCCTTTCGTGTGGTTAGTGACTAACCTGATGTCAAAGTTTTTTATGGGCCTTTGACTTAGCTTCACATGCTGTTGAGAAATATCTCTCAGTCATGCTGGTTTCCTCACGATGTTTTCCTTCACCGATTTTTAAGCAAGTGATCATTATACAATATGCACATGAAACCATAAAATCAGATGTGCGTGCCTTGGGCTCGAATTCGAGACCTATGACTTGGCAGTCCGACGGTCACACCACTAGGCTATCACTGCTGTCACTCTTTTATACTCCGTGCACTCTTTTAACGTGATTGAAGAATATAAATGGTGGTGGAAAGGGAGAGGTCGACCAAACAAAATATGGATGAAATTGAGACAATTAACTGGGGAATATGGAAGAAAAAACGTATTGCACCGACTTTCAAGTACCATGATGAACAGAAACATGTTTACTTTTTTTATTGTAAGGCAAAAATCATAAATACAATGTAGTAATTTCAAATGGTCACCACAACCGATGCCACTACCAAACAACTGCATGTCAACTGTCCATGGAAAGTCATCGCAAATGTATCTAACCAAAACTGCTCCATTAAAAGCCATAAAAAATATTTTTTTAACTCGATCTATAAAATATGTGTTCTCTGGAATACCTCATTATCATTAGTCTCGAGACACTGTCTGAAGTGGTTGATGCAGGGATAGTGTAGCGGCGGCGCAGGCGTCGCTCTGTTCAGCACGACAGCCATGCCGCGCGCGCCTATTACTGGTTCGATACGTTGTTCTGGCTCATCTGTAATAAATTTAAACTGGTTTTATTAGACTGCCTCGTTGGTCTAGTGGTCGCAACCGCTACAGTTGAGTGTGAGATCCAAGGTGCGATTCCCGGGGCTGGCAGTGTAATTGAGTTTTTCCTAAAGGAATTTCTCAGTAGTCAATGGGGATGTTGACAATTTTTTTTTAATGAATCCGTAAGCTAGATTATTAAAAAATATTGGACACGTATTTTTTCTTTTTTTACGCAATCCAAAGATTACGTCTGTACATTGAATTAAAATGTGGCATGACGTCACAAGTATGTAGTTTTTATACTGACTTGTGACGTAGCGAGCCCCACTCCCCAAATTTTAATGCGTTTCATCTAAGTCATTTTCTATTAATATGATAAAGCAAAAAACACGTGTCAAATATTTTTTTTATTATCCGATTGACGGACTCAATATAACTTCTTTTTTTACCTAGGCATCATCCTTATTTTAGACTATTTGCTCCCACGCGGTAAATAAAGGATAAATAAATAAAAAATAATTTTTCAATTCGGACCAGTAGTTCCAGAGATTAGCGCGTTCAAACAAACAAACAAATAAACTCTTCAGCTTTATAATATTAGTATAGATATAGCTGGTAACTTATATTTCTACGATCACTCACCACTCTTGACCCTCTCCACTAGTTTAGCGAGGGCGCTCTGCAATAGTTGCGCGTGTTGTTGCTTTGTGTGTTCGTGCAACGCCACGACGGGACACTCTGATGCTCGTTGCAGCAACACTACGCCTGCTTCAGCTGCAGCACCCTCGCCTTTGCTCTCGCGAAGGATTTCGGTTGCAAGGTACAGGATTGTTGGCAAGATTGATAGCGCACCTGTAATATATTGAAAGTTTTAATACCGTTTACAATAAAACAATTTTTTTATCTGGTGAAAGTGCTCGCCAGGTAAGATTGGTATGACTTCCGCCTTTTTTTAGGGGAAAAAAGTTATTAGTTATTTCTGCTGCTTGCTGTCAAAGAGTATTGCATTTCATCATTTCACTCAACTTTTCCTATAAGAAATGCAATACATTCACGAATTGATCAAATAGGCAGAAAATTGACCTGATACCAAATTGACCGTCCTTTTATGGTTAACATAGAATATTGCAGTATTTTAAGTAACAGTAGACGCTTTCCATCAGCCGTTACAATAACTGCGCGTGCGCATTTAAAACCAAACTAGCTTATGCCAAAATCTGTTGTGAAGTTTTACGTACGAAAAATAGGAGATCTTTTAAACCAACTCACCCTGGGGACTAGTCAGCGATGGCAACTCCGACATAGCCGACAAACTCTTCACCAGCAAAGTGTCTCCATGAACCCCCAAACCTTTCGGCACTCCAATCACACCGACAGCGCCGCCATGTTTCTTTGGCGACAAGGCCGGGAGCCTTCGAACGAGCAGACATAGACACGCCTCTAAGCACGCAAAGACTACGGACTTGCCGGGAGGTAGGTCGCCTGTGGGACCTCCCTCGCCCAGTGTGTGGACTACTTCAAGAACAGATTGGGGCGTGGACCCGTCTGTAGCTTCGTTTGGTGCTAGTTCTGTGAAATAAATCAAAATAAAAAGGTGAATAAAGTTGATACTTTATAAAGTTTTTTTTTAATTATAATGCAAAGCCAGTTACGCTGGGAGGTTCAGAATCATGCTCGACATCGATGTGAAGCCAATTACCATGGATTAAGCATCTAAATCCATGGTAACAAGCTTCTCGTCAATGTCACCCTGTATTTTGACCACGCCTTTATTTTATTATTTATTTATTTATTATTATAACATAAAACAGCCAAGGCCAATTACATTAGTAACACGTTATACGCCAATAGTTTCTAAATTGTCTCTGCTGTGCGTGGCAATCTATATTTTAATCACATTACATAAATGTAACAACTCTTACTGTAATTCTTTGATCGATCGGTAAATCGATCGGGTATTTTCTTTCATTATTTTTTTCTTTATAGCGTAGTATAACGCTTTTTCTTCCTACCTTTGATCTTAGCCTGCATACTCGCATGTAGTTGCTCTCTGGCGCCATCTATGACTAGTTTCAGCACATCAGCGGCTAGAAGTAAGGCCTCAATGCTCTCCTGAGTGAGGCCGGTTCGGTGGATGATTTGGCACAGCTCAATAGCGAGCGACCTGTGAAAGAATTAATAAAATTGACGTGTCTGTTTGTAATGACATAATAACAGCTTTTTCCTAAATGCATCTGAAAGTTTATATACTACTCTGTCAAGAAAGTACCGGGAAAAGATCAATAATACACAAAATGTCTGTTATTCATCCAAATTTATTTTATCACCTTCAAAGTATGCTCCTTTAGAAACGATACACTTGCGCCAACGAATAATCCATTCATCAAATTATTTTTTAAACGCTGCTTCCGGAATTGAGTTCAGTTCTCGCCGCGAATCGCCGGTTTTTTCGGTTTCGGTTCTGTTGGAAGGCGCTACTCCGAAGCTTGTTGACTAGTTTGCATGTCAAACTCGTAAACCCACGTCTCGTCACCAGTAACAATGCGTTTCATGAATGTTGGGTCCGAACTGACTCGTTCTAGCATGTCCTCAGCGACTTTCATGCGATTGAGTTTTTGGAGAAAATTCAGATCTTTTGGGACTAGCCGAGCAGCAACATGTTTCATACCCAAATGATTTGTTAAAATGGTACGGATCGACTCGTGAGATACAGAAAGTTCGGCGGCTATCTCCCTCAGAGTTGAATGGGGATTTTCAGTCACTATTTTCTTCACTTTTGCGATGTTAACTTCAGTTGCAGACGTTGACGGCCTACCAGAGCGAGGCAAATCTTCCATCACATCTCGACCGCTTTTGAACGCTTTGAACCACTCATAAGCACAAGTTTTTGATAAAGTCGATTCACCGTAAGCCTTCTGTAACATTTTCAGTGACTCCGAACACGAAATTGCATTGGCGATGCAAAATTTAAGACAAACTCTTTGTTCGATATTTTTGTCCATTATGAAATCCGCAATACACACTATATAATATGATATTACTAAAACCAGCACTGTATTTAATATAAATAACAGATGCAACTCAAACTCCGCGCCAAAATGGAAAACAGTTGTGCCAATCTAACAACTACAAAAAAACAAAAAAATGAATTTGGAACCATAAACAAATCATCCATTCCCGATACTTTTTTGACTGAATGTACACTACTTTGCAAAAAAAACGGGCGGTTTTGATTTTTCTACATTATTAATAATATAATTCATTTATTTCGGACCATAATCCATTTTGGGTTAGTATGTACATGAACTTACACAACTATGTTAGTAGAATAAAAATTGCAACTGCCTATTTTATTATTGGTATGCATTTAGTTCTGAATAGATTTTAATAGCCAAACTATGTTGATCGCACTTAATAAAGAGTCTGGGCATGAAAAAAAGTTGATTCCAAATTCGTATAATTTGTTTTTAGGAATAATAATCCCGTTTTCAGTTTGTGAATTTTTACTTACTTATCGCGGGTTTGCGGTTAGAGGCAACTAAATCTAACTTCTTGTTATTTTTTGTAAAATAATTTATGTTTGTCACATAATCCTGTCTTATTGTGAGTTAAAACAGATATCTTTGTGTCGATTGTTGTGGCAGAGAAAGCAATAAGAGCTAGTAAAACTATAGCGCTGCTGAAAGAGGGGTGTAGTCAATGTTAAGTTTCACAGCGGGTAAATGTGAGTCGTTCTGCCGGCCAAAGAACCTGGACTCATTACCAAGAGACAGGTTCCGTTCAGAGAAGGCAAAGTTCTAGTAGAAAACGTTGCACACAAGCACGAGACGACCGCTTTTTAGTGAGTCAGGCGCCGAGGAACCGTAAATGCAGTTATATAGACCTTAAAAAAAACTTTGAAGAGGTACGAAGGGCACGAATTAGCCTATGGGCAATGACTAAGAGGCTTTTAGCCGTTAATTAAAGCACTCGACGACCAACGCGGGCCCCCATGGTACTCCGTGAGCACCGAATTGCTCGATTGAGGTTCGCTAGAAATTGTCTATCTTGGATACTAGGTAACTGGAGTAGTTTACTCTTCTCCGATGACGCTCGAATTTGTCTGAATGGTCAGGACCGACGTCAGCGAGTGTTATGAAGACCAAAGGAACGCTACGCCGACGTCTGTTTTGAAGAAAGCAAACCTTATGGTGGAGGGTTAGTTATGTTTTGGGTGGGCGTAACTTCTAACTATCGTACCGAGATACTATTCATTGAAAATGGCTCACTAAATGCGCAAAGGTACATAACAGAAATCCTTTGTCAACATGCATAACCCGCATTGACTGTAATTGGTGAACATGCCATTTACATGGACGATAATGTTCGGGCCCACCGTTCTGGCGACGTAGATGCTTATATGCAAGAGGTCGGTATTCATCGTTTGGATTGGCCAGCGCGGAACCCCGACCTTAACCCCATTAGGCAAATCTAGGACCTCTTAAAAAGGCGAGTACGATCTGTTCAACCACTTCCACAAAACATCAGAGCGCTTAAACATGTGATCTGGGCTGAGTGGGAACACATTCCACATGACACCATCAAAACCCTGGTGGAAAGCATGCCAAGGCGATTACATGCCGTAATCCCTGCAAGGGGAGGTCATACTCACTATTAATTTTTATTTTTTAATAACTGTTTTTATTAAAATACCAAAAAATACTCGTTGTCTTAATTTCATTATACCCATAAAAAATGCCCATTTTAACACGACTCTCTGTTTACATTGACTAATACACAGATGTGATTTGGATTTAAGTGGATTTAAGTGTTAAAAACTATATCCTCATCGATAATAAAAAAACTTCTAGTCGTTTATGCTAATCACTTGCTAAAAATATTAATATTATTCATAGAAAAGCCAATGACTGATAGGTGCCCGATTTTTTTGCAAAGGAGTGTATATGGTACCTATAACAATTTTTTTTTAATTTTTTTTATTCATTTTGTCAGTCTCTGTTCCAGCTAATGTTCGAAACGGCTGGACCGATTAAGACGGGACTTCTCGGGATGTTATAAGGAGTTACTTAGGCTACTTTTATATTGGAAAGAACTAGGGTATACGTGTGCGAAACCGCGAGCAACAGCTGTTACATGATAAGTTACACGACATTGTTTACGAGTACTGCATACGTATTCATTTAATTTTCGCATTTGCGCCGCCTCCATGCAAAAGCTGCACAAAACTGAGGACTTTATTTGGGACAAAATGGGAGAACATCACGATCACTAATAAAAAAACGGTAATAAGAAATAATCGGGAGTTTCCTTTTTAAGCGCAAAAAGATAGTTAACAGCGGCGGCCCTAGCCATTGCGAGGCCACGTGCGGCAGGTCTATGCGAGGCCCTTTATCCTTCGTGAAAAGTATGTGTTGCGAAAGTAGGTCTGGTTTTTTGATTTAGCTAAATGTCATGTTTGAGGAGAAATGCTAAAGTTAAACAAATAAAATTTGAATTTTACAATAAGTAATTAATATTTAAATTTTTGTAAAATTCAAATTTAATTTAATGTTTGGAATCACCCATTGAATTTCTGCTAGAATTAAATTATTAAACTTTTTTAAAGAATTAACTTACTTATAGTGCAGCCTAATTAAATGTTCTTTTCAATACTTGTGACAATTATTATTAATCTAGATGAAAGTTCCTCATTTGACTCGCATTTTACAAATTATTTTAATTCACACAGAAACCACCGTCTTATTGGCGAGAGGTTACGTACCTGTCTTTCAATAACCTGGCTCTATTCTCTGGCGCATCGAGGAGTGTGACCAGAGACAATAGTACCGTGATTATATTCTCATCCGTCATGTCCCTTTGCGCACAGAGGGCTTCCGTGCAAATTCCTAGAAAGAAAAAAAAATCTGATTACGATATGGAGTTTGAAGGTATTTTTTTGTTATTTTATTTAATAGTTTCAGAATCATTTTCTTACCAAACAACAGATGGAATCTTTCATCAACTGGTTCGAAAAATTCAAAGTTCCCATTTTCAGTCTTCGTGGATCTGTTATCTAATGCGCCTTCTGATTTGTCTGAAACTAATTATGAAAAAAAAATAACTTAAGATAACTTGTTAGTTAGAAGGGATTGGGTGGAGGATACCGTAACGTAAACGGTTCTAGATTCTGGAAAGCTCCGCTGGGTAGGGTAGGTAAGGTAGTTAACCTACCCTACCCACCCTACATACCCTAACTACCTTACCTACCCTACCCATAGGGTATGTAGGGTAGGTAAGGTAGTTAGGGTATGTAGGGTAGGTAGGGTAGGTAGGGTCGGTAGTATAGGTAGGGTCGGTAGGGTAGGTAGGGTAGCTAGGGTAGGTAGGGTAGGTAAGGTAGGTACCATAGTTAAGACAGGACAACGTCTGTCGGGTCAGCTAGTTATGTATACAATAAAAATTACAGATATAATTGTAGAAAATTCTACAAGGGATGACAAAGTGGGCGGTCTGTTACTCTGATTTAGCTTCATAGTATCCATGTCTATTCCAATATGATTGTACATTGTTTAAAAAAACAGACTTAAAAAAAAAATATGGTATGTAGTTAGGTCAGGTTGTAACAACCATTTTACGTCCGTGACCATCAATATCCTTTTTGGGTGGAATTATGATTTCACCCACAATTTTTCAATTAATAATAATAATAATAAATTTATTTAGCTAAGATTACATTCGTGTGGAATTGAATTCCTAGATCTCACACTAGGATTCCCTGTGTTGTGAGATCCAGGGTCCTTCGTTCCGTTAACAATTTTATGTAATTTAAGATACATTTTTAAACTTAAAACTTAAAATAAAAGAAGTTATGTTATACATGGTGGTGTTTGTGTCAGATTGTGTTAGTGTTGTGATATAGTGTATGTATGCTATAGGTATGTATATAAGCGAGTACACTTATGTATTTGTGAATTGTCAATCTGTGTGTGTTTTACTTATACTACGAGACTTTCTGTCATATCGTAGTCCAGTGTTCGAAGCCAATTTGTTACCGTCACTCTGCATTTTTTTTGTGTTAGTTTTAGTATTTTGTGTAGATCATTGAGTTTAGTGTATATGTGAGGTCCCATAAAACCGTAAGACCTTCTGCCGATGGTTTTACGACATCGGATTTTATCCCAATTAACTCTTCGACTTGAGATGACACAAGTGCTCAAGGCAGTTTTATGGAATCGTAAGGTGACAGACAGTATGTAAAGCTGTCTGACCCTTAGTACTCCAACTTCAGTATAGAGTTTATTCGTGGGGTACCGGTACGGTCGTCTATAGGCAACTTTTAGTAGAGCACGTTGAGCTCGTTCTACTTTAATTAGCGAGGTCTTGCCCGCACCTCCCCACGCTACTATGCAGTAATTGAGAATGGATTGACAAAGGGAGAAGTAGATCATCTTCAGGACAGAGTCATCAGCAATCTTGCCCAGTTGTTTAAATATACGCAGCATCGTTCTAATCCTGCCCTTTAAAGCGCTCAGGTGTGCGGACCACGTCAGTCTGTTGTCCACAATTACTCCTAGGTATTTAATAGAGTCAGTTTGTTCAATGTAGGGACAAGAACACTGGTCGGAACTAATACAAGAGTGTAGCCGTAAGCAAGATACTGACTTAGGAGATGAACGTTCGGAAATGGCAAAGTTGATTGCCTTGGTTTTTTCAATGTTCAGCGTCAAAAGATTATATTGGAGCCAGTTCGCAACAGCCTTTACCCCGTCTTCAACCGCGCGTTGCACTTCATCCCATGTTTTCCCATGAAAAACTATGGCGGTGTCATCGGCATAAGTGAAAATTTTAGCCTGTGGAACGTTCATGCTGCATAGTCCATTTATATAAATAATAAAAAGAGTGGGACCCAGCACGCTTCCCTGGGGAACACCAAAATGTACGGTGGTTGAGTCACTACAATGTTCCCCTAGCACAACCCTTTGCGTTCTATCACAGAGATATGAGGTAAACCAGTCCAAAGCAACGCCACGAATTCCTAGAAGCGAGATTTTCTTGATGAGAATTTTTCTGGATATAGTATCGAAGGCTTTTGCAAGGTCCAGGAAGATCCCAGTACATGCCAGTCCTTGACCTAGGTTCAACGTTATATAGTCGGCTAAATTCGTTACTGCATCCTCCGTGGACCTGCCAACCCGAAAACCATACTGATTATCCGATAGTAATTTATTTTTTTCTAAGTATGCCAGTAGTCTCTTGTTGACAACTTTCTCAAGGATTTTTGAGAGAGCTGTCAGCAGAGAAATTGGGCGATAGTTTGCGGGAGTTTTTGGATCTCCACTTTTGAATATTGGACAAATATTTGCAATTTTTATGCAGTCGGGTACTACACCTGTACTTAAGCTTAGATTGCATAGGAAGGCAATCGGCCCTACCAATACATGTGCGCACTGCTTGAGGAATGCGTTATTAATCTTATCATAACCCGATGCTGACGTAGTTTTGAGATGAGTAATAATTGTAGATATCTCTTTTTCGTCAGTTGGAGCAAGAAAGAAAGAGTTTGGACTAGTGTGTAGCGTACTATATTGCTTATTGTTAGAGGCTAATTCAGTTTCAGTCGTGTCAAGTTGTTTAAGAGTTTTGGCTGCAAGGTTTTCGCCAACGATTGAGAAGTAATCATTAATGTTATTTAGTGTGGGGACTGGGTTGTCACAATCAGTTACTAGCTCAGACTTTCCAGTTTTTTTATTTTTGATATTGCAAATTTTCTTAATTTCGTACCATAATTTTTTACAGTCGCCGTTAGTTTCCATTAGTAGTTTGCGATCATGATCTTGTTTCAGATTGGATAGTATATTGTTGCAATAGTTTCGATATTTCCTATACTCTTGCTGAATGACAGGGTTATCGCGATTTACCTCTTTCTTCGCATTCGTGTGCATTAAGTCACGTCGTCTTATGCACTTCAGAAGGTTTTTAGTAATCCATGGCTTGATAATGACGTCAGAGCTGCGACATACACGAGTAGTGGTGTTCTGATTAATTTTACTAGTAAGTGTTTCGACAAATTTTTGGAATGCATTTTTGCAATTACATCTGAATGATTTTGAAGTATTATTCCATTGCTTCATATGTTCGAAAAATTTGCCGGCTTCACAACGTAAATAACGCAATGAATGTTGTTGAACTGTCAACTTAAGTGTGCAATTACCCTGCAGGACATTCGCGACATCTCACCTGCAGCATTATCAGTCTGTGGCTGTGCAATATTGGCGTTGAATCTCAGCGACGCGGCGTACAGCAGTGAGGGCCAGGCGCGCGCGTAATGCTGGCGGGACGCTTCCGCTGTCTCGGCCGAGTAGAACGCGCCGCCGCCGTGAGGGAGCTGGGAAGCGAACTCTGCAGACAAAATAACAATGTCGGTTTTAATGGCCCTTTTAGTATCATGCGCATGCGCATATCTACACGCGTGATAGCGCATATTTGACCTATTTACTTCATATTGGGTACTAGCTGCTCCCGCGCATTTCACCCGTTGCTCGGCTCCTATTGGTCGTAGCGTGATGTTACACAGCCTATAGCCTTCCTCGATAAATGGACTATCCAACACAAAATTAATTTTTCAATTCGGACCAGTACTTCCAGTGATTAGCGCATTCAAACAAACAAACTCTTCAGCTTTATAATATTAGTATAGATTAACCTACTGCACACCATTGTCAAATATACGTGACAAACAAGCGCATACCCTGCACGCTAACGACTCAAATATGTGACAATGTATGTACACAATAACACGAAATAAACTATTTAACGTACGTATTTAATAATAATAATAATATAATAACATGAAACAAATTAAACGACACCATAGACATTGGGGAATTCATGATAACAAGAAAATAGTTATTTGTTATGCAAGGCTGGAAAGTTGATTTTTGGCGCGAGTACTTCTATTGAAACCTGAGTAAGCGAAAGATTCTAGGGTTGAACCATGAGCGAAGCGAGTGGTTCAAATATAGAATCCTGAGCGTAACGAAGGTTTCAAAGGTACGAGACGCAGAAAAGCTTTGCTGCCGAGCGCAACACACAATTTTTCACCTCACTACAGCGAGGAAACTGCTAGGTGCAAGAAAACAGGTGTTGTTGAGTTTTATTTTGTTCGAGCGTCTCAGACTATACATTGACTCATGTGAAGAAAATAACAGATACTTGGCAATGTATCTTATGAGTTACATAGAATAACTCCAAAATTAAATACCCTGTATTTTGTTCTATATCCTACTTGTCCTCTAAGGAGAATGAAAGAAATAAACTAATTTAATACAAATAACTAACTAATTTAATTTAATACATATTTATTTTTGCCAAGCAAAGGATTAAATAACATATTATATTAGTATTTATTTTATTAAACTTAAATTACTACACAATTGGGTATTTGACAGGGTAATATTTTTATGGCATATTAAAATGTGACGTCACAGATTTTTTTAATCAAATGGAATACTTATTATCATTAATTCCAATTTTACAATTATATCCTCGCAAAATATTTAATTTCTGTACTGTGATGGAAGTTCTTAAGGTGAGCGGTATTATTTAATATTTTATTTTAGACCGTGTCATGCATTTTCAGTGGACTGGCGGTATAGAAAATTATTAAATAGAAAGGTTCGAATTTTAAAAACTCTTTCCACGCTAGAGAGCAAAAATCGATTTTCGGCTCAGATTTCGAATGACAAACAGACTCTTTCCGAGCCTGTGAGGTGAAAAATAAATTTATAGCTTGGCGTGGAGGGTACGCGCGTGCGTTCGTACTCTTGCTATCGACACGCTAAGAAGAAGAAAAGGTTAAATAGAAGGAAACTTGTGTAGCGATTCTATAAATCATTTTATGGTAATATACGTGCGTGACGAAGTACTCATGACACTAAATTTACTTTAGTCTAATGAAATAATAAATAATACAAGTCAGCAACAACAAATCAGACCTCATTCATGTAATAAGAAACAAATGAATGAATTAATATTGATGTCAAAGTTATACCTATGTCAGTTCAAATGGTAAAGTTCCGTAAAATTTCAAATTAAGAATACATATAAGGTGACTGGTAATTAGTGACCGATATTTAAACACGTGATTGTACTCATGATTACAATCAACTTTCCCAAAGAAACTTTTTTCGTATACTCTTTAGCTGCTAACAGCTGATCGGCGCGAAGGTCATTGAACTTTGCGCGCGCCAGTTGTATTGTTTTTGTGATAAAAATAAAACTATTGAGTATACAAAAAAAATTTCTTTGGGAAAGTTGACTGTAATCATGAGTACAATCAGGTGTTTAACTATCGGTCACTAATTACCAGTCATCTTATATTATATAAATAACAGTGTGCTGCACATAGTTTGTATTTAGAACACCCCATCACTTACCAGGAGGCAAACTCAAAAGCGCATGATCCTTCAATGCAGCAATCCAATTCTCCCCCAAGCTCTCCAGCTCCGGTTCGACCAATTTGAGGAGACTCTCCCCTTTGGACTCAAACTCCCCATACTCCTCGTCCTCGGGAGTTTGGGGTTCCGCGTTGTCGATCTGGTTGTTGTTCTGAAGCAACTGGTTGCGCCATTTGGCTAGTTCCGCGCGGTTGTTGAAGGGCTTTGTGTCGAGATGCTTGACGTAGCTGCCCGGGGCGCTTCCGTTGCTGACCATTGCTACTATATATACCTGTGAGTTGAAATTATGACAATATAGGTCCTTTTTGGAACGAAGTTCCTTATCGCGCGTTGCGAAAGGGGGCTAGACGGAAATTAAGACAGCGACACTTTTTTGGAGTAAAATATCATGTCTTTTTCATCAATATTTTTGATCGGTTAATTTTAGATCAGATTTTTTTTTTATTATAATAACCTAAAAAAATAAAATTTTATTACAATTCCCTCACTAATTAATCGAAAGGAACTTCGTTCCATCCGGGTGTCCCTTGACACCTCTCAAGTTTATTTTCTTTGATGGTGGGAAATCATCCAATGACTACTCCCCGAGCGGATGGGAGTGTCAGACTCTTACTGAGTAAAACCCGTCCATGTTCCTTCCTTAGCCCTTTATTTTCTGGGGTAGCGGTAACTCTTTCGGGCAATCCCGCTTACCCACAAAGATGGTGGATGGTTTTGATTAGACAAAGAAGAAGCCTGTGTCCTAGCACTGAGAACATTATAGGCTGATTATGTTATGGTTTGGATAAAATAAAAATATAGACGTTTCGCTAAGTTTACATTCAAGTTAGAAGACACTAACACCTGCAACACAGTTTTTACTAGCATAGGTGTTAGAGAATTCATTATTGTAATTGTAACTACTTATGTCAATAAATGAATTTATTATTATTTATTATTAAGTTGGTTGAATTTCTAGATCTTAAACTAGCAACTCTTCCCTGTGTTGTGAGAACCAGGCTCCTTTGTTCCGTTAAAAATATCATGCAAAAAGTATTTTTATTAACTTGAAATATGTATAAGAAATACCGAAAATGATCAAAGTTGTTCTAGAACTTAATACAAAAATTCTGTGTCTTGTTCTCATCTTAACTTTTTTTTACTTGTCTATTAATGCATCTTATATTCTTTATTTATTTATTGCTATTTCTTAATATAAAAACAAGTTGATGATTTTATTGGAGTAACAAGCGGATTAGAGGAAAAAATGCAATTTAACTTGCCTCAGCCCATGCCTTCAAAATAGACAACTTCTCCAGTGTTGCCATACTCTCATTGTAAATTAATGTGGTGTTGCCTTTTGTGTTTAGTTTATCCAAACTCGAGACTAGCAATTGATGAACTCTGAAACGAAAATTATGATTTCCATAAAGTTTACATAATGGGATAAGTCTGTGGCAGCATCTACATCGCCACATACGAACTACGCATCACACTGACGTCACACAAAATCCTGCATCGCGCAAGCAAAGTTTACCGCGCGTTTAACGTCCAACTTCAAACCCATCACACACAGCACCCTATCTTGCCTGGTAGGAGGATCCTCTCCTTTCTATGGACGATGAGTGAAATTTACACCCTATTCATCATACGTCTATAAATCATTAAAGACTATATTTGAGATAGCATTGATTTAATCTTTATAAATAGGGATTACATTGCATAAATGCAGCAATTTATCACTTATATTGTCGACGCGTTACTGAACACACATCTATTTGCATTCTATTATGACACGGTTCTAAGGCACAGGCGTACATCACTAAGCTAGGAAATAATAGTTCGAAATACCTCCTCAAATCGTTGATATCCCTGGCGACCCCGCAGCCAATCCATGCTGAGCACACGTCACAGGCAGCCGCAGTAACATGAGAAGCTGTATCTCCTGCAAACGCGGGACGTACCGCGGCACCAACCTGTAAGTCAAAGTCAAAGTCAAATCTTTATTTCAAATAGGCACAAGAAAGGCACTTTTGAACGTCAAAATGGACAAGAAATAGAATTGAATCTAATCGCCCCTTCCAAAAGGTAGTTTCGTATAGAGAATGGGCAAAAAACTCAACTGTTACTCTATACAATAGCACGTGTATTACTCATATTTTCCTGACAAAAACATGGATTATACAGGATGGAAAAAAAAGCATACAATGATTTTTCACCACTTTATTGCTTCAGCAGCCCTCGGCCTGGACTTACGAATTGTATGTCGTGAGTTCAAACCCGGAGAGGACTGTATATTTAATTTTTTGAGAGCAGTGGTGAGGGAACAGTGAAGGAAATATCGTGAGGAAACCGATATGTCCTAGAACTAAAAATTCGAAGACGTGTGGCACCCGCCATCCCGTTATGACCCGCTTGGCGGATTATGGCCCACTTCTTCTCACAGAGAGGAGACCTGTGTCTCAGCAGTGAGAACATTATAGGCTGAATATAAAAAGAAATACACTGACTGCTGTTAAACGCGTTCAGTTTCATTGTTGAAAATCACCCTTAATTTACTGAAATATTCGGTAATTCAGTCCATATCTAACCTGCGCCTGGTACTGTTCTAACAGCAGGTGTCCGGGGAAGTCAGGTTCGGGCGCCCTGGCGTACTGCTGGATGATCATCTGCAAGGTCTTCAGGCCACACAGCCGGAGCGCGTCAGACTCGCCTGTGGCGCCCACGAATGCCATGCGAACGAGGTCTGACAGGTATATGGATAGGTAGTCACCTGAAAATGTAAGGCAGTATTTTAAATGTGCAACCAAAATCGAAAAAAAAAGTACGAAAAAGAAAATATTTTCATCTGAGATTTTTATCTACAGCCAGCGCATCAACTCATACCAACTATAAAATTTCTCCAAACGATTTTAAACCTTAAATCATTGACGGTTAAGTTCTAAATCAATTGAGAAATTTCGACAGTTTGTGGTACTAATGTATTTAAAACATATTTATAGTGATGTGCAAAGTGTAGCCCCGCATAACCCTCCTTTTTGCGTCGTTTCGTGTTAAAAATATATTAAATTTTGCCCTTCGATCAATAATACTTTGCGTCGTTTCGTGTTAAAAATATATTAAATTTTGCCCTTCGATCAATAATACACTAGATTCCCGATTAGCGCTTCAAAAACGGCCCGAAAAATAAGAGCCGAACAAATAATTTTGTGCTCTTATTTCAAATTAGTATGGCCCAAACATAGCCAACGTTAAGACGTCAAGATGCCGTAGCGCATGTTCAAAAATTGTGTAAATAACCACCGTAACACCAATATTTTAGAAGGAATATATTTTTTTAAATAATTTATATGATTATGTATGTGTTTTTCATAAAATAAAAACATTTAAATAGTAAATATGACATCGTTTAGTAAATATTATGATTGTTTGACCAATGTTTGCGACCACACGCCGTCTTTCAATACTTACTGTGTTCTGAGCATTGAAATCTAATACCAAAAATTATGTCTAGTTTTAAAATAGAGTAAGTACGAAATTGTCAACAAAATGTTTTTAACCTTATTGCTTAAGGTGTAAGTTTCATCTTGCAATAAATATTTTTGTACTTATTATAAAAATGACTATTTTATTTTCAAGCGACATTTTGAATTTATTGCTTTTACTTTCTCCGATGATAGAAGGACTTAAATAAAAATATTTTGCAATCGTAATCAAACTTTATGCTTGAGTGTTAAGGTTTATAATGAACTGAAGTTGTTAATATTATAAAACGTTTTTCTTTATTTTGTAGTAGCAAATGTAAATGTTTAAGTGTGTGTAAACGTGGCCACTTCAGCGACTTATTTTTGTTCCTGATCCTGTATCTAGTGTATTATTGATCGAAGGCCACAAGGTAACTTGTTTATTTGTTTAAGTCTAATTCTTGACATGTTATTTTTTGATTAAGTTGAATGTTGATTTTTGTTTCTGGCTAGACTAATTGTGTTGTTGTTTTTTTTATTTTTTTTTATTTTGCCTCAATTCTTGATATTACTTATTTTATTTTTGACATTTTATCTATATTATTGATTGGAACTTTTATTGATTATTGTATTAATCCTGTATTCGACACAAATGTAAACGTGGCCACTTCAGCGACTTATTTCTGTTCCTGATCCTGTATCTAGTGTATTATTGATGGAAGATTTTGCCTTACTATATATATGCAATTTTTTTTAATTCCGGGAGGTTGGCCGCCCTGTGAAGTAATATTAAAAACTACTACTATGGTTGGCCATAGCAGTATTTTTTTAATAGTACTTCACAGTGGGAAAGAGGTAGCTATATGTCCTGAACAGTTATCTAATTCACACACTAAAGTAATATTAAAATAACACTGCTATCATGCTATAAGAGGTGGTGGTTCTGTCACACATCGTAATAAAAAACACAGGAACCCTATTCGATAAAGTAAAGCTGCCTGTACATACCCTCTGGATTATTCTGTAGCTTCTCCTTGGCTTTGACGAGGTCGAAGTGTGCGCTGTCGCCGGTCGCCTCGCACGCACCCATTATCTTCTGAATACACTCCATTGCGAACACCTGGGTAGAAAGTAATAGACGATAAAACGGAAGCTTCGAGAATTAATATATTAATATTAATAAAAAATAAATATTTTTTAATACAGTTGTTAGGGTGCGTTTTCACAGAAGTAGGGCTAGGCGGAGCGGAGCGCAGAGAGAGCGTATAGGAATGGACCAATCACAAGGGTTGAAATCCTCATCGTGGTGCTCATCTCGTCTGTAATCGGACGATTCCTGCTCGTCTGCGCTCCGCTCCGTCCAGCTCCGCTTCAGTGGAAACGCACACTTAACCTGTTGAACGCCATTGTCACAAATACGTGACAAGCAAGCGCATGCCCTTTACGCCAACGACACAAATATGTGAACCATTAGTTTTGTGTGCGTTTACATAGATATATCTTAAAAATTGAAGCTCTCGTACGTATTTAATGACATGAACAAATTAAAAGACACCAAGGATATTGGGAAATTCATGATAATAAGAAATAAATTTGTAGCTTGGCGTGGGGGACATGCGCGTGCGTTTATGCTCTGGTTCAGGCTCTCTCATAAATGTTCATATTATAACCTAACTTAACTATAACATACCCTTGTCGGCCATCTTGACTGTACCGCAGGATGTGTAGACGTTTCAGATTCAGCGTGGAACTCAGCTTGATCATCATCACCTTCCGCGTCGAAATCGGTCTCTGGATTGTTGCTGTCTTCTGCAAATATAATTAGATTTTTTGATAAGGGTTAATCAAATATAGATAGTCTATGGCCTTTTGACTAGACTAGCTAATTATAATAAAAGTTGTATATCTATGTGTGTTCGTATTTATAATAAGACACCAAGTAATCTCAAGACCTAAAATATAAAATTATTTTTAAAATAAATTGCATGAATGGTTAGTAGTCATAGTTTTTGTAGGGTCAAAGATTTCTTGTGATAATTTGTACGCTTATCACTGTTAAGCAAAAACAGGTCTTTATGCTCTTATATTTTTTTATATTTTACCATCTTTTTATACCATGTTTTTAAGCAAATAAATATTATTATTTTATCGACGGTACGGTTTTTGTACGGTACAGTGCGGTAGTCACACCGTAAAATAATCGTGTGAGGTTGATATGCGCATACGCCGACAGCGCTGTGCCATAGTGCCATACAGTATTGACAGCGCTTAGGGTACTGAATTTTAATGTTCAAAAACATTGACGACGGCGCTTAGGGTACCTACTGTTTTAATATTAAAAAATTGCTGGTTCTCAACCTAATTGAAATAAATACCTTTTGATTTTGTTTTTCTGTCCAAAGAGTATTTTGTAATTTAGTTACAGGATACATTACCTAGTCTAATAGTAAGCACTCTCTTCGCTAAAGCCAGCCAGTCTCTCACACTGCGATGGGTGGCCGCAGCCAGCAGGCAGCAAGTCAACGTGTCGCGCGCGTACGATAGCGCGGTGGGGTCACGCTCACTGTCCAAGAACGTGAATAGAGCTCCAGGAAGACCGGTTTCTGTGATTACGACACCTGTTAAATAAAAAAAGATAAGAAAGTGAATATAGTGAGGGATATCGACGCGCAAACTGTTACTATGAATCCAGCACATGATTCGAAAACCCTCCAAAATAGACATTTTTCTAAGTTATTTAAAAAAATACTCCAGCTACTAACTACTAACAGTTAGAAATGCGTTATACCTGTAAAATTACCTGATTTTTTAGGAGCTCTTGGCTAAGTAATAACAACCGCACGGATCAATACACCAGGTTAAGCTACGCTAGCCGAGGTTGAACCGTGGATGGGTGATCACCATTACATATTGAGACTCCTCCGTACCTCGGAAAGCACGTTAAGCCGTTAGTCTAGTCTCAACTGTCATTCGTGCATTTTTGACAGTCGCTACGGGTCGTCAGAAGCCCGAAAATCTGACAGCCCGCCTTACCAAGGGGTATCGTATTACTCAGTTACTGGGTTCTGGAGGCCAGATAGGCAGTCGCTCCATGTAACACTGGTATTATTGTCCATGTAAATACTGGTATTCAGCTGCATCGGTTAGACTGGAAGCCGACCCTAACTCTAAAAACGACCCTAACTCTAACGAAAAGGCTAGACAGATTGAATGAACATACCACAATAGGGCTTCGCAGGTACATGGTCTTTCGCCAAGAGCGCGTATTTGCACACTTCAGCGGCTTCCTTCTGTGATAGCTGTCGGAGGCAGCAGAGAGCCGCGCGACGAACTGTGAGCTCTGAACTTGACAGATCGCGCTGGAAAATACATACATTAATTAGCAGGGTTGTTGCGGATGCAAAAATGTTGACATCCGCGGATGCGGATTATTACGAGCTCACATCCGCGGATACGGATGTGTGGTGTGTGGTGTTACGCGAATGGATAGAATGCGGAATGAGTATATAAGAGGAAGTCTTAAAGTGTCACCGGTGACTGAAAAGTTGTGTGGAAATTAAGTATGAATATGGATGGCTATACAAGTAGAGAGAGACCAAAGAAACGATGGATGGATTGTGTGAAAGATGATATGGCTAGGAAGGGACTGACCACTGAGATGACGACCAATAGAGAAGTATGGAAGAAAAAGACATCTTGGGTCGACCGCAAATAAATTGGGATAAGGGCAGGAGAATAATGATTAGTGTTGAGGTAGAAGTTGAAACAAAATTAGTGCAGAATTTTATCTGTCTTCAGCTTAATTTTATCTGTAGTTTTGATATGTAATTGACTTATACTCTTTTTTTTAAGTTGAATGTCCGAGATAAGATGTATCTAAAAAAAGGAAACAATTTTTCTAATCAAGCGAGTTCTTCTTTTCGTACTGATTGGTATACCGTTTCTATAATTTCTTATTACCAAAGCTCCATCCAGCGGGCTGTACGTCATGAACCATAATAGATACGATAGTTGTAATTTTCACAGATTGTGTATTTCTATTGCCGCTACAACACCAGAAAAAAAAATATATATACTCACACAGAGATGCGGCACGAGCGTATGCAAGTTGATATGATCGGGCGCGAACATCTGTAGTTGCTGCAGACATCCTAAAGCCTCGGATCTTGCGCCTGCGCCAAATTCGCCTAACGCTGCGCACGCACATACGAACCGACCTACCGCTACCACTATAAAAAAGAAAATATAAGCACCCTTATAACATTTACGTGTCTACAAAACAACTAAGACCATAAAAATATCATGGTCGAGAATACACAGATACGAGATTCCTGCTTTTTTAGTTCTTATGTTGTTTGCCTTAGTCTGGGTCGAATAAACTTATTCTCATTCTTTCTAAATGAGCACACGCTGCGAGTTTGGATATTCGGATACCTGTTTACAAGTAAAAATCAGCTGTTCCATACATTTTGACGAATTATGCGACCATAAATGTATTGAACTGCTGTTTTTTTTAACACTTTAGATTCGGCGTCCTGAAAACCCACACTTTTCCCTTACCGCAGCGCACTCCATACTAGTCAACTCTCAAAATTTGGATAAATTGCATCGAATATCCCAGCTTTAATTATGATATACAGTATGTTTATTAACGAAAGGAGTTCCTGTTAACACGCAATAGTATAGCGTCCATAAATGCTAAAAAAATAAAGCTGCTCCCTACATTTATTTATGATCGTATAAATCGTCAAAATGTAGGGAGCGATTGATTTGTTTTCTAGAATTTTTCAATGTGCGTAACTATTGCGAGTTAACGTGAACGCCTTTCGTTAATTAACATACTGTATACCTCTTTAAATAGAATAATTCCTAAAATTTATTTCCAAATGGATTTTAAAATACAATTTCATTACGCTCGGATGGGTGACGCTCAATCGGGTAAACTCGGCTCCAGTCGGTCAGTGACACTGAATCACATATACTCTCCCTTGACAATATTACAAAATCATTAATTACCTTGCAACTCGGGCCCAACAACAGTGATCAAAGCGGACAGTAGTCTTCCGATGCTGCGATGTAGATCCTCTTGGAAGGGAGGCGCGCTGAACAGCAGCTTTAGGGCAAGGTTGAGGGTAGATTCAACGTGGCCACGGAACATTGGACCTGATGCGTCGGCTAGTACTGAGAGGGCGTGGAGAGACCAGACCTGAGAAAGACGTAAGTGATGAATGATGCAATAGGCTGTACATTAATTTTATATGTGATATTTGAATTGCGCTTTTATTTTAAGTGTAATAAGGTTTGTTTTTGTTTGTGAGAATAAAAATTCCCTTACGAGCTTCGATCAATATACTCGATAATACACTAGATTCCCGATTAGCGCTTCAAAAACGGCCCGAAAAATTAGAGCACAAATAATTTTGTGCTCTTATTTCAAATTACTATGGTCCAAACATAGCCAACGACGTTAAGACGCCAAGATGCCGCAGCGCGTGTTCAAAAATTGTGTAAATAACCACCGTAACACCAAGATTTTGGAAGGAATATTTTTTTTTAAATAATTTATATGGATTATGTATGTGTTTTTCATAAAATAAAAACATTTAAATAGTAAATATGACATCGTTTAGCAAATATTATGATTGTTTGACCAATGTTTGCGACCACACGCCAACTATTGCAACTATTGTAACAAACATTGACTGTTCTGGAACAGGGAATGCATGGAGTAGTATTATTATTTTATTTGTTGTTTTTGTTTGTAGATTTCCTATCAACCCATTTCGCAATGCAGAAGGGGTATCTATTGTCGCGAAACTTGACCAGGAACAATCAGACGAATAAAATAATAAGTAATAAAAATCAACGGGTTGCATTCCGGGAGTGGCCGCAGAAGTGAAAACTTGAATTATCGTTATGCATTTTTGATTTAAATTTTTTTACCCATCACAAAAAAAGTGCGAAACGCCGCTAAAGAAGTTTTCATTTCAAAAAATAATTTGATTTAATACAAATATTTTTATATAACTTCTAAATCGCGCACATACGAATACACATCCATTTTTGCGGGTTGGTAACAATGAGTCAACCAGCAGACAATTGTAACCAATGTATTAATAAAATAACTATTATACTAATTTAGTTCTACTACTTTTTTACTAGGTACGGTCTGAAATATTTATATAATAGAAAACGAACATTCGTCAAAAAAAGTATATTATTATTCTGCAACTTTACGTCTTTCAATACTTACTGTGTTCTGAGCATTGAAATGTAATACCAAAAATCAAAATAGAGTAAAGACGAAATTGTCAACAAAATGTTTTTAACCTTATTGCTTTAGGTGTAAGGTTTATCTTACAATAAATCTTTTTGTACTTATTATAAAAATGACTATTTATTTTCAAGCGACATTTTGAATTTATTGCTTTTACTTTCTTCGATGACAGAAGGACTTAAATAAAAATATTTTGCAATCGTAATCGAACTTTATGCTTGAGTGTTAAGGTTTATAATGAACTGAAGTTGTTAATATTATAAAACGTTTTTCTTTATATTGTAGTAACAAATGTAAATGTTTATGTGTGTGTAATCGTGGCCACTTCAGCGACTCATTTTTGTTCCTGATCCTGTATCTAGTGTATTATTGATCGAAGCTTACAAGATGAGTTTTGCTCAAAGACTGTATGTGTCAATTACACTGTTGTGCATGGCTTTTTTTGTCAATCAAAAATTAATATTATTTCCATGATTGGCAATGTTTTCAAGTTTTATTTCTTACTTATTTGGGAACTCTATGGATGCGCTTACGCGTTTATCAGAAAAAAGCTTGTGAATGCAACGTAATTTGTCTTTACAGACGCTATTTATAACCAGTTTAATAAAAGAAGTGGTTTTCAATTAATTTTCACATGTGTTTTTAAGTCATTAACTGCCACGCAGCAGACACAATAGAAATACTATTGTTCGCGGTCACCGGTGACCGCGCTGGCGCTCAACGTGTTAATAATAACTTACTTGTAGTTCAACAGCAGCCGTATCCTGCGCAAGCGCCCGCAGCACGGGCAGCGCGGCGGCGCTGGACGTGGCCCCGCGCGCGCGCTGCACCGCGCCCACGGCGGCCGCGGCGGCCGCGCGGGCGGGCCTGGCGGTAGAGGGGACACCAGCGTTGTAACAGACCAACAATATACAGTGGTGCTATTCTGTAAAAATCTCATCGTAAAAACGTAGGTGAAGTGAGTTAAAAGTGAGCTTTCAACAGTGTCTGTCGCGAAACGACAGCTCACTTCGCCTGAGTTTTCACGGCGAGATTTTTACAGAATCGACCGACAGTACTAGCTCGTCCCACGGTTTCATCCGCATACAAATTCCATCAGAAAACATACTTTTTGTTAGTATGAAATAGTCTTCCTTATCTGACTAGACTATTTCGGAATAGTCTAGTCAGATTAGGAATAGTCAAGGCACGCACTTCTGACTTTTCAGAACCATATGCGTATTGTCACTCACTTACTTAAGAAACGGCGAAGGAAAACATCGTGAGGAGTGCTTGAGAGATCATTTTCTCAAAAGCATATGAAGCTAAGTCAAAGGCCCATGTGCAGCATAAAAACTCTGACGCCAGGTTAGTCACTAACCACACGATAAATAATGAAAAAAGAAGAAATAATGTAATGAGGAATTGTCTAAGCGGGATTGTCCGACAGGGTTACCGCTACCCCGGAACATAAAGGGCTACGGAAGGAACATGGATGGGTTTTAGTCAGTAAGAGTCTGACACTCCCTTCCGCTCCACCCAGAGCGGGTGCAGTCATTGGATGATTTCCCAGCCTTAAAAAAAAAAAAAAGTGCTGCCAAGATTATGTTAAAACGCATAGAACCTAACATCACGCGTCTATTCCCCGAAGGATTAGACAGAAGTGCACCTATACTGCACCCACATTTCGCCAGTTATACGAGTATTTAAGTCCCATGTAACAGGGGGCGAGCCTATTGCTCTCAACCGGGCACAAATCCCGACTCCAGGCTGCTAGTGAGTCATGTCCGAAAGTGTTACCACTACCCCGAGACACAAAGGGCTAAGGAAGGAACAAGGATAGGTTTTAGTCAGTAAAAGTCTGACACTCCCTTCCGCTCCACCCAGAGCGGGAGAAGACATTGGATGATTTCCCACCCTCAAAAAAAAAGGCTACTACTGAGAAATTCCAGAAAAAAGAAACCCAATAACACCTTACCCGACCCGGGAATCGAACCCAAGATCACATGCTCAGCAGTAGCGCTTGCGACCACTAGGCCAGTGAGTCAGGGATGTTTTAAAAACATACAAACAATAACAATGTGTACCTATTGACCGCCGTGCGAGCTAAAGCGATGACTTTCTCAGATAAAACCTGGCTCTCCGCTTCAGTGATACAGCCACACAGGCGGCCGGCGCAGGACGCGGCCGCGGCGCGAACTGTGGCGCTGTTTGCTGACAAACCGTTCTGGGGAAAGGATAAAGTAATTTTTGGTAAATCGCTTTAATTACTATGTATAGTCGAACAATCTATTACACAGGTAACAATTTTGTTCTCTGTTGAAAGTTGAAACCCCGGTAACCCTTTCGGGCAATCCCCCTATATGTAGCGGGATTGCCCGAAAGGGTTACCGCTACCCTGGATCGGCATTATAAAGGGCTAAGGAAGGAACATGGATAGAAATAAAACATTCAGACAAAACCGGGTCAAATAAAACAGAAGGGTTATTTGATGATTCCGCACCCTAACAAAAAAAAACTCTGCTAATGTTCATAGAAATAGAATAATGTTGTTAATTTGTTTACTACTAATACGTATCGACTTGAGAACCTCCTCCTTTTTTTAGTCGGTTAAAAAACATGGTTTACTCACAATAACAATCTCCGTAGCAATATTCTTGACAGCTTCCTGTCCCAACGAACTCTTGAGTTCAGCCAAAGTTCTCAATGCTAACAGCAATGCGGTGTAAATGTTCACTTGTATCGCCTCTTGACGAGCGCCCTTCGACATTTTGATACATTCTGCGAAGTGTTCTAGCATTTGTTGACTGTAGAAAAAAAGACATAATTATTTTTTAATAATAAAATGAACTATGGTATTCTATGATAATTAAATGTTTGAATAAATTAGGAGTAATAGTCAAAAGCTAGTCCAAAAAAAAATGTCGGCGATAAGAAAAGCTTGCAAACATTTATTATGACTTGTTCACGTTGTCTGGAGCCACTGGCGTATTCAGAATACATAAACCGAGAGTCCTAACATTCACGTGCTTTGAAAGCGTTAAGTAAACTTTACGCGCTTGTTACAAAAAACTTGTCACATTGAGCTAGTATTGCCCGAGCATCACTCGTGAAAGTTGTCATTTTTCTAAGCACGTAATGGCGCAGATTATCGTATCGTATTCGCCATTTGTATATCAATTAATCTAGATTAACTTTTGAGAAACACTTAACGCTTTTTCAAAGAACTATCAAAGATGTTGAAACCACACAGATTTGCGTATCGTATCCCATTTGAATTTATAGTGCGACCGTCCAAAATTTGCCAAAGATGTAAACAACAATGGCCGCTCGAAATTGTCTATCGATTAGTGATACGGTGGAACGAATTTTAAAGATTTGCAGCTGTCGATGTTACGATTTTTTTAGAAATAAAAAGAAGTACCAATTCGACAATTTGTCGACATTTTTTATGTCAATCACTAGCAATTCAATGACAAGATAAATTTAGACGAGCAAAAAAGGATGACGGTTGTTTGAAGTTTGTGAAAATTCAAAATCCATCCCAGTTTTCGCTTATGTCAATAGCATATTTAAAAACATATTAATAGCATATTTAAAAGTTTAGAAACACGTACAAGATGTAAAAGTGAGTGTGATAATATGTGTATCGTATTTTGTGCGTATTTAATCAGTGACTCGCAGATATCGCGTTTAGTTCCCAGGCAAATTCAGTGTTATTGCTTTTGGTACGGGGCTACCACATCAGGTATAGATTAACTTAACGCTTTTTCAAAGAATTATTAAAAGATGTTGAAACCACTCACCGATGCTTATTGGCAGCTCTGGAGAATATCTGCGGGAACAGCAGCACGGAGGCGTCGATGACGGCCACCCCGAGCGGCTGCGCGCCCGTGAGCCCGCGGTACAGGCAGCACGGGTCGTGCTCCAGCGCGCCCGAGCCGCTCGCGCTCAGCGGCGAGATCAGCTTCACCGCCAGGCGGGACCAGAAACAAACACAAGTTATAAACCTTCTTATATTAGCCTAGTTCCCACTGCTGGGACGCGGGCCTTCTCTATACAGGGTGTAACCGAAAGAGTATATACATACAAGCATATGCTACAGACCACCAAACTGAACAACTTTTACTACGGGACAAACTCCGAAATCGCAAAAAAAATCTTTTTTCACGTTTTCGCATGACTGCCCGTCATGCTTGTCTATCTGTTATAATAGTAAATTACCTGTTCCTCAATTTCCGCGTGGTCGGTGTCGTATATCCAACCTTCTTCCCCCAGCAGTAAGGTGTCACGCGGATGCATCGCGCTTCGAAGTGTACCTGTTAATGGAACACAAAATAATTATTATTCTTACAGTAATTCCAATAGTAAAACATACACAGATCAGCATAATATATCTTCACCTATTTATATCACTCAAAAGTGTAAGGTCTTCAGTACTACACACCCTACTGCAGTCGCACCTACCTGTGGCCACGTTGGCCCCGCTGGGGTCGGCCGAGCCCGCCAGCTCGGCCGCCAGCAGGCGCAGCAGCGGCGCGGGCGGCGGCGCGGCGCCTGCGGCCAGCGCGTGGCACGCCAGGTACACGCGCAGGCGCAGTAGCGCCGCCGGGGCCTTCAGAGCGCCGCCGTACGAGCGCACCACGGTGCTGACGCTAGAAGGGATAGCAGATGGCATATCATTAAAAGTCTAGAAGCTGGTCTTCTCAAACAAAATAGATCGCAAAATATCAAAAGATAAAGATAAACAGCACAGTCACAGGTCATTTAAGCCACCCGGCACCCACCCCGCACCTCGCCTCGTCGCACGGCGTCCACTCGTTGTCGACAGGTGGTCCACGGGTAGACGCCGCGTTATCTATCTATACTAATATTATAAAGAGGAAAACTTTGTTTGTTTGTTTGGTTGTAATGAATAGGCTCAAAGACTACTGGACCGATTTTAAAAATTCTTTCACCGTTGGAAAGCTTAGTTTTCTAGGAGTAACATAGGCTACTTTTTATCCCGGGAAAAATAACGGGTCCCACGGGAAAGACCACGGGAGCGAAGCCGCGGGCAAAGTGCTATCACCAATAAACGTCGCGCGGTCACAGTGGAGCGGGCCTCGCAACTCACAGTGGAGTGAACGCAAGGCAAGCATGCGAACAGAGAGTTGTAACCGAATGATCCACCCGCCCTCCGCGTATGGAGGGCATACGACCGAAGCAATCCGGGGTCGTCACGGAGTTGATGTAGTGAGCGCATACCCATACAAGTCTATAATAAAGAATACTACTCTGTCAAGAAAGTACCGGGAAAAGATCAATAATACACAAAATGTCTGTTATTCATCCAAATTTATTTTATCACCTTCAAAGTATGCTCCTTTAGAAACGATACACTTGCGCCAACGAATAATCCATTCATCAAAACATTTTTTAAACGCTGCTTCCGGAATTGAGTTCAGTTCTCGCCGCGAATTCTACTTTATGTCTTCTATCGATTGAAAACGGGTGCCACGAATTGGTAATTTGAGTTTAGGAAAAAGAAAAAAGTCAGCAGGAGCCATATCTGGTGAATATGGTGGTTGCTGGATGGTATTTGTTGAGCGTTTGGTCAAAAATTCGTTCACAATGATAGCCTTGTGCGAAGGCGCATTGTCGTGGTGCAAAATCCAAGAATTTTCTTTCCACAAATCTGGCCTTTAAGTCGAATTTGCTCTCTTAAACGCCGCATAACGCTCAAATAATATTCTTTATTTACCGTTAGACCTTCCGGTAAGAATTCAGAGTGCACAACACCGCGATAGTCAAAGAAAACAGTCAACATGACTTTGACTTTTGATCGACTTTGGCGTGGTTTTTTCGGTTTCGGTTCAGTTGGAAGGCGCCACTCCGAAGCTTGTTGACTAGTTTGCATGTCAAACTCGTAAACCCACGTCTCGTCACCAGTAACAATGCGTTTCATGAATGTTGGGTCCGAACTGACTCGTTCTAGCATGTCCTCAGCGACTTTCATGCGATTGAGTTTTTGGAGAAAATTCAGATCTTTTGGGACTAGCCGAGCAGCAACATGTTTCATACCCAAATGATTAGTTAAAATGGTACGGATCGACTCGTGAGATACAGAAAGTTCGGCGGCTATCTCTCTCAGAGTTGAATGGGGGATTTTCAGTCACTATTTTCTTCACTTTTGCGATGTTAACTTCAGTTGCAGACGTTGACGGCCTACCAGAGCGAGGCAAATCTTCCATCACATCTCGACCGCTTTTGAACGCTTTGAACCACTCATAAGCACGAGTTTTTGATAAAGTCGATTCACCGTAAGCCTTCTGTAACATTTTCAGTGACTCCGAACACGAAATTCCATTGGCGATGCAAAATTTAAGACAAACTCTTTGTTCGATATTTTTGTCCATTATGAAATTCGCAATACACACTATATTATTATATGATATTACTAAAACCAGCACTGTATTTAATATAAATAACAGATGCAACTCAAACTCCGCGCCAAAATGGAAAACAGTTGTGCCAATCTAACAACTACAAAAAAACAAAAATTTGAATTTGGAACCATAAACAAATCATCCATTCCCGATACTTTTTTGACTGAATGTACTAGCCGCAGGAGGCGCGGCGGTGCGGAGTGGTTGCCGGGTGGCTCTAATGAGTTGTGACCTAGACGCGCGCTTGAAAATTAAAATTTATCATAAATGCCCATGGTCCTTTTGAGATTCGAAAAATCGGCCCAGAGCATAACTCTATCGTACTGTACTTGGGACTTGTAATTGTATTCAATAACTTGAAAGTTGAATGGATATTTTAATTTCACTAATAAAACTGAACGCGATCAGCACAAACAAACTTTAAAGTACAAACCAGTGTCATTATGTTCTATGAAAAATTTACTACAGGTTTTAAACGCGGTTTAAATGTGCTAATCGCGTTCAGTTTCATTGGTGAAATGAGCCCTTAATGATAACACTTACTTAGTCAGAACAGCAATAGCTCCATCTATGGGTTGTGTCAAACGTTTGGCCGTATCATCATTGTTAACTAACGAAGGACAATGTATTAGCAGACTGTGTAATGCTGATAGGGCTCCGGCGCGACCTTCCAATGTCACCTGAGAAAGAACAACGGTTCAGATTGATATTTTACTGTCCAAGACCTATGACTAGGAAGTTCGACGGTCACACTACTAGGCTAAGACTGCTACTGTCCAATAGTGGAACAAAACAAGCTCAGAAATAAATTTAATAAAGAAACGGTTTTTATTGTAAGGACATTTACGCCTAAAGTTTTTAAGAAAATATTGAAGTTCTGTTTTATGCCATACTTAGACACTACTACTACTTACACTGGCACTGGCTTACTTGTCTTTTTTAGATAATTAAAATCTTGTTTTTTTACTATAAAGTATTCTTTTCATATTCTTCTCAGCAAACCCTTTAATATGATACCCATATCATGGAAGTGCATTAAAAATTACTAGTCCGCTATCTTGGGCGGTTCGCCATATTGAATTTATAATGACGTTACTTCACTAACCGTACATTGTCATCCAAACTAAACGTGCAGGCAAAACCTTAGCTCAATCTGTTAAGGATAACTGCATTAAAATTCAGTTCCATGATTTGACCCGAATAAACACATACATTGGCAGTAAAATAAAAGCATTTTCTTTTGTATTAGAATATTATGCCGAAGTCTGAAAGAAACTATGATAAGCAAAACAAAGTAATACATGGTATGACTTCTATCAACTATAGAACTAGATTATAAATTAGGAACAAACGCTCAGTTGCATGTAAATTGATTATAAACCTTACCGTTCAAACCTAAAGTTTAGTATTGCTTACAATATATTAGTACTTCGATTGAAATGTAAACATAATTATTTTAAAATAGGAACAAAAATATGAATGGTAAAATAAAACAAGGATGTTGAAATGAAACTATGTTGCAAAAAATACCAAAACATTATTATCTTTAGGTCTTATTTTCCGGTCTTTTTTGATGCGTTCACTGGAAGTCCATTACTATCCTTGGTCGAAGTAGTAAGCTCAGTTATGCGGATAAAAAAACAAAAAGATTTGTGTTTTGAAAATGCACCTTATTGTAAGAAAAAAAAAAAGATCTTTGTTCATCAGTAAATTACAAATTTAAAGAATTAATTATTAATGAAATATTGTGTAGTTTTCAGGTTTTTCAGGCGATGTCTTATTATCAGAAAATGGCCACATTATCAAACAATCGACTCTGACATGACCACAATAGATCACAAGTTTGCGTATACTACATTGCGTTATTATTGCTAGGTATGGTGAACTAGATGGACCGATGACCTTAAGAAGGTGACTGGGACTGACTGGATATGGAAGGCGGAGGACAGGGTGTTGTGGCGCAGCCTGGGAGAGGCCTATGTCCAGCAGTAGACTGCGATAGGCTGTATTGGTAGTGAACTGACCTGCCATGTAAATGCATCTCCTCTGGACTTCTCTGATTCTAGTTCTTTAGCGGAGCGAGGGAAGCTGTTGCGCCATAGAAGTAACATTCTGGGTAGCAAGCCACGGACCACGGGAACACCTAAAAATTTATAAAAAACAGTATCAATAAGCTCGCAGTATACCAAAGAAGAGGGAAATAAAGAAAAGTTATTGGAAATCGCTCAGGAAAATCATAAATTTCAAACACAATTTCAAACATTAAAAAAAAATTGTCAATTACGTTTAAAAAAATTAACAAAATTGAAAAACAAATATCGAAATAATCGAAATCAATATCTCAAAAATCTCATATTGGGGTAAAAGAATTGTGGGTCTACGTGTGTGAGTGTGTATGCGTGTGAGTGTGTGTATGCGTGTGTGTGTATGCGTGTGTGTGTGTGAGTGTGTGTATGTGAGTGTATGTTTGAGTGTGTATGCGTTTGTAACTATGTTTTTTCTTCGTGCCAAAACTACTAAACGGTTCTGGATTAAATTTTATTGGAGACTACTTCGTCCAAACCGTGTGGGGATAAACATACGATGCCTAGGACAGCTATAGGCAACTTATAGACACTTACCTAGCGTACAAATAGCACCAACGATCAACCAGCCCGCATTGGTCCTCGCAGCGGTCAATCTACTGCTTTGTCCGGCCGACCTTAGCAACTGTTCCGCAGCATTGAAGGCTACTTTGCCCCGACCGTGTGGGACGCCCAATGGGGACAGCCGTACAGCACCTAATATAGCAGCTAAAGCCGCTGAGTAACCTGAAAAGATGATATAAAAGAGATAGAATATCGCGGTTTCACTATCTATACAGGGTGTAACCGAAAGGGTAAATACATTCAAAAAGCATATGCCCACAGACCACCAAACTGAACAACTTTTACTACAGGACCAACTCCGAAATCGGAAAAAAAATCTGCTGTGCTATACATTTTTGGTCACGTGACTCAACGAAATGTAGGGAACAGCTGATTTTTCACGGTTTTAGAGTTGGTCCCATTGTAAAAGTTGTTCAGTTTGGTGGTCTGTAGCATATCTTTTTCTATGTACGTACACTTTCGGTAAAACCCTGTATACTATCGCTTTGAAATACAGTAACTATGAAAAATCGCTACGCGTTGTTCAGCTGTTTCACATAAGATTTATGACATGTTTTGTAAATAAGCTAGCGGTTTTGTAAAACAGCATGCGCAATTCGATAATTCATATGCGATATCTACGAACCCACACTGGGCCCGCGTGGTGAATAAGGGTACGGTTCCACTGAAGCGGAGCTGAAAGATGTGCAGGAACCGTCCAATCACATCCGAGACGAATGAAGCAATGAGGATTTCAACCATCGTGATTGGTCGATACCTGTACGTCTCCGCTCCACTCCGCCCAGCTCCGATTCAGTGGAAATGTACCCTAACGGCCCACTCCCTCTCACAGAGACAAGGCCTGTGTCCCAGCAGTGGGAACATCATAGGCTGATTATGCTACCGAAGCCCTTGATAAAATATTGAATAATTACCAGAGATATGATGCGGTGTAGGCCTTGCCGCGTCGAGTGCATCCACGCATTTGTCTATGAGCGGCGTGATCTGCGACGGTAGCGCCACGCACACGCAGCGGATGCACCAGGCGGCTGCCAAGCGGGCTGCTACACAGGGATGTTCTAGTACCTGAAGAAAGAAATAAGTCAAGAAGGTTTTATTGGTAAAGAATCAAGCAGAGTGCTTCTAAATCATCCTGTCCCAAAGTAGGCCATAACGCCCTCTTGTGGGTGCTGCAGGCCTAAAGGGGGACAGCTATGAGACCTAGAAAAAAATGGTGTCGTTGTGTAGATAGAGGCGTAGGGGGGGGGCGATAATTTCATCTAGATTGTGGTTTTTAGTTAGTAAGTGAAAAATGGGGGCACTAAAAAATAATTTATTCTCAAAGTGGGCAGTAGACAAAATAAGTTAGACAGCTTGCGAGAATTACTACAACCAATAGATGGCGCCATAGAATGTAATGTTTACCGCAGAATTAACCGCATTGCTGTGCCCAAAATCAACCAACGAGTCGCGGCCTGTGTGCAATATCCATTTGGTTAAATAATCTTACTAATTTTAAATATGCGAAAGTTTTGATGGATGGATGTTGGTTACTGAATCACGCAAGAAAGGCTGAATGGATCTGGATGAAATTTGACACAGAAATTGTATATAGTCTGGATTTTATCTGGGAAAAATATACGGGATTGTGGGATCATTTTCGACATCGATGCGGGCCATGCCGGATGGCAGAACCTAGTTATCTATAATGATTATTTAAGCAGCTGCTGTAGCTGAGCATCATTAAAAAAAAATAGCTGTAAATAGCTATACTTACGGAACAGATAGCATCAAGCATGTTCAGCGATGTGTCAGACACGAGGTTCTGAACTGAAGTTCCGAGCTGCAGCGCCAGTTCACCGGCTTCCATCAACGCGCATACAAGTAAGTGCTGGCTGAATAGTGTTTCCTGAGAAATGAACGTTTTATTTATTAAACTTTTCGCACACAAAAAAGGTACAAAGGCGGACTTAATGCCTTAGGCATTCTCTACCAGTGGACCAAGGGTGGTGAAGAGACTAGACTTTTATTTAATGCAGTATGCAGTGTCTACACAACCTGTGTAATTTTACCCAACGGCCAATGTCATGTCGATGCCAGACAATACAAGCAGAGGACTTGCTGTGTGTAACCCTCAATAAACTACGAAATAAATAAAAACGCCTCAAAAGCAAGAGTGAACAGGCATCTTCTGGGCACGCTCGCTCCAGCATAACCCTCATCCATGCTTTATATCAGGCATCGAGGACTAGAGGCCAATGCCACAATTAAAAAATAAAACACGACTGGAGTATCCGTGCAAGTTTGTGTTTGTGTGTATGTGAGTGTATAAACATATTGGCACCACTAGGAAAATTTATAAGAACACCACTGGCGTGTTGATGGTATTTTTAATTTCTGAATGCAATGAAACCGTATACCCCACAAAGTCAGGGACAAGGAATTAATCTGAATTGGGTATTTTAAAGGGTAGTCAATAACGTTACTTTTTATGAATTGTCAAAACACAGAATTTGTACGTGATTTGTATGATATATAACAATGTGACGTCACAGATTTTTAGAATCAATGGAATACTTATTAGCATTTTACAGTTATATCTTCGCATGACATTGAATTAGTGGACGGTGGTGGAAGTTTTTATGACGAGAGGTCTTTTTTCTATGTGATTCCATATTTTACTTTTGACCGTGTCAAATACTCAATTGTCATTAATCAAGACAATATATACCTGGTTACAATCCTTAGCGTTCTCCGGGTTGAAATCAATGCTGTTCATTTGCTTTATAACTATCTGTATGATCTCGCGACAAGCCGACGCTTGCGCTTTCTCGCCCAGCATCTTGCCAAGAGTGTTGCGTAGGATGAAGTTGATGCACTTTCTGTGAAGAATAAACGTATCATTGAGTGTTAATTTAAGTATTTTCATCATCATTATCATTGTTATCATCACCATCAACGTACTATCGGGAAAAAAATCAGTATCCTGTCTTAATCCAGGTCATAAACTATCTCTGTGCCAAGTTTCATGCAGATCCGTTCAGCCGTTTGAACGTGAAGGACGGACAAATTTACACAGTCACACACACACACACACACACACACACTCACTCACTCACTCACTCAAAGTCAAAGTCAAAGTCAAAACATTTATTTCAAATAGGCACAAGAATGGCACTTTTGAACGTCAAAATGAACAAGAAATAGAACTGATTCTAGTCGCCCCTTCCAAAAAGTAGTTTCGTGTGGAGAAGAATGGGCAAGAAACTCCACCGTTACTCTTTTAAAATGTTTCACAATGTTTTGTATACATGTATTATAACATTATATGTGAAGACGATGCACCCAGAATAAAAACAATACATCACAAAAGGTGAAAAGAAAAACACATGTAGCAGTGGCAAGTAAACTTAATTATGTCATAAGTGCATGGTGCTCACATATTTACAAACATTCTAAAAGTTAATAATAATAAATTAATCAATGTGTGAGAAGTTATTCCAATATAATAAAATAATATGGTACAAATTACCTAATTTACTTAGCAACCAGTTTGATTTTGTCTAGACACTAGATTGTCCTGTGGAGCAGGACCAGCATGTTTCCAAGCATCCTTATCTTTGATATAATCTTCTAATTTGTAATAAGCTTGTTTACAAAGTGTACTTTTAATATGAGTTTTAAATTTTCTTTCATTTAATTGCAGTATGTCACAAGGTATTTTGTTGTAACATTTAACACAGAACCCCATAAAAGATGTATGTACTTTTGACAATCGAAAAAATGGTTGAATTATTTTATCTTTATTTCTAGTATTAAAATTATGCCTATCACTTATTTTGTTAAAAAGATGTCTATTTTTTCTTACATACATAATATTTTCATAAATGAATTGGCAAGGTACTGTCATAATATTAATCCTTTTAAATAGTTCCCTAAGCGATTCGCGACGACGAAGATTGTAAATAGCCCTGATCGCTCGCTTTTGCAAAATAAAAATGGATTCAATGTCAGCAGCCCGACCCCACAGTAAAATGCCATACGACATAATACTATGGAAGTAACTAAAATAGACCAAACGCGCGGTTTCTACGTCTGTTAACTGCCTTATCTTTCTAACAGCATAAGCGGCCGAGCTTAGCCGTCCCGCAAGAGTTGTTATGTGGGGACCCCATTGCAACTTGTCGTCTAGCGTGATTCCCAGGAAAACCGTCTGCTTAATAAATTCCAGCTTTTCTCCGTTCAATATGATGTCACAATCGCTACTTTTAACATTAGGTAATGTAAATCTAATGCATTTGGTTTTTTTTTCATTTAGTACCAAATTATTTACCGTAAACCAATCTTGGACCTGAAGAATAGAGTTATTCACGTCGTCAAGATTTTGTGAGCGTCGATTAATTTTAAAGATTAATGAAGTGTCATCTGCAAATAACACCATCTTCGGTTGATTTTGAAGTAATTGGGGTAAATCGTTAATATAAACTAAAAAGAGAAATGGACCCAATATCGAACCTTGAGGAACGCCCATTGTCATTTCCGACCCCAGCGAGTTCACACCATTTACTTGAACTTTAACCTTTCTATCTTTCAGGTATGATCTAAGTAAATCAAGGGCTGTATTTCTAATTCCATAGTGCTCTAGTTTCAGCAGAAGCGTCTCATGTTCTACGCAATCGAACGCCTTAGAGAGATCGCAAAAGATTCCAATGGCATCTTGTGCTTCTTCCCAGGCGCTAAAAATGTTCTTTATTAGGGTGACACCAGCGTCAGTAGTACAACGCCCTTTGGTGAAACCGAACTGTTGGTCATGCAAGATGGAATTTTTATTAAAGTGACGTAACATTTGATTGAGCATCAACTTTTCAAACACTTTACTGAGAACTGGCAGAATTGACACGGGCCTATAATTGTTGGGTTCTTTACTATCACCGGATTTGAACAATGGCACTACTTTACTGTGTTTCATTAGATCCGGAAAGACTCCTTGGTCCACACTAGAATTAAATATGAAAGCTAAATAGGGCGCAATGGTATCGATAATAGAACTACAGACTTTTACAGACATTCCCCAGAGATCTTCTGTTGATTTGATTTTAAGATCTTTAAAAGCTTTTATAACAGCCTGGGGGTTTGTATGCTGAAATGTAAATTCTAAAGGGCATGCCTTTACATTTTTTCTAAGTAAGGCAGCAGAAAGTGCGGCTGAGGAATTTAATGGTGAAGTAGTTTTGAGAGGAATATTAGCAAAAAAGTTTTCAAATTCCTGAGCTATTTCTATATCTGAGTTGATGCGGCCATGTGCAGTCTCTAAATTAAACTCAGTATTACGCTGCTTTTTCCTACCTGTTTCATTATTTATTATTTGCCAGGTAGTTTTTATTTTATCATCAGCTGATTTTATTTTATTGCTAATATAAAGAGCTTTAGCTATTTTGCACACACTTTTAAAAGTTTTAGAGTATTTTGCAACATACTGATGAAAGTTTGTATTATTCGTATGTTGCTTGAGGCCATAAAGTTCAAAAAGTTTTGCCCTGCTTTTGCGAATACCAGGAGTCGCCCAATCGCTAAATAAAAACTTTGTGAAAATGCTTTTAGTTTGTAGTGGAAAAGAGTCATTAAATTGCTTATTCAATAGTAAAAAGAACTCGGCGTAGAACTCACTTGGGTCAGATATATTATTAAAATTCTGAACACATAAATTACTGGCCAAAGACTTATTGAATTTGTTTAAATTTGTACATGTAATTGGCCTAAATCTTATTTGAATTTTTTGTAGAGGCATATAGGAACAAAATGTTATAGTTTGTCCACTGTGGTCAGATGGCAACTTATTTAAGATATCTTTATGTAAGTATTCACAATTACAAAAAATATTATCTATACAAGTGGCAGAGGAGGCAGTTACTCGGGTTGGTTCCATAAAAACGTTGGACAAATCAAATGACCCAAAAAGACTTAATAATCTGACAGTATTCGAGTTATTTTCTAGTAAATTAATATTAAAATCTCCACATATGATTATTGACTTGCTACTAGTACTTAGTTTCTTTAACACATCTTCCATTACAGAATCAAACACAGATAGATTCTGGTAATTTGGAGGTCTGTACACACATACTATAACATGCTTATCTAGCTCAACACAGGACAATTCAATGGTGTGTTCAACAGATAGTCCGATGATGTCTTTTCGTTCTTTAGATTTTATTGAATTTTTAACTAATATTAATGACCCACCGTGTATCATTTGTTTTCGGCTAAAATAGCTAACTACGCAATAATTTTCAAAATTAATTGATACTACTTGATGATCTTTTAACCAATGTTCTGTTAAACAAATGACATCAAACTTGGTTTTTTCCAAAAACAATTCTATTTCCAGTAACTTGGAAGAGCAACCTTGAATATTTTGATTTAATAATTTTAATGTATGTTGCACTCCATTCAGTTTATTATTTTTGAGAGTTATATTGCCAGAAGATACCTTTTTATTATTTTGTAGTAATAATAACTGGTTATTAAAAGTGGTAACTTCTGTTGTCCTACTGACTAGTTTAAAGAACTATCCAGAGTATCCCCCACAACTACAACCGAAGAGTCTAGAATGTCCATTTGAGTTCTAGCAGGAAGAGAATACTCGACCTGAGTGTTCATGGCCTCCAAGGTTGTTGGTACTATAGGTAGATCCTCCTTCGTACAACATGATGAAAAATAATTAATCCCTATGTTGTTAGTATAACTAGGCAACACAGAGTCGTCCCTAATACTAGAGTTTGTTATATTGGCTATAACCTCATTAATATTATATGCTATCAACATAGCAATCTGGTGTCTACATTTCCAAGACAGAGACAAAGTTCTCTGAGTTAATTTAAAACCACTAACAAAATTGTTAGTGTCAAAGTACAATAATTTGTCACTGTGACATAATGTCAGTTTGTGCATTGTGTTATTTAGTTTATAAATATAATTATTTTCGTCATTTGACAGAGTATCACAATAAGGAAAAGCACACAACATCAGCTTTCCTATATTTAAATTTAATAAGGTGTTCACACCATCCACTATGCCTTTTCTGGTAATACCAGTACTGTTACCTAATAGCAAAACCATTGTAGAGTAATTATCTAGGTTTGTGTTTGCTATTCTTTTAATCATTTGTTTAAAACTTATGTTATGATAGCTATGATTGGTAAAACTGTGGCTAAGGTAATTAAGTAAAATTTTTCCAAAGCCTGAACCTAATTCATCAGAAAAAAATATTGACTTGTTTTTCTGTGAAACAATACAGGACTCAGCTGGAAGATTTAATACTGCAGAGGGCAAGTCAGGCTGATGCTGAGAATAAGGTGGTTGCTTGGCACAGCTACATGAGAGATTTTTAGTCAGAGACTCATAACTCACTCACACACTTACTCACTCACTCACTCAGTCACTCACTCACTCACTCACTCTTACTCGCGCACTCTCTCGCACACACACTGACACACACACACCGACACACACTCACAGACACACACACACACACTGACACACACACACACTCACTCAAACACACACACACTCACTCAAGCACACACACTCACTCAAACACACACACTCTCACTCAAACACACACACTCTCACTCAAACACACACACTCACTCAAACACACACTCACTGAAACACACACACTCACAAACATTCGGTTTTATAATATTAGTAAGATTATTTTACCTCGAATACACGGCGTCAACATGTGAGCTCGCCGCTTTAGGGTTGGCCACTAGATCTAATACGTGGTTCAAGAACGTGGTCATGTTTCGCTCTAACCATACGCCTCCCATGTTCTGTACAAATACCACGTACGCCTGAGGACAGAAGAGCACGTAATATAATAACCCTGTTGAAGGCGAATAATATGGCCGTCCATTAGTCACGTGATGTTTTTAGCATGTTCAACCCCCACCCCCCTCTCTCGTGGTGATACGTAGTGAAATAGAGTACCTTTTGAGTAATTTTTGTAAAAAATGCACTTGATTTGGGGGGGGGGGGGGGCAAATCAAGTGCATTTTTTACAAAAATTCATAATGTGCGCGAAGATTTGGTTCGTTGCTTGGCAACGGCGAGTCAAGGTCACACTACCGTCGCTTTTCGGTTCAGAAATCGCGCGTTTAACGAAAAGATAAATACACGGTCTGATCTCTTACTACACCCCCCTCCCCCTTGTGATATTTCGTTATTTTTGCCAAAGCCCTTCCCTACCCCTTTCAAGGCACACGTGATTAATGGACGGCCCCTAATGTAATTGCTAGACACCCCATAGACTGTGTCGATAAAAAAAACCACCAACATTCTATGATAAGCTATCGCAAAATTAAATATTATATTAGACTCTACTCACATGTGTAACACAAACGCGCACTTCCCGGTTCACTCCGGAGCTGGATTTGATAATCTCTCCCTTGAGGAACGACGTACCGCCGCGGAGGAACGCGCCCATCAACAAGTTTAGCGCCTCGTCTAGTGACACCACGTTCTTCGGCGGGTCTTTCTTTTGTTGGACTGCAAGAAACAAATGAATTGTGCTGGTGGGTAAAGGGTACACTTAAATTAACAACAAAACATGTAATACAACATGAAATGTAACACACCGTGCAACAAATTTCCCATCGATGTGTTGCATTGTATATATTTGTATGGCACGTCCCAAAAATACCCACCATTAGGGGTGTACTGAACTTGTCCCCATCGACTTTATTCTATTTTCATGAACAAGTGAACTAGGTCCCTATGCGGTATGCGGAAATAATGGCATGAATGCCCTGTGTGTGACCCGCCCTTAAACGGAGTCTATGTGCTGATCGCGTTCAGTTTCGTAGGCCCTAAGGTTAAGGCTTCATGTTTTTTAAAAGTAGCTGTGCTAATCTGTATGTGTCATTAATATTTTGACATTACAAATAATACTATGCAATTAATCTGAATCAATTATTATTGTATCAAATTAAAAATGTAAATTCAAATCAATTTTATTAATTATAATTTTTATTGTAATGTCTATGATTTGCATGCTTAGCTTATTTAATTTTTCTACACCAGCAATGGTAGTATATGTGAATCAATGTTTAATTTTAGATCTCAATGTACCATATACTTAGAAATAAATATTATTATTATTATAGTAATAAATAAGAAAATACCTGACTGAGCTCCAACTTTCAATTTGGAATTCAGGTTGGTTACTTCGCCGGCCTGAGTTATCGCTATCAGAGCACCAAGCAGCTCCGCAATGGCACATCTGTTAAAAGAAATAAAACTAATGTAGTATTCCTAATATACTTCGGACCTTGAACATTTATTATTTCAATTGCTTATGCTACGTATATTTTTACGAGGAAATAAGATATCATTGATTCTGTTTGCAATCCAAAAGATTTCAAACAGAGTCCAAAATCTCACTGTAATAACTACTTTGCTTGATTTTTAGGTAGGGTAGGTAGGGTAGGTAGGGTAGGTATCATCGTTAAGACAGGACAACGTCTGTTGGGTCAGCTAGTATATAATAATTGAAAGAGAGAGAGAGGGGAAATACTGAAAACATATTATAGGCATGTAACGCTTTTTCCTTACGTGACGATTTCTACTAGTAAATTCTACCGCAAACCGCGTCAAGGAATAATAAAATAACAATCTTACCTCAGCGAATAATCACTAGAATGTGCAGCCCTCAAGCAGGCCGCAGCAATAGCATCCAAGTCAGCTGGCGTCAGTCGCATCAACGGCAGCAGGTGGCGCAGTGTGTGCGCAGCGGCCGCGCGCACGGCCGCCGCGCGCTCCGAGCTCAGCGCCGCGCGGGCCGCCCGTGACACCTCGCGCACGGCCACCGGGGCCGCCGTGCCCATGCCCACACAGATCTAACAGAGTATATACACATTAGGAAGAAACAAAACACATCTACACACCTTTGTACTCAATACTTATAAAAAGACTCATCATCTGCCTAGCCTTTTCCCGACGATGTTGGGGTCGGCTTCCATTCTAAGCGGATGCAGCTGAATATCAGTATTTTACGTGGGGCGACTACCTATCTGGCTTCCACAACCCAGTAACTGGGCAATACGATACCCCTTGGTAAGACTGGCTGTCAGATTTTCGGGCTTCTGACGACCCGTAACGACTGTCAATAACGCACAAATGACAGCCAGGACCAACGGCTTAAAGTGCTTTCCGAGACACGGAGGAGTCTCGTTAAGTAAAGATGGTTACCCATCCACGGCCAACCCCGGCAAGCGTAACTTAACCTGATGGATCGACCTGTGCGGCTGTGTACTAACAGCCACGAGCTCCTATACTTATACAAAGACTATGTATGTCTATATATTTTAATGTGTGAACATAAATAAAATAACCGAAATGTTGGACAGAAGTGTACCAGTAATAAGAGCTTAAGAATGTAGTTATATTGAAGTGATCGGCCAATTTTTCGGTAAATCGGCCAAATAAAATGTCGCTAGTGCACGCTGACTCTAAAGTAAATTCATTTCGGCAACACAAAATACAGATAAAAATTAAGTGGAATGTTGCAAAAGGTCCATTCCAGCATATGAAAGACAATTGCCGTTAGACGCTGATTTCTTAATCAAGTACCTAGTGTTTTTTTTTTTAATTTAGTTGTATTAAATAGTTCAGTGGTACGATTCGCACTTAGACGTGCTGTTTGTATTAGTGTTTGTGTTGATAAACATTTGCCATAATTGCAGTATAATATTTGTCAGGCAGAACATTTTTAAATGATGACGCTATTTCATAGGGCAGTCGAGGCCCAATGGAAACGGTCACGACTTACGAATTGCAGGTCGTAGGTTCCAACACAAGCAGGAACTTTAATTTGTGTAAATTATTTCAACACTGCTGCTCTGAAAACGTAGGAGCAACGAACATAAACGAAGTATTATTCAAACATAAAAAACGCGGCCAGACGTTTTTATACAAACTGCAAGTAGTTGCCAAACTGATAAGATAAACATAGCTAATTACCATAATGTATTCTAAAAAGTAACTGCTTAGATACCAAAGAGTACTAACTTAGGTCACGTAGATACAACAACAATAGACTACTACACTAGACACTACTACAACGCATAGACGATTCATACGATAAAAGAAAGTATGTCAATGATATATTTGCCATATTCTTGGAATTTAGTTTTTTGTATTCAATTATTTTCATTATATTCTTCACCCGAGACTGATTTCATTACGCCACTATATGTGATAAACGCACGGGAGTTATCCGATTTGAGTTAAACCTGCGCAGTAGGTAAGCGCATCCCCGTAGGTCACCTTCTCCAAACGTGCGTCATGTATTAAATAGCAGACTCTTACCCTATAGGTCACCTTTAACAAACGCGCGTCTTGTATTGTATTTTTTTTTGTGTTTCTTCACTACATAGGATAAAACAAAGTCGCTTTCTCTGTCCCCATATCCCTATGTATGCTTAAATCTTTAAAACTACGCAACGGATTTTGATGCGGTTTTTTTTAATAGATAGAGTGATTCAGGAGGAAGGTTTATGTGTATAATTTGTCGACATATTTAGCGGGCGAAGCCGCGGGCGGAAGCTAATAATGAATAATTAACAAATTCAGCTAGTTTTTCAGTATCAACCTGCTTAACCTTTTCCCAACTATGTTGGGGTCAGCTTCCACTCTAACCGGATGCAGCTAAATACCAGTATTTTGCATGGAGCGACTGCCTATCTGAACTCCACAACCCAGTAACTGGGTAATACGACACCCCTTGGTAAGATTGGCTGTCAGATTTTCGGGCTTGTGACGACCCGTAACGACTGTCAAAAGTGTCAAAGATGCACAAATGACAGCCGGCACCAACGGCTTAACGTGCTTTCCGAGCCACGGAGGAGTCTCGGTATGTAAAGATGGTGGCCCATCCACGGCCAACCCCGGCAAGCGTTGCTTAACCTGATGGATCGACCAGCGCGGCTGTTATTACTAGAGTTATTAAGTCACGAGCTCCAGAGGTGGATTTCACTATGTGGTGGAGAAAATAAACGTCATGCTATATTCGATCCTTAATCCACCTAAGCTAAAATGTTTAGGAAAGCTAAGACTTCTTCTTAGCTTGTAGAAAGCAATCTAAATGGACTCGGCCTAGCATTTGGCTACGTGTTTGTCGCCATCACTAGCGTCTATCAGTTTCTGTAACGTGCGACGACAGGACACGCAGGATACGATATTAAGTGCCCCATCGTTTGAGGAACAGTATCACATTTACACTCCAAGGCGGAGTTGTCTGTGAATCTTTACAGAGCAGGGTAGTAATAATAATATCCTTGGACATTTCACACAACGCCATATAGTCCCAAGCTAAACCACCTAATGCTTGTGTTATGGTAACGAGATGGCTGATAAACTACTTACATACTGTTTTTGTATGTAAATACATACATATTATAGATAAAAAACAACCAGACCCGGAACAAATATGTACTTGCAGGTCGTACAAATATTTGTTCCGTGCGGGAATCGAACCCGCGACATGCTGCGCAGCAGTCAATCGCTCAACTGCTGCGCCAACTGTGTCGCCAAAAGACCGTCAGCCGCCGAAGCCGTTTCCTTGCTTTGACCAACCTGGGCCCAGAGTCTGTTTAAAGACTTCCAGGTTGTTCAAGTCCCAGAGCGACGTATAGGTATAGAGTTACTATACGCACGGCGCACCCTAGACAATCAGGTAAAAGGTCACCACAATGGCAATCCAAGGTCCACTAAGACAAAATAATAGAAGGGTCCATCATCATAGCAACAAACCTTTTCAAGAGTATTCATAATCTCGAGCCGTGTTTGTGACTCGGCGTTCTTCAAGGACTTGACGAGGGTTGACACAGTCTCTTCGTAAGATCTCCCCATCATCCTTCCGAGTTTCTCGTACATGCTGCCCAAGCAACATATGGCAGCCCTGAAAACAAAACATTTTTGCTTACAAATTGTAGGAGCGAAAAACCATCTAGAATAGAAGTAAGTGATTCATTGGTCTAATGAATACAATTGCAACTGAGCGTCTCAGTTCTAGGTTCGATTTTCAGGTCGCGCAAAGTGCTATTGGTTTGTTTTTTAGTCTCGCCTGGTCTTAGATGGGATTTACAAAATATCTAGCGAAATGTGAATCCATTAACCCGTTATATGTTCGCCCATTAGAAGCCGTTTGCTTATAAGAGCTCAACGATTGATACGGTTATATTTATTGTCGTTTCAATTTTTCTTATGAACCCATGGGGTTCATACGACATTTGAGGGGTTAACAGAGTAATACATTTCTGCGTACCCCTTTATTGAATCAGCGGTTTTTTGTTACGCATGGAACTAACATAATGCGATTATAAATATAATCCGTAATAAGCTCATTACGGACATTCTTGGTTGGCGTATTATGTAATGCACAATGAGATACCCTGGGCATTACACCTAAGAACAACAGGCTTTTATTGAAAACATGCGTAACATTATACTGAGTACTTTGTTTTATGATTTCTCTTCAGATAAATACGTAAATATTCAACTACGGAACCCTGCCATACGGAGCGTGGTCCGCAACGCACTTGGCCGGTTTTAACTAATGTTTTCTTTAGCTTACAAAAATGTTTTTTTCGTCTCATTTAACAATTTTGTTTTAGTGCCCCTTCCAAAAGGTAGTTTCGTATTGAGAAGAATGGGCAAGAAATTCCACGGTTACTATTTTACATTGTTTTATAATAATTTGTACTTATACATTGCATAAGTAAAAAACACCGTCTACATCTGTCCCTCTGTGCGCTTAGATCTTTTAAACTACGCAACGGATTTTAATGCGGTTCTCATCAATAGATACGAGTGATTGAAGAGAGAGGTTTATACATATAGTTTTACTAGCTTTCGCCCGCGTGGTATATCGATAATAAGTAGCACATACCTACCTATAGGAGATACTCTGTACCCCAGTGACACCTAGCTTTCAAAGTATCTCCATACAAAAGTATCTTATCAAAATCGCACTCTGCACTAACACCATATTACTATAAACAATGCACCCGTGCGAAGCCGGGGCGGATCGCTAGTTAATTTCATAAGAGAAGTGGTGAGGTACTGCACAGCGATTAGTACAGAGTCGCCAAAAAGTCCAATAACAGTAATTACATTCTCTATTATGACCTTTCAAGTATGGTTTTATACTAACAATGGTAAGATCCTTTTACGTTTTTGACAAAAGGTAACAATGCTTTGCTATTTAATAAAGCATTTTAAGGCTAGCCTTATTCAGTAGTTACATACATTTTATACCTAGCTTTTCAAATGAGACTTGCCTAGATACGTGTATGCGCTAAGCTAGCATTTTTTTAAGGCTGGGAAATCATCCAATGACTGCTCCCGCTCTGGGTGGAGCGGAAGGGAGTGTCAGACTCTTACTGACTAAAACCCATCCATGTTCCTTCCGTAGCCCTTTATGTTCCGGGGTAGCGGTAACCCTTTCGGACAATCCCGCTTACCCGGCAGGCTTGGCCCTGGGGGGCCCCTTCATATGCTGACATCTCTTTGAGGCGCGCGTGGAACATATACGCGCCGTACGGCACGGGTCTGGTGCTGATCGGACGGTGAGTCACCCATTACTCACCGCCCGCAGGCCCGCGCCTACGGTGGCCGGGAGTCGTCACGTGGCTCCCGACGCCCGGGGCGTCTCCTGCGGCGGCTGGGAGGGGAGGACCTTTCTCTCTCCCATCCCGCCACCTCCTTCGCGAGCATGACTTTTTCGCAGAAGGAGGTGACTGCCTCCCACTCCCTCTCGCCCCGGACCATGGCTTGCACCAAGGCCGGGCGCGAGAGGTCGCCGCCGCCGATCGCCTCTACGAGGACACGGCGGTGCTCCGCCCAAGCGGGGCAGGTTTGCACCGTGTGCTCTACCGTGTCCTCTGGGCGATCCTCGCAGTGGTGACACCCGGGCGTTTCCTCCCGCCTGATGATGTGCAGGAACCTCCCGAAACATCCATGTCCGGTGAGGACCTGCGTCAGGCGGTAGGTGAGGGCGCCGTGACGCCTCTCTAGCCACTCCTCAAAGAGGGGCCTTACCGCCACTATCGTGGCGTGCCCTAAAATTGAGGGGACGGCGCGTACGCAGTCCCCACTACCAAAAATTACGCATCCGAGTTATCCACATTAGGGATAATCGCAGGGGTCAACCCAACCGCAGTGCAATGGGAAGGCCTCGCCCTGGGGGAACCGCCTATTTGATCACGGTTTCCCCTATGCCAGGTAAGTATTGCGCAAAAAAGTTGCTGTGTTTTATTACTGACACACTTCTGCCAGCTAGCATACTAGCATACTATTCAAACCTATTGAGCTTATATAACACTGCTTTGTTCATGTATGTACTAGCGGTGACCTTTTTGTCTTGGCATTTAGAAATATGTACTTTGTAAACTATGGGACAATTATGCTAGCCCCATGGGGCATAAAATTGGATGAGGGGTAACATTAAGGGGACACAATATAGAGTGTATATGTTCCGAAACTGTTCTGCAGACTAAGCTATAATTTTTATTTTATTAATAAACTAGCTTCCGCCCGCGGCTTCGCCCGCGAAATATGTCGACAAATTATACACATAAACCTTCCTCTTGAATCACTCTATCTATTTAAAAAAAACCCCATCAAAATCCGTTGCGTAGTTTTAAAGATTGAAGCCTACATAGGGATATAGGGACAGAGAAAGGGACTTTGTTTTATACTATGTAGTGACTATGTTGTTTCGTACTGATAAACCTAAACACCGTGATCTAGAGCCACACAAACATTTATTTTGTGTGTGAATCAAAGCGTTTTGATTGAGACAATTTTTTCTTATATGCTTTGATGCTCTTTTTTTCTATCTTATCTCTTCACTTTCGCATTTTATCTCTCTCTCTATCTTTTCTTTCTCAATTCTGCTTGATTAATCTTCTTGAAATTCAGTACATAATACTATTAACCTTAGTATGAAATATATTCAAAACATACTCACAGTCTCGTTGGCAAATAAGAAGGAGAATCATCTTTAACCTTGATGATGTCATTACACTTGTTCACAGTATCAAAGAGCAGAAAAGTGTCCCCAACAGAGAACAGTGTGGCCAGGTTTCTGGCTAACAACCTCCTTGCTGGGCATCCGAGGTTCTCACGTAAGAGGTTCACTAGCTGGGCCACTAGCTTCTGCTGGCAGCTTTTTATGTCTGACTGTTGGCAAAAAAAAAACTTTCAAATGAAGCAAAAGAGGAACCAGCTTAAACATTGTTTATGATATTTTTTTTTTAATAACATTAGAGACTCAGTTAATACCAATTCAAATCAAGTCAATTATGATTTTTCAGTCGCCTGATAACTTTTATCTTAATAGGTATTCGCATAGAAAATCGCAGCTTGCCATATTTTCTATGCAAAAGCTGTTAAACTGCGCTATTTATTCCTTTGACAAAAGAAATTGATTAGAGTTGAATAATCATTCAATCAAAATTAATTATTGTTTCCATGTAAAAATTACAATGTGATAGAGAGTTAACACCAAGTAACAGTTAATACAAGTGACATTATTTATAAATATTGTTTCAACATTACAATAACAAATGTATTAAACAATAATATTTACCTTATGCGCTGCCACTAGCACCTTATCAAGGAACCGGAGCCATTCAAATATAAAGTGTGGCTTTTTGTCATCTGGCAGCTGTTGCAAGGCAGACTCATTCAGAGTCAGGGAATGGGACACCTCCATTTTTCTACAAAAAATAATAGGTTTTTTTTTTAATTTACGCATACACGGCCAGTATTTTTTGTCAGGTGCCATTGCCTTTGACATGCATCCATGTCGCCAAAAACCGTACTAAGTGACTTCAACACACATTGAAATGTATGGACAAGAAACACATATTTGTGTTGAAAGCACTGGCTTAGAATGGATCAAAATGTATTGTGCATGAATGTGTGTGCAGGGCACTGTGAGATAGAAAAAAACACACAGCTGTGTTCATGGCAGTGTATTATGGGCTATAGTATAGTCTTACACACAAAGAAAGAGAGAATATATTACCATGAACAACTCTGCAATGATATCGGATTTAATAATTCATCTATTAAGATCAGCTGTTGTCAATATGATGTCAAAATATATGTGATCATTTAAACAAGTGACAATGTAAACAAGTGGCAACACAAATACATGACATTGTATGAACATGGAAAGTATTTGACCACCAAAAATATAGCTTCAAAATTATTATGCGCCACCCCTTAGAATGCAACAAAATCGGACATTTAAATACAGTTGTTATTATTATAAACATAATTAAGTATGTATACTTATCTATCATACATTCACTTTGCAAGACATATGCCCTGCATGCTACCAATGTTTTTGAGTACTTGATGCATATCACTTCCTAAAGGCATGTGAAGTTTATTTACTTGGTTTGGTATTAAGTTAACAAGTTAAGATTATGTTTTACATCACAATTCCCTGATTGCATTGATGCAATTCTCAACCAGACAATTTCAATAAACAGAAAAGTATATTTGTTGTTGCTAGAAAGTAAGAAGGTCAGAACCTTATCACTAATTCTCTAGATAGGAAACTATTGTATGAGCTCTACAGTCTTTACTGGATCTTTTGTCATACCTAATTGATACAGTATGATGGACCAATCCAGTGTTTACTCTATAAACCTAGTTTCACAAACTTAGTGTTTTAATGCGTGCGAAAAGAGAATAACGAGCGTAGCCCCGTTGCGCTTACACAGCGGAGTTTGTTTATTATAGTTAATTATACCCAGCAATGGCGTCAACGCGATGATTCAACCGGAGACTGATAATATTACACAGAATTCAGCACAGGGTCATACGACACATTTTGGATGAAGTTTAGCAAGTTTAATTACGAACAGATATAATCAAAATGTTACAAACCAATAACCGTAGGTAGGAAGTCGTAGAAAACACAACTTTCACATATTATAATTAGGAAAATGGTGAAGCAGGACAACGTTAAATCACTATTTATTAGCTTACAATAAAACTTTAAAACGGGCACAGTGTTCACGACCCTAAAGTACTCTAATATTAATTTAAAATACTCAAAATCCACTGAACGCTCGCATACAAGCAGGCAATGAATGACAGTCGCAGTCCAGTCGCATCTACTGACAGCACAGAGTACTTTTTAATTGACAGGACCAGCACATATTACTTTCCTCTATGACCAGCACACAGACATCAGACATTTGGACAGACCAAAACGACCACAGACTACAAAATAGTACAGAAAACTGACAGTTATTAAAATCATGAAGGTATAGATAAAAAATGGAGACCACACTCCGAATACCTACTTGAAGCTATACCTATGTATCGCTATCTCGCTCTTTGTGGGCAGCCCCTCTCTTTCTCAGTAGGGTAACCTTTATTTTAGTTTTCCTGGGACACGCTTGTAGTTACTTTCCATTTAGTGATTAACATATTTATAAATTTCTCTACATCACTGTTTACTACTTAGATTCTAGCTTCTAAAGATTGTATGCAACATGATATGATGCATGTTTATGAAATTACGAAAAAAGTTGTTTGATAAAGTGTGAAACTTGTGATGTTTCTGAGTGTGTAAATTTGGCTGTTTGTCATTAATCATACAAAAAGTTCTGGGTAGACGTATTATACAGAATTTTGCACGAAAATAGAGCATGACCAGAGGTGTAATTGCACAACACTCTACCAGAGAAAAATAGTTATCATTGTGACAGTTATTATAAATTTTGTCTGCATAAAAATGTAAGTATCGTTATGGATTCAGATTGTTATTGATAGCGTCATACGCAATTAGAATGCATGACATAGGTTTAGTTACCGCGGGTAATGCGATATGAATGACTGTGATAAGTGGGGGTTCGGGAGAAGCTGAAAAATACTTTTTAGTTTTGCGTAAAAACTAAAAGGAATTTATTAGGGATGTACTTATAAATTACTATCAACTCTTTCTATGGGAATAATACACAAATCGCGAAAAAAAAAACTCAGTTTAATTATTTTTTTAGATTACTTAAACATAATGGACAGCAGCTTTTTTCGAGTATTCTGGGTTAGTCAGTGTTCAGAATTTTTTACCATGTGGGCAAATGAATATTATTTGCCCACATGGTAATTAATAAAATTTTGCCTTTTGCCATACATTTGAACTATATTTCTAAAAACGTAATATATTGTAATACAGATATATAAACTATGTTAAATGTTTACCATGGCTGGTGGGACTGTTTCTTGATCTATTATATTAGGAACTGCTGTTTCTTTTAAGCGCCTTGTTTTTTTATAATAATCTGATTCTTGAAAATGTAAATTGCAAATCCGTGCACTTTCATAAAACTTGTTTTTCAATGGTACAATGGATAACCACAATTTTCTATGAGTACTATTTTTAGGAAATCTGAAAAAAAAGCATTTGATGGATATTAAATTTTTTGAATAGTGAGAAACAAAAATTTTATATTTAAAAAAATCACATAGTCCACAATCCTTAAGAGACATATATAATACTTAAGACTTTTTTTTTAATTAGTTCATGTTCCACGGAAATTCCCAGATATATCCTCAATATGGTTACACTACTTCAACATGACATAAAACAAAAAAAAACGTAAACAAAACATTAAAATTGCACATAAAACAATTAAATTCAATGTAAAACTATTTGATTCGGTCGTAATTATCATTAAATAATATGTTGAAAACACTGATAATACATTTTAGGTAGAAATAAAGTGAAAAAAACAAAGAAATATGTTTGCAATGATTCAATGCCATAAATTACTTACGGGTGAAATCTTATATCACCTCCTGGACACCACTTACTTCCGCAACCACGCACTATACAATTTTGCACCATTTCTTGAATTATATCAATTATACCGTGAATAATCTCATTTAAAGCTGTGAACCGCAAAGTAAACAACCGCCATATTGCCTCGTATTTATTTTGACATAGGGTCAATGTTGCCACTTTATCGAATCCTAAGGAAATGGGATTCTAACTCCGTTATGAGCCAATCCAACTTTGCCTAAGGGACCGATAAAAAAAAACACAATTAACTAATCGCGTTTTAACTATTTATTACTTTATATAATACCAGACAGCGTTTAACTTATGATTTTGTTATTGTGATGACTATTCCTAAGAATTTACTAGGAGATTCAAATAAGAAGATAGCAATACTATCGTCCTCACCAAAAAGAGAGGTCGGCCCACAGAGAGTGAGATAGAGATATGTAGGTATTTGACTCAAGCTGTTGTTCTGAGTGTGGTCTCCATTTTTATCTATACCTTCATGATTAAAATTAGGAGCGGTGAACGCAGAATACAAAATGTCTGCTAAAGAAATCATTTGGGGTCCACAAGCTTGGGTCATGAGTCTTGATTACGCGTGAAATTTTTATGGTTTCTAACATTCATGCGACCAGACAGAGAATTGGCTAGTTTTTTGGCCAAAGAATTAACATGGCCAGCATTCAGGACGAGTACTTCAGTGCCGAAGCTTCCTTTTGTTTTGAATTGTTTGTTAATCGTAATATTTTGACTTAATTAAAATGAAAACTTAAAACAAGGTTGTACTATACAAGACCCGGAAGTATAAACAATCAAAACATCATTGGACCAATCCGAAATCTAAAAGAAACAACTATTATTCGACGTATATTCACTTTGTTTCTCTCGAACTTCTGTATCTGTAGTCACTGGGAAACTGGATAAGGAATAGGTCTGTAAGTTATTCGATTAGATGTGGCGAACCAGGGAAGGAATATGGTATTATATAAAAGAAAGTCGGGTTTGTTCCCTCCATTATAACTCGAGATCTGCTGGACCAATTTTCATGGTTTTTGTTTCGTTGGATTTGTCTCCGCCCTGAATAGCAGAATAATTTTTTTTTTTTTTTATTTATTTTTAGGTAGGGTAGGTAGCTAGGTAGGTATGGTAGGTAGGTAGGTAGGGTAGGTAGGTAGGTAGGTAGGGTAGGTAGGTAGGTAGGTAGGTAGGGTAGGTAGGGTAGGTAGGGTAGGTAGGGTGGGTAGGTAGGGTAGGTAGGGTAGGTAGGGTAGGTAGGGTAGGTAGGTAGGTAGGTAGGGTAGGTAGGTAGGTAGGGTAGGTAGGTAGGTAGGGTAGGTAGGTAGGGTAGGTAGGTAGGGTAGGTAGGTAGGGTAGGTAGGTAGGGTAGGTAGGTAGGGTAGGTAGGGTGGGTAGGTAGGGTGGGTAGGTAGGGTGGGTAGGTAGGGTAGGTAGGTAGGGTAGGTACATACGGTAGCTAGGTAGGTAGGGTAGGTAGGTAGGCAGGTAGGTAGGTAGGTAGGGTAGGTAGAGTAGGTAGCTAGGTAGGTAGGGTAGGTAGGCAGGTAGGTAGGTAGGGTAGGTATCACAGTTAAGACAGGACAACGTCTGTCGGGTCAGCTAGTATGGTATTAAATAAAACCATCCGGTAGTTAGTCAGTTAGGCTAGTATGAAATACCTTTAGGTTTATAATTCTCATTTCATTTCTCATTGTCTTTGGCCATCTTTGCCTGTCAAACTCAACGTCACGTCAGTGTCGTCGATTGTGTCCGACGCTTTCGAGAAATAGTTATATTAGTTAGAATTCTAATCATTAACAAAGTATTAAAGTTTCTACCCGTTAAAGCAAATAATAAATGAACACATGGTTCTATGAACGTTTTAACTATATAATGAATTTAACCTTAGACGAAGCCTACGTGTATTGTAAGAAGCCTGTGCAAAAGTAGAAAAAAAATCGATGATTATCATGAGTGCCCAACAGAGCCCGGCGAGTATGCAGTCTGTGGACAGGGAAAAGATATTTTCGTGGATCCTGGAGCTATGCAATCCTGAAACGCGAGAAAATGCGTTACTGGAACTGAGCAAGAAGCGCGAGAATGTACCGGATCTAGCGCCCATGTTGTGGCACAGTTTCGGCACTATCGCCGCGCTGCTGCAGGAGATCACCAACATTTACGTGGCCATGATCCCGCCGACGCTCACGGCTCACCAGAGCAACCGCGTCTGCAACGCGCTGGCGCTCATGCAATGCGTCGCGTCGCACCCCGAGACCCGTTCGGCCTTCCTACAAGCACACGTACCGTTATTCCTTTATCCTTTCCTCCACACTGTTTCCAAAACACGTCCATTCGAATACCTACGCCTTACAAGCCTGGGAGTCATTGGAGCATTAGTCAAAACAGATGAACAGGAAGTCATAACATTTCTGTTGACCACTGAAATAATACCACTGTGTCTACGTATCATGGAGAATGGATCTGAACTATCCAAGACTGTTGCCACATTTATTTTACAGAAGATATTACTAGATGACAGTGGACTTTGCTATATTTGCCAAACATATGACAGATTCTCTCATGTAGCTATGATACTAGGTAAAATGGTATTGTCACTGGCCAAAGACCCGTCCGCACGCTTATTGAAGCATGTTGTGAGATGCTACCTACGCCTGTCTGACAATGCAAGAGCTAGAGAGGCATTAAGACAATGCCTGCCAGATCAGTTGAGAGATTCCACATTCGCAGCTTGCCTCCAGGAGGATAATTCAACCAAGCACTGGTTGGCTCAACTGATAAAAAATTTAGAAGCTCAGCCACCGCCGGCCAGTCCGGCGCAACAGAACATGTGAGCCCTGACTTTCTGACACTAAAGCCCACTATGGACAATATACAATAAGTAGTGCAGGTTTATACACTAATTAAATAAAATATAGCTAGCATAATTACACATCACTGCTTAGTAAAATTGTTGATGGTAAATTGTATATTTTATTGCAGAGATGTATGAAATGAAGCCTCAAATAAAGGCTTAGACGATGATGAATCGTAATTTTAAGACTTAGTGCACAAGTGTGGGTGTTGTGTTCTAAAACAAGCTTATGAAAAAAGCTTGAATAGACTGACTAGAAAATGATCACTTGCTCTGCACTTGTAGTTCTCATAAAGTATTATATTAGGTCCTTAAGGAAATTCTGGTAATTTCAGTAAGGATATATAATATTATATTTGATTTTATAGTATGTTATGGAATACTATAAGTGCTACTTTTTGTTATTGTTTATAGTGGGCCTGTGAGCCTTTTACAATTCCCAGAACCGATCTGTGTTTATGTTAAATATTCTACAGATTTGGACTGTTATAATTATTTGTTTACTGACATATCCGATGATATTTTGCAATAATTAAATTCATAAATGTACTGACAAAATTTTGCCTTTATAAGTATGTATTTGTCACTTAAATATTATTGTATTATTTTTTAGGTACAAAACAAGGTAAAATTTCAAGGAATGCACTAATTTTGTATGCAGTCGTAGTGGACTAGGAATAAACTTTTTATCATTTCAATTCACTTGTTTACTTTTATACCTTTCCCATTAAAGATATGAGAGGCCTATTCAGAGTAGTGTCAGCAGTGTCTATGAAGTTTCAAAGGTCAAAACATCATGAGTCTCAAACAAACTCAATAAATGGCATCAAGTATATGGCAAAATAACAAAGACAAAAATACATAGGACATATCTCGAGAAATACGAGTTCCTTTTCGGAAGAGATTGTTGTAGCTGGAGAAAAACTGCATAAACCGGTTTTATCATGGGAACAGGGAAAGAGGTCGCCTAGCAATGAAACTGCTAGCGCGCTAGTAGCTGGCCTGCTTCAACTTCTTCATGCTCTACATGTACGTGTATGTAATAGATAGATCATACCACCCCTAAGACGACCCACTGACCTTTTTTTCTTAAACATATGCATTTGTTCTAGAATCGCATTCTTTGCTACTACATAAAATTTGTAATTGTATTCGAGGTTTTTTATAGACGTGATTTGATTACATCGAAATCGTGGTTGTGTTATCGCGTCGTACAACGCACCAAAATCGGAATATATTTGAGTTTTTAGAATTATGAGGAGCAGGTTCGAGTGGCGTTTAAATCCCATCCCTCTAAATAGCCCACCTACTTAACAGTCGATTAAATACATGTAAGCACTCTGTGCATAACAAGTTCAGTATTCCATGACCTGTCCCAACATAAAAATATAAGGTTCTACTTTGTGGACAGTGCCACATTTTCTTACGTTTTTTGCAATTGGTAGATTGGTATCAGAATGATGTGCGGTACATGCATGGCCCTTTACGGGGCCCCTGTGTGGGCGCGTTTACTGGAGTGGCGAGCCGCCCACTATTTGAATGCGCCCCAAAAGGAACAGTGGAGGCCGTAAGGCAAGAGCCGGGGGTACCGCATGTTGTCGGGGCGAAGCTGCAAGGCTCCTTGCCGGACTGCCGCCGTGGGATCGGAAGGTGAGAGTCCTCGCGCACCTGTACGAGTGGCGCGCGGAGGTACTAAGCCGGGGGGAAACTCCGTTTCCGCGGCAAATTGCGACGGAGGGGAGGGGTGGTAAGACCTCTCTTTGAGGAGTGGCTAGAGAGGCGTCACGGCCCTCACCTACCGCCTGACGCAGGTCCTCACCGGACATAGATCTTTCGGGAGGTTCCTGCACATTATCAGGCGAGAGGAAACGCCTGCCATTGTGACATCGCCCAGAGGACACGGTAGAGCATATGGTGGAGATCTGCCCTGCTTGAGCGAAGCACCGCCGTGTCCTCATAGAGGCGGCGGCGGCGACCTCTCGCGTCCGGCGCTGGCGCAAGCCATGGTCCGGAGCAAGAGGGAGTGGGAGGCAGTCACTTCGTTCTGCGAAGCAATTATGCTCATGAAGAAGGTGGCGGGATGGGAGATGGAAAGAACCTCCCGTCCTAGCCGCCGTGGGAGACGCCCTGGGCCTCGGGCGCCGCGTGACGACTCCCGGCCACCGTAGGCGCGGGCCTGCGGACGGGCGCGTACGTGTTCCACGCGCGCCTGAAAGAGATGTCAGCAATAAGGACGGGGCCCATTAGGGCCGAAGCCTGCCGGGTAAGCGGGATTCAAAGGTTACCTACCGCTACTCCGGAACATAAAGGGCTAAGTAAGGAACATGGATGATTTTAGTCAGTAAGAGTCTAACACTCCATGATTCCCTTCCGCTCCACCCGGAGCGGGAGGGAATCATTTGATGATTTTCCATCATCAAAAGACAAAGTAAGTATCAGATTGATCAAAATATGTTCCGCGATTTTAACAAATATGTAAGTACCTAAGTATTTACAAAATAATAATCTTGAAGTCATCAATACAACTTTCTACAGACATACTAGATTATTTTCGACTGAATGACTATTTCATGAAATCGAGACATTTTAGGACAATATTCTTACTTGGAGAGTAGTTACTTGTTATGTACGGTCGGTACAACTACCTGTAAACTTATAAGTGTAGTACTCTTTGGGTAGGTACAACCTGACACTGACCTGCAAATTGCAAAACACCAAGGGTAATTTCCTAGATAGGTCATGATAATACATGGTCCATAATGATCTCATTACTGCCTCCTTGACAGGCGAGCATTCGCCTGTAATGGCACATCACTACTATGTGGGCAATCTATTACTATACTTGCATGTGGGCCACTGAGCGGGGCGTACTCCGCGTCCGGGACATGCTCAAAAGTGGTGGTGATTGATGTTACTAGTTGTATCAAAATATTACAGGTTGCGCACTGCATAGGTACTTGGTTCTCCTCCCTCACCGATGTTACGCTCGAAACTGTAACATTACAGGTTGCGCACTGTAACGCTCGGTTCTCCTTCTTCACTGATGTAATGCTCGGATCTGCAACGTTTCATTACAGGCGAATGCTCCCGGGCCGGGCCACCTATACACATTTTAGAATGCAATGAATGATTGATAATCCAGTCTGTCCCTCTGTTTACATATATCTTTCGAACAACGCAACGGATTTCAATGCAGTTTTCATCAATACGATGATGACTGATAATTATGATGAATTATTCAAAAGTACGGTTTTACTTACTATTATATAATTTAACTTTTGTCCACGTTTTCGCCCGCGTGATGGTATCTACGTTGCACCCGAATACGGGTGCCCGGGAGCATGGGTATTGTATACATATAAATAAAAGCAAGGATTAATAATTATGATTGTATAGGTACTTATGTTTTTATTAATTTGTAATAGCAGGTTAGAAATCGGGTCCGCGGACATTGGGGGACTGTGCGAGGGCCCATCGTTTGCAAAACATATTGTTTGTATTTATAGTACTTGAATTGTTACTTTTATGTGGTTCTCTTGCAAATCTAGGACTTCTAGATTTCTTCTGGTTCAATTTTAATGATGCCCTCGTATGTTGCGCCAACATTGCCTCGTTATCTCGCTGATGCTTACTTCCACTATCTGACATGACTTCAAACTGTGTACCAAATGTGACTCTATCAACGACTTGTGTACAGCCATCGTCTAATATATCTTCAAACTGTGTACCGTAAGAGACTGTCTCAACAGTATGTGAACAGGCTTTATCCACAAACATATGCAGTTTGTTATTAACTGTTTGAATTACCTTATCGCTCGCTTTACATTTAATTTTGCCAGGAGAGCAGTTGCAATTGAAAGAGTTGCGATTGTCCCGTCTACGAACATTTGTAATACATTCATTATCACACATCGTAGGCGCTTTAGGTGTGGCAGGTGTGGCGGGTGTATTGGCTGCTTTTGTCAAAGCATTTTTCTTAGGGATCCGGGCTTCAACTTCTTTACGTTTGTGCCGAGTGCTAGATCGGATTGGGCCAATAGTATCACGTGTCGTACATTTGGTAGGTGTACCCTTTTTCGGTACTGGAATAACTCGCGATCGGGTGGCCGAATTATTTCGTCTGCTAGTTCCGGTACCAAGTGTTGGATTCTCATTTTTTCTTGAATTTAACACAAATGCGCCAAGAGTAGGATTTTCTAAGGCGGGCTCCACAATTTCGTTACACAGTCTCTGAGCTATAGACATTGGAGCCAGCTATTTGGAATGTTTAATTGTCTTACGCATTTCTATTTGTAATTTTACCAGAGTGAAAAATGACTGATAGTCATTTTTCTCTCTAGTTGTAGGTGCTGAACATCACCACATTTTTGCTGAATATGATATTCCGATTATAAGATCCAAGTGAGTTATTATTTCGGTATTTCAATGTATGCCAATTTTGATTGCACTGGCATATTGGTATTGCCAGGATGTCTGACAGCTTATTTGAGAAATAGTCTGTCAAGTAATTTATATATTTATACGTATATATCAAAAATTGACCTGACATCTGTCAAGTCTTTGCGGAAAAACGAAGAAGAAACGATGAAATGAAAACATGTTAACTCGGTCAGCATCAAGACGCGCACGCTCACCACCTCCGGACTCTTCGCTCAGCTCCACCTCACTGCCGTTGGTTCCCAGCCCCACCGTGAGCGATGTGACACCGACCGCGGCAGCTGCGTCGAGCTCGAGTGACGAGTATTTTACCCCGCCGACGTCGCCAACACCTGTACGTCGGCCGAGGAGAGGCCGGCCACCGAAGAGCTTGGGACTTAGGAGCCGGGTCCCCGCTACCGGTGGTTGTGTGCAGCGCATGAAATGGACTCAGTCTAAAAATGAGAACGTCATGCGCGCATACTACGGGGCTACAGAGGGGGGAACTAACCTAACTGCGTACCGTGTTAGGATGCTGTCTCTGTTTCAGGTACTTGAACCAACCTTCAACGTATCGGCCCAGCGACGGTGCGTGTCATCCAACGAAATCATAGGTTGGACGATGCCGCACTTGATAGGCTGCGCTCAGAGGTATTGAGCAACCATATTATCGTCTCAACTCCGACACAAACCGCGGTATCAGCCAACTGATGTAGTTCTACCGCGGTCCAATCATGGTGTTGAAGAGGAGGATGATAGGGTTGCCACAGTAAGTAGCCAGTGCAACGACAGATTGAGTAGCGCTCTGGAGGATGCATTCCGCGAGTATAGATCCATTCCGACCGGACTTAGACCCCGATTACCACGCCTACCTATGCATAAACAAAATAAGGCGCTGGTGTGTGCCTTGGACTCGCAGCTTGAGGCTTTTTTCAAAAGCAGCGAGGATCTCGTTGATACACACTCGATCCTGTATTGCGCGGCTGTTGCGGCGTGTCGATTAGCTAACGTTAAGTTCCCGAACAGTGACGAAGCTAATCGACCAAAACCAGTCGTACCAGCCTGGCAGTACAGGATCGAGCGTCGTATCGATGGAGCCAGGGTACTCATTGGCAAATTATACTGCTTCAGGGAGGGTAATACACGACCACGAGTGATGCGCTTTGTAAGGCGGGCATTCTCGGGAACTGGAATCAGTCCTCTAGAATGTACATGTCCCGAGTTACAGAGCGCATCGACTTCCTGAAGCAGAAAGTTTGTGTATGGGCGAGCCGTATTCGGCGGTATAAGAGGCGGGTGGATCGATACAAGCAAAATCGCATGTTCCAGAGTGACGAAAGGTGGGTATATAGAGCTTGGGAGCGACCTGAACAAAAGGGATGTCGAGCGAGTGTGTGAAACTATACCAGAAATGGAAGCTGTCTCAATAACACCGTTGGACGTAGCCAGAGCAGTCCGTCCGTTACCGAACTGGAAATCACCGGGACCGGACGGACTGCACAACTTCTGGGGTTAAAATGGCTAGTTAGTTCACACACTTGCCTGGCATCTCAGTTCCAGTCATCTTTAGAGTCTGGGTCGCTACCACAGTTTTTAACAACAGGCGTTACCCACCTCCTGCATAAGTCTGGCAGTCCCGCGGAACCTAAGAATTATGGGCCGATCACATGTTTATCGACGGTCTATAAACTACTTACATCCATTTTGAGAGTGAAAATTAATACGCACATAGAAAGTCATTCGATTATGCCTGCCTCTCAAAATGGGTGTAGGAATGGGTCCCGTGGTACTAAGGAGCTACTCCTCATTGACATGGCCATCAACCAACAGGTTCGTCGATCCCATAAGGATCTGTCGACATGCTGGATAGATTATAAGAAAGCCTATGACTCGGTGCCACATACATGGCTGAAAAGAGTGCTGGAGTTGTACAAAATAGATGCAACTCTACGCATCTTCCTTGAGACGTGTATGGGGCAATGGAGGACGGTTCTTCATTATCCGGGGTGTCTACAGATCCAGGGGAATGATGAGCCTATATGGATTAAACGGGGAATATTTCAGGGCGACAGTTTGAGTCCACTTTGGTTCTGCTTAGCCCTGAATCCTCTTAGCACTCTGCTGGAGGATTCAGGTCTAGGTTATCGGTTCAAGAGAGGTGGTCAGGTCATATCTCACCTGTTCTACATGGATGATTTAAAACTCTTTGCCCCCAACAAATTGTGACTGATGGAGTTACTGAAGGTAACTGAAACTTTTAGTAGCGCCATCAGGATGGAATTTGGTGCGGATAAATGTGCAGTCATGCATGTAAAGCGAGGGGAGATTGTGGAATCCGAGGGAATCCAACTCTCGGATTCCATACACCTTAGATCCCTCTCCTCATCCGAAAGCTACAAGTATTTGGGTCTGTCGGAAGCGTTGGGTATCAATGTTACTGACATGAAGCAATCGTTGAAGGAGCGCTTCTTTGGTCGCCTGAATAAAGTTTTGATTAGTCTTCTTTCAGGCGGAAACAAGGTGTGCGCCTTTAACGGTTGGGTCATGCCGGTTTTGATGTACTCTTTCGGCATACTCAAATGGACTCCGACCGAACTTGACGCCTTGGATAGGAGGGTCCGTACACTGCTGACCGCAAACCGGATGCATCACCCACGATCATCGGTGATGAGACTGTACATCCCGCGGAAGTGCGGGGGTCGAGGCTTTTTAAATGCAAAGACCCTCCACAATCGCGAGATTTGCACTCTCAGGGATTATTTTTTAAAAGCCGACGCGGATATGCACCGTAATGTGGTGGCAGTGGACATAGGCCTCACCCCGCTTTCCATGGGTAAAGAGAACTGGCGCAAACCTGCAGTACTGACTACCGATGACCGCAAGGAGATATGGCAAGGCAAGGAGCTTCACGGGCGCTTCTATCGGGTTCTTCATGAGCCCGGTGTAGATTTCTTAGCGTCCGTGTCCTGGTTACGTTTTAGTGACCTTTTTGGGGAAACTGAAGGTTTCGTCTGTGCAATTATGGACGAAGTTATCTTGACGAATAACTATCGGAGACATATTATGAAGGACGGGACGGTTGACGTGTGTCGGGCATGCCACCGTCCAGGTGAGTCCATCAGACATATTATCTCTGGTTGTTCTCGTTTAGCTAACGGCGAGTACTTGCACAGGCATAACCAAGTGGCCAGGATTATTCACCAGCAACTTGCTTTGAAATTTAAACTTGTAGACTCAGAGGTACCGTATTACAAGTATGTGCCCGACCCAGTTCTTGAGAATGACCATGTCACGTTGTACTGGGATCGGTCTATCATTACTGACAGGACTATTGTCGCCAATAAGCCTGATATAGTAGTGATAGATCGATTAGCGCGCCTTGCAATGATAGTCGATGTTGCCATTCCACATGACGAGAACCTCGTGAAAGCTGAGAAAGAGAAACAATTAAAATATCTCGACTTAGCACACGAGGTTGTTGACATGTGGAATGTGAGCTCGGCTATCATTGTACCGATTGTCGTAACAGCCAATGGCCTGATAGCCAAAAGCCTCGACCAACATCTTTCGAGGCTCTCGGGCGGTTGGATCAAGAGCCAGATTCAGAAGGCAGTACTCCTCGATACGGCTCGCATTGTGAGGAGGTTCTTGTCTCTGCAACCCTAACCACCGGTGCCTTGGACCCTGCTCCCGACATCGGCGGACCACTATTTTTTATATTTTTGTTTTTTTTTGTTTTTTATAAAAATATTTAAAAATATATTAGATAAGAGATGAAATAAAATAAACGAATAATAATTAAATAATAATTAAATGGAAGATGTAACGACTTACTGTTGATAGGACATTTGGCCAATGCACTAATTTAAGTATCAATATTAATTATTACTCTGACATTATTAAATTATTTTGACATTTTTATTTAATCATGATATTTAATTCACAATACGTTTCTTTTTTTTGACATTTAATTTTTTAATTGACTTACTGACATTATTATTATTATTTCTTTATTTTAATCCATTACATTATTATTATTTTTTATTGATATTCCAAAATTGTGTTGGTAGTTTGCCGCCATTTTGTAATTTGCATGCCTCGAGGCGTAATATGGTCGGAACTGTACCTACTCTTCTGCTAACAACCTAATGTAATTTACCCATATTAGCAAATGAATGATTTTGAATTTGAATTTGAAATCTGAGCCCAAAATTGCATTTTGCTCGCTAGCGTGGAAAGAGTTTTTAAAATTCGAACCTTTCTATTTAATAATTTTCTATACTGCAAGTCCACTGAAAATGCATGACACGGACTAAAATAAAATATTAAATCACATAGAAATAATACCGCTCACCTTAAAAACTTCCATCACCGTACAGAATTTAAATATTCTGCGAGGATATAATTGTAAAATTGGAATTAATGTTAATAAGTATTCCATTTGACTGAAAAAATCTGTGACGTCACATTTCAATATGCCCTAAAATTTTAGTTTAATTTTTTAAATACAATAAATATGTACTAGAAACTAATATAATATGTTATTTAACTCTTTGCTTGGAAAAATAAATATTATGTATTAAATTGAATTAGTTACTTATTTGTATTAAATTAGTTTTTGCTTTCATTCTCCTTAGAGGACAACTGGACAAGTAGGAAATAAGAAAAAATACAGGGTATCTAATTTTGGAGATATTATATGTATCTCATAAGATACATTGCCAAGTATCTGTTATTTTCTTCACACGAGTCAATGTATCTGAGACGCTTGAACAAAATAAAACTCAAAATATAACACCTGTTTTCTTGCACCTAGCAGTTTCCTCGCTGTAGTGAGGTGAAAATTTGTGTGTTGCGCTCGGCAGCAAAGCTTTTCTGCGTCTCGTACCTATGAATCCTTCGCTTGCTCAGGTTTCAATACAAGTAGGTACTCGCGCCAAAAATCAACTTTGCAGCCTTGCATAACAAATAACTATTAATAATCTTAATACTGAAATTTGTTCAACAGTCATTCCCAAAGACAAAGGCAAAAATGCTATTTTGGCCATTAAAGGGCCTTTGTATTTACTTCGTGGTATACGCTCAGCGACTACGAAATCTGGTGGCGCTGTGTGCTGCGTTCCAGGTTACGTAATGATTTAAACGTTATAATTTAAGTATTTTCACAAACTTCATCTTGACAGTTCGTCAATTTGATTGATTGCTACTGCCGTAGACAGAGTAAACTAGGTATACATTGTAGCATATTTTGTGGATAAATGCTCTAAGTTTGTACTTTGTAGCACATACAATAAACACTGTTCGTGCCTGCGTTGCCAACACTACGTTTAATTACGTACTTAAGGTTGATGTTCCAGGGTAGCCCGCGAAATTCAAATTTTCTTAAGTTTTTTGCTATTTGCAGGCCAGTGATAGGTTGTATGTTGATGAACATTTGATTCGCCATAATAAATATAATATGGCGAATCAAATAATCAAATAATTATTAATAATCTTATCCACACCATTGTATATCTTTGAATTTGAATCTAATTTTTGTATGGTATGTTGTTTCAATGCTTATTTTATTTTAATCTTAATAATTCTAATTCTATGTTAATTAATGTAATTGGACCTGTGCCGTTTTAATTAACTATAAATAAAAATAAATAAATAAATCATAAAATCCGAGCGCATAAAGGTGTAAAAATGACTTTTTACAAGGTCAAAGTCATTCCGGAACCTTTATGAGCTCGGAGGGTTGTATTAATGATTTTGATGATTATAATTCTGTAACTACATACGTCTTACAGCCGCGAATCAAATGTTCATCAACATACAACCTATCACTGGCCTGCAAATTGCAAAAAACTTAAGAAAATTTGAATTTCGCGGGCTGGTTTGAGGATTCACCTTAAGGCTTTTCTTGCAAACCTACGAACTTCAGCCCAGGATAACACGTATTTTCTATATAATAAACAAAGACTAGAATAGAATACAATATTCTGTGTACGAACACCATAAAAACCAAATAACAAAACTTTTAGGGCTGAATGGGTATATTTTCTTTTAGTCAATAAACGTTCCGTTCTGTCTGCCACATATCAGTGAACTAGCATCTGCTTTCTGCGATTTTAATGAAAACCAACTGAAACACTAACAAGATTACTTAACCAAGTTAAAGTGAAATAAACCGCGAGCTTTTGCGGGAATAATAAAAATTTAATAATTCAATGCTAATACTCCATTTATCTGAATAAGATTAATTTAAATATTTTTTCACCCTGTGCATACTACAAAAAAAAGTACGTAGAAAAAATTCTAATCCGTACTTTTCAATTTTTATTATTGTAATTTTCTATTCGTGGCCGGTACTAGTGTTGCCAACTTGGGGTCCCCGCGGTCCAATTAGAGTATAATTAATTTAATCTGTGCTCTGGCTGGAGTTTGACTTGTGAAAAACGGCTGACATTAGTAAAGTAAACAAATAATTTATATTTCATTGACTCGATTTCATAACAAACAGTTATTGCCTCATTCGTTACAAAAATACAGATATCAGATACGATGTGGGTCTTTGGGTACGGATCATTGGTATGGAAAGTAGATTTCAAATATGAAAGTAAGGTTGTAGGTTATATAAAAGGTTACTTGAGGAGATTTTATCAACACAGCATTGATCACCGAGGAGTACCAGGAAAAGTAAGTTCCAAAATCAAATGTTGGTTCAGACTAGCTCACGTAAAATGTTTAATGGGATGCTGTTAAAAATGTTTCAATAAAATACCTACTCAGTCCCCACATACTTCAACTGATGAGACGAAATTCAAATCTTGCAAAAAACTCACACTAGACTGGCATCACTACATACATAGTATAAAACAAAGTCGCTTTCTCTGTATCCCCTATAGCCCTATATCCCTATGTATGCTTAAATCTTTAAAACTACACAACGGATTTTGATGCAGTTTTTTTTAATAGATAGAGTGATTCAAGAGGAATGTTTAGGTGTATAATTTGTTGACATATAATGCGGGCGAAGCTGCGGGTCGAAGCTAGTTATTGATAAAATGCTTGGGTTCATGCTGGTCCTGCTCCTCAAAAGTGCATAAAGTAAGCCATTAGAATTTGGAAATACTGTTGAGCGTTTGAAGATTTCAAAAACTATCTTTGCATTGTATAAATTCAATCTCTTATTATTATATAACTGCATAGTACCTGTGTGACTACAATTTACCTATGTATATGAAGCTACCTTTAGAGTATGTCATGCTCACTGGATCATTTATCTTCCTTCAAAGTGGTTGAGCTTAATGGTGCTAATCTATGCATTTGTTCGTGAATGGGTGCAGTCAGTATGGACTGTTCATCTCTGAGCTGCCAAGGCTTATTTTTATTTATTTATTGTATATTACTCACAATGCCAAGATGTTTCTACTGCTACTGCTGTTAACTGTTAAATATGATAACTACTAAATTAAACTAACAAGAAGGTTGGTTGGTTCTAAACATTATTTATATGAGTTTCTACCAACATTCAAAGTCAAATCCCTTTTTTTCCGATAGGCACGAAAGTCGAAATTGTAAATCTAAAAACTTTCTTTGTTTATGATTCTGCAAATGATCTTTAAGGCCTAGTCAGTCTATCATTCCATGTATGGTTATTCATTTAATAATGTCATTGAATATGCAAATAGGAATTACTACCAAATGGCCACACGGCCCCACACACAATGGTCCATCCATAGGTCTGACTGTGGGAACCAAACCCATAACATAGACCATAGAATATGCAAATAGAATTGTTATTGGACTCACAATAATATATTATGATCTATTTCTATTTCCAGCCAGGCAGAGTTGTAACACTAATTCAAAGTGATGACCCAAACAGCAAAGTTTGGGGTGTTGCATACAAAATAAGGAAAGAGGATGTAGACCAAGTTACTGAGCACCTGGACTTCCGAGAGAAGAATGGATATATCAAGAGAACCGTCAATTTCCACCCAAAAGATCCTCTTGAAGCTTTTAAGTTGACTCTGTATGTGGCAACGGAGGAAAATGAATCTTATGCGGGTGAGACAAGTTGTAATTTTATATGGCAAAATTAATGTTTAAATGCTTGCTCAGTCAGTAGCAATGGTTTTAATTCTCTAAATACACATTTGTTATCGTCACAAATCATATTTAGGTCAACATACAATATGATGCATACAAATCGCAAAAATTGAAAGAAAATTTGAATTAAGCACCCTGCACCTGTCACCTTAAGGCGTCAAAAAATTACTCTGTATTTATTTGGTCAGTCATTATTATGTGACTGTTTTGTTCCTGCTCAAGAAGTTATTGTTTTCTCTATAATTATGAATTAATCACATTGCTATTTCATTTATGTAGGCTCATCCTAATAATATTATGATTGACAGCCAGTCTTACCAAGAGGTATTGTATTTCCCAGTTACTGACTGGATTGTGGAGGTCAGATGATATTTGCTCCATGTAAAATACTGGTATTCAGCTGCATCCGGTTAGACTGAAAGCCGACCCCAACTTAGTTGGGAAAAGTTAGTTTGATTTTGGATGTTTGTTATTTTTTGTGCCCAAAAGTACTGAACAGAGCTGGATGAAATTTAGCACAGAGATAGATTACTGACTGGAATCGCACATAGAATACTTTTTGTATGATATATTCCCATTGGATAATTTCACTGACATCCACACGGCTTCGCCCGTGTGGATGTCAGTGAAAGTTGGCAGAAGCTAGTTAAACATCACTACTTACTTGGTACAAAAAAAATCCCTACTATAAACTATAGCATGTTATTAAGTATTTTGCAGTCCCATTTCCAGCCAATTGGGATGCACTATGGAGCCCTTCACTTGCTGTAAACTTCATGTTCCTTTATGTACTAAATTACTAAAATATAATATGACTTATTTACATCACAATTTATCAGCTAGTTAGTCTGTAGTACATAGTATTAGCATGACTTTGGTTCCTTGTGTCCATAACTTAGTGTTTTCCCTATTCTTGTTAATTATATTAAAACATTTATAGGCGTTTTTTTTTTGAAGGTAGGAAATCATTAAATGACTTGTCCCACTCTCGGTGGAGCAGAAAGCAGTATCAGACTCGTACTGACTAAACCCATCCATGTCCCTTCCTTAACCCTTTATGTTTCGGGGTAGCGCCCTTTCGGGCAATTCCGTTTAACAACATTTATAGACCTGACATTGGCATACATTACACCCATTTCATTTTTTATTGTCAATATAAACATTCCGGGCTACACAATAGGAGCTTCGCACTTAACAAATTGCTCTAAGCTTCTTAATACAGCAGATGACATAAATCACGCCTTGTTTCCACAAGGGGTTAGACAGAGCTGTATCCATGGTAGGTATAACCACATTTAGCCAGATCACAAATAAATGTGTTAATAATTCACGAGTGATTGCGTAAGAATTGAGCCTAACACATTGAGCTAAACACGGTTTGTTTACACTTTCTATAGCAACTTTACAACAGACAATACCTAATAATACCTGTTTTCAGTTATAAATACTTACGAAAAACAATCTCTTTTCAGGAGCAGCGTCTATTGAGGAGATAGCGAAACAAGTGACAAGCTGCCAAGGGCCCAGTGGTCCTAACAAGGAGTATGTATACAACCTCGCTGCAGCTATGAGGGAACTCGCACCAGATGTTGAAGATGACCACCTTTTCTCATTAGAGGCTGCTGTAAGAAGGCTAGATCCAGATGCCAAAAAGACTTGAGTGTGATATGTTTTTTTTTATAAGTAGAACAATTTTATTACTAAGAGCGTAGCTTTGGTACTGAATTTTTACCGTTTTTTTTTTATTATAAGCAAAAGAAACAGCTTACTGCTTGATGTATACGCAATTGGGTATTTGAAAGGGTAGTCAATAACATGACTGTTTATGAATTGTCAAACGGGGAATTTGTATGTGATTTGTATGAAATATTACAATGTGACGTCACAGACTTTTAGTATCAAACGGAATACTAATTAGCATTAAATGCAATTTTACAAATATATCTTCGCATAATATTTAATTTCTGTACAGTGATAGGAGTTTTTAAGACGAGCGGTCTTTTTGCTATGAGACTGCATATTTCATTTTTGACCGTGTCAAATAGTCAATAGCTCGTACATGAATAAGGAGTACTTATTCTACTTCTTTAAAGACAAATTTATATTATGTTGTTGCAATGTTCTGCACATAATTAAGGGTGTGAATCAGCACAAATAGTTGCTGTTTTTAATCACTGTTGGGACCTTGCTACGCTCTATTTAGTTAAACATGTATTTAAGTAGCTGCAATGTGATTTATAAAATTGTAATTAATTATTTTTGTAAAAATATTTAGTATTTTTACTAAGGCCTGTTTATACTATGATTGGTGCGAAAAATAAGTACACTCGCAAAACAACCTCTCCCTAATTCTAAATGATGAGGTGTGAAGTCTATTTGGACTGTGCAAGCGAAAAAACACCTAAAGGTGTTTTGCGAGTGTCGAGTTTTGTTAATAAATGCTTTCTCATAGTTCAGCAATGTTTGGTATTTGTTCTCGCGTGATTAGAAAGCTGCCGAACACGAAAAACTTAACTTTCATTTTCATGATTCAACTTAGTTTCTTTCAAACTAGGTTGAATCATGAAAATCAGCCGTTTTTACACGTCAAAATTACAAGAGACAGTACCCCAAAACGCCCACCCTTCACCACTTCCTTGTGCTTTAGCTGGGAAGAAGAAATGGCGCAAAAAACTCCCCAGCAGCACCTGCTGTCTGTTCAGTATAAGAACTCGGATTATATACAGTAAATGGCATGGAAAGTAATTAACATTACGAAACAGATTACTTAAATGAAATTATTTGCCATATGTGAGCTAGCACACGCCAATATGCCAATAAAAATTAGTGCTGCGCCTGCGCCGCTGTCGTGCTATTTATTTGAAGGCGCCCCAATCCTATTGCAAACAGGCCTTACTGCTTTAGCTGATAGAGTAAGTACTAATAAGTATCTAGTTGCAATTGAGATTTAGATTTAATATTTAGATTGAACACTATTTATAATACCTAATTATTTATTGTAACAAATATTAATTTATGTTTAATAGACTGTACTGAACTACATTATATTTATTTAATATTTTTATTCTTAGTAGTGAGTTGTCGTATACTCGAATGATAAATAATTAAAATCGATACAAAAAATATCGAATAGGAGAAACAAAATTGGTTACTTGTATGTAAGCGAGGACCTTTGTTGACTGCATCTACTTGTCTTTATGTATTTATTAAAATTAAGCGTGTAAGGGTATCGACCCACGACGGAGGGTAAACAAATCAATAAAATTGTGCCCTACATTTTAACAGTGTAGGTTTCACTCTGGAATATCGAATAGCAGATTTAAAAAAAAACGAATAATTGCTACCCCCAGCGTCGTAGTTTTTTTTTCTAGGAACATTATACTTAACATGGTAACAGTTCAAAAGTCGATGTCCCTTACTGTATATCTATTAAACGGTCCGAAGCAGGCAAAAATGTATATCACAGCTATTATTTGTCTGTTATGTTAAAATTTTAAAATGGGGGCGAGTCTATCAGTCCACCAGTTTATCGATTGATTAATCTATTTTAATAGAGTTGCTGCAAAGTGCTAGCTTGCAAAACTATAACCGTTTTATTACAAAAAAATGTTTTTCGTTAAACCACCGAACCATTTTTGCATTCCGAATTCTATTCTGACATTCCAAAAACTGAAAAAAAAACAAAGTTGTGAATTTTGTATTAAGAACTTTACTGTGCACTCAATAAAGTATAAGATTCAATACTGGCTCGAAGATTTGCGCTTGCTTTATAGTTAGAACTAGTTGTGTAATAAAACGATTTAAGCGCCTATTCTATTACATTCCTAAGTTAAGAGAGTATTGCTAAATAGCACTTGCAGGCGATTATGGACTAAAACTTAAAACTGAAAGTATGTAAAATTTGAGGCACCTAATGCTTTTTACTCGTTAAATATGGCAGTGGAGCAGTGGTAGCCCAAAGGTCACTGCCCCGACTTACCGAGTTGTATGTCGCGGGTTCGAACCCAGGGGCCGCTTTACTTTGTGTTAATATTCCATCACCACTGCTCTCAAGACGGTGAAAACCAGCATGTCCTAGAACCAAGATTTCGGAGATTTTCGGCCCGCTCACTGCACTCTTATTTAGCTGGATCTGGTTAGACTGGAAGCCGACCCTAATATAGTTGGGAAAAGACTATAGGCGGATAGATTCGGCCCGCTCACTCTCACAGAGAGAAGACCTGTGTCCCAGCTGGAACATTATAGGCTGGTAACGTAGGTATGTATTTCGTAATAAAATCATACCAATAGTTTGAAATTATAATTAGAATTTCGCTTTTAGGTGCAAGAATTAGCATTAATAATAATATTATGTTCTCTTCTTCTTTTCGTGTGGTTAGGGACTAACCTGGTGTCTAGAGTTTTTATGCTGCCCATGGGCTTCTGACTTAGCTTCACATGCTGTTGAGAAATATCTCTCAGATATGCTGGTTTCCTTACGATGTTTTTCTACACCGTTTTTTAAGCAAGTGATAAAATTATGTTAGAACATAAGTACTGAATTAAAAATTAAATGTTGTATTATTTGAGCACTGCTATCCTGGTGGACGACAGATTTCTATTATGAAATGAAAAAAAAAATCTTTTAAGTGCGCTGTTTTTAAACTTCTATATAGAGCATGAATGTGATTCCCCATCTAATTATAATAACCACGTTTTTAACATCATACATGGTAACGTTAAACCTACATTTATATGAACAAATGAACACTGTTATTTCCTTATTCAGCCGGAAACAAGCACAGAAAACGAATATAAATAAATAAATAGGTACAATTATTTTGTGATATTCGCTGTTGTAGTTTAAGGCAAAACAATTGCCTGTTCTCATTTACCTGATGCTTATCCAATAGTTTTTTTTATAGTTTTGTTACATATTTTTATATGTATAACGTATTATTTTCGGCCTGTACGCAATTAGCCTGCAACAATTTTCGACAAAATGGTGTCATTGAATTTGTCACAGTCACGCAAATAAAAATACATGGTACATAACAATGCTGAAGTGTCGGTCGAAAATGTATGTTTTTATGCATACGCTAATGACACTGACAGTTGATCACCGAGATATTATAATTGAATAAATTTAAAAACGAATTAATTAAAACATTTACTTTTTTAAAATGTCATTATGTTTGTCTTTCATTTAAGTGTGCAACATTGAAATACTTTAGTAATTTATTTATATTATACTTTGTAAGCAAAGCACTGTGATATTTGTATATAATTATAATTTTCTGAAATATAATTTCATTGACGATGTCTGTTTCTTTTGTTACCAAAGAGTATCAATAAAATTCAAATATTTAAAACAATAAATTTATTATGAAAATATTTGGTTCGAAGGCTCACTAGCTTATTATCTCTGAAGTATTTGTATGGGAATTGTAACATATTTATATGGAACAAATTATATTAATAATAGTGATAATGACATCATAGAATTGTACCTATTGATAAACCAAGGCACGTTTACGGAAAATTTACAGGATGTTTCAAGTATTAATTAACTAAACAAATAATAATAGTAACAAAATATATAACGTTAATAGCACAACTATTAAAATTCTCTTATATACTAGTTATTCACATAAAATATTATTTGTTATAAAACAGTTTGAATTTGGCAGATAGGGCGTGTCACATGGCACTTAGTATTATCAGCTAGTGATAACCCAACCAATGCATTACGATAAAAAACAGAGGAAGACTGGCCTTAATTATTTTAGATATAAATAAATCTAACGGTTTATTCCTTTGCGATATAAAGAAATATCTACATATCAAAAGATTACAGAAATGACGTCATGCTTCTTTTAATCTTTGGCTGTCCTGCATTATTTGCAGTATATTCAATATCACATCAATGTTACAATATATCGCTACTACTTGTCCTTCTTGCGACCTAGCAACTTGTCTAAGAAACTACGTTTTCTCTTCACTTTTTTCTGCATTTTACTCGTATTCTCCAGGTTGTCACCCTCCGCAGCCATCTTCTGTAACAGTTCAGGTATACGTAAGTCTATGATTTTGTTGTCTAAGGGTGACTTTTTGGCGGATTCTTTACTTAGTTGCCTTTGTATTGTCGACAACTCCGGCACTTGATCTTGTTTCTCGTCTAGTTCGGTTTGTGAAGTTTTTGATTCACTCTCCTTTGCTGCACCGACCTCCGCACTTAATGATTCGGGTCCATTTTGTATGACCTGTGCTTTAACTTCCACAGGATTGTTCTCGGATTTTTCCACAGAATTTTCACTTAGAACAGCCGCTACCACTTCACCATTTTGTTTCTTCTCAAACACGTCATCATCAACTTTTTCGTTTTTGTCGTTTTTATCTCCACTATCAATACTATCGGCCACACTAGAGTTAGATTTAGGAACAGACGCGACCACCCTGGGCTTGGTGGGAGGTAACTGCCAGTCGACTGGCTTCCGCTGTGGTGAATATCTCTTCAGTATCTCCTCAAACAACTTTTGTTGATCCACTTTATTGGGTGGCTCATGAGTCAAGCTTTGATGTCGCGCCCTTTCTGGGTCTTGGTTCTCCTTGCCACCGCCTTCTTCATCGGCAGGTCCTAGATCAACAATCACACGGCGCACCGGCGTCGGCGTCGAGTAGGGCTCCGCGAACGGGAACTTGTATAAATTGGGACTCTCAATTTTATATTTTAAAGGCGATGTGTTAGTGTTAGCCGGCATGGAAGCCCGCGTCCCGGAGCGGTTGAAGGGACTGGTACTACCTGGCTCGTGGAGGTTCGAAGTCATGAAGTCTCGCCGTAGTTTGGACAGGCGCCGCGTCCTTTCGGTCATGGTGTGCCTGTACTCCACATCGTCGCTCTGGTTCAGCTCCGAAGTGAAGTTGTCGGAGTACTTCCTGGGTCGGAAGTCGAAGACCCGCTCGTCGGTGCGCGACTCCCGCATGCTGGAGTAGCCAGGCGTGTTGCGCTTGAAGTTGGCGGTGGTCTTGCCGTGGTTAGAGGTGAGGATGGGCTCCACCTCGCGATAAGAGGCGGGCGTGGGCGACGCGGGCGGCAGGAACACGGTGTCGTGCTTGCCGAACACTTCGCGGCGCTGACTGAACTGCTCTTCGCCGATCATTTCCCGCGACTTCACACTCATGGTAGGCGATTTAGCCGCCATTTCCGTTCAATTACAAACCGCAACACTTTGTTATTGATACTATTTTCCTGTAAACACTGTATTTCTATTTTTGTACGACGCACATTATGAGTTCACCGGTAACATCGCGCCTATAACAGAGCACGTCTATAAGTTAAATTGAACAATAAAGGTGGTACGCTCGTCCGTATAAGGCGAGCCGTTCGCGATATGTGTCGAGTGATCAATAGAGTGGATGCGATAAGATACGAGCGTCGTGTAGCGCGCCACTTTAGCTATTTCTTTATCTTTCAGCAGTCGAAACAGTTGAGTAAATATAACCGACTGAACACAATCGTGTACGTAATTAATAGCGAACCGAGTGAAAGCGCGCAAGGCGGCGACCGATCGCCGACTGCCTCATTATATAATGAATATTAAAACAAATGTCCCAAATTCATTAGAACCACTGTACACTGCATTGTTCATATTTATTGAGCACTAATTTATTTCTGGAAGCACTTCTGTTAATGAATGTCAATATTTACTTGAGACTTGGCCTTTATCACTAATAATTCACAGTCATTAGATAATTGGTAACTGAATAGAAACCCGATTCTCACAAACAACGAGATTATTGTTGCAACAATATCTTACAACAGATAACATAGATAATTCACAGTAGAGCACGATCGGGATTGTAACAAGTATTGCTCACGTGTAGAGACTAGAATCGAATGCACTTTGTACGTCTGTAGTCACCAACTCATACGAGTTTTGTTGGAAGAACCGTTAGAACGAAAATTGTTCAAGTCGCTAGCGCAAGCGGTGAGAAATATTTGTGTGATACAATGGATTCCGAACACAATTCAGCTCTGTCTCACGTTTTACCGCAACGCGAAGACGTTTTCGAATACTCTTCATGTTTGTAGCTTTTTCACTAGAAAATGTATGACTCATCACTTGGGATTACCGCGGAATCCGTGGAATCACTTGTATCTTATCCTTTTATTTAGAAAAACTTCACTTCTAATTCGTCCGTGCGTAAGATGTGACACAAGAAACAAACACGTAGGAATAAGAATGAATTTATAGCACCCTTCAGTTTTGACGGGGGTTAAATATAGCTCGCCCACTAAATATAGATTTAGATAGAAGAGTTCATAGAACGATTTATGCTACTAACGAGAGACTCCGCTGAGGTGGAGTATTTACAGATCGGATTGTTGCAGACTTCCGGGATTTCGGTGCATAGATTCTACGCTTATGAGTCTTATGGAGATCTTATGACAATCTGTTGTCTTGATTATCTCCTCTAAATGTTTCTCTGCGGGAGTATTTAAGTACACACTTTTTAATTCATGTCAATTTTTAATCTTAGATATGTATCTAATCCCTTTTATTATATTATTATACAAAAGGATGTCCTTTTGTATAATAATATAATAATATCATTTTGGTTTTTTTTTCTAGTTAATTACGGTGTTGTTTTGTGGACCTATAATAGACATACATATCAGTGGTTTTGTTATTTTATTTTGTTTTTTTTTTGCTGTCGGTGTACCAAATAAATAAACACAATAATAACCATACATTAGAAGGTAACCCTGATTCTAATGATCGATCGAACTGTTCCTTATCAATCGAAGTATTAGATCATATAACAAATTTAAATAGATAATAAAATACTCAGACAGTAAAATACCTACAATAATTCTGGGTAGATACAGACACATGCTAAGTGCTAGAAATGATGAAAGACATAACACTTGTATGCGCATACGCATGTAGGTAAGTATAAGTACTTAGTATAAAACCCAATGATAAAACCTACAGGCAAGGTAAGTAACAAAAGATAATACACACTTACTCAACACAGATATATCACCTAGCTACATACCTTTTGAAACAAGGTTGATTTATTCACACTTCCATTTTTGTCGTAGGCTTGCTAGTATGATGAAATGGCAGGCAGGCATCTACCTACCTCATTTGCTGTGGATGTGTCAATCTGCGACTTGGAACTGTTTTCTTGAGATCAACAAAAGAAAAACCGGGCAGGTCTGAGTCAGACTCGATCAGGAAGGGTTCCATACACCACCGTTCTTATAATACTTAAAAAAGAACATATTTCTTGTATTGGGACCTCCATTAATTTTTAATTTTTATTACTTGTTAATAATACACAATCTGTGAAAATTTCAACTGTCTACCTATTACAGTTCATGAAATACAGCCCGCTTTTTTTTTTTTTAAGGCTGGGAAATCATCCAATGATTGCTCCCGCTCTGGGTGGAGCGGAAGGGAGTGTCAAACTCTTACTGACTAAAACCCATCCATGTCCCGGGGTAGCGGTAACCCTTTCGGACAATCCCGCTTAAAATATCCGCTGACAGACGAACAGCGGAGGCTTAGTAATAGTAGGGTACTATTTGGCACCCTTCAGCTACGGAACCGTAGAAATTACGAAATTGTATGGTAGTTAGATAGAGAGTTACTTTTAGCAATTAAAGCAAATACCTTGACACTGTTATTTGAGCGCAAACTTACGTTTTATACGATTTTTCCTCTGGCTAGTGCAGTTTACCTCATATACAATAAGTAGGTATGTACCAACCTGCATTGCAATTGTTTTAAATGCTGATATTTATAAAAGGACAAGGTCTGTGTGCAGCTAATTAATATCAACTAAATATAAACATGACCTATAAATGCATATCTCTCAATGTCTACCTAATTCGCACTTATTAATCCTCATATCGCATCAAAATATCATATGTTTTGGTATACATGTATCGCATGTAGGTATTTATCAACCTGTCTGTGCAGTTGTATATTCAGAAACTAGGCGAACTGGTTGACGGTTGACCTTATGTTAATTAATTAATAGTCGACACCTATCAAGACCGGCTACATTCATACGGGCTTTGGGCCATCAATGTTCTACACTTTTTTTCTAGTATTTATCTCGGTGAAAATTGAAACTTTTGGTCATGTTAATACTAGAAATAACTGATATTATTCAAAGGAATGACATCACTACATAGTATAAAGCAAAGTCGCTTCCCGCGTCTGTCCCAATGTCTGTGTGATTTTGAAGCATTTTTAATAGATAGACTGATTCAAGAGGAAGGTTTATATGTATAACTAGCTTCTGCCCGCGACTTCGTACGCGGACCCTGTTGCTTATGCCAGCGACAACGGGGTCGCCATTTATGTTATTTTTTATCATTTTTCCCATTTAAATCTTTTATCACACTGAGCTTTAGTTTTATTTCATTCCAACAACCACCAAAACATACAGTCCATTTGTCATCGTTTTCATTTTGGTAACCGCATTATTATATTCCTCCTCTAGAGACCTAGAAGTCGATGCGTAGATACGCTTGGAACTCAAGCGTAATTCTCTTTCCGTGAACGTCTCTGACTCGCGAGACAATACATGACGTTCACGATCAGCGGTCAGTCGCGCATCATATTCTTCACTGGTCTCTAGAGACCTAATGAATACGCTGAGAACGCAGGCGTGCTTCGCGACCCGAAGAGGTTTCCACGGAGCGAGTTGCAGCCTAATGTTCTCGAACAACATCAAGTCTCTCCTGACGCTCTTCGGTAGATTCTTGGGATCTTATGATCTTCAATCTTTTAGCTCTCTTGGAACATTGGGAAAGATTTGACCTCTTTCTAGGCATGGTCATAGTTTTATTGTGAAGATACCTGATCAATAAAAATCTAAATTAAAATGACTGCTCCCCTGCGTTACCTGGTAGGCTACAGTGTCACGAAGATAAATGGAAAAGAAAATTAAACACTCAAACAACATAAGCCCGAAGGCATATTCATACGATAAAATAAAAAAATAAATAGGAGTTTTGGCCAGTAGAGTCAAATTTTCAATGATATACCATCGTCATCGATTTGATTTCCACATCAGATGTTTCTGATCTTCAATTTTTATACGTCAACAGAGAGTGCTCATCAGGCTAAACAACTTTTGCTAAGACGTCATTCCTATATAAATGTTATAGTGTAGCTGGGCTCGTGGAGTTCCACATCAGGTGTTCCAGATCTTCAAATTTATTCTCTCAGCAGAAAATGCTCATCACGTGGAACAATTTTTGCTATTTTATCATTTTTGTATCTCTTATAGTTTAGCTGGTCTGTTGCAGTTCTGCATCAGGTGTTCAAGTTGCCAAGATAAATTATAGCCTATATGTTGCCCAGACTTAATACCTATACAACAAAAAAAAAATCATTCCAATCCGTCCAGTAGTTCCGAAGATTAGCGTGTACAAACAAACAGACAAAATTTTTTTTTTGGATTCATGCTCTATTACTGTTTTTAAACCCCCCTCAATTATTATTTTTTTAATATATTCAATGTACAGACACAGTTTTTTTACTGTTTTATTATATGTATAGATTATTATATGTATAGATAACATGCTTAATATATTAGAGAACTAGTGATAATTTCAAGATTTCTAATGCGTCGTAAATAAACACATTTTTTGCGCTGACATTACAAAAAACGCTGGCTGAACTCTACGAGATAGATCAAAATACTCTAACGAGATAGATCAAGATCTTCCCGTGGGATAATTTCCGACATACATGCGGGCGAAGCCGCGGGCAGAAGCTAGTGTACAATAAAGTAGATCCAACATTGATATAAGAATAGTTGAAAAACAAGGGGACCGGTCCCGCGGATACCCGAAAATACACCTACAAGCTTTATAAAATTAGAATTGTGATGTTATTTTCTCATATGATGCTTAAGAATTACTGTTAGCACAAACCTGTACATAAAACAGCTTTGTTTTGTTCTAATGAGGTGTGTTTTAAGTACTTAAGAGAGGTACTTTGTTCGCGAACAAAGATGTTATTAAACACTTATGCTAATGAAGCCCTGAACGAGATTAGAGCGGACTAGACGCCTAATTAAAAGTAGTTTCAGCGTCCATTATTAGGTAGAATACTAAGTCTAACATCAATAATATTACAGAGGGTACAAGTAACCTCAATCTGTCAAATTTCTTTGTTAGTTTTTCAACTTTATTGCAAACCTATAAGGTTCTTTTTAAATTGGGAAAATTTGACAGTTTGGGATAGCTTGATGTGCTGGCGTCTATACCTATATTATGATGAATAAGAACGTAAAGTAACGAATTTATCTAATCTCTAATACATAATAATCAAACTGTTTTATCAGTACAAAATGTTTCTGAACATTTTATAATTGAATACTTTCTAGGCAAGCACACCAGTTCCCAAAGATAAGTATGTCGGTGTTAATGTAGGTATTTCTTTCATGTGTCTAGTATGCAATGCTTGCAAAACCGTCGAGGTATGTTAACAGGGCAAAACGATTATGCATTTACTCAGTGAAACAGAATCGTTGAACCCAACCTTGAATTGATTATTGGAGTACGTACTTACGCTAACTGTTGTTGTCGAATAGCCACGTTATGTACCAAAATGCGAAGGTCGAAATCTTCATAATGCGGTGATCTCATTCGCGTTTAATTTGCATACAGATTTGGGGTTTGGCCTCTCTTGTGACCATCATGGCTGGCCGGTGACGCCTACGACCAGAAATGCTGCAATTCATTAGGTACCTAAGCGTATTAGGTACTATGATATCTACCTACATACCTACTGGATCAAGGTCAGTGTTTCACAAGATCCTTATGATTTAAAATTGAATGCTAGACAGGTTTACCCAGTGTGGGTGCCAGTACAAACAGTAGCGATTGGTTTCATCGTTTTCGAATGACTAATATGGCAAGTCATGCTTAGAATTATTAAAATTTATTTTTGGCTGGATAGCCGGAAAAAATCGTGTCAACGATCCCTATTGATTGTTTTATTGTATCCTGTCTTAGTTTGTAGTACGAATACTTTCGATACACGATTAAATTTCATTTTTGATGTTAAGGTTTTTTTTGCCGGTTTTCAAAGACAAGCAACAGCTTTGCTCAGCTCAAATGTTTGGTTGCCCAGTGTTGATTTTGACATCTTGAGACCTTAAGTTTTTGTGTACTATGTAATAATGAATAAAATTAGTCAACTCATTAAGTACCTCATTTTGGCTTTATATCGGTTCAGTCAACTGTCGAGGAGCTATTAACCCATTAGATGTTCGCCTTTATTGTCGGTTATATTTATTGTCGTTTCGAGAGAATTTTTCTTATGACCTATGGGGTTCATAGGACATTAAAGGGGGTAAGTAGATTTAGATAGGATATACAGGGTGGAATTTTGTAATGCCCCCTGGAGGGAAAGTACTCTTAATACTGTAGATAGAAAATTTTACTCAAAGAAAACATTCCTTTATTTTTGAATAGAAAGAAAACTGCATTCAAAGATTTCCAAAAAATCGCTTGCCACACCCGGGAATCGAACTGACTAAAATCTGCAAAAAGTACACACTGTACTTTTATTGCCGCGATCGTTAGTATCAATTATAAGGATGAAATCTCTCTAACAAACTTGATAAATTAAATGATAGGAAAACCATGAAATCTTTAAGTATTTACAAAAAATTGTAAACTAATTAATTAGTTGCTCGAAATGGGCTCCATTTTCTTGGATACACAAATGTATTCTTCTAACAAATTCATTTCTTGTAACCTTTAATAACGTGTTGTGGTGAATATTATAAATCGTATTCTGAACAACTCTCAACTTGTTTACATTCGATAAGATTTAATGTAAATTTGGTTTTTAACATATCCCCATAAAAAAAAATCTAAAGGGGTGAGAACTGGTGATCTCGCAGGCCATCTGATTGTGCCGTTTGTACCAATCCAGGTATTAAAGGTATTTATTTAGAAGAACACATTTGTGTATCCAAGAAAATGGAGCCCATTTCGAGCAACTAATTAATTAGTTTACAATTTTTTGTAAATAATTAAAGATTTCATAGTTAAGTAATCATTTAATTTATCAAGTTTGTTCGAGAGATTTCATCCTTATAATTGATACTAACGATCGCGGCAATAAAAGTACAGTGTGTACTTTTTGCAGATTTTAGTCAGTTCGATTCCCGGGTGTGGCAAGCGATTTTTTGGAAATCTTTGAATGCAGTTCTCTTTCTATTCAAAAATAAAGGAATGTTTCCTTTGAGTAAAATTTTCTATCTACAGTATTAAGAGTACTTTCCCTCCAGGGGGCATTTCAAAATTCCACCCTGTATATTTAAGTTAAATTTGAAAGAGTGTTTCTCTTGGAAAAACGATATTGCATCTTGTATGGGCTCCAGAAACGAAGTACGTTTGTTTTTACAACATAAAATAATATTCTTTTTTAACTTGTATTGTCATACTGCAGGAAAAAGGCCTTCTTTTCTCCTTTCCACTCCTCTGTCTCGAGCTAGAGTGGACAAATACTGTCTGTAAGCGTCAAGCTCGTCTCACCAACCTGCCTGACTCGATGTCAACAGGTGTCGTCTGGGACCCACATGGTGGTAGATTTGACCCATGATATGATTCGTTCGACATACGGCAAACATGTCCGACCCAGTCCCACTTAGGCTGGGCTGGTTTTTGGGTGACGTCGGCGATTTGTGTTTTGGAGCGCAGCACTGTGTTCACAACTCGGTCCTTTAGGCTGACTCCAAGAATTCATGGAATAACTATGTAGATATAATCAATCAACTCAGCCTATCGCGGTCCACTGCTGGACATAGGCCTCTTCCAGGCTGCGCCACTACACCCTTTCCTCCACCTTCTACATCCAGTCTGTCCCAGCTACCTTCATAAAGTCGTTGGTCCATATAGCTGGAGGACGTCGTACACTACGCTTGCTGATACGCGGTCTCCACTGCAGGACTTGTCTGTTCCACCGGCCATTGCTCCTTCAAGAACATGGCCAGCCCACTGCCACTTCAGTTTGCTTTGTCTCCAAGGTATGTCGATAACTCCCGTTCTTTTCCGTATAATCTATCTACAATTGGAAAGAATCACTTCCAAAAGTTGCAAAGTGTGTTGGTATCTCACTTTTGCCTAATCGTATCCGCCATCAGTTTGATTGTTTCATCTTAGCATTTAATTCTTCTTTTTAGTTCCGAGATTAGTGGTTAAAGTTACGTAATAAAATAATAATTAATTCCGGATAGTTACGACCCCTGGCGTGCAAACTCGATTGCGCTGCAGTCGATGGAATATTTCTTTTGTCTTCGCCAGTATCGCGTGACTGTTAACAACGCCTGTTATTACATAACAAGTGGAACATTCAAAATGTTTTTATTCATTTACATGATTTTTTGCGTGTATTTGTGTTGATTTCTTTGATGATGTTTTAAAAGAACGAAAGATATGGCTTAATTAAAAATCCTAACAAGTTCATACTTCTTTCGTAATAAGACTTAATGCAGATCCCAAAAACTTTTCCATTCCTCTTCCATTCATTCGTCGTAAGTATTCAAAGTATGATCTCATCACTATCATACCAATTAATTCCTTTTGAAGCTAAGTCAGAGGCCCATGGGCAGCATAAAAACTCTGACACCTGGTTAGTCACTAACCACACGAGAGAGGAAGATAGATTATTTTTGTTTTAACCTATGCCACTTTCTTCTTCTCTTCTGGCTTTTTATAATTAGATGAAGCATCAGTTTTAGTCGATAGGTGCAGTTATGGAAGGAGTGCCTGTCCCTTGCAGTTCTCCTCCAGCGACCTAAGCCGAGGTCCGTTCCCCACAGGGCCCTTAGCATGTAGTCGCTTAGTTTGTAAGTTTATAAACCCTGTCTGGAGGCCTTAATTTCATTGAAGCATGCACAGGCCCAGCCCGGTTAGGCAGTAGACAATCTCCAAGTTTGAACTGCAAGATGCCATACAAAATAGGTTGATAATTACAGTAGGCTCTTACGTAATGAATACCAAACAGTTCTAGAAAAGTATTGCTACTTAAATCTAAACTTAGAATAGGATAGGTTAGAATGACGTTTATTAATTCACTTGATTTCATTGTATGCAGTTAATCATGTCACCTTTGTTAATTTAGTTTGTAGCGTGATATATACATAAGACTTACGTATTTCGATCCAAGAATCGTAAAGCAACATTGTAAAAGTAGTTATATTCGTAAGCAGGTCCGATCAAAGTACAAAATAATCTAGATATCTAATTATGCAAATTTGATAAGTATCAACATTTATGAATGAAAACTTACTAATCCTCATCTAATGGTGTGAAGAATAGGTACCTAGTCTAATGTGACTTCGATAATTTTTGGAACTCCTTCATGGTGACAGTTGGTGGTGGCCCAAGTGGTAACGGCCAAGACTTTTAATTCAAGTAGTCACTTTACTTTGTGTAAATTATTTCACCACCACTGCTCACAAAACGGTGAAGGAAAACATCGTGAAGACCACAGAGGATATATGTGCGGTATGTCCTAGACTTAATAATTCGAATCAAAACAACAAAACGACATGTGACATCCGCTGGGCTCGCGTGGTTGCTTTCTGTGAGAGGGATCTACGTATAGGGAACGTTCCTCTTTCTGCGAGATCCTCTGAGGTGTACTGTGCCACTGTGTCCTATCCAGGGAGACCATTTTAGACTGCTTATGCTAATGATGACATTGTTACATGACCGTACCTACTATGGGCGATACCTCGTAATCAGTAGTTATATTTTACAGAAATGCTACGTATCGGCAAAGTTCGTAATTTATAGTAGGAAAAACATGAATTAATTCAGAAGTCATATGACTGACCATTTACTGAATATGTTATAAACACTGCACCTATCATTTTACAAGAAATCTAAAGGTAATTAAGATACCTACGTATTTATCGCGATAATGTTTTGATATACAGTTGATAAGGCCATATTATGGTTATGCAATTAGAACAGTGATAAAGAATTATTGCAAGATAGAAACAATTATTCTAGAATAAGCCGTCATGACGTACGTACACGAAAACACGTACCTATTGCTTATTTAGATATTTATGTCTGGGTTGGGCACCTAAGTATATGCGTCAGCTGTTCCTAATGTTTTATACAAAGATTTTTAAGTTTTTTATCAGTTCAAGGTCGCGGGTATTCACAGTGATGACGCGAGGTCCTTACCATGACCTTGGCGAGGACGGCATGTGTTCATAAGGCATGTGCTGCCTTTACACGGCTCACGGGTGCTATAACCTATAATCCTTTACCCAACCGTAAGGCTGCGTATCTACCAGAGATGTGCGTGGTAGCTAGGCGGTGTGCGAGGAAAAAATCCACCAATAGGATCACTTCATTTTCATAGCTTGAGCTAAGCTAGTGTTGTTATTGGTTAGTTGGACGTACCCATCCTCGCACATATCTGGTGGAAACGCACAATAATTCGCGCTAAGCGTTTTAAGTCCTACATCCTTCAGCGGGGCAATTGCGTATCAATAACAGCACCAATGGGTTACATTTTGACAGTTCAACAACAATCATTGCGCTATTTAAGTTGCTGGGCTGACAAATTTTTCGAACATATGAAGCAATGGACTAGCAAACTGTGTTTTCATAGCACGCGCGCCTCATAGAGATGAAGGAAGGGACCCGTTATGTGTAGAAGCCTGCCGGGTAAGCGGGATTGTCCGAAAGGGTTACCGCTACCCCGGAACATAAAGGGCTAAGGAAGGAACATGGATGGGTTTTAGTCAGTAAGAGTCTGACACTCCCTTCCGCTCTACCCAGAGCGGCAGAAGTCATTTGATGATATCCCACCCACAAAAAAAAGGTGGCCTGTGTTGTGTATGTCGTTTTGAATATGTAAGTCTAAGGTATTTATTTATTTATTTATTGATTTTTAAAGAAAGCTTACAGACTAATAAAAAACCGGCCAAGTGTGAGTTCGGAGTCGCACACCGAGGGTTCCGTGCAAACCTGTAGGTATATAAGTAAAAGTTCACCCATCACGAGAATCGAGTCATAGTTATGGTATTTTTATATTTTGAAAAAAAAAAAATTTTTTAATATATGATGTAACTAAAAATTTACTGTTTTCGCAATTTTTCCTTTATCTGCACTGTAAGACGTTACTTTGTACCAAATTTCAAGGTTCTAAGTTCACGGGAAGTACCCTGTAGGTTTTGATTCCCGTGCGAGTTTCGAAAATTTGTGGCATAAACAGCTGTATCTTTTGATTGCTTTGGCTTAGAAGTTTGATTTTTTCACAGCTCCAAGGGACAGTAGACCTGAGTATTAGATATAAATTTCAGTTTGATACCTCCACGCGTGCCTGAGAAAAACGGTCTTGAAAGACGGACGGACGGACAACAAAGTGATCCTATAAGGGTTCCGTTTTTTCCTTTTTAGGTACGGAACCCTAAAAATATAAAAAACATGCATAACAGAGGACATTTGCTAATGACAAGCTTCCACATGTTACTGTCAGTATAACAACAAGTCATTTGCGTTGACTGTTAGTGACTATTTAAGTAAACTGATTACAATATATTTTTAAAACTGCTTAAATAGAATAATGTTGTGTCGAAACAATTTACTAACTAATTTCAAGTCGTGCAACATCAAAAATAGGAATATAAAACTAATTGTGACTATCAAAATACTCATGACTCACTCTTTATGATAAGGGTCATTGTTGACTGAACTCAATTTCATTTTACCCAATAGCCCTTTATCCAACCGCGGTTCCTACCTCTGGTTAATCGAGGAATAAAAGAAAAGAAAAATACTTTGTACAACATTTATTTGATCAATTAAATTTGATTAATCTATAAATTATATACAGAAGTTCTTTAACGCTTTACACTTCATAATGATAATAATTTGCATTTACAATGTCAAATTAGACTCGAGCAATAATACATTGAATTATTATATTGAGTCCTTTAATAATGCACATTCAAGTTCTTTAGTGTATGAATTAAGGTAATAGATAAGTATTACTGCAGTCTTAGATATGCGCAAGAGATAAGATTGTTAAAATTAGTCAATGTCAGAATTAGTACATTCTTGTTACTATATGTAACTTCCGAAGCCAAAGAACATTAACGAACATTATGTTAATAAATTATCTTACGCTAAGCATAGTTGGTTGAGAATAATTATATTACGTCCGATATCTTCTAACAAGTTTCATCCCGCAAATTTTGCCATTTATGCCGCCGAGTCACTTCATGTCACTAACACGTCAGTACTTCAAATTTTGTTTGCCCAAAATTTCGCGATCGCACTGTGCAAGTTATATGCGTTGCGGTCGTCAATGTGCTCAATAAAGCTGGCTTGTAAACATCGGGTTTTTGGGAACGCTAGAGATTCGCATCACTGGTAACATTACATACATAATATATCTATAACCACCCTTAGGCCCTGTTCACATCGCCTCCGGGCCGCGGCTTGATTATTAAAATGGAGCTTTAATCACCCTATTATTTAAAGTCGAATATTATAAAGAGATTGTTTGTAAGTATGTAGGGGGTAAATTTCGGAATTCCTTATCCGATCCCGAAAATTCTTTCGTTAATGGGAAGCTACAGTATTGCCGAGTGTCAAAGGATGATATGAAATTTCACGTGGACGCAGTCGCGGGCGAAAGCTAGTCATAAACAATTGTAGATTTTCCTTATTTAGTATTATATGTTTTTTACGACCTAACAACGTCTATCGATTGATAATCGTCACAACACTTTAGGAATGGTTGCACGTTACTCACTATCAAGCTTATGATTTCGATAATATTTCTTTCATAGCAAGTTCTATTTTCAGTTGTATGCAAGCAACTCTTTCTTGGAAGATCTGGTTGATGAGGTTAACCCTCTTTTGTTCTAACAACGCATTGTCCTTTATCAGTCTTTGTCTTAATTCCTGTTCCTCTGGTGTATTGTTCTCTTTACTGTCCTTCGTACTTTGCGCACCCTCAGCTTGCTTATTTTTTAAAGCAACATGACTCTTAAGTTTAACTATTTCGAACTGTTCCGAGTTGATTTTCGCTTGGAGTAGTGACTTAAGTTGTAAGTACTCAGCGTTTTCAAGTTCCAGTCTCAATACTTTGAGTTCTTTTTCGGTGAGTTTGGGTTTTTCTTTTATCGGTTCCGCGGGAGGGATTTCTTGTTCGGGCGTTTCTTTTTTAGCTTCGGGCTTCGGGAATTCGAAATTGTCTTCGAATTCAGCTTCGAATATCGGTTCTGTACTGGGAGATTCTTTCGGCTCGAGGAATGGTTCGTTCGGGGTTTTATCTTCAACTGTTTCTTGTGGTGTGTGTTGTTGTAGTTCTGTCATTTGTGTCGGTTCTGATGGTTGAGCAGGCTGCGAGTTTCTTCGCGCCGGTTCTTCCTCAGGTCTGCTCTCTGGTTTTTCGTCTAAAGAGGCGTGCTGTGGCTGTAAGGAGTTTGCGGGTTCCACTGATTTCTGGACTGAGCGAAGTTTTCTCTGTAATGGAAGGTTTTTATTATTTATCACATCACAATAATATTACGAAGGCGAAAATTTGTGTAATTCTTCACGCTCAAACAGCTGAAAGGATCTGGATGTTTAGTTTATAACTGGAATAACACATAGGATGCTTTTTATCCCGGAAAAATTTACGGTTATTGACATCCACGCGGGGGAAGCCGCTGGCAGAAGCTAGATTTTATAATATATCTGCGCGTGCGTATACTATGAAAAAAAAATAATTTAATGTAAATTAAAACACAATATTCATGTGAAACTTGATTCAAGCCACCACAAATTGTTGACGGAATTTTAACGGGACTAATCGAAGAATAGTGTCATAGAAAAGACAGAATCTATCAGCATTATTGTTACAAAAACGTCAAAAAAGATTTTCTTCAGCATCTATCATTCAAGCTTCACTAATTAATTCTGTACGCTAATGCTAAAGATACTTTCGATTCGAAACAAGTTTGTCTTGTTCGTTCGTTACGCAATTCGATTAGGAATCCGTGACGTCAATTTATTTAATGATTTTCTCAATTATCTGATACTGTGAGAATAATTCAACAATTTTATCAAAATTGTGTTCAAATTATGTGATACCTAACTTTTGACCGCGCAATCGCCCGCGTGGAGGTCGTAAACTACGCCACGGGGACGTACTTCTAAATTTTATCGAAATATCATCATCTGCCTAGCCTTTTCCCAACTATGTTGGGGTCGGCTTCCAGTCTAACCGGGTGCACCTGAATACCAGTATTTTACATGGAGCGAATGCCTATCTGACCTTCACAACCCAGTAACTGGGCAATACGATACCCCTTGGTAACTGGTTGTCAGATTTCGGGCTTCTGACTAACCGGAACGACTGTCAAAGATGCACAAATGACAGCCGGGACCAACGGCTTAATGTGCTTTCCGAGGCACGGAGGAGTGTCGATGTGTAAAGATGATCACCCATCCACGGACCAACCCCGGCAAGCGTAGCTTAACCTGATGGATCGACCTGTGCGGTTATTAGTACTTAGCCACGAGCTCCTGTTAAATTTTTATCGAAATATATGAGTATTTTTATAAAATCGTTTCGCCGTTATACATTGAAAAGGTAACAGACAGGGACTTAACACGTTGAGCGCCAACGCGGTCACCGGTGACCGCGAACAATAGTTTTTCTATTGTGTCTACTGCGTGGCAGTTAATGACATAATTAAGGCGGATTCAATGCTTTAGGCATTCTCTGCCAGTCAACCAAGGGTGGTGAAGAGATTAGATGGCAGGTGCTTTGATTAGGATAAGCAATGATGAAGAAAAAGAAAAAATATGAATAATATAGGTACATTAATAGGTTATAAACTATTCAAGGGAGAGAGTTGTTGAGGTGAGAGGTTTGTGCTTTCGCATTGATAAAACTATTTGCTGCTGTCCGCGGTTCCGCCCGCGACAGTAACGGTGGACTTTCTAGCCCATCCTTCTCCACACGAAACTACCCTTTGGAAGGGAGGGGCGACTAGAATCAATTCTTTTTCTTGTTCATTTTAACGTTCAAAAGTGCCTTTCTTGTGCCTATTTGAAATAAATGATTTGACTTTGACAATGTTGAAATACTTCGAACAAACTAAATACAAACTTACACCCCCAATTTCGGCCTTTTACGGGGCGAGTTTCCCAACATCCTTTCTTAGCTGACGTCTCCTACTCATAATCTACCGTGATTAATCAGTGAATGATTGACCTTTCGCTTTTATCTATACATATAATAAAATTGTAGAAAAGTGGTGTCTGTACAATGGAAATATATAAAAAAAAAGTAGCAGGTGTTGTTATTATATCGATGCCGAACCCGAAATTGTAATTAATTTTTTTTTGTCTGTTTGTCTGTGTGTTTGTGCACGCTAATATCAGAAACGGCTTATTAGATTTTTACTAATATATTAAAGTAAGCTTCACTTAACATATAGTGTATATTTCATGTCAATCGGTTCATAAATAAAAAAGTTATGTCAATTTAAAGAATCACGGCGAACATTTGTTAAGGTATGCTGCCCGAAAAGTCACTATTCCACGCGGACGAAGTCGTGGGCACAGCTAGTATACATAATATAGAAGAAGTATGAATAACACAGGGTGGGCCAGAAAGGCGTGCGATTTTAAAATCACTCTTGCGTTTGATCCTTATGAGCGGGGGCTGCGCGGGTGGTGGGGTCGAGAAGCTCGGTTCTCGGAAATTTAGTCGCGATGGATCACTTCACCGGAGCACAGCGTGCATTTTGCGTTAAACATTATTACAAAAATGGCGATTCGTGCGTTATTGGTAGGCGTTTATTTCGGCGTGAGTTTCGATTACATGACTTAAATCAGTGTCCGAAGGAAAATGTGATTCGATCGTGGGTCACAAAGTTCGAAGCTACTGGTTCGACTCTCAAACAGAAGCCTGCGGGACGCCCAAGGTCAACAAGAACGGAAGACACAATTGAACAAGTTAGAGCTTCAGTTCAACGTAATCCTGGTCTATCGACTCGCAAGCGATCAGCCGAACTTGCGGTATCCAGGACATCTTTGCGTCGCATTTTGCTGAAAGATCTGAAATTGCACCCGTATAAAATTCAACTTGTGCAGGAATTACAGCCAAATGACCCAATTTTACGACGAGCTTTTGTTGAAACAATGTTGGAACGCTTTCGGAGTTTCAACAATATTCTGTTCACCGACGAAGCCCATTTTCACTTAAATGGACTTTTTCATGTGGGGATACCTAAAAAGTAGAGTCTACTCAAATAACCCAGCCACAATTAACCAGTTGAAGACCAATATCCGAGAAGAAATGGCAGCCGCGCAATGTGCCAGCGAGTGTTTACCAATTTGAGGTTCAGATTCGAGGAATGTTTGCAGCGCAATGGTGCACACCTTGATTATGTTATTTTTAAGAAATAATTTCCCAGATGTCTATTATAATAAAAATAAAAATTTGTATGAGTATTGTATTCAGTTTTTTTACTATAATTTTTTCAAATTCGCAAATCTTTCTGGCCCACCCTGTATAATTGATAGAAGGTATTTTTTTTTATAGACTTTGTCCTATGACGTACTCAGCAAAGATAGCAACAGCCAAGCCAGAATTTTATAATTCACGTGAGTATACAAAGTATTGTAAAACATCTTAAAAGAGTAACGGTGGAGTTTCTTGCCTATTCTTCTCCATACGAAACTACCTTTTGGAAGAGGCACCTAGAATTAATAATATTTCTTGCTCCTTTTCGTACGTTCAATTGTGCCTTTCCTATGTCTCTTAGAAATAAATGTTTTTTTTTATTTTTTTTTTATTTTTATTTTTTTTTAATAGTCAGTTTTTGTCTGTGGTCAATACATTGTCCATGGCCGCGATACCAACTGTCAATGATTTTGTTGTTTCTGAATACGAGGTTTTTTAGCTGATTTGCACGGATATAGTATGTGACTTTTTTTTGTTTATTTTTGTAATTGTGCGTCCTGTTTGTGCTGAATAAATATTTTTTCTTTCTTTCTTTCTTCTTCTATTTTATTTTGACTTTGAAGGCAAAGGAAACTGCTTTTAAATCATCATAATGCGCTCACGAATGCATTTGTAAAGCGAGGTAGTAATTTAGAAATAGGCCTATAATTGTTGGTAATTCGAAGGTCGCTATAATGATGAAAGAATTTCGACCCCTAATGACCAGACATTTAATATTTTTGCCGGTCAATTTCCGGGATCAAATCTAATGAAGTTATTTTATTGATAGAGCTAATAATAGTTATGTAAATTGTAGACAACCGCGATAAGAAACCAGTGTGACTAATACGACTGTCAATGTAACCTCTAGCAAACAAGTACCTACTCGTGATATTATTATTAACATAGTTAGAGGAGCTCGTGGCTAAGTAATAACAGTAGCACGGATCGATTCCTCAGGTTAAGCTACGCTTTCCGGGGTTGGTCCGTGGATGGGTGACCATCTTTACATATTGACACTCTTCCGTATCTCGAAAAGCACGTTGAGCCGTTGGTCCCGGCTGTCATTCGTGGATTTTTGTCATTCGTTTGGTAGTCAGAAGCCCGAAAGTCGGTCACTGACACTGACAGCCAGTCTTACCACGGGGTATCATATTACCCAGTTACTGACAGGGTTGTGGAGGTCAGATAGACAGTCGCTCCATGTAAAATACTGGTATTCAGCTGCATCCGCTTAGACTGGAAGCCAACCCCAACATAGTTGGGAAAAGGCTACGCAGATTGATTGAGTTACAAAATATGATACACAAGCTAGCGGATTCCGATTTGAATTCGTTTATTTCTAATGATTACAAATCACTAATACTGAAATAAATTGATTAATACATGTTTGTTGTCCAGGAGCAGTAAGAGCTTATAGTGTTAATGTGTTAACATTATAGAGAGAATTTTTGAAGGTAATTGTTAAGTTTTGTATTGTCTACCGCCGCTGTGTCGAGCGTTGCCGCGGTCGACGCGCGGAAATTATCTCACGGAAACGTACGACACGTGGTACTACGGGATAAAATGTGTTAATCCAGGTTATAAACTATCTGTGTGGCAAATTTTATCCAGATCTATTCAGCCGTTCTGGCATGATTGAGTAACAAACATCTATCTATACAAAGTTTCGCATGTATTTATTAATTATTATTACATGTACAGTAAGGTTAAAAACTGAGGAAAACCACTAAAATTACAACAAAGTTTTGATTTGAAGAGCGTTATCTGTTTAGTTATATTTATGTTGGCTTGGGTTGTTGGGCGCTGTCGTTGCATGTAAAACTGGTATTCAGCTGCATCTGGTTAGACTGGAAGCCATTCCCACCATAGATAGTTGGGAAAAGACAACGCATTCAGTTATATGGTGGCACACATATCTAATTTAGTTATGTGTGCTAAAGTTAGTAACTTTATCTTAAAAATGGAACAGCTTAATTGAAACTGCTCATGATTTGTTCGTTATATTGGCTTTTTCAGACAGGCATCACAATTTATTGAAAGTATTTCCTCTTGTTTTTATTATTAGATTATTATAATTAATAATACGTTATTACATTTAGGTGCTGAGTAACACATATGTACGAGAAAAGATGGATGGATTGTGCGAGGGAGAAGAGGCAACAGAAGTGAAAAGATAAATTCCGACGGCCCAAGTAATATGGGTCAAACATAGGCCGAAAAATTACTAATTAAGACAACTAACTTACGTAACGTATGAAATACATTGCACTAACTCTGCATAACACCACATTTGGTTAGTTAAAAAAGTCGGTTTGGCCCGATGTATACTTCATGGCGCTCGGAATATGAAGCGAGTCGCTGCGCAGTAACAAATTGGGGTACTGCGCAGCGAGTAGCGCACTTTAGAGCAGTCATTTGATTATACTGGTTAGTTATTAACCATTGCGAAATGAGGAAGCTGTATTTTCCCTGTAGCACATATGAGTCAGTATTTTATTTATTATATTATTTTGAAAATTGTTGATAAATTGTTGATTTATGCCACAGAGCTGCCAAGCTCAAATAGCGAAAATAACCTAGTGGGTATTCTGTAAAAATCAGATTTACAGAATCGATCGGAATCATCGGAATTTACAGAATCTGCCAACTATGTTGGGGTCGGCTTCCAGTCTAACCGGATGCAGCTGAATACCAGTATTTTATGTATATATGGAGCGACTGCCTATCTGACTTCCACAACCCAGTAACTGGGCAATACGATACCCCTTGGTATGACTGGCTGTTAGATTTTCGGGCTTCTGACGACCCGTAACGACTGTCAAAGATGCACAAATGACAGCCGGCACGGCTTAAAGTGCTCTCCGAGGCACGGACGAGACTCGGTATGTAAAGATGGTCACCCATCCTCGGCCAACCCCGGCAAACGTAGCTTAACCTGATGGATCGACCTGTGTGTTAATATTTAGCCACGAGCTCAGAATCGAATCGACCGGCAGTAATAGCAAAAATCGCGGTGAGCCCAATAAGCTTGTCATTCAGCCAACGACCATACAACCCATAGACCATCAGACTTATACATCTGATATAGGTCAACACTCAATAATTTCGATTCAGTTTCGACCACTTCTGTGAGCCGTAAACACTTCCGCGTAAGTCCATAAAAATTGGTGAAAATAAATTATTATAATGGCCCCTTGCACAATACGTTGGTGTGGTTACAATAGCCAAACTTCTAGTTTCCGGAAAGATGGCATAACATTTCATCGGTAAGTAAATAGTTACATAATCTTAATTAGAATTATTTTCTGATATTATTTATCGGAGTTCATCTTATACTGGTCATAGTTGTAGGTGAAAAAAGGTGCAACGACTCTCGTTGATGTCTTTTATGTTTGCGTCCCTTTCTTCTGAATGTAATTTTTTAGCTATCTCTTTTCTTCTATTTTTTGGTAAACAAAACTAGTGATACACCAAATCCTATGACACAAATTATCGATATCGTAAAAACCTATACCTACTATTTATACGAAATTTGAAGATCTTTTGAATCATTACAATAGAGACATTAAGTTAATTGTGAAACGATAATTGATTTTAGGTACCCACAAGATCCTGATATAAAAAATAAATGGATTATTGCAACCAAACGGGAGAACTGAAAAGTCAAGTCTTACAAAGTCTGCTCAGCACAAACACACTGTTCGGAGGATTTATACAAAATTAATACATTTCAAAAATGATTAGTATAATGGTCAAAGTTAAATCATTTATTCTAATAGGCACTTTTGAACGTCAAAATGTACAAAAAAATTGATTTGATTCTAGTCGCCCCTTCCAAAAGGTAGTTTCGTATGGAGAAGAATAGGCAAGAAACTCCACGTTACTCTTTTAAAACGTAATGTTGTTTTTAAATGAATACGAAATTTGGTTATTTTGTTTTAATTTTTTACATTTCATGTTAAAATAATACAGTGAAACTTGGTTAAGTGGGACCTGGATAAGTGAGAAACCTCCATAACTGGAACTCATGCTGAGGTCCCAACACTTTGGCACTGAATTGCCTCTGTTAGTGAGACGAAGCAAACCTCTATATCTGGGATTTGTTCCTTCCATTTTATCGTCATAGTTACCGACTGCGAGTGAATTTTATATGCATTTAACCTCTAAATAATAAAGATAAAAAATTATGTATAATATTTACATAATACTTTATTTTATTTAAAACTCGCACCTCTATAACTGAAATAACCTGTATTCTGACCTCTAAATGAGACAGATATTTATTTATACCTGTATATCTGAGACACTGGGTAAGTGGAATACCTCTATAAGTGAAACGACATTGCAGGTCCCTTGATGTCTCACTTAACCAGGTTTCACTGTATTAAGAAATAGGAAGGTAAAAATCCAATTAAATAAAAGTATTAAAGGTAAGGTACTTATACAAAAATATCGATACCTTTGTGTTTTATTTAAACCAGTCCCATCTCTAGTGAGGCGTAATGACCTTGGTAGGGCCAATCAGAACGCAATACCCCGCTTCCTCATACCTCAGCTAGTTGACAGAATTGTTTTGGTGCGTTAAATCAAGCATTAGGCGCATTGGGCTGTATGGTCGTTGCATTCAGCAGACAATAACAATAATTATAACTATAAGAATCATCAATACATCTCAATGATATTTTATTATTAACTAGCCGACCCGACAGACGTTGTCCTGTGTTAACTGTGATACCTACCCTACCTACCTGTCTACCTACCCTACCTACCTACCTACCTACCTACCCACCCTACCTACCTACCTACCCTACATACCCTACCTACCTACCTACCTACCTACCCTACCTACCTACCTACCTACCTACCTACCTTCCTACCTACCCTACCTACCTACCCTACCTGCAAGAAAATTTGAATTTTGCGGGCTGCCTCCACGTATTCACTTTGAGCAGGCGTTGGTCATGTGATTATAAAAATGGTCTTGATGGTAGTTGACCAAACGCCTGATAGAAAATTAACATCGATCAATTGCTTGTTCGGGTATAGATGTAAGTCACTTTGACGCCTCTCCTTGTAGTTTTAGTGGCTTGCTGTGGCTCCTACAAATGCTGGTCGAAATTGACAAAATTGTGTTTTTTTTTTTGCACGAAACCTTATCACAAACACTGCCACAATTGTTTGTGGCAGGATTATTAGTATTTATTCTATGCTCAGAGCCTTCAACACACGTATGAATGGCAGTGTATGGTTAAAGCGAGCGTATATGACAGTTCCATCAGGTCGCAGCGCATAGCATTCCTATACAAAATGTTCGGTGTAGCTCGCCTGTAGTTCGCGGATCATGCAAAATGTACGTGACTTATGCAAATGAGGCTCAGCCCGCGTAGATATGCGTCAGACTTTAAGGCTGCGCACAGCCATCTAGTCGTGCCCAGTAAAGTGTTGTTCAGGAGACAGAATATGCAGTTCTCTATGCAGCTCACTTAGTAAAAAAATACACTGCCCGATGCGCACTTTCAAATTGTCAAGAATTCCATCTGTCAGGACCTGAACCATCATCTCTTATGGTCTTCTTTTTTTCGTGTGGTTAGTGACTAACCTGGTGTCAGAGTTTTAATGCTGCCCATGGGCCTCTGACTTAGCATCACATACTGTTGAGAAATATCTCTCAGGCATGTCGGTTTCCTCAAGATGTTTTCCTTCACCGATTTTTAAGCAAGTGATAATTATACAATACGCACATGAGTCTGACTCAGAGGTGCGTGAAAGCAGTGACAGCCTAGTGGTATGACCGTCGGACTGCCAAGTCTTAGGTCTCGAGTTCAAACCCAAGGCACGCACCTCTGAGTTTTCAGATCTCTTATAGTAGTATTATTTCAATACTACAACAGTGCGAGAATGAGACGGAGTTATACAGGTCGTATAATACATCCATCGCTTTCCCACTATGAAGTAAAAGTTTGTGAGGATGTATGGATGTTTCTTACTCTTCCACGCAGAAGCGAAACCGCTTATTTTTTGGTGGGAAATCATCAAATTACTCCTCCCGGTCTAGATGGAGCGGAGGGGAGTGTCAGACTCTTACTGACCAAAACTCATCTATGTTTCTTCTTTGCCCCTTGTGTTTCGGGTTAGCGGTGACCCTTTCGGACAATCCCATTAACCGCGGTCGAAGCCACTGGCAGAAGCTAGTATTAATAATAATGCTTTTAGGGGTGGAGATCGGCCCAGACTAATAAAGCTAACTGACTATAGAAACCTACTAGGACTCTATGGTTGATAGCGGGCAAGAAAACTATAGAAACACTTTTCAATTAGAATATTGTAATTGTTGTCTGTCTTGCATTATGCTGAGCGATGGCCGTTTTGCCCGGGTGTAAGGCATATTTTCCCCAATTTTTTTTTGTTTTTTGTTTACTGCGTCATGTTTGCCGCAAATAAAAGTGTTTCTTTTTCTAATATTATGGTGATGATCATACCTTCAGCTGCGTAACAATTCTCTGCGCCTCCCACAGTTGTTGGTCCCTGGCCGGTGTGATGAATCCTGCGTGCATTTCAGCATGGATCTGATTCAGTAAAGACTCTTGTTTGCGAAGTTCCAGGCTTATCTCTGGGGCCGTTTCTGGGAAATCTGGAGGAATTGATGCTAGGGGAGGAACGTATCTGTAAGAGAAAAGGCTTATGGTTAAGTTTATGGCAATAAATCTGTTTTTTTGGCTTACTTATATACATACATAACATCACGCTTGATACCGAACGGTTAGGCAGAGGTGGAAGTTTAAGCCTTCCGTAATAAGAGGTGAGTCTATTGCCATCAACCAGGCACAAATCCAGACTCTGGACTGCTACTTAGAAATTGAAAAACCCAAAAACACTTTGCCCGACTCGGGAATCGAACTCGATAAAAACTTTAATTTCGGATACCAAAGATACTGTAGTGTTTTTTTATTGTTCTTTAGTTTTGGTTTGCCAGTTCGAACCAATCATAATTATGTTAATTCGTTTGTGTGTTCTCTAGCTTTAAGTCAATCCATCAATTTGCCTAGCCTTTTCCCAACTATGTTGGGGTCGACTTACAGTCTAACCAGATGCAGCAGTAATACTTAATATTACTTACTTAGTCAACTGGACATCAGGGAAGAGTTTATCTGCCTTGGAGATGAGGTACGACAGTAGATTCAACGACATGTTGAGCGCAGGGCCCATGGCTGTCGCTATTGTTTGAATGTTCGCGTGGTTCGCCTGGAATTTGAGAATACACTTTTGAGTTATATTTATTATTTTAGACTAGCTGTTGATTGATCCCTAAATAAGCTAAGTTACTCCTTATTAGTTAAGCTATCTAAAATTTTTGATTGTTTTTTTTTAATGGGTACTTGCATTTTTATTTTTTTATTTTATTTTATTTATTAAGGGATAATAAACAACTACAACATATATAAACATAATGTTAACATAACTTTAGGTGGTAATGTTGCAGTCCACTGCATTATCCGCAGATAGGACATATTATAGGATCAGTGGTCGCCACTAGACGAGCATCACTAAAATTAACAAATATTTTGGATTTTTAAGTAACTATAAGGCTAGCTATAGCTATAAAATCAAAACAGAACAGAAACAATTTCATTTACTTAAATTATACAATAAATTAATAATAATAATATGATAACATTAAGATAATTTTTTTATAATATTAGATTTAAATATACTTTTCGAACATGCAAATATATCAATATTCATGAAATTCAAATTATAGGATTCCAACATTCTATGAATAGGGCAACGTAAGCCAGAGTTCGTACGACAAGAATTCACCGCAAACAGGGTACGTGCACGAACCTGACGTACCTGAACCGTTCTGGGGACAGAATAACACAGCTTACTCGTTAGTTCAATGGCATCAAAATGATTGTGAACAATATCATAAAGCACGTTGGCCTCCAGGTATTTGCGACGGTTCTCCAGGCTGATAAGCTTGTACTTATCAAGAAAAACTGCATTCAGCAACAAAAACTGTTATTTTGTCATTACAAACAGATTCTTCAATATATTTATTTGAATAGATATAGATTATACATAAGGTGTTAAAAAATGAACTCTAAGAATTTCGTGGGAGCATTGTACTCGTCGTTACTAACAACTTTTACTATGGGATTAACCCAGAAATCGCGAAAAGAATATGAACTGTTCCATACATTTTATTGAGTTACGTGTGCATAAATGTATGGAACAGCTCATATTCTTCGAGTAAAGTTTTTTAACAACTTATATATCCGGTGGGACAGGTTAACTTGAAACAGCAATGGCACTTTCTTCAAAAGTCCCTTCCAGACATGGTCCTACATATGTAGACCCACATAAAATCTTTATAATATAACGTTTGAACTTCAAAAGCGACCATGAACAGTCTGTTTCGGCATTTTTCTCGGGGATCCGCCAGCTAAGAAATGCCGGCGCTATCTAGCTTTAAAATATTGACGTGTGAACGTGTCTAAAAAACTAAACTGGCTACTTTTTACGAACGACATTTTTCATTGGGTTATGTCAAAGCCTTTTGTCAGCCGAAAAAACCCGACTGCTTGCTGCAGTCAGTAGCAGGCGGGAGTCAAGACCGTTGTGTTCTTCCAACTAAACAGAAAGCTGTGCTGCTGGGGGGTTTGTTGCGCCACTTCTTCCCAGCTAAAGCACTAGGAAGTGGTGAAGGGTGGGCGATTTTGGGGGACTGTCTTATGTAACTTTGACCTTCAAAAAGTGCTGATTTTCAGCCTAATTTGAATAAATGGCTTTTGATTTTTGGTGAGGTTTCCCTCTGAAATTCTTATGCTTTAGAAGTCTCGGTTACCTGTTCGTTAGCCACAACGCAGGCGAAGTGCGCCATGAGCCAGCCCAGCAGGTTGTAGTTAGGTGACGGCAGCTTGGCTATGAGGGCCAGCATGGTTGCTTCGCGCTGCGGTTCGGCGATAGCTGTTGCTTGTTCGAACTGACCGTGTAGCTCTTGGGTTAGAATAGAGTCCGGGAGTTCGCTGGAATGTTATTAGTTTTATTTCTCATTATATTTATTCGGAAGAACTAACAATTTTACACATAAAATTGTGCTTGCAAGACTTGATTGTTTAAAAATTACCAATTTTCATCTGAGCTAATTCATAATTATATTAATGGGGTTGTATCTTCTTGGCGGTTCGATGACTAACTACTGTGAATATTGATTATATGTTATTGCGGCCTAGAACTTGGCTACTTTGAGTTTGTATGTTAATATTAATATTTCTAAACCGGCAACGGTAGTGTATGTGAAACTGTTTAATATTAAGATCTAATGTACTAAATACTCAGAAATAAATAAATAAATCTAAAAAAAATACATAATATCCATGACTGTCATCCCGCACGGGTAGTAAGCACGGGCAGTATCGCACACGGGTAGTAAGTACTACCAGTGCACGATAAGTTGAGACCCGTGTGGAACGCAACTATCCGTCCTCTTCCCCTCCATTACCCCGATAGCGCCCGGATTAAACAAGCACACGACTGTGACGTCACCGCACTCAGGTCTCAACTTATTGCGCACGGGTAGTATACCCACATTTCGCCAGCTATGTTTGAGTCTACTGCCATCAACCGGCTAATCCAGACTCCGGGCTACTACTGAGAAATTCCAGATGGAAAAACCCAATAACACTTTTGACCCGACCCGGGAATCGAACCCAGCACTTCATGCTCAGCAGTACCGCTTACGACCACTTGACAGACGGAAAACGGGGGCTTAGTAATAGGGTTTGTTAGCACCCTTCGACTGCGGAACCATTAAAAGGTGGAGGCCATGCATTCGACAATTTTTTTTCTGTTTCAACGATTTTTTTGTTATTACTGGGCGATTTACGTGATTTTTTTGGCAGAGGGAACTCGCGAGGTGGGCCCATCTACATTTTATTTTAAATAACTTTTGCTTGAGTAATTTTCAGTTGCCGTCTATAATACGTACAACTATTAATAGCAAGTAGTGGTATACTGATTTATGTGAGAATTTGTTTACGGCAGCTTAATCTTTATTAAGCTAATCATTTTTATTTTCCGATTTTACAAAAGACACCAAGTTTTACATCAGAAGTTAATCTTGTACTTTTTTAACACACGCTGGTAACCGCTCTATCCAGTGTGTTTTCACAAGGCAAACTGTTTGCTTGACCCAAAACAGATCTATATGAAGCCCATACAAATATTGTTTCTGGCAAGAATTAAACGTAGTACTGTGGGAACCGTACCCTCAAACGCTAATTTAGCAGCGAATTGATCAAATAAGTGTATTTTCACTTACCTAATAAAGCATTTGAGCATAGAGCATGCCACAGCGACATCCCAATGATAAGGGAAAGTAGGTCCTCGATCAGTAAAGAGTTTCTTTAGCTGCTGGAGTTTTATCTTATCAGGTTCTTGTCTATAGATCTGGTTTGACTTTAGACCGTGTGCCTGAAAAAATAATAAGAGCAATGATTATCGATTGAGTAGTAGGATTCGTTAAAACCTAACATAGAAGTAAATTCGATAAGGGGGTATATATTGGTAAAACAATATTTACCAACGACTTAAATTGTTTGTTTTATTAATCACACCCTTCATGCCTATGGTATTCATAGAAACGTCTACAAAGTGGGTTACAATTAAAGAAGTAATCTTCAATGGTCCTTCGTCGTCGGATTGCATGAACCATGAATCGAGCAAGAAAAACAAGTGTCGATTTCACCAATAAAACTGGACGCAATTAGCACATCAAGACCTGTCAGTGTCAATATTCCACAGAAATAAAAAGGATGATGCCTATTTTTTTATTTAGTCCGCAAGTTAGATTATTAAAAAATATTGGACACTCATTTATTCTTTTTTTACGTAATCCAAAGATTACGTCTATACATTGAGTTAAAATGAGGCATGACGTCACAAGTATGTAGTTTTTGTACTTACGTGTGACTTAGCGAGCCCCACCCCCCAACATTAATGCTTTTTTTTTTATTATTATCATAAAGCAAAAAATACGTGTCAAATATTTTTTTATTATCTGATTGACGGACTAAATATTTTTTTTACCTAGGAATCATCCCTTTTGTACTGATAGCTCTTAAACGGGGTTTATGTGCTGATCGCGTTCAGATCACACAAGATTTAGTGTTTTGTTTTTACGATATTGTATTTGTGTCTACGATTTGCGCTCCCTACCGGTACCATAATAATGCAAAACCACTAGTTTAATTAATTAAATTATTGTTATCTTTGAATGATGGTTTCAACAACTGTAGTAATCTTTATGAGGAGGCTTTGTGTAAGGTTAGGGACCTAGAAGAGGATTTAATTCATGCAAATGTGCGAATTACTAAGTTACAGAAACATAAAGAATGTACTCAAGTTAAGGAAACAAATAACTTATATAATGAATTATTCCAAAGTAACTGCCACCCTCATTCCATGATAACAATAGACCTAACTGAAGACTCAATATTGAAACATAATAATAGTTGTTATAAAGTTAGTCAAAATAAAATGAAAAAGTATGCAAAACTTAATAGAATAATTAATAGATGCAATAAATTTAAGAAACAGCAAAAACACAGTTCTATAAATATTAAATTAAGGAAAGAGCGTGTTTTTCTAATAAATAAATTAAAAAACTATCATATTAAATTAGAAGATAGTAAAAATATTTACCAAATAGACACACATCGATTACAGTCTGAAATTGATGTACTTGAAGAGTCACTACATTCACTTTATATTAAGTATGTGAGCTCTCAAAACCAAATTAAGGAACACATCCTTGCTGCAAATGAATTAGTGGAAATGTGTAATGATGAGACAGACAGAGTGGACCCACAGACTCTCAACACCACTAAATGTATGTGTCAAACAAAATCCAACCTTGAGGCTCTCCAGCCTGAGGCAACGGAGGATCCATCCCGGTCCTCTGTTATCAATTTGGATTCACCGGTTAGTGTAAGACACAAGCTAACTCTCTCCCTTGCAGTAGTACAGAGTGTAGGTCCTCTATTATGTTTTCAGATAGTTTTGGAAAAGGGTTAGGTAAATTACTTAGCAACAACTTGAGTCTTTCTTCTCAAAACTCTTGTATGCCTCAGACTTCATACAAAAAAATTATGACTTCAATAACTAGTAATGAATATGATCCTAATGCCATTATAACAGTTCTTATAGGTAATAGTTTTAATATTAAAACATATGACATTGCTGATAGTGTCACTGAACTATTAAAGTTAAATTGTAAGAAAATTATTCTGTGTGCTTTTCCCTACTTTGAGCACTTGTCAAACAGGCAGAACAATAACATTCACAAGTTAAATAATTACATGCACTTCTTAGTGAGTCACCATAGTGACAAGTTTATATTTTTTGACACCAACATTTTTGTTGAGAAATTAAGGTCGACTAGGGATACTGTGTATCTGCCCATTAGTTTTAGACGTCAAATAGCTAGGCTATTAGCTTTTAATATTAACCCAGACATAAGTAATATGTCGAAGTCATATTTAATTAGCACCACAATTAGTAATAGTACTAATGTTAATGTGGTTAGCTCACATTCTTTAAACTAGTTTGTAAGACAACAGGAGATACCACTAACAGTATAGTTTCGCTTAATAACAAAAAGGTATCTTCTAGCTCCAAAAATAACTGTAAAAAAGGGGCTAAGCAGAAATCCTTGACATTATTTCATCAAAATATTCAAGGTTTTTCTTCCAAACAATTAGAGATTGAATTGTTTTTAGAAAAAACAATGTATGACATTATTTGTTTTACTGAGCACTGGTTAAAAGATTACGAAATGTTGATTAATTACGAGAATTATAGTTTGGCCAGTTGCTTTAACCGCAAATCAATGCTGCGTGGTGGTTCACTAATCCTAATCAAAAATTGTATTAAATCAAAAACTCGTGAGGACATAGTTGAACTATCAGTTGAGCATAGCATTGAATTGTCTTGTGTTGAGCTGGATAAGCATGTTATAGTGTGCGTTTACAGACCCCCTAATTATCAGAACTACTCAATATTTGAGGCAGTAATGGAAGATGTTCTGGCAAAACTTGCTTCCAGTAATAAATCAGTAGTTATCTGTGGTGACTTTAACATTAATATTTTAGAAAATAATTCAAACACGAGTAGACTATTAAATTTGTTTAAATCATTCAATTTGTCAAATGTGTTTGTAGAACCCACCCGAATAACTATGTCTACTGCTACTTGCATTGATAATGTTTTTTGTTGCTGCGCCTATTTAGATAAAGCTATCGTTAATTATCTCCCTTCCGATCACAGTGGTCAAACTGTAACTTTTGAGTCCAACACACCAATACAAAAAATCCAAATACAATCCAGACCCATAACAACTGTTAATTTAAATAAATTTAATATCGCCTTAAATTGTAAGTTAAGTGCTCAAGCACTTTCTTTAAAAAATATAAATATTTTGTATAAGGAATTCTTTACGGTAGTGCAAAACGAGTTTAAGAGCGCTTTTACAAAATTGAATTGCTCAGGTTTAGGTAAATTAGAAGGCGAGCGGCAGTGATCGCGCGCGTGTGCGTCTAATGAAGTACGCGACGCACACATGCAAACCGCTATGCGGAATAAACCAACATGAGACTTTGTGACTGTTTTCGAAATAAATTATTGTTATTCTTATACAACATGTCCCAAAATTCAACGATAAGCCGGCACCAGAGGATGGACCTACTAATGACTACTCGAGAAAAAAAAAGAAAAAAAAAATACCTCTACTTTTTTTTAAATTACTTAAAAAAAATGGAAATTCTTCGAAAATGTATACCCCTTATGACACTTTTAACTACCATGACCACAATTTTTCAAATTTTTCAGTTTTTTTGTTTGTATCGGCAACCTAAGTAGTACTACTATTCACCATAATCTTTGAAAATTACAGAATTTTCGTAGTTTTATACAAAAAAACAACCAAAAAAAATTATTTCCCTAAAATTTTGAAAGATTTTAACGTTCAGTACACTTTAAGTCATCGTAGTGTAAAAAAAAAATATGGGCACTACTATGGCAAGTTTTTTTAAAAATTAGCGCAACTAACCTAGATTTTAAAATGGTATAATACTTTAGGAAAACTAGCCACAAAAAAAAAATAATGACACTTTTTCTAATCAAGAACCAAATTTCATAAGTTGTTGTTAATAGTAATCACTTCTACTATGTGCCCAAAATAGATTTTTGTTGTTGGAAAATGTTGAATGAATGAAACAAATGGTGTCAATAAATGTAAATTTATTGCATTATTAATAATATTATAATAAATGTTCGAACTGTTTACCACCGGCATTAATACAAGCATGACATCGCCTTAAAAAAGATCGTTTTATTCGTCGTGCATATCTTCTACTATTGATATGATCCGCAGCCTGAGTGATTTTTTGGCGAAGGTCGTTCAGTGTTGCAATGGGTTTCGAGTAGACTCTGTCTTTGAGACAACCCCAATAGAAGAAGTCCAGGGGGTTTAGATCGGGTGAACGGGGTGGCCATAAAATAGGACCAAGTCGCCCTATCCAACGCCCTGGATACTCTTGGTTTAAGTATTCTCGCACAGGACGGGCATAGTGAGCTGGGCAGCCATCATTTTGGAACCATATGTTTTGTGGATCACTAATGGGCATGTCTTCTAATAATACTGGCAAGTCATTTTGTAAAAAGTTCAAGTAACTATTGCCATCCAAGTTTCCTTGTAATTCAAAAGGCCCAATCACTTTTCCGTTTAATATGCCCGTCCATAGGTTAACCTTGAATTGATATTGGGATTTGTCTTGTCTCATCAGGTGCGGATTTTCATTGCTCCAGCTATGTAGGTTGTGAAGATTTAAATAGCCATCTCTCTTGCAGGTTGATTCATCCGACCATAGAATATTATCCAAGAATCTCTGTGCTTTTGCAGCATCACACGGCAAAATGCGACTCGTAGTGGATAGTCCCGCGGTAATAACGTCTGCACACGCCTGTAGTGATATGGGTGAAGTCTGTGACGTTTTAGGATTCGATGTGCAGTACTTTTTGGGATTCCCGTAGCTATTTCTATGGCACGTACCGAGGTAGTTGAATCATTTTCAATTTCATTGAGAACGTCTTCGTCGCGTTCCGATCTAGGTCTTCCAGCATTTCTCCTGTCAGATGGTAAACGGCCCTCCGAAAACGCTTGATGCACGTTAATAAATACTCGATAATTCGGGTATCTTTGAGCATTTGGGTACCTTTCTCGATATAATCTGCTAGCAGCACTACCATTGCATCGGCACTCTCCATAAATGAGGTGCATATTAGCGTATTCCAACGGTGTGTATGGTAGCGGCATGATAAACGCTAAACAGTCCAAAATACGCCAAAAGTCCAATTCACAAAACACAGTCCAGTTCAAAATAATGCCAGGTTAGTACAGTTTGCAGATCACTTAATCCAGTCCAAAAAGCCAAGCCAAAAGTCGTTAGTACGAGAGTCACATCAATTGAATACGAAACGGTGCACAGTAAACAAAGAAGCAGAGCGTACTGACTTTGTACTTTGTAGAGAACAGCAACATTCCTACCTGCCCTATTGTTATTTAACAACAAACATCTATCTATCTCTCTCTAACGTATAATCGCTCTCTATCTATCTCTCTCTAACGTATACTATCTATCTCTTTCTGACTTCTGAACTTCACTGACTACGCACATGTCCCTTCCAAATTCTAAGAATTTGCGAAAGAAATCTATTTTGGGCACATAGTAGAAGTAATTACTATTAACAACAACTTATAAAATTTGGTTCTTGATTAGAAAAAGTATCATTATTTATTTTTTGTGGCTAGTTTTAATAAAGTATTATACCATTTTAAAATCTAGGTTAGTTGCGCTAATTTTTTAAAAAACTTGCCATAGTGGTGTCCATATTTTTTTTTACACTACGATGACTTAAAGTGTACTGAACGTTAAAATCTTTCAAAATTATAGGGAAATAATTTTTTTTGGTTGTTTTTTTGTATAAAACTACGAAAATTCTGTAATTTTCAAAGATTATGGTGAATAGTAGTACTACTTAGGTTGCCGATACAAACAAAAAAACTGAAATATTTGAAAAATTGTGGTCATGGTAGTTAAAAGTGTCATAAGGGGTATACATTTTCGAAGAATTTCCATTTTTTTTAAGTAATTTAAAAAAAAGTAGAGGTATTTTTTTTTTCTTTTTTTTTCTCGAGTAGTCATTAGTAGGTCCATCCTCTGGTGCCGGCTTATCGTTGAATTTTGGGACATGTTGTATAGTTCGTGAAATATTATTTGTACTGATGAATGTTATATCTTAGAATGGCTCTATTGAGTTACGATAGGGTCATACATTACTAGATTTTTTTATAAATGTATATCGCTAAGTCGTATTACTATGTTATAAAATAGCTTGCAGCCTGATTGATAATAAGCAGTTAACGCAGTTTGTAGACGCCCGCAATGCCAGAAGCATCTCTTACATGTTTCCAGTCTTTATAAATACATATATACCTGCTTTATTTACGAAGTTTCTTTAAAAGAATTTTATTCAGCAGGTAAAATGTGACGTGATGTTGTTTCTAATTTGAATAATATTGTATATGTGGTATCGATAGTTGTACTCTTTTAAATAAATATTATTTATCACTGTACATCATTTTTTTTAAAAAGAGTATCAATCAGAGATTTTTTCACTATAAATACTTAAGTGATGCAATCTTTAAATGTGTGTCGTTTGGTATATCTAATTATTTTATGGATGGGTATAACTAGCTAGTGAAAAAAAAACAAAGACTAAATAGAAAAAGTATAATAGTAAAATAAAAAAATTAAAACAATATTTTCCGAAGTGGCATAGACCGTGCTTTCCTCGAATCTATAATTTCCGGAAGAACGCACTCTTCATAAAACTTTATTCTCTAATATTTTTCCCATTGTTACGAATTATTTCTGAAAATAATTAATTGAATATAAGTCTTAGATTTAATTGAATAAACCATTCAAAAAAAGAAGAAAACTTATAACCATAACATTTACGTAACCAACATTAAAAAGGAGGAGGTTATATTATATAACATATTCTCATTAGAATATCATAGGAATATAATTATATATTTACATTTCAATCAGATCACCTCAACTAATAAATAAAATAAAAACTCACTTGTATCAAGAAGTATTAGTTGCGCTATATTCTTTGCAAATAGACGATTTTACGCAGCGCACAGGGGCAACAGCGAGCGATACACCCTCCCTCTGTAAGCGCTTGGCGCTGACTAAAGTTGAACACCGCGCGTCACAGGATTTATATCGATTTTTGCATTGCATACAACAATTATTTAAAAATATTATTTTACTTTTAAATAGGCTATTTTTTTTTTTCAAGCATTGTAACGATGTCAACTTAATTATAACATATTTTTTATTTGAATTTATAGTAAACATTCATAAATAAAAAATATAGTTTCGTACGGAAAATTATCAATAACTCCCGGTTTTACAGAATTATTTTTGGTGTATTACTGTATGAAACATAATAAATTGAATTGAACATTCCAAAGTAGAACATACAGTTGTACCATGGACATTTTTATAAATGATTAAATTAGTATATCTTCGGTGTACCAAAGCATCAAAAGATCCCCTAAAGTAAAATTTTATGAAACTTTCTATGCAGAGATTAGGATTTTACTGATGTACGTGAACAAATTGAAATATTTATTTAGAACACTCCCAAGATAAGATATCATACTTTTTCAGGCATATTTTTGTTTTTTTTTTTGTGACTATATCTAAAGCCTAATCACGCGTCAAAGTTCGCTCAAATTCAAGAAAATTGTGAAAGCGCTCTTAATAATTGTTTTAAGAAGACCACTAAAACTATTAATCCTAAATTTTTATTTAGTGACTGGGCCACTAAAGGACTCAGGAAAAGTAGGGAAAGACTTTTCGAGCTTTATGGCCTTAAGCCTTTTATTAACACAGAATGTTTTAATAAGTATGTTGCTACCTACTCAAAAATTTTTAAGAACACTTGTAAAGCAGCTAAAGCCAAATACATTAGCAACAAGGTAAAATCAGCTGAAAATAAAATAAAGACGGTTTGGAAAATTATCAATAATGAAACGAACAGAAACAAAAGGCATAGCTCTGATTACATTCTGGAGACGTCATGTGGTCCCATTTGTGATAGCAAAGAAGTTGCTCAAGAATTTGTAAATTTCTTTACCAGTATTCCACTAAAAACTACTGAAACCTTAAATTCATCGCCTTCCCTCTCTCTCTTTTGATTTACTAAAGGCGAACGTTTCAGCCTGCTTAATTGAATTCAACTTTAAGCATATTAACCCCATAACAGTAATTAAAACTTTTAAACAAATCAAAATAAAATTAACCGAAGATCTTTGGGGAATGTCTACTAAAGTCTGCACCTCGATCATTGAGACAATAGCACCTTACTTAGCCTTAATATTTAATTTATGTGTGGATCAAGGCATCTTCCCGGATTTAATGAAATACAGCAAGGTAATACCACTTTTCAAATCCGGGGACAATAAAGATACCAATAATTATAGACCCGTATCCGTGCTGCCGGTTTTCAGCAAGATCTTTGAAAAGATAATGCTTAACCAAATGCTTAATCATTTTTACACTAATAAAATCCTTAACGATCAACAGTATGGTTTCACCAAAGGACGTTGTACAACTGACGCCGGTGTGACCTTATTAAAACACATTTTCAATGCGTGGGAAGAGGCTCAAGATGCCATAGGAATCTTTTGTGACCTCTCCAAGGCATTTGATTGCGTTGATCACGAAACCTTGCTGTTGAAGCTAGAGCATTACGGACTTGGAAAACTTGCGCTTAGTTTAGTAAAATCTTATTTAAATGACGGACAACAGCAAGTTCAAATAAAAGGTGTCAATTCACTCGGTTTAAAAGTAAAAATGGGTGTGCCACAAGGTTCAATATTGGGTCTTTTCCTCTTTTTAGTATATATTAATGATCTTCTCCATTTATTAAAAAAACAACCGCAAAAGGTGTTATTTGCTGACGACACTTCTTTAATTTTTAAGATAGATAGACGTGCTAAAAATTTTGACGACGTAAATAACGCCCTACTGCAGGTCCAGAATTGGTTCACTGTAAATAATTTAGTATTAAATGGAAAAAAAACTAAGTGCATTAGATTTTCTTTACCAAATGTAAAAAGTAGTGATTGTGAACTGAAACTGAAAGAGAAACTAGAATTTGTCGATAAAACTGTTTTCCTAGAGATCACGCTCGACTCAAGGCTACAATGGGGTCCTCATTTAACATCTCTTGCAGGACGGCTAAGTTCTGCAGCATATGCTGTCAGAAAGATCCGTCAATATACTGATGTAGATACCGCGAGACTGGTCTATTTTAGCTATTTTCATAGTATTATGTCTTACGGTATTTTACTTTGGGGACGTGCTGCAGACATCGAGTCTATTTTTATTCTGCAGAAAAGAGCTATCAGAGCCATTTATAATCTTCGTAGGCGCGCGAAACCGTTCCCTTAGAGAATCTAAGGGAACGGTTTAAGCTTATTAACATCATGACTGTACCTTGTCAATATATCTATGAAAACATCATGTATGCAAGGAAAAATCTACATCTTTTTAGTAAAAGAGGTGAAAGACACAATTATTTCACTAGAAATAGGGACCAATTAGTTCAACCAGGTTTCAGGCTGGCTAAAGTAGATTCATCTTTCATGGGGTACTGTTTAAAATGTTACAATAAAATACCTCCCAACATTCTTGAACTTAATGAAACAAAATTTAAATCCTGTATAAAACGCACACTATGCAGCCAAGCATATTATACATTGGGAGATTACATCGCTGATAAAAACGCTTGGGTCAATGCTATTCCTGCTCCACAAGGGCGTATCACCTAATTCATTAGACTTCTTAAAAATCTGTTGGAGCTGCGGAAGATCAACAACAATAAAAACTATATTTGCATTGTATAAATTCAATTTCTTAATATTGTATAATTGCTTAGCACATATGTGAGTACTATGTACCTAATATAAAGTGACCATTTACTGGGTACGTCTTTCATTGACTTGAATGTGCTTTGGCGGCTGAGAGTATGTCATGCTCACTTTAATGTCTCGCTGATGGTGGCGTGTGTATTGGATCATTTAGCTCCCTTCAAAATGGTTGAGCTGAATGGTGCTAATCCATGCGTCATGTTCGTGAACGGGCGCTGTCGGTAGAGACTGGTCATCTCTTAGCGGCCATGGCTTGTTTTAATTTAACTTTTGAACTTTTTTTTTTACATTATTTTATATCAGATGCTTTCACCGTTCTGCATCGTTCTCACATGTATAATAATAATAATATGATCTATGTAACCAATATTTTGTAACCATATTTTGTTTAAAAGAGTGTCCATGGAGTTTCTTGCCCGTTCTTCTCCATAGGTACTGCTACTACTGCTTTGGAATGGGCAACTAGCTTCATCTCTCTGACTGACCGACACCTTTTTTTTTTTTTTTTTAAGGCTGGGAAATCATCCAATGACTGCTCCCGCTCTGGGTGGAGCGGAAGGGAGTGTCAGACTCTTACTGACTAAAACCCATCCATGTTCCTTCCGTAGCCCTTTATGTTCCGGGGTAGCGGTAACCCTTTCGGACAATCCCGCTTACCCGGCAGGCTTGGCCCTGAGGGGCCCCTTCATATGCTGACATCTCTTTGAGGCGCGCGTGGAACATATACGCGCCGTACGCCCACCTCCTTCGCGAGCATAACTTTTTCGCAGAAGGAGGTGACTGCCTCCCACTCCCTCTCGCCCCGGACCATGGCTTGCACCAGGGCCGGGCGCGAGAGGTCGCCGCCGCCGATCGCCTCTACGAGGACACGGCGGTGCTCCGCCCAAGCGGGGCAGGTTTGCACCGTGTGCTCTACCGTGTCCTCTGGGCGATCCTCGCAGTGGTGACACCCGGGCGTTTCCTCCCGCCTGATGATGTGCAGGAACCTCCCGAAACATCCATGTCCAGTGAGGACCTGCGTCAGGCGGAAGGTGAGGGCGCCGTGACGCCTCTCTAGCCACTCCTCAAAGAGGGGCCTTACCGCCACTATCGTGGCGTGCCCGACTGACCGACACCTTGACAATTCAAAAGTGCCTGTAATTGGTTTATTTGAAATAAATACTTTGAGTTTGAGTTTGAATAATAATCATGAATTACAGAAAATACAGGTTGTTAAAATTGGTGGTTTATGCACAATCCATGTTTTGCCTGTTTAGGGCATGCAAATTAGTTTTAAGTACATTTGGTTGGTACTAAAAAACTATTAAATATGTTCTCGAATGTTGAACTCCTACGTCACGATTAAACCCTGTGTGGTGTTTCAACAATGCAAGTGTTTAATCGGCTCACAAACCGTATATCCTAACTGCAGCTAATATGTTCGTCCGTTTTTACACAATATCTTTGAATTGAATACAAACAAAGGAGGAAGCCTGCTGCATTAATGATAGTGGTGTTAACAAAACTTTGAATAACATTACTGTAAGTCATGTGAGGGTCTTTACACACCGGGTAATCAGGACCGTTTACCCGGTTGCAAAATGTATGGGGAAATCAGAAAGCGTTCACACGTCACGGTTACCCGACAACCAGGACCATTACCTCTTATAGCAGTATTATTTCAATACAACTTCAGTGTGAGAATGAGAAGGAGCTATACAGGACGTATAGCCCCATCTCTTTCCTATTAGTAATCAGCTAATCTAATTAGTAATATTAAAATAATACTGCCACAAGAGATGGATCACCTAATTAGGGGCCAAGGGGGGCTCACTGTTTTTTTTTTGAGGGTGGTAATTCATCAAATGTCTCCTCCCGCTCTGGCAGGATTGTCAGGCTCTTACTGACTCAATCCCATCCATGTTCCTTCCTTAGTTCTTTATGTTCCGGGGTAGCGGTAACACTTTCGGACAATCCCGCTGACGAAGGCCCGCCCTTAATAGACTATTTAATTAAACTGGCGCCAATCCGAAAACCTAAAATTCTGCATTTTTTTAAATACATAGTTTACTGTTTTATTATATAGCATCTGACGTGAAAATTTTACATTAAATAGGGCTCAGACTTTGTGAAAAGGCCCTAACTATAACCATAGACTCATATACATCATAGTTATAATAAATGACCGTATGTGTAGAAGAACTGTTGAAATAAATTACCACCGCGACGGAGCATTGAGACTGTCACTCAAAATTACCGTTTAAAGTTCTTAACTAGGTCAACTTACAACCTTTGTACGGGAAATAATGACCCGGTATTTGAAAGCCTATACAATTTAGTCTCTTGCTAAATCTAATGTCTAGGTGCATACATACAGGATGTAACCGACTGTACAGAGGCCAGCTCATCAAGTTACCACTATCTGTGAAATTGATTTGATAGTATTTCAACTTTATTGCAAAGACATAAGGTTTATTTTTAATTGAGAAAATTTGACAGTTAGTGATAGCTTGATGTGCTGGCGTCTGTACTTAGTATGTAGTAACCTTATAGAATATAACCCTAGAGTTATGGGATATAAAAAAACCGTCTAACATTAAAGTAAAACTGTTAAGTACCTGCAAGTAATCGATGCTGTCTCGAACCACAAGAGGCAAGCCGGTGTCGTCGTGACATCGTGACCGCTCAACTGACTGCGCAAGCGGCACTCCGAATATTGGCAACGCCACTGAAACAGGAAGCAATCAACTTGTAGAGATAAAAGTCAATAAAAAGAAAAACGGGAAAGATTCTGAACTTTCTTACCATGTGGTTTCGAAGTAAAAAAAAGTAAGAAAAATAAAAGATAAATAGATAAAATAATAGTAAGATAGAAACAATAGATTAAAGATAGATCAATCTGCCTAGCCTTTTCCCAACAAAAATGTATAAGTAGTTTATCAGCCATCTCGTTACCATAATACATGCATTAGGTTGCTTAGCTCGGGACCATATGGCGTTGTGTGAAATGTCCAATGATATTATTATAACTATGTTGGGGTCGGCTTTTAGTCTAACCGAATGCAGCTGAATACCAGTTTTTGGTTTTTGTAGTTCCGAAGATAGAGATATTTAATTATTATAAGAACGCTATGGATCAGGTATGGATGGACCGAGGTGGCTTTAGAAAAAGATTTCTGGGAGGATTTTGGGGAGGTCTTTACTCAGCATTGGGTGGGTGGGAAAAAAAAAGATATGTTTCAAAACAGCCCCAAAAAACATCCACATTTCACTATTCCCGAGTGTTGCCAAAAACGTACAACATAAAATAATTTTATTATCATCATGACATTTGTATTCCTCGAAGGGTTAAGCAGAGGTGCACCTATAGAACACCTACATTTCGTCTTTTGTTAACGTCCAAGTCAAATCATTTATTTCAAATAGGCACAAGAAAGCCACTTTTGAACGTCAAAATGAACAAAAAATAAAATTGATTTTGAAAACGTCTCTATTCTATTCTTTGACCATTATAGCTTCATTCTGAATCGACTGAATAACGTGTAGGGTCACCGATTGGAAAAAAGATGCTATAAGGTAACATGGGCGATTCTGGAGGGATCATAAGGTCGTGTTTTTAAACGTAGAACAACTTTGGGCAACTTTAAAGGCCCCCGCAGACAAGTGCGACGCGACAGATAAAATTACGGAACTCGTACCAGAATAACGTTGCACAGTCACGTCTGTCTGCGGTAGCCTTAAATTGGGAATGCCAATTCCAGTCACTTATCGAATTAATAGCTCGTCTTTTGAAGCGTGAAAAGAAACATGTGTTAGTGTAAACGCGGATTTATTTATATTCAATTGCTACAGTGTTCGTAGGTTACGCGATAATTGATCATTTACTTTGCCTCAGAAAAGTCGACTTTAAAAACATGTTTTTTCTATATTAAATAATAAAAATACCAATAAACCTATTTCCAGATCAATCGAGGCCCAGCTTGCAGCATAAAAATAAAAATTGATGATTCCGTAAACCACATGTACAATCACGTACACAAGCAATAAAGTAGATTAAAAATGCAAACCAGAACACGTCATGTCACATATCAATCAAAACATTTCCGTTGTACATGCGTCTTTTGTTTACATCCGCTATTGTAACTTTATGGAATTTTTATGAGCTCTTACTATTTAATTGCACGGTATCATTTGCCGATTGTGCTCGACTGTACGTGGCTGAACATATATGCGACATAACATTGATGAACATGTAGATATCGTAATTTAAATCTAAATATACAAAATACTAAGGTAGACAATTGAAAAAAAGAACTTACCGCCTATAGAAAAGCCGTGAATAAAAGGGTTCATAATGAATAAAAAATAATAACAAAGACACGAACAGATCGCAAAATCGTGAGATAGTAACTAACAACAGACAAAGTACGACAATACTCCTAAAGAATACATGTTTACACGCCGCGTTATCATTTACCTTGAAAAGAATGCTCCATTTAGGCATCGCAGATAATTCTGCTCCGATTATGGGTTTTCCGATAAAAGTAAAGGTGCAAAAATCGATTTTTTCCGCAGATAAAAAAAGCAGCCAAGTACGAGTTGGATGAGACCCGTTTTTTGTAAATAAAAAAATAAAGTTTATTTTATTTTTAATGATTGTTATAGCGGCCATAGTTAACGACTATTATTTATTATTATACTAGATTCTGCCCGCGGCTTCGCCCGCGTGGATGCAGGAAATTACATGTTATTATACATATAAACCTTCCTCTTGAATAGATAGAGTGATCTATCTATTTAAAAAAACTGCATCAAAATCCGTTGTGTAGTTTTAAAGATCTAAGAATACATCAGACATTAGGACGCGGGAAGCGACTTTGCTTTATGCTATGTAGTGATAATGATTGTTACAGCGGCCATAGCTAGCGACCATTATATTTTACTAGCTTCCGCCCGCGGCTTCGCCCGCATAATATGTCGACAAATTATACACATAAGCCTTCCTCTTCAATCACTCTATCTATTAAAAAAAACCGCATCGAAAACCGTTGCGTAGTTTTAAAGATTAAAGCATACATAGGGATATAGGGACAGAGAAAGCGACTTTGTTTTATACTATGTAGTGATTGTTATACACGCTGATCATTTCAAATATCTTCTTATTACAGTTCAAAAGATAGAGCCCTGTGACAGACTTTTATGTATGGGACCCTAAAAAGTGTCTAACGCACTTTTCAGAAATAAAGGATATTTTATTTATATTCAACTAGCAGACATTATGATTGCTGATTAAACCTGTTATACGGTATGTTTAGCAGAAGAATGTAAAACTGAAGTCAAACATAGACATGTGTTTATCCTACTTGTGCGTCATTATCAGTCATTTGTTTCTGCAACACTTTGATGAGAGACCAAAACAGTCGCGAAGAATGTAAAAAAAACTGAATAACACTGGAATAGATTGCTTGACAGCCGGGTAAGCGGGATTGTCCGAAAGAGTTACCGCTACCTCGGAACATAAAGGGCTACGGAAGGAACATGGATGGGTTTTAGTCAGTAAGAGTCTGACACTCCCTTCCGCTCCACCCAGAGCGGGAAAAGTCATTGGATGATTTCCCTCCCTCAAAAAAAAAAAAAACAATTTCAGATTAGGGAGATACGAGGTAAAAGCTAAAGTGCGCAAATACTTCATGCGACGAGATGGCATTCGTGATTTTTAACATAATTTGTTTTATTATTTTTATTTTATTTACTTATTTTTTTATTAATGATGCAATACTAACATAGTTTCAAGACCTTTGTAACTAAAAGTTATGGACAAAATAGTTTGAAATTAATTAATTAAAGGACAATGCTCAAAAAAAACCCAGGCTTGGCGCAAACGGAATGGATCTCATTTTTTTTGTATAAATGTGAAATGAAATATCACATAGGTGGCATCATTAAAATCGATGGCTAAATGTAAAAAAATGCTATTTGTTTAGTGGCAGGGATTATTTTTACTTAATTGTTTTTCTGTGTGAAAGTACGTAAATCCACATGACTTTCTTTTATTATTGGTACGTATTCATCGTACGCATCACTACAGCTCTCCATAAGATGTCTAAGTAAGAAGCGTGAGCGAGAGAGAGAGCGTGTGCGCACCGGCAACAGGAGGTTATCTCCTTCATTCTTCAAAATACTGAGTATTCTCTTTCTGTTTTATACTTGTCGCATACAAAAGTACTTTATCGTTCCCGTTATTTTTGATGGTGCCCATGAACTCGACGAGTAAGTATGCCGGTAACTGTTTTTAGGTACCTTAATGTTACCCCTGCCATAAAATAAATAGCATTTTTTTGCATTCAGTCATCAGTTTAAATGTAAAGAGTTTGTTTTTGTTATCTAGTATATGCTAATTGTAAATATTTCAATTACATTTTGAAATACCTGAACGTTAACCCTGCCACTAAACAAATAGCAATTTCTTACATTTAGCCACCTATTTCGATGATGCCACCTATGTGGCATTTCATTAAACAGTTATACTAAAAATCTGAGATACATTTCATTTGCGCCAAGACTGGGTTTTTTTTTCATACTTGGTGAGCATTCTCCTTTAAATACAAACCATAGATTTTTTTTCTTGGAGTAATCGATGTTTACCCCTTGTCTAGGTAGAATTGAGGGTTAAGTCTGACTCATCATCAAATGTCTAGCCTCTACAGCTCTATTTTAAAGGAAGCGACGGTTTATTTGACCTCCACAAACAGTTAACTGGGCAATAATATAATATCCCTAGGTAAGACTGATTCTCAAACTACCCGTAACGACTTAAAGAACTACAAATGGAAGCCGGGACCAATGTCGCAATGTTTCTTCCAAGGCACGGCAGGGTTCAGCGGGATTGTCCGAAAGAGTTACCGCTACCTCGGAACATAAAGAGAGGAGGGAAGGGGTATGGATGGGTTTTGGTCAGTAAGAGTCTGACACTCCCTTCCGCGGCACCCAGTGCGGGAGAAGTCTTTCGATGACTTCCCACCCTCAAAAAATAACACAGTAGGGTGGATGGTCACATTGGTCACCCATCCACAAACCAACCTCGGCAAGTGTAGCTTAACCTTCTATTGACTTGTGCGGCGCTTAAAATTTACTCAGACCAAATAAATCCATACCATCAGGTACTGCGGTGGGGTGTTCGGGAATATGTACAGAGGCCAGGCCAGCACATGTAATCAAGTTACTCCAATCTGTCACATTTCTTTGAGATTTTAAACTTAATTGCAATAGTATAAAGTTCATTTTCAATTGGGAAAATTTGACAGTTTGGGATAGCTTAATGTGCTGGCATCCTCGGTCTGGTTTTAACGTACGAGACGTTGGATGACATGCCCTACCAGATGCTGTCATATACGAATGGACCCGGTTTCCGCCCACATGTCAACGATATTCGTCTGTACATGCTAGTACCAATTAGTGACCTGCTTACACAAGCCAGTGACATTAGCCTGCTCAATTACGATAATGTGCAACACAATGCATGCCCAATCAACCTACTAACCATCTGTTCAGTCGTAATAAGATTGACCTTTGTTAAATTACGTTACTATTACAAAAGACGGATTCCGATTAACTTATCTTATTCCATTTATACAGTGTTAGGTTAAACGAGGGACATACTTTCAGGAGTACTATACTCATGACAATGAACAACTTTGACCATGGAACTATTACTGAAATCATGAAAAAAAAAACAGGACATTTATGTTCGCACAATTCGTCAAAATGTATCATCGAACAACTGATACTTTTTGGAACGAAGTTCCTTATCGCGCGTTGCGAAAGGGGGTTAGACGGAAATTAAGACCAAAAGTTGTAACAACACTTTTTTTGGAGTAAAATATGATGTCTTTTTAATCAATATTTTTTGATTGGTTAATTTTAGATCAGATTTTTTTTGGTTACGTGAAGGTATATTTGTCTTTTGTTTTTTTTGTGTACTGATTATAAGCAACATACTGATTAGAACTGATTAGTAGCCTGTTAATTCACGTCGTGAATATTGTGTCACCATTACCACGGAAAGGATGTCATGGACAAAATAAGGTAGTTATAAATAATAATAAATGTAAATTTATTTTCGCTTACCTCCTAAAGTAAATATCTCTTCAAACGGAATCCCACAAGTAAAAGTAGAAGGAACTTTTGTCAGCTTCTTATCTTTTTTATCTTTATCCTTTTCTTTAACTTTTTCCTTTTCCTTCTCTTTCACCTTCTCCTTGTCCTTGTCTTTGGTTTTATCTTTCTTCTCATCTTTAAGTTTCTCCTTAGATTCTAGTTTGAATTTCGCTTTCTCTTCTTTTTCCTGTTGAACAACAAACTTTGAAGTTCTGGACAATAATATTGAACATGTGTCCCAAAAAGATATGACTGTGTTGTCAACAAAAGCTATGAAGTACTGGACAATAATAAACATGTGTCGCAAAAATGTGTTGTCAACAAAAGAACTGGATACGGTTATCACAGTAAAAATACCACACCACTACAATAAAAACGTGAAATTGTAAACGACACAGTATTTACCCTATATGCAAGTAATAGGTAATTAAATTAACTCAATAACCAATGCACATCAACCACTTTACATATATCAACTTTCAATACACGATCATGGCCGATTTTATTTCACAAAACAACCATATACATAACCAAAGCCCGAATTAAAAAAAAAACCACATTGTCATTGGTTAAATGATTAGAAACTTATTGATAAGAAAAAAAATAAATAAACAAAAAAAGAACACGTAAATTCGCGCACCTTTGAGAAAACATGGCGTAGGTGATGCATGACGCGCATTCGAGACTCAACTGAGCAAACCATGACGATGACCGTTCTGCCGCCGTTTGTTCAAGGTCGGAGCTACACCTACTGAACAGTGAAATTATGCTAAACGTATCAACTGCTGAACCGTGAAAATTTAACCTGACATAGAAGTATCATTTTACTATTATCGACCAAAGTCAAACTGGCGAACAAAAAAATTGCTGTAATAAGGAAAATATTTTATGAAAATACATTTTAAAACATATTAGGTACGGTACGTGCTAATGGACACTCCGTCGTTCCGTCCTCGCCGCCGAGGCCCGTCGCGACGACCCTGTCCATTCTCGATTCATCTCCCCGACCCTTGCTCGAGCCAGCCCGCGTTGCCGCTGAGCCAGTAGCTTTAAAAACCCCCGATCCAGCTGTCCCTTGCTGCCCCCCCCAGCGACGCCCTAAGCCGAGGTCCGAACCCCGCAGGGGGTGCCCTTAGCGTGTAGTCGCTTAGTTTTGTAAGTTAGGTTTAGTTTTATTAAGCCCTGGCTGGAGGCTACAATTTCTTTTGTGGCAGCCACAGGCAAGCCCGGTTAAGCAGTAGACAACCCTTTGGTTGAACTGCGAGATGCCATTAAAAAAAAAAAAGCTAATGGACACAACAAATATTAAAAAATTTTCAATAAATATTAAACCGCCAGGACAAATGTTGGGACTTTGTTCGACCTTGCAGCCAGTTTGGGGCCAAAATAATCCTTATTACCTTCACATTACGATCCAAATAAACTTAGAACCGACATGACACATCTATTGTCACAGTAGCCTTGCATCTGCGCATTTATCTAGAAGAACAGTCTTTGTTTCATCTGAAGTAACTTTGGAACAAATGTACTATGTTTTAAACTCAATAGTTCTTATAAGGAAAGCTGCTACAAAAATGTTTGCAAAATTCTACATAAATCCATTCATAATTACCATTTCGAAAGGTGAGCCAAAATTAATCGTGTCATTTGAAACCTTCGTTATTATTCAACAGACGACATAATAATACAAATAGATCTAATTAGCTTGGTTAGGTACTATGTTAAGTAACTTCTGTAGGTATTATATTGACTTTGTATAAACATGTATTTTAAAGTAATATGGTATGGTAAGAATATCTATGAGAACCAAGTGTAGCGAACATTTATTATGTACAGTCAATAAAAGAGTTAGGTATGCAGACAAGAAATACCATCTTTGTGGCAAGTTCTCTCCAAGAGACGTCCGGTAACGTCAAGTGTTGCTAGCCTTTCTTGACGAGTTGGAGTGAGTCCAATTAAATCTAGTACCGCGCCAGACGCGCCATGCCCGGACATAATGTATAATACCTACAGAATTAGTTGTGGAGTTGCGAATAATACCTCGCCTATACCATACCGTCTTTTGCCAGTTCTCATTGCAAATGTTTTGCAAATTTTTGAATAGGACCATTCAGAACTGTGTCAAAAAAATTACCGACTCAGCATACGCACAAAGTGGCCGTGGGTTAAAAGTAGGTGTTGTACTTAGCTGCCTGCACATTAATCACTTTGTTGACTGTACATACTGAATACGACGCATTAACGTGAGTAAATGAACCATGAATACAACACCATACAATACGTGATGTCCACCGTAATCATGTAATCACAATCACATGAAACAGTTTACAAATGAAGTACCTAGGAAGTATGTTTACGATTATATCTGTTTTGATTATATACCATACCAAGCTCCTGGCTTGTTCTCACTGGGTAGGCAAAATCTTCATGATAAGATCCTTGTTTTAATTTATTGCCATTATTATTTAGTTTTTCTTTTAATAACTATCATACCGGCGCCGATGTTGAGAAGATGAATGAAAGGCGACTAATATGGCAGATATGAGTGGAAACGCCAGGAAGGACACCCTTTTTTTTGAGGGTGGGAAATCATCAAATTACCCCTCCCGCTCTGAGTGGAGCGGAAGAGAGTGTCAGACTCTTACTGACTAAAACCCAACCATGTTCCTTCCTTAGCCCTTTATGTTCCGGGGTAGCGGTAATCCTTTCGGACAATCCCGCTGACCAGGAGGGACACCCTAGGAGCACATAAAGTGACTTTATTCGTGATGTTCTTCAGAAAGGTCAAGTGCGTAGTAATCGCAACCGGCGTGCGTGTTTGTCCAGATTAATGGAAGTAAAAGAAGCAAAATGAGTATCTAAAGAGTATAGCATATTTTATGCCTACTCCCATGGGAATAAGGCATGATTTTATGTGTGTACCTGCAGCAGCACAATAAACTCCTGCTCTTTAGGCGTGAAAAGACATACAATACAGAATACGATGTTCTACTCTAGTCACCTCTAGTTGCCTCATCCACGTTCATACATTTGGGTCATCAATGTGCGCCAGGATCTGAACCACCACCGCTCATAACAGTATTATTTCAATATTACTTCTTTGTGAGAATGAGACGGAGCTATATAGGACGTAATATATCACGATCTCTTCCCCAGTATGAAGTAATATTAAAATAATACTACGAATAAGAGGAGCTTTCACGTTACCAATTAGATCAGTTTATTATTATAGTCCTTCATGTAAATTCCAGATGTTACCTTTTAACCATTTTCTCAACGTGACAAAGCATCAAAGCATACTCACACTGATGTTTGCCACTAGATTCGCTCACACAACCTATCTGTCAGATTACATACTTTCAAATAAATTCAAGTGTGTCTCTAAAAAACGAAGTATGTCGTATATCGGACGCGTTTTCGTACGTATTTGTGTAGTGTCAGTACGTGTAAATATACGCACGAAAGATCCCTATGGAGGCTTGCACTGGGTTCGAGTTACGACGTGCATATAAGAACTTACGCGTGGGGTTCTAATGCACGACATGCTAAATAACCATCAATTATTATGGATAGGCTCGCGTTAGACGTCTCCTTACCTGATGTACACGACACACGTAGGTAACATGAGCTTGTACCCGCGCCTTCGCTCCCGTGGTTTAACCCACAGGATTTTTCCGGGATAAAAATGTGGCCCTTGACACCTTTCGACCCATACACTAACTCTATACAAAAGAACACGCCATTCCGAAGCACCATTGCTGCGTGACTGTAGAACAAACCAACAAAAGACACAACATTTATAATAGAAATGTGGGATTACGCACCTTAAAGATATTACGCACCTTATCCTTCTCCCTCAACTTGTCACGTTTTTCTTTCTCTCTCTTTTCTCTTTCCCTCTCTTTCTCCCGTTCCTTTTCTTTTTTCTTCTCTTTTTCTTCCCTCTCTCTTTGCTTTGCTGCATCTTCTAATACCTTTTCTTTATCACGTGATTTCTCACGTTTCTCCTTACTTTTTGTAGGGAATTTAAATGATTTTGTCTTCTTGGATTTCGAAGGACTTCTGGCAAAAATTTACTTATTACTTTTGGAATATGATGTTATATTTGGATTTAGCAGTGTTGTTTTATGTTAAAATAAAATAATATTATAGTTTAAATATCTTAAAATTGATTAGGTTTCTACACCTAAAAAAGATATTATTAGCACTTCAGATAACAATTCTAAAATACATTTTTGTTCCCCCCACCCCCACGTCACATGGCATTGCTGCCTGAGCTATTACTTTGTAGTATTCGTTTATGTTTGTTCGGGCTCTTTTTTCTTTTTACTCTGCTCTTAAGGGTCGTAGTGTGATGTTAAATAGGTAACAAAATTCCTGAAGAATTTGGCTATTAAACATTATTTCTAGAGATTAGCCTGTTATAACAAACAAACTCTTCAGCTTTATTATATTAGTATGGATAGAAACACTCTACAACCCTTTCACAGGATTGTCATGGATAATCAGTAATCCTGGTAGCAAAAATACTAAGTATAATAACTGACTTAGTATCAGTATCCTCCTCAGGAGAGCTCTCGCCCTCAAGTGCAGCATAGCCTCTATCTTTTTTCTCCTTCTTTTCTTTGCGCCTTCCTAACAAATCTTTCTTGCTTGGCTTTTCATGATCAGCTCCATCGCTAACTGGACAAATAAAAAAATAAAAATATTTGTTTATGTGACTTTGTGATTTGTAGTGGTTTTATTTAGCAATGTTTTTTGAAGCTAATGAAAGATAAACTTTAATCACTTTCAGTCAGGATGGACTTCTTCCTGTGCGGAGTTATAGGCACAGTTAACAATACTTATGCTAAAGTTGGCTTGATTTTAAATGCGGTTTCCCAATATTTTTTAAGTTCGGTATTTTTAGCATGAATCAGGTATGGGTATGGTGGATTACATTATAATAGTCCGTTCTGATGTCTACCATACCCAGAGGTTTTGCGATGAATAATTGAATACATGCACATTCATAACACTCATACTCACAGTCACTTTCATTACTCTTCCTGCCACTTTCAGACGCGTACAGGCCTGGAAAATCTTTTTCTACATCCGGACTTTCAAAATCCATAATGTGAATATTAAAAAACACTTATTTCTTCATGTATTAATGTAAAATGGAAAATATATTTTCGGCAAAACAAGAAACCATTATTATTTTGTGTCACAAACACAGATATAAATAAATTTCTAACTTGACGTTTGACATCACTTTCTAGAGATGCTACGCTGTGCGTCCATCAGAGCATTATTAACACGCACCTATGAAAACCGTAACTTACAATAATTGTAAATCCTTCTCTATTGGAATTTTTGGGATGACTGTTTACGTGTCAACTGTCAAGTGTCAGATTGTCGTGAAGATGTGATGTTTTGATTCGGACAATAAATAAAACGGAGAAACTTATAAAAGCACGGCCCCCCATTTTCCTGATGTCCGGTATGTGAATTTTCTCCACGATCTTTAATTTATTTTCTATACATGGTGGAACCTACGGCTGAAGTAACAGGGTTAGATAAATTCTGAACAAAGTCCTAGTGAATACATTCTATTTTTCTTTTTAGGCATAAAATAATTATTATAAATGGCATGGTTCGCGGACCTCGCCGGGAAGGCGGAGAACCTCCTTAACAACCTGGATGAACAGACCGGCGCGGCTTTGCGAAACCATAATGTTACGAGAAAAAAGCTTGACCACCGTGGAGCAGATTTTGGTGCCAATCATAACAGCTTGGAGACAGCTTGGTTGCCAAAGAAAAGAGCGCTGTCTCGCAGTCCGAGAAAAGCTATGCCTATTCCGGATACAACAAAGATTTGTCCACCTAATTCGCATCATCAATCGCGAGCGCAGGTTAAAGAAAATCAAGATTCTTCAAGAAACGGTTCAATTAAGTCTAAGAGGTCTCCAACAAAGAGATCCAGTCCAACACGACAGTACAATCTGGATCATTGCCCTAAAACATTAGTTCGTGATGTGAAGTTTAGGGACAAGGACACTGACACCGATGTCTATGTTGATCACTTTACACACACATTGAAACTCAGAAGTAAGTATTTATTTTTCTATCTATTATTAACAACATTATATTAGGGATTGATTTAAAAGAGTGTCCATGGTTTCTTGACCTTTCTTCTTCACAAGTATCTACTGCTTTGGAATGGGCAACTTCATCTTTCTGACTAACCAACCCCTTGACAATTCAAAAGTTCCTGAAATTGGTTTATTTGAAATAAATGCTATTCCCAATTCATAGAGTGATAACTTAACTTTGAGTGTCAGTTAACATTTTACATAATTATATGCTTTTCAGTTCTTGTTTTTCTATTTGAATTTCAGTATTTTCCGTTTATGAAAGTAATGTAGAATACAAGCAATATAATGCAAAGCTTCTCTAAAAATAACTTACTCACAATGTTTTTCTTCACCGTTTTAAGATTAGTGGTGATGAAATTAAATACCAAAAATAAAGTGCCTGTCTTGGTTGGAACTCGCAACCTACGTCTCATAAGTGGGGCTGACACCACTGTTCCACCACTACTTAGTGGTCCATGCCCTCTCACGTAAGGATGTGTGAGTCCTAGTAGTGTGCAAATGTTTTAGTCTGATAATTAAATAATGTCGAAACTCACACATCACTGCATAGTATAAAACAAAGTTGCTTTCTCTGTCCCTATATGTATGCTTAAATCTTTAAAACTACCCAACGGATTTTTAATAGATAGAGTGATCAAGAGGAAGGTTTATGTGTATAATTTGTCGACATATTATGCGGGTGAAGCCGCGGGTGGAAGCTAGTAACTTAATAAATTTTCATCCTACTTTTTACAGGGAGGAGTTTACCATCAGACTTGGAACTGCTAAGCTGTGAAGAATTTACATACAAGATGCAAAACATGGAAGTAGAGAATGCAATGCTGAAGAATGAACTCAACGTAATGAACCGAGAGGTCACTGAACTGCTTGCAAGGCTACGCAAGACGGAGGATGGTAATGATGTAGATAGTCCAGGTAGGATAACTTTTACCATAAATTTATTGCATGTGATGTGTCTTCGGTGTAACTAATGAGGTGTGGTGACAGTTTTTTTTTTATTGCCTATGGTATTGGCTTTGTTTGTTTTGCATTTTTTGTTTTTTTTTTTCAAAAAAGGTTTCAGACATGAAGTCTATTATTTAAGGCTTTGCGGTAAATTAATAAAGTCTAGGTTAGAATTTATATTGTAACTTGCTGACCCAGTGAACTTCGTTTTGCCTAACAGTTATTTTTCTAAAATAACCGTAGCCTAAGTTACTTCTTATTACATCTGCTACCTGCCAATAAAAGTCCCGTCAAAATCGGTCCAGCCATTTTAGAGATTAGAGGGAACAAACAGAGAGACAGACAGACAAAAATTTAAAAAAAAAATATTTTGGTGCATATGTCGTAGGATAATTTGATACTTCGAATCTTCGCGGAAATCCTAGGGGTTTTGCGAAAACGCGGATAATTAGACATAGGCGAAAAATTATCAAATCTTACTGGACAAAGTCAGGATTTTTGCGAAAATACTCGTTACTATAGTAAGATTTGATGTGCTCAACACTGATTGGCTACAATTTTGCTGGCTGACTTCTAATTGGTTCCTAGTTTGCCGATGATTAAGACGTCAACCAATCAGAGACGATCTCTTATTGAACGCGCTGACCGACCAATCAGCGTTCTTATTTCATAACAGCCAGCGTTTCGTTTCGCAATATTGCTATAATAACGAGTATTTTCGCAAAAATCCTGACTTTGTCCAGTAAGATTTGATAATTTTTCGCCTATGTCTAATTATCCGCGTTTTCGCAAAACCCCTAGGATTTCCGCGAAGATTCGAAGTATCAAATTATCCTACGACACATATACCGTATTATATTCATATACATGTAGTAAAAAACGGTTATCTTAATATTACAAACTCCAAACTCCAATTTTATTTATATCATGTATAGATTTTATCTTTTCAATATGAATTTCCTTTTAGTTAACTTTTATTATAATGGCTGATGGCAATCTTTCATGGCAGTGATAAGGATATTATCGTAATTAACTATGTTATTACGCCTTACAAAATATGTTACGTAAGCTATACCTAATGGCAAACTCCACAATAATCGAAACACAACATTATCAACCTATGATGTTCCCACTATAGAAAGTTAGGCACCCTCTCTGTGAGAGAAAGTGAAGGCGTAATCCACTACGAGGACCTAGTGTGGGTTGCTAGATATTTTGGCTCACCAATACCAATAAATTAGACAGTTAATTCTCTCCTCCATGAGTTTGAATGCCCCAGAAGTTTCTTGTTCTTTTCGTGTGGTCAGTGACTAACCTGGTGTCAGAGTTGCTATGCTGCCCATGGGCCTCTGACTTAGTTGCACATGCTGTTTAGAAATATCTCTCAGATATGCTGGTTTGCTCACGATAATTAATAATAATTATAATATCCTTGGACGTTTCACACATCGCCATAATTATAGTCCCAAGCTAAGCAACCTAATGCTTGTGTTATGGTAACGAGATGGCTGATAAACTACTTATATACATTTTTGTACATACATACATAATTATTATAGATAGAAAAACACCCAGGCCCGGAACAAATACTTGCAGGTCGTACAAATATTTGTTCCGTTGCGGGAATCGAACCCGCGACATGCTGCGATATTTCCTTCACCGATTTTTAAGCAAGTGATAATCTATACTAATATACTAATAATATAATCTATACTAATATTATAAAGAGGTAAAATTTGTAAGTTTGTATGTAGGGGGTAATCTCCGGAATTAATGATCCAATTTCAAAAAAATTTTCTCTGATAGAAAGCTACATTATTCCTGAGTGCTATAGGCTATAAATTATATTTATATCATACATATTAGCCGAGCTATCGCAATTTTCGTCTAGCAAGTCGGAAAGAAATACCTCCGAAAACAGAATTATTTGCATGCGCTGCCTAAACAGTTACCGCAATTTTCCGCGGACGAAGTCGCGGGCAGAAGCTAGTTATACAATACGCACGTGAATCTGTAAAATCAGAGATCCGTGCCGTGGGTTCGAACTCGAGACCTGCGACTTGGCAGTCCGACGGTCACACCTAGGCTATCACTGCTTCTTGTGGATAAAATTGATATGTGTAGATGACAATGATATTACAGGGGACCGGCGACCACTTATAGCAGTATTATTTTAATATAACTTCAGGTGAGAGGGAGACGGAGCTATACGTCCTGTATAGCCCCATCTCTTTCCCACTAGAAGTCAAGTCCTGCTCATGAAAACTCAATAAATATTTTTTTGTAATTGTAGAAGTAGCAGATAGCCGCATGAAACAAAATACTTCTCAAGTTATGAATCTTCATCTCACCCAAGAGAAGCAGTCACTTACGTCACAATTGGAAATGTTGTCTATGAAGATACAGGAACATAGAACCGTTGAAGTGGCGAAGTATAAGGAGATGAACCAAAGATTAGAGAACGAAACTGCTTTATTGAGACATCGAAATTTGGAGTTGGATGAGAAGTATATAACCATTTTTTAATTATTATTATAATAATAATAATATCCTTGGACATTTCACACAACGCCATATAGTCCCAAACTAAGCAACCTAATGCTTGTGTTATGGTAACGAGATGGCTGATAAACTACTTATTTACATTTTTTTTTGTAAATACATACATATTATAGATAGAAAAACACCCAGACTCGAAACAAATACTTGTAGGTCGTACTAATATTTGTTCCGTGCGGGAATCGAACCCGCGACAAGCTGCGCAGCAGTCAATCTCTCAACCACTGCGCCAACCGTGCTGTCAATTATTATTGTTTATTGTTGTAGGTTTTGTTCTTAAGGTGAATCCTCCAACCAGCCCGCGAAATTCAAATTTTCTTAAGTTTTTTGCAATTTGCAGGCCAGTGATAGGTTGTATGTTGATGAACATTTGATTCGCGGCTGTAAGACGTATGTAGTTACAGAATTATAATCATCAAAATCATTAATACAACCCTCCGAGCTCATAAAGGTGTAAAAATGACTTTTTACAAGGTCAAAGTCATTCCGGAACCTTTATGAGCTCGGAGGGTTGTATTAATGATTTTGTAATGATGACAACCTATCACTGGCCTGCAAATTGCAAAAAACTTAAGAAAATTTGAATTTCGCGGGCTACCCTGGAACATCAACCTTAAGAATTTGGAGTACTTAAAGAATCTTGGGGTATACAACGGTGCACATAGGCACGCGTATATCTTCACGCTTACTTTATTTAACTAAGTTATCATAGTGAGATTTTGCAAAATCACGTGCAATTGGCTATATGCCACGGTCAACGATAAAATATGAAATCACATAATAAAAAGACCGCTCATCTTAAAAAAATCCATCACCGTGCAAATTAATTGTTATGCGAAGATATATCTAATTGTAAAATTGCATTTAATGTTAATAAGTATTCCATTTGACTCCAAAAATCTGTGACGTCACATTTCAATATTTCATACAAATCACGTACATATTCGGCGTTTTGACAGTTTATATAAAGACGTTATTGACTACCCTGTGAAATACCTTATTCACGTATGCACGTGTTTCTGTGACAAACAATACCTATTTTAATTTCATTTCGTCCTTTCAGGTGTCAAAAACTCCAGGAAACCACAAACGAAAAAGAAACTGCACAAACTAAACTAGAAAACGACTTGAGACACGCACAATCTACTGTCAATGACCTGCAGGCCAACTTGCAGAAGACTACTGACGAATGTAGGAGGCTGGAGAAGGACTGGGAGGCTTATAAACTGAGAGTAAAGAACATGTTGCAAGCGAAGGACTCTGAGATAAAGAAGTTGCAGGAAGGGATTCATATCACTGAAGATACGAAGGCTTTGATGCTGCAGGTGGAGCATTTGAAGTTAGTATTATATAATTTTATAGTAAGTAGATACCTACCTACCTTTCCTACCTACCCTACCCTACCTACCTACCCTACCTACCCCACCTACCTACCCTACCTACCCTACCTACCCTACCTACCCTACCTACCCTACCTACCCTACCTACCCTACCTACCCTACCTACCCTACCTACCCTACCTAACCTACCTACCCTACCTACCCTACCTACCCTACCTACCCTACCTACCCTACCTACCCTACCTACCCTACCTACCCTACCTACCCTACCTACCCCACCTACCTACCCTACCTACCCTACCTACCCTACCTACCCTACCTACCCTACCTACCCTACTTACCCTACCTACCCTACCTACCCTACCTACCCTACCTACCCTACCTACCCTTCCAACCCTACCTACCCTACCTACCTAGGGGTATGAAAAATAGATAGTAGCCGATTCTCAGACCTGCTGAATATGCATATAAAATTTCATAAAAATCGGTCAAGCCGTTTCGAAGGAGTATGGTAACTAACATTGTGACACGTGAATTTTATATACAGGGTTATTTGTAAAACACCAGAAATCACAAAACCTGAAATCGCGAAAAAAATGTCAGCTGTTCCCTACAGTACTACTTTTTTTTTCGCGATTTCAGGTTTGGTCCCATAGTAAAAGTTGTTCATAATGATGAGTACAATGACCTCTTAAGAGGTTTCTGGTGTTTTACAAACAACCCTGTATAAGATTTAAATAATATGTGGTTATAGTCATGTTAATAGGTTCATATTGGTCATTGCCGAGAATCATATTTAAGACAACCTGATGATGACCTGCAAGAAACTTTTGAATTTCGCGGAAAAAATGAAAAATCAACTGTAGGGATACACCTTAAAAATAGAACTAGGCGTATCATACGCCTTAAATCGAAACTCAAATTTTGAACCCGCTGTGACGCTACTGTACGAAGTATTTTCAATGAGCTCACAATTACCGACTTGAACCTTGTTTTTAACCGACTTCTAAAAAAGTAGGAGGTTCTCAATTCGACAATATACGAACAAACATATTTTTTTTTTTTTTTTATGTTTGTTCGCACATAACTCCGTTGCTTGCCAACCGATTTGAAAAATTCTTATTTTGTTGGAAAGGGTATACTTGCCAAATGGTCCCATAAAATTTTTATCGAAATCGGATAAGCGGTTTTTGAAAAATCAACAAAAATCTAAAAAAAATCCTACTTAATATATGTGGACGATGTTCTAATAAGTTCCTGTCACTGTAATTTACGTACCAGGTAGTGGTATTAAAATTTTGGGGGGGCTGTGTAGGTTCCACAACTAAAAAGTGAAAAATAAAAACTTTTTTACAAAAAATAAAACCGACTTCCAAAAAAAACACTACAAAGTGAAAAATAATTTTGATTTCGGAATTCGGTGGCAAAAATAAAAATACAAAACCGAAGATACCGACTTCCGAAATCAAAATTATTTTTCACTTTGTAGTGTTTTTTTTGGAAGTCGGTTTTTTTTTTTTGTAAAAAAGTGTTTATCTTCTTCTTTTCGTGTCGATGGTATTTTTTTATTTTATTAAATTTAATGCGCCCAGTAGGTTGCCACATTTATCGCGGCATCAGTGGCATTCCTTAGGTCATCCGAGGTTCTGGTGAACGGGCACTTAGGACACTCCAGCAGGTGGGGCATGGTCTGGTCAGAAGCTCCGCAATCGCACTGGGTGTCGAGTGGATCAGCAAAACCCCACTTCGACAGGTTGTGCCTGCAGCGGCCTACTTGGGTACGCAGGCGATTGAGAGCTTTGACCATGCCCTAGGATAAATCTTAGGATTATTGCATAGAACCTCATTATTGGAAACTAAAAAAGATTTTTGTCATCACACGAGCTACAAACTTATTATTGATTACGAATGCCTTTCTTAATTACCAATAATTAGATGTTTTGCAATAATCCTAGGCTTTTCGCAAAGATTCAGTTAACCTGTTCATCCTGCGAACATTTTAAAAAAATCCTTGACTGCTCTAATACATTTTTTTACATAAATTATTATGATTACTTCAGAGAAGAACGCGACGAGCTACAAGAAGCTGTTGCGAACGTTCGCTCGGAATACGGCGACATGAAGCTGTACGTGCAACAAGTAGAGACGCGAAACAACGCGGCCGAGCGCGTCGTCACCGCGCTACGAGACGCGATGAGAGAAGAACGCGCGGCTAGGAACAGAGCCGAAGCCGACTGTTTGGCTGTCGCTAAGGTAAACTATATAGTAGTAATAGCTAAAGCCAGCTGCTGTTTCGCCTGAGTGGATGTCGGAAAATATCCCATAGGAATGTACAGACGCCAGCACATCAAGCTATCCATAACTGTCAAATTTTCTCAATCAAAAATGAACCTTATGTCTTTGCAATAAAGTTGAAATACTATCAAAGACATTTGATAGATTGTGGTAACTTGATGTGCTGGCCTCTGTACTACCGGGATCCACCGAAAAGTATGCTATGTGTTGGGCGGCACGTGTTGGAATGGTAGCCCCCGACGTCGCCGCTTGCAGCCTCGCGCAACCTCCATACCCCACACACCTAGTCTCCAAAGTCTAAGTCAAAGTCAAAACAATTATTTCAAATAGGCACAAGAATGGCACTTTTGAACGTCAGAATGAACAAGAAATAGAATTTGATTCTAGTCGCCCCTTCCAAGGTAGTTTCGTGTGGAGAAGAATGGGCAAGAAACTCCACCGTTACTCTTTTAAAATGTTTCACAATGTTATGTATACATGTATTATAACATTATATGTGAAGACGATGCACCCAGAATAAAAACAATACACCACAAAAGGTGAAAGGTCTCCTCTTGACTAGTTTAGTTTCGACCGCCGCCCGCGGTCGCGAAAAGGTCGCGAAGCCGCGCGACCTTTTCAAGCGATACTGGTCTTTTAAGTATGTAGATAAAGTTTAAAATTATTTCACACTGAAAGTGCTCGTCGCGTCGGTGCCGGGCGCTGCCATTCCGGTGATTCGGCCCTAAGCTAATGAGTTATTTTATTTTGCAGTATATTTGATAAAAATACTTAGATTATGGGTTTGGAGTTCGTAGGTTTGTAGGAAAAACTTATACGTACTTTACGTAGATCTACGCAAAAGACGTAGACATCGCAACGCTGATCAGTACTTCCAGATATAACCTCTAATACAAACAAACAATCGAACAATCTTATCTCTTTATAACTTTAAGTTTAGAAGTTCTGTCAAAGTCAAAACATTTATTTCAAATAGGCACAAGAATGGCACTTTTGAACGTCAAAATGAACAAGAAATAGAATTGATTCTAGTCGCCCCTTCCAAATGGTAGTTTCGTGTGGAGAAGAATGGGCAAGAAACTCCACCGTTACTCTTTTAAAATGTTTTGTATACATGTATTATAACATTATATGTGAAGACGATGCACCCAGAATAAAAACAATACACCACAAAAGGTGAAAAGAAAAACACATGTAGCAGTGGCAAGTAAACTTAATTATGCCATAAGTACATGGTGCTCACATATTTACAAACATTCTAAAATTAATAATAATAAATTAATCAATGTGTGAGAAGTTATTCCAATATAATAAAACAATATGGTACAAATTATAAATTATTACCTAATTTACTTAGCAACCAGTTTGATTTTGTCTAGACACTAGATTGTCCTGTGGAGCAGGACCAGCATGTTTCCAAGCATCCTTATCTTTGAAATTAAGATCTGATAATTAAGTTCTCAAATTAATTATTTAATGTAACTTTTTTACAGGAAATGAAAGCCGTACAAATGGAGACAGGCCAAACCATAGCCAGTTTACGAACAGCCTTACGCGATAAAGAGCACGAATTAAATCATCTCCGCGACATGTCCACTACAGTCCACACATCCGACTCCAGTGCGCTGAACGTCGCAGATTATGATACCATAGACAACAACAAGATACACTATCTGACACAAACACTCGTGCAGAGACAAACGAAGATCGACAACTTGCTGGGCGAAAATAATATGCTTCGGATACAGTTGGAAAAATTAGAAGTGAGTATTCTTTTGTTTAAAGTATAAGTTGTTGCGTTTGACAGCCGTGCTTCATTAATTTAACCTAATAAACCTTATGTCAATGGCGTCAGTGTTATTTAATACGACTATACCTAACGCGTATTTTTTTATACAGTATGCTTTGCTTATGTTTTATTTACCAAGAAGTTCCTTATCGCGCGTTGCGAAAGGGGGCTAGACGGAATTAAGATCAAAAGTTGTAACGACACGTTTTTTGGGGTAAAATATGATGTCTTTTAATCAATATTTTTTAATTGGTTAATTTTAGATCAGATTTTTTTAAATTATTATAACTTAAAAGAAATAAAATTTTATTACAATTCCTTCACTAATTAATCGAAAGGAACTTCGTTCCATCCAGGTGTCCCTGACACCTCTCAAGTTTTTGCTTATGTTTTATTACCCAGTTACTGGGTTCTGGGGGACAGATAGGCAGTAACTCTATGTAAAATACTGGTATTTTGCTGCATCCGGTTAGACTGGATGCCGACCCTAACATAGTTGGGAATAGGCTAGGCAGAGGATGCTTATGTTTTAAAGTTATAGCATTTTACGACCGCGCTTCAAATTTTTTTTTGTTTTCAGTCTAAATTCAAGGCAGAAATAATGCCTACCCGCGAAAAGTTCTCGCACAGTGTGGTGCACTTACAAGAGAGCGAGAGTCGCCGGGTACGTGCGCATACGCAGTCGACGCTGTCCGCGTTTTCGCTACGATTGGGTGTCATGGTGAAGCGATACCCCCTCCTCAGGATGTTCGTCATTGGTTATATGGTAAGTAATTTATACGGTTAAAGAAATTTATTTCTCACTTCTTCTTACAAAGATTTCTTGAAAGGCTTTTTTATATAATAAAGTGTAATATTATAAAACAATTGACTAGCATATCAAGTTATACCAAACTGTCAAATTAGTCCAAATGATCTTAAACCTTAAAACATTCACTGTAAAGATCAAAATTGATTGAAAAAATTTGTCAATTTGTGGTAACTTGAAGTGCTGGCGACAGTACTAAGCAAGTTTTGTTTTTGTTTTTTTTTTAAATCGCTTTATTTAATAACATTGTATTTCGATTATAACAAACTAGCAACCCGCCCCGGCATTGCACGGGTGCAATGTATTTTTACGTTATGGTACTGGTAATTTCGAATTGTTACCATAAACATGCAGTTTTAATGAAGCGAATGTTGTTATTTATTCGTAATATCGGCTTCCATATGCTTCATAATGGGCTTCTCGCTCTCGAGAGTGACGCCTGTTAGTGACAGAAAGAGATAAAGATACAGAAAAATGCTGTTCCGTGTGCAATCGTGTGATTTCGACTCATGTGCCTGAATAATAATAATAATGAATTATGTTTTTTCTCCAGGTCTGTCTGCATTTCTGGGTCATCACAGTATTATTCACAAGCACACCAGAAGATTATGTCCCACCTTCCAAATCGTAGTCCTTAGCGATTAAAAACTATATGTGTATATAATTATTATTATTCCATTAGTATGTATTCCAATATAAAAGTTTAGCCCGACTGCTTATCTGACACCGCTTCTGAGGGGGATGCGGTGTGGGAGGGGTTTGACGCGACACGCAAGCTCATTGTATCGTCAAATTGTGACAACTGTCATCTCTGCCGCACCGCGCAGCTACTTCAGGAACGGTCCCTATTAAACGGTTATAGTGTAGTTAAGTTAAATTACTCGATATGAGATTCAGTTGAAGTTATGAAGCAATAATTGATACAGCTTTAAGTTAGAAAAAATAAGGTACCTTTAGTTAATTTTGGTAGAGACGTTTTTCCGGTAATCACCGGTTTTTAAAATTCTATTCAAATTTCTGATCAGAGTATCGGCTGCTATGTCATGTACAGTACTCCCAAATTAATAATGCACATGCAGATCTTCGCTAATTGTCGTATTCCCGGAAACACCCGAATCATTGAATCGTTTGAGTCCCTTGCATTTTGCACCTTGTTCGAAAGAAATAGGAGTCAATTTCATGTGTACACAATCGAAATCAATTCGGGCGGTCGGCGGTCAGTCAAAGGTCCGTCAGTTGTCTTGTCATATTGGTGGTGACTGCACGTGTTCTCTTTGTCTGGAATTATATAGAGCTACTATTACACACCTTTCTTGGTTTTGTTTTAAAGGTGAATTTAATTTCAACTTTAATTATCTTATTCAAATTGAAATAGTTAATTTTGTAAAATATATAAATATACTAACATTTTTCACGTTTTTTCAATACTAAAAAATTAAAAATACCAACGTAAAATACATATTAAGTACTAGAAAAAGCATATTAAAAATCAGATTTAGGCTTATATGAATTATAGCTCGCTATTTACTTACATGGAAATATTGAATCAAATTTCGTTACTGATAAATCAATATTTATCTCTTTTAGGACAAAACACATAATCACACTAAATTATGCATGAAGAAAATGCACTTAACCACTCTATATACATATCGTCTTCCGACGCTCGGGAAATACGACCGTTGCCGAACAGTGGCGAAGATTTCTATGCGCATTATCACTTTTGGAGACCTGTATGTGATTGATCCTATGACGGGTTTGGATGTCATGGGGTTTGGTAAAAGATTCAAATATAGAAGCTGAGGAGTATTTTTGTATTGCTTGCCAGTCACAAATTTCCAAATGTATTAGTTTTTTAGAAATAATTCGTATTGTATTTTAGTATTCGTATGTCCTATTTAGTATCTTGATTCGTGGTGCTAAATGGATGTGAAAAATTTAAAATGATTGTGTATCATAATGTAAATATTTGGACGAATCTCGCCAGTGCTTTATGAAATAATTGGCCATAATAATGTACCTAAACTGTTGTCTTTGTTTCTGTAATAATTTCTACTGTTGGTGTTGATTGAATTTTTGATATTTATTTTTGTGAATTATGTTATTTTGTCGACGGGAAAATGGGCTAAATAAAGTGTTTCTACATTATTTTGGATTTTATTACTCCTTAGTTACGCATACTGTTTCGTTGTTCTAGTGGTCACAAGCGCTATTGAGGTCTTGGAGTCGAATCCCGGGTCGGACAAAGTGATATTGGGTTTTTCCATTAGGAATGTCTTAGTAGCAACCCGAGGTCTGGATTGGTGCCCTGTTGATGGCAATAGGCTCGCGCCCTATTACATGCTATTGCATACTCTGCCTAACCTTTCGGGTATTTATTACGAGCGCATGTTATGTAATTACACAGATCTATGATGATAATCATTGCGTGGTTAAAATACGTACCTAAATAAAAATGGAAAACAGGGAGTTCTTGGTAAACGCTCAACGAATTGTCGACTCATGAACCGCGAAACTGATTAAGTAAATAAAGATAACGTATGAATTCGTTTCTTACGTCTATTATTTATAATCTTAAATGACTGTAGGGTTATTTGCCACTTTTCCGTGTGTTATGCGGCTATTTTAGTTACTCGCAGCCTGAGTCAATAGCTCACCGTCCGATCAGGAGCAGGCTCGTGCCGGACCGCGCATACGTGTTCCACACGCGCCTCAAAGAGATGTCAGCATAAGTGAAGGGGCCTGTTAGGGCCGTAGCCTACCGTGTAAACGGGGTAACCGTAACCCCGGAACATAAAGGGCTAAGGAAAGAAAACGGTTGGGTTTCAGTCAGTATGAATCTGACACTCCCTTCCGCGCCACCTAGAGCGGGAGGGCTCATTTGATGACTTCCCGCCTTCCCACACTCTCAAAACAAAACCAACCTTGTTGGGAGTTCGAGCCGTTTGGGGTTGAAACACTAGGGCCTTGGGTTCCGAGTGACCACTACGTTTTTCGAGATATCGCCAATCGGTTGATCGACTCTTCACGTGACCAGAGGGCTGGCCTATATTTTGGTCAAAGAATCAGCATTGCCATACAACGCGGCAATGCTGCCAGCCTTTTGGGAACTTTTCCTGTTGACAGCGATGTGGACGAATTTTTTGATGCTCTTTGATTAATAAACATATTATTTCTGTACATATTATTATGAATTTTTAGATTTAAAATGTAAATATGTAATTATCCTATGTTGCTTAATAAATTTACTTGATCATGAAAGGAGCTTAAAGTGAGCTGTAATTCCACTTGATGCTAGGTATTGACACTCTTGACAGCTCACTTTAACTAAGTTTTACGGTGAGATATTTACAGAATAGATCGGTTGTTTTAATACGACACGGTTGGCGCAGTGGTTAAGCGATTGACTGCTGCGGACTATGCCGCGGGTTCGATTCCCGCACGGAACAAATAAGTATTTGTACGACCTGCAAGTATTTGTTACGAGTCTGGGTGTTTTTCTATCTATAATATGTATGTATTTACAAAAAAAAATGTATATAAGTAGTACTCACAGAACAGTTAAAGAGGTTAGATAGAATGGAAGTAGTTCCTGATTTGTATTAGAACGCGTGTCGCCGCATGTCTCCCACTCTTGTCTCTCCACTACAAGCAAGAGATAATACGTACGCGCATTACGCACACAAATAAACCACACGCACTTACATCGCGTGTTTACTATTGGTTGTCACACTAACGCAAATTCTGCTCTGGACGTACACTCACACACGTGTAAAAGCAATTTATTTCTCATATATGTTACGGCCACCAAAAGGTCGATTAATCATATCGATAAAATTACTGTAGTTTAGTTAATTAAAGTTTTGCATTTTTTCAAGTTGCGGATACGGTACGAATAACTTCCTAATTACATATAAATAAACTTAAATCAAAGACAAATTAAGGGGGAACATCCGATACTGCCGGGAAATTTAAATTTTCTTTAGTTTTATGCTAGTTGCAGCTCTGTTTTACGGCATAATAATAGAAAGAAAGAAAAATAGCATTTTTAATAACATAAAACGTAAAACAATGCTACAATATGCAAAAAAAAACTATAAAGAAATTTTCAAATTTCACGTCCATATCGAATGCTAAGTCGAATTAACATAATATAATCTAATTAATTTATTGTGAACTACTCCGTGAAAAAGTATTTATTAATTTTATCATGTTAATTTATGAATAATATCTGTGCCCGCCGGTTTCACCCGCGTTACATAATCATTTTCTGCAAAATGTTGCGATCATAAATTGTGCTACATTTAGTACCTATCCATTCAATTCTACCAGTTGCTTCAAACCACAGTTTTCTTGTAACAGGATCTTATCGACAATTAAAAAAAAGTGTTTGCATCGTGAATTAGATTTTAGACGAAAAACCAACTAAGAAACTAAATTAATAATCCACATTATACAATAATTGGTGTTAATATAAACAAAGTTATTTTCATTGTTATATTACTGACAATAATCATTCGTATACACATCTTAATATCGACATTGTTTACAATTTGGTACAACACTATCGACGCGCATAGATTTCCCAGAATTGAAGCTTTGGATCGACGCACGCGACGTTCGCAGTGAACGCAATACATTGCGCGACCGCTCACGTCGTGCAAGATCGTACCAATGTAATGCAAGCAATGTATAATTTTGCATCTGAATGCGATTTTATCGTTTTTGTCTACAAACTACATAATAGTTTTGTAATAATTACAAATATCACACGTATTTTAAGGTTTTTGGAGTTACCGGTGAAAAGAAATCCCTCCTCGGGCCACATTACACTCCTGACTTCTTTTCCGACACGTTATAATTGGGCAAGACGGCATAATTCTTTTTTTCCGCGGAGAATTGAACGCTTTCACAATAAGAGCGTGACTGTTGACCGGTGATTCTAATTTCGGTTGGGTTTGGAGCGCCCGCGCAAATGTGTGGCGCGCCTGTCCCGCCCACAAGGCCCTTCTAACCTCTTTAACTGTTCTGTGGTAGTACTTATATCAGCCATCTCGTTACCATAACACAAGCATTAGGTTGCTTAGCTTGGGACGATATGGCGCTGTGGGAAATGTCCAAGTAGGTATATTTTTTTTTTTTTTTTTATACCATACAAATCATTTGTGTTGTTTTTTGTATTACCTACCAATTGCCTACCTAACTATACTTACAAGTGACTCATGTCGCGTTTAGGTCAGTCTGAATATTACGATAAGGTATAAAGCACAGTATTGATAAAGATAAGACTATCGGTGTTTCTGATGAGTCTCGAGTTTTCGTAATAAAAACGTGCATTCATAATTATTTGTTCCGTTCTTGAAAGAGTTTTATTTGTTTGTTTTCCCTATATGTTGAGCGGGGATCTTAATGGACAAATATTTATACATATTTCCGATATTTACATATTTTAGGAAAGACACGTCGCACCTTTAGAATGAAAACGACGTAACTCAAAAAAGTGACTTTTAGGGAAATAGCAAAAGAAGTTTTAAAGTTCTTAACACTTCCGTACTATTTGGTCTATTATTTCGTGATTATTTACGTCAGTGACTATGTTTGTGCTGCAAATTATAAAAAAGTCTTTTCACTATTTTCGTTTTGAGTCATTTTATGACGATAACTCAATTTTTGATTTTTTTGAATTGTGTCGTTTTAATTCTAAAGGTGCGACGTGTACACATTGGCTCAGACGCTAGAACATGAAGCTATGCCTAACTGTCAAATTTTCCCAATTGAATATGAACTTTATGCTGTTGCAATAAAGTTGAAAGACTATCAAAGAAATTTGCCAGATCCGTCTCTCGCCTCCATCCCATAGGGGTATGCAGAAACTACAGAAGCCCACCTGCTACGATTCTTACCTACATTATACTCCTTTGGACTCCTTTACGTGCATACCTACATCTTTAATACAAGCACGCCGGTTGCGAGTAGGTATTTTGGCCTGACCTTTCACCAATAAGGTCACTTTAGGTCCTCAAAAGGCGTCCCCTACCGGCGTTTACCTTACATGCGGCGTGTATTTTTGTGGTCAATGTATTAAAAAAACTGTGTCAATATAAAACATTGGGTTGTAATAAACTTTCCAAACGTGATTTCTGTTTGACTAAAAAACAAGGAAAACGGTGAACAAACTTTAAGTGTCTGCAAATAGGTTTATAGGGCGGAGGATTTCGGCTTTAACTCAACTCAACTCAAAGCATTTATTTCAAATAAACCAATTACAGGCACTTTTGAATTGTCAAGGGGTCGGTCAGTCAGAAAGATGAAGCTAGTTGCCCATTCCAAAGCAGTAGGTACCTATGGAGAAGAACGGGCAAGAAACTCCATGGACACTCTTTTAAACCAAAATATGTTTACAAAAACTGGGTTACATCACTCATGTTGAAATATACACGTGAGAACGATGCAGAACTTAATAAAAGCGTCCATAATTACAAGATTTTAAAAAACAATTCAAAATTAATTTAAATATTAAAACAGCTGTGGCAGGTAAGAGGTGACCAGCCCCTACTGACGGTGCCCGCTCATGAACATGACGCATGGATTAGCACCATTCAGCTCAACCATTTTGATGGGAGCTAAATGGTCCAAAATACCGCCACCACCAGTGAGACTTTACAGGGAGCATGACATGCTCTCAGCCGCCAGGGCACATTCAAGTCAATGTAAGACGTACAGAGTAAATTGTAGCTTTATAGTAGGTACATAGTACTCACATATGCAATTATACAATGCTAAGAGATTGAAGTTATATAATGCAAAAAGTTTTTGTGAATCTTCAGCAGCTCCAGGAGTAATCTCAGATGCTAATCAATTAGTTTAGGATATTAAAAAAAAAAAAGAAAGAATATTCAATAATGTAAACAATTGGAGCAGCTCAATCCCAAGCCCTTTTGTCTTCAATAAAGTCTTTGACAGTATAATAAGCATTCTGGCACAACTTGCGTTTAACGAACGATTTGAATTTATTAAGGCTTAGATCTTGAACGTGGCTTGGAAGTTTATTATAAAAGCGTATACATTGACATCTGAACGAGCCTCCTATTTTTTTGAGCCTTGTAGTGGGTACAACAAATTTGTGTTTGTTCTATCATGAATATCACTATATTTTTTAAACAATTTTATATTATTATGGGCATACAAAAGATTTTCAAAAATAAACTGTGAAGGTACAGTCATTACATTTATTTCTTTAAATTTTTCTCTCAGAGAGTGTCTCGGACTTAATTTATAAATTGCTCGAACAGCTCTTTTCTGTAAAACAAAGATAGTCTGAATATCGGCGGCATTTCTCCACAATAGAATACCGTACGACATTACACTATGAAAATAGCTAAAGTACACTAAGCGGGCTGTCTCTGTGTCAGTTAAAGTACGAATTTTTCTAACAGCGTATGCTGCGGAGCTTAGTTTTTTTGACAATTTATCTATATGTGGCCCCCACTGAAGCTTAGCATCCAAAGTTAAGCCCAAGAATACTGTGGTATCTTCAGGATTCAACTCTTCGCCCTTTATGTTTAAGTATGGAAGTAAAATGTTCACATTGCAGCTCACTCTATGCGAATTCTAGAACTTTGCCACACATGAAATAATGGTAAACCAGGAGACGTGAACAGTAGTACCTACAAGGTGAAACCCATTAGCTGATATACAGGGTGTAATCGAAAGGGTATATACATACAAAAGCTGTGAAAAAAAAATCTGCTGTTCCCTACATTTCGACGAGTCACGTGACCAAAAATTTATAGAACAGCTGTTTTTTTTTTCGATTTTGGAGTTGGTCCCATAGTAAAAGTTGTTCAGTTTGGTGGTCTGTAGCAAATCCTTTTGTATGTACTTATATACCCTTTCGGTTACACCTTGTATTATGTAAAAATCTCACCGTTAAAACTTAGGTGAAATGAACTGTCAAATGCCAGAGATTGACACAATAAATTGACAGGAAACACTTCACCTAATATCAGGGGCGTAGCTACCGCCGCATCAATGATACGGGCCCCCCGGGCTACAGAAGCCCTTAACGTGTGTGAGCAAAAATTTGTAAAATGTTATCCGCAATGATCAAAAACATATAAAAAACTGTCAAACGTGTCTAAACTCTTTTTTCCCGGGTTAAGCGCGCGTTGCGTTTTGATACAGGGCCCCGCCGCGGGGTGAGATTTTAACAGAATAGACCGGCTGTTCTTATAAAGGGGATTAAGAGCTGATATTTATCAGGCAGGACACTTAGGCACTCAGTAGCAAACTTATTCGTCCGTTTCGGTTTAAATTATTGAAGTGGAGTCGAATCCTGTACTGGGTTAAACCTTTAGTGTTAAATAGGTAGGTGGGCACATTTGCTAGTTACGTTAGGTACAGAGGCCATCACATCAAGCTACCCAAATCTGTCAAATTTCTTTGATAGAATTCAACTTTATTACAAAAGAATAAGATTCATGTTCAATAGCTTCGATCAAAATTATTGATCGAACTTCAATAGGGAATATTTGATCGTTTGGGATAGCTTGATGTGTTGGTGTTTGTACTATAGAAGTGACTTGCCAATTGTGTCAATCCCTTGCATCAGGTGGAACGACAGCTCACTTCCCCTAAGCTTTCACGGTGAGACTTTTATGGAATCGGCACACTGCTACTTCCACTTGGTTACGTAACATAGTCAAACCAAGATTGACAGCGCTAGAAATAATAATTTTTTTACCTCACAGGCTCGGAAAGAGTCTATTTGTCATTCGAAATCTGAGCCCAAAATCGCTTTTTGCTCTCTAGCGTGGATAGAGTTTTTAAAATTCGAACCTTTCTATTTAATAATTTTCTATACTGCCAGTCCACTGAAAATGCATGACACGGTCTAAAATAAAATATTAAATAATACCGCTCACCTTAAAAACTTCCATCACAGTACAGAAATTAAATATTTTGCGAGGATATAATTGTAAAATTGGAATTAATGTTAATAAGTATTCCATTTGATTAAAAAAATCTGTGACGTCACATTTAAATATGCCATAAAAATACTACCCTGTGAAATACCCAATTGTGTAATAATTTAAGTTTAATTTTTTAAATAAAATAAATACTAATGTAATATGTTATTTAATGCTTTGCTTGGCTAAAATAAATATGTATTACATTAAATTACTTAGTTAGTTATTTGTATTAAATTAGTTTTTTTCTTTCATTCTCCTTAGAGGACAAGTAGGATATAGAACAAAATACAGGGTATTTAATTTTGGAGATATTCTATGTAACTCATAAGATACATTGCCAAGTATCTGTTATTTTCTTCACATGAGTCAATGTATCTGAGACGCTCGAACAAAATAAAACTCAACAACACCTGTTTTCTTGCACCTAGCAGTTTCCTCGCTGTAGTGAGGTGAAAAATTGTGTGTTGCGCTCGGCAGCAAAGCTTTTCTGCGTCTCGTACCTTTGAAACCTTCGTTAGCCTCCGGATTCTATATTCCTAGAACTAACCCTAGAATCCTTCGCTTACTCAGGTTTCAATAGAAGTACTCGCGCCAAAAATCAACTTTCCAGCCCTGCATAACAAATAACTAAAGAATACATTATCTATGATGTTCTCACTGCTGGGACACAGGCCTACCTCTTCGAGAGGGAGTGGGCCGTAATCCGGCACGCGGGCCCAGGTCGGGCTGGTGGATGTCACATGTCTTCGAATTTTTGGTTTTAGGACATACCGGTTTCCTCACGATGTTTTCCCTCACCGTTTTGAGAGGAGTGGTGATGAAATTATTTACACAAAGTAAAGCGCCTGACTGGGTTCGAACCCACGACCTATAACTCGTAAGTCAGGCCAATTACCATTGGGCCACCACAGTTTAATTTAAGAATGACGATGATGGTACTTAGAAGAAATAGACAAGGAAACGCCACATTGGGAAAATCCCTGCTTAGGTGGGTATTGGTAGACTCAAGGGGAAAAAGGAAATTATAATGCTGGCGCTATGGGTATTGATATACAAATGAGTAATAGTGCAATGACTCCCAATAAACCCATGGATAATGTAGAGAAGCGAGGGTAAGAGTTTTAATCAATCAATCTGCCTACTGTTTCAGTCTTACCGGATGTAGCTGAATACCAATATGTTACATGGAGCGATTGCCTATCTGAACTCCACAACCCAGTAACTGGGTAATACGATACCCCTTGGTAAGACTGGAATACGTGTTTACTAATCCATGGCCTTATAATCTAAGCCCATGCCGTTTTTTAGGGGGGAGGATGGGAGATAGGTTTTAGTTAGATAGGTTTCAAATCTTATCCAAGAGTCTTCAGCATTTTTTTTTTTTTATTTATTATGTCTAAAACACGCCTATTACAATACAATTACTTACAGCCTATTACAATTTAGTTTTAGCCACACAACGAAAACCTCTCAGGGCATCTGTGTGCTGGCCGCTCATTTAAATGTACTACAATGAAAAATATTTTTATAATGATACTTACAATTTATTGGTTCATTAAGATAAATTTCATGTGAAGAAACGTTTGGATTTGTACTTATAACATACCTACCTACCATAGGTGCATACCTTCTCGTAGCGGAATATTCAAACCAAGGGGACTTACCATAATAATATTATTTATTAATATAGAATAGGTATTTCTATTCCACGATCTCCATTAATGCGCACATATATTTAAACAGAAAAAGGGTAGGAACAGAATAAACATGATGCTTTATAAAGAAAACTCTTCCAGCTTACCTGCGATAGGAAAGCAGATAAAAAGAAAAGAAAGAATGAAAAATTGCTAACTGCTTCAATTGAAATTGTAAAACAAAAAGCTGTTCTAAATTCTATACAGTTTTTTGTGACAAATAAAATAATCGTATAGGTGTAATGGCAAGCCAGTCGTCTTGTCACGATCCTCAAACGCGATTAGGGGAAACCCTACCCAGTTTTCCCAAAATCAAAATCGACTGGAATGGAGCATAGAGGTAAAATTCTTATCTGACAGTTAAAGTTATTAACTGTCAGAGTGTCAGATAAGAACTTAATGTAGGTACAGACGCCTGCATATCAAGCTATCCCAAACTGTCACAAATTTTCCCAGTGGAACATGAACCTAAATGCTTTTGTAATAAAGTTGAAAAACTATGCTTATGTCCTTCAGCACCTTATTGAAGTCAACATCATAACCCTAATATGAATGCCGCTGGTGCTGATGAAGCAAAGGTTCATGTAGTGCTATTCTGTGAAATCACCGTGAAGACATAGAAGAAGTGAGTTTAAAGTGAGCTGTCAATCCGTAGCATTAGGTGGAACGACAACTGACTTCACCTAAGTTTTCACGATAAGCAGAATCGACCAATTTTAAAAGCAAACAAATGTTCTTATTTTGGGTTCCTTAATAGCATTTAGGATCAACAGATAATATCGAATCTCATAAACTTAGACTTTTCTTCTGACGCCTAGAGGAAAAGGGCTTAACAGAAGCTCTTACTGATATAAGTCTACTGCCTGCAAACCGCCGCCGCCGTATTTGTTAACCTAGCATCTTGCGGCGCTTGTTTTGTCACCTGTGCGATTGAGGATATCTGTTGAGGATCTCATGCCTTGTTAGGGAACAATGGTTACGCTAAGAAGAAGAGGGGCTGAACACCGTCTATTTATTACTGCTGAACCTAGACGACCTTCTGGGATTAACGGATGCATCGTCCTGATAAGGTCAGGCGAAGAGATACAATCAGTCTATCGCCTTTACCATATGGGCACACTGGGCCCGTGTCTAGGGCCCCCATTGTCAAGGGAGCCGCGAAACGCCTTACTAATTTGTAAGTCCTCGCGCCATTGGGCGAGGACTAAGGCTGCACTACCACCGAAAAATAGTTTTGTCATTCATTTCTTTTTATTTTCCAACAAGGCCCCAAATTCCTGTGTGCTTAAGTGCCCTGGCATGGCCTAAGACGGCGCTGGATACAATAACAGACACTTATTACCACACCAATCAAATCGGAAATCTATAAAAAGCACCAAAGAACTTCTTTTCCTATACCTATTTAACTCCTAAGACCAACTGACGACAAACAAATAGATTGAACTATACCGATGGCGGTAATATCACAAAAAAGTTGTGAGTCACCACGATGTATGAACATGGTATAGAACCTTTTACAAAATCTCGGTAGTTACTTGTTTGTAAAAACCATTCACTGATTCGAATGAATCCAACCTCTTTGTAGCGTAGTGTTTTTATTCTGGGTGCATCGTCTTCACATATAATGTTATAATTATTAATGTCTACAAAACATTGTAAAACATTTTAAAAGAGTAACGGTGGAGTATCATGCCCATTCTTCTCCATACGAAACTACATTTTGGAACGACTAGAATCAATTCTATTTCTTGTTCATTTTGACGTTCAAAAGTGCCTTTCTTGTGCCTATTGGAAATAAATGATTTGACTTTGACTTTCCAGATGCCTAATTTCCTTAACCCGTCCAATTTTCATTTGAAATCCTGTGAATTTATGGAAAATTAAGTATCCAGAGATGTAAATAAAAATAAGCAGATTAAAAACAAACATCGCTGTTTATATGCGAGTGTTGGACTTATGCATTCGACGTCTCACATCGATAAACCGGTTGCAATGTCAGAAATATAATAAAACCTTCCTTGTCAAGCGCGGACAGCATTTAGTCGCGGTTTGCGCTCCCATTGGTGAACTCGCGTTTCAATAATGAACATAGAATAAATTTCAAAGCATACCTAGTTTTAGTGATAATAGTCAAATCGTTTCAACGTCAAGTCCGTATTATTTTCACCTTGAACTTAAGTTTTTTTTTCTTCTATTTTGTGGTTTTCCTCGTTTTTAAAGTGTGATCGCCATGACATCGATAATTATTTTGTTTTTTGCTGGTGAGTTTGTTTGACCATGTTTGTTTTTTTTTTTAAATATCTAATGGAGTCGCCATGTATATGAGTAGAATGCTAATAGTTTTCCAGTTCTCTAAATTGTACGCGTTTGACAACATTGTTTACCCTTTAAAATGGTAAAAGGTCATCGTTGTTGATTGTATTATGTACCTACATACTAAGAGTATTTATAACAACTTTGTTTTTTGTAAGTTGATGTCAGTGAGCGTTCTGTGCAGATGCGACAGATAGAACTGAGTTTAACTTAACTACCTATACCGACCAAAGTTTATAACATTTCATGAATCTCCTAAACCTAAGAGATTGATTGGTATCAAGACTCCTTTGACACTGTCATAACACATTAAAAATAGCGGTAGTTAAAAGTTTGTAAACTATGTATGGTTTAAAAAAAAGGTTTTTTGAAGTTCAAAAAGTTATCTTCCGAGTACTTAAGTGACCCGGAAACGAATTGAATTGTAAAAAAGATGACTTCGAAGCAAGGAGATCTTAGTATTCATTATTAAAACGCCTTTATTGGCTTCTCTTATATCTATGTGTGTCGTGTTTTAACGAAATCTTTAAAAAAACGTAATTATCACCATATTTCTTTTTTATTGGTTATTGAATTATAATAGTTTAAAACAGATGCTTTAATAGAAAACCAAACTAAAAAGTAAAAAATAATCTTCTGTAAGTTTAAAATAAAATATTGATTAACACAAAAAATCATTCTATTCTTTTTTTGAACTAATAATATGTACAAAAATAATATGTATAGTAATCAAAGAGCATCAAAAAATTCGTCCATATCGCTGCCAACAGGAGAAGTTCCCAAAAGGCTGGCAGCATTGCCGCGTTAAAGTCAAAGTCAAAGATTTATTTGCCGATAAATATGGTTACAAAAGTTCTTACAATGGTAGCATAATAGTAGCTTAACATATTCAATCATCAGATAATGATATGCAAATTTTTGGTACAATTAGATTATTTAAATTTAAACTGCAGGAATTCTTGTATATTAGAGAAGGGATTCTCAATTAACCATCTGTTGTAAAGCAATGCTGATTCTTTTACCAAAAAATAGGCCAGCCCTCTGGTTACTTGAAGAGCCGACCACTTTGGCGATGTCTCGAAAAACAAAGTAGGCACTCGGACCCCTTGGCCCTATAATAGTGTTTCAACCCCAAACGGCTCGAACATATAAGTCCCAATAAGGTTGGAGTAATTGCGCCATTGTGCCGACGTTTTTAGAACTTAAGTAATAAAGATTCTTTTACTTTTAGTTTGGTTTTCTATAAAAGCATCTTTTCTAAACTATTAAGTATTCATCTATACTAAATATTATAAAGCTGAAGAGTTTGTTTGTTTCAACGCGCTAATCTCTGTAACTACTGGTCTGAATTGAACATTTTGTTTTGGATAGTCCATTTATCGAGAAAGGCTAACGGCTATGAAACATCACGCTACGACCAATAGGAGCCAAGCAGCGGGTAAAACCGCACGGGAGCAGCTAATTCATAATATAATCAAACCAAACTAAAAGGTATATGGTGTACATACACTCGAGAGCAATGAATCCGGGTCACTTAAAGAATCCTAAAAATCTCGGAAACTAAAAATGCTAGGTTAATGCAATAAATTGTATTTAATAGACAATGTAATACTCCTTAAATGAAGGTATTAAAACTTCTTAGTTTTTGTAAAGTTATATCATAAAAAAATCAAATTTGAAAAAGGGCCACTTTCGAAGATGGAACTACGAAATTACAGCATTTGGTTTTGCTTTTGTTTGTAATCTGTCATTTATGTGGGTACATAAACCATGTTGATAGTGCTCTATATTCATTATTCAAGCTGAAATTATGTCGCTTACGCCTGAAGAATGCACCAGAATACTTACAATGCTGGAAACCGGCCGGAGTCAGCGCGATACAGCCAGGACTGTCGGTGTGTCGCTGTCAACAGTACAAAGAGTTCTCCGACGTTACGAAGAAACTGGTTCTAACCTACGCAGACCAGGAACGGGCAGAACCAGGTGTACCACAGCACGAGAAGACCGATACTTGGTGAACACCATGCTTCGAAATCGCTTTCTCACAGGAACTGAACTCACAAATCAGTTTCGACACCTCGGAGGAAGTAACCCAAGTGCATGGACAGTAAGACGTCGGCTTGCTGAATCTAACTTAAAACCCCTTAGACCTGCAAACGGCCCTAAACTGGAGCGTGGGCATCGTATTTCAAGACTAAGATATGCCCAGGGCCACGTAAATTGGAGTATTGAAGATTGGTCAAAAGTTATGTTCTCCGACGAATCAAAATTTATGCTCTACAAGCACGATGGAAGACACAGAGTGTATCGAAGACCAGGGGAAAGATTCAAGCAAGCATGCATCGAAGAAAAAGTAGCCTACGGTGGTGGGTCTGTACTTGTGTGGGCCGGAATTTCTTCTGAAAGTCGCACAGAGCTGGTGATCATAGAAAACGGCTCTTTAACTAGCGTAAGATATGTGGAAGAAATCCTCAATGATCACGTTGGTCCATTTATGGTCAATTTAGGTGAGGATGCTATATTTATGCATGACAATGCCCGACCTCATACAGGTAGGATTGTGAATGACTACCTTCAAGAGACGAACATTACTCGTATGGAGTGGCCAGCGCGCAGCCCGGATATCAACCCGATCGAGCATGCTTGGGACGAGCTAGGCAGATGCGTAAAACAACGAAACCCTCCCCCAATCACGCTTCGTGAGCTCAAAATTGCTCTCACAGAGGAATGGGAGAATATTCCCCAAAATCGTATAAGGAACTTGGTGTACAGCATGCCAAACCGCGTAAACGCAGTAATGGAAGCACGAGGAGGCAATACGAAGTATTAAAATTCAAGAAAATCGTAATAAAGTTCAAAAATTTCATGTTTCCTATTTTTGTTTTAAGGAGAGATCAGCAGTTTTTTTCTTTATGTAATTTTGTGTTAATAAAATGTATGGTGACTCATATTTTTTTTACTTTCATTTAAGGAGTATTACATTGTCTATTAAATACAATTTATTGCATTAACCTATCATTTTTAGTTTCCGAGATTTTTAACATTCTTTAAGTGACCCGGATTCATTGCTCTCGAGTGTATACATATTATAGAGTATTCTATTCTATACTAATCTGAAAATTCTCATCTATTGGGAAAAAACAAAAAGTTCCGCATCATTTTGCAAGCAAAAGTACTTAAATTCGACCAGTTCTACACCTACTGGTTAAGCAGGTTTTAGCATAAATGGTCTTTCAAAGCATTTTTATAATTTATTAGCTTTTGCTCGCGACATCGTTCGCGTGAAATGTCTAGTTCAACTCTTAGCATCGCATCGCCCGGCCGCGCTATTACTTCTTTCTTCTACTCGGCTCTTAAGGGTCGTAGCATTATATTAAATAGCCTAGAATAATAATAGCCTTTCTCAAGAATTGGGCTGTCAAATGCCAACAACTTTGCAAATTCGGACAGGTAGTTCCAGAGAATAGCGCGATCAAAACACTTTATCAATAACTAGCTTCTGCCCGCGACTTCGCCCGCGTAGATGACGGAAATTGCATGTTATTATACATACAATAACTCTTGAATCACTCTATCTATAAACAACAACTGCATCAAAATCCGTTGTGTAGTTTTAAAGATCTAAGCATACATACGTACAGACATTAGGACAGACGCGGGAAGCGACTTTGCTTTATACTATATAGTGATACATAAAATACATAATTTAATTACAGTTAAAGATGATATCGTTAGGTAATAAATAGCAACTTGTAAATATATGCATATACTGGCCTCCCGAGTGAGAATATGACGATAACATCAAATAAAAGAAGACATGGCTAGAGAATCATTATGAGAATACAGGTAATTGCGAAAATAAAAATATCATATGTTAAGTTCAGTGTACACTGCTGACCTTAGGTGAGCCAGCCAAGTAACACTACAAAGACCGATCTTGTGCTTCCCGTGTCAAGGGGATTCTCGTGATCTCTCTCCCCAGGGCATACGGACCTACGTGTAAGGCAAGATATAAAGTAGAAGCAACCCTCTACAAGGCAAACGGAATATGCTTAGCACCGTATATTTCAGCTCAAAAATTTTGCTATGCGTTCCAAGTGGGTATTCTATTGTGTTGGGCTCCTATGTCCTGAGTTGAGCTACCCGAATATTGACAAATTCTTGCACTGACTGGACAGACGTATTCAAATGTGTAGTTGTTTCCTTAAAAGATCATTTCAGACACGGATCTACATAGTCCTCACACATGATCTGATCAAGATTATGTCGGGACTTTAAAACTGTGTTTTTTTTCACCATTTCTTCTCATGGTTAGTTAGATAGGAACTGTCGACTCCATCTTGCTTATTTTTTTTTAATGACGAGTAGAAGTGATTCCTATAGCCAAATTACAGAATAAACCATGACATATCGTACTTGAGTTGGAAGCCGACCCCAACATAGTTGGGAAAAGGCTAGGCAGATGACGATATCGTACTTGAGTTTGGGATCCCGCTTTGGGGTATTGTAAATTCAAGATAGGAAGTGACTGGAATTTATATTAAGTACAATAATTCAACAGTACAAATTCTGACATGTTTTAATCGAAGTTGCAACATCATCCTCAAAACATGACGTGAACATTTAATTACATCTTAATTGCACAGTAATAGCAAATCAATTAAGTTAGACAATAGAAACCTGTTCGCGGGTTTGTTAATCTCATCATATTATGGACGAATTGAATAAAATTCTGAGTATACGTGTCTTCTTCAGTTAACAATGTTAGACAGAACAGCTAGGTCAGAGACCCATGGGCAGCATAAAATATCTGACACCAGGTTAGTAACTAACCATACGAAAAGAATAATACGGTTAAATAAAATCTTTTATAAAGAAAGGAAAACAATATGAGGTCGAATAACGGAGCAGGGGGGAAATGTATTTTCTGTTTCCATCATCGTTGGTCTTATGTTTAAATATTTTTTAGAGTTCCGTATCTTATATAGAAAAAAACGGAACCAGGATCACTTTGCTGTCTGACAGACAGAAGAGAACGTCGAACGTTTCTCAGGAACGCAAGGAGTATCAAATTGAAATTAATATACGGTCCCTTGGGGGTCTCAAAACATACCTAAAGCTTCGAATTCAACGCAACAAACAAATGCGGCCATGTATGCAACGTATTTTGGTACCCTCAAATAAATCAAAACCTACTTCATAAAAATCATGAAATTTGGCAAGAAGCTAGGTCTAACAGCATGAGAAAAAGAGACCGACCTAAAATCGTTGATTTGATACTTTTATGAGATGTGTCTTTGATTACAAACTTACACAGGGTGAAATTGAATTCATGGACAATATTTTAAGGGGCCATTATACCCATCGTTATTAACAACTTTTACTACGGGAACACATCCGAAAACGCGAAAAACATTACTTGCTCCCGACATTTTGACGAGTTACGCGAACATACGAGTAATGTATGGAACAGCAGAATTTTCGCGATTTGAGATTTGTTCCCATAGTAAAAGTTGTTCATAATTATGAGTACTCCCGCTCTGGGTCAAGTGGAAGGGACTGTCAGACTTTTACTGACTAAAACCCATCCATGCATCCATCCGGCAGGCTTGGCCCTGAGGGGCCCCTTCATATGCTGACATCTCTTTGAGGCGCGCGTGGAACATATACGCGCCGTCCGGCACGGGCCTGGTGCTGATCGGACGGTGAGTCACCCATTACTCACCGTCCGCAGGCCCGCGCCCAAGGTGGCCGGGAGTCGTCACATGGCTCCCGACGCCCGGGGCGTCTCCCGCGGTGGCTGGGACGGGAGGACCTTTCTCTCTCCCATCCCGCCACCTCCTTCGCGAGCATGACTTTTTCGCAGAAGGAGGTGACTGCCTCCCACTCCCTCTCGCCCCGGACCATGGCTTGCACCAGGGCCGGACGCGAGAGGTCACCGCCGCCGATCGCCTCTACGAGGACACGGCGGTGCTCCGCCCAAGCGGGGCAGGTTTGCACCGTGTGCTCTACCGTGTCCTCTGGGCGATCCTCGCAGTGGTGACACCCGGGCGTTTCCTCTCGCCTAATGATGTGCAGGAACCTCCCGAAACATCTATGTCCGGTAAGGACCTGCGTCAGGCGGTAGGTGAGGGCGCTGTGACGCCTCTCTAGCCACTCCTCAAAGAGGGGCCTTACCGCCACTAACGTGGCGTGCCCGTACAATGACCCCTTAATCTCCTCTTAATCTTCATCTGCACCTCAATACTTTTTTATAGTGAATTGGGGCAAATAGAAATCTACTTCATTCACTGAATATTGAAGTGAAAGATTATTAGCTTGTAATGCACGACTATTATGGTAGGTTATCGCAGGTCAGCTGGGTAGTGTGTGAACGATACCACAGATGTAGGTCTGTTGGTAAACGTACAACATATCATAAGGACCATAGATCACTACATAGTATAAAGCAAAGTCGCTTCCCGCGTCCTAATGTCTGTATAGATCTTTAAAACTACACAACGGATTTTGATGCATGTTTTTTTAATAGATAGAATGATTCAAGAGGAAGGTTTAATATGTATAATATATGCAATTTCCGCCATCCACACACGCGAAGCCGCGGGCAGAAGCTAGTAATGATTCTAACGATGTTTTTTAACGTTTCGGTACAACCAAAGTCTTGTGTCTCTGCGTCTCTCGAAAATGTGTTTGATGAAGCATAATACAAAGAAAATAATAACATAAAAATACCAATAATATACAGTATTTTGATGGTAGATTTGAATGATAATGTTGGCAATATTTCACGGGAAGTTCAGAATGAGATGGTGGGATGAACTGGATTCATAACTAAAGCACTGGCCTCAGATGAGAATAGAAAAATCCAATGAAAAGAGGGACGGGAGATTGTTACTGGCTTAATAATTAAACAAAAAACCGCCCAAGTTCGAGTCGGACTTGCATACGAAGGGCTCCATACCACCGTTACAATATTTAACACTACATAATTAATTAATGGTATAACAAAAATATTTCAGTTTAAAAAAATACGTTTCCCGTAAATTTTTAACTTTATTTTCTTTTTATTCAATCTGTAAATATTTCAACTGTCTACCTATTACGGTACAGACACCAGCACATCAAGCTATCCCTAACTGTCAAATTTTCTCAATTAAAAATGAACCTTTTGTCTTTGCAATAAAGTTGAAATACTATCAAAGAAATTTGACAGATTGTAGTAACTTGATGTGCTGGCCTCTGTACATCAGATACAGCCCGCTGACAGACAGATGAACGGACAGCGGAGGCTTAGTAATAGGGTTCCGTTTGGCACCCTTCGAGTAGTCTATAATGACAGGTTTTATTCAGGGTTCCGTACACCTTAAAAACTGTCATTACGGACTAATAATAAAACTTATGCACGTGTGTAGCTACTTGTAAATGCACAGTTTATTTTGCACGGCAATCAAGTTACCTGATTCGGTAAATTAATGGATTTCCCCATGGGAATCTCCGCACAGCTGATTTATTTATACGGGGGTAAAAATACAGTTATGGCTGTAAGTAAGTACGCGTCTAAAGGTCAATGACATTGATGATATGTTGGTTTGTGCCCACATACAGACTGCGTAATTATAACATATAACAATCCATAACGCTGGTTTTCCCTTAACTACTATAGCAGCTATGTATATATTGTACTCATATTTTATTCGCGATTTCAGGATTCATCCCATAGTAAAAGCTTTTCGTAATGATGAATATAACGGTCCCACGAAATTCTTACAGTAAATTTTCTAACACCTTATATGTATAAGATTATCATGACGATAACCTACACTAAATCGTTTGTCCACAGCGTCCCTCGCATTATGTGCATCGTCAAACGTAGCGATAGATTCCCAAGTCCTGTATGACGTGTTCGGAGACTACGCTCGACAAGGCTCAGTGGCTGCTGAGTCCAACATCCAAGCCTCGGCGGTGACGCCTACGCCGGATGACACGCTCGTAGACCTGGACTACTGGGACTCGGATATCTTCAGCCCAGCCCCAGCTGATTATGATAAATTCGATTGGACGTTAACTAAGGTGAGGCTTTTTGGCATATTATTAGATTACTAGATTTTGCCAGCGGCTTCGCCCGCGTGTATGTAGAAAATTATCCCACGTGAACCGTACATTTTTCCGGGATAATAGCTTATATGCTATTCCAGACTATAATCTATCTTTGTGCCAAGTTTCATCCATATCGACTAAGTAGTTTTTGAGTTTATTCGTTAGAAACATACATCAAATCTTTCCTTTTTATAATATTAGTATAGATACCGATTTTGGATGCATCATCATCAAGCACCACTTCAACCGGTTCTGTGCTTCCTGTATCCAGCAGATTCTTGCGGTCTTAATAAGTTCATCGGTCCACCTTGTGAGAGGCCTAGCGACGCTACGTCTTCCGATACGAGGTCGCCACTGCAGGACCTTTCGTTCTGCGAGCAGCCGCCTAGTCCACTGCCACTTAAGTTTAGCAGTTCTTCGGGCTATATCGGTTACATTGGTTCTCCTACGAATCTTTTAGGGAATCTTGAAGGATAGCCCTCTCAATTTCCTCTCAATTTTCGACGGAATTGTAAGTATATCTTGGGTAAAACAGTCGCAATGTAGATGGATGTGGGTGGGTAAGGCGATTTGCACACGACACCGCGATCCACCGCGGCAGGCGGTGAAGCGGATCTCATGTTGCATTGGTCTCTAAGAAATCCGTTGATGCCAAACACACGTACACCGCCCGACCGCGCGGTCAAGCGGTGCTCGTTTCTACCGCAAACTGCTCCTACCGCGCGTTCACGCGGTGCCGTGTGTTAATCGCCTAAGCCTTTAAGTTTAGTATCACTGAAAATGGAACCACGCTGTAGTAGGCAGTCCAAAATGCTTGGTGCGGTTTAAGCATATTTTTTGTTGTACTTATATAATCTATTCATAACATTATATATATAACCGCATGTTCTGCGGTCTACAATATTTTTATCAGCTTGGGGAAAACCCAATGATGTCAAAGTCAAAGTCAAAGTCAAATAATTTATTTCAAATAGGCACAAGTAAGGCACTTTTGAACGTCAAATTAAACAAGAAATAGAATTGATTCTAGTCGCCCCTTCCAAAAGGTAGTTTCGTGTGGAGAAGAATGGGCAAGAAACTCCACCGTTACTCTTTTAAAATGTTTAACAATGTATGTATTGTATACATGAATTATAACATTATATGTGATGTTACAAGCCTAAGCCACGGTCCCACAGCCACGCCAGGCGTTACTACGCCTGTCGAGGCCTGTCGCGGCCCGTTCCGAGCAATCCGTCAACTGGCCACCGAAGCCCACATCGGATGCGATGGTTCCCACGCCTTTCGGCCTAGCCTGGCGCGGTCTTTCTTGTAAGAAAGTAGGACCGCAGCAAAAATAAGTTTTTAAATTTTAATTATAATAATACTATTGCTGCTATATTACTTGCAATTTTTTTGCTAAGGAGAAGCATAGGTAAATAAGTCAGATTGTGTGTCGAAAACTAAGGTTTACCTTACAAGTGCCCTTCTAGCGTAGATTATGATCAAGATGGGTTAATCCAATAGTTTCGTCATGAACAATACTTGTATGAATGCAAACCGCAGGACCTTAAAAGCATCGTCATCTACGCATCAAGTGTGGTGAACGACAAAAGTATAGCGTCTCTGGAAGTCATCTTCTGTCTTGTCAATCAATCACCCAATAGTGTTCCCACTAATGAGACATAGACCTTTCTCTGTGAGAGCAAGCGGGCCACAACCCACCACGCGGGCTCAGTGCGGGTTGACGTCAGCTATAAAGCATCCAGAAAATGTCTGATATCATTATAAACCATTATATACTTTCTTACAGCGTGTAGCAGCATCCTCCGACCAGAACTTCCTGCTGTCGCCCTTAGGACTGAAGCTGGCACTGGCCATCCTGACGGAAGCGGCCACAGGAGTGACCCAGAACGAGCTCTCGTCTGTCCTGGGCTTTGATCTAGACAGGAATCTAGTCAGGAGGAAGTTCTCCAACATCATAGAATCTTTGCAGGTTAGTCAACTGTCTTACATAGATAAATAATAATAATTCTTTATTTGAACCAAAAACATACGTTACATAATTATTGTGATCGGTAAGAGCCACATTAGTAGAAACTGTGTTGTGGCTAAATGTGGTGGATAATAGTAACAATCCTTCAGACCGGATTTCGGCTATGGTGTCCAATCTCAGCGGAGATCAGCGGGAGACAAAAGTGTGTGCGCAGAAACCGGTGCTTTGTCTCTTTCCTCAGTCTCATAGTCCACTGGAACAGCAATCCGACACGACGGGAGAGAGATCACGCGCAGGAACAACGGCTTAACGTCCTTTCCAAGGCGGGTATCACACCGCCAAATTTCGAATTCTGGGCTGTTAGAGTCTGCCTAGCCTTTGCACAACCTTGTTGGGGTCGGCTTCCAGTCTAACCGGATGCAGTTGAATACCAGTATTTTACATGGAGCGACTGCCTATCTGATATCCACAACCCAGTAACTGGGTATTACGATACCACTTGGGCCGAATTCCCTCTGTTACTAACTGACTAAGAAATTTCAGATGGAAACACCCAATAACACTGCCCGCGCGCTAGCGCAGTAGCGCTTGCAAATACTAGACCAACCAAGTACGCTTATCTTTATGGTTGTGTATATTCGACGGCAAAAGTTATCGACCACAGACAAGTCCAAGTGATCCACCACTTGGACTAGTCTCGTGTTCGATGACTTTTGACCTTCGATTTGGTTGACTACGCATTGCACGTATGTTATAATGACTTATGTCATTGGTCATCAACACTGAGTTCATTGATCTCATATAGCGAGGTGGGTTTATGGAAATTTTAATCGGTTGGTATACGCCAAACCCGAATCATTATTTAATTTACTAGTCTAACGTCAGCTGCTAGATACCTACTAAATTTTTAGCTTCGGCAGTTATGTTCCATCGCTGAAGTTTTTAAGTTTTATAATTCTTGCAACCTACTTCGGCTTCACACGGGTTTAGTTTAGATACTATCTCGTGGGAGAATTAAACTATACGGGTAAACCTTCGTCTTGGATCACTCTATATCAAGGGTTCCAAAACCTATTTGTCTACTGCCCACTTTGACAATAAATTATAAACCACAATCTGAAAGATGAAATTACAAATCGCCCCTTTACACAACGCCCCCATTTTGTCCATTTTTCTGGTTCTCTTACTTCTTACTCTCTTTAGGCGTGCAGCGCCCACAGGGGGGCGTTATCACCCACTTTATGAAAGGCTGCTCTATATATTGATGAAAACCGCATTAAAATCCGTTGCGGTGTTAACTTTTCAGCACTTTACCTACTCATATACACGAGCGGCCCGTTGCGCGTTGTAGACGGTGGTCGTTGATGAGTGTCGACGAGCGCAACTGACGAAGTTTGTATGAGCACAGTGAAAAAGATCATTATTATTTCATCAGTTTGACCGTCTTATTATTCGGTGTGATAAATTGATATTGTTGCATTACATTGGCAATTCACATAAGTGTTTATTGATTTACAAACTGATTTCCGAGAATTATGGTTCGATGTATACTTGGTTGATGGTAATAGGCTCGTCGTCTATTACATGGGACCTAAACATAACTGGCGAAAAATGGGTGTACTACTTACAGGTACACCTCTGCCTAAGCCTTCGAGGAATGCAGGCGTGATATTATGTTCCTTTTTAATAGTCGACACGTGAGTTAAAATAATCAAGCAAATCATAGTAAGTAATTGGTTAAACAAGTTACCTCAATAGTATTCCAAGATAAAGTTAATAGTTCTCTTGTTACTAATTTAAAAACTATTTCGTTTATCGCCTCCTGTGTTAAGGCTCCCGCAGACATGCGCGTCATGTGCGTCATGAGATTCGGGTAGACCAATTACCGTGAAGTTTTTTATTTCATATGAATTGTTCTGTAGGAGTCGCGTTTATGGCGCTAGCCTTAATGATGCGGCGAGGGCGCAGGGCGAGTTATAAACAAAACACAGTTATTTATGTAGTCATTTTATCCCAGAACAAATCTAGAAAGAAAAAAAAGAACATTCATTTGCGTCAAACTTGATTCAGTAAAAATAAACAAGCTCTTTTCAACTACATAATCGTAAATTCTACCTGAAGAAAATTCTATTGAAGTGATTATGTACAGAGGCCAGCACATCAAGTTACCACAATCTGTCAAATTTCTTTGATAGTATTTCAACTTTATTGCAAAGATATAAGGTTCATTTTTAATTGAGAAAATTTGACAGTTAGGGATAGCTTGATGTGCTGGCGTCTGTACTTGATTACTGATATTGAAATTGTAATCAAGATGAATCTTGTCACGATTTTCTTGTTCACTTGATGATGCTGTAGGTATAAAGCGTATCTTGAAGGGGATGTCCCTTCATCAATTACTACAGATAATCATCTCACACTGTCTCTCTTTTTTCATTAAAAATTAGTGAGTTGTTTTTTTTTATTTTTTCTACGCATCATTTTACCTATTTTTATTTAATAGAGAGTTTTAAATTTATTCAGTCACATAAATAACAACTTATATCCAACTTATAAAAACAAAAATGTAATAAATATGTTTTTTATTTGACGTCAATGAAATTTCCAAACAGCAATTTTAAGTTTGGTACTTAAAATACACATTGAGTCAGAAATACAAAAACAAAACCCGGAATTCAATTTGTCCTGAAATTATGAGTAATAGAATATACTTACTCAGAATATATTCAAGCAATTACTAAGGAAACCTAGTTGCTTATTCGTTTTAATTTCATTGATGCGAATGTTATGATCCGTGACCCCGGCAAATGACCGCTGCGCGACAGTTCTATACCTAAGTACAGGTTGCTCTAAAAAGCTATTTTCTAACATTTTGATTAAATCCGAAAATAATAACGTTTAACGGAAATATAATGTCTTCATGAAACGAAAATGTGAAAACATATAATGTGTGTTCAAGTAATGTCACCGTTGTAGCGCCACGTTGTATATTTATTGTAGTAGGAATCGTAAAATCTACTTATCAGGTGCTTAAAATCCCATCCATAAAGTTCAGCAAATTGCCCAAGAGCCTTCCTACGAGTGACGTCATACGGTCAACGTCTATCGTACAGTTAAATTTACAAATCGCATGCCAAGTCAAATTAACGATTATTTCCTTACTCGTACTACGAGGTAAATCTGCGACTATAAATAAAATTACTTACTGCAATCAGAGCTGAGGAAAATATGGATATGAAAAATAACTCAAAAGTACATCACATATTATGAGTTGTAGGTAGTATGAGTTTCATATCCGCATTTTATGTCTAATGTTAGTAGTTACATCGGGTGCTATCTTTCTATATTTAGTAATATACCATTGTTTTTGAGGGTGTGGTCATGATTACCCATCAAATGACCCTCCCCGCTCTGGGTGGAGCGGAGGGAGTGTCAGACTCTTACTGACTAAGACCCATCCATATTCCTTACTTAGCCCTTTACGTTCTGGGGTAGCGGTAACCCTTTCGGACAGCAGCAGGATCATTAGGATGCTGATAGTAATATACATCTGACACCCAAATCGTAAGTTTTCCAAGTTTAGGAGTCAGGGTTTCAGCTTTTGTGCGTACAAAAGCTGAAACCCTGACTAGTTAAGGCGTCTTAACTAGTGTGAACTTTGCTAGATATTAAGCATGTAGGGATTTGTATCAATAAAGTGATTATTATTATTATTAAATTGATCCATGTCGGTATTGTGGGTGACTGACGATGACAAAAGGGGGTGCAAACCACTTCTTTGGTCCTAATATTACCATGATAAACGATAAGCTGGTTTCAGAACCATAATTGAGTAAATTACCCTTGCGGACTAGTATTAAGGAATTTATGAAGAGATGATTAAACAGACCACAACGCCCATTAAAGGTAGCTTAGCATAGCTTAGGGGGCTCAGTGATAGAGCGCGTGTTCTGTGTGTGTAATGGGATTTGCTACACTATCAAAGCAAGCACATAGGTATACCAATTATATATTACTCTACCAAATACATCTGTCGAGCCCCACGCCTGAAGACAGAGTTGTCACTTTTACAAAAATCTATCACACTATTCTATTCATAATTTAAAGGTTCGAATGCTGTCAGATTATTACCAGCCATGTTCAACATAAGGTTTCACTCGGGCTCTACAGTACACACTAGCTAGCACCTTTCCAACGGGTTTCGATCTCCAAACACGGCACCACGACAGATAAGAAATAAAGACAACGATGTTAAATCCTGATACTGATTCTCTTTTTTTTTTCAGAAAGAATCACAATCAATCTTGAACCTTGGCAGTAGGATCTATATCGGTGATAATGCACGACCGCGACAGAGGTTTGCAGCCATTGCGCAAGAGTTCTATAAGACTGAGCTGAAGACCGTCAACTTCCATGACCCTGCGGTCGCTTCGAAAGAAATTAACACTTGGGTCTCTAATATCACGGATGGACGTATCCCGTCACTGGTTGATGAAGGTTGGTATTCCCGGAGGTTTCAAAAGTCAAAAAAGTTGAATCATTTTAATTCAATTAGAAACAAAAAAAGGCACTTTTGAACATAAAAATAAACAAAAAATAGTCGCCCCTTCCAAAAAGTAGTTTCGTATGGAGAAAAATTGTACTGAAACTCCACCGCTTCTCTTTTAAAATGTTTTGTAAACATGAATTATAAAATATAAAGTTTTAAGGATAAACAGATAAATACATTGTTGCAAAAGAAGATTAATAGATACATAATGTATGTATATGGATGGATGGAAAGAAACAGGGACCTAGGGAAGATGTAAAATCATGTGCTAAATTCATGGTAACACAGAACAGATAAAAGAGGTCTCTTGGAAAAAGGAACCTCTTTTATCTGTTCTGTGGTTCAAATCAAATCAAATAATTTATCTGCATAATACATGATAAAAGGCTTTTTATACAGGTATAAAAAGGACATTGTATTATAACAGTTTGTGCGTCAGTGTTGCTTACACCCCGTAGATGCATCTAAGATAAACATGTGGAAAGAGGGATTTGATGATTTTACTATCCCTCTACATTTTGTAGATATAGTGTATTTTTCTTTAGTTGTCTTATTTGGTAAACAAATGTCGCGACTAATATTAAGATTTCTAGGTAATGTATGTGTCTCTGAAGCCTTTTTTTTAAATAATTCATGCCTTAAGTGTATTATTCAAAGTTCAAGACGTTTATGCTTAACTCAAAGTGTTTGATTGATACGAAAAATCTGAATTTTCGTCCCGTGTTTGTTTACCAAATTGGACACTGTAAAAGAAATACACTATAGATAGATGATTGAGAAGTCACTGCAGGCAGTTCTGCTCTGCAATAAATAGATGCTAATACAGATAATATAAGATTTAAGTAATTTATCGATGCTGCTGTGTTGCTCAAATATTCTAATATAGTTATAAATTGTGTGAATCGGAATGTAAGCCATGAACAATAAATACTAGTAAATTGGTGTGGCAGTATTTTATGCAGTTCCTGGACACATTGTTACTGGATTCAAGTGTTTGATTTGAGTATCAATTGCGCTTTGTCTGGTATAGGACGCTATTATTTAGGTGTCATATGAAAAGTTGCCGTAATAACTTTACCTATGACGTGTTTTTACAGCAAACATGGAATTGAATAATATCATTGTAAATAAAGAACTTCAGCCTTAATTAGGAAAATACGTGGAAGTGGCTTTGTGTCATTTTGAACGTTTGAATGCACATGCATATATTCATTTTGAATAGGTAACGGATGTGTGTGATGGTAATGATACAATGGGTTATTTACATAGTTTTGTATGAGTCTTTTATCTAAGGATATCACATTTAGCATCAGGTTTACCCCAGGTTCCGGAAATTCTGTTGGATTTTATCTGTTAGTATATCTAATGACATGATATTTCACGGTGCGCTTTTCTAACGTGACCAAATTATCATGGACGTCTGTCGTCTCGTCTGTCCGTGCCTTGTGTCATTCACGATGACATGGGAGATAAATATATGGAAATATATGATGGTGTTTTCCCGTCCACGATAGTTATTAAACGTATTTCACAGCTACCACAGCATTTAACATGATTTTGGAAGTGTTGAGTTTGAAGTGAAGGAGAGAGAGAGAGAGTAAAGGAGAGAGACTGAGTTTTGTTTTGACTGTGTGTGAGAGAGAGCGTGAGTTTTGAAGAGTTGATTTGTGTGTTTTTTTTCATAAACCGCGTGTAAGCAGTACTACAATAAAACGAAATGATGAACAGTTACATATTTTTGTGCGTATAAAGAGGTGTTGGTGGGTAAATATTATTATCATTGTTTGACCAGTCACCGTAATATATACACGTTACAAAAACAGATTTAATGTAGTTCAGCTTATCCCATGGACACAGATGAAGCTCTGTAAAAATCTGGATTGCTGGGTTGGCACTAGATGAAGCAAAGGGTCAATATCAGGCACTGCGAGGTCTTATTTTGTCATTGTTCCTCAACTATTCTAAAAAATACTGCACGTTTTATTACATTACCTTTCTTCCATAAAGTAATCCTGTGATCTTCTACCCAGATGACGTCGCAAACATGGTGGTTCTGGTCCTCAACACCCTTTACTTCAAGGGTAGCTGGCGTCACCAGTTTGCACCTAACGCCACCAAGACTGGCCAGTTCTACGTCTCAGCCAAAAGCACAAAGACCATTCCCTTCATGAATGTCAACGATAAGTTCTACTATACGGAGTCCAAGAAGTACGATGCTAAGATCCTGAGGATGCCTTACAAGGTGAGTCATTCGTCTTCTTTATCGTGTGGTTAGTGACTAACCTGGTGTCAGTTTCTTTATACTGTCCATGGGCCTCTGACTTAGCTTCACATGATGTTGAGAAATATCTCTCAGGCATGCCTGAATGAATGTCATGCAAATGCAATTGTCATTGACATTTTAATATAAAATTGTGTAAAAAATATTTCTGACCGATCGACGGCGAAAATTTCAAATGCCGTAAGTGACCTTAGAATCTAAATGTTACATACAACTTTGAGATTTCCGTCGTAGATGCCTGTCGGATCTCATGATATTTGTATGTAATTTCTACTAGGATAATCCTGATACTATATACATACAATATTGCGTAGTTGGATGTTTGACTAACAATTTTTTATAGAAATATTTAGCTTACAGATACTATGGGCATCCAACTTTATATTAATTAATAATAAACAGGAGATCAGAACCATTTTCATGAGGGTCTCAGGTCGGGGGAGAAAAAAAAACACCGAAAGAAAACCCGACCAAAAAAAAAAAAAAAAAAATTGAAACAATTTCCATCGTATTCGCAGGGAAACAAATACGCGATGTACATAATAGTCCCCAACTCCCTGATGGGTCTACCTCGCGTCCTGAATGACCTCAGTGATCTTCGTTTGGAGCTGAACAACCTCCGAGAGTACCTGGTTGACGTCACTCTGCCCAAGTTCAAGTTCGACTACACATCACAGTTGGATGGCATTTTGAAAGAGGTAAGCAGTTGCAGCAAAAACATTAAAACACAACTTTACTCAATACTCAATACGTTTATTGCATTCCACAACATTCATTGGTTGTGGAGGTCAGGTAGGCAGTCGCTCCATGTAAAATACTGGTATTCAGCTGCACCCGATTAGACTAGAAGCCGACCCGAGGTCAGGTAGGCAGTCGCTCCATGTGAAATACTGGTATTCAGCTGCACCCGATTAGACTAGAAGCCGACCCGAGGTCAGGTAGGCAGTCGCTCCATGTGAAATACTGGTATTCAGCTGCACCCGATTAGACTAGAAGCCGACCCGAGGTCAGATAGGCAGTCGCTCCATGTAAAATACTGGTATTCAGCTGCACCCGATTAGACTAGAAGCCGACCCGAGGTCAGATAGGCAGTCGCTCCATGTAAAATACTGGTATTCAGCTGCACCCGATTAGACTAGAAGCCGACCCGAGGTCAGATAGGCAGTCGCTCCATGTAAAATACTGGTATTCAGCTGCACCCGATTAGACTAGAAGCCGACCCGAGGTCAGATAGGCAGTCGCTCCATGTAAAATACTGGTATTCAGCTGCACCCGATTAGACTAGAAGCCGACCCGAGGTCAGATAGGCAGTCGCTCCATGTAAAATACTGGTATTCAGCTGCACCCGATTAGACTAGAAGCCGACCCGAGGTCAGATAGGCAGTCGCTCCATGTAAAATACTGGTATTCAGCTGCACCCGATTAGACTAGAAGCCAACCCGAGGTCAGATAGGCAGTCGCTCCATGTAAAGTACTGGTATTCAGCTGCACCCGATTAGACTAGAAGCCGACCCGAGGTCAGATAGGCAGTCGTTCTATGTAAAATACTGGTATTCAGCTGCACCCGATTAGACTAGATGCCGACCCGAGGTCAGATAGGCAGTCGCTCCATGTAAAATACTGGTATTCAGCTGCACCCGATTAGACTAGAAGCCGACCCGAGGTCAGATAGGCAGTCGCTCCATGTAAAATACTGGTATTCAGCTGCACCCGATTAGACTAGAAGCCGACCCGAGGTCAGATAGGCAGTCGTTCTATGTAAAATACTGGTATTCAGCTGCACCCGATTAGACTAGAAGCCGACCCGAGGTCAGATAGGCAGTCGCTCTATGTAAAATACTGGTATTCAGCTGCACCCGATTAGACTAGAAGCCGACCCGAGGTCAGATAGGCAGTCGCTCTATGTAAAAAACTGGTATTCAGCTGCACCCGATTAGACTAGAAGCCGACCCGAGGTCAGATAGGCAGTCGCTCCATGTAAAATACTGGTATTCAGCTGCACCCGATTAGACTAACGCCGACCCGAGGTCAGATAGGCAGTCGCTCCATGTAAAATACTGGTATTCAGCTGCACCCGATTAGACTAGAAGCCGACCCGAGGTCAGATAGGCAGTCGCTCCATGTAAAATACTGGTATTCAGCTGCACCCGATTAGACTAGAAGCCGACCCGAGGTCAGATAGGCAGTCGCTCCATGTAAAATACTGGTATTCAGCTGCACCCGATTAGACTAGAAGCCGACCCGAGGTCAGATAGGCAGTCGTTCTATGTAAAATACTGGTATTCAGCTGCACCCGATTAGACTAGAAGCCGACCCGAGGTCATATAGGCAGTCGTTCTATGTAAAATACTGGTATTCAGCTGCACCCGATTAGACTAGAAGCCGACCCGAGGTCAGATAGGCTACTGGTATTCAACTGCATCCGCGTAGACTGGAAGTCAACCCCAACATAATTGGGAAAAGGCTAGGCAGATTTTGAGATACCATCACAACTGCGGAGTTTTGGTAATTTAATTTTATCCAGTATCTATCCTATAATTATAAGGATAGATACTGGATAAAATGAAGAAGAAACAGCTTGGGAAAGATAACAAAGATAGTGCAGTACATAATTATCTCTATTTTTTCTGTGACCTACTTATTAGATACAAGATGGTAGTCCTTCCAAAACCAACGAAAAAGACGGAGAAGACACCAAATTCGTGTTACCAATATGTTTTTTTCTTTCTGCCAAAATATATATTCTAGATTTTTCGAATTACTGGTTTTGTTAAATAAAACAAAACGAAAACACGTTACCATTAACGGTTTCTCGAAACATTTGTTCATTTCAATTTTGTTGTTTTTGAGAAACAGGATACGACATTAGGTACTTCTAGCATAAGTTCACGTATTCAAATATTAAGGAAACGTGACTTTAATTAATTAATTAGTGTGTTTTTAATGGTTGTTTAATGTGTCACATGACTTCGGACCGCAAAAAACGAGTTTCGGACTCTTGGAAAGGTATTCAGACACTATTTGCGGTTAGTCAGTTCATGAGAAGAGTACTTTATATTTTGTGACCTTTTACATTTTCCTTACGTAGAATATTGCGGCATGAGGAAGAAATGACGATGACTAACGACTTCTTCAACTCCCAACTGACTAATCAAAACGGTAAAAAATAAAATAAAAAATCACATACATAAAAGACTATACGGTTGGCAAGCAACGGAGTTATGCGCGAACAAACATTAAAAAAAATATATACATACCGTCGAATTGAGAACCTCCTCCTTTTTTAGAAGTCGGTTAAAAATTCCGCGTTTTGACAATTCATAAAAAGTAACGTCATTGACTACCCTTTCAAATACCCAATTTACATTAGCAACGCCACTTACTAGCTAATGATTTTGTTAGGAACATTCAATTCTTTTTTTTAACCCTGAAATCAGCGCTGGGGCTCTGTCTCGCATAAGGTCGCAGCATTATGCTGAGCGATGGCCGTATTGCTTGGATGTGACGCATATTTCCCCCTCAGCGTTTTTTTTTTCTAGCGGTTATAGTCAAAGCTTGCTTGTCATAGTTAGCCTATATAACGCTCCCACTGCTGTGTCACAAAACACGACGTTTTCCTTTACCATTTTGAGAGCAGTGGTGATGAACTTAAAATTCAAAAAGTGCCCATAGTAAAGTTTCGGAGCCGATACCACTGGGCTACTGCCTCAGATACGATTGCATGAATCATAATCTCGTTAAACCAGCAGGAGAAAGTAAGACAGGTAAACGAAAGCGTTTATTCTTGAAACCTACAATGTATATGTTATATGAAGTCAGCTTTCATTTCTGAAAGCTTCCATGTTACATTAAAAAATTAAGTAATACAATATGAAAACACAGGCAATATGAATGCATCTAACCTCTCAAATGTCGTATGAACCCCCTAGGTTCATAAGAAAAATTCTCTCGAAACGAAAATAAATATAACCGTAAAAATCGTTGAACTCTTGTAAGCAAACGGCTTTTATTAGGCGAACATCTAATGGGTTAAGAAGTATCAAATCCTAACATTGAAATTAAGAAAGTGTTATTTTCAAACAAATGAAATAGAGTAGCGATGGGCCGACTATTTGTTTTTGGCAATTTGCGACTAGATTATAGTTGCAGATACATATATAGATTTGAAAACTCAAATAAAAATTGATTAGGCTATAGTGACTAAACTATTGGATATATTTGATTGAATTTTCGTATGCACACTTCACTAAACATATACACGGTTTAATTTATTGTCGTTCTGTGATAACCACCTTGTATACATGTACACGAAATAGATGTTTTCCCTGTTTAAATCATTATCCTCATGTTTACAGCTGGGTGTCAGAGCAGCTTTCGAAGTAACAGCATCCTTCCCTGGTATCGCTCGTGGTCAGCTGCTAGACCAGAGACTCATGATTTCCAAGGTGCTGCAGCGATCTGGCATCGAGGTCAACGAACTTGGCAGTGTAGCGTATTCCGCGACTGGTACGTAAACTCTTCAAAACTTCAAAGTTTACCTGTGAGTGGGTACTACTGATAATTTCGTCGTTAAAACTTATGTTTTTGATAATGATAAATGGTTTTATATACAGTAATCTATATCACCAATACAATATTTTACTTCCAATGGGGAGGAGTTTGTTGAAGACCTTTGTAAAATCGACACAAAACAGCGACAAATATGTTAGCATAATGGTAAGGCTTAAGACCTGCAGAGAGAAGAATAAGGGCAAATTTCACCAATGAAACTGATCTGATGAACTGATCGCGATCAGCTCGAGAACCCAGTTTAAGAAAGGTGGATTTCGCCCTAAGGTTGTGGATGATTGATATAGCGCCTCAATAAAAGCTTAAAAATCGAACAATAGATTTATGAAATCTACTTTTGTTCCTTTTTTTGTAAATATATGTGGTTAATACCATGGATGGCTTGGATGAGTTTGTAAACTTATTATAATCTCATCTCCAACAGAAATAGCCCTGGTGAACAAGTTCGGCGAGGACACGGAGGCCAACGCTGAGGTGGTGGCCAACAAGCCATTCCTCTTCTTCATCCAGGATGAAGCCACGAGACAGCTGCTCTTCACCGGGCGCGTAGCTGACCCATCCCTCGCTGATGGAGCCTATAAAGTATAATAATTTTGTGATGATGAAAACTTAATATTAACGAAGAAATGTGACAGTAATTTTGATGATGAAAGATATTTTTATAATAATTGTAATGCTCAACATCTATAGTTATAATTGTAAATTGATAAAAACACGATCATTATTAAAAGAGAAAAGAAAGATGGCTTCTGACTGGTCAGAGATATGACAAATGACACTCATCTACATAGTCATTTTAGATTTAAGAATTAATAAAATACGTTTACATTTAATAAAGATACAATTTTAAATGTAAAAGTATCTTATGTTAAATGATAATTTGTTCTGCCAACAGCTCACAATAATTTGAGATGCAAAAATACTTGAATAGTGCCATTTGTATGTCGTTTGTCGGATTTAAAGGAATTGAACGCAAATATACGATGATTGTGATAAACTTGAGTTTTATTTACTACTAGTACTCCGCCCGCGACTTGTTCCGCGTGGATGATTTAATATAGCCCTTAACAACATAACATTCAGGGATAATGTGGCTCCCGTGCCGGACGGCGCGTCCATGTTCCATGCGCGCCTCAAAGAGAAGTCAGCATATGAAGGGGCCCGTTAGGGCCGAGCCTGCCGGGTAAGCGGGATTGTCCGAAAGGGTTACCGCTACCCCGGAACATAAAGGGCTACGGAATTAACATGGATGGGTTTTAGTCAGCAAGAGTCTTACACCCCCTTCCGCTCCACCCAGAGCGGGCGAAGTCATTGGATGATTTCGCACCCTCAAAAAATAAAGAAATAATGTAGCCTCACATTAATGAAAGAATTTTCGGAATCGTATCGTAGTTCCAAAGATTACCCACTACAACCTCACAAACTTTAGCTCTTTGTATACTCTTAGATACGCTGTTTAACCGGGGGATAACCCGTACGCTGCCACGAACATGTATGTGTGTTGACGGCACTGAGCTTAGAATAGCACAAAAAATAGTAGCAGTGTTTGTGATAAGCATCAGTCATCCGATTAGTCATGTCTACTTGATTTGAGTTTATGTGAACAAATAGTCAGTCGAAGCAACACCTCGATTATAAATTGGCTTCGTCACAATCTCACGTTTCACAAATCGCAGTTGGCAATCATTATCAGCCTATAGCAGTGCACTGCTGGACATAGGTCTCTCCAGTTGCACGCCATTCAGCTCAATTTTCGGCTACTCTCATCCAGATAGCAATGAATGCATTAATATTATATGAAGAAGAGGAGCATAAACAAAGGACAAGTAAGCGTAGACGAAGAGATACATTTTCAAAAATTCTCATTTAGTGCTTACTTTTGTTATTAAAGAAACTCAGTCCACCAGCTTCAAGACTTTGCAGTTATGGCTGAGTTTTGTATATAAGTTATTTTGAATTTCTTCGTTAGTAGATGCCGGATGTAGTAGAATAGTCACTTGCTCCGCTAAAATCCCCTAGATCAGACCCCTAGGGGACTACACAGCACTCACTACACACTGGTCCACAACGATCCCCAGTGCAGGGGATTCTCTAAGTATTATTCCTTTAACCTTTTGACCGCCACGTCAAAAATGAAAAAGCGTGCCCTCAGCGCCAAGCTCCGAATACATCCTTTAATATTGTCACCCAGTCGCGACCGTGGCGTGCTGGGCACATTTTGGTTTGTCGTCTATACACGACTTTGGCGGTCAAAAGGTTAACGTCCCTTCTGATAAAAAAGCCATATACAAAATAACAATATGTAATACAGTTATGACCAAAAATCTATTTACATAGGGGATAAGGATAAGTTTTCTAAAATGAGTAAGATGTTGAAAAAGAAGTACCAAAAGCGTTAAAGAAGATTCGCAGACGACCAGTGCAGCAGTACAGCGTCTTGGTGGCGTAGTTGGAATTGCGTTCACTCAAGTCTAAAGGCATTGTCCAGCAGTGACCTGCAATAGACTTATTAGATAGCAATTAGACAGCATCAACTGGTATAAGACGAGAAGGCGACCAACAATTTGTATTTATGCCTCCTTCTGTAGGCTTACGAAACCGCAAGTGCCCACACGCTTGGTTTTGTATTTATCCTCTAAGCACGCTTTTCTCTATAATGGATAGATGAATGACGATGATGCCATGCCCAGCCACGGGAAAACCAAGACGTTAACCACAATGAACAGCCGGAGGGAGGGTGATGTTTGGAGAAGTTGAAAGTTGTACAAGTGCTATCCCAACTACCTTGGGGTCGGGTCATAACGAGATGGGTAATCTAATGCTTATGTTATTTCTCAGATTCTAATCGAAAAAGTCATCGCAAATGTTACGATAACTTAAGAAAAACTTAAAAAAATCATATCGATACCTAGAAGCATGTCAAGTCGCTCCATGTAAAATACTGGTATTAAGCTGCATCCGGTTAGACTTGAAGCTGACTCCAACATAGTTGGGAAAATGCTAGGCAGATGATGATGATCGATACCTAGAAACATATATCCCATTTGGAGACACCAAAAAAGGTGTAGCCAAAATCTTGTTTAAAAAACATATTTAAAAATAACCAAGAGAAAACCTGAACCTGTTTCAAATAAGTTATAAAATTGAGCGTAAATACCCTCGGCTATAACTTGTTTGATGTTTAAAATTAAAAGGTCGTATGTATTAGTCATCTTGGTGCTTACGTCACACGAGTGTCTTGCAGGGTTCTATAGGAATTCAAGTCAGTGTGTTTATTTGACGACTTGCCTGTGGTCGTCAGTCCGTTGGTCAGCATCGGCTACCGGTTTTGTTTTTTTATTATGTAAAAAGTTCCAACTAACTTCAAAATGCGTTCCACAATATTTGCTGGTAAGTGTTTAAAATCTTTAGAAGTAAAAAACATGAATTTGTTTTTTCGCCATGTTTTTCTCATTAGTGAGAACTTGAAGCGTAGCTTTTTTTGTCAATATATCCCAGATTTTGCTTGCTTATTGTATACTCCAACGACAAATTGAATCCATGCTACTTTTCTAATAATAATTAAGTTCAATTAAGTGTTGAAAAACATAACTCAACCTTGGAACTTTTCCGTAGTATGTTTCTTGTAAGCTAGCGATTTCTTATGGTCACATACATAATAAATGTGCATTTTATGATTATAAAAAATCAGAATCCAGTATCTTTGGAATTATCTTTTTAATTTTCCTTTGAATTGAAACAGGTATTATTAGTCTATCCGTTTTGTTGTTTGATGCAGAGAGATAATAATTATGTATTATGGGTTTGTGAGAAAGTTTTGAATAGCATGTATACCTACATGCTATTCAAAACTTTCTTCTTAAGCCATCCGGTTATCTGGGGAAAACCAAAGAAACGATAAATGGATTTAGCTAAAGATTTGGGGAAAGGACAACGGTGTGAAAAGAGATGAATAATGATATGACGGGTGAAGAATTCTGAGATATGTATGGGAGAAAACATTCTGCGTCTTACCAATATGTCTTAACAATGAATCCAGCAATATCATACTAACAAATCTGGACATATCATTAGAGGAACTTTCTTAGAGGAAGGAGGATAATGATGACATTGCAAGCTCTTATTTGTAGAAGTTGAAATGAATCAAAAGCAAAATAGAATATGACACAGGGGACAATGATGATGTAAATTTGCGTTAGCGTAAGCATCAATATTAGTGTAAACTTAGCTGAGCATGATAACAACCTATAAAATGCTCGGAACATACAAACATATCAGAAAATATTATAGCTATTGATCCGAAGAATGCAAATCTATTGATTTTATTGCCAGAGAATGATAACAACTTGTGCTGTCTAAAAATACATAAATATGGGCTTGTGATGTCCAAAAAATATAAAATTAATAGAAAAATTTTACGGTAAGCAGACGGTCAGCCATGTTTATAGCTGAGACATATGAAATTGTCGTTTATTTTGTTTATCTTTTTCCTCATTTCAGTTTTAATCTACGCTTCACTCCAAAGCTTGGATTGCTTTTCCGGCGCTTCAAATTCACGTCTTAACTACTTCGACATCGACCTCCTTCGGTATTGTGCCGAAGGGAAGAGTGGTAACGTGATGGTCTCTCCAGCCAGCGTTAAGTCAACACTAGCAATGTTGTTGGAAGGTGCTCAAGGAGTCACTGCTGCAGAAATCAAGACTGCTCTAAGACTGACACCCGATAAAGACGATTATATGCGACAGTTGAGCGAATTTACAAAGGGTTTACAGGTAAATGATTGGCTGCAGAAATGTCCACCCAAGCTACAGTAATGTAGCTGAAGAACTTATGGAAAATCCCAAAGGTTTAATGTCCTAGGGAGTCATTTTTATACAGGTTTTGCAATGGAGAGTGTGCTATAAATAGAACGTTTGTTGGGTATTCCCACACTTGTCTGCGCAAAGTCTGGTATAGCGAGTATCTCGTAAACACGGATTGCACATATTTAATATGTTACATATGTTTGATAAAATAACATTCCTTAGCCATATATTGCATAGCATTCTGCATTTAGGAAATGAGTACGATGCAATTGAACAAAGTGAGCATTTCAATGTACTATCAGCCAATCATTTCAGAGACTATCATATAATCATTCAACAACAATTTAATAATTTTCTGACATATGAATACAAAATTAATTTCAGGTAAACACAACCAGGGTATCCGTCCAAAACGCAAACGGTTTGTTTGTATCGAAGAAGCTGCTACTGAGGAAGGAATACGAGACGATGGCGAAGCGCCTCTTTTCCTCTGAAGTGAATAACATGGACTTTAATGACCCAAGGAATGCTGCCAATATTATTAACGGTTGGGTAAGCAGCAAGACTATGGGGCTGATCCCGAATATTATTGATCAAGGTAGGTTTCATTCATTTATCGCAAATTCTATTTGATATCCTGTGTTAAGTTGATATTGTTAACCTCTTCTATCCATGGTCTACCTAAGCAGGTTAAATCTTTGGGCACGCTGGACTTCGAGTGCTTCACTTTTACCAGATATTTCGAGTATATCTGCTACATAACTGTAAAATCTAATTAAAGAATCGTCTTCAGACATAAGTTATTAAAACATAGAGAAAGAAGTGTTGTAAAGGAGATTGTTCTAGACCGCCCTATAACCAACAAACATTTGACGTGTACGTTAATTTTAATTATATTTTAATATGCTTTTTAAAAATAATAGATTCAAGCGGACACTGTTTAATTTTTAATAGGTTTTTAAAAGTGACCTCATTGATTTTATTACCAAATGAACTCGCCATCTTTCAAGGAATTGTCAATGTGAATGTCACAAAAGATTTGACAGTGTCGCTCCCGCTCATATTACATAAATATCGATATCGACGACGATGTGCATAATATCTAGTGATAAATAATGGATGTTCGATATTTATCACTTCCAAAACATTGAAAATGTGCAACATAAAAGTTTTTCATGCATATTTTTTTCATGGAATTAGTTCCGTGAACATTTTAATGGAACTTATGATGAATATGGCCTAGCACGATTATGCTGAAAATATAATGGACAAAACAAACTCACAGAATCTACTTACTAGTCGAATGAGGGATTTTCTCACAAGTGTGAAAATATTAGTTCAAAAGAGGCGTTGGTAAAAAATACGTCACTGTCTCAGGTTTTTGACATCAAATAAGCTTTCTTATTTACGGATCTTGTTTTTGTTATCAGTAGCCAGTAAAACAAAGACGTATTTTTTACCCACGCCATCTATTGAACTAAGTTTTTTCACTTGTCAGAAAATCTCTCATTTAACGATTGAAATGTCATTTACGACGCAACTCTAGTGAATTATTCTCATAACCATTTCACGACTTCAATAGCCATATTTTTACTTTTTAAGTACTTAAACTCTATTTTTAAATGTCGCAAACTAAAACCTTACACATTGTTCGTTGGGAACAAAATATTTTATTTTAGCATTAATTTAATCGAAGTAGAATCGTAGCAACAACGTGTTTATGTTTGAAACGGAACAAATTAATTTACTTTTGACATATTGATCTGTCATTTTGGTCTACTAAATTAAAACCACAGATTAAATAGGTGGTCATTGATAATCGATATACAATGATTGATCTTCGAGAGAGCATCTCTACGTCACTACGTCAGTCGGAGCGTCTCACCGAGACGAACCTGTGGCTGTGTTGTGTTGTTGTGACTACGTATTTTATTTGGCGATTTCTTTTGGCGTTTTTGATTTTGTTTCTGTTTAACGGACTACAATTTGGATTGCTTTCAACGTGACCTGGCTTCGAATAACTGATTCTGTGATCTGCTTAAACGACACCTTAGCATTTTGACAACGGATAACGGACTTCGCTTAAAGTAAACTTCAACCAATAAATAATAACTGTACCTAAAAGGCATAATACAACTGTATGTACGGTAATATTTTACTGTATTTGAAGTTTAATGCTTTGTAGAAACCAGAAATAGCGATTTTAGAAGGAATTACTTACGTTTTCTTTTATTAAAAATAACCTCAAAATCGGTTCCTTTTCTTTAAATAAATCTTTTCTCTAAAGTGTCCGTCAAGAAACTTTGTTTTTATGGGCTAATAAGGGCAGTTTACAAATAGAAAATGATTTTTTCTATGCCGTTGGCTCCAGGGCGAACAATGTATGGGCGTAGAACAATCTCCTTTGAATGGCTTAAAAATTGGACTCATTATTCCCTTCTACAACATTTCAGCATATTGAGGACGTTAAGCACCGCACTTGCTCTTTCTTTCAAAATTTTACAACCATCTGTTACAACATTTCAGCACATATCACCCCACAAACGGAGCTGCTAGTGACAAACGCGCTGTACTTCAAGGGTACCTGGTTACACGAGTTCGAACCCAAGTTGACGCATGCCGACTGTTTCTACAAAGACGGTGTTTGTAGGAACGTGGGCATGATGGAGCTGGACGCAGAACTCAATTACGCTTACGTGGACAACTTGAGAGCACATGCTTTGGAACTGCCATACGAGGTAAAGATACAGAATTGGTTAAATATATTTATGGTTGGTTGGTTGGTACTATAGAGCACCAAGCAGTAAATAGCCTAGTGGTGTGACCATCGGACTGCTCAGTCATAGATCTCAAGTTCCAACTCAAGGCCTCTGATTACACAGAGTCATGTGCGTATTGTATAATTATCACTTGCTTAAAAATCGGTGAAGGAAAACGTCGTGAGGAAACCAGCATGTCTGAGAGATATTTCTCAACAACATGTGAAGCTAAGTCAGAGGCCCGTGGGCAGCATAAAACTCTGACACAAGGTTAGTCACTAACCACACGAAAAGAAGAAGACTATAGAGCATCGAGACGCTTTGGGTACCGCTCCCGGAGACTGCATTTTCAACCCTCGTCTTGCAAACCAAGCTTGTCACCGTTTAGTGGCAAAACGTATAGAAGATGACGGATTTGAAGGCGGTGCGGCGGCGCTACTAGTTTCACAAATAATGCCGTCACTTGCCGCCGGCACTCTGTGATTATCACGAAAGGTTTTAGCAGTTAGACATAATCATGTGTAGCAGTAAGTGGGAGCAGCAGATATGGCATCTACAGGCTGAAATTGAACTCATGGGCAATATTTTATGGACTCATTTACTATGGGAACACATCTGAAATCGCGAATAAAAATCAGCTGTTTCCTACGTTTTGACTAGTTATGCGAGCAGAATTCAATTTCACCCTGTATATCTCACAAAGTCGTTCCTTACCGCGCCATCTGTCCTTCTGTCTGTGTCCCTCCCTTTTTTTTTGAGGTTTGGAAATCATTAAATGACCCGCTCTGGGTGGAGCGGAAGAGAGTGTCAGACTCTTACTGACTAAAAGCCTTCCCTGTTCCCTTTATGTTCCGGGGTAGTGGTAACCCGGACAATTCTGCTGATAACTCGGTAAGCTAATGCACTGTTATTATAGAAAACTCCAGCTTTTTTTTTTAATTAGCCTGCGCTGTCCCGCTCTTGGGCAAAGAACTCCCGCCACTCCAATCATCTTTTGCAAGCCCGCGTGTGAAATCAGCAATTCCAGCCGCCCATACCGTAAAAATCTCACCGTGAAAATTTAGGTGTAGCAAGCGGTCATTCATCCTGACGCTATACAGGGTGAAATTGAATTCAGGGGCATTATGTTAAGGGGTCATTGTACTCATCATTATGAACAACTTTCACTATGGGAACAAATCTGAAATCGCGAAAACAAGTCAGCTGCTCCCTACATTTTGAGTTATGCGAGCATAATGTATGGAACAGCTCAATGACCTAAGAGCCCGACGTGTAGATTGACACTATTGAGAGCTCACTACAACTAAGATTACACGGTGAGTTTTTTACTGGTCGGCAGCTGTCATTAACTCATTAGTAGGTGGAATTATGCCTCCAAGGTGGTCTCCATATGTATGAATAAGTTCCATTGCAATTATTATGCATCTCCAGCATGCAAACGGTCACATGACAATCTTAGTTCGGAATTGAATTATCAATGCGTATAAAAGGACTAGCTGACCTGACAGACGTTGTCCCGCCTTAACTATGATACCTACCTACCTTACCTACCCTACCTACCCTACCTACCCTACCTCCCCTACCTGCCCTACCTCCCCTACCTGCTCTACCTTCCCTACCTGCCCTACCTGCCCTACCTGCCCTACCTGCCCTACCTACCCTACCTACCGTACCTACCTACCCTACCTGCCCTACCTGCCCTACCTGCCCTACCTGCCCTACCTGCCCTACCTGCCCTACCTGCCCTACCTGCCCTACCTGCCCTACCTGCCCTACCTGCCCTACCTGCCCTACCTGCCCTACCTGCCCTACCTGCCCTACCTGCCCTACCTGCCCTACCTGCCCTACCTGCCCTACCTGCCCTACCTGCCCTACCTGCCCTACCTGCCCTACCTGCCCGACCTGCCCTACCTGCCCTACCTGCCCTACCTGCCCTACCTCCCCTACCTACCCTACCTACCCTACCTACCCTACCTACCCTACCTACCCTACCTACCCTACCTACCCTACCTACCCTACCTACCCTACCTACCCTACCTACCCTACCTACCCTACCTACCCTACCTACCCTACCTACCCTACCTACCCTACCTACCCTACCTACCCTACCTACCCTACCTACCCTACCTACCCTACCTACCCTACCTACCCTACCTACCCTACCTACCCTACCTACCCTACCTACCCTACCTACCCTACCTACCCTACCTACCCTACCTACCCTACCTACCCTACCTACCCTACCTACCCTACCTACCCTACCTACCCTACCTACCCTACCTACCCTACCTACCCTACCTACCCTACCTACCCTACCTACCCTACCTACCCTACCTACCCTACCTACCCTACCTACCCTACCTACCCTACCTACCCTACCTACCCTACCTACCCTACCTACCCTACCTACCCTACCTACCCTACCTACCCTACCTACCCTACCTACCCTACCTACCCTACCTACCCTACCTACCCTACCTACCCTACCTACCCTACCTACCCTACCTACCCTACCTACCCTACCTACCCTACCTACCCTACCTACCCTACCTACCCTACCTACCCTACCTACCCTACCTACCCTACCTACCCTACCTACCCTACCTACCCTACCTACCCTACCTACCCTACCTACCCTACCTACCCTACCTACCCTACCTACCCTACCTACCCTACCTACCCTACCTACCCTACCTACCCTACCTACCCTACCTACCCTACCTACCCTACCTACCCTACCTAAATAATCACTTAGGGGTATGAAAAATAGATAGTAGCCGATTCTCAGACCTACTGAATATGCGAATAAAATTTCATACAAATCGGTCAAGCCGTTTCGAAGAAGTATGGTTCGAGTTTGAGTTTAAGTTTTAAGATTTGTGTGTATCATTTTCTGAGAACCAATTTGATGTGGATTCTCCGTAGTTGCAGTCACGGTATTGAGGAATTCTTAAGGCAATTTTGTCGTTTAAATCGTACGTTAGTCATATTATAGTACTATAGTTTCGTTACACGCGTCACTCGTCATTTGTGACTAACTCACAATATACAAATTGTTTGAGTTGTGTTTCAAAGAGTCAATTGGGATGAATTTATTTCAAGAAAAACTTAAAATTTTAGTTGAGACAATGTTCTAATACATCGATATACGTCACGGTTTATTCTGCAACTGCGAATGTTCGATATATTACGTTAATGTGTTAAGATTTTGGAACTTTTTCCTGTGCTGTGAGACCTTGCGTCTTTCGTTATTTGCGAGTATCAAAATATGTCGCATAAATGCCTTATGTTTTTATTGCATTGACTTAAGTAGCTTGATGTTTTAGAGTTCCAAGGGACCGTAGTCATTCGTATTTGTTATTAATTTCAACTTGACATCTCCATGCGTTGTTGAGAAAAAGGATCAGACAGACATAGACAGTCAGACGGACTAAGTTATCCTTTATGGGTTCCATTATTTCTTTTGAGACGCGGAACCCTAAAAATGATTCAAGTTATACCTTTTTCACCGAATATAATAGAAGCGATGATGCGATCTACTTTGGTCAATGCTCAAGCAATTTTTTTTTAAATAAAACAAATGCTTTTCCTTCCCAGGGTAAACGATACTCAATGATCCTGCTAGTGCCTCAAGACCGTGATGCTGGAGTGGCTCTCATCCGTGACTTGCCGTACATTGGCTTACTGCAGATATCCAAGCTGCTGCAGCCGTCTGACGTCCTCCTAACCATGCCTAAGTTCACCGTTGAGTACACTGACGACTTGGTGTCTGTACTGAGAAATGTAAGTGTTTCATTTAAGTACAATTTTGTATGGTACCTCCTTGACTATCTGTAGTATTGTCTCTCCTTTCTCCCTTAACTCGTAAAATGTCGTATAAACCCCATAGGTTCATAAGAAAAATTCTCTCGGATTGACAAGAAATACGGTGTGTTAGGTTAAACGAGAGACATACTTTCAGGTTGTATAGTACCTACTCATGTAAATCATCAACTTTGTCCATGAGACAAAATATCAGGCGTTCCATACATTTTGACGAATTATGCGAACCTAAATGTACTGAACAGCCGATTTTTTTTCATGATTTCAAGTATAGTTCCATAGTCAAAGTTGTTCATTTTTATGAGTATAGTATCCTCTGAAAGGATGTCCCTCGTTTAACGTTACACACTGTTTAACCGTATAAATCGTTGAGCTCATAAGAGCTCAACGAGCCGTTTGCTTGTAAAAGCAAACGGCTTCTAATAGGCGAACATCTAATGGGTTAATCCATCCAAAGGCTTTAGCGATAAGACTGGCCATTGTGTCAGGCCTTGTATAATGTTCTAAATTGTATATCAGTTACTTTCATCGATTGACTATCTAAAATTTGGATAAAGTGAATGTTGTTGAAAAATCCTTGAAGCAATACACCTCGTCTAGACTCTTTCACCTCGCCTTCCTTTTACGAATGCGCAACAGAGAAGATTAAATGGCAGAGGAGAAGTTGGTGTCTGATGATGAAGAACAGCGACACCGACACCAGTGTGATGCTCTGCATATGTACCACTTGCTCACCGAAAAATCTAAACAACTCCCTCTCAGTAACCGCGTTTATCATTATTTCACCATATACCAAGGAGTTTAAATAAAAATATACGATTTATTGAAAGGAACAGGCTACATGCCTTTTTATTTGTATGCAATCATTATCACATCATTTTAGTCGAAATACGTCCACTGAGGACACAGGCCTCCGCCAAGCACCGCCACTTCGACCGAGAACTGGTTGAAGTTTCCTGGTGGTTCCCACATCCAGCGTATTCCTGTAGCTTTTACAAAGTCACAGACCAGGGAGGCCTTCCAACGCTACATCTTTCCTTACGCGATTGCCACTCCAGAACCTTTGGCTTTATTGGCCAGCTGTTCTGCGATTCACTGCCATTTAAGTTTAGCAATTCTTCGGGCTATGTCGGATAACTCGGTTCTCTGATCTCTTCATTTCTGATTCGATCACGTTGGGAAACTTGAAGCATAGCCCTCGCCATTGCCTGGTAACTTGTAGCCTTATAATAAGACCCATAGTGAGCGACCACGTTTCAGTATACTTAGTAGTTTTAATTTGCCTGCCTAGCCTTTCCCGACTATGTTGGGTTGGGCTTCTAGTCTAACCAGATGCAGCTGAATACTAGTTTCAATACCTATTATCTTGAAAACAATAACATTATAATTGAAGACATCAGTGGATGAAGGTCATATGTCGTAAAATAGAGTTCAAAGTTTCGCATTAACATTTTAAAATATTTCAAAATACCTTAAATATATGATGAATTTGTAAAATAGCCACAAACGTGATTGTTTTAAGGTTTAAAATTGTTTGTATGCACATAATATATACCGTCATTCATGCATAGAACAGCGAAAATCTGAAAATGCAACATATCACCTTCGTCCACTCAATCATGTCTTCAATTATTTTATTTTATTATTTATTAAACTTTCAGATGCGCATCACAACTCTCTTCACTCCTTCCGCAAACCTCTCAGGCATCTTCGCAGACCCCTTAGCCACAGGTCACGTGAACAGTGTCTTCCATAAAGTGTACATGGAGGTTGACGAGAAAGGCACTGTGGCCGCCGCAGCAACTGCTGGCATGGCGGTTCCTCTGATTAACCGCTTCGTCAACCTGAGGGTGGACAGACCTTTCCTTTTCTTCATCTGGGATAATGAACAAGGTGTGGTGCTTTTCGAAGGAAAGATTGAGGAGCCTACTGCGTTTTTCGATATCCGTAATAAATTTGGTAAGTATAAGAATCATATTTTTTTAAATTTTAGGATGTTAACAGTTTTACATAATAAAGTGAATCATGAATAAAATGTAACACTAATAAGGGTGAATTTCACCTATTAAACTGAACGCGATCAACAGCTAACCCCCGTTTAAGGGCTGTCAGTGTCATTGTTTTCTATGTAATATTGACTTTGTCAGGTCTTGAAGGCGGTATATTGTGCTGATCGCCCGCAGTTTCATGGATGATTTGGCGCTAAATTGTCGAACTAATGTAAACGCAAAATGAAATGTAACACAACACAACGAATAGACGTATTTGTTTCAACGTGTGCTACATTTAATGTTCCGTTTCACCGATCTATACTGATTAATGTATGTTTAAAGTAAGGGGATTTATAAGTAAGAGAAATAGAGCTACATATTGAATTTTGTCTCGATTTAGAACAAATTATTTTAATGAAGGAAATAAAATCCGATAATTGGATTTTATCTAAGGTATTCCATTTTTTAAAATTATTTTTAATAGCAGTTTTATTGCAAAACACACTAACACTTGCAATGGTTTTTATTTTGACAGTTCAAAAACATTCATTGCGCTATAATAAGTTGTTGAGCAGATTTTTTTGTGTCATTTGGCGCAATGATTCAGATTTTGATTGATAGTGTGTTATAATAATAAAAATAATAATAATAATTTATTTCGGACAAAGTCCATAGGCAAGTGTTAGTAACAATTCTCTTAAAAAACTATGTTAGTAGATACATAAAAAATAACAACCTTTACAATCTTCCCGTCACTATTCCCACCCAGTGTGCCTGTATGGGACAATCATGACGAGAAGCAATCATTTGCAAAATGCTGTTGGTGCTACCGCGTAGTCATTGAAATAGGGATGCCCCGTTGCCCCCGTTGGGATGTGTTACGCAATTAGGGTCGTGTCTGCAAAAATCATACGTGAAAACTCAAGTGAAGTAAGCGTAAAATGAGCTGCCGTTCACTAGGGATAGTCACTATTGACAACTCGCTTCACCTACGTTTTCACGCTGAGATTTTTACAGAACAGCACTACTGGTTCTGTAAAACGTTGGTGAAGTGAGCTCTCATTCCACCTGATGCTAGGCACAGCACACTTGAAGCTCACTTCGTCTTAGTTCTCACGTTCAGCTTATTACAGAATACATCGACAGTTTATGGATGCCTTGTTTCAATAGGGTAGCTTCAATGAGTATTTCAAGCCATCCCAGGATACAATTCAAATCAACTAATAGCTTCAGATACAAGTACACGTATCTAAATAAAAGCTTTTTATTTCAGGTGCAGAGACTGTTAAGCCTCAGCTGGTCCCAAATCGGACTCCAAGTCCCCATACCCAGACAGTTCCTATTCACCAAGTTCCATTCCAGACCATCGTGCACCAACCTGTCAACAGTCAACCGATTCCGTTATTGAATCAACCGATATCCGATCAGCCGATTCAAACACTTGTCCAACCCATCAACGGGCAGCCGATCCAGTCAACAAACCAACCAATTCCAACTACAAACCTCCCGATTACGACTCAGGCGATTACGGAGCCACCTACAAGTAGCTCCGCCATTCCTATAACAACTGAAAAAAGCTGGTGGAAAACCGTTTTCGGTTGATGTATTCAATACTATAGCTTAAGACTATATTTTTAAGTTTTATTTTTGGACGTGATTTTGAATAGAAAATATAATATTCAAAGGACATGATCATTTTTCTTTTATGGTAGCGACGTAAGCTAAGATTTTCAGCATTTCCGCATCTTAATCAAGTCTCAATCTCATTGAATGCAGTGGGAATTATGTTCGGAAGTAGACTTCCACTTGATCACACGTAGCAAATCAGCGAGACAGTGCTCTCAGCCGAGTGCTCGGTACGTGTAAATACATACAGTGCTCGGCGAGTTTAAGGGCAAGACAGGCACTCAGATCCCGTTCTATTTACTAGACGTGCTACTCATTGACTCGCTTGCCTGCCCTTGTTGCGAACTTGCCACTCCGATCCAGCCTTTCCCTTGCTCACAGCGACGCCCTAAGCTGGAGCCCGTATCCCTTATGCCTTGATCACTTTTACCGAGCAAACAGGCGAGACAGTGTTCTTAGCCGAGTACTTGGTACGTATAAACATAGCGCCGAGTGCTTGGCCAAGCACTTCCCCGCACTGTCTCGCGCGCTCACGGCAGGTCTAAATGTGCACTGTCTTGCAATTCTACTACTAATAGTGGAATGAGTAACTTTGTATATTTTCTAATAATCTTTTTACGATCCATCGTGTTCGAAGTAGTCTTAATAGAATTGAACAGACTGTGCTAATTTTTAAACATGTGAGAACAGCTACTCGCCTTTATATTCAGTACCTGTGATCAAGGCATTAGCGTGTAGTAGATAAGTTAATGCTCTAGCTGGAGGCCTTTATTGAGACATTCACAAGAAAATCGGGTTAAGAAGTTGACAACCCCTAGGATGACCTGCGAGATGCCATTCCCAAAAAAAAAGTACCCATGAATGTGAACAACTTTCACTATGGGACCAACTCTGAAATCACGAAAAAAAAATCAGCTGTTTCATACATTTTAGTCGAGTAGGTATTGATATTTTGTATGAAACAGCTGATTTTTTTTTCGAGATTTCAGAGTTGGTCCCATAGTGAAAGTTGTTCACATTCATGGGTAGAACACCCAGTGAAAATTTGGACGGTCATTGAAAAATGACCCGGTATGTATAATTTGTCGACATTTTGCGGGCGAAGCCGCGGGCGGAAGCTAGTTTTAAATAAATCCGTAAATAAAAACTCTGACACCAGGATAGTCACTAACGAAAAGAAGAAGATAACGTTATTTGCCCTTAGCCTATGTTACTCCTAGAAAACTGAGCTTTCCAACGGTGAAAGAATTTTTCAAATCGGTCCAGTAGTTTCGAGCCTATTCATTTCAAACAAACAAACAAAAAATCAAATATTTCCTTTTTATAATATTAGTATAGATACAAGGTAGCCTGTTTGATAGTATCTCAGGTGCAATCAGAAAAGCAGATACTGAATATTTAATTCAATTTAATTTATTTGCCTTATGCGTTGGTACAATTTAGGTCTTAACTATAATACAGATCCATAACACTTAGTCATAATTATGTGACATGCAAAAATTGGTGTTTATAATTTATTATAGGCCTTAAGCCCTTAACCTATTAGATGTTCGCCTATTAGAAGCCTTTTACAGAAGCTAAGAAGAGTTCAACGATTTATACGGTTATATTTATTGACTTAGGGTTCATGTTCACGATGTCGTATGAACCCCATAGGTTCAAAGGTTAAACATAACTGGTGAAATGTGGGTGTACCAGTGATGCTATTCTACATATAACCATCTCACCGTGATAACGCAGGTGAAGTGAGTTTAAAGTGAGCTGTCAATAGTGTCAATCCCTAGCGTTACGTGGAACGACAGCTCACTTCACTTACGTTTTCACGGTGAGACTTTTACAGAATCGATCGACTGCTATAGGTACAGAGGCCAGCACATCAAGTTACCACAATCTGTCAAATTTCTTTGATAGTATTTCAACTTTATTGCAAAGACATAAAGTTCATTTTTAAGTGAGAAAATTTGACAGTTATGGATAGCTTGATGTGCTGGCGTCTGTACAGTCACGAGCACCAATACACACGTGTACACACTTAGAAACATTCAAAAGCGAAATTTCTCGTGGAATAACAATAACTTTGTGATAATAGAACCCACTTCATATTAGTATGGGTTCCAGAATACGTTGTCCGTAACAACATAAAATTACAACAAATACAAAAAGAGAAAATAACTTTTTAAAGTTACTCAGTGTGCTCGTGACTGAACACCTCTACCTAGCCCTTCTGTACGAGTGTAACATGGCGTGATGTTCTTTTAAAATAAAGGGTAATAGTATTCTTTGAGACAGACAGAAGTAACTAGGACAGATTTCAATTTTTAAATAAGTGTAGAAATCGGATTTTAATTATTCTCAAGAGAGAAACGAATACATCAACATTTAAGTGTTCGTAAATCATTCGTAAAACATTTAACATAATGTGTTTGCAAACAGGCTTTGGTATCAAAGTAGAATTTTGGCACAAACGTTCAAGCTTTATATTGACCAATATTTTGGAGTACAAAAAGTAAACGGTGCCAACTTTTTACTCATGAAATAATAATAAAAAGAGATGCGACACGGTCGCTTCTTTTTTCTTTCAAGCACTTAAATTCAAAGTCAAATCATTTATTTCGAACTAGCTTCTGCCCGCGACTTCGTACGCGGACCCTGTTGCTTACGCCAGTGACAACGGGGTCGCCATTTATGTTATTTTTTATCATTTTTCCCCATTTAAATCTTTTATCACACTGAGCTTTAGTTTTATTTCATTCCAACAACCACCAAAACATACAGTCCATTTGTCATCGTTTTCATTTTGGTAACCGCATTATTATATTCCCCACTAATTGTCTCTAGAGACCTAGAAGTCAATGCGTAGATACGGTTGGAACTCAAGCACAATTCTCTATCCGTGAACGTCTCCGACTTGCGAGACGACATGACGTTCACGATCAGCGGTCATTCGCGCATCATATTCTTGACTGGTCTCTAGAGACCTAATGAATACGCTGAGAACGCAGGCGTGCTTCGCGACCCGAAGGGGTTTCCACGTAGCGAGTTGCAGCCTAATGTTCTCGAACAGCATCAAGTCACTTCTGACGCTCTTCGGTAGATTCTTGGGATCTTATGATCCTCAATCTTTTAGCTCTCTTGAAACATTGGGAAAGATTTGACCTCTTTCTAGGCATGATCATAGTTTTATTGTGAAGATACCTGATCAATAAAAATCTAAATTAAAATGACTGCTCCCCTGCGTTACCGGGGAGGCTACCGTGTCACGAAGATAAATGGAAAAGAAAATTAAACACTCAAACAACATAAGCCCGAAGGCAATAAATAGGAGTTTTGGCCAGTAGAGTCACATTTTCAATGCTATACCATCGACATCGAAAATCAGTCCTAAACTGTTACCGCCTTCACCGCGTGCAGGTACTCCCAGTTTATGTTATAATTACACAGTAAAATTAGTGATAGCTTTGATTTCCACAACAGGTGTTCCAGATCTTCGATTTATATAAGTCAATAGAGAGTGCTCATCAGATTGAACAACTTTTGCTACGACGTCATTCCTATATGTGTTATGGTGTAGCTAGGCTCTTGGAGTTCCACAACAGGTGTTCCAGATCTTCAATTTTTATACGTCAACAGAGAGTGCTCATCAGGCTGAACAACTTTCGCTAAGACGTCATTCCTATATGTGTTATGGTGTAGCTAGGCTCTTGGAGTTCCACAACAGGTGTTCCAGATCTTCGATTTTTATAAGTCAACAGGAAGACGTCATTCCTATAATGCGTTATGGTGTAGCTAGGCTCTTGGAGTTCCACAACAGGTGTTCCAGATCTTCGATTTTTATAAGTCAACAGGAAATGCTCATCAGACTGAACCACTTTTGCTAAGACGTCATTCCTATATGTGTTATGGTGTAGCTAGGCTCTTGGAGTTCCACAACAGGTGTTCCAGATCTTCAATTTTTATACGTCAACAGAGAGTGCTTATCCGGCTGAACAACTTTTGCTAAGACGTCATTCCTATGTATGTTATAGTGTAGCTGGGCTCTTGGAGTTCCACATCAGGTGTTCCAGATCTTCAAATTTATTCTCTCAGCAGAAAATGCTCATCACGTGGAACAATTTTTGCTATGGTATCATTTTTGTATCTCTTATAGTTTAGCTGGTCTGTTGCGGTTATGCATTAGGTGTTCAAGTTTCCAAGATAAATTATAGCCTATATGTTGCCCAGACTTAATACCTATACAACAAAAAAAAACATTCCAATCCGTCCAGTAGTTCCGAAGATTAGCGTGTACAAACAAACAGACAAACAGACAGACAGACAAACAGACAAACAGACATACAGACAAACAGACAAAATTTTTTTTTTGGATTCGTGCTCTATTACTGTTTCTAAATCCCCCTCAATTATTTTTTTTTTAATATATTCAATGTACAGACACAGTTTTTTTACTGTTTTATTATATGTATAGATAGGCACTTAAGAACGTCAACATTAACAAAAAAAAATTGATATTATTTGCCCCTTCCAATGGTAGTTTCGTATGGAGAAGAATGGGCAAGAAACTACACCGTTTTTGATATGTTAAGATGGTCCCATCCACGGACTGACCGAGGCAAGTTTAGCGTAACTTGATTGGTTGACCCATGCTGTTATTGTTTACCCACGAAACCCTTCTATTTTTATTTGTTATTTTACTAGAGACCTCGGTTGAATATTGTATGAGTTTATTGAAGAAAAGACCGTTAACTGTCGAGTTAAAAGACAGATAATACCTGTCTCTAATATCATCATCTGCCTAGCCTTTTCCCAACTATGTTGGGGTTGGCTTCCAGTCTAACCGGATGCAGCTGAATACCAGTATTTTACAAGGAGCGACTGCCTATCTGACCTCCACAACCCAGTAACTGGAAAATACGATACCCATTGGTAAGACTGGCTGTCAGATTTTCGGGCTTTTGACGACCCGTAACGACTGTCAAAGATGCACAAATGACAGTCTGTCTCCAATAATAGCACGTTTTAAATAGGTATTTAAAATATAACATTTTAAATACCTATTTAAAACGTGCACGAGCATGAGAAATAAAGAAAAAACAACCTCTGGTATTCGTTAACATATAGATACGCAATACAAGTATACACATATTTAGGTAACAAAACAAACCAATTAGGATTCCGAGAAGGGTATAGAAGTTAAAGAACGCGGGTCGGCTGGAGGTAGACGTGACGGCCATCATTTTGTTTTGTTTCCTCTTTAAACAACATCATAAATAACAAAAGAATGCCAGTGAACTTTGAACCTTATTATAGGTGAATTGTTGAACGAACTTGAACTTTGTGGGTTGAAAGTCGTGCGCACCACAACTTATTTTCTTGATAGTAGGTCAGTTAAGACAGAATCAAGTCGAAAAGCGGCACCTAACCATAATATATAGCTAGGTGGATGACTGAATAGGTAGGTTATGCAGTTTATTTAAATCTATAACTATACTAATATTCTAAAGAGGAAAGATTTGTATGTATGTACGAATAAACTCAAAAACGACTAAAAGGATCTGGATGAAACTTGGCACAAAAATAGATTATAGTCTGGAATAGCATATAAGCTACTTTTTATGTCGTAAAAATATTCGGTTTCCGTATTTTTTTCCGGTTCCTACATACACGCGGGCGAAGCCGCTGGCGAAAGCTAGTATTTAATACTATAAGCACAGTCTGTAGTACTGAGGCGGATTTAATGCCATAGGTATTTTTTACCAGTCAACCTTTGGGTGATGCAGAGATTAAAAGTGGTACGTTCAATCGAAAAATTGAGGCATTTAAAGGTTAGAGACTTAATAAAGGCACAAAAAAGCATTTATTAAAAAAAATACACATAAACAAACTATTAATATACCTGTTGGAGACAACAGTAGCACCTCCACCACTGCGACTACGGGAGCGGGGCAGAGAGTGCGGGGATCGGGGGACGAGACGCCGCGCCGCTAGCCGATGACCTGCACTGTCCTTCACTTCAAATTTTACAACGGTCCGAGAAACGCGCGCGTCCTTATGTTCAATATACGAACCATACCTATAATTACTGTCCACTATTTTATTTAAAACACCTCTGAGAATCGCCAACATATGGTCCTCTCACCGTGGAAAAGGACACTAAGGACGTCTTGAAGCTTATTTTGGAAATCCGTATCATAATCAAGAAACTTGACGAATCGTACGCGCAGGCCATTACGCGACGATTTTCGAAGAGATCAAGGAAGGTCATCTGAAGGACGAACAAACCGTCTCGTTGCTGGATAAGACATCTTGTGAGTTCGTTCCTATTTATTCCTCTTATTCCCTCTTCGCTTAGCTAGTCAAATTCTTATTTCCTTTCTAAATATCATACTCATATTGCTAAAACTTGAGTCAGTGCTTTGTGCATTCTTCATACGTTTCAATTCATAGAATACTATACATCCTGTTATCTATAACATTGCAGTTAATTAAGATAGTTGACAATTCATCGTCGTAATTCGCTATTGTGAGCTACCTACTTGCAATCATAAAAAGTCGAGCGTTGAATGCTTATCGCATGAATCATCTTGTTTACTTCAAATCGATTAGCACAGTCATTGAGCTTAGCTACCTGGTTAAAAATTATTGCTAACATATTTTATAACGGTGCATCAAGTAGCTGTGTGCGTGGTTGCTAATTTGAAATCAGCTGTTGCCCTTATTGCGATTTGAGGTTCGTTTTGTGATCATGTCCGAACTTAAAACTTTAATTAAAAAACGCTCAGCTATAAAATCAAAGCTTACTATTTTTGGCAATCATATAAAATTAATTGAAGCTTCTAAAGCATTAACGGAACTGCAAATCATAGATTTAGAGTGTCGCTTACGAAAATTTGAGCCCTTATGCGAGGAATTCGACACGTTACAGACTGAAATCGAGATCCTATCAGATGAGCCACCAACCGATGAAGTTTCCGCGGAGCGTGTGCAGTTTGACAACGACTACTACCCGCTGGTGGCCACAGCCAAGAGCCTGCTTGGTGCCAGAGGCAAGTATGGCGGCGGCGGGTCTGTGTTGGAGTTCAGCGATGCAGAGACAGGTGGGCGAGTGAGAAATTTGGTTAGGCTACCGAAAATTGACTTACCACATTTCAGTGGTGGCTATCAAGACTGGCTTGAATTTAAAGACACATTCCTTTCTCTTATACATAACAGTGATTGCATAGACAACATAAATAAATTCCACTATTTACGGGCTTCTCTTCAAGGAAGTGCCGCTCTGATTATTAAAAACATCGTTTTTAAAAGTGACAACTATCAAATTGCGTGGGAATTATAGTGCGAGCGATTTGACAATAGTCGCTTACTGGTTAACAACCACATACAGGCTTTGTTTAACGTAGATCCTATTCGATCAGAATCGTGTAAGTCGATTCAATATCTTATTGATGTAACTAATAAAAACATCAGGGCTCTCACATCATTGAATGAACCCACTCAGTACTGGGACACACTCGTAATATATATGGTGTCAACTAAACTCGATAGTGTGACGGGTCGAGAATGGGAAGAACACAGAAATACATTGACTTCATCCCCAACCCTATCACAGTTCATAACATTTTTAAATAACAGAGCCGACCTATTAGAAACTTTAGAAGAGAACAATAGAAATAATAAAGTAAAATCAGAACCCGTAAAAGCGAAAAGTTTAGTAATAAACAATAATAGCACTAATAGCATAAATAAAAATAGTAAACGTAAATCATGCCCATTGTGTGACGATGAGTCACATCAGCTGTTCAATTGCGAATCGTTTAGAAGTCTTCCACTAGAATCTCGGATTTCAAAAGTAAAGGAGTTCAAGGTGTGCATGAACTGTTTGCGTTTCGGCCATGTAGCAAAGAAATGTTTTTGTCACACTGCAAATATTGCAAAGAAAAGCACAACACTCTTTTGCACGTAGAAAAATCCGAGCTTGAGACGATGAAGACGAATCTCGTGATTCGTCTTCATCGTCTTCAAAGGATATAGTACTGACAACTGATGTTCTACAGGTAACTACTCCGACGCGTGTTTTCCTTTCCACAGCGTTGGTGAGAGTGATTGACGGTAGGGGCAGCAAACACACCGCCAGGGCGATCTTGGACAACGGTAGCGGAATAAATATCGTTTCTGAAGCTTTCTGCAGTAAGCTGGGTTTGCCGAGGCGGAACGTGAGCTCCACGGTATCAGGTTTTAATAATCATGTATCCAATAGTACACAGTCTTGCAATCTCACAATTGAGTCATTGAATTCTAGCTATAGGACTAACATTGATTGTCATGTGTTTACCAACGTCACCACAGCAGTACCAATCACATACATCGACACACGACACATTCAAATCCCAGCAGGCTTATGTCTATCTGACCCCTCTTATAACATTCCTTCTAAGGTCGATCTTCTTATCGGGGCAGATATCTTCTGGGATATTCTAGGTAACAAAAAGATTAGCCTAGGCAAGCATCTACCTATGTTACGTAGTTCAGAGTTCGGATGGATAGTCACTGGACATATCTCGAGTCCGAAAAGTACATTCAGTCAATGTCTTTTTACTCAAGGTCAACTTGATATTGACCTCACTCGTTTTTGGGAAGTAGATAGTGTTTCTCTTGAGCATTCTCAATCCGCAGAGGAACGTGCGTGTGAAAAACATTTTAATGTCAACACAATTCGACATGACGATGGTCGCTTTGTCGTCACTGTACCTCTCAAGCAAGATCCTCAGGTCTTAGGCGATTCCTTTGAGATGGCTAAGCGCCGTTTTTTATCGCTTGAGCGAAAGTTCGAACGAGAACCAATATTCAAGGAAAAATATTTAGACTTCATGAAAGAATACGAGCGGTTAGGTCACATGACTGAAAATAAAACCCTTTTTCCATACAGTGACAATGCCAACTACTACCTTCCTCATCATGGCGTACTTCGGGAGTCCAGTACAACGACAAAGTTGCGTACAGTCTTCGTCGCTTCTGCCGTCACCACTTCAGGAATTTCGTACAATGAAATTCAGATGGTCGGTCCTACTGTCCAAGACGATCTCTTATCGATTCTCATCAGATTCCGCCAGCATAAATTTGTAGTATCGGCAGACATTGAAAAAATGTTTAGATCTATTGATATAGTAGCCAGTCAACGCTCGTTACAGCAAATAGTGTTTAGGTATGATTCCTCTCGTCCCTTGAAAACCTACACACTTAACACGGTTTGTCAGGGGAATGCTTCAGCGCCATATCTTGCGACAAAATGTTTGAGTAGTCTTGCATCCACAGTCAACGATAATAGCGTCAAATACAGTATATCGCACGACTTTTACTGTGATGATTTATTAAGTGGATCCTGTACTGTAAGCGAAGCTATAAAGTTATGCAAGGGAATTACAGCCGCCTTAAATTCAGCAAGATTCAATATTCGCAAATGGAAATCTAATAATGCATTAATTCTTAACGAGCTGTTCTCAGGTAAAACTATAGATGCAGACACAGTTTTAGATCTATCAGATAACAACAAAAATGTGTCATCTAAAACATTAGGTTTATATTGGCTTTGTCAGCAGGATACCTTATCTTTCTCAATCAACATTGAACTTCATGAGAAGGTTACCAAACGCCACATTCTTTCAGTTATAAGCCAAATATTCGACCCATTAGGACTTGTAGGTCCATGCGTTGTCGAAGCTAAATTGATTATGCAGAAATTGTGGGTCAATAAAAGCTCTTGGGACGAAGAAGTTTCGTCAGAGATTTTACATCTCTGGTCTTCATTTGCTAACACATTACCCTGTCTTAATAAATTACAAATTCCTCGATGGGTTCTTTGCGTAAAGATTGAAATCCACGTATTCACAGATGCATCTGAAAGTGCGTATGGGGCATGCGTCTACATTCGGTCTGTGTGTAATTCGGGACTTGTTCGTGTTCAGCTCTTAATCTCAAAAAACAAAGTCGCACCGATTAAACCCACAACTATTCCCCGTCTTGAGTTATGCGGGGCTCTATTAGGTGCAAGACTGTGTACTAAGGTAAGAAATTCACTTACGTTAAACATTGACATATGTCGGTTTTGGTGCGATTCCACGATCGTCTTGGGGTGGTTGTCCACCCCTTCAAATCAACTTAATCAATTCGTACGTAATCGTAAACCATATCTTGAAATCAGGTCAAGCATTACCAAAGAAAAGTAAATTAATATCATTGACCCCATTTCTAGATTCAAATGATATCTTGAGAGTAGGCGGTAGACTTGATAATTCACCTTATAGCTATGACACCAAGCATCCAATATTATTATGTAGCAAACATCATTTAACGAAAATCATATTTCATATGCATCACTTAAAGCTTTTACATGCGGGGCCTCAGTTATTGTTGTCCAATATTCGTCAAACTTTTTGGCCTTTAGGAGGAAGGAATCTGTCTAAATCCATAACGAAAGGATGCATAAAATGTTTCAGATTTAAAGCCAGCAATGTTCAGCCCATAATGGGACAGTTACCTGAATCCAGAACTACACTGGAATTCCCTTTTTTACACTGTTCGGTGGATTATGCAGGCCCAGTTAAGATAGCTAACCGTAAAGGTCGAGGTTGCCAACTGATTAAAGCTTACTTGTCCATTTTTGTCTGCTTAGCTACTAAAGCCGTGCATTTGGAACTCGTTACAGACCTTACTAAAGATGGATACATGGCCGCTCTAAACCGGTTTGTGGCTCGTCGAGGGAAGCCTCAAAGTATAACTTCCGACAATGGGACTAATTTTGTAGGTACATGTAACGAGTTACATCGTTTCTTACAGGAATCAAGTTCTCAGATTAGTTCTGCAGTCGCCCAAGAGGGTATAGACTTCCTCTTCATTCCGAGTTACACCCCCCATTTCAATGGTATGGCTGAATCTGCTGTCCGTTCCACTAAGTATCATCTTCGTAGGCTTCTCCAACTTACCCATTTCACTTATGAAGAAATGCACACTTGTCTGACTCAAGTGGAAGCCATCCTTAATTCACGTCCTATCACCGCCTTAAATTCCGATCCTACAGACTTCACACCTTTAACACCCGCTCACTTCCTAATAGGACGACCACTTGTGTCTGTTCCACATCCACAGCTGACAGAAAGAATAACAAGCCTTGAACGATACAAACGAATCGAGTTCGTCAAGCAACATTTCTGGAAACGATTCTCCAACGAGTACGTCACCACGCTGCAGCAAAAGACGAAGTGGCCTACTGCGTCAAGCGAACTCAAATTGGGTTCCTTAGTCCTTATAAAGGACAAGGCATTGCCTCCGCTACGCTGGGCCCTGGGTCGCTGTGTGGCCGTTTTCCCAGGGGCTCAGGATCAAGTTGCTCGAGTCGCCGATATAAGGATCAAGGGAGGAACCATTATTCGAAGGGCATTTAATAACATTTGTCCCCTTCCAGAACCTGCTTGTTGAATCAGCTGCCTACCTACTTCAACCCGGGGAGTATGTTGGAGACAACAGTAGCACCTCCACCACTGCGACTACGGGAGCGGGGCAGAGAGTGCGGGGATCGGGGGACGAGACGCCGCGCCGCTAGCCGATGACCTGCACTGTCCTTCACTTCAAATTTTACAACGGTCCGAGAAACGCGCGCGTCCTTATGTTCAATATACGAACCATACCTATAATTACAGTCCACTATTTTATTTAAAACACCTCTGAGAATCGCCAACATACCTAATTATATACAGAATAATAAAAACATCTAAATAAATAAGAAAGACAACAGGTTTATTTTTATCCGACTGCGCGATGCATAGGAGGAACTTACTTCAGTAATCAAAATTCAATATGGCAACAATCAGACGCCATAATATATGTAAGAAAAAACTTATTCAGTCGGCTATTATCTACGACGCAACAGCATGGGATTGTTTGCAGTATTAAGTGATATGGGGGACAGAAATACGTCATCTTGTTTCCATCTTTTTTTTTTAATTCTTTTTTTTTTAGATTTAACGTTTTATAAATGCGGTTGAGGGTTTGTCTGACAACTTTATTTGAGTACCTAATATTTTTGACAGTTCTTCAGTACCGACACGACAAAAGTTCAATTTATAAAAAGCAGCCCTTAATATACTTAAAATGTCCAAAATAGAGAAGAGACTTGTGTCCCAGCAGTGGGAACATTATCAGCTGATTATGTATTATGTCCAACATTCCACATGGGAAAGTACAGACGACAGCACATCAAGCTGTCCCTAACTGTCAAATTTTCTCAATTAAAAATGAACCTTAGGTCTTTGCTATAAAGTTGAAATACTATCATAGAAATTTGGCAGATTGTGGTAACTTGATGGACCTCTGTACATATTATGTAAAAATTAAAAAAAACTTTCAGTGTGCTTACCAAAATTAGGAAACGATGTCAAATGATTGGGTATCTTAACCTTTACAAAAGAAAAGGACAATTTATGGGAGCTCATAAACGAAACGCGACGATGTGATAGCATGCAATATTTTAATCCAACAATGCATGAAGAATCGAGTGCTCATCAGATTGTGGTAAAAGTTTACGTAAATGCGCACATGGCCCCGATTCTCTGTTACTGACCAAGTTTTTGTATAAACCACTAGCACTTCGCCCGCGGCTTCGTCCATCCGGCGTGGTTTTTTTTTAACCTGGTGTCAGAGTTTTTGACTACAGACTGGGGATTATTGCCACTATCCACGCGGGTTGTTTTTACTAGGTAGATCGACAACATCATTTTTAGTTTATGTAAAAGCTGTTAGCGTGTAGAACAGGGTTATTATACTTTTGGGTGTTTGTGATCACGGCGAAGTACGGTGGATGTTGGTGGAAATGAAACCGCTTCTCACTTTGTAGTTAGTTTAATCACACACACTCCAATGTTAATTATATCAGATGGCACAATCGTAAGTACAGGATTCTTGTAAGTGAGAATTGAGAAACATGTAAGTATCGTTCTTTTTGTGTCTGGTTTTGCAGAACCTGTATCAACCTGTTAACCGTCACTTCGTTAGTGGCGGGAAACACTAGTGTTGCCACTACGGCAAGATTGTTGGTGCGTTCCAATATCGAACGCCACACCACCCCCCTACGGAGAAAGGGAACCGCAGGTTAAAAAAAATTTACAGATCTAAAATTTGTTTAAAACGAACCCTGCGTCCGGATCTGGTCACCGGAGGCGCGGCTGGCGCAAGGGAGGTAGAAGGCGCATGTTCTGGTGCAGTGGCTGATGGAGGAGTTTGTGAAGCTGTTGCAAATTGAGAAGTTTTCGCCGGTTTGGCAGGAGCGCTCGCTGTCCTAGAGGGTATTGTGCAGAAATTCGGTTCTAGGTAAGCAGGTTTCACCCTATCTAGGCTGACCTCAACCGGCTTACCTTTAATGTCTAACTTGATGGTTTTGTCTTTCCTGGAAATCACTTGATAGGGGCCGGAGTAAGGCGCCGAAAGCGCGCGCCGGACGGAGTCATCCCTGAGAAAAACGTGTGTCGCTAGTGGTAGATCCTTATAGATAAAGGTAGGTGTTCCGCTGTTTCCTAGATGTCGCGAGGCAGGGACAGGTCGCAACTCCGACATGTGCTGACGAAGTTGGTCGACTAGGTCGGTCGGGTCGTCGATGTGGCTAGAAGGTTCACGGACAAAGAACTCGCCAGGAAGGCGGATAGGCTCACCGTAGAGTATTTCGGCGCATGATGTTTTTAAGTCTTCCTTGACCGCAGAACGCATACCGAGCAGAACGATGGGTAAAGCCTGTATCCAAGAGGATTCGTGGCACATGATTGCTGCCTTTAGTTGGCGATGTAGTCGCTCTACCATTCCGTTGGCGCACGGGTGGTAGCTAGTAGTGCGCGTCTTCTTAATGCTGCAGAGCTTCATTAGACGATTGAAGAGGTCGGACTCGAATTGACGGCCTTGGTCAGTCGTGACGAGCAAAGGAACGCCAAAACGGGAAATCCAACCGGACATGAAGGTAGCTGCGACTTCTTGTGCCGTTATGGTTCTGAGAGGCCATACCTCTGGCCATCGAGTGAATCGGTCGATTGCTGTTAAGCAGTAGCTGTAGCCCTCGGTGGTAGGTGGTAGGGGGCCAATGATGTCCACATGCACGTGGCGAAGTCTGGCGGTTGGGGTGTTAAAATTTCCTAATGGGGTTTTAACATGTCTCGTCACCTTTGACTTTTGGCAAGGAATGCAAGCGCGTGCCCATGCGTGAACGTCTTTTTGCATAGAAGGCCATACGTAGCGGTCAGCCACCATGCGAGCGGTTGTCCGCGCGCCAGGGTGACTGAGCCCATGAAGCTGATCAAAAACGCTTCTGCGAAAGCTGTGAGGCAGAAGCGGTCGTTGTTTGCCAGTCGACGTGTCGCAAATGATTGTTGAATCGGTACCTGGAATGGGTATGCTCTCCAGCTTTAGAGAGGAACCACAGTTCTTTGCTAGTTCTTGCACTTCCTCATCTGCCTGCTGGGCTGCTGCTAACTCTGTGAAATCGCCCGTCAACAGTGATATGGCATCGACGCGAGAAAGGGCGTCGGCGACTATATTGTCCGTGCCTTTAATGTGCACTACGTCTGTCGTGAACTGTGAAATAAAAGAGAGTTGGTTAAGCTGAGAAGGAGGAAGTTTTTCACGCCGCTGAGAGAATGCATAGACGAGGGGTTTATGGTCCGTATATATAGTAGCGTGTTGCACTTCTAATATATGACGGAAATGTTGTACAGCCTCGTATACTCCCAATAGTTCCCTGTAATATGCAGGCCAGGTGCTCTGGCGGGGCGTGAGCTTTTTGCTGAAGAAGGCAAGGGGTTCCCACTGGTTTTTTACTTTTTGTTGGAGTGCTGCTCCGACGTGTGTACTGGAGGCATCTGTAAAAAGACCAAGTTGAGCTGCGCAGTCAGGGTGAGCCAAGGTCGTTGCTAGTGATAAGCTTTTTTTGCATTCCTCAAATTTTTCCAGGAGTTCGGGAGTCCAGAGGAATGGCTTTGCTCCTTTGCCGTTTATTTTTGTCAAAGCGTCGACGAGTGCAGCTTGGTGTGACGCGGCTCCGGGTAAGAAACGTCGGTAATAGTTGATCATACCGAGAAATCTGCGCATGGCTTGGACTGTCTTGGGCGCGGGAAACTCAAGGAGCGCTTTTATGCGGTCTTCGGGTGCTCGCGTGCCTTGAGCACTGATGCAGTACCCAAGAAAAGTGACTTCTGGTGCGCCAAATACGCATTTGGACGGATTAATCACCATACCAAATTCTCGCAGTTTCTGGAACAGGATCCTCAGGTGCTGTTCGTGCTCAGAAGCTGACCGTGAGAAGACCAAAATATCGTCAACGTAGGCATAGCAAAAATCGAGCCCGCGCACTATACCGTCCACAAACCTCTGAAAGGTTTGACCAGCATTGCGCAACCCAAACGACATATAGGGAAATTCGAACAGACCAAATGGTGTAATGATGGCTGTTTTGCAAATGTCGTCTGTATGAACCGGTATCTGTTGGTATGCTTTAACGAGGTCGATCGTAGAGAATATAGATGAGCCAGCCAAACTTTGGTTGAAATCCCCTATATGTCTAACAGGATAGCGGTCCGGTACGGTACGGGCGTTTAAGGCGCGGTAATCACCACATGGGCGCCAGGATGCATCTTTCTTAGGGGCCATGTGCAGTGGTGATGACCACGGACTCTTTGATGGCCTTGCAGTACCCGAGGACATCATGTCGGCAAACTCCTTCTGGGCAGCCTTTAGTTTCTGGGGTGCGAGGCGACGTGGGCGGGCTGCGACAGGCGGGCCATCAGTCGTAATGATGCGATGTACCGTGTCGTGTTTCACCTCGCGAGGCACTCCAGGCGGCCGCATGATATCTGGAAATTCCGTCAAAATTTTTAGGTAAGGTGAGCTGCCGAAGTTTTCTATTACTGCTCTGACACTAGCTTGATCAATCATGGCAACGGTGCCATGGCTTGACAAGCCTGTTCTGGCATCGACTAAACGCCTATTGGTGCAGTCAGGGAGCAGATGATAGTGTGCTAGAAAGTCAGAACCAATTATTGCAGTTCCAACATCAGCAATGACAAACGACCACTTGAAGTCTCGGCGGAGTCCCAGATTTAATGACATATTCAAAAGGCCATATGTTTTTATTGTGCTGCCATTTGCAGCCTTGAGGTCGTAATCTGCAACCTCAATTTTTCTTTGTATGGCAGATTTTGGGAAACAGCATATGTCTGAGCCAGTGTCGATCAGAAATCGACGTTTACTGTTGACATCAGTAACAAATAAACGGCGACTTACTATATTATGTGAGGGACAGTCAGCAGCCGCCATCACTGACTGTCTTTCCGGTTTTCCGCTGGATTCCAATTACAAGGCCTAGTACAGCGGTTAGCCCTTGACTTGAATCGAAGATGGTACCAGCACAGGTCTGAAGTTGAACGATCCCTGGATTTTGATCGAGGCCGGGAGGTGCTTCTGTCTCTGCGATCACTGCGGCCACTGCTCATTGCTGCCACCTGTTCTGCTAGTTGGTCTAATCGGCTATTGATTGCCTGTAGTGGATTATCTGGAACAGGTGTGCTAGTAGCGAAAACTGAAGTTGGTGATACCTCTACTATCCGGTCTGCTAGCTCTGCAACCTTCTGTAGTGGCAGATCGGCCTGGGCAGCTAGAATGGCTTGAACCTGCTGTGGCAGACGACGTAGCCATAGTTGACGCAGGATGGATTCGTCATGCAGGTTGGATCCAGCGAGCGAGCGGAGGTGGCGCAGGAACTGTGAAGGTTTGCGCTCGCCTAGCTCTTCGTCACTCAGAAGCTGGTTAACACGCTTTTCTTCAGAAGCGGATAGTCTGCGGACCAGTTCAGATTTTAGAAATGTATATTTGTCATCCTTTGGAGGGTTAATAAGAATGTCCTCAATATCGGCTGCAACCCTCTCCGGCAGTACACTCAGAACATGATTATATTTAGTGTTATCCGTTTTGATGCCTGAAATTTCAAAATTTGCCTCAGCTTGCGCAAACCATGCCACCACGCGACCAGGCCAGAAGGGAGGAAGCTTTAAAGCGATGTGCAAGACCTGAGGAACCTGATCCTCCGTAGGGGTTGGTGAATTGTTATTGGGCATATTAAATATCAAATTGTATAAAAGTGGTAAAAATAAGTAAACTTAATAATAACAATTAGGTAGTTAGAAACATAGACCAAAATGAACCATAAAACAAACAAAAATCACCAATAATATGACAAAACATAGAAGTTGGAAAACAAATTGTAAAAAAGTATTGTTGTTGTTTACAATGCCAGCATGCCCAAAGCCTAATGGTAGCATTAAATTAGTATGCAGGACTAATAGTATTTGTGCATTTTGAACAACAGTGCAAGTTATTCATTAAAATAGCTATGCAATCACATCCAGACAGTCACACTTAATAGTAATTTAAGAGTAAGCGGTTGCAAAAAATTAAAATATATAACAAAAATATAAATCAGTTGTGTTGTAAATCTTTAGAGCACACAATAATCACACAAAGGGTATAGGTGCCTATAATAGGCATAAAGTTTTAGTATGAGAAGATAAAAGTCTTTGTTTCATGCACAAGATGCGAACAGTTGTTAAAAAATCTTCTCCGTTGAGCCCCAGAATAATGAAACTTCACTTACATGTGTTTCTGAGTATTAATACTTGCGTGTATATAACTTGCTTACTGCTTCATTGGTGTGATGTCCGGCCAGGTAATCAGTGAGTGAGTAGGAATATATTATCACTGCAGTGTGGTTCTTTTCATAACCTCAGATTCAGAGTTATTGCTTGATTGAACTGTTGCTTGGTACACGATGTGGCTGACGACAGATAGGCATATGCTTCGCAGGTTCTTGCCGGGTGTCGTTTGGAAATGCCAATTTGATAGTTACGTGCATGAGCTTGGTGCACGAAGTCCGGGAGCTAATCCGCTGCTTGCTTGCTCGTGCGTGTTGTAACTCTTAACGAGTATTCTGTATTTCTCGTTCGGGGTCACCAGTTTTGGGTGTTTGTGATCACGGCGAAGTACGGTGGATGTTGGTGGAAATGAAACCGCTTCTCACTTTGTAGTTAGTTTAATCACACACACTCCAATGTTAATTATATCAGATGGCACAATCGTAAGTACAGGATTCTTGTAAGTGAGAATTGAGAAACATGTAAGTATCGTTCTTTTTGTGTCTGGTTTTGCAGAACCTGTATCAACCTGTTAACCGTCACTTCGTTAGTGGCGGGAAACACTAGTGTTGCCACTACGGCAAGATTGTTGGTGCGTTCCAATATCGAACGCCACATACTCATCATTTTAAACCACTTTTACTATAGCACTAATCCTGAAATCGCGAAAAATAATCAGCTGTTCACATAAATCGACTTTCGTCATATGAAACAACTGATTTTTTTCAACCCCATTTCGGCTTTTGTATGAACTCAAAATAACGTTGTATATTGTGAAATTTTTCATGGAATAATGGAAAAAAAAATTAATGGAATATTTCATAATATAATTTTCTGTTTGTATGGACTAGCATTGGTTTTTGTAGGTCAGTATTTGACCAGATGTTCAGTATGTGACAATGATTACAAATTACAACATTGAGAATACTATGCTTGCACACTGTTTGGACATTAATATTTTTAAGAATAGGTACAATGAAAATTCTTCAGTACAATATACCAATTAGCTCATAGAACTAAGTTCATGTTTAATTAATAGCGGTTGCAGACCAAGAGCTAAGCTAAGTTAGTTTAGCTTAGCTCGCATAGGTGACACAGTATTTCGATTCGATTCCGGGCTGGAAATATTGATTTTTCAAAAATCTAATAGAACAGTTTTAGTGTTCATCAAAATCGAGCCCGAGACCTCTTTGCGTACTTTTGGCTATGCCGCACTTAGTTTCGATTATTATATTATGGCTATTGAGATGGCTAAGTAGCCTTCAACGCCTTTGAGAGAATCCGGCAGTTGGGTCTCGAGGTGGCATTGCACAAATCTGAGGCCATGTCCTTTCATGGGCCTCGGAATAGGCCACCATCGGGATCCCAACTTACGGTAGGAGGGGTTCACATCGGCGTCGAGACCACGATGAAATACCTAGGTCTGGTCCGCGACAGCCGATGGAATTTCGTGGAGCATTTCCGACCGCCTCCTGCCGGAGGCTTTACACGAGAGTCGTGCGGTCCATGGCCCTTTACGGGGCCTCGGTGTGGGCGCGTTCACTGCGGCGGTGAGCCGCCCACTATTTGAACGCGCCCCAAAAGGTGGTAGCCATTCGGCTAATCCGGGGGTACCGCACGATCTCGGGCGAGGCGGCAAGCCTCCGTGCCGGACTGCCGCCGTGGGATCTGGAGGCGATAGTCCTCGCGCGCCTGTACGAGTGGCGCGCGGAGGTACAAAGCCGGGGGAAACTCCGTTTCCGCAGCAAATTTCGGCGGAGCGGACGGACCTCCGGCGCGATCTCATGGCGGCCTGGAATCAGCGACTGTCGCATAGCAACCCAGCGCAGGGCACGCCACGATAGTGGCGGTAAGGCCCCTCTTTGAGGAGTGGCTGGAGAGGCGTCACGGCGCCCTCACCTACCGCCTGACGCAGGTTCTCACCGGACATGAATGTTTCGGGAGGTTCCTGCACATCATCAGGCGGGAGGAAACGCCTGGGTGTCACCACTGCGAGGATCGCCCAGAGGACACGCTAGAGCATACGGTGCAAACCTGCCCCGCTTGGGCGGAGGACCGCCGTGTCCTCGTAGAGGCGATCGGCGGCGGCGACCTCTCGCGCCCGGCCCTGGTGCAAGCCATGGTCCGGGGCGAGAGGGAGTGGGAGGCAGTCACCTCCTTCTGCGAAAAAGTCATGCTCGCGAAGGAGGTGGCGGGATGGGAGAGAGAAAGGTCCTCCCGTCCCAGCCGCCGCGGGAGACGCCCCGGGCGTTGAGAGCCACGTGACGACTCCCGGCCACCGTAGGCGCGGGCCTGCGGACGGTGAGTAATGGGTGACTCACCGTCCGATCAGCACCAGGCCCGTGCCGGACGGCGCGTATATGTTCCACGCGCGCCTCAAAGAGATGTCAGCATATGAAGGGGCCCCTCAGGGCCAAGCCTGCTGGGTAAGCGGGATTGTCCGAAAGGGTTACCGCTACCCCGGAACATAAAGGGCTACGGAAGGAACATGGATAGGTTTTAGTCAGTAAGAGTCTGACACTCTCTTCCGCTCCACCGATTTCATGATTTCCCAGCCTTAAAAAAAAAAGCCTTCAACGCCTACTTGAAAAATTCGCCCTGTATACCATTTGAAAAACAATTAGTCAACCAATCATATTGTATGCACCATGCATTAAAAAAAAATTCTACATCTCGATAATACAAGGAAAAGTCGAGTTCCTGAACATTCGATTACGGTAGCACATGCAATCAACCGATCAGCGGTCATGCAGCAAGTCTGTTGTGTTGTTAAAATAATTATTAAACATACAACAAACAGTAACATTAGGTAGTATGCCTTTCCGCAGGAAGAAGTGACAGGTGAGACGGGACAAGGAATAATTAAATATGTAAGTAATTGTAAGGACGTATTTTACGGACTAAACTAATAAGCAGTGCAATGGCCTAGTGGTGTGACCGCCGCACTGCCAAGTTATAGGTCTCGAGTTCGAACCCAAGCCACGCAACTCTGATTTTATAGATTCATGGGGGTATTGTATGACTATCACTTGCTTAAAAATCGGTGAAGGAAAACATCGTGAGGAAACGAGCATTTTTTAGAGATATGTCTCAACAGCATGTGAAGCTAAGTCAGAGGCCCATAGGCAGCATAAAACTCTGACACCAGGTTAGTCACTAACCACACGAAAAGAAAAAGACGAACTAAACTGGCGAAAACCGGATATTACGGATCGTCTTGAGAGAAGCTATTTCCAGCCAGTGCCTTTGTAAAGATATGTCACAATTACCGCGAAGAAAAACGATTAAAATTGATTAAAGTTAGCCATTAACGTTGCCTTTGGTGATTTGATACGGTCGCCAGCGCATCTAGTTATGCCAAAATGTCAAATATATCTAAATGATATTAAACCTTATGCCGTTGTTTATTAAGTTCAAAATCGATTGAGAAAATTTGACAGTTTGTAGTAACTTGAAGTGCTTGATGTACGTGGTCCTATGATAGGCGCACCCTTGGTGGCCAGCTCCGTTACACAGTCTATTCAATAGTGGTTAGACATTTAAGCTAACAAATAATGAAATATTTGTTAGCTTATGTCATGAGATGACACCTGAAGAACAAAAAAACAAAAGAAGATACAAAAATATTTGAAATAAAGAAGAATAAAATGAAACTATGAAAAGAGGTTTAAAACGTGTTGTTGGCTCTGACACTAGCTAAATGTTATGTCAACAGGGGATCATTACCTACCTGGTCTCGTATAAATTTTTTTGAACCATATTTTGTTTAAAAGAGCATCCGTGGAGTTTCTTGCCCGTTCTTCTCCACAGGTACCTACTGCTTTGGAATGGGCAACTAGCTTCATCTATAACCATTCAAAAGTGTCTATAATTGGTTTATTTGAAGTAAATGCTTTGAATTTGTGTTTTAAGATAAGACAAGAAGCCTTTTATGGCCTAAATCTAGTAATTTAGGTTATTTAGGCCAAAGTTACTTCTTAAAATTACATAATGTGTTGACCTAATATTTCGAGTGAGTTGTTGACTCAGTAACACAGAATCTGGTAAAACTCGTTACGAATGAGTACATCGGGATTAAAGAACGGGTTAAATGCTGGTAATTAGGCATTAATTAAACGCAGTAATTGCTTGTCCCGCATCTGACTGTGCATGCACAGAATCAAGATTAGCTACGACTCCGATAAGTACAGAAAGATGAGGTTGCAGTTGGGATGTATACATCCTGAAATAATTGAAGATCAATGTATAAGAACCAAGAACTAGGAGATGTTAGAAAAAGTTGTAGAAATAGTAAGATGCTTTTTGCTGATCTTTTAACAATTGGGGACAATTTAAGAGAATAATTTTTATTCTTCTAAATAAACCTTAATAAATTTAAAAGTTGTAGGAGTAGCAAAACTTAACGAAATATGCTTCAAATCAAGTTGTTTGTATGTGTAGAATAAACGAGACAGTATGTCTGCCTAGCATTTTTCCAACTAGGTATGTTGGGGTTGGCTTCCAGTCTAACCGGATGCAGCTGAATACCAGTATTTTATATGGAATGACTGCCTATCTGACCTCCACAACACAGTAAGTCACTGGGTAATACGATACCCCTTGTTAAGACTGCTGTCAGACTTTCGGGCTTCTGACTACCCGTAACAACTGTCAAAAATCCACGAATGACAGCCGGGAACCACGGGTTAACGTGCTTTTCGAGTCACGGAGGAGTCTCAATATGTAAAGATGGTCACCCATCCACAGACCAACCCCGGCAAGCCTTGCTTAACTTGATGGATCGATCCCTGCGACTGTTATTACTTAAATCCGAGCTCCTCGAATAACAAAGACAGTAAAGAAACTAAAAACACAGCTATAAAAACAAAACTTCACAACAAATTTGGCACGGGCCACTTTTAAAATGGCGTTTTTATCAGAATAATCTTACCGCCAAGATAAATAATGAGAAACAATAAATAAGAAAGAAATTGATCGCTTGTTATACGAGCATCTGTGTGGCGCTAAGTTTTGCGGACCTTTCTACCACTGGCGATTTCTTTTGTTGCATTTATCGGTTTCGCGTGCTCGATATCCCGGGACGATGTAGACTTAATAATCTTTAGTATAGACGCCTTTTGGAGATCGATTAGTAGATACTTTATGAGGTACTTTTATTTATTTATACTTTATTTCAGGAAACGAAGGCCCTTAAAACACAGTACACATTTTTATACCTATAAAAATAATAAATATAAACAAATACATTTTTTAAACATAAAAACTACTGCACTCGTTGTGACGACATCGAGTAACGCTGCGAGGTGTCGCGTAGCTGACCGCGGAAACGCCGATACAGCACACCTATCAGCCAAAATTCTAAAGACTTGAAATTAGTGTTATGGCGTGTCCCAACTTGAGCCCTCAAGGTGCAGTTGGTCTTCACGCGTATGTACTCTTTTAAACTGTGTGTGTGTGAATGGTAATGCTAATTCTTTGGCCAAAGAAGGAGACAGTCCTCTGTGGACTACATGATTCATCCGATCCTGCCTGTCCATTGCTGTCCTCCCCCAGCGACGCCTTAAGCCGAGACCTTACCTATTTACTATACTTATTTTTTTAAGTTCTGGCTGAAGGCCTTAATTTGTTGAGGCATCCACAGGCAGGTGCGGTTAAGCAATAGACAACTTCATAAGTTGTACTTCGAAATGTCTATTCCAAACAGAAAAAGGACCTGGATTCCGAATAAACTTGGATAGAAATGCTTCAAATACTTAGTATTTCATATAACAATTTGGATACAGGGAGAAAAAGCCTTTCGTAACGATGATATGAGAGGTTTAGGTGATACTCAAATGGCAAAAAAATAATAATTATGTGTTGTCTTTCGAAATATTTGTTTCCATGATATGTACTGTAAAGAATTGAGTTCATCTTACTTAACAGACAGCTGTGCTGCTGGGGTGTTGGTTGCGCCACGTCTTCTTACCTGCTAAAACAATAGGAAGTGGTAAAGATCGGGCGTTTTGGGGGACTGACTGATGTACGAGGCCAGCACATCAAGCTTCATAGATTTTCAACTTTATTTTAAAACAAAAAGGTTAATTTTCAATTGGGAAAATGTGACAGTTAGGACTAACTTGATGTGCTGGAGTCTGTACTTTTGACGTTCAAAAAGGTGCTGATTATAATGACTTTTGAGTTTGATTGAAAATATTTTATTGTCCAGGTAACGCAGTGAGGAGGTCGACAGGTTAACAGCAAGTTGCGACTACATGAGTAGCTTAAAATACAGCTAGGTTAGAATATATTATTGGCCAGTATATTATATATGATGTTCCGTACGAAGCTGAGTTGTTACCTACTCATCTGTAAGGATTAGTTATTACTAGCTTAGCTTCACAAATTTTTCCGAATGTTTTTAGCTTCCCAGATAAGAATTATCTTATTTTCTGTTTCCATTTTGTTCCATATAGGTTCTGCCTAAATTCTTAACAAACGTACAACGACCAAACATGCATCAGACAAGAATTTAAGTGGAGTTATTTAATAAACATTGTTTATAACCTTATGTCACTCGTCCATTTTGATGCCGGAACAATAAAAAAAGTAATAGAAATACAGCATACGGCACCACGGCGCCTATTCTATGTCCACTGTGCCTTCTTCAAACATAACTGTTTAATGTCTAGATATAAACGCGCCCCGCCAGCTTCCGGGCACGTCATTCACTATCGAGCTCGGCGCAAGCGCAGCCGTATGTTCCCGCGCTTTTTTGACATTTGCAATTATTAAAAAAAAAAGAAGTGTATTTACTTTTAATTAGTGCCTGTGTTGCAAGCCTGCATGTAAGTAGTTAGAAACTATTATAAGATAGCCGTTGACATTTATTAGAATTTAGGTCAACTTCGCTTTGTTGTTTGCGGCTTAACGGGCCCTGCTTTCGCGGTTAAACCTTTATAAAATTCGCATTTTAAGGTTCTTTATTTGTCAAAGATATCAGGTATTCTTTAGGTTAGCGGGCTAAAGCTAATTTTATGCGTGCCACATATTAAATCAATTAATTTGAAAGAAAAATTTTGTTGACATAGTTTTATGTTCTTATCTACAATGGGAAATGGGCCATGCCATTTTTTTCTAAATACAATAGCTTGGGAAAACATTTTTTATTCAAATAACCGTTCAATTGTTCTTCTCCATAAAATATACATTATAGAACTTGGGGCAGACGTGGGAAACAAAAAAATGTCACCAAAGAGTTAGGGAGTAGTTTAAAAAAAAAATATCTTGTTTGTTAAATTCTCATGCCAGTATTTTAGTATTATTTTTAAGTTAATACCCTGTCCTCCTTGAGTCGGTTTACTTATATAACTTATTTAGGTAGATGACGATGTGTTGAGATGATTCCTCTGACCGTGACCGATGGTGTTCTTTATTTGTTTTTTATTTATTTAAAACGCTGGGAAGTTTAAGGGCTTTTGACGGTGGCTTTATGCCATTCACACATGAATTAATTAAGTTTGGAATTATAATTTTATTGTAAGGTTAAACTAAAATTAGTGGTTTGTGAATTCTTCCTCCCAAATTCCATAGTAGGTAAATGATTTAATCTTATAATGTTATAAAGTTTATTGTTTATGAAATTGACTACAATTTTGATTTTGCATTTTGAAAATTACATAACATCTCACGTACCAATAGTAGTTTTTGTTACTTGAAAATACACTTGATATAAAATACATTGTTTAATTTAGTATGTTAGTACAAATTGATGATTTAAGATAGAAAAAAAGTGCACCCACCAGGGTTTATTAAAATATTTTGTACCAGTATGATGAACCTGAAATAAAAAAAAAGATATTATGTCATTGCATGGAATAAAAGGCTTTTTTATTTTTGTTTATTTGATTAAAGAGACCTCTAAGCTCAGCAGTGGATGAAGTCAGGCTGAGGATGTTTATGATGATGATGATCAGTCAAATATCTAGCTAAACATGCCATATACAAGGTGTTGAACCCTGAAATCGCGAAAATAATATGCGCTGTTCCATACATTTACACACGTTACTCAATAAAATGTATGGAACAACTCATATTTTTTTCGCGATTTCAGGTTTCATTCCATAGTAAAAGTTGTTCGTAACGATGAGTACAATGCTCCCACGAAATTCTTAGAGTTAATTTTTAACACCTTATTATTTTAATATTCTGTGCCCCTTTTTGGCGTATATAGTTGACAAAAGTTCAAGGTCATCTTTCCTCAATTATTATCAATAAATCATTGTAATTCCAGCTTTAGTCATTATAACAGTTGAAACTCGTTTTCACATCAAAAACAATTTGAACTTTATTGGCTAACAATAGGATTCAAATCTCTACGAATGAAATGCCATCGATCACTGTCAGAAGAATAATGTTATTATTAATGTTTCTTCGTAACTTAATTTACAAGAATTTCTAGTTATAAACCAATTTGTTTTTAATTACTTTTTTGTTTTTCATACGTTTTATTACGTTCTAAAATGTGCGCATCGCGTTTTGTTAGATTAGATCAGATGTTTCCGTATTATTACTGATTATTTATTCTTCTCAATTGTGGTAATAATAGCTTTATAATGCTTTGCGATACATCAATGTATTTAAAAAAAATATCGTCTATGGTATTTTTAACTGATTTCAAAAGGAGGAGGTTCTCAATACGATTGGTACAGACGCCTGCACATCAAGCTATTCCTAACTGTCAAATTTTCTCGATTAAAAATTAACCTTATGTCTTTGCAATAAAGTTGAAATACTATCAAAGAAATTTGACAGATTGTGGTAACTTGATGTGCTGGCCTCTGTACTTTTCTTTTAATGTATGTACAGTCACGAGCACCAGTCTACACTGAGCAACTTTAAAAAATGATTTTCTCCTTTTACATTTGCTGTAATTTAATGTTGTTATGGACAACGTATTTGGGAACCCATACTAATATGAAATAGGTTCTATTATGTTTAATGTTAATGTTTCCAAGTGTATACATATTGGTGCTCGCGACTGTACCCCTATTACGCTGAGATTTTTAACTTGCGCACAGTCTGTGCACAATGCCATATTTAATATGGACTTATGGTTAATAGTGAGACATGAGTCATATTTTCATCAAATCTTATTCTTAGTTTGTCTATTATCATACCTTAATCCATCAAAAGGTTGTCTTTAAAAGATGACTTTTAGCGTAAGACCGCGCATTGTGTCACATTGATACAGGACAAAAATCAGCTGTTCGATACATTATGCTCGCTTTGTTCCCATAGTCAAAGTTGTTCATAATGATGAGTACAACGACCCCTTACAATATTACCCATGAATTAAAATTCACCCTGTATTTGTAACTTTTGCGGTGTACAGACGCCAGCACATCAAGTGCCTGTGCCTATCCCTGCCTGTCAAATTTTCTCAATTGAAAATGAACCTTAAGTCTTTGCGATAAAGTTGAAATACTATCAAAGAAATTTGACAGATTGTGGTAACTTGATGTGCTGGCCTCTGTACATGTTATAAACAGTATTCTTCTCCACTGAAAGGGACTGAATCACTGAACTGTTGAGTCCTAAAGATAGCCTACTTGGCACTAAAATCATTCAAAGATACAGGCTACATTTTTCTTTCTTTCATGAAACCAATCGAAACCCAACGAATCACTTGATTCCTGAACTTATGAGCTGAGAGAGCTTACCTAACCTGAGTTTTATTGTTCGCAGATTATTAGAATAGCTGTACAGTGAAAATGCGTCCGCTCTTATTGGGTAAGTCTATTATATAAGTTCGTCTTCATATTATATTAACATGCTAACTCGCATGTTACTAAGAAATAAGTTTTGTTACTAAATGCCACTTTCACCAATGATATTGAACACGATCAGCACCTCTAAACTACGTTTAGGAGCTATTAGTGTCAATATTCCACAATAAGGATGAGTCAGGGACACTTGAACGGGGTTTAGTGTTGATGGCGTGCAATACATTGGTGAAATAAACCCTAAATGTTTTGTTTAAGTATGATCTGCCATACATACGTCCTCACGAATTATCATATTAATATTATTAGTAGGATAGGATAGGATTTACATTTACTTACATAACTACTCGTGACAGCCACTGTTGTTATGTTAAGTTAACAAGTGGATGCGGTATGTCAAGACATTCTATTTATGTGTATTATCTAAGTCATGATCTCATCACCAAGATCGCACGTATGATTATATGACCTTTTTTTATCGCACGTTTTAAGGGGAATCCAAATGCCGATGATTATTTATTGACATTGCAAGTTAAACATATTCAAGTACAGACGCCAGCACATCAAGCTACCCCAATCTGACAAATTTCTTTGATGGACTTTCCACCTTATTACAAAACTATAAAGTTCATTTTCGATTGGGAAAATTTGACAGTTTGAGATAGCTTAATGTGTTCGTGTCTGTACGTCTATGTCTTTGATAGATTTTTCACTTTATTACAAAGTCATAAGGTTAATTTTAGATAGCTTGATGCGCTTAAGTTTTCTAAAGGAGGTAGGTATACTTAAGATAAATATTACATGGAATTCTTTAGAGGGTGAACCTTCCTTTGATGCAAATCAATTTTCCACCTTATCTCCACTCCATGGTAACTATTTTAGAATTATCTTTTAGAATAAGTAATGAAGTCATCGACCATTAATTCTATTACTACTGTACTTAATATCATCCTATGAAAACTATTTCACGAAATCATGCCATTTGTGGGCAATTCTAACTTAGAGTGTCGTGCAGATTAATTTAATGCTTTTATTTCTGTAAATACGTTACAGGGTGTCAGAAGTCCGAAAGTCTGACAGCCAGTCTTACCAAAGGGGTATCGTGTTACCCAGTTACTGGGTTGTGGAAGTCAGATAGGCAGTCGCTCTATGTAAAATACTAGTATTCAGCTGCGTCCGGTTAGACTGGAAGCCAAAACCAACATAGTTGGCCAAAGGCTAAGCAGATTGATTGATTGAATTCTGTAAATATAGTGTATTTTTCTTTAGTTGCCTCATTTGGTAAACAAATGTCGCGACTAATATTAAGATTTCTAGGTAATGTATGTGTCTCTGAAGGATTTTTTTTAATTATTCATGCCTTAAGTGTATTATTCAAAGTTCAAGACGTTTATGCTTAACTCAAAGTGTTTGATTGATACGAAAAATCAGAATTTTCGTCCCATGTTTGTTTCCCAAATTGGACACTGTAAAAGAAATACACTATACGTACTTGCTTCAACCGCGAATCATATTATGATCAATATACATCCTGACACTGAGATGCAAATTGTGAAAACCGTATGAAAATTTGAATATCGAAGGCTTCCCTGGAGCTTCTCCCTTGAACAATATTTTTACAATGGCCAAATCTTTTAGAAATGACTATTGGAGAGAAGTGTACCTATAGTTCACCCACATTTAAATCCCATGTAATACTAGACTTCAACCTAGCATAAATCCAGACTCCGGGCAGCTACTGAGAAATTCTAGATAGAAAAACCCAATAACATTTCGCGAGTAGAGGATCGAACCCAGGACCTTCCAAGCATTCTTTGATTGTTTTTTTTTTAAACAGAATAAAAAGACTCAAGTTGAGAAATAAATCCGAACGAAATAAGCCTGAATCTTAAATAAAATACCTAATAAAAAGCTTGAACATACATATTTATTTAATAAACAATGCTGTAGAATAAATAATTGAATAAAATAAATAATGAAAAGATTGCACCTATTTAATAAACAATGCTATACAATTACCCACAACTACGTATTAACGTGATGTCATGTTAATTAAATTTCGTTATGACAATTAATTATAATTCCAGTGAATTATTATCATATCTAGGTACAGCACAGCAGATCAAGCTACCCTGTTCAGTCAAATTTCTTAGATAGATTATCAACTTTATTACAAACTAATAAGGTTCATTTCCAATTGGGAATAATCGACAGTTTGTGGTACCTTACTTATAAGCGACCTTCATCCTTCGATCACTAATACACTGATCGAAGCCTTCATCGATTGTTATTATTGAGGTAGGTTTAATAATGAGTGTTTAAGTGTCTACTGTTGTGTTAAAGAACGTGACTTATCTATCTAGTATCTACTGTGACTGGGTTATGTTCGAAGTTTTACCATAAGTATTTTACAAATGCATAAGCTTCAAAGTCAAAGTCAAGTCAAAGTCAAAACATTTATTCCAAATAGGCACAAGAATGGCACTTTTGAACGTCAAAATGAACAAGAAATAGAATTGATTCTAGTCGCCCCTTCCAAAAGGTAGTTTCGTGTGGAGAAGAATGGGCAAGAAACTCCACCGTTCGATTGAGAAACCTGTGTGTTTTAAAAATGGTCTAAATAAAGGCAAAGGTCACCTCGTATTTTATGTTTTTAATCCTGCCAGACCAAGAAAACCATATGTATACATCCATCAATACAAATAAATAAATTGAAGTGTCTATTTGTATTGTTAAAATAACAGATTTTTACTAAATGCATAGAATAGTTTATACTAAGCTTAGAACAAAAAAAATATTTTTCATTATTATCGTCTGTCTGTTTGATCCGGCTAGTCTCCCAAAGGCTGGAACGATGATAATAAAAAAAATATTTTAAGAACAAGAAATAAAACGTAGGGATCGCGTGCAGAAGCTAGTTATTGAATAAAATGGTCTAGGTAGCTTTGTGTAAGAAGTGTCAGGGTAGCCCGCGAAAATAAAATTTTCTTACGTTTTTTTCAAGTTCAAGTTGTATGTTGATCAAAATATGATTTGCGGCCGTTACAAGTGTGTTATTACAGAATTGTAATCATTAGAAGAATCAACACAAAGTCAGAATTGGCCTCCAGAAAACATGCCATTTCATGAAATATAATAATTATATAATAATATCTTTATTTTCTCCTCACAAAACAAGACCTTATAATATGATACTTAAACATTAAGCTCAATAACAGAAGACAAAGTCACACACACAGACACAGTCAAGTGTTTGTGGGGAGCTGGTGTCTATTATAGGTATACACCTGTATTTCAGATCACCAGGTCCTCACCCCACGAACTCCGGTATAACAAAACAAAAATAACATAATATACGCAAGAGATTTGGTTTCGTTACAGTTTGATCATCTTGTTAAAATAGTAATTCCATGGAGTAATATAAACAAAGAAGGTTGTCGAATCATATTTTCATCATTGTACAATGATATTGACCTGCAAATTGCAAAATGCATAAGAAAATTTTGAATTTCACGGGGTATCTTGTAGCTTTCACCTTAAGACAGCATTTCGCCGATAATCACACGCGAGTGAGTGTTTGTGAGTTTGTTTGTCCGTCCTTCACGCTCAAACGGCTGAACGGATCTGGACGAAATTTGGCACAGAAGTAGTGTATGACCTGGTTAAACTGGATGGATACTTTATTATCCCAGTAATACGTTCGTTTGAATAATTTGCGACATCCACTCAGGTGAAGCCGCTGGCAGCAGCTAGCATGATAATAATTTCCGCTGTTTATGCTTGTAAATTCCTATTAAGGTTGATGTTCCAGGGTAGCCCGCGAAATTCAAATTTTCTTAAGTTTTTTGCAATTTGCAGGCCAGTAATAGGTTGTCATCATTACAAAATCATTAATACAACCCTCCGAGCTCATAAAGGTTCCGGAATGACTTTGACCTTGTAAAAAGTCATTTTTACACCTTTATGAGCTCGGAGGGTTGTATTAATGATTTTGATGATTATAATTCTGTAACTACATACGTCTTACAGCCGCGAATCAAATGTTCATCAACGTACAACCTATCACTGGCCTGCAAATTGCAAAAAACTTAAGAAAACTTGAATTTCGCGGGCTGGTTGGAGGATTCACCTTAACTCTACAGAGTTGTAAGTTGCGCGAAGTTACGTATTATTTATTATTTACAAGCTATTGAGCTTCTCAGAAGGTAATTTAAATTTCAATGGTCATCCGTTTATTTAGTAAAAACTACGAAGACAAAGGAAGACGAGTCTTCGACATAGCTTTGGTACGTGACTGCATTTTTTATCTGTAGCTGCACCTAGGGTTGCCAGGCACAACAATAGAAAAGCCGTACACGGATTCATATTAAGCTGGACATTTTGCCCTGAAAGCTGAACACAATGTTTTTTAAAAGAAAAATATTATTAATCGTGCGGACACGCACGATTAATAATATTTTTCTTTAGCACAAGTCGCTCGCACACTTTTGTTCGGTATTTTTGGTGGGACCGCGTTGATCAAAAGTCTAACAAAAGTCAGACGCCTGGCAACCCTAGCTGCAACGAATGAGTTGGAGAACAAACTTTCTGGCCTTTTTCTAAACTCAAATATAATTTCAGATTAGGCGGCATTATGTCTTTGGACAAATTCTTTATATAAAATATAAAAGTAAACTTCAAAAAAATATATTTTCTCGAATCAAAATACAACTTTAGACAATTGACTATCGATTTTAGTTCTGCATCATCAACCAAAATGATTTAAAATAGGATGCGATCCGAAAGCTAACGTTGAATAGCGACTAAATGCGGGACAAAGATGCTACGAGCGCACGCGCCGAACTTGTCGCATTAATATTAATGTCCCTCGTATGGAGCGAGTATGTAATACCTAAGTGTACCGTATGCTTATGTGTGAAACTTGCATTCATGATAATTACGTGTGCTAATTGTTGCATATAAAACGATTTTCTAAATAAAATGCCTAATTATTTGGAAATTATGGACCTACTAGCACTTTGCCCGCGGCTTCGCTGCCGTGGTCTTTCCCGTGAGACCCGTTATTTTTCACGGGATAAAAGGTATATATATAGCCTATGTTACTCCTAGCAAACTAAGCTCGTTGGAAAGCTTAGTGAAAGAATTTTTTAAATCTGTCCAATAGTTTCGGAGCCTATTCATTTCAAACAAACAAAAAATCAAATCTTTCCTCTTTATAATATTAGTATAGATGTACAGATAAAGTATTTCTGATGTGGGTTAATGTAAGCCTATTTTTAAGCTTCCGGCAAATCTCATGGTGAGTGATTTGGTTGGGACCCGGAGGACACATAACCCACAGATATTGTAGCCGAAAAAGAGACTTAGTGCGAATTGGGTACTTTAGAGGGTAGTCAATACCGTTACTTTTTATGAACTGTCAAAACACGGAGTTTGTTGTTTGAGTTTTATAAGCATCAAATGCAATTTTACAATTACATCTTCGCATAATATTTAATTTCTGTACGGTGATGGAAGTTTTTAAGACAAGCGATCTTTTTTCTATGTGATTTAAAATTTTATTTTTGACCGTTTTACATCTAAAACGCATTCAAAAGCTGTCAGTGTCAATACTCCATAGACAAAAATGACATTGACAGCTCTTTAATGTGGTTTATGCGCTGACCGCGTTCACCTTTCCATTTTTAAATAGAATTCTATTCTTAAATGGGCTCGGAACGAAATAATAACCATGCACAGAGATTAGATTTGTCGCTTCTCTAAAGCTCTAATGCTGTGGAGATGGTTGTATTCCCATACAGCCAGCCATTATAACGGTCTGTTTCGAGGGTCTTCCACATTAGTGTCCGTAGGCGTTATGGGCAGTCATGGGAAAACTGGCAGTATTCACATTTTACGATAGACTAAAGGTTGGTAATTTCCTAGATTAGGTACAGATGGATTTTGACCCCACTGCGAAATAGGTTCGAAATGACCTTAAACCTCATCCCTCTTCCTTTTTTTAGTCGGGTAAGACGTTTTAAAAGTTCAATAAAACATGAGTGAACACGCCCTGTCTTTCTTAAAATGACAGTTTAAAAATAAAGTTCATCATTCACCTTTGTTTTAACGACCACAGATTAAAAATAAAGAAAAAAATCGTCAGTTTCACAAAAATTTCATTCTCTGCGAAAATTGTTTCGCAGTGCTTGGAATTTATATAGAAATATGTGAGTGCAGTCACATGCAGTACAATTATACGAGTATGAACAAGTAAGCAGTGTTACAACAAAGTTTATTATTTTGCTCTGTGGCTCGCTGTGATTACTTTCGAGAGAGGTATGCACTTAGAGAGCTGGGTACGGCTTGCAAAAATAATTCTAATGGTTAAAAAAATAATTTTGTTTTTTTTTGCTAATTTCGAATTCAACTGACCAACTTATCGATTCCTATGTAGGTAACAGATTTATTATCGATAAAAAAATCTGATCAAGAGAAATCGGCTTAATATCTACAGTCAACTATCATATAAGGCGTTGTAATTACTTAAACAAATGTACAACAGCCAACCAAATTACTTGACAAACCAATCAGATATTTTGGCAACAAAATCTAATTTAAAAAAAACTTTACTATTCAGAAATGTTTGTGTTACTGTCAGCAATACGGCAGACATAGAATCCTATTCCTTTTAACAAAACCGTTTCATTCCGTTAAAAATATTATCATTACCTCCATGCCAATTAACCGATAAGTAGGTATCAGTCATCCACTTGACAACAGATAAAGCTTCTCTTCCCAAAATCAGGTTTAAATGAATAAATCGAATTAAAAAAAAACCGTTTGGAACGGTTAATACATACATTATCATCACCATCTTGCTAATATAACGCTAAGTGTAAATCGTGTGCGCTATTCTCACATCTCACACGTTATTTGCTGACGTTACTCAAGCACAATGGTGTAGGGTCAGCGCAGTGCGTTCACCGCGCCGTGCTTTACTTTACCTCACATTGGAGCAATCGGCGCGGGCGCATGCCATTCCCATGCTTTGTATGTTTGTCTTTATCTTTACAATGAAAATATGGCGGAGTTGGAATATTGGTCTATTGGAAACGTCTACGTTTAAAACTCGAGTTTATTGGGCACGCTTGCGAGGGTTTAAGAAAAAAGGATTTTCTGATATATTATGTTATACATTGTTTCCAGAGAGTCTATTTAAGTTTTAAGAACGTTTTATTTAGTATTCGTGGAGTTTCTTATCCATTCTTCTTCATTGGTAAGAACCCAGAGGGATCCTCACACTTGAGCGCCAGAGCAGTACTCGCAATACGACTAATAGGGAGATGTGTCGTAATATGAAATCCACTTTAAAACCATTGTTAAAATGTATTTAATTTAATTTATAGATGTTTGTTGATGTCATCGCGCCTATCAACCAAGTCTCATGACGTCACTTTCAATGTATTCTAATTATTTGGAATGTCATCCAGTTGTAAATAACCAGTTAGGTTCAACATAAGGTTTCACCTAGGTTCTACAGTACCTACTATGTTTTGGAATGGACAACAAGCTTCATCGTTCTGACTGACCCTTTGGCAATTCAAAAGTGCATGGTGCAAAGTGTGTATTTAGTTTATTTTAAACTAGCTTCCGCCCGCGGCTTCGCCCACAAAATATGTCGACAAATTATACACATAAACCGTTCTCTTGAATCACTCTATCTACTAAAAAAAACCGCATCAAAATCCGTTGTGTAGTTTTAATCCGAGATATAGGGACAGAGAAAGCGACTTTGTTTTATACTATGTAGTGATAAATGCGTTGAATTTGTTTGCCTTTGATTTCTAATCTCAGTCCCAATCTATACAAATACCTCTCGTTTTCATACAGTTTTGACCATGATTGTCGAGATGACATTGCGACTAGATTTTGAACGTTTTAAATTAAAGTATTAGTAATAGTAACAGTTCATTTATTTGTCATAATATTCTTACATTGTTGTTACAGTTTTAAAAGTTCATAATATTCTGCCGGCATACAAATACTTTTTCAGGGTTTTGGCTAGTTTGTTGGATATAATATTGAATTAAATAAATCAAAATCACATATAATTCAAATTGCAATTAGTCAATTATAGGAATCTCAAACCCATTATGGGTATTGACAGCGTGTTATCTGTAATACCTTAATAAACGTGAACAGAGGTCCCTTCAATAGTCTCAACGGTATAGTACTTTATAAAGTTTTCTTTTTTGTTTTCCATGTCCATCCACACTTTTCTTTCTTCACGTTAGTAACAGGCCTATCATATCATACTACCGTACGTATCGTTGCACCGCTTCTCGACCATGACGCTGCGCCCGCGTACCCTGCCGTCGCGTCGTCGTTTCTTGTCGATAATCTGCGCGTAATCAGATTTACTGTAGCCCAATTAGCGCCATTGCACGGTGCATAGCAATGCGCTTTTATTTGTACAATAAAATGGGGCTACATTTTAAATAATTTGTAAGCTTTGTATTGTATGCTGTAAGAATTAAAAGTTAGTTAATTTAATTAAAATGTAAACTTTAAAGTTTTATTAACAATTAAAAAGAAGTCTTAAAGTGTTGTAATACAGTTATATTTCTTAGAAGCGGGTTCTTTCAAAGAAATTGTTTCATAGATACCTACAAGATATTTGTATGTGTTCTCCTTTTCATACAATGACATTAGTAAGTGAAATTTATATCAGAATGCATTTTATAATCTTATTAAACTATCTGTTAGACTTCTAAGCTATTAATTATAATGTATGCGTATGCGCAAGTATCGCGAGAGGATTTTATGTGAACAATAAATTGGAAACTTTAACGGAGAAGAAATCGCTTTCTCTAGAGCAATTTCATTACAGGTGAGGGAAATATATATTGAAACATGGTCTGATACTTTAGAGTTTTATACCACAAGACTAGTTTCTATTGATCAGCAATATCTTTTCACATCACTATGTTGTGGTCAGCTTCTAATACATAAGTATATCCAGATGTTGTTGAACAAGTATCAGTTTAATATAACAACCGACTTAAAAGTAAACACTACAAAGTGTCTTTAGTTTTGTGTTTTCTTTTTTTGTCACCGATTTCCAAAATTAAAATTAATTTTGACTTTGTGGTGTTTTTTTGAAGTCAGTTGTTTTTGAAAGGCTTAGTCTGATAGTACATCTACATTCCACCAGTTATGTTTAAGTTGTATATAATAAGGGGTGAACCAATACCCACTTTTAGGCACAAATCAAGACTCCGGATTGCTACTTTCAAACCCCTATTGGAAAGTCCTAATAACATTGTGCCCGACCTGAAAATCGATCCAAGGACCCCATGCGCAGCAGAAGCACTTGCGACTTCGCAAAGCCAAAACACACAAGCGCGTATAAAAAGCAAACAACTCATCTCCCCAGCCTTTTCCCAACTATATTGGGGTCGGCTTCCAGTCTAACGGGATGTAGCTGAATACTAGTATTTCACATGGAGCGACTGCCTATCTGACCTCCACAACCCCGGTAACTGGCCAATACGATACTCCTTGGTAAGACTGGCTGTCAGATTTTCGGGCTTCTGACGACCCGTAACGACTGCCAAAGATCCACATATGACAGCCAGGACCAACGGCTTAACGCGCTTTCCGAGGCACGGAGGAGTCTCGATATGTTAAGGATCCATCCACGGACCAACCCCGGCAAGCGTAGCTTCACCTGATGGATCGATCCGTGATATGCCATCCGGCTTTTATTATTTAGCCACGAGCTCCGCCTTTTTAAAAAGCAAACAACTAAAGCTCAATAATGTCGCGCAAAAATGTCAATGTAAACTAGGCCTTAAGGTCTATAAATAAATTGTCCTGCAGCGAACAGTTACAAGTACATACATATGCATCGATACCGCTACACGTACTCGACCCACTTCTCGAGATGTCTCGAGAACCAGTCTCAAATCGATACCGTCCGGAACAGTTACATCGAGAATTAATCGAGTCAATATTAAGGACATTAACTTAGTGACACCTCATTAATGAGGCTAATAATATGGCAAAATTAAATAGTCACGTGAATAATGGAATGAGATTCAAATAATTTTCCATTGACTTTCTGGTTTTAGACTTTGTTGTGTTAGAGCAGCGGTGGAGTTGTAGGTCGTGAGTTCGAACCCAGGCCTGAACTTTGTGTATTTACCTAATTTCATCACCACGGCTCTTAAAACGTTTTAAAACAATAACTTAATAATTATTATCTTCTAAAGCAGTTGTTCCTAATCTTTTGTGACCTATTAGGAAAACCGATTTTACCCCGAACTTAAAATTTTACCAATACAAACTAATACAAATATCTTTATTTATCGTAAATTGGACATCAATCTTACATGACGATGACATGACGGCAGCTAGAAAAAAATGCCACAAGCGCGGTACTTACTGCGTGGCAATCTATAATTTTATTAGATGATAGGTCTTAATTATTAGATTCTTCGTTACCGCCGCGGGGATAATTACTCCCAGGTTCGGAACCACTGTTCTAAAGACTTTTCCTTTTATTTGCAGTATTGTTCGTGGTGGGTCTAAGCAGTGCGCGATGGCTTCGGAGTGGTCGCTCGAATCAACCCAAAGACACCAGCTTCGTAGGAGAAGCCACCAGCGAACTGTCCACAGCAATTTTCCAGGTAATAATGAAATTTCTTCTTCATCTTATAGGTGTTGGACTAACCGTAGTTTAATTATCGCTGAAACGATAATATTTCAAACGAAAACTTAAGATAAAAATATAAATAACAGATTATTAAAAATGTTATTAGAGAATGTTGGTATTCAGACTTATAGAAGTGAATGCTATTGCTCTTACATGACCGCGAATACTTGTCCCCAGCTGTACTCATAGATTCATAGAACGTAATGCCGGTTGCAGACCAAGAGCTAATATAAGTTAGTATAGCTGCAGTGCAGGGAGATACGACTCAGGGCCAAGCCTGCCGGGAAAGCGGGATTGTCCGAAAGGGTTACCGCTACCCCGAAACATAAAGGGTTGCGGAAGGAACATGGATAGGTTTTAGGCAGTAAGAGTCTGACACTCCCTTCCGCTACACCCAGAGCGGAAGAAGTCATTGGATGATTTCCCAGCCTCAAAAAAACAAAGGGAGATACGACTCTCCAATGTTAAATGATATTGTTCGTAGATGCATCTCGAACAATCATCTTGTTACTAAATATTAAGGTCTATTAACATAGATATAAGATTCATTACTTACTAACCCACTATGGATGTAACTCGTCCGAAATAAAGATTATTTTATTTTTAACTTAGATCGCATATTGGACACAGCTTTTCATACTTGTGTGCAGACTGCAAACAGAAGCGTATCTATAGGGTGGCAGAACTGGCAAAATGCCACGGGCCGGACAGGGCCCCCGGCCCGAGAGGCTGCGAGCTTAAGAGTGACCTAGCATTTTTAACAAAATTTAGTAAAAATTATAAATTTGGGGACCCATGCAATGGATTTGCCAAAGGACTCAGATGGTATAGTTACGTGACTGACTGCAAACTATGTAAAAACATGAAAAACTATGTCAGCTATGCGCGTTAAGCTAAACTAACTTAGCTTAGCTCTTGGTCTGTAACCGGCATAAAGGTTTGGTCTATGTTACCAAGACCACAGTGTGTACACGGCACGATTTCCAGCCAATAGCGACACTAATTGTTTAGCTGCAGGCCTAATGGATGTCGAGAATGTCCGAAGACTACATATACGAGTATGAAGTTACTAAAGAATGTGGAGATTGAGTCGATCACGGATGTTTTCATGATCGCTAGCGTTCGTGGCTATAATAACACAGCAACATCAAAGATGGATGGATAGACAAGACAAACCATGTAAACAATAATAATTAGCTTTTTATCGTCTGTTATTTTAATGTAGTCTACGTTTTCTAGTTGGTCTGACATTTTACACTTTTTTAAACATCCGGTTAGTTTTGGATTAAAAATCATTGGTCCATCTGCTGCTGAGAATTATAAGCTTCATTTTGTGCAATGCGCCCCCAGTTTTAGGGTTCTGTACCCAAAGGGTAAAACGGGACCCTATTATTAAGACTTAGCTGTCGGTATGTCAGTCTTTCACCTGGTTGGATCTCATGAACCGCGATAGTTAGACAGATGATGTATCTCTTTTGCCACTATAACAGAAAACACTAAAAAACTGAATAAAATAAATATTTAAGGGGGCTCTTTTGTGCGCGAGTCCGACTTGTACTTGGCCGGTATCTATGTGAATCACTTTCATCAATATATCATTTTTTTTCAAAATTTGCAGGGATACATCGACGATGACAAAAACATCGCGTTCTCACCGCTGGGTTACTCAGCCATCCTGGCTATCCTCGCTGAAGGTGCCCATGGAGAGACGAGAGAACAGCTGGTGTCCGCCTTACACCTGCCTGAAGACCCCATCCTCACCAGAAAGACATACAGATACATCATGGAGAGATTGAAGAACAACCACGAATACAAATACAACCAGCCTGAGTTAAAGAACTATTTCTACATCTACAAGAACTACACAATCAATGATGATTACAAGAAGATTCTAGAAGATTATTACCTAACTGAAGTAAGGTCAGTTGAGCGATACAACCCTGATCTGCATACGCAGGAAGACGATGATGAAGATAAGGGTGAATTTACGATCGAAATTTCCGATAAGACTGAAGACAACAAGAATGATGAGATTCCTGAAATGATGCCGCCTAAAGAAACAGACGAGAAGCTTATCTCCTTTGCTGTTGACGACATTCCTGAGAAAGTCGACATTTCTCACATGGAGTACAAACCTGCGAAGAATATCAAAGAAAAGATTAAGCTAGTGAAGACCTTCCCCAAGAAGACCGAATCTGAGGATGATGAAGAAACTATGGTGGCTGTTGAAGCGAGAAACCATGCTAGGAGCTTGAAATCTCTGCACGAAGTTCGTGATGTTTCGTCCAGTCTTTCTGTCAACAGTGTTGGAAAGAAATCTGGTAAGTTATTATTTACCGTATAATTATATTATGTAGATTAATGAAAATAAGTATGAGTATTATCTTCACTAAGGAGTTAGCATCAGGAATGCCCCTTTATAAGCGGGATTGTCCGAAATGGTTACCGCTACCCCGAAACATAAGGGCTAAAGAAGGAACATGGATAGGTTTTAAAGTAAAAGTCTGACACTCCCTTCCGCTCCACCCAGAGCGGGAGAAGTCATTGGATGAATTCCCAACCTCAAAAAAAAGGGATGCCCTTTTACTACCTACTAAGTCCTTAAATTTGAATTGAAACAACAAATCCTTATTTTAATACTTTCTATTTTAGCGTCAATCTCAGACTCCTTGATGATCATCTTCAACGGCATGTACTTCCGAGGCTCCTGGAAGACTCCTTTCGATATCGTCGAGCCTGGCTTGTTCTACAGGTCTAATAGCGAGAAGAAACAGGTCTCCATGATGAAGACCATAGGCAGCTTCAAGACTGGCTCGTTGCCTGAACTCGACGCTGAGGCTATCAAGTTGCCTTACGATGTGAGTAATGTGATAGAAAATTGATGAAATGATATTATCTAATGCGATGCTGGTTAGTAATATAATATATGTAGATAAACAAAAAAGTTTCTAATGCCTGCTAGAAGAAAAAATAACAAGACATATCTTGGTATCTGGTCTTCTAGAAGGCATTACCAACTATTTTGAGATTGCTGTTCTGGTTACATTATAATTCTAAAGAATTATCTCTCTTGTTTTAAAACCGCATCATGTGCCTGGACAGGTAAAATAACATAAACTCATACTCAAATTCTTTTTTGCATTCGTGTGTACATCAAGACCATTATCTACCTAATGTTTTCCCAACTATGTTGGGGTCGGGTTGCCGTCTAACCAAAAGCAGCCGAGTACCAGCGTTTGAAATGGAGCAGCAGTCTTTCTTCAAGCAAGATCTCCAGAAATAGTCGCCCTAACCAGTATTCTCCGTTTTTACATCAGGGTGGTCGTTACGCGCTCCTGCTGGTGGTCCCATGCGCCCGCGACGGTCTAACCAGGCTCACAGCTGACCTGCCCATTGCACCTTTATCTGACATCTTGGACAGCTTGAAGGACGAAGACTTGCAAGTTTCGATTCCTACATTCTCCGTGGAGACCACTACTAAGCCCGTAGCTGCTTTGGCTAAGGTTAGTCATTTAAATAAATAATATTATACTGTTACATAAGTTTTTATTATTACTGTGTAATATTAAAGGGAAGGTTGTGTAAAGGGATTTGACGTACCACACTGTACTGACTACTGCAAACAAGTCACAGAACCTGAAATATGAGTGTTTGAGCATTTTCAGCCCAAAATTTTCAGTATGGTGCTATGCTAAACAATATTTTATTCTATCGGCAAGTTTTTTGAAAAATGCTCAACTAACCAATCTATTCTCACCCGGAAAACTTAGGTGAGCTTGAAGCGAGCTGTCAATATGGTCAATTCCTAACATCAGGAGGAATGACAGTCCACTTCAAGCTCACTTCACCTAAGTTTTCACGGTGAGGTTTTGTAAAGATTGGCTGTACCGGAATCTATTTTTTTCCAATAAATCGCATCAGAACTCCCCAAATTCGTGGACTGGGAGTCTTTTAACCTAATTTTTACTTTCCCATGGCAGCATAAGTCTGTATTACTTGTTGCTTCTAAGTTGTTGTAAGTTGTTTTCTTCTTTTATTTAGTTTGGTGTGAGCAGTATCTTTAGTCGCGATGCGGACCTGACCGGCGTGTCTTCAGACGAGGGTCTCTTCGTGCAGGAGCTGGTTCAGCACGTCGCTGTACGCGTTGATGATGCTGACAGTTCTGCTTCTGAAATCTCGGGTATATAATACAGATTTTATTTAGATTTACTTCGTAGTACAGTCATTTGTATTATAGTTGTTCGGTTCCAATTCCTCATGGAAAATAACGGGAAAAAACCTCAATGATTACTCTACAAACAATTAGCTTTAAAAATATTCATTATACTACAGTGTTAATATGTAGTTCCGGGAGAACAGTATAAGCCTACCAACAAGTAAAAAGTAATAATCAGTACCTAATAACAATTTATTTTGTGTTTGCTTACAGCCGCCAACCCAGTTATGGAACTTTCGAAGAACCTGCCACTGGCGCCACCCAAGTCTGTTCGCCGTTTCAACGTTGAACATCCTTTCATCTTCTATATCCTGGACACCCTCGACAACCTCGTCGTAGTCGCCGGCAAAGTCATCGACCCCGAGAAGCCATTCATGGTCGATGACGCAGTACCTGTTTGAAAGATTCTAAAATTTTAAATTCCTGTCACCAACACTGACGTTTCTTTTTCGTACTCTGAGTCATTAACATCGTTTGCCTTCGGCATTCTCGAGAGCCCACCCGTTCCACTGGTACTTATTTATACATTTTGATGTACTTTATGCCTTGCTGTGAGATTGTACAAGTTTCTTAAAACAACCAGACGCATTTGATTATGAAAAAGTACACAGCGTAGTTTTTAAGTTAGGTTAAGTTATTATTTATTTTTTGTAATGTTGTGATATGGTTAAGATTAAATTATTTATTTGAATTGGCAACTTTGGTTTTATTCTTCAGTCCAGTTACCCTCATCAAGTTTACTAAAAGTGATAATAAACTGTATGAGGGTAGATGTAGTGCTATTTATTAAAACTAATTAAAATTATCATTCTCATACTAACGGTCATGCTGGTCGTGATCGAATGTATTTAAAAAGTTTCAATGATTGTGTAAGTTATAGTTTAAACAATATGGCGTCCTCAAGACACGATACGGATAAAGAAAATGTGCATAGAACAAGAATACCGCTACCAAAGGATCCGTTACCAGCCTTGCCGAAACATTTGCTGGTCGACGGTAAAATGGTTCACAAGCCAGAAGTTCCACATCGACGTCCATTGAAGACCATCAACGCTCAAACTACGGGCATACCTAAGGCTGGTCCGAGTAAAGTAGTGCCACATAAACCGAAACATCCGCTGAACATCGATACGAAACATGTCACACTAAGACAGAGAAGTGAAGACTTAGATTGGCACTACACCGTGTTTAACGACCAAAGTGAGAAAGATAAAAATGCCAGTGTTATATCAATAAGCGACGATGAGAGATATTTGGACGATAAAGGTAGTCAGCGGTATTTTGTTCAGAATAAAAAGAAAAATGCACTTGGCGCAGTGTTGAGCGCTGTCACGCCGAATCTGAAGGCTAGTTTAGAACCGAACCGAGTAAGAAATATTAAAAGGAGTCTGAAAAGGCCACATAGTCGAGAGTTGCAGGGTCTGTCGCCTCCTGTAGTACCTGTACAAGAGAAGCCTGACGATAAAGTAAAACGTCGTTTAAAATTCAATGAGAGTATACAAGACAGATTAAGAACGCCAGATTTTTGTGAGTACCTGCGGATAATTATGTTTTTCTGTTACGATTTATCATGTTGGGGGTACCACCTCCACCTCACTTAAATGTGACATATAGCTATATGTAGGTATAGATTAATCTCTTTCCCAATGTGAAGCAATCTGTATAATTTAGAAAAGCCAAAATTCACTCATTCATGCAGTCACTGACTCACTCATTCATGCATTCACGCACACACTGATTAAACACGAAATCTCAAAAACTGCTGGACTTGCAAAGAGGAAATTGGGCACAGGGGTAGATTATGAGTAGGAGACGTTAGCTAAGAAATTATTTAAGGAAACTCCCCCCGTAAAGAAATAAAATACCCTACTTTACTTAATAACATTCCACCCCATGCAATGCCATCTAAGACATCAAATATGGTACTATTAATCCCGGTAGTTCTAATGGGATATTTTCGTGTTCTTTCTTTGGGCCATGTATTTTCGTTCTTTATATTTTGTTTTCGTACTTTATGTGTACAAAAACAAACTAATAGAGAAGTATGGAAGAAGAAGACATGTTGCGCCGAAACCCCCAAATAAATTGGGATAAGGGCAGGAGAATGATGATGTGTACAAAAAATATCGCCAGTTTAACTGTTTGTACTTACAAATAATGCGTCCTATAATACGCATTGAACCGGCCATTACGACATACTATGTGGAGAATATTTACAAACTGACATTCACTATGACTCAATAGTTGTGCAAATCTTATAACTGTGGTTAAAAATGTTATTACTTAGTTAATTAACAGTGTGTCGCATCAAATGGATAAGATACGTAGTCTTCCTAGCCTTTGCCCAACTATGTTGGGGTCGGCTTCCAGTCTAACTGAATGAAGCTGTATACTAGTATTTTAAGACTGGCTGTCAGATTTTTCGGGCTTCTGACGACCCGTAAGAATTGTCAAAGATGCACAAATGACAGCCGGGACTAACGGCTTAACGTGCTTTCCGAGGCACGGAGGAGTCTCGAACTGTAAAGATGGACCCATCCACGGCCAACCCCGGCAAGCGTAGCTTAACCTGATGACTCGACCTATGCAGCTGTTAGTACTTAGCCACGAGCATAAGATACGTAGTGTAGGAAGTCATATACATAGTATTTATTTGTACATACTTAAATTAAAAGACTATCTAACTATGTATATACAAATAAATCGAAAAAAGACATAAAAGACACTGAGGCGACGAAGTAGTCATCCGCATCGCTGTCGTCAGGAAACCTGTCCAGAAAACTGGCAGCATTGCCACGTTGAATGGCAATGCTAATTCTTTGGCCAAAGAACAATCCAGCCTTCTGGTCACGCGAAGTGTCGACCAATCGGCGAGAAATTGCCTTAAAAAGGAGTTGCGCACTCGGGCCCCATGACCCTAAAGTTTCGACCCCAAACGGCTCAAATCTGTAGTTACACATCAGGTTACTGTATTTACGCTGCTTGAGGGTAACATTAATTAATTTCATTAATGGAAGTCATTAATTTTGTTTTTAGGGAAGCGGTCGTATATGCGGAGTTTACACCGCGACTATACGGCGGATGTGTTCGAGTACCTCCTGGCTAAGGAGGTTAAGCCGCTGCAAATGCCCAGGACTTCCAGTATTACTAGGGCATGTGTTATTAACTGGCTCATGAAAGTTAATGTAAGTGAACTTTGGGGTTGGCTTTAGTATCCTTTGGCAGGCGGAGGGGGTTAAAAGTTGTTAAATCTGGTAGAGGGTGGGGCCCCGATTACAACGCTACCACTCTTATTACAAGGTAATGGATATTTTTCCAGAAATATATAAAAAATATTTCTAACCTCAAATCAGAAGGCGAAATGTTAACGTTATTAGGTGAAACCTTAGAGCATTTAACCAAATGCTCTAAGGGTGAAACGGACGATAAAATGGGCGATTGCCAACCGAATGTGTTCTAGTTTATTGTCCGTGGTGTTCATTGTGCAATGTCGTACCAAATTAGAGAAAAGGAACGCAAAAAAAAGTCTCTGGTATTTTCCGTCATGTGTCATTTGTGACATTTGTTTTGGTTCATTCTGTCAGTTTCTCAAATGTTTATATGTATTGTTGTTTAATTTTTATAACAACCTAGAAAGATGTGGGATCTACTACAGTGTTACTCCTCTTTAGTATGCAAGAGCGAGCCAAGCGAGCTCGGAGCTTGGGGCACCCGGATCGGACTGGTTAGGATTTAAGTGGATTGCGGGGTCTAGTGAGCGAGCGAAGCGAGCGAACCACGCCATCCTCTTCATGGTTGTTTTTTTTTAAACCACTCAGAAGTAGGAGCCCCGCGAAGCGAGGCTCCGTCGACGACGCCTTTGTTAATATTGATTGGTACCAAATTAAGAACCGCACGTGATTTTTCCCGACCATAAAATAGATTACAAATATCAGTTTTTCTCAATAGTGGTGCGTTACCTTTTCACGGGATTGGTACCGGGGGACAGGGGTGAAAAGGTAACCCCTCCACCTCCTACCCCCATCCGCCTGCCAAAGGATACTAAAGTTTTACCGAACTTTGTATGTTATCATCACCTGCCGATGTATTCTGTAACAATTTCACCGTGAAAATTTTGATAAAGTGAGCTTAGAGTGCGCTGTCAATAGTGTTACTCCCTATAAGTAGCATAAGGTAGAATGACCACTCATTTCAAGCTCACTTCACCTGACTTTTCCATTCCTCGTCCCTTCCCCAAAAGGTAGACTATGCTCGTAATTATCTGTTTTATTTGGCTGTCAAAGTCAAAGTTCAAAGATTAATTTGCAGATAGACATGGCTACAAAAGCTTTTACAATGGTGCCTAGTAGGTATAATAGAAGCTTAAAATATATGTTTAATCATAACATGTAAATTTTTAGTAATAATACAATTGAATCACTTTAGCTCAAGGAATTATTTTATAGTATAGAAGGTATTCTCAATAATTAACCACCTGCGTAAAGCCTTTCTGACCATTGGAAGTTCTTTCATTCGGTTAGGAATCTTATTGTAAATCTGAATATATAATATAGGATATCTAAGTTATAACAGGATCTATTGAATATTAAGGGCACCATGACTTTCTATTTTATTCTATTCTATTATTAAGCTAACAGATTTTCGTTTGTTTGTAGCCTCTCCTAGTTGTGTTGTTGGAGCATCAAATTGCAAAGAGGCGATGTCTTGCTAATAGACTATTTTCAAACTCATTTTTTAAGTATATTCTAGTGAGAAAATTTTTAAGAGTTGGTCATTTTATATTCATGTTATGTTGTCCATCAATATATCTTAACTTATCTTAAAACTTGCTTGAAAAAAACTGTGAGGGAAAACATCGTGAGGAAACCGGTACGCCTGAGAGATATTTCTCAACAGCATGTGAAGTAAGTCAGACGCCCATGGGCAGCATAAAAAACTATGGCATCAGGTTATTCACTAACCACACGAAAAAGAAATAAAGACTTATTTTAATACAAAGTAATGTCAAAATGTTTAAAACGTCAGAATGAGGTAAATTATAATATTTAAAGTTAGTTCACGGCAACTTTGGCATTTGGATGGTTTTATTTAGTATAAAATAACGGTGAATAATTCTCGATAATTCCTGGAAGTTATTCCCCTGCAGAAATAATTAATAATTCTCTAGGGGAAAATGTAAATAATGGGTTTAATTAATTGCATGCTAATTAAAACGGGAGTTTTTCATACCGATAAACAATAGGTTAAGGGCATACGTTTTATCATTTTGACTGTACCTAGATAAGACATCACGCAAAATCATGCATCGCGCATGCAAAGTTTACCGCGCGATCCCAACATTAATCGTCGAGCATTAGCCCATCAGATATAACACTCGTCTGGTTGGAGGATCCTCTCAATTCTATGAAGGATGAGTGAATTTTACACTCTGTTCCTCAAACCTCTATACAACTAATGACACAGTTTCAGAGACCTTCGTCATTAGGAATTGTTAATACAACACTCTCAGTTAGAAATGTACTCAAATGTCATGATTTATGAAATAACCAACTTAGAAAGTTGTATTGATGATATTAATGATTTAATATTCTGTAAATATGTACTTGCCTCACCATTTCCATTATATTCTGATATCTAGGTACCCTGACCCTTTCCTCTTATAAAAACCTTTTTCATTATTGTGATTTATATTGCAGATCCAAATTAAATAAATAAATGCAAGTCACTATTCAATTTTTTACTTATCTTTTGCCGTTTTAGGGCGCCGATGGCAACCCAGCCATTGTCCAGACAGCTTGCTGGTACTTCGACTCTGTCCTGGGCATAGGCTACGTACAGCTGGACAAGCTACAGCTTGTTGCAGCAGCTTGCTTCTGGATTGCGCAGAAGCTCAATGGCCCCTTCATACCTGCGATGAGACTGGTCAAACACTCTAACTCGGCCTTCACGACTGATAAACTGCTGGTTGCAGAGAGAGCCGTGATGATCAGATTGGTATGCTGTTAATTAACTTTTTTTTCTGTATTTCATGTTGTACCATAGAGGTTTTTTACCGGAATGGCTTTCATAACCAACCTCCACGAATTTTATGAGTTACAAGCATATTTTTAGTAAGAGATAAATCCTATTCCATATTTAGAATAATAGAAAAGAGTAGAAACCACCAGTCTGATGCAAAGAAAAAAATATATATTAAGAATAATAATATTAAAAAAATACTGTCCGGATGTAGAAAATATTATTACAGCCTTTTTGAAAAACGAACTTCAAATAAGGATTCCTGCACACAGAGTAAACAGAGTTCAAGAAAAAGAAGGTTCTAAAACAGTTTCTAAAACGTTTTTTTTCAATATTACAGAAATTCCCAAACCAACCGATAGTCGCCCAAGACTACATCACCTACTTATCCTGGTGGTGCGACACACACAATGCTGGTGAGATCGAGGTGGCAGCCACGTTCCTAGCCATGTGTGGTCTCCTGGTGGACCGCGTTCTCTGCGACGAGTACCCATCTGTCATCGCGGTGGCAGCTGTCAGAAATGCCCTGCTGCTACTGAAGAAAAGGGAGTTGATGCCTCGACTGCAGATGTGCAATGTGTACGTACCTATATGAGAATGGTTCATACACACACACACACACTTAATTTTTGACGCTCTTCTTCTTTTCGTGTGGTTAATGACTAACTGGTGTCAGAGTTTTTTTTGGGCCATGGGCCTCTAACTGAGCTTCACATAATGTTCAGAAATATCTCTCAGACATGCTGGTTTCCTCACGATATTTTCCTTCACTGATTTTAAAGCAAGTGATAATTATACAATACGCACATGAATCCGCGAAAACAGAGGTGCGTGCCTTGGGTTGGAACTCAAGACTTGGCTTGGTTGGTTGGACTTGGCAGTCCGTCGGTCACACCACTAGGATATCACTGCTATTTCGACGCTAAAACCGGTCTAGCTTGTTAGTCCGAGTTGCCATAAAAAACGTGGTAAAAATACACCATAGACAGACCACTGAAATTTTTATAAACTGGTGGAATCAGGGCTCTTGGAAAGATGAGTACGAAAGACTAGATTTTGTAAAATAAATTTTGTAATTTTGGCGTCCCGAATGTGCAATATACTACATTCCCGCCATTGAAGCGCGGGCCTGCGGACGGTGAGTAATGGCAGTAATGGTAGCTCGCCGTCCGATCAGGACCAGGCCCGTGCCGGACGGCGCGTTCGTGTTCCACACGTGCCTCAAAGAGATGTCAGCATTTGAAGTGGCCCGTTAGGGCCGAAACCTGCCGGGTAAGCGGGGTTGTCCGAAAGGGTTACTGCTACCCCGGAACATAAAGGGCTAAGGACGGTATATGGATGGGTTTTAGTCAGTAAGAATCTGACACTCCCTTCCGCTCCACCCAGAGCGGGAGGAGTCATTTGATGATTGCCCACCATCAAAAAAAACGGAGGAGGAGGAGGTCTCGGTGTCCTTTTTTTTACTGATAGCTGTTGGATAAATTTAGGAACTAATAGGGTTTGAATTCAAATTAAATTTAGCTGTCAGGAATGCAGTCTCTCATCGGCCGTAGTGTACCTACCGTATTAATTATTATTGTAGTTTTTGTAGCTGACAAAAATAAAGGAAATCTTTATAATGAAGTACCTATATTAATAACCGGGTATATTTTCATAGGAATGTAACTGTTGGAATTAATTCGCATAACAGGTTTGAATAAAATCTTGATTTTGAACTTTTAATTGATGCCATTCCGGTTTTTGTTTATGAATAATAATATCTACAATTTTTTGACTTGGTCTTAGCAATCAGCATATGTGACGCAAGCTTATTGGTCGATTCGCCCGAATTAATTGGCCCATTTCGGGCGAATATACACTTTGTATTCAAGTATTTTTTTCTTTATGCGACTCTTACGAAGTTAATTTATTAGTGGGCGAATCGACAACTCCAGAAATATCTACGTATTAGAAAATTAGCACATTTTGAATTTTATGCAATAAGTATCGTATGGGTCGCCTACAGAAATATTTTAATAATTTGAAAGTGACGTTTCGCCCGAAATGGGCGAGTTAATTCGTGCGAATTGACTAATAAGCCGGGTGTGGATGAAACTGGCGAGACTTGTTTAATAACGTGTTGTTCAAGTTTTTATTAATATTTCCACAGTCACACAGATAAAACCAGAGGATTTTAATTTTTCTGTCTAGAAATTTGACTTTCGATATTTAAATTTACAGATTTGTGGTTGCTGAGAAGAAAGCAACGAATTTATCATACACTTGTTCGATTCTTCGTCGGGCAGTGCGCACGGTGGCTGCGCCTTTCTACGAGTATAAAGCGCCGTTGGAGCACTATGGCATGCCGCCATGTTGCATCGCACAGAGGATCATACGTGCCGCCAATGAACTGTCAGTTATGGATGCTAGGAATACTGAGGGGCGTTAGGATAGGTTAGGTTTTAAACTATATTTAAGTTGTTATTAGCACTAATTCAATGTACAGTCGCAGCGCATCAAGTTATACCACACTGTCAAATTTCTCCAAATGATTTTAAACCTTCAAGCGTTGAGGGTTAGTTTCAAAATCGATTCAGAAAACTTGACTCTTTGGGGTAACTTGATGTGCTGGCGACTGTACTACGAAATAAAATTAAATTGAAAAATTAAATTATCTGAATAAGTAAATACAAAATACTACAATTAATTATTGTTTTAGACTGAAAATAAATGACTTACAGACGGATTATAACTTGCAATAATAATTTAGACAATAGTGCCGTTACAAATTAAAAATATTTTCAAGAAATCGTTAAGTTTTCAAAATTGGAACAAACGGACTGGTTAAAATGACGACTATTTATACAAAATTTTTACAAAGACGTTAATTGACAAGCAAGAATGGAAACTTTGACTTAATTTTGTTGACTGACTGAATTAGACTTATATTTATAAAAACTGACTTAAAAGAACTTATGGTTGACCCAATAAACGATTTTTACCTGTACTTACTTATTTTTAGATAAATATTTACAGTATCGAGAAATCTTAAGAAATAAGCAGTTCATATGATTGTGCCGTTTTTTTAGTTTGTATGTATGTAATGTAAATACTTAAGTCACAATTATCAAACACTGATCAAACAGTATCATTAAATGTCCTATATTTCATATAAATTCAATAATTTTTTAAACATTTTTATACAAAATGTAGACTACAATACGATCATAAATTAAACAGCGTATATCTAATGCTGTCCCCAGGCTGCGTACGAAAATTCAATCAAATATATTCAATATTTTAGTCACTATAGCTAGTCGAAGATTGGCAAAACTCATCACGGCACTATTATTTAGTTTGTTTGAAAAAATCACTTTTTAAATTTCAGTGTTCAAAATACTCCTATTCATCAGTATTGTCAGTGTTTTCATTTATGGTCGTATAGTTTTCTCCACATTGTATACTTAAAAAAAAACTAATAAGATTATTATTATCGTTCCAAAAAGTTAAATGATCATAATACTTATTATTCAGAGATATCTGCATTCATGTTAGGTTTATCCTTGTTATTCATCTAATGCAGATTTGATATTGCTTAGGTAACTGTTTTTAGTGGATTTGGAAATACCCTTATATTTATTAATACCGATGGCCTTTGTATCGTCACCCTTCTCGTTTTCTAGAGATCTTTCCTGAGCTATACTAATTTCTTGTTTTATTTACCTATCATTATTTATTTATATGTAAACCTAATTATATTAATCAGTGTGTTAGGTTACACGAGATACATGTTGGCTGGGTGTATAGTACCCATGAAAATGATCCACTTTGACTATGGGACCAACTCTGAAATCACGAAAAAAAATCAGCTGTTCAGTACATTTTATGTTCGCATAATTCGTTAAAATGTAAGGAACAGCTGATATTTTTTTTCATACGTCAGAGTTGGTCCTATGGACAAAGTTGTTGATTTCCATGAGTACTTTACAACCTTAAAGTATGTCCCTTGTCTCTAACACACTGTATAATCTTCCAGGCACCGATAACATCAATATAATTCTATGAATTTCAATATTATTCTTTAAATAAAAATTAGTTTTTTCCAGAGAACTGTATCAGTAGGTAAAGGCGCTCCCACACTAAGAGCATTCGCCTGTAATGTGACAATCCAAGAGTCGATTTGGAGCATTACTATATTGGCATCACTTCGGTTCTTGTCACTCACAGATGTAATGCTAGAACCTGAACTGTTTCATTACACTGGTGAGGGAGCGTCTGCATGGTAACCTATGGATTATGGATGAATTTGACCATTAAAACTAAACCGAGTTCAAGGGCTTTTTTTTGAGGGAGGGAATCCTCAAATGTCTCCTCCCGCTCTGGGTGGAGCGGAAAGGAATGTCAGACTCTTACTGACTAAAGCCCATCTATGTTCCTTGTTTAGCCCTATATAAGTTCCGGGGTAGCAGTAACCTTTTCGGACCATCCCGCTGAGAGTTCCAGGGCTATCGTTGTCAACTTAGTCATTGGGAACAATGACAGCTCTTGAACTCGGTTTAGAAATGCTGATCAAGTTCAATTTTAGTGGTGAAATTCGCCCTTTGAATTATTAGATTAATGTGACTGGCATAAAATATGGACTAGACTTTTATCCTTTTTTGAACCCAGTTTGGACATTTTAATTTCATATAATGATCACTAATTTATGAATAGTGGATGCAAAAGACTGCTTGAAAATAAAATTATCATCTGAAATATCGTTTTTTTTAAGTCTCCCCCAGAGATCCGTTAGATTAATTCCTCTAACATCCATTCCTTTTTTCTCTGCTAACTACACAAAAAATCATACATACTGCGAGTCAATAAGGACTTTCATTCTTTGTAAAGAGTTTTTATTTGACCTATTTGCCACCAACACCAAAGTATGCATTCGGCTGACCGCTGATTTTTGTAGGGTTCCGTACCTGAAGGGTGTCAAATGCAACCCTAAACACTAAGCTTCCGCTGTCCGTCCGTCCGTTCGTCCGTACGTCAGTCTGTCTGTCAACGGGCTGTATCTCATGAACCGTAATAGGTAGACAGTTGAAATTTCCACAGATTCTGTATTTCAATTTCTGCTATTACTTACAACAAAAAAAAAGGATTGTGTGGTTTTATGAAACCCCGGTAAAAGTGAAACTTTTTTTCACATTAAAGACATTTGACACTATAGGCGCCGCCATATTGGCCTTGGCTGCTCTGACGACTCGAGCGCCTTTCACTTTATCCCTACTCCGCGGCCGACCGTCACGCGACATGCAACACACAGACGAAAAAGTTTGAGACGATGTAATAAAAGTTTCACTTTAATAATAAAAATATATTTAAAGGGGCACATAAATGTTGTGGCACGAAACCCTTCGGTTGCAAGTCTGACTCACACTTGGTCAGTTTTTTTGAAGTGCATAGTGCATAATGTACCTTATATTTATATAAATTACAAACAAACAAAAAAACTTTCCAGTTTATAATATTAGTAAAGATAATCTTTGGTTTTTCCTGCTTCGTTACATAATTATGCAACTATACATCCATATACAAACTCAAACTCAAAGTGTTTATCTATACTAATATTATAAAGAGGAAAACTTTGTTTGTTTGTTTGGTTGTAATGAATAGGCTCAAAAACTACTGGACCGATTTTAAAAATTCTTTCACCGTTGGAAAGCTTAGTTTTCTAGGAGTAACATAGGCTACTTTTTATCCCGGGAAAAATAACGGGTCCCACGGGAAAGACCACGGGAGCGAAGCCGCGGGCAAAGTGCTAGTTTCAAATAAACCAATTACAGGCACTTTTGAATTGTCAAGGTGTCGGTCAGTCAGAGAGATGAAACTAGATGCCCATTCCAAAGCAGTAGGTACCTATGGAGAAGTACGATGATACGAAGCTGTTTGTTCTCCTATAAATATATACTTATATTAACAAAATGGCAGGCGAATGGGGGGGGGGGGGGGGGAGTGGAAGGCAGTCACCTCCTCCTGCGAATCACTTATGCAAGCGAAGGAGGTGGCGGGATGGTTGAGGGACAGAGCTTCACGTTCTAGCTGCCGCGGGAGACGCTCCGGGCGTCGGGAGCTGCGTGACGACTCCCGGCTATCGTAGGCGCGGGCCTGCGGATGGTGAGTAATGGGTAGCTCACCGTACGATCCGGATCAGGCTTGTGTCGGACGGCGTGTACGTTTTCGACGCGCGCCTCAAAGATTTCAGCATTAAGGAGGGAGGAGAGAGGTCAGCATTAAGGAAGGGGCCCGTCAGGGCCGAAGCTACCCGGGAGGGATCATTAGATGATATCCCACCTTTAAAAAAAGAGGGGAACTTGCAAACAATGGACTTAATAATGGACCCCAAAAAACTGTATGTAAACAGTCAGTCATAGTGACATAGCGATAAGGTATATCGTGAGGTGCTTGAGGCATGGTTAAGTAGGATTCCACGGCTATCAAGACAATCCGGGAAGTACTGTTCAGATGCTTTTACGAGTTTCCATCAGGTTAGTCAAAAGGCAAAAAGAAGGAAACAAGAAATCGTTGCCATCAATCTGCCTCGCGTTTTCTCAACCATGTTGTTGTCGGCTTTCAGTCTAACCGGATGCGTTTAGCACTGTGGAGCGACTGCCTATGGAGTGACCTCCACAACCCAGATTACCTTTGGGGCTAGACTTTTGGGCTTCTGTTTACCGACAACTGTCATAGATTTACGTATGACAGCCGGGACCAACGGCTTAACCTGCTTTCCGAGCCATGAAGGAGTCTCGATATGCAATGGATGGTCACCCATCCACTAACCGCCTGCGGCAAGCTTACCTTCAATCAAACCGAGTGGCTTTTATGATTTAGCCACGAGCCTCCCTTTGTTATCATAATTATAGTAGCATATTTTTTATAACTTTATAATTTTGACTTAGAACTTGATAGAGCATCCAAGTTGCGCATCTGTTAGGTATGTGATACAATATTATTAGGTTTATATTTAAAAAAAAGATGTGTTAAGGCGTGCCAAGGAAAAACATAAACCGGCCTTTCACGGGAAAACCAATTCTTTAGACCCGACTATATCTCCTACTTATGTATTCTTATTCAAATTCAACCGTATGGTTATGTAGCGTTACGTTCAAAGTCGAATGATGACTCGCATACAATTTAAATTATACTCCGGAACTAAAGTCCAATGCAAATGTAACTTTATCAAACGGTTACAACGTTTAAATTGCTTTGATTCTCGTAAACGGCTTTTTCTTCGCGAGATCTTGTTTACGGCCACTCGCCCGGTAGTGTCAGTGGATAGTGCATGTGAACTATGCGCTTGCGCATTGATAAAGTGATTAACAAAATAATAGCTACAATTTACTGAGGTCAACAGGTGACAGACCAACAACAAGTTACATTTTAAACACATCAAACATGTTGTTCAAAAGTAAGTATTTTTCAATGATTTCGTAAAAGATAATAACAGGTTTTAAGTAGCGCTTTAGTAAAATAGTGTTGTCGCCGATTTTTCAAATGACACGGTATAACCAGTTATAATCTGGTCTCAAGGGTCAAATTGGCAAAAACATTAAAACTTTTATGCCGTATTGAGATTATTTTTGTGAAATTAATTGATAATTTTAAGACTGAGATATATACAAACATCTTGAATGACGTCACACAAATACACGTTACTCGTGAACGTACCCTTTTCCTTACAATAGTTTCTTGATGTGACCCGCACTCCTGGGTCAAAATAGCAAGAGGTGTTTATTGACTCATTGTATTCCGCGAAATTCAAAGTTAGCATAGTAAAGTACATAAGTATTATGATGCATTGCTTTAAGAGAAACTATTTGTTCAGTTTGTCTATCATTACAGCTAATCAGCTTCATCTTTCTGACTCACCGACCCCTTGGCAGTTCAAAAGTGCCTTTAATTGGTTTATCTATACATAGACTAAAATTGTAGAAAAGTGGTGTCTGTAGAATGGAAATATATAAAAAAAAGTAGCAGGGTTTGTTATTATATCGATGCCGAACCCGAAATTGTGATTATTTTTTTTTGTTTGTTTGTCTGTGTGTTTGTGCACGCTAATATCAGAAACGGCTTATTCGATTTAGATGCGGTTTTCACTAATATATTGTAGTAAGCTTCACTTAACATTTAGTGTAAGTATTTCATGTTGATCGGTTCATAAATAAAAAATTTATGTCAATTTAAAGAATCACGGTGAACATTTATTAAGGTATGCTGCCCGAAAAGTCAGTATTCTACGCGGACGTCGAATAGTCGTGAGCACAGCTAGTTTGAAATAAATTCTTTGAAATTGAGTTTTATTGCAGTCAGTTGTATGAATACTTTGACGACACGGTTGGCGCAGTGGTTGAGCGATTGACTGCTGCGCACTATGTCGCGGGTTCGATTCCCGCACGGAACAAATATTTGTACGACCTGCAAATATTTGTTACGAGTCTGGGTGTTTTTCAATCTATAATATTATATACATACAGTATTTACAAAAAAAAAATGAAAATGTATATAAGTAGTTTATCAGCCATCTCGTTACCATAACACAAGCATAAGGTTGCTTAGCTTGGGACGTTATGGCGTTGTGTGAAATGTCCAAGGATATTATTATTACTTTCAATGGATTGAAAGATTGATTCCGATTATAAGAACATTTGTTATTTATTACAGGTATAACGCTTTGCTGTGTGATATTAAACGTTCAGACGCAGAATCCATATTTGCCACACGATTCTCAGTTCCTGAACCCAGGTTTTATATACAATCCTGACGATTTTCCCGTTATACCATTGTCAGCCACAAGTCGCAACGAACTAGATAAAAATGCAGTTAGAAGAATATTTCAAACTGAATCACCGAATAAGAAAAAGTCTACGACATCAGTGGAAATCGAAAAGAGTGTTGAGACAGAATTTGGTTCACCTTTTGGTCAAGTACCAAATGACAAACGGAACAACTTAGCCAACAGACAAATATCAACGACACCTAATAGAGGGACATCGCAACAGCTTGGATCTTTTTCGCCCCAAATTTCACAAAACAGACAACAATATGCACAGAGTAAACCTGAGATATCATTAATTAGGCCATCAGTAGCCGTACCCCAAAATTCACTGGATAGACCAACTGGACCTCAGATTCAATCCAATCCTGCGCCTAATACATCGGCATTCAACTACCCTACTGAGCAAGCGCCAGGTTTTAATTTGTTGTTGTACTCAGTGACAAACTTCGGAGTTAATTTGTTAAAGGTAAATTATCTTAATTTTCCGGAACATTTGTCGTTCGTGAAAAAATTGTTTATATAAGGTGTTAAAAAGAGCATTGTACTCATCTTTATGAACAACTTTTAGTGTGGAATGAACCCTAAACTCGCGAAAAAAATATGAGCTGTTCCATACATTTTATTGAGTTACGTGTATGGAACATATCATTTTTTTCCGAGATTTAGTTCGTAACGATGCGTACCAATGCTTCCACGAAATTCTTAGAGTTAATTTTTTAACACCTTATATAACTTTTGACTCTAAAATTAAATAAACCAAAAATGCATGCAACTTTATTTTCTTTCTTTCATGTTTAATAAAATTTTGCAGGCTATTGATGCCGTGCATTCGGGGAATGTGGTGATATCACCATTTTCCATCACTTCACTCCTGGGTCTGCTGCAGCAAGGGGCATCGGGACAGACCCAGGCACAGATCACAAGCGCACTGCATATGTCTGCGGATGTAACCGGACCGGCTTACGCCAAAGTTTCTGAGGAAGTTCGAGTAAGTCTTGTAGTGTCAAATTTTCTCGACATAATAAAAGAATGAGAATTATGAATGTATGAAATGATTACAAGAATTTACGGTGATACAATGCCACAATAAGTGTATACTTAAGATATTAGAAAGACATAGGATAGGGTCAAAAAACGAATGCCAAAAGCATTGTTCAATGCATAAATGTGGTTGTTAGACCGTAATTGATACACCGTAATTGATGGCAACCTGACGTCCCTGTCAAAGCACCTAGTCGACTGGTCAGCGGTGAGCGAGGGTGTAAGCCTACAGTTCAACTCCTGGAACTGCAACTGTTAATCATACTTTCACCACCTTCATTGAAAGTGTTAAAACTGTTCATGACTTCTTTTTCTACTGTCCTAGTAGAAATCGTAATATCCAGTGAAGTTTATGCTTCTTCTACAAAATCTACAATCATGATCAACATAACATAACAATACATCATTGTTATTTTACAAAAAAAAACTAAGTAATGAATTATTTTAATATTTTCATTGTTCAAGATGTTTAATTTTAAATATTGTGAAATGTATTTTAGTACAAATACCATAACGTATGCGCTCCTGCCGCCTGTGAAACAGGTTCATCCTAGTACAGGCATCTTAAAATATAAATTTATACATTATTTTCTAAGATTTTAATGTTAATCTTTTACCGATTTAATTCTGAATAAATATATTATTATTACTATTATTTTACAGGCTCGCAATTCCCGCAACATCCTCAGAGTTGTAAACAACTTGTTCCTATCAGACGATTTTGCTATCAATAAAAACTTCAAGAGCGTTGCCACAAACAGCTTCAACAGCGAAGTCACGGCTCTTTCCTTTCAAAGAGCAACGGAAGCTGCACGCCAGATCAACAGCTGGGTAGCGTCCAGAACTGATAACCAAATCCAAAACCTCATCTCACCAGGTAAATAATTATATAAATAACTAGCTTCTGCCCGTGGCTTCGCCCGCAAAATATGTCGACAAATTATACACATAAACCTTCCTCTTGAATCACTCTATCTTTTAAAAAAAACCGCATCAAAATCCGTTGCGTAGTTTTCAAGATTTAAGCATACATAGGGATATAGGGACAGAGAAAGCGACTTTGTTTTATACTATGTAGTGATTATGTTGAAGGCTTTAGGATTTACGCCCGATCCAGCTTGTCCCTTGCTGTCCTCCCCCAGCGACGCCCTAAGCCGAAGTCTGTACCCCACAAGGGGTGCCCTTAGCGTGTAGTCGCATTTGTAAGTTTTTATTAAACCCTGGCTGGAGGCTGCAATTCTTTTGTGGCATTCACAGGTTAGTCTGGTTAAGCAGTAGCTAACTCTATGGTTGAACGACGAGTTGCCGGCATAAAAAAAGGCTTTAGGATTTTAGATCACTTCTCTTATCAGCGCGAACTGGGTGTATATTTAGAAAGTGTTCGTGGAAAGTTAATAATATTTATAACAGTTAGCTAGGTGGTAGCGAGGGTGATTGCCTCGGAACCACCATGCAGACGTGTTCCAAATATTCTGTACTAGCTGTTCCCCGCGGTTTCACCCCCGCTGCGCGGCTCCTATTGGCCGCAGCGTGATGTTATATAGCCTATAGCCTTCCTCGATAAATGGACTATTCAACAAAAAAAGAATCTTGCAATTCGAACCAGTAGTTCCTGAGATTAGCGCGTTCAAACAAACAAACTCTTCAGCTTTATAATATTAGTATAGACTAATTAAATGTGGCATCTTTTTCTTAAAATAAACCAGAAGATTGCTTACTTTATTGGGTTTTCCGTTGAGGTATATATGGTATATATATATGAGTTTATTTATAAACGTTGCATAAAGTTAAATAATGCTACGTACCATATTTTTTAACGTTTCATAGCTTTAACCCCTCAAATGTCGTATGAACTCCATAGTTTCATAAGAAAAAGTCCTTCGAAAGGACAATAAATATAACCGTAAAAATCGTTGAGCTTTTATAAGCAAACGGCTTCTAATAGGCGAACATCCAATGGGTTAAGCAGCGTTTATAAATAAAAGAGATATTATTATTCTAAAATCTCTTTCTCGATATTGTTTTGTTTTTTTTGTGTTGTTTTTTTAGTTGTCAATTGATTTTAGTTTGATAATTGAAGTGATTTATTTGTTCTAAATTTCTGATTCTTTTTATTCGGTTTTGCATCTTGTGGTTGAGATAAGTTCAACTGTGGAACGATAGGATTAAGCACCTCGTTGTGACGCACTTGAACCAGTTATATTACAAGGCGTACATTCCTATCTATATTTGAACTGCTCTTTATAAATGCACCCGTCCATTGGAATACCCCAGTTTATGCAGGGTTTTTTAAATTAAAATTCTTATATGATAGAAGTGCTGGACTTATCAGATCAATGATGCTGGATGCTATTTGAATTAATTATACTTCAAATTTATATATCTCATTCAATATGTTATTCAATTTATCGACGCTATACTTCAGTTAGTTGTTAGTTTTAAATACTTGTACATAATATATTCTTTATAGTTTTAGTGTTACATTTTATATTGTACATATATACCATATTAATGACATAATTGTAATCAATATACTCGTCCAAAAGTACATGTTATTAAGGTAGTTTAAAATTAATTAAATCACTATAGTAGGAAACGGAACATTTGTATAATAGGTATATGCATTTTTTTATAACTACACCTCAGCCTTCCAAGTGGTGTTGTACGTCTTATATGCATAGGTATGTTAATTAGTTTTTCAAATCACCTAAATAACATTTGAATGACTTTATTCATAACTGTAATTCTTATGGTGTACACATGGTTAGGCTTCCTGTCTAACCGGATGCAGCTGAATATCGGTATTTTATGTGGAGCGACTGCCTATCTGGTACCTCCACAGCCCAGTCAGTAACTGGGGAATACAGTACCCCTTGGTAAGATTGGCTGTCAGATTAAGATGAAATAAATAAATAAAAATAATTCTAATCAAATATATTCTAAATAAATACTGTCACTAGTTCACCACATATAAAACGCTTAATGTTGGTAAATAAATAAAATTTCCACTTTCCTACATGAATCACTTCATTGTGAGAAGACCAATAAGAAACAAATAGTTAACAAAGTGAAGAACAAAGACATTTGAGACAGTTTAAAAAAAGGTCATATTTTTTATCGTTTCAGATTCCGTCGACTACACCACGCAAATGGTCCTAGTAAATGCCATTTACTTCAAAGGTCTGTGGGAAGTGCCATTCAGAGTAGAATCAACTATGCCCAAGGAATTCCACCTTAGTAATGGTCAATCAAAAACTGCTCAATTCATGCGTATGCGCAAGATGTTCAAAACTGGAATAGATAAGACTACTAATGCCAAAGTTATTGTGCTGCCTTTTGAGGTAAGTGGTTTTGTAAACTTTTATGAAATTTAGGAATTGGAAGTCTGCATAGCTGTGAGAATTATTTTTGATAACAAAAGTCAAATGTCAAAAGTCAAATTAAGTTGAATGGATAACGTTTTGTTATTCTTATTGTAAAGAAAGCGGAGTTGATCGCAGGTTATAGTAATACTGAGTCCCGCTGACTAAGGCGATTTACACAGGGCACCGCGCCCCGCCCCGGTAGGCGGTGAAGCGGATCTCATGTCGCATTGGTCTCCAAGAAATCCGTTGATGCCAAACAAACTTACACCGCCCGACCTTCGCGGTCGAGCGGAGCCTTGTGTTAATCGTATTAGGCCCCAAATCACTAAATGCGTTTAACTTTTAGATGTAATTCTGTTTCTGTTATTTTCAACAGTGATGTAGGGCTGTATTTCTCCAATAAACTGAACGCGATCAGCACATCTAAACGGCGCTAAAGACCAGTCAGTGTCAATTTGTAAACCTGATTCTTTGGATAGTGGTATACAAATTGTTGAGGTAGAACAAATATGAAATATAGTACTTAGTTATAAATTGTATGTTACTTAGTTACTTTGTTGTTGTTGTTTGTTACTTAGGTATACATAAGTTATAAAGTGATTTTATGTTCCGTTCCCACAGACAAACCGTGAAAACGGTTTTGTGGGGCATAGTTGATAAATTAAGACTTTTTGTAAACTTTACTTTAATAATATAAATAAAATAAATAATAATAATATTCCGCAGAAAAAAGAGACACTGACAGCCCTTAAACATAGTTATGTGCTGACCGCGTCATTTTCATTGGTGAAATTCACCCGTAGTGATTTTAGTGCAAATGGGCTTTAATACCCAAGATACTTCAACAGTATGAACCAATGTTTTAGCCTAACAATGACAGCGGGATTGTCCGAAATGGTTACCGCTACCCCGGAACATAAAGGGCTAAGGAAGAAACATGGATGGGTTTTACTCAGTCAGTAAGAGTTTGACTCTCCCTTCCCCTCCACCCACAGCGGGAGGAGTCATTTGATGATATCCCACCCTCAAAAAAAAACCCAATTATGACTTAATTGTAATAACGAATTATCTTTTTTTTATTACCAGCGTGACGAGTACCATCTAATGGTGGTTCTACCCAATGAGTTAATGGGCATGAGGCGCACACTAGCAGCTCTCTCGGATGCCAGACTGCTGAGCTACCTCAGCTTCCAGGCTACGGACACGGAACTTGAACTGCCCAAGTTTACAATAAGAGCTGATACGGATTTGACGGTTGTTTTGCAAAGTGTAAGTTGCTCATTTAACAATACGATTCTATAAAATCCACCAATTAGGCCCTCGTGGTGGATTGTGGTCCATTGTCTCTCACAGAGAGGAGGCCTGTCTGTCAGCAGTGTGAACATTATAGGCTGATTATGTTTATCTATAAAATAGACTAATTATAATAATAATATCCATGGACATTTCACACAACGCCATATAGTCCCAAGCTAAGCAACTTAATGCTTGTGTTATGGTAACTAGATGGCTGATAAACTACTTATACACATTTTTTTTTATAAATACATACATATTATAGATAGAAATACACCCAGACCCGTAACAAATACTTGTTGGTCGTACAAATATTTGTTCCGTGCAGGAATCGAACCCGCGACATGTTACGCAGCAGTCAATCGCTCAACGACTGCGCCAACCGTGTCGTCAATTATAGAACCTCACTTAATAATCAAGCATTGCTCGAGTCTCGATTAAAGCCCTAGTTTTAAGTAATGCTTGGGTCTTGAGTGAGGATCTGTAATACAGTCTTTAGACCCATAAGCGGCGCAAGTACTGTGACCCTTTGGGTAACTACAGTTTCGAGCTGTTTTTGGTAGAAACGCTTCTCTGGCTGATTGGATTAGCATTGCCATTTGACGTGCCAGTCTGCTGGACACGTTTCCGGATGACACTGCTGGCTGATTACCAGTATTTTACATAGAGCGACTGCCTATTTGATCTCCACAACCCAGTTATTGGGTGATACGATACCCCTTGGTAAGACTTGTTGTCAAGACTTTCGACCCGTAACGACTTGCAAAGATCCAGGACTTACAACCAGGCCCAACGGCTTAACGTGCTTTCTGAGGCACGGAGGGTCTCGGTATGTAAAGATTCTCACACATCCACGGACCAACCTACCACGGACCGATCGACTCGTACTGCTGTTATTACTTAGCCACAAGTCCCTCCAAGCTATAGTATGTACGAAGACAAACAACAGAATGTTTGGTACAAATGACTTAAGTCTTCATAAATCTCCAAAACGTAGATATAAGATACAATTATTGTTTTGATAAAAAAACCCTGTCTGTGACGCAAACAACCATTTGCATAATGAATAAGGTAATTATTTTGATCATTTTCCTCATAAGTGTTGAAACTGACGTCATTTGTGTATCTTTTGAGTTATAAGATAAAATTATATTTTAGTTATTTCACCATTTTAACCTTTGAACGCCAGAGCATAAAAGCACGCGCGTGCCCTCCACGCTAAGCTACAAATTTATTTCTTCTGGTTATAATGAATTTCCCAATATCCATGGTGTCTTTTAATTTGTTTCATGTCATTAAATACGTACAAGAGCTTGAACTTTTAAGATATCTTTATAAGTACACACAAAAGTAAACATTTAAAATGATTATTTCGTGTTATAGTGTACCGCATTGTCACATATTTTTGTCGTTGGCGTACAGGGCATGCGCTTGCTTGTCGCGTATATGTGATAGTGGCGTTCAAAAGGTTAAGCAAAATCACACATAATACATCTTTGGTTTATTTTTTCCACATGAGTACTTGGAAGCCTCCTAAAAATAATTCAGCAATTTTTTTCTCCCGATATATTGAGTCAAGGTAGCGACCTTCACCTAACGTAGTGATTATTAACTTTAGGTCCATCCGAAATATTGAGTCATTGGTTTAGAGGTCATAAATCTAGCGACCTTCATCTAATGTAGTCATTATGAAGTCCATCTTTATCTTACCCTAGGTATCAGAGAACTAACATAACGTAACTTGATGAATTATCCTCTTTTCAGTTGGGTATCACAAACATGTTCCGTCGTGATTATGCCGAGCTCAATGGGGTTGGAGCATACGGAGCTAACTCCCCTACTATATCTTCAGCGGTCCACTCTGCTACGTTATCTATCGACGAGAAAGGAGGTACTGCAGCCGCTGCCACAGCCTTCGCAGCAGTAGCACTGTCATATGACGACCCTGCTGTAAACTTCAAAGTGAACCGACCCTTCATAGCCGTCCTGTGGGACAATAAGAGCTCTCTCCCCTTATTCATGGCGAAAATCGAGGATCCCCAACAGTAGAAATATACGTGACGTCATAGTTGTGTAAGTTATTATAATACTCACTGCTTAGAGAAAGCTGCAACTAGACTATAAAATGAAAAACGGTTTGTAATAATTATTTATATTAAACAGAATTGGATCTAGTCTAATTTGTTCTTAGTTTACAATTATATAATTATTAAGTATACATATACATGTCTATTTCTTTTTCTTGAATATGTTTATGAACCAATCGTCGGCGAATATCCTGAGTCTTCCTGTGTAGAAGGATTCAATTTCTTGGAGAGGTTTTCCTTCAGTTTCGGGCATGAAAAAGTAAAGGTAGATGGTGCCCAGGTAGGCGAAGGCAGCGTACGTGGCGAAGGCACCGGTCAGTCTGAATTGAGTCTCCAAGTCAATCAGGGTCTTGGCACCGACGAAGTAGACCACGTAATTCCAGGCAGCACCTGTACCCTGAGCTGAAGCTCGACTCCTGATAAAGAAAATGTAATGTCACTCATTCACATCTACCCATTAGAACAGTGGTTCCTACCCTTTTCAATATTGGTACCCCTATGACCTATTACGAAAACCGATTTTAACCCGACCTTAACATGTTACCAATGCAAATAATACAAGCACCTACAAATATCTTTATTAATCACAAATTGGACGTTAATCTTACATGACGATGACACGACGGCTGGAACCTAGAAAGAAATGCCACGAGCGTAGTACTTACTGCGTGGCGATCTACAATTTTAGACAGATAGACATTAGGTCGACTAGATATTAGGTCTTAATTATTGGATTCTACGTTACCCCCAAAAAAAAGCTGATTTACCCTCGCGGGGGTAGTTACACCCAGGTTCGGAACCACTGCATTAGAGCATTGTAATAGATGTACCATTGAAATAGAAACGCTAACTCACCTGAAAGGAAACACCTCTCCTAGAATAACCCACGATACATTGAACCCAGTGAATATAGTAAGAAGATAGAAGAATATCAAAGGGACCACGCTCTTCTCCTTGGGGAATGTCTTTGGATCGTATGAGAACACGTTTTTGTCTAGTTGTGTTTCAGCGTAGATGCTGAGGGCAGTGCAGCAGACAGCTGATCCGAGCATGGCTGTGATGCCGATTTTGCGCTTCCCCAAGGATTTTATGATAGCGATTACGACGATGCTCGTTATTAGTGTTATGACGCCTACCATTACCTGAAACAAAAAGAAAAATAAATTTAGATATTCATTTGTTTTAAGCAATCAATCTGCCTAGCCTTTTCCCACCTATGTTGGGGTCGGCTTCCAGTCTAATCGGATGCAGCTGAATACCAGTATTTTGCATGGAGCGAATGCCTATCTAACCTCCACAACCCAGTAACTGGGTAATACGATACCCCTTGGTAAGACTGGCTGGCAGATTTTTGGGCTTCAGACGACCCGTAATGACTGTCAAAAATCCTCATATGACAGCCGGGACCAACGGCTTGACGTGCTTTCCGAGGCACGGAGGAGTCTAGGAAAGTTAAGATCCAAGGCCAACCCCGGCAAGCGTAGCTTAACTTGATGGATCGACCTGTGCAGCTGTTATTAATAAGCCACGAGCTCCTCAAATAAAAATATTGAGCAGTATACTAATGAGCTGAAAGTTAGAAGTCACTTTACAATATAAAAATATCACAATGATATGGAGTGATTCGGTTCATTGCAAACAAAAAATTTAGTAACCTTAATTAAGATAGTTGAAAAACGTGAAACATAATCTATTTGCACGTCATGTATTGAAGTTTAAGCTTTTAAGCGTTAATTTATGGGGAACATAAAGGATTTTAAATAAGCGTGGGAACAAATTATAACAGATAAAACATTGTGACATTTTGTAGGATTGTGACTGGAGAGCTGTGTAATGAATTACTTTCGAGGCGAAGTATTCACGACAGATAACAATAGGATAGACATCGCATTTACTGACGTCATTTACAGGTTGAAATTGAATTCATGGGCATTATTTTATAGGGTTAAAATTATTGTACTCATCATTATAAACAAATTTCACTATGGGATCAAATCTGAAATCGCGAAAAAAAACAGCTTTTTTTTAATTGCGCCCCACTGTTATACTAATTAGGGAAGACAAATTAAAGATGATAGCAGTGTTTTAATTATTATAGGTCAAATAACGATAATGTTTACATAACAATTCGCCTTATCTCGCCAAGTGCTGAGCAATCCCAGTTGGAAAAACCCAATAACACTTAGTCGGACAGATGTTCAGCTTTTTTGGCAATAGCATCTTTGTCTATTGCTTAACCGGACCTCCCCCAACAAAGAACGTTCGTTAATCTTTAGGCATATTTATAGGTAAGCGAAGGGATTTTACTATACATTCATATATAATTACTCAATAATTAATTACGAAACCTCAAAAACTATCTACTGGTCCTACGATGATGAAATTTGGCACAGAGATATATAAGGTGTTAAAAAATTAACTCTAAGAATTTCGTGGGAGCTGCATTGTACTCATTGTTACTAACAACTTTTACTATGGGTGAACCCTGAAATCGCGAAAAAATTATGAGCTGTTCCATACATTTATGCACACGTAACTCAATAAAATGTATGGAACTGGTCATATTTTTTTCGCGATTTCCGGGTTCATCCCAAAGTAAAAGTAAATTTTTTAACACCTTATATTGAGAGTAGAAGACGTCAGTTAAGAAAGGATTTCAGGAAACCCCTCGGAAAGTGATGTAATAGAAGGTGGAAACTTGTATGACAAATGTTGGATAATGAAACTTATCCAACATTTGTCATTACCACAGAACAGTTAAAGAGGTTAGAAGGGCCTTGTGGGCGGGACAGGCGCGCCACACATTTGCGCGGGCGCTCCAAACCCAACCGAAATTAGAGTCACCGGTCAACAGTCACGCTCTTATTGTGAAAGCGTTCAATTCTCCGCGGAAAAAAAGAATTATGCCGTCTTGCCCAATTAAAACGTGTCGGAAAAGAAGTCAGGAGTGTAATGTGGCCCGAGGAGGGATTTCATTTCACCGGTAACTCCAAAAACCTTAAAATACGAGTAATATTTGTAATTATTACAAAAGTATTATGTAGTTTGTAGACAAAAACGATAAAATCGCATTCAGATGCAAAATTATACATTGCTTGCATTACATTGGTACGATATTGCACGACGTGAGCGGTCGCGCAATGTATTGCGTTCACTGCGAACGTCGCGTGCGTCGATCCAAAGCTTCAATTCTGGGAAATCTATGCGCGTCGATAGTGTTGTTCCAAATTGTAAACAATGTCGATATTAAGATGTGTATTATACGAATGATTATTGTCAGTAATATAACAATGAAAATAAATTTATTTATATTAACACCAATTATTGTATAATGTGGATTATTAATTTAGTTTCTTAGTTGGTTTTTCGTCTAATTTACGATGCAAACACTTTTTTTTTAATTTTACAAAAGATCCAGCTACAAGAAAACTGTGGTTTGAAGCAACTGGTAGAATTTAATGGATACGTACTAAATGTAGCACAATTTATGTTTGCAACATTTTGCAGAAAATGATTATGTAACGCGGGTGAAACCGGCGGGCACAGCTATTATTAATAAATTAACATGCCACAATTAATAAATACTTTTTCACGGAGTAGTTCACAATAAATTAATTAGATTATATATTATGTTAATTCGACTTAGCATTCGATATGGACGTGAAATTTAAAATTTCTTTATAGTTTTTTTGCATAATTTCTAGCGTTGTTTTACGTTTTATGTTATTCAAAATTCTCTTTTTCTTTCTTTCATTATTATGACGTAAAACAGAGCTGCAACTAGCATAAAACTAAAGAAAATTAAAATTTCGCGGCAGTATCAGATGCTCCCCCTTATTTGACTTTGATTTAAGTTTATTTATATGTAATCAGGAAGTTATTCGTACCGTATCTGCAACTTGGAAAAATGCAAAACTTTAATTAACTAAACTACAGTAATTTTATCGATATGATTAATCGACCTTTTGGTAGCCGTAACATATATGAGAAATAAATTGCTTTTACACGTGTGTGAGTGTACGTCCAGAGCAGTATTTGCGTTAGTGTGACAACCAATAGTAAACACGCGATCTAAGTGCGTGTGGTTTATTTGTGTGTGTAATGCGCGTACGTATTATCTCTTGCTTGTAGTTGAGAGACAAGAGTGGGAGACATGCGGCGACACGCGTTCTAATACAAATCAGGAACTACTTCCATTCTAACTTCTTTATCTGTTCTGTGGTCATTACCACCAGCAGCTCTATAGTTTCTATACATTTAAGCAACAGACCAAAATACTTGTTAACAACCTAACATCTATTGCTAAACATTTATCTCCAAATGACCATGACGATACAGTTACTAATTAAGTTAATTATGGTACTGATAACAATCTTAATTACTCGACTGTTTATAAGAATAAAACAGTTGTTGATAACGGCAGTAAAAACCGAAATACTTATTTTTTTTGAGGTTGGGGTATTCATCCAATACTTTCTCCTGCTCTGGATGGAGGGGAAGGGAGAGTCAGACTCTTACTGACTAAAACCCATCCATGTTCCTTAGCCCTTTATGTTCCGGGATAGCGGTAATCCTTTCGGACAATCCTGCTTACCCGGCAGGCTTCGGCCCCAACGAGCCCCTTCAAACGCTGACATATCTTAGAGGCGCGCGTGGAACACGTACACGCCGTCCGGCACAGGCCTGGTCCTGATCGGTCGGTGAGCTACCCATTACTCAGCGCTCGCAGGCCCGCGCCTACGGTGGCCGGGAGTCGTCACGTGGCTCCCAACGCCCGAGGTGTTTCCCGCGGCGGCTGGGACGGGAGGACCTTTACCTCTCCCATCCCGCCACCTCCTACATACCAAAATACTTACCACAATATTCTTGCTGTCATCGGCCATTCCGAATGCAGAGCAGACGTTGACCATGTTCGGTTTGACCGGCACGAGGCCGCTCATGGCAAGGAAGGTGAAGTATAACATTGTGAGGGTCAACGGCCTCAGGGTCTCCTTGCATAGCATCACAATGTTGAATTTGACGAAGAATCTACAAAATTTTCATGTATTATTAAATTTTATTTTTTGAAGTAGCTTTTACCTTACGTCTCTAAAGGTCGGAAGAAAAACCTTTTTTTTGATCTGACCCCTTCCGCTCTAAGTAGTGTGGAAGAGAGTGTCAGACTCTTACTGGCTAAAACCGACCGAGGCGATCCGGTGACGTCACGAAGTTGAAGTAGAGAGCGCATGCCCATACAAGTCTATATAAAGAATACTAGCCGCAGGAGGCGGGGTGGAGCGTAGTGGGTGCCGGGTGGCTCTAATGAGCTGTGACATTTAAATTGAAATTTTTCATCGGTTTAAAAAAATTAATCAGCTGTTTAATAGAAAGTGAGCATGTATGGAACAGCAAAAATTTTTTTTTAATAACCGTCGATTGTAGTCCCCGACAGTGTCGATGTCCCTTCCACCCTTATTATTACCTCTTAAAAACATTCATCTTATAATGATCGCATTCAGACTCCTCCCGGTTCTCCTGCCAGCAGATAACGCAGCCTTCTAAACTCTTGGAGTACACCACCAGTTTGTCAAACTCATCCTTCACATTATCAGCTGTGGTCCATCCACGAAGGTAGCATAGTGACTTTAGTGCATCCTTTTCGCGACCTTGAGATAGCAACCACACTGGTGTGTCAGGCACCTTGAAAAGCCAAAAACATTAAACAAATTGCGCCAGAGCATAAACGCAAACGCGTGCCCTCCACGCCATGCTACAAAATTTCATTTTGTTATCATGAATTTCCCAACATACATGGTGTCATTTAATTTGTTTTATGTCATTAAATAGGTACGTTCGAGAGCTTCAATTTTTAAGATTCTATATAAACTAAAATTAAATCATTAAGTACGTCTTTTGTGTGTAAAAGACGTAATGATTTAATTGTTTATTTCATGTTATAGTGTACCCGCAATTTCATCTATTTGTGTCGTTGGAGTGCAGTGCATGCGCTTGTTGTCACGTACATATTATGTGACAATGGCCTTCAAAAGGTTAAAAGCGAATTTCTAAATGTAAAAATATATTATGACTACCAAGAAACTAAAATATGGCTCATTACGGAGTAGCCAAAAACCAAAAAGCCAGTATTTTCAAAGAGGTTTCGAGTTACCCAGTAACTGGATTGTGGAGGTTATATTGTCAATCGCTCCAAGTAAATACTGATATTCAACTGCATCCGGTTAGACTGAAGGCCGTCCGCAACATAGTTGGAAAACATCTAGGCAGATTGTTTAAGGTCAATTCTAAATTGTTCCAAATCCGGTCTAGTAGCTATTATACTATTAGACTGATATTCTAATAGGACTGGAAGCCGACCCCAACTTAGTTGGGTAAAGGCTAGGCAGATTGATTCTATTATGATTAGATCTGCTAGCAGCTCTGATCTGATTTACAGCAGTGATATAGCCTAGTGGTGTGACCGTCGGAATCACAAGTCACAGGTCTCGAGTTCAGCACCTCTGATTTTACGGATTCATGTGCATACGTATAATAGGGATGATGAATAGTTTTCTAGTCTGTAAGCTAGATATACAAATATGGTTTACATCATTCATGTTGAAATTATACATGTGAGAACGATGCAGAACGTAAAAAGCGTCCGTAATAAAAGATTAAAAAATGTTATGGAAAACAATAAAAAAATTAAATTAAATTTTAAAAGATCCGTGGCAGCTAACAGACGACTCGCTACTGACGCCTTTCGGCGCCCGTTCACGAACATGACGATGGATGCGGTTTTTTTTTTAAGTTATACTGTTAAGATTATAATGCTAGAATACTTACGGCACGAAGTAAAACGAGAAGCATAGAAGTGAACGGTATGGAGATACAGATAATGGCAGCGACACGCCACGTGACCACGGAGCCCAGGAAGAACATCGCAAATACACCAATGGATAGAAATAACTGGGTGATGGTGCATAGTGCTCCGCGTAATGATGGCTCACTGAAACGTATGGATATAATTTATACAGGGTGAAATTGAATCCATGGGCAATATTTTAAGGGGTATTTTTACACATCAACTTTACTACGGGAACAAATCTGAAATAAAAAAAAAGTTGCCGTTTCATACATTATGCTCGCATATACTCGTCAAAATGTATAGGGAACAGCTGACTTTTTTTGCCCGATTTCGAATTTAATTTCACCCTATATAGTCATCTTAAAGTTTTGTAAATCATTTTCATTTAAGGGTACAGCTTTATACATTTCACAATTTAACAGATTGCATTTATTTTACCATAAAATTACTAGTTGCACACCAAGTTACCACAAACTGGATTGCACAGTCACACCAAGTTACCACAAACTGTCAAATTTTCTCAATCGATTTTGAACTTAACAATCTAATTTTCCGATTCGAAGTACAGAGGCCAGCACATCATCTACCCCAATCTGTCAAATTTCTTTGATAGATTTTCAACTTTATTGCAAAAGCCCAAGGTTGACAAATTTCTTTGATAGATTTTCGACTTTATTGCAAAAGCCAAACGTTCATTTTCAATTGAGAAAATTTGACAGTTTGGAATAGCTTGATGTGCTGGCGTCTGTACAATTGAATATTGAATTAATTGAATTCCGTTATAAATAACTAAGCGACCCGAAAGTTAACCAATGGATTAAGCGTCTATAGTTTCTCGACTTACCTAATTTCTCCAACATAAGCATTGATAGGTGCTTCCATGATCCCAGTTCCAAGTCCCAGCAGTGCGTTCCCAATAAATAAGGTCGGAACGTTCCACGCGAAGTACATGATGATCCAGGCTATCACATGAGGCAGGTTGACTAGGAATGTGGCTTTCTTTCTACCGACGTAGTCCACAAATGGTCCTGATAGTAGAGCTCCGAATGGCTGCGTCAGAAACGATAGACTGCCTGAAAGATAAATATATAATATATATTTTGTATTCTGTAGTATCTAACTGTGCTGATGTTAATTACGAGTCAGTGAAAGTAATATTTGTGTTTCTGACTATACCTATTAATATTATATAAATATTATTTATTTTTATGTTTTGTCATATCTCGGGATCCCGTCCCGGGCCTTTGGAAGACGTACGAGGGGCCGAAGCCAACTCGCAGAGGCTCCTGAGACCGCTTTCACATTAGGACGTTAGCAGCGCGTCAGTAGCGCGGTAGAAGCACATGTCTTCACCGCAGACGCCTGTTAGACGCTTTGTACGAAATTTCAAATTCTTTTCCTTAAGAATTAAAAGAATAATAAGAAGAAGAAAAATAATAATAATAATACAAGAACAATAATAATATTTCGTTCAAAGCGTCTAATGTGAAAGCGCCCTTCGACAATTTTAAATGTTGAAGAGGCACCAACCGACGACTATCCCTGTATGCACTATGCAAGTGCTCCCAAGGTTAACCCCCGGTTGGTGCAGGACTATTGCAGAACTTCGAAACAAAAACTTTTGGGTTACGGCTTTAAGATGGATATAATGGATTGGGTACCTAAAACTATGGAAGAACTATGTCCCCTGCCTGACCAAATATTATTAAAAATATTATCACACGTTCAAGAGCAGCCAGTGTCATAATTCACAATTTGCTCTTAGTTGCTCATAAAAGTTACAAATAACCATGTACAGACGCCAGCACATCAAGTTATCCCTAACTGTCAAATTTTCTCAATTAAAAATGAACCTTATGTCTTTGCAATAAAGTTGAAATACTATCAAAGAAATTTGACAGATTGTGGTAACTTGATGTGCTGGCCTCTGTACATAATCTTGTGATTATAATGCGTTCTAACCCTTGTTTACCTTTTTAAACGCTGTGTTGTTATTTATCTCTTATCAAAAATTAACATAGGCCAGCTCATCAAGTTACCACAATCTGTCAAATTTCTTTGATAGTATTTCAACTTTATTGCAAAGACATAAGGTTCATTTTTAATTGAGAATTTTTGACAGTTAGGGATAGCTTGATGTGCTGGCGTCTGTACCAAGTACCAGTAACCAAATACTTACCAAACCATGAAGCTTCATTGTCAGTCAATGAGAGGTCCCCTGGGGCGTTTAGTAGGTCCGGTATGACTATGGTGGCGAAGCTGATAGCCATACCCAAGTCCATGAGAAGCAGGTTCGGTGCCATACTTGCTAACAGCTGTAACAATGTTTGTTAAAATATTAAAACAGTATTTTGATGATCATCAGTATGTAGTCTTTTCGTGTCGATGGTATTTTATAATTTAATTTTGTTAAATTGAATGCGCCTAGTATATAGGTTGCCACATTTATCGCCGCATCAGTGGCATTCGTTAGGTCTTCCGAGGTCAAGCTCTCAATCGACTGCGTGCCCAAGTAGGCCGCTGCAGGCACAGCCTGCCGAAGTGGGGTTTTACTGATCCACTGCGATGCGCCCAGTGCGATTCCGGGAGCTTCTGGCCAGACCATGGCCCATGGGTCACCTGTACCTCGAAGTATGTAGTGTTTCATACTTATGTTAGTTATGAGTAGCTTCTATCCCACGGCTTCACCCATGTGGATAGCGGAAATCATTCCACGGAAACATACTAACAAGAAAAAAAGTATCCTATGTGTTAATTCAGGTTATAATCTATCTCTGTGCTCAATTTCATCCAGAGCCGTTCAGTGGTTTTTGCGTGTAAAAGTAAACACTTACACACATTCACCTTCGTAATATTAGTGAGATATTCGTCCTTGTTGATAGGTCTAAACTGTCCTCTCATATCATATTATCTAACACTGCACGTGTTACCTATGTGAAAACATTGTAATAAGCCATTTTTTTTAAAAAGAGTAGCTGTGTTATCTTCATGGGAACAACTAATTGGAACCGTGTACAGAGACCAGCACATCAAGCTACCCCTTCTGTCAAATTTTCTTTGATAGATTTTCAACCTTTATCTCAAAGGAATAAGGTTCATGTTCAATTGGAAATATTTGACAGTTTGGTATAGCTTGGGATGGGCGTCTGTACCTAGGGTCTTTTTTTTTTTTAAGGCTGTGAAATCTTCCAATGACTGCTCCCGCTCTGGAAGGGAGTGTCAGACTCTTACTGACTAAAACCCATCCATGTTCCTTCCGTAGCCCTTTATGTTCCGGGGTAGCGGTAACCCTTTCGGACAATCCAGCTTACCCGGCACAATCCCGCTTACCCGGCGACAATCCCGCTTACCCGGCAACAATCCCTCTTACCCGGCAGTACCTAGGGTCTAACGTATCCAAAGTGCCTATTTAGGTTTATTCGAAATAGAATATTAAATTTTATTATTATTTAGACACAAAAGCCGTGGGGTCCGATTGCCCACTTTGTTTTTGAGACATATCGCCGCGGTGCCGTTGGAGCTAGGGGTTTATTTATAAACGTTGCTTAAAGTTAAGGAATGCTTAGAAAGTGACTAACCTGGAGGAGGAGTTCGTGGCTAAGTAATAATAGCCGCACGGATCGATCCATCAGGTTAAGCTACGCTTGCCGGGGTTGGCCGTAGATAGGTGACCATCTTTACATACCGAGACTCCTCCGTGCCTCGGAAAGCACGTTAAGCCGTTGGTCCCGGCTGTCCTTTGTATGTCTTTGACAGTCATTACGGGTCGTCAGAAGCCATAAGATCTGACAGCCAGTCTCCCTAGGGGTATCGTATTACCCAGTTACTGGGTTGTGGAGGTCAGATAGGCAGTTGCTCCATGTAAAATACTGGTATTCAGCTGCATCCGGTTAGACTGGAAGCCGACCCCAATATACACACATCAAAAGTGTCTAGGGATCAAGCATTTTTATGCGGATTTCTTGAGATTGAGATGTGGCTTTGTAATAAATTTATGATTTTATAAATTTATATGGATCCTTTTTGGTGCATTTCATAATTTGAAACAGGAACTGTCAATCAAATTCGAGTAAAAGATGAAAATCAGCTGTCAATATTTTCCCTATAAAAACATACAACGCATTGAAGACATTATTAGTGCTACTGTTTCCCTACTACTGATTAAAACCAACGTTATTATGGAGCGGCGACGTCATTTAAGCAGGGAAGAAATGCTCAGAGCCGTGGGAATGATAGAAGCTGGTTCCCGGCAACGTACTGTGGCTTTAGCTCTGAATACAAGTCAGAGTGTTATCAGTCGACTTTGGACACGTTACCGAAGCACTGGTACCGTGGCTGAGCGCCATGAAGGACGGTATCGCTGCACCACACGGAGACAAGACCGATACATTCAAATCTTAACTCGAAGAGCTCCAACAATAACCGCCATGATGTTAGCCGTGAGGCTTTATCACTCTTCAGGGAACTTAATTAGCGACCAAACAGTCAGAAACCGCTTGCATGAAGTGAACCTTCATTCCCGAAGACCGCTACGGGTACCACCTATTTAATAATAGCAATGCACAATCGTAGGATTCGATATCAATGGGCTCTTGAACACAGAAATTGGGCAGAAGAACAATGGCGTTTCGTGTGCTTTTCTGATGAGTCTCGTTTTGGTATGAGACCGGATACAAGACGTATACGACACTGGAGAACCCCTGGACGCCAACAGCGATTAAAATCCTGCCAGGAAGTCCATCCTTATAGTGGTGGAACCATCATGGTATGGGCGGGTATTTGGATCGGCGGAAGAACTGAGTTGATTTGGATCAGAGGCAACCTCAACGCTTAAATTTATGCTGAGACGATTGTATCTGACGTCATCGTTCCTCTACAAGTGCAAATCGGTCCCTTATTTCAGTTAATGCATGATAATGCACGACCGCACACCGCAAGAGTTGTAAGACAGACTCTCGCCGCAGCTAACATCAATGTCCTGCCCTGGCCTGCTCAGTCGCCAGACTTGAACCCGATTGAGCATGCATGGGATATGCTACAGAGAAGAGCTCTGCCGAATATGGAGGGTATCCAGTTGCAAGAAGACCTTTTTTTGTTGTTGCAACGAACATGGGCGGCCATTCCACAGCGTGATTTGGATGAACTCATTTTGAGTATGCCAAACCGATGTTCTTGTGTTGTTAGTGTTCGCGGTAGAAACACGGATTATTAATTGTTTAAGTTACCCAATAAAATTTTAAAGAAAACTGTTATTTCAGTCTTTGTCATTTAATGTTAGTGGTTCAAATGTCAAAAATCCCTTTATTAGGAAAATGGCAAATTTCTTTATTAATGCAAAGGTGACTTGGTTTATCGTTACTGTGACAAACGAAAACACTTTATTTGATGAATCCTTAAAGAAAATTTAAATTAATATCAATCAAGAGAAAAGTTATTGCAAAAATATATGTTGATCCCTAGACACTTTTGATGTGTGTAGTTGGCAGATTGATAGAAAGTGACCAACCATAGCATACATTTGACGTTTAAACGTCTTATTACTTTAAGCAGCGTTTATAAATAAACCCCCTAATGAAAAGTAAGTAGCTAGGTCAAGTACAGTGTATTTCGTGTCCTAAATGCAACCTAATCTCATAATGTAGCTGCAAAACGTTAAAAAAAAATTAAATGCAAAAAGTAAAAGGTACTAAACACAAACAATCTGGTTTCTTTTCATAAGGAAAACGTCAAGGAAATATATTAGGTATTTATTCTCAAGTAACGACCCAAACCAGTGAGCAGAACAGGAAAACGATCTGCAAATTGTTCCTAACATGACATGTAACTTTGTATACATTTTTTGTAACGTCTGCATTACAAAAAAATGTCTCAGCTACGAGATATATCTTTAACACACACACATAGGAGATCACAGGGAGCAGCCACCGATCCGTGTATAACTACATAGTACTTATAAAGCAAAGTCGCTTCCCGCGTCCTAATGTCTGTATGTATGTATGCTTAGATCTTTAACGCTACACAACGGATTTTGATGCAGTTTTCTTTAATAGATGAGTGAAGAATACAAGAGGAAGGTTTATATGTATAACTAGCTGTGCCCACGACTTCGTCCGCGTGGAATAGTGACAATGTTCGCCGTGATTCTTTAAATTGACATATTTTTTTTATTTATGAACCGATTGACATGAAATAAACACTAAATGTTAAGTGAAGCTTACTACAATATATTAGTGAAAACCGCATTTAAATCGAATAAGCCTTTTCTGATATTAGCCTGCAAACAGACAAACCGACAAACAGACAAAAAAATAATAATTACAATTTCGGGTTTGGCATCGATAATAATAACAACCCCTGCTACTTTTTTCATATATTTCCATTGTACAGACACCACTTTTTGACGATTTTATTTTATTTTAATAATAGCCTTGGACATTTCACACATAGCCATATCGTCCCAAGCTAAGCAACCTAATGCTTGTGTTATGGTAACAAGATGGCTGATATACTACTTAATTTTTTTTTTTTTGTAAAAACATACTATACATATTATAGATGGAAAAACACCCAGACTCAACAAATACTTGCAGTTCGTACAAATATTTGTTCCGTGCGGGAATCGAACCCGCGACATAGTGCGCAGCAGTCAATCGCTCAACCACTGCGCCAACCGTGTCGTCAAATATATATAATAACGCGCAATTTCCGTCATCCACGCGGGGGAAGCCGCGGGCAGAAGCTAGTATATAATAAAAGCGAAAGGTCACTCATTCATACTCATTGGTCAATCACGAAATCTCAAAAACTATTAGTGGACCTACAAATATGAAATTTGGCATACAGGTAGATTATGAGTAGGAGACGTGAGCTAACAAAAGGATTTTTGGAAATTCCCCCGTTAAAGTGAAATAAAGGGTAGAAGATTATCTGACTTTTTTTTTTTGTTACCTCTTCATGTGCTAACGGCGGAGGAAACCGGCATGCCTGAGAGATATTTCTCAACAGCATGTGATGCTAGGTCAGAGGCCCATGGGCAGCATTAAAACTCTGACACCAGGTTAGTCACTAACCACGAAGAAGAAGAACGGCTGTACGGATTTAGATGGAACATGGCATACGGATAGGCTATGTCCTGGAATAAGAGGCATAGGATACTTTTCATCCGGAGAGAGGATCATTTTCAAAACATTGACGCTAGCGGAGTCGCGGGCAGCAGTAAATAGTAATATAATAAAGAAAGAGGCATTAACACATTCGTACACTGGAACCAGCTACTTTTTTGAGGAATCTTACAATATGCCCCTGAATCTTAGGTCCAGAAGGATCCATAAGATCAGCGGGATTGTCCGAAACGGTTACCGTTACCCTGGAACATAAAGGGCTAAGGAAGGAACTTGAATGGGTTTTAGTCAGTAAGAGTCTGACTCTCCCTACCACTTCCTCTGGAGCGAGAGGGGCCGTTTGATGATTTCCCACCCTCAAAATAAAAAAGAGGATCCGTGATATATCATACTAGCTTCTGCCCGCGACTTCGTCCGCGGAAAATTGCGATATACTGTAACTGTTTAGGCAGCGCATGCAAATAATTCTGTTTTCGGAGGTATTTCTTTCCGACTTTCTAGACGAAAATTGCGATAGCTCGGCTAATATGTATGATATAAATATAATTTATAGCCTATAGCACTCAGGAATAATGTAGCTTTCTATGAGTGAATTTTTTTTTGAAAGTGGATCGTTAGTTCCGGAGATTACCCCCTACATACAAACTTACAAATTTTACCTCTTTATAATATTAGTATAGATTAGCATAATTAGGTTAGGTGTACTTATGGAACACCCACAATTCGCCAGTTATGTTAAAATAACCTGTTATATGGGTGAGATAATTGCCACCAACCGGGCACAAATCCCGAGTTGCTACTAATGAATTTTAGATGGAAAAACCCAATAACTATTTTCCCGGCCGGGGAATCGAACCCTCATGCTCATTAGTAGCGCTTGCGACTACTAGACCAACGAGGCAATCCACTTTTTTGTTCAGACACTTTTATTTTTGCCAAATTTTAGTTGTCTGTGAATCCCCAGGTTTTTCATAATAATCAATCATAGATATTATAAGAACTAATAAGAGGAAGGAGCTCGTGGCTAAGTACTAATAGCAGCACAGGTCGATCCATCAGGTTAAGCGACGCTTGCCGGGGTTGGCATTGGATGGGTGACCATCTTTACATAACGAGACTCCTCCACGCCTCGGAAAGCACGCTAAGCCGATGGTCCCGGCTGTCATTTGTGCATCTTTGACAGTCGTTACGAGTCGTCAGAAGCCCGAAAATCTGACAGCCAGTCTTACCAAGGGGTATACGTATTGTCCAGTTACTGGGTTGTGGAGGTCAGATAGGCAGTAGATCCATGTAAAATACTGGTATTCAGCTGCATCCGGTTAGACTGGAAGCCGACCCCAGCATAGCTGGAAAAGGGTAGGCAGATGAAATAAGAAATTAGTCACTGTCTTTGGTTATTGTAGCAACACTAACCTATAATTAATTGTGTCAATCATCATTTCCTAATCATCTTTATGACCTTTATTTATTACCAAGAAGTTTATAAATTATGAATGCACAATAAAGTAGGCAACGTGGATCCACGTGTTCTAATCTGTAGCATTCCGTTTCATATCAACGATTCATCTGTCCTCTATCGCCACGGAAATCTTTTGCCAGTCAATATATCACTACAAGTTGATCAGATATACGCTGTCCTGTCCAATTTTCAATCATTTATATAAAATCCTGGCCACTTTTCAAATGTGTTTTGCCGTAATAACTATAATCCAGATAATACAAAACAAATAAAAGCTAAATCAGTCCAGCCGCTCTCAAATGATGCATTTAGTAACAGAATTATTTTTTTTTTATAAAAGAAAGACTAGCCACTACACTTTTTAAGATAAAAGCCTAAGTTACTCCTTAAGACATCAATATCAACTATCTGCCGGTGAAAGTCTCGTCAAAATCAGTCCAACCATTTTGGAGATTAGCCGGATCTATTTTATTGATTAGTATACATGTCATCATCATTTGCCTAGCCTTTTCCCAACTATATTGGGGTCGGCTTCCAGTCTAACCGGATGCAGCTGAATACCAGTAATTTACATGGCGCGACTGCCTATCTGATGTTCACAAGCACAACCCAATTATTTGTAACGCGATACCCGTTGGTAAGACTGATTAAGGAGACTTATTAGCTTATATTCTAACGACCAGTAACGAATGTCAAACACGAGAAAACCAAAGATACTGATATTCTAAACTCATATGACGACACGGTTGGCGCAGTGGTTGAGCGATTGACTGCTGCGCACTATGTCGCGGGTTCGATTCCCGCACGGAACAAATATTTGTACGACCTACAAGTATTTGTTACGGGTCTGGGTGTTTTTCTATCTATAATATGTATGTTGTAAATACATACATAAAAAAATTATACAAGTACACACATCAAAAGTGTCTAGGGATCAACATATATTTTTGCAATAACTTTTCACTTGATTGATATTAATTTAAATTTTCTTTAAGGATTCATCAAATAAAGTGTTTTCGTTTGTCACAGTAACGATAAACCAAGTCACCTTTGCATTAATAAAGAAATTTGCCATTTTCCTAATAAAGGGATTTTTGACATTTGAACCACTAACATTAAAGTTCGAAAAAAAGACTGAAATAACAGTTTTCTTTAAAATTTTATTGGGTAACTTAAACAATTAATAATCCGTGTTTCTACCGCGAACACTAACAACACAAGAACATCGGTTTGGCATACTCAAAATGAGTTCATCCAAATCACGCTGTGGAATGGCCGCCCATGTTCGTTGCAACAACAAAAAAAGGTCTTCTTGCAACTGGATACCCTCCATATTCGGCAGAGCTCTTCTCTGTAGCATATCCCATGCATGCTCAATCGGGTTCAAGTCTGGCGACTGAGCAGGCCAGGGCAGGACATTGATGTTAGCTGCGGCGAGAGTCTGTCTTACAACTCTTGCGGTGTGCGGTCGTGCATTATCATGCATTAACTGAAATAAGGGACCGATTTGCACTTGTAGAGGAACGATGACGTCAGATACAATCGTCTCAGCATAAATTTGAGCGTTGAGGTTGCCTCTGATCCAAATCAACTCAGTTCTTCCGCCGATCCAAATACCCGCCCATACCATGATGGTTCCACCACTATAAGGATGGACTTCCTGGCAGGATTTTAATCGCTGTTGGCGTCCAGGGGTTCTCCAGTGTCGTATACGTCTTGTATCCGGTCTCATACCAAAACGAGACTCATCAGAAAAGCACACGAAACGCCATTGTTCTTCTGCCCAATTTCTGTGTTCAAGAGCCCATTGATATCGAATCCTACGATTGTGCATTGCTATAGGTGGTACCCGTAGCGGTCTTCGGGAATGAAGGTTCACTTCATGCAAGCGGTTTCTGACTGTTTGGTCGCTAATTAAGTTCCCTGAAGAGTGATGAAGCCTCACGGCTAACATCATGGCGGTTATTGTTGGAGCTCTTCGAGTTAAGATTTGAATGTATCGGTCTTGTCTCCGTGTGGTGCAGCGATACCGTCCTTCATGGCGCTCAGCCACGGTACCAGTGCTTCGGTAACGTGTCCAAAGTCGACTGATAACACCTTTTTTTGTTGTTGCAACGAACATGGGCGGCCATTCCACAGCGTGATTTGGATGAACTCATTTTGAGTATGCCAAACCGATGTTCTTGTGTTGTTAGTGTTCGCGGTAGAAACACGGATTATTAATTGTTTAAGTTACCCAATAAAATTTTAAAGAAAACTGTTATTTCAGTCTTTTTTTCGAACTTTAATGTTAGTGGTTCAAATGTCAAAAATCCCTTTATTAGGAAAATGGCAAATTTCTTTATTAATGCAAAAGTGACTTGGTTTATCGTTACTGTGACAAACGAAAACACTTTATTTGATGAATCCTTAAAGAAAATTTAAATTAATATCAATCAAGAGAAAAGTTATTGCAAAAATATATGTTGATCCCTAGACACTTTTGATGTGTGTAGTTTATCAGCCATCTCGTTACCATAACACAAGCATTAGGTTGCTTAGCTTGGGACGATATGGCGTTGTGTGAAATGTCCAAGGATATTATTATATTATTATTATACTATATTATTATATTAACAACAGCGGTCGTTGACCCTCAAACAAAAATATCTAAACATATTATTTTGATATAGGTTTAGACATAATATGTGGATACCCATGTCGGCGCAGTTAGTCTAGCTTATTTAATGTGACCCAGTACAGGTTAGACCCTGATGCATGACATGACCCCTCACATATGAAAGCATCTGGAATAGAATATTTAGCTACATATACATTTTTTACTATGACAATTAACACGTGACCATTTAATTATTAATTTATTCAAGTCACGTTTATTGCACTTAACTCAAGAATAAAACATTTTCTGCGTTATTATACGACATTGACAAATGGCAATGTTTTTAAATTAAAATACCAGTATTTTTATTTAAAAGACAAAGCAATTTTTTGTCAAGTTGAATTTAAATACTAAGGCGAAAGCTACAGTTTATACGAATAAACACAAAAACAAAAGGACACTTCGCTGTCAACCAGAAACGTACCCAGAAGATAGACAGTGTTGCCACGTTAAATTAATTAAATAATTGAGTGCCTGCTTAACTTTCATTGGCACTATCAACAAACAGTGCGTAAAAAAACTGTTTACGGAAATTATCCAAAAAAATATTACGGAAGATTATGTCGATCTTAAGTAGGTACGTACCATCTGACTTTTTTTTGAATGCTTATTGAACCGAGACGACGTTATCAACGTTTTTCTATTATCTCTGATCTTAGTAACGAATGGTCGATCGATCAGGTTAAGCTACGCTTGCCACGGTTGGTCCTTGGATGGGTGACCGTGGTGTCTGTGATAGTTGGGTGGTTGCCGGGGCACAGAAGGATTATGAAGGTCACCCCATTATATTCCCTCTGTTCCGAAACCACGTTCGACTGCTGGTCCCAGCTATGATTCGTGGATCTTTGGCAGTTGTTACGGGTCGACAGAAGCTCGAAATTCTGAAAGCCAGTCTTACAAAGGGGAATCGTATTACTTAGTAAATGAGTTGTGGTGGTTAGATAGGCAGTTCCTCCATGTAAAATACTGGTATGCAGCTGTATTCGTTTAGACTGGAAGCCTACCCCAACATGGTTAGGAAAAGGCTAGGCAGATTTTAATATAGTAAGCACTCAGTTTTGTATCGTTATTGGTGATTGGGCTATAGGACATTTAGGGTTTCAATTACTAAATTATGAAGTCGCTGATTATTGGTGCACGGTAAAACTCGAATGAGTTTATGTTGGCACCAAGTTTAATGTACATTTAAATGTATGTTTTTTTCACCTTTTGTGGTGTAGTGTTTTATTCTGGGTCCATCGTCTTCATAATGTTATAATTCATGTATAAAAAACATTGTAAAATATTTAAAAAGAGTACGGTGGAGTTTCTTGCCCATTCTTCTCCACACGAAAATACCTTTTGGAAGGGGCGACTAGAATCAATTCTATTTCTTGTTCTTTTTGACGTTCGAAAGTGCCTTACTTCTGCCTATTTGAAATAAATGATTTGACTTTTATTTATAAATAAAAAAGTATTAATTTGATTAAAAAAAGGAATGTTTTTGTAAAAATCATTTTCTAAACAGAAGAGTGGTTTCGACTTTTCCTTTGATAATGGGTGCCTGACTTAAAACATAATATCTCGTAGTGTCAGACTTGTTACAATGTAACGAGAAAACACTACAATAAAAAAATAATTTGCGTTCTGCCCATACTTAGAGCATTGTCTTCAAAATTAGTACACGCGGTTTAGTCAAGGCCAGGGTTGAAGACTTTACAAAGCAATCTTCACAATGAATACACCGAGAGGTAGGAAATGACTAATGTAGAATAATAAATTTAATCATTAACAACCAACCAACAACCTAACCCACTTACCAAAATGTCTGACGGTTTTTCTGGACCTAAAAAAAGCGTTTGACACCGTCTCTGTTCCTGTCCTCATAAACAAATTAGAAGCGTCATGTATAATAGGAATTCCACTTAAAATGTTTACCGACTACCTCTCGAACCGGAAACAAAGAGTTAAGGTAGGAGAATACGTTAGTAACGATGCAAAAGTCACTTTCGGTGTGCCTCAGGGAAGTGTGCTAGGCCCTACATTATTCCTACTTTATATTAATGACTTATACTTATTATACTTATAAAATTACTTACACTTAACACAGCTAAAACAAATTACATATGTTTTAGCATATCATACAAGACACAACCAAACCCCGACTATATGATAAAGGTACACGAGTGTGACAATTCAATTAACTATCTATGTCCAACATTAGTCAAAGTTTCTCAAACCAAATATCTTGGTATTGTTGTTGTACAAAGATTATCTTGGTACTCCCATCTGGGACAAGTTACCAACAGAATTAGAAAACTGAGTTGGATTTTCAAAAAATTTTAAGGCATGTCGTGCCAAATAAAATAACCGCTAACACAAATAAACCCAGAAATCTACTCAATGAAATATACATAGCTATAGTCCAGTCTGTCTTAGTATATTGCATCCCCATTTGGGGTGGGGCCGCTAAGACTAAATTCCTAGATCTGGAGCGGGGACAACGGGCTCTAATAAAATTAATGTACTTCAAAAACCTAAGGTACCCTACACAAAGTCTTTATCAAATAAGTAATTTACACTCTGTTCGCAAACTATATATAATTATAACTATTCTCAGGAAACATAAAACTCTTAATTTTGATCCCAGCTTAACCTTGAAAAGAAGAAAGAATATAATAGTTGAAGTTCCTAAAACTAAAACCAAGCCGCCCCGTATTCAATACGACAAACGCTCAGCTCAGCTTTACAATCGAGTAAACAAAGAGATCTACGAGTACATTATACAATAAACAATTAACGGACAGTAAAAAAATTGAAACTACTTGGATAAAACCACTTACTTATGACGACACGGAGAAGCTACTGGAATAAAATAAAACCTCATACTTAATGCTCTCATCTTTCGTATTTGTACGTATATAGTCTGATTCATTCATTGCCACGTACACTCACTCTGTATTTTACATTAAATTTAACAAACCCTCACACAATCACTTAACTTTCATACACACAGATGCTCACATCCAACATTCAAATTCACATTTACACACCTTTATACTCACAGTCACACACCTTAGTATTCACACTCACACACCCCCATTTTCACATTTACACACCTTCACAGTCATAGTCACATTCACACACCCTCATACTCACATTCACACATACATTTGCATGCTTCTTGTCTAGTTTTAATTTTCTATTTTTATTTTAAATCGCCTGTTTTTATAACACTTAAAACAAGTAATTTTATGTTAATATTCTAAGTTTTGGAAGAGGGGAGTCTCCTAACACAGGCTTTTTTGCTTAAAATGAGGCTCCAATCACTAGTTGTTAAATTTACTTGTAAAACAAATAAAACATTTTTCTTTTTTTTTTCATTTTCATTACCAACTTTACACTTAAATATCTACAAAATTAAACCTATAACTAAAAATGACAAAACACGTTAAGCCATTGGTCTCAGCTGTCATTTGTGCATCTCTAACAATCGATACGGGTCGTCAGAAGCCCGAAAATCTGACAGCTAGTTGTACCCAGTTACTTGGTTGTGGAGATCAGATAGGCAGTCACTCCATCTAAAATACTGGTATTCAGCTCAACATAATTGGAAAAAGGCTAGGCAGATTGATTGACGACACGGTTGGCGCAGTGGTTGAGCGATTGACTGCTGCGCAGCATGTCGCGGGGTCGATTCCCGCACGGAACAAAAAATTTTATGACCTGCAAGTATTTGTTCCGGGTTTGGGTGTTTTTTTATCTATAATATGTATGTATTTACAAAAAAAAAAGAATGTAAGTAGTTTATCACCCATCTCGTTAGGATAACACAAGCATTAGGTTGCTTAGCTTGGGACTATATGGCGCTGTGTGAAGTTTCCTGAAGTCCTTTCTTAGCTGACGTCTCCTACTCATAATCTACCTCTGTGTCAAATTTCATCTTCGTAAATCCAGTAGTTTTTGAGATTTTGTGATTAATCAGTGTGTGAATGTATGACCTTCCGCTTTTATATACATATAGATGTACAAGTATATAAAACTATTAACAAACTAAAATATGGTGTTGAAAAATTCTTTGGCATTGCTGTCGACTGGTAATGTACAGTCGCCAGCATATCAAGTTACCACAAACTGTAAAATTTTCTCAATCGATTTGAACTTAACAATCAATATGTTAAGGTTTAAAATCATTTGGAGAAATATTACAGTTTGGTATAACAAGATGCGCTGGCGACCGTACCCAAGAAGACTATACAATGTTCCTATTGCTACGTTGCATGGCAATGCTTACCCTCTGGATGGAGGATGTAGTCAGGACTGTAGGTAGTGATTGACATCTTTTAATGTTGCCTTATTCATTTTGTGTGGTTTGTGAAACAAATGATAAACAGACTGATAAAAACAACATTCTGAAGTGTAAAACCTGTGTTTGAGGAAGTATTTTAGAAGCTAGATTAGGGGTTCCCAAACATATTTTGTCTACTGCCCACTTTGAGACTAAATTATTTTTTAGTGGCCCCATTATTCACCTACTAAAAAAACACTATCTAGATGAAAAGCCCCCCTTTAGGCCTGCAGCGCCCTCAAGGGGGCGTTATAGCCCAGTTTGGGAAGGCTGATCTAGATTGACAACTGATTTGTTCCATACCAATATAATAATTTACTAACAATGTTGCTAAGCTACATTATAAATTTTGTGATCACTAGAGTAGACATGCACGTGTTTCGGCTTAAAATTTAATAATATGGTAAATTAACATTGTAGATTTATGTAAGTAAGTAAATTAGTTACGGAAACGGGTTTCTAGAAATTGATTTGAAGCATTGATTACGTGTTCAGTACCTACTGTTTACTAATTTATTTATTATGTAAATGATGCACAAAGCGCATTTCTTTCTTATTTACAATTTTGCGCTAGTTATGTACAGACGCCAGCACATCAAGCTATCCCTAACTGTCAAATTTTCTCAATTAAAAATGAACCTTATGTCTTTGCAATAAAGTTGATATACTATCAAAGAAATTTAACAGATTGTGGTAACTTGATATGCTGACCTCTGTACATAATCTTGTGATCATGATGCGTTCCAAGTTCCAACCATTGTTTACCTTTTTAAACGCTGTGTTGTTATTTATCTCTTATCAAAAAATAACCTATTTATTTTTTGCAGTGGACTCGGATAGATGGCTTTCTTTTAAGGATGGGAAATCATCGAATGATTCGTCTCGCTCTGGGCGGAGGTGAAGGGAGTGACAGACTCAGTACTGAGTAAACCCCAACCATGTTTCTTCCTTAGCCGTTTCTGTTCCGGGGCAGCGGTAACCCTTTCGGACAATCCCGCCGGCAGAAAGATGATCTTTTGCTTGTTGTGGGGAGAGCAGTGATAGCCCAGTGGTAACGGCCGAGACTTACGAGTTGTAGGTCGTAGGTTCGAACCCTGACAGGCGCTTTACTTTGTACAAATTATTTAACAGGACTGCTCTAAAAACAGTGAAGGAAAACATTGTAAAATGCCCTAAAACTAAATTCGAAGCCGAGCCGCATGGTGGATTACAGCCTGCGACCAAGAGGAGGCATGTGGTGTCCTAGCGCTGGGAACAGTATAGACTGGACTTTGGAGATGAATAGGTAGGCAGTGTTTTAAGAGGAATTTAGGTAATTATCTTAGTATATGTATATTTACCATTCTGAATGTCTGTGTCATAAATTGCCATCCAACTAATCACTTTCAAATTATTAAACTAAAGCTATGTATATTACGTAGGTATGTAACAATAATATAAGTACTTACTTGTGCAGAAAATGATCTTATCCTGCTAACAGGTACTGTTACTTCCTTCATTTCTGTGATTTTGTACACCATTTTGATAGTTCTATCAAAAAAATATTTAAAAATAGAAAATAATTTAAAAACAAATGTTTACTAGAGCACTAAACACAAAATAATATCATCGCGTTCAAAATAAACTTTAATTAATAAAAATAAACTTTATTGCTTAAAGATAAAAAAGGTTTTATACTGGCCCCTAACTAGGCAAGCCTGTATCTTGGGTACCTAATACCAAAAACAAAATTTAAAAAATTATCGTCATTTTTCGCGGCAAAAACTTTTCTTTAGTTAGTACACGTCAGCCTTGCGCTGTCAAGGCGAGCTAAATACTAACTGCTTAAAGAGTGAATCTCTCAGTTGATCAACCGATTCTTAATCTTAATTTGTGGGGCAGGGTTTCTACGTTGGTGCATCAATCAATCCTTTTTATAACATCACATCACGCTCGAATTAGGTTGCAGGGGATAGGCAGAAATGTACAGAGGCCCAAACATCAAGTTACCCCAATCTGTCAAATTTCTTTAATCGTTTTTCAACTATATTTCAAAATCATAAGGTTCATTTTCAACTGGAAAATTTGACAGTCTGGGATAGCTATAGTTATATTTAAGTCTCATGTCGTCAAAAGCCCGGAAATCTCACAACCAGTCATTCTAAAGGGTATCGTTACTCAGTAACTGGGTTGTGGAGATCAGACAGGCAATCGCTCCATGGAAAATACTAGTATACAGCTGCATCCGGTTAAAGGAAGCCGACCCTTGTAATAAGGGGCCTATTGCTAAGACCAAATCCAGACTTCGGGCTGCTACTGAGAAGTTCCAGATGGAACAACCCATTATGCAGTCATAATGGGTTGTTCCATCTGGAAGTACCTACCCGGGAATCGAACCTCATGCATTGGCAATGTTTACAGATGCAATGTGTTTTCACGGAAAGAAAAATACTTAACTACACTTAGCCAATGCATTAAATTAGGTTCCTACATTTTTTCATCGTTTTTTTAATTAAGTATAATTTATCAAAATATGTAGTTTATTATTATATATAGAACACCCAAATTTCTCCACCTATGTATAAGTCCCATGTAATAGAAGGCAAGTCTATTATCATCAACCGGGCACAAATCTAGGCTCCAGACTGCTACTGAATAAGCGGGATTGTCCGAAAGGGTTACCGCTACCCCGGAACATAAAGGGCTACGGAAGGAACATGGATGGGTTTTAGTCAGTAAGAGTCTGACACTCCCTTCCGCTCCACCCAGAGCGGGAGCGGTCATTGGATGACTTCCCAGCCTTAACAAAAAAAAAAAAAAAACTGCTACTGAAAAATTCTATTCTGCGCTTGCAACTATAGACCAATGAAGAAGTCCCCAATTATAAATGAGTGAATGTATTCGGAGAATTTGTAAACCGGTTAAGTATTAAAAAAAGAGCTGGTATAATTGGTTTGATATCTCACTTTACTTTAAAAAAGCAGTGATAGCCTAGTGGGATGACCGTCGGACTGCCAACTCATAGGTCTCGAGTTCGAACCCAAGGCACGCACCTCTGACTTTTCAGATTCATGTGCGTATTGTATAATTATCACTTGCTTAAAAATCGGTGAAGGAAAACATCGTGAGGAAATACGGCATGCTTGAGAGATTTTTCTCAACAGTATGTGATGCTAAGTCAGAGGCCCACAAATAAAATATGTATTAATTAAACTAACTATAATTTGACTACAATCAGTCTCCGCATATCCCAACACTAGGCTTCTGAGCCGTAGGTGCCCTATGTGGACAAAATTAAGAAATAAATTTGAGTCCACGAAAGGCACCTGCCAAAAATATTGATAGGTGCCATATGTGGACTAGGCTAGGTGCCATAAGCGAAGGTGCCATTTGGACGGGTGCCCTAAGTGGACTACCTCCAAAAATGAGTAGGTATGTAGTTTTTAACTAGGCCAAGAACAAGTCAGTTATCGTTCTAGTTATTTTGTCCTAGCATTGTCATGCATTCTTGATATTGAGAAACTTAACAACCATAAAGGCTCCCGCAGACAGGCGCCACTTGATGGTGCGGCGCGATTCTCGTAGAACAATTTCCTTGAAGTTTTAATAGAAATTGTTTTACTAGTCGCGACGCACCTGTCTACTTATTTGAAAACTACTTATTTGAAAAAACATGGCTCACATTACTGACATAAATTTCTTATCTCGTTAGAATAAAGTAAAACTAAGTGCTGATTAAAATAAAATAATCCTCACGACTCATTAAACGTTTACAAACATGAGTAAAATTTCAAAGTAAATGTAAGAATTTCTCACTTCGTCAATATATTTAAATCCTTGTACTTATTGTTTACTTTGTGACCGCCAGACAGATGTCACTGACACATTTTGTACTATCAGGATTAACGTTTTACACATTGTATGTATCAGCGACGCACGCCCAGCGCAGTGGAGTACGTGAAACGTCTGTGAGTGCGTGTGCACTAATGCTTTGTACCAGAAAACAGGCTCTGATATAAATATGATAATATAATCAAAGAAAAACTCAAGGTAACATTTATTTTTATACTAGCTTTAGCACGGCTTTGCTTGCATTAATTTAGAATTTGACAATTAATTCGGGTTGTACTCTGCTTGTTGTTACGCCGTTGCAATCATGGGCTTAGAACGGAACGTACTCCTGGCGCCATCTACTATCATAAAAACGAATGGGGTTTTCCTCGGGCGCAGTTTTTTTTTTTTCGGGATGATAGGTACCGTCTGTTTCTGTACACCTGATAGCATATATGCAATTTCAGGATGATCGGTTCCGTGGTTTAGACGTGAAAAGGTAACAAACAAACTGACAAACTTACTTTCGCATTTATGATATGAGTTAGGAAGTACCTAAGGATTTTTTTTCTCTAGAAGTCACGACAACCGGTCATGCATCACATTTGTGTCCAAACTCGTTCTTGATAAACACGGCCTTGGACCAGGCTGTAAGCCAAATTCAATTATGTACAGTCGCTAGCGCATCAAGTTGCCACAAACTGTAAAATTTTCTCAATCGATTTTGAACTTAACTGTCAACGTTTTAAGGTTTACACAGTCTAAGCATTCACAGCGATATCAAATACGAGGATTGAAAATTTTAAATTTTATTATCATGCGTGTATGACCAGCCGATCCTGTAAAAATCTCACCATGTGAAAACATAGGTGACGTGAGAGCTTGCGTAAACTGAGCTGTCTTTCCACCTAATGTTTGATTCATTGACACTATTGACATTCTCATTTAAAACTCACTTCACCTTAGTTTTCACGGTGACATTTTTAAAAAACTACCCACTTTTTTATTTTAAGGATGAGGAATCATAAAATGACTCCTCTCTGGGTGCAGCAAGAGTGTCAGACTCTTACTGACTAAAACCCATCCTACTCATATTTTTTCCTTAGCCCACTGTGGTCCGGGGCAACGGCAACCATTTCGGTCAATCACGCTGAGAATAGCACTACTGATGTATGTATGAACGTAATCGAGGCAAAAGGATTATGTAAGGATTGTAACAGGATGCTCACATTGTGGGAAGAGCATGTGTTTATGTTTTTTGAATAATGTAGAACAGAATGATCATTAATCAAATCTTTGGGAATTATGAATAGATTAGACTTAATTGCACTATAGATTGTAAATGGATTTTCCCAATTTTTGGTCCCCAGAAACGGTTGTTGTGAATTTGAAAATGACTAGACCGTTAAAGCGAAATCCTTTGCCTATTTTTACAACATGCTTCATCGGCCATTTTAATGATAGTTCTTACTGCCTAGACAATATATATGTACTTATATTTTTTGATCGTTCGAAAATAAAAGTAAAAAAAAAACCTTCAATCATTTTTAAATTAGAATAGAATTTCTAATTATAAAATGATTGAAGATTTTTTTTTACACAGCTTAACAATTTTTTTTGCGTTATTTACGTTGTGGAGCAGACAAATGTTCCAAACATACGAAGCAATGGATTAGCAATACCTTTCAAAATTGTTCAGAATGTGATAGATAGCGTGCCACACAATCAAACTCAAACTCAAAGCATTTATTTCAAATACACCAATTATAGGCACTTTTGAACTATCAAGGGGTCGGTCAGTCAGAAAGATGAAGCTAGTTGCCCATTCCAAAGCAGTAGGTACCTATGGAGAAGAACGGGCAAGAAACTCCATGGACACTCTTTTAAATCAAAATATGTTTACAAAAACTGGGTTACATCATTCATGTTGAAATATAATCAAATAATGTATCTCAAAGAATAAATATTAGAATGATTCAGTTTATGTGCCAACAAAAGAAAACATGTAAATGTATTACCAGTTATTGGGTATTTGAAAGGCAAGTCAAAAACGTTACTTTTTATGAATTGTCAGAACGCGGCATTTGTGTACCTACGTGATTTTTAGGAAATATTTTAATGTGACGTCACAAATTTTTGGAATCAAATGGAATACTAAACAGATTCAAATTTTAAAAACTCTTTCCACGCTATCGCGCAAAATGGACTTTTGTGCTCAGATTTCGAATGATAAACAGACTCTTTCCGAGCATGTGAGATGAAAATGTATGTTCCAGTAATTAACAGTACACACAATATCACAATATGATCACGAACGAAACTACAAAGAAGTAAGTTGTGAAGTCAATTTACTTTACGAGTGTTACAGTGAAAGAGTCATAAATATTTTATTGGTATACAAAATCAAAAGGTGGTAGTCAAAGGCTAACTGCCGTTCTGTTGCAAACAATACAATAAACAATGTTTGGATAAAATGATCTTATTTATTCTGCTGGGTAAGATTTCTTTGTTCTTTTTCCCTGACGAAGTATATCTGAAACTGTTCCGAACTGTCTATTCATTCATAGACCAGACCAGGCAGAATGCCGGGTGAGCGGGATTGTCCAAAAGGGTTACCGCTACCCTGGAACATAAAGGGCTAAGGAAGGAACATGGATGGGTTTTAGTCAGTAAGTCTGACTCTCCCTTGCTCTCCGAGCGGGAGTCGAGTCATTTGTTGATTTCCCACCCTCAAAAAAAAGACCAGGTAGAAATAACATCAGCATCGTAAATGTACGGACACCAGCTCATCAAGTTACCCCGATCTGTCATAGTTTTTCAACTTGATTTTAAACGCAAAAGGTTCATTTTCAATCGGAAAATATGATAGTTTGGAGTAAGTTGTGTGCGTGTGTGTGGTGGTGGTGGTTGTGTGTACGTTGTCTGTACCTAACACAGTAACAATGGCAATGGCTTTCATTTTGACATTTCAACAACAATATGCATTGGGTTATTTACGTCGTTGAGCAAACAAATTTTTCGAGCATATGAAGCAATGGATTAGCAATAGGTATCCTTTAAGATCATGAAGAGGTAGTGCAGAGTTGTGCTGTCAATTGGAGTGCAGGTTGTTGGCTGTACTCGCACTTTTTTGCGTTAAGGTGGCCCCTCACCGCGAGCATTCGCTTGTAACATTAATGCTTCGATTTCGAGCACTACCTCCCTGACTACTATTGACTAATGCTCGGTTCTCTTCCTTCACTGATGTAACGTTACATTACATGCGAATGGTCGCGGTGGAGGGCCACCTTAGGAGGAATATCACGACTTCTAAGATTGTTTTCTTTGGTTTCAGTATTAACATCAGTACATTGGACACAGCAGCATTTGACTTACGTAATGTATAACTTATTGAATGGATTATATCTTATAGATTCTCTACAAAGGTTAGGATGATTTACGAACCTCCCCCACCACAGAACTGGGGGTTTAGATAAGTGTCAATCGCCGTGTCGATTCGATTTTACCACTTGTCAACGCATTTGTATGGGAATATTAATCGAGTTTCATTACACAATTTGACACAGTCTAACACTTACCGATCGAAAACGATTTGATTCCGTGACATTTTGAATGCTTATACCAATTCCATACATTTTGAATTTATCTAATTTCGTTATCGTTAATGAAAATGTGACTTTGTCTAACTCCGTCACACGTAAACCCACATTTCGAATTAAATAATTAGCTCTATAATTAAGATTTCAAACAGTAAAGTGGTTTTCGACTCTTGTTGCTGACGAGTACAGAGTGCACATCAAGTTACCAAAATCTGTCAAATATCTTTGATAGTATTTCAACTTTAATGCAAAGACATAAGGTTCATTTTTAATTGAGAAAATTTGACAGTTAGGGATAGCTTGATGTGCTGGCCTCTGTACCTACTAACTACTTAATCCACTCTAGGCACTGATCTCAATTTTCTGAGGCTACATTTGTTCCTTGGCAGTGACAAATCAGGAATAGTTAGCTATATTCTTAGAGCCATTAATGTTAATTGGTTCCTTAATAACCAAATAAACGCTTTTTTTTAATGATACTAATGATTCTTTGACTTGACACGTAATACAATTACGAAATATTACTTCGTGCATAAATGGAAGCAAGGTTGAACAAGCATTTAGAAAGATGTTCGTCGCGATTTAACAAAACGTTTCGGTGTAATAACCACTCCCATTAACAAGCTCAATGTTATTTTTTATTTTAAAACATATATCTTAGGTTCGTGAGTGAAAACCGCGAACCGCAGAGTGGCTGGTCACAGCTGGATGAGAATTGCCGAGAACCGAACAGAATGGCATGCAAGTAAAGAAGCTTGAGTCCAGCGGTCCCCTCAGGGCCTAGCCTGCCGGGTAAACGGGATTGTCCGAAAGGGTTACCGCTACCCCGGAACATAAAGGGCTACGGCAGGAACATGGATGGGTTTTAGTCAGTAAGAGTCTGACACTCCCTTCCGCTCCACCCAGAGCGGGAGCAGTCATTGGATGATTTCCCAGCCTTAAAAAAAAAAAAAAGCGGTGGACTGCTACAGGCTGACGATGATGATCTGAGGTCCTATTCGGAGTGTTTCTTAGAAACAAAGTTTAGGTAACTCGATTTAGTCACAGATTTCGAGATCGAACCCAAGGCACGCATCTCTGATTTTACGGATTCATGTGCGTATTGTATAATTATAACATGCTTAAAAAATCGATGAAGGAAAACATCGTGAGGAAACCAGCATGTCTGAGAAATATTTCTCAACAGCATGTGAAGTTAAGTCAGAGGCTCATGGGCAGCATAGAAACTCTGACTCCAGGTTAGTCACTAACCACACGAAGAAGAAGAAGATTCGATGTAGGAATAGTATCGTGAGCTGTCAATACTGTCAAACCCGGAATGACAGCTCTCTTCACTATTTTCACGATGAAATTATTACAGAATTGATCGACAAATCTTTATTCGTTACCCCATAAACCTCACTATCTAAGGAAATGGGTATCTGTATATGCCACACTACAAATGTATAAACTGGAAAATTTCGTTGTGCGGCAGACTAGAAGTTAGGTGGAGAGATCTGTCATTCTAGGATTGACACTATTGACAGCCCATTTCACATAACTTTTCACCGTGATATTATAGCAAAATAGTCCAGGTTTTATCCTAATTTCGCACAAATATGCTGTCAAGTTAATCCTAACCTTTTTTCGCAGCCTTTATGAATTCTTCTTCTTATCGTGTGGTTAGTGACTAACCTGGTGTCAGAGTTTTTGTGCTGTCCATGGGCCTCTGACTTAGCTTCACATACAGTTGAGAAATATCTCTCAGGCATGCGGGTCTCCTCACGATTTTTTCCTTCACCGATTTGTAAACAAGTGATTATTATTTACAATAAGTACATGAATCCTTAAAACCAGAGGTGCGTGCCTTGGGTTGGAACTCGAGACCTATGACTTGGCAGTTGGACGGTCACACTACTAGGCTATTACTGTCATCTTAATTTTGTCCCAATTACTACCTAATAATCAATCCATTCCCTCAGCCAATAAACTACTGCCACTTGGCAGCAGTGTGTATCCACGACCACAACATGGTGTGCGCGGCGACAGAGGACGGCTGCAGTCGGAGAACATTCCTCGACCAGTGCGACATGTACGAATATAACTGCGATTTTGGTGCACGTATGTATCAGTTTGTTCTTCTGTAACTCGACCTCGTGATTCGAAATTCCCCTAGTTTCGAATCTCGAGGTCGATACTGTACGGTAACATTTTATTGCAAATTTCGTCTCCGTGTGCATCTTAGACTAAGACTGTACCCTCGCAACAAATAGCGCACAATATTTCCGTAATAACTTTGGAACATTTTTATTTTTTATTTTTATGGCACTTCTTAAATGCTGATGTAAAACAATTGAATGCTCAGCACACTCACAACAGTGTAGTAGGCTATTGTGGCTAGCCCATACACTGCCACGAACAGGTACCTATGTGTGTTGAAGACACTGAGCTTAGAATAGCACAAATATAGTGGCAGTGTTTGTGCTAGAAAGGAAGTGACTGCCGAGATGACGACTAATAGAGAAGTATGGAAGAAAGACATGTTGCGCCGACCCCAAATAAATTGGGATATGAACAGGAGAATGATGATGATCCATTCACAATTTCACATTTATAATATTAGTAAGAACTAAGATGCGATGAATAAAATAGCTATGATTCGTTTGTAGCAGAGGCGTATTACTCGTATGTCTAAATATACGTAATGACCGACAATCTTGCAATCTTGCAATAAAACAGCGTTGCAATTAGCAGAAAAAGTAAAACATTATTATTTTCGCGGGCTACATTGACCTAATCACCTTGTAGGAATTTAAATGTCAAAGTAGACGTCAAGCATAGAACACGGGCGTAAGGGCCAGTCCACTCGGCGCGTTGCATTACATTGCGTCATCGCATCGCAAATATTTTGACGCACACAACTGAGCGCTGCCGTTCAGTACACCCCCGCCCGCTTTGTTTCGGGGGCTGCAGTTCAGTCGTGCGAGCGTTGCGTCGACGCAGCGCACCGTGTGTACGCTATTACAGCGCTACGTCGACGCAACGCTGGCGCTGTGTGGACCGGCTCTTCGGCCCGTTGCACACACACGCTGTCGGTCTAAGAGCAGCACTCGAACACGTGATTTGGAATAGCACGTGTCGTTTTATACCTGTGAAGAAACATGTTTTAGATGACACACTTATTTGAATCTTTCGTTATGCAATTCGAACAGAGAGAAGTGTTTTGCACAATTTCAAATTCTGGTTTCTATTTAACTTTTTGAACGCCAGAGCATAACTGCACGCGCGTGCCCTCCATGCCAAGCAACAAAATTTATTTCCAATATCCTAGGTGTCTTTTAATTTGTTTGATGTCATTAAATACGTACCTACGAGAGTTAAGTGTCAATTTTTAAGATCTATATCTCACTCACAAATTAATGATTTAATTGTTTATGTAGTGTTGCCATTGTCACATATTTGTGTCTTTGGCGCACAGGGCATGCGCTTGCTTGGCACGTATGTATAATATGTGATAATAGTGTTCAAAAGGTTAAGGAACTTTTTAAATCGATTTTATCTAAAACGCTAAACATGAGCAGCATTTAAATGGAAAACACAGGTGTTACCGAAAGGGAATATACATACAAAAGCAAATACTACGGGACCAACTAAAAATCGCAAAAATAAAATCTGCTTTTCTATACATTTTTGGTCACGTGACTCGTTGAAATGTAGGGAACAGCTGATTGATGCTTTGGTCCCATAGTAAAAGTTGTTCAGTTTGCTGGTCTGTAGCATATGCTTTTGTATGTATATACCCTTTCAGTTACACCCAGTATACAGTTCCTTTTTTGAAATAGTCGGTTTATCGTTAGTGTTAAGTTTGGAGTAAAACTTAACTAACAGTAACGTGTTATCTGTCCTATTGCAGGGTACAGAAAATATTTGGCAGCGCAAAGTAACCCTTGTCTGGGAGGCCAACAAGATTTTGGTTGTAATTAATGTTAAAGTGAAGATTTTCCGTTTTACTAAATAAAAAAATATTTAAAAAATAACTTTGGTTTTAGTTTTACTCCAAGTCTTAGTTCCTAACGACGAAAGTAACTTATGATAAAATAAATAATTAACAAGAACATTGAAACAAAATGGCTAATACTTTTATTAGCACTTTTGTTTCAATTTTCAGTATTAGCCTTTTTATCTTTCTCTTTTATCTATAACATTTATATCTCAAATGAAATTTTAATTTTAAGGCTTATTTTTCAATGATGGCTGACGAAAATAATCCTACGGTAACTGACTACAACAAAATAAAGTATTCTACGTGTTAATGCAGGTTATAAACTATGTGACAAGTTTCATTAAAATCCGTTCAGGCGTTTTTGTGTGATTGCGTAATAAACTTTCGCATTTATAAATTACTAGCTTCCGCCCGCGGCTTCGCCCGCAAAATATGTCGACAAATTATACATATGAACCTTCCTCTTGAATCACTCTATCTATTAAAAAAAACCGCATCAAAATCCGTTGCGTAGTTTTAAAGATTTAAGCATACAGACAAACAAACAGACAAAAATAGCGACTTTGTTTTATACTATGTAGTGATATAAATTAATTAATAGAAAGAGTAATAAGTCAAAGTTTAACAATTTGAGACCGCACACAATTTTAATTGGATTTATAAATACTCGTCTGTATTTGGATTAATTTCAAATGAATACTCAGTATACCTATTCGCTTTAAAGTAAGTACAATAAAATACTTTTTCTTACAAAAATGTATGAATTTTCAGGTTGTCGAGAAACCTATAAGTTTTTTTGCCTATATTCAGAGTTGGATGTAAAGAACCCACCCCCACTCTCTTACGATCGCCCAGCTCCGTGTGTAACACCGTGTGTACCACCGTGTGTAACACCGTGTTTGACACCGTGTATAACACCGCCGGGTTATTGCTTCACTGGTACTGCACCTCAGATGACAAGCACAACACCGGGCCTATGTATCCCGAATAATACACCAGCGCCATGTGTACCGAACACTCCGCCTGCACCGGATATTTCAACGACTCCATCTATTACTACGTCTACTACAGAAAAACCAACAAAGAAACCGAAGAAGAAGAAATGGACGAAGAAGAAGAAATGGATGCAGAAGAAGAAAAAGAAGATGTGGAAGAAAAAATTCAAGAAGACTTCCGTTCCATTTGCTTTACCTACCTCAACAGCTTCCCCGCTCACGATAAGACCATATAACCATTATATATTTCCTTCTATAGAGACTTTTTACACACCAAAAACGTCAAACCATTCGATGATACACTCCTCAGAATGGCCAAATACTTCACCACCACGGCAACCAACTTTACCACCAACGTCTCGGGCAACCCGGCCACCAACAACCACGCTAACAGTACCGTGGATATTGTGGTCCCAAAAACGGCCAAAAACGTTTCCGCCCCCACCATTAACTTTACCGCCAATATCACGAAAAACTCTGCCACCAACAACAATGTTTTCGCGCCCATCAACAGTAATTTGGCCATCACAACCGCCAATATTATCACCAACCCCTCCATCAACTTTACCGCCGGCATCCGAAGAAACAGTAGTACCAACCGCGTCGTCGATTAATTGGCCGCCCTATGAGCATAATACGTCACCACCCAAGCCACCATCTTTAACACCAACACCATGGGCAAGTCGGCCTCCAATAACAACGCCAACCACACCGTGGATAATATGGTTTTCAGATACACCAGAAACGGAAACCCCTTCATCAACTTTACCACCGGCATCCGAAGAAACAGTAGTACCAACCCTGTCGTCGATTAAATGGCCTCCCCATGAGCAAAAGACGTCACCGCCCCAGCCACCATCCTTACCACCAACATCATGGGCAAGTCGGCCTCCAACAACAACACCAACCATACCGTGGATACTATTCCCACAGAAACGTCCAACATCAGGAGAAACCAAAGAATCAACAATGCATCCTCCTAAAATAATATTATGGCCTCCAGAAACGCCAAAAACGATGCCAAACATACCTCAAACAACGCAGACTCTTGATCTTACGACATTAACAACAAGGATTATTTCAGTATCACCTCCGTATTATTTTGATGTTGACGCAAATACCTTACCAAATCTGGCCTTTTATTCTATACCACCTATACAAGAAACTCCACACGAATACGTTCAGTCACCGGAACAGGGATATATTCACTCACCAGAACAATCAAATGAGTATGTTCAGTCGCCAGAACAGTCAAATGAACAGGATGGATCACCAGAACAGGCAAATGAAAATGATGGATCACCAGAACAGGCAAATGAAAATGATGGATCACCAGAACATGCAAATGAAAATGATGGATCACCAGAACAGGCAAATGAAAATGATGGATCACCAGAACAGGCAAATGAAAATGATGGATCACCAGAACAGGCAAATGAAAATGATGGATCACCAGAACAGGCAAATGAAAATGATGGATCACCAGAACAGGCAGATGAAAATGATGGATCACCAGAACAGGCAAATGAACATGATGGATCACCAGAAGAAATATATGAACATGTTCAATCACCTGAACAGATAAATGAGCATGAGAAGTCACCAGAACAGGCAAGTGAAAATGATCAAACACCAGAACCGACACATGATCATGTCCAATTACCAGAACCGATACATGAAGATGTCCAATCACCGGAACAGATAGATAAAGATGTTAAATCTCCTGAACAGACACATGAGCATGTCCAATCACCAGAAAACATTTTTCAATATGAAAAATCACCAGAACAAGCAAATGAATATATTCTATCACCAGAACAAGCAAACGAATATGTGCAATCCTCTGAACAGATACATGAAGATGTCCAATCACCAGAACAGATACAAGAACATGTACAATCACCAGAATTGCCGCCTGTTTATACTACTTCACCACAGCCGCCACTTTTATATACGTATTCATCAACCCCGCCACCTGTATATACTTACCCACCAACACCGCTATCTATATATACTTATCCACCAACTCCGCCACCTGTATATACTTATCCCCCAACTCCATCACCTGTATATACTTATCCCTCACCACCGATACTTGTATATACTTATCCCCCAACACCGATACCTGTATATACTTATCCCCCAACACCGATACCAGTACATACTTATCCAAACCACCAGATTCCAGGACATTTTCATCCACCAGGAACGAGACCTCACCATCCTCAATATTTTCACGCACCGCAACAACCACATGGATACTATTACGATCATTCACACTATGGCTCTGGAGAGTGTTCAACTTGTGAAGAAATCGTTGAATCATGCGAAATATGTAATATGAGATTGATGGTTAATAAGAACGCAACAATAAAAAAGTTACTACCAAAATATTCAAGAACTTTAAAAAACTCCGTGTATCCACCTCCTTTTGGCCCGTGTTGCGATAGACCAAAAACTTGGGTAACGAGAGAAGAAATACGGTTACTAACTACGGTACCTAAAGCACTGCCTCCCAAACCGACACAAGTCGAAAAATGTAAGCTCACTTTTGGGTTGCCAACTTTACATAGCTTCAGCTGGTTTGTTATTTCTTTTCTTTCGTAGTGCAATACCATTTCTAAATCAGTTCCATGCCGTGGCTCTGAAATTGCGACAATAGTTTAGCTCGAAAGGAATTGTTTGTGCGTTTCGGTAAAAATAATGTATAACAGCTAAATCAGCCTATAATGTTTCCACTGCTGGGAAGCAGGCCTTCTCTTCAAGAGGGAGTGGGCTGTACTCCACCGCTCGGGCTCAATGCGGGTTGGTAGATATCACATTTGTCTTTGAATTTTTGGTCTGCCGGTTCCTTCACGATGTTTTGCTTCAACGTTTTGAGAGCAAAATTATAGAACTATCTGGAACACGTTAATATAAAATTGTATGGTACTTTTACTCATAATAATTAATTTGATTTTTAACTAGTTTCTGCCCGTGATTTCGTTTTATGACAACGCGCTATTACTTCATGTCTGCTATTACAGGGCCACGTTAATATATAAGGTGACTGGTAATTAGTGGCCGATATTTAAACACGTGATTGTACTAATGATTACAATCAATTTTCCCAAAGAAACTTTTTTTTTTGTATACTCAATAGCTGCTAACAGCTGATTGGTACGAAGGTCATTGAACTTTGCGCGCGCCAGTTGTATTGTTATTGTGATAAAAATAAAACTATTGAGTATACAAAAAAAGTTTCTTTGGGAAAGTTGATTGTAATCATGAGTACAATCACGTGTTTAAATATCGGTCACTAATTACCAGTCATCTTATATATTCTATAACATATATTATATTTTTTACATATTAGGTCTACTCTCATGAAGTTGCTGTATCGTATGAAAATATGATTCTATTATGATTTGTTTTCGGGTCTATAAGTAAAAAGATAAATTACAAGGCTGCAAATGAAATAAGTATAAAAGAATTTTTATTGTTTTTGGCTTTGATTTTAACTATTCCAAGTTTTTGACTTCATTTGACTACGGGGCAACTGTCTCATGCAACTTGGAAAATATAACTTATCTTTTATTGCTCTTAATAAATTCCTATTAAATTATTTTTTTTGCTCAAACATTCTGCTGGTCATTTGTAGTTTCTTCCTTACCATCATGTTCTTATTCACAATTCAAAATACGTTACAACAATTTCAAAATACTACCATTATTTCATAAATTTTCATGTTCACTGACGAGAATCTATGGACGTAAACAAACACTGAAAAGACATGCAGATAAGAAAAGGGAACAACGTGGTTAAAAATGAATTCAAAAGCAAAATCGAAAGAGCGGCAACTTCATAGGTAACGACCTATATTTTTAATATTTAAATTGCTGAAAGTTCAATTTACAAATATATACCTACTTACTTACTTAATTCCTTGGCTGATAAACAGCAAACCCCCAACTTGTCTATGGTCGCATGAGGTAGTTGTGAAAGTATAACTAGTAAACGTTCATGTTCTAGTTCATGATACACTGTGGTTTTGAAAGAGTCCCAAAAGCTTGATGAACATCAATGTATGAAGTTATGACAAACTGTAAAATTTCTCCAATTGATTTTAAACCTGAAAACGTTGACTGTTAAGTACAAAATCGATTTAGATTTGAGAAAATTTACAGGTTGTGGTAACTTGATGTGCTGGCGACTGTACAACTCTGAAACATTTTAACAAGCACATGCTTAGAGCGTTATTTAAGCAATATCTATAATATGGCACTAATTTAAATGTTCAACAAGTATCTAATACTCGACTTTCATGCATGAATATTAGACAAATATTACACTTAATATTTACATTTGTTATTGACAGTACTTTATGAAAGATAGTCTGCTTATTATTTTTTTATATCAAACAGCTTCTACATCAACAACAGAAACATCTAGTACAACCTCGACTACTACTGAATTATCTAGTAAGCCATCAACAACAACAGAAGCACATAGTCTTCCACCATCCACAATAACAGAAGCACATAGTCTTCCACCATCAACAACAACAGAATCATCTAGTACGTCTACAAAGATACCGTTGACAACTACAACAACAGAAAAAGAGGCTGAAACTAAACCTACATCAACTGACACCACAACAACCATAAATATAGATTCAAATTTAATAGATCCTTCATCAACTTCGACAGTAACAGAGTCAATAACTAGTACTATTAAATCAGAAACTTCAGGACAGCCAATATATTCTGAAACTACGTGGTGGTACCCAACTATGCGTAAAGATCTGAGATGTGAAAGACCCCATACCTGGATTACCACAAGGCGTAGAAAACGCAGAAGGTTATCTGGATATGATGAATAATGTATGTACAAATTATCATTATATCATTAATACACTAATTTGGAATATGGCTCTGTGTTATTATTTTAAAGCCCGGCTGAAATAATGAAAACAGCGTTATGAAACTGTACAAATAATTCCAATAAACAATTTTCAGGTTTCACGTTGGGTGATGGAAAATTAACAACATTAGCACAAACTCTCTCGGATTACAATCCAGTCCCCATAGACACTACAGAGACAGATTATCTTGAAAATGACACCGATAATTCAATTGACGAAAATGAAGAAAACTGTGTTCCGCATCACAAACCTCTTTGTGATAGACCTACTTCTTGGTTCACGACTGTAAAGGACGAAACAGAGTTAATACGCCAGAAGAACCTTCATTTTCGGAGACATCCGAAGCTACTGTTTAAATAACTACAACATATCCAACTTTCTGCTTCGACTGAACCGTCAATTTCTATTGAGCGGAGCGGAGGATTCTACTGGATCATGGATATATGGGGCGAATACTGAGCGCATGACTTACACAGAACCGTTGACTGACATTATAACAGCAGAAAAGGTTACTTTGAAGGGGCCGGATACTAGAACTCTCACCACAACCATAACTACGTAACAAGACCCTGGAAGAGAGTAACTGAAGCTAAAACTATGCAAACAAGTTCTACAAAATCTCAATAGGTGATACCAAAAATCACCACGTGATTCTGTAAGATATGTAATGGCTGTGACGTGGATCACAACTCGTAAATGATATATCGCTATTAATGTCTGTGATTGTTTGGTATTGATTAAATCGGTAAATAATGTATAGCTTTTTTTTTTTTTTTTTAAGGCTGGGAAATCATCCAATGACAGCTCCCGCTCTGGGTGGAGCGGAAGGGAGTGTCAGACTCTTACTGACTAAAACCCATCCATGTTCCTTCCGTAGCCCTTTATGTTCCGGGGTAGCGGTAACCCTTTCGGACAATCCCGCTTAAAATAATGTATAGCTTATGTTTTGATTGGAAACCTCATTATGTGAATGTGTCTATCTATAATTGATATTATTAACCAGTGATATTTGGGGGTCGAGTGAAGCTAAAAGTAGTTTACTTCAGCACCTCAAGTACAGGGAACGGGGTTTCTTTTATTGCTTATTGCCTCGAATTTTTTTTTCAAATCAAACAAAAAATCAGGCAAAATAAACAGTCCTAGGGCTGACACATTTGAAGTAAGCCAATGGATTTTTGTCAGTAAGAGTCTGACACTACCTTCCGCTCCACCCGGAGCAGGAGAAGTCAATTGATGATTTCACACCCTAAAAAAAAAAGTTTCAGAAAGTAATGCCAAGTATAAATACAAATGTTGGTGAAGTATATTAAATAAATTATATATAATTTGTCTCATGTTCATGCAGGGCAGTCGTGTTGATTCTTGTTGACTATTTCACTTAGTGCCCTTACATATTTATAGATATTATTGTTTTACCAACTAGATCAAACCAACCGTAATATTAACTCAGATAAATTTATACCGCTGCAACTTCATTAGCTGCCTCTTGAGTAGGATCCGTGGACAGTGTTTTACGTTTTGTCGTTTTTTCCTTTTCGCCGTACGTGGTGCAGCAGTTAATAGTAATTCTTCTCTCGTTGTCCAAGTTTTTGATCTATCACCACATGGACCAACAATGCCTGCTCCTATTTTTCCATAGTGGAATAAAAAGATGGCTCGACGTAAATAATTCGTCTTATTTTAGCACATTAGAAAAGCATGTATAATGTGTACGTTGTTTTGTCTGAAAACCATTTTTATTTTTTATACCAAGAAGTATTTTGCTTAAACCTATTAGGGGTACCTTATTTGTAAAAATATATTACTTTATATTCGTTTACCTAGCTTCAGCATTCAAATGTTTTCGTTGTTGTGGTAATAGTAATAATTTGTATTTATTGAGATTCGGTACGGCTGAGTGTGTATGTGGAGCTATATCGCAAACTATGCTCTAACCCTATCCTGCCCTCTGTGTCCCAAAACATGCAGCCTAAGTGATCTCTGCGCTGCCACCGACGACGCTGTAGAAGTAGCGAAGTTTTGAGTCAACAAATTAAAATTTAAAATACAGTTGTGCCAACGACACCGACACAAAGACGAAGAAGACAGAACTATAACTGATGAATCAGATACTACAACAACAAATATATACATATTTAAACTTAGAAGATCCAGCATTAACACAACATGAACAGTGTTAAAAACTAGTGCTGACAAACCAGACACTTGATGACAGCTAATAAATCCAAAGGTGGTGGTACCCAACTTTGTGTAAAGAAAGAGATGTGAAAGACTCCATACGTCGATTACTATGAGGCGTAGATAACGCTGAAGATTATCCGGATATCATGAATAATGTATGTACGAATTACAAATAAGTTTAAATTGTCAATACACATATTTGAAATACAGCTTTGTGTTATTATTTTAAAGCCTTGCTATAATAACAACTCTTAGAATCAATCAAGTAAAAAAAAACAAATGATTCATAAAATATTGTTTTTTTTTGCAGGTTTCATGTGGATATGTTGTGGAGATGGAGGATTATCAACTTTTGCACCTTCCATCCCGGATTATAATACAGTCCCTATTGACCCAACAGAGTCAGATTTTCTCGAAAATGAAGAATATTGTAATCCAGACATACCACCATGTGACAGACCTACCTCATGGTTTACGACAATAAAAGAAGAAACTGAGTTATATACAGAAGAACCTACATTTTCGGAGATATCCGAAACTACTATTGAAAGCACTACGTCACCCTCTACAACTTACCCATCAATAGGCACAGAACCTTATTCTGTTACCGAGCCCTCAACTTCTACTGAGCCATGGACATATACTGAGCCGACGACTTCTACTGAGCCGACCACTTCTACTGAGCCGACGACTTTTACTGAGCCAACTACTTCAACTGAGCCATGGACTTATACTGACCGAGTGATGACTGATACCGAACCGTCGACTACAACAACAGAAATGTTTAATTTGAAGGAGTTAGACCATAGAACCACCACGACCACCAGAACTACTGAAACAACATCGACAACAACAACGACTACAACTGAAAGAGTAACTGAAGTTAGAACTACGCAAACAACTTCTTCAAAAACTCACTTGTGGTGGTACCCAACAGTACTGTGCAATAACATAAGATGTGAAAGACCCGTGACGTGGATCACAACGACTAAGAGGCGTAAACGAAATTATGGTTATCGCTATTAATGTATGTGAATATTTTGTATTGATAAAAGCAATAAAACAAAGTTGATAGTTTTATTATTCAGCTAGCATCCAGTAGAACTGGGAGCCCACCCCAACAACTATGTAGTTGGCTAAATGCTAGGTAGATTCATTTATTAATTGCTTGTAAGTATTTTTGTTGGATTTATATCATAATGTACTGTACGATCCTTATCATCGAGTTGAATTGTAAAATCAGGTACTGGTGAATTTAAATATAGTATATGGAAAATTATTAAAGAGCTCTTCCTGTCTCCTATACTTATTTAAAATTGTGGGTCTGTTTCTAGTTACTTACCGCATGTAAGTGTAAGTTATGAATTGTATTACAGATTAATTGATTTATAAGTATTTCACCAGGTACTGTCAAAGAATTCTGAGGTAGAGCAACTTAAGTTCCATATTTGTTTGCACTCACTAAAACTAAACCATTATTAACTAAAGATTTTTTTTTAGCAGTTTCTAAGTGTTCCTTTCTACCTGAGACGTGATACAGCTATGCTGTGAGGGTGTGAAAGCTAAGCTACGAAACTATGTGACCTTTTACACTGATGCTAAGCTATGTAGCGGGCTAGTAAGATGTGCTATGAAGATGCATCGCGAGGTAGCTGTGCGAGGGAGATGCGCAGCTCGAGCTATGCGATAGATACATCAGACGACAGGAGGGAAGGCATGGGACGCAGCGCTCTGCACACAGCTACACCATTAGTGACTAACCATACCAAGCATCCAGAGCATGCATCCAGATCATGCATACATCCATATAAAAAATATAGCTTGGCAGAACCTGTTCCCACCAGTGCTATGCTATATGGCCTAATGAATATGATTAGTGGATATGAAACGCATTAATAGTACCGCAGTATAGCATATCTCGAGGGAACGTTTTATTAAAAGAATATAATCCCCAGATTAGGTTTATTAAACATTGTTGCTCGTATCTTAGTAAGATACGAGCAACAATGTTTACGAACGCACATGTGTTCTCGGTGAGTTTGTGTGCGTTTCGACCGCGCGACCAAGGCGTCATATTAAAAAAAAAACCATGCCAAGATTTTGTCAAAATTTGTCAAAGTTGATTCCCAAAACCATAAATTTGTCAAAGTTATGGTTAAAAAGTTATAGGGGTGTGAACGTGGCCGCGCCATCGAAACGCGGAGAACCGCGCGGCCACGGAGATCTCTAAAACTAAACGTTGCAGAGACCTGAAATTCAGGTAAATAACAGATTGAATTTGTAAAAAATTTGTAAAAATATAGAAAAAATTCCCAGGTCAATATTTTAGGAGCTATAAGACTAAAACTCCATGGCGGCGCCATTGAAACGGTGAAGAACACGTTATCGCCGATATCTCGCTGAAGAAGCTTCGCAGAGGTCTGAAGTTTTTTGTAAAACCTAGATCTGAATTTGTCAAATAGTGTAAAAATGCACAAAAAAGTCCTAGGTTAATATTTTAGGAGCTATAAGACTAAAACTCCATGGCCGCGCCATTGAAACGGTGAGAAACACGTTATCGCCGATATCTCGCTGAAAAAGCATCGCAGAGGTCTGAGGTTTTTTGTAAAACCTAGATTTGAATTTGTCAAATAGTGTAAAAATGCACAAAAAAATCCTAGGTTAATATTTCAGGAGCTGTAGTAGGTACGGTATCGCGTAGAAATATGTCGTGATTATCTACCGAAGAAAGTAAGAGTAAAGCGAGTTTTTTATTGTAAACAACACCTATTCTACACAGCGTGGTTTCCAAGATCGAATGCGCAGTGGACCACAAATGCTCGTCCCTGGCTGCCTTCATCGACACCTATTAATATGTAAAACTATATAAAACCAGGCAAAATGATTATTTTTTTTGGTTTTTATAACTTTTGATACGTCTTGAATATTTCAATAGGGTGACCATGGCTTTTTGCTTACAGAAAACTTTCCACCTATCGTTTAAGAAATCACTAACTGTTCCTCGCAGTTTCACCCGCTTAATGCAAAATTCGAATGAATACTATGCAGTAGTTTTTGTGTTTATCCCGGACAAATAAACAGACAGACCAAATTCTAAAAACTATATTTTTGACGATTTTATTATATACTAGCTGTCCCCAGCGGTTTTACCCGCGTAGTGCCCGTTCCTGTGGGATTTTTGGGATAAAAACTTTCCTTCTTGTCCTTTCACAGGCTATGGACTATTTCTGTACCAAATTTCATTTAAATCGGTTCAGTAGTTTTGCCGTGACAGACAGACAGAGTTATTTTCGCATTTATAGATAATATTAGTATGGATTTAGATATTATAGATTTCTTTTAAAATCACTTAAATCATTGCTTGATGCTGACAATACTGTGGTTTTGAGTAAAAGTACGAGAACCATAACAAATAACTTTACACAACATTCGTAATTTCTGTAAGATTATTTGATGAATTATTGTGTACTCAAACACATAAGTTTTGTCTAAGACTAAAATCTGCCAGAAATAACACCCTATAAATACCCCATTAGCAGTATTATATCAGAAATAACTCATACTTTTCAACATTGAATTGCACTGAAGGAATTAACCATAATGCCACAGACTACAGTACAACAGGAGCGAACGGAACGCGCCGCACCCCGTCTTCCCACCAAAGGCTTTTTTGTTGTATGCGTAAGCATGAGTTATTTCTGATATAATACTGCTAATGGGGTATTTATAGGGTGTTATTTCTGGCAGATTTTAGTCTTAGACAAAACTTATGTGTTTGAGTACACAATAATTCATCAAATAATCTTACAGAAATTACGAATGTTGTGTAAAGTTATTTTCACCTCACAGGCTCGGAAAGAAGTCTGTTTGTCATTCGAAATCTGAGCCGAAAATCGATTTTTGCTCTCTAGCGTGGAAAGAGTTTTTAAAATTCGAACCTTTCTATTTAATAATTTTCTATACTGCCAGTCCACTGAAAATGCATGACACGGTCTAAAATAAAATATTAAATAATACCGCTCACCTTAAAAACTTCCATCACAGTACAGAAATTAAATATTTTGCGAGGATATAATTGTAAAATTGGAATTAATGTTAATAAGTATTCCATTTGATTATAAAAAATCTGTGACGTCACATTTGAATATGCCATAAAAATACTACCCTGTCGAATACCCAACTGTAGTAATTTAAGTGAAATTTTTTAAATGAAATAAATACTAATATAATATGTTATTTAATCCTTTGCTTGGCAAAAATAAATATGAATGAAATTAGTTAGTTATTTGTATTAAATTAGTTTTTTTCTTTCATTCTCCTTAGAGGACAAGTAGGATATAGAACAAAATACAGGGTATTTAATTTTGGAGATATTCTATGTACATCATAAGATACATTGCCAAGTATCTGTTATTTTCTTCACATGAGTCAATGTATCTGAGACGCTCGAACAAAATAAAACTCAACAACACCTGTTTTCTTGCACATAGCAGTTTCCTCGCTGTAGTGAGGTGAAAAATTGTGTGTTGCACTCGGCAGCAAAGCTTTTCTGCGTCTCGTACCTTTGAAACCTTCGTTACGCTCAGGATTCTATATTTGAACCACTCGCTTCGCTCATGGTTCAACCCTAGAATCCTTCGCTTACTCAGGTTTCAATAGAAGTACTCGCGCCAAAAATCAACTTTCCAGCCTTGCATAACAAATAACTATTGTTATGGTTCTCGTACTTTTACTCAAAACCACAGTATTGTCAGCATCAAGCAATGATTTAAGTGGTTTTAAAAGAAATCTATAATATCTAAATCCATACTAATATTATCTATAAATGCGAAAGTAACTCTGTCTGTCTGTCTCGCGTTCACGGCAAAACTACTGAACCGATTTAAATATTTGGTACAAAAATAGTCCATAGCCTGAGAAAGGACAAGAAGGAGTTTTTATCCCAAAAATCCCACAGGAACGGGCACTACGCGGGTAAAACCGCTGGGGACAGCTAGTATATAATAAAATCGTCAAAAATATAGTTTTTAGAATTTGGTCTGTCCTTTTATTTGTCCGGGATAAACACAAAAACTACTGCATAGTATTCATTCGAATTTTGCATTAAGCGGGTGAAACTGCGAGGAACAGTTAGTGATTTCTAAAACGATAGGTGGTAAGTTTTCAGTAAGCAAAAAGCCATGGTCACCCTATTGAAATATTCAAGACGTATCAAAAGTTATAAAAACCGAAAAAAAAATCATTTTGCCTGGTTTTATATAGTTTTACATATTAATAGGCGTTGTTTACAATAAAAAACTCGCTTTACTCTTACTTTCTTCGGTAGATAATCACGACATATTTCTACGCGATACCGTACTGTAGAAGATGGAAGATCCTCTACTAAGGGGGCTCAGTGGTAGAGCGTGTAATGTGGGTATAGGGCTTCTATACTATGAAGATAAACACTTTTCCAGTTTAAACGTATGTTATTATATTTTCACTTTGTTATAACGAATACATCTGTTTAGCTTCGGCGCCGGACGACAAGTCTAGAGTCTACGTAAAAACCTATCTAGCTTTTTATTTATTTGAAAGGTTCGAATGCCGTCAGATATTTACCAGCCATGTACAACATAAGGTTTTACTCTAAGGCTCTACATCAGCTACGCCCCCCTTGAGTAAAAGGGAACACTTAGTTTTAAAATAACTAAGCCCTTTTACTCTTGGCATTCGAATCTATCTATTCCTACCCCTACCTAGCCTAATATTAGAATTACCTAACCCCAGGAGAATCTACATGTGAGGTCTGGCCTTTGCAAAGGCAGGCTCAACTCTGGCAAAGCGAATCTTACGACATCACAAGAGTCCATGAATGCATTAATGTGTGCCAATGTGCACACAAACTAACGCTAGGCCAGTTTGAACCCCACTGCACCAAAACCCGGGGCAAAGGGTGCAGCCAGCCTCCGAAAACAAACAATGATATGAAAGTTCATATCGACCCTGATGGGGTTGACTGCAAAGAAGGCTGAACTTAAAAACGTTTCATGCTAAACCCTAGCACTAGAGAAATATGAAGACGAAGTGTCGCTCCCTCTGACGCTTTGACGCGGCGAGGTGTGTCTCACGACAAGTCTAGAGTCTACGTAAAAACCTATCTAGCTTTTTATTTATTTGAAAGGTTCGAATGCCGTCAGATATTTACCAGCCATGTACAACATAAGGTTTTACTCTAAGGCTCTACAGTACCTACTACAGCTCCTGAAATATTAACCTAGGATTTTTTTGTGCATTTTTACACTATTTGACAAATTCAAATCTAGGTTTTACAAAAAACCTCAGACCTCTGCGATGCTTTTTCAGCGAGATATCGGCGATAACGTGTTTTTCACCGTTTCAATGGCGCGGCCATGGAGTTTTAGTCTTATAGCTCCTAAAATATTAACCTAGGACTTTTTTGTGCATTTTTACACTATTTGACAAATTCAGATCTAGGTTTTACAAAAAACTTCAGACCTCTGCGAAGCTTCTTCAGCGAGATATCGGCGATGACGTGTTCTTCACCGTTTCAATGGCGCGGCCATGGAGTTTTAGTCTTATAGCTCCTAAAATATTGACCTGGGAATTTTTTCTATATTTTTACAAATTTTTTACAAATTCAATCTGTTATTTACCTGAATTTCAGGTCTCTGCAACGTTTAGTTTTAGAGATCTCCGTGGCCGCGCGGTTCTCCGCGTTTCGATGGCGCGGCCACGTTCACACCCCTATAACTTTTTAACCATAACTTTGACAAATTTATGGTTTTGGGAATCAACTTTGACACATTTTTACAAAATCTTGGCATGGTTTTTTTTTTAATATGACGCCATGGTCGCGCGGTCGAAACGCACACGGTGAGTTTTCGTAGGCACTTTGTATATACTCAAGCCTGCTAGCACACTCACGTTTAGTTTTTTTGAATGGGTACGGTCTAGTAATACTACTTACCGAAACGGGAGTTCCCCAGGGCGCCGTCTTTGGTTTATTTCTCTTTTACTTATTTATGGGAAGTGTTATGCAAAGAAGACAAAAGTGGGTAATTAAAACAATTTATTTTATAATAAAGCAACAATATTTACATGTCCATCCACATTTCATCACGATCAGTCTCGATCTGAGGTTCACTTATTTTTTTTAAATACTAATTAAAATATTTTTTAATCATAATGGCAAGTTTTTAAATCTGTACCGAATCCCAAAAAATACAATGTATATTATTCAAATACAAATTATTATTTGTACTATGTACGAGGTCAGCACACCAAGTTACCTCAATCTGTCAAATTTATTTGATAGTTTTTCAACTTTATTACAAAAGCAATAAGTTCATTTTCATTTGGGAAAATTTGACAGTTAGGGATAGCTTGTTGTACTGGTGTCTGTACAAATTACAGAATCACATTTAGATGCCTATCTTCGGGACAGCATAATATGAAACTAGATAAATATATACAACATAATATATTTGTACAAATTACTACTAAATACTGTATGAACTAAGTACTTCATAAAAATAGTTTTCAACATACAATTTTCACACAAACTTATCTAATTTGCTAAATAAGATGAATTATTTAATATTACTGCGTATACTTTGACGACATATTACCACTACGACACTATACTAAAACCTGAGGTTGTGTACTATTTAATACCTGTATAAGTTTTTTCTCATAAGAGGACACTGATCAGGCCTAAATAACTAATTAAAAAATAATTATAGATACAATAACTACTAAAGAACCCAATACTACTTAACCGTTTGATAAATTTTGCTTCCGTATTGAGTTTCTCAGCATTAAAAATAAATGCATCATGAATCTATCCAATATAGACACTAGACATCTTAACCCCTCAAATTTCGTATGAACCCCATAGGCTCATTAGAAAAATTCTCTCGAAATGACAATAAAATATAGCCGTATAAATGGTTGAGCTCTTATAAGCAAACGGCTTCTAATAGGCGAACATCCAATAGGTTAATATCGATCTTGGGTTCAAGTATTTAAAATACAATTTCCTCTAATATGTTCAATTTATCGATTTGACTAGCATCGGTTTGTTGACATCACCGTTCAAAGGCTTCTTTTTCCTAAAAGCGTTTATGAAGAAATCATCAGCGCAAATGTTTCTATCACTTTTGTAAAACGCTTCAATTTCAGCTAGAGTTTTGTTCTCGGTTTCTGGTAGGAATAGGTACAGGTATAATGTTCCTATGAAGCCAAAAATGGCGTACAAAGCAAATGTTCCACTGAGGTGGAAGGCATATTCTATATTATAGTTAGTTTTGGCTGCCACAAAGTATATGATGTAACTTGAAGCAGCTGCGAGAGCCGTGGCGATGCCGCGACTCCTGAAAACAATGAAAATAAGCATTAAGTACATACAGTTACGACTTAAAATAAGTTTGAAATAGTAAGTAGTCTATGTGTCAAGATAATCTTAATAAGTATGTAGATATTTTTGATTTGCAGTTATTGAATACTTACCTAAGTAGAAGAGCAGTGTCAAAATAAGTCAATTTTTACAGATAGAAAACAAGCCTACCAGTTAGTAAAGAAGAATAATAGATCAATACATCAATCAAGTGGATCTGTTGCAGTATTGTGCTAGACATAGGCCTCTCCCAGTACCAGTAGTCAAAAACTACGATACAATTAAATATACATATAATATCTGCCTAGCCTTTTCCCAACTTTGTTGGCTAGCTTCCAGTCCAACCGCGTGTAGCTGAATACCAATATTTTACATGGAGCGACTACCTATCTGACTTCCACAACCCAGTAACTGTATATAATACTGAATGTCAGTTTTCGGGCTTCTGATAACCAGTAACGACTGTCTAAGATCCACAAATGACAACCGGGTCCAACGGTTTAACGTGCTTTCTAAGGCACGGGGGAATCTCGTATGTAAAGATTGTCAGCCATCCACGGACCAACCCCAGCAAGCGTAGCTTAACCTAATGGATGGACTCGTGCGTGTTAATAATTAACCACGAGCTCCTAAATTAAATATACATATAAATGTAAAATGTACATGTAAAATGTACCAAAAGTCACACTAATAAATGAATTTTGAATTTTGAATGAAAAAAAAAACATAATTTACCTGAACGGAAAAACTTCAGACAGCAACACCCAAGGTATTCCAAGGCTGTTGAAGCAAATGAGCATCAGGAACAAGACTAAGGGCAGGATCTCTTTCATATCAGTAAAGGTCTCGATCTCATAGGAGAACACGGTGGTAGGAAGACGGGTCCTGGCGTAGATACTGATACCAATACTGCAGCACGCGGTACCCAACATGGAACCAATGACTAGCTTCCTCTTACCAATAGTTTTGACTATGACAGCTGACAACATACTCATAACTATGAAGAGTGCGCCAATGACGACCTGGAAATACAAAAAGCAGTGTGTTTTTATGGAATTTAGGATGTTTTTTTTTCCTTTTCCACCAGCTTTTCCCTTTCCCTTTTAAACGTTCCCTGGACTACGACAAACATTTCAACACCAAAATCAGCTACATTGGCCCAGCCGTTCTCGAGTTTTAGCGAGACCAACGAACAGCAATTGATTTTTATTTATATAGATTAACTAGCTTCCGCCCGCGGCTTCGCCCGTATAATATGTCGACAAATTATACATATAAACCTTCCTCTTTAATCACTCTATCTATTAAAAAAAACCGTATCAAAATCGGTTGCGTAGTTTTAAAGATTTAAGCATACATAGGGATATAGGGACAGAGAAAGCGACTTTGTTTTATACTATGCAGTGATTCGAATTTAGACTTTTTAACGTAAAAGTGAACTTGACAAATTATGATTCTGTGTTTGTTTAGGTACTGGTTTGATTGTTAATGGATAGATGGCGCTAGTTGAGCTAGCAAGACATTTGAACAGCTTTGTGAAGAAGCCAATGTAAACATTATAGTTCGTGCTTTGTTTTTAGTTGCTTTTAGTTCTATTGGAAATTAAATTACTGAGAGTCTTTGGACAAGAGTAAATACTTTTCATTACCAAGTATGCTTTAAGATGCAAGAGTACAAACTATATACATATAAATAAACTTGATTAATTGGTCCTCGACCTTACAATTGGTAGGTTTATTTAATTACTCATAAACGCATTTTTTAAATGTTAGTAGTATGTAATCCAGTTCCGATATTTTGTAAAGAACTAGTTCTTTAAGGTTAACCACATTTCATCTCGGCTGTTTAATTATCAAACAAGTGCATAATTTTTATTGTTACAACAATCTATCTACGTAAACGTGTTTCATGAATCACAAATAGCTTATTTTCTTTATATGTATTTTGATATTCTATATTTATATACAGAGTTGATATGCCAGAGGGGCATTAAATTACACTACTATACGTGTTTAGTATTAATTCTATGCGGTTTAAAAATAAAAAGCACCAAAAATTAGTTTTTTTTTGCAAACAAACTAAATAACTCTGATTTGTATCAGAGTAAATCGCAACCACCCTTTGTAAATAAAAACTGCCGCGGCAACGACTCGCGCGCGCCGGGTCGCTGTTAGGAAAGATAGATCGTATCCAAATCAGGCAAAAGCTTAAGAAATCATTTGCGATTAAACTACTGCTCGTATTTAATTGATTTTTGATACAGGGCTTAAAAATGGTCCTTCTGTCGTATCAACTCTGTATAAAAACAGGTCTCCAATGCACCGTGTATAACAAAAGACAGAAACTATTGTCTGATCTGGGTTAAGAGATGTGTTTGTAGGTACAAAGGAAAGACTCTTTACTTATATTGTCACATCTAGGCTAGGTGAGGATTGTACATACAATACATGATACACAGGTAAAAAAAGACGAAGCAGTATTTTGGGATTTAGTACTTTGTTTCTGTAACTTTTAAGGGTATTCATATTAACGGAGCAAAGAGTGGTGGTGGCCCACCGGTATCGAATCTGACTTACGAATCTAGTCGGTCTTGAGTTCCATCCCAAGCACTTTACTTTGTGTATTTAATTAAATCACCACTGCTTCAAAACATTGTAAGGAAACCGATATGGACTTGAACCAAAATTTCTTCGAAGTTTTGGTTCCAGTACATGCACATTTACATCTACCAACACGCACTGGGCCCGCGTGGTGGATTAAAGCTCTCTTAGAGAAGAGGCCTGTGTCCAAGCAGTGGAAACATTATGCTTAACACGTTGAACGCCAACGCGGTCACCGTGTGTCCGACAAACAATAGTTTTTCTATTGTGTCTGCTGCGTGGCAGTCAATGACTTAAAGCTGATTATGCTTAGGCTATATTAAAAGGAATGACAAAATAGTATACAGTATACTTACAACAACCGTCTTTGGATCAAACTTCATTCCTAAAGCCTTGCAAACATTCACCATATTCGGTCTTACAGGCAGCGCCCCACTCATCGTGTAGAAGAAGAAATACGCTATCACTAACAAGAACGGTTTCATGGTTTCCTTCACAAAGAACACGTGCTTTATCCTCAAGATTATCTTTTTTATTGAATTTGTACTGCGGTGTTCGCAAGGCTCCATAATCTTTCCTTCTTTAGCACACAAAACGCATCGGTTTAATTTCTCGTAGTACTGCAGGAGTTCATCGAATTCTTCTTTGACGTCTTCGGGTTTCGCCCAGCCTCGTAGACGGCAGAGTGAACTGAGGGCTTCTTTTTGGCGACCTTTTGACAGCAGCCATATTGGTGTTTCTGGTACCTGGAATTTATAAAAGCAACCTTATAATCATAGTCTTTTAAAAATGGAAATGTGCTGGCAAAGAAGAAGTTTATTAAGCCCAAGAAATTGGAACATTATAGGATGAATAAGTTGTACAGTCACAAGCACTAATATGTTCACACCTAGCAATATTCAAAAGCAATTTCCTCGTAAAATAACTATTTCAACTATGAGAGACTACAGGTTCGGTAAACCTATACTAATATTCGAAAATGCAAAAAGTGCGACAACATATAATTTCATTTAATAATTAAGGGGAAAACCGCTTTTGAAATTAGCTAACTTTATACAGGATAGTTTGATTTAAAAAAAATAAAAGCTAACCACTTAGACTATACTTAAATTAAATGACCATCTAACTAACTATATACAAATAAATACAAAAACCGAAAGGGCACTTAGGCGTCGAAATACTCATCCGCATCGCTGTCGTCCGGAAACGACCCCAGAAGAATGAATACAGGATGAATTTGAACAACTTTTACTATGGGAAAAAAATTCAGCTGTTCCACGCATTATGCTCGCGTAATTCGACAAAATGTTATGAGTATAAAATATTATAATTACCCCTTAAAATATTGCCCATGTATTAAATTTCACCCCGTAGGTATATAATTTTGCTCGTGACTGACTTATTCAAAACAATGATTATTGAAGGATACGATAAGTATATTTTTATACACACGTTGACGCGTCAACGTGTTCATGACATGACCTCAGCATTCATGCTGACCACAAGTAGCGTATCTGCTTAGGATTAACGTATGTATTCTAGTAATTTTAAACAAAGCAAACGTTAGCCCGGAGTATCGTACCCGTTTACGGTAGTAAAATAACTTGTGCCAAACTAACAACTCCGAAATGTATGGTAACAAAAATTGACAGAACTATTGTATTGTTATTCTATGCGACGGTGAGCATGCGGTGTGCGTCTCTGGTGCGCAGAATGCGGGGCAACGCCAATACCGTCCTGGCGATGATCACCAACAGGGTTGATTGCCCTTACATCTGACAATGCTGCAGTAGGCATATTGTTGCTCTGTGAGTGTTTCTTATCGTCTATGCTTGCTATCCTGTCTATATCTTCTTATGTGTCTGTACGTTTTTTGTATAGTTTAGTTGTCTGTGTGTTTTATGCACGTTTATGAAAATGTTTTTATATGAGTCTTGATACTTAAAAATAAACTTATTTTATTTTATTTTTTATTTATAAAAATCGCAACGTGATGGCTGAAGTGAAATCAACTATCATCCCACTCGATGCTAGAGATAAACACTATTGACAGCTCACTTCGAGTTAAAAATAAGATCACCTTTTTTTTCATGGTGATTTTTACAGAATAACACTTCTGGTGAAGTGAACATGATGTGAAGTCAAAGTCAAATCATTTGTTTCAAATAGGCATAAGAAAGACACTTTTGAAAATATAGAATTGATTCTAGTCGCCCCTTCCAAAAGATAGTTTCGTATGGAGAAGAATGGGCAAGAAACTCCACGGTTACTCTTTTAATTTTTTTTACAATGATTTGTTTACAAAATACAAAAAAAAAAACGTGAACGTTTACGTGAATTATAACATTATATGCATGTGAGGATCATGTACCCAGAATAAAAACACTACACGGTGAAAAGAAAAACACATATAGCAATGACATATAAATGTGAGTTGTCAAGTGTCAATCCCTTGTATCAGGTGGGATGACATCTCACTTCATATACATTTTCATGGTGTCATTTGCACAGAATAGACAAGCAGATATAACATAAGTGTTTTATTAATTAGAGTGCAAGAGAATTCATTCATCAGATTCCTACACTAGATTAGATTACAGCAGTGATAGCCTATATAGTGGTGTGACCGTCGGACTGCCAAGTCATAGGTCTCGAGTTCGAACCCAAGGCATAAACTGAATTCTGAATTTACGGATTCATGTGCGTATTGTATAAATTATCACTTGCTTAAAGAAATCGGTGAAGGAAAATATCGTGAGGAAACCAGCATGTCTGAGAGGTATTTTCTCAACAGCATGTAAAATTAAGTCAGAGGCCCATCGGCAGCATAAGAACTCTGACACCAGGTTAGTCCCTAACCATACAAAAAGAAGAAGAAGATTCCTAAATTAAATGAATTAATCTTGTAAAATTTTAAGCGATCGTGTAAATCTTATCAATGTTGTTACAACGGCTTTCTGCAATTGAAACAATGACATCTATTGTATACTGACATACATCATTATATCATTATCATAAAGATATAAAGCGAAACAACGTTATAGTGTAAATAAAGGTTAGTTAAATACCAGATGATTAGAAGTTTGAGTATGTTTACAATATCAGATAGACTTAATAATAAAATTTTGTTAGTAGATTAATGAAATTAATGCTTATTTTAATGACATAGTAATTATTTTTGTTGAAAACCGTAAACATTTATGAAACACGCCAAAATGGAAGTCGAACTAACAAAAACCATCAATGATTTTCTATATATACATAGGTATACCGCCATTCACAATGATCATACCTTCTATAGAATGACTAGTTTCTGTCCACAACTTCGTTCGCGTGGAAGTATTCAGATGATTTTGAACGCCATTGTCACATAATTATATGTACGTGACAAGCATATGCGCTTGCCTGTACGCCAACGACATAAATGTCGATTTGGGAACAAAACTATAACACGAAATAAACGATTGAATCATTACTTTTCTGAGTGTTTATATGAATATCTTAAAAATTGAAGCTCTCGTTCGTATTTAATGACATGTAACAAATTAAAAGACACCACCACACCAAGAAATAAATTTGTAGCTTGGCGTGGAGGGCACGCGCGTGCGTTAATGCTCTGGCGTTAAAAAAGGTTAACCTCTTTAGAGGTTGAATTTTCAAAGATCCGTTCTTAGCGGATGGCTATGTCATAGAAACTGTGGGCCAAATTTCAGCCCAATCGAAGACCCACATTGCACTCGTGCGAAGCCGAGGCTCCCACGAGTGCAATGTAGATACTGCCACGCGCGCGTAGCTAGTTAAAGTATACGTAAAACCGCATTAAAATCCGTTAAGTAATTTAAAATATCTAAGCGAACGAAAAGTATTATTTGATCCAAGCGAACAGAGTGACAGACGGCGGGAAGCGAAGCGACTTTGCTTTATATTGCGTAGACATAGTAAACACTGAGAACCACGCAGAGATACGAAAGTGAAGCTCTCGGAACAGCCTCCATAAAGTTTGACCGATATATTACCTGACAACTGATTCGATCAAGGTTGAGATGAACCTTGAAGGTAAGGTTGAGATGAATCTTATTTATAGGTTATAGATTGAAATCTGATATCGTAAATCATCTCGTTAATACGTTTTTTTATACCTTGTGGTTATTTAGTAACCATCATTATTTATAGGGAAGCCCGGGTAACTGTATATTGAGACACTATTTTACACAGTAACATAAATATAACAGTAGAAGATAACATGGCCCGCCTCTCCAAAATTCAAAACGTTTGGAAGTATTTATGAAAGTAATTACAAAGAGCCACCAAGAATCAAAATGCATGTTTTGCCGGTCTGCTACTAAATGCATCATCTGCCTACCCTTTTCCCAACTATGTTGGGGTCGGCTTCCAGTCTAACCGGATGCAGCTGAATACCAGTATTTTATATGGAGCGACTGCCTATCTGACCTCCACAACCAGAGACTAAAGACCAATACTTACAATACCCTTCGTAAGGATGTGAGTTCAAACATTGAAACAGTAATTTGGAGGGGCGCGCTATGTTTTCGTAGTTTATCTTCTACCTATGTGGACGTATTTAAATGGAATTTTCTAAAACCTGTTCTTTCCCAGTGCAAGCAGTGCAACTAAGGTATCTGTGGGGCAAATTCACAATTGAAACTGAACGCGATCAGCAGATCTATACCGCGTTCAACAGCTGTTAGTTTTATATTCAAAAGCAATGATGACCCTGACGCGGTGGGGCTTTAGAGGTGTTTATCGCGTTTAGTTTAATTGGTGGATATGGCCCTTAATCATTTAATTTCCTCTGTGAGTTTTCAAGAAAAGAATGTCGTAAATATTGGTAAAGATGCATTAATCTACACCAATATATCGCTTTGACGACATTTAATGACACTTTAAGTTATAAATATTAATTTATCGATGCATTAGTGACGAGACCCGCTTCTGTAAATTATTTGTCAACGGTTTTTCATACATATTCATGTTTAACGGGGACAAGACCTTGCCCAATGAAAATATTGCTCTTAAATAATTAATTAATTAATAGTTGTGTGTCCATGTGTATATTATATAGAGGAGCTTGTGGCTGAATAATATAAGCCGCAAGAGTCGATCGGTCAGGTTAAGCTGCACTGGCCGAGGTTGGTCCGTGGATGGACGACCATCATTACATACCAAGACCTTTGCCGCTATTATTTTTAGTGTAAATTATTTTCTCGGGATGTAGTTACAAAAGATAAAGGTATGAAAAAGTTTTTTACAAATAAAACAACCGACTTCCGAAAAAAAACAATACGAAGTAGAAAAAAATTAAATTCGGAAGTCAGTCTTTGGTTTTGTATTTTCGGTTTTTGCTCCGGTTGTTGTTTTCTTGTTAAAAAAAGTATTTTTCAATTTTGTGTTTTGGTACTTTACCTACCTATTCCACAGTCCACTGTCCAAAACCTATTCGTATCCACTACTAAACTTGCTATGTAAACAACAGAGACCTGAAGTACTAATATATCATCAAGATAAAAATTTAAGACTTATATAGTATTTCATGGATGCCATTGTCAGAAATGGACAACACGGAAAACACAAAAAAGAATCATGAAAATCGGTTCACCCAGTCGAAAGTTCTGAGATAACCAAAAATTAAAAAAAAATACAGTCCGAGTGAGAACCTCCTCCTTTTTTGAAGGCAGTTAAAAAGTTTTTCCAGTTCACAAGATTTTAGCAGGTGGTGCGTTGAAGAGGACACATAACTCAATGTAATGTAGTTTGTCTACATTCAGCGGATGCTGACACGGACGCACGTATAGTTGACCTCGAAATTGCCTTCACTGAGGTTGAAACTATATGACGGACAGAAAAATAGCTACAACAATTATGTACATCTTGTCGTTTTATGACCAACAAAATTCAACCGTAGGGTCTTCGATCAATAAATATTGATCGAAGCGTAGGGTAATAAAGCATAAGCAGGATTGTTCGAAAGGGTTACCGCTACCCTGGAACATAAAAGGATGAGGAAGGAACATGGATGGGTTTTAGTCAGTAAAAGTCTGACACTTCCTTCCGCTCTACCGGGAGGAGACGAATTGATGATTTACCTCCCTCAAAAAAAAAGGCAATTAAATATACTTTTTATTTTACTTTTAATAGTAAACTGTATTTGTGCTGTTTACCAAGTTCCACGTTTTCGCGGGAAAAAGATACTCTCTAAAAAACAAAATGGCGATAAAGCAGGTGTTTTATCCCATTTCGTAAGTGTTTCAAAAAATGTGGGTACACACATTTTATTTTTAGTAACAATACCTAGTAGATTAAAAAAACAAGTGAATAAGGGAATTTAATTCGTGGGACTTAGTTGGATTTCGAGTGCAGCGAAGCATTCTAGATTAGAATCCTGAGTGGAGCGAGGACCTAGATGTTTTTTTTTTTCACGAATTCACATTTTATAATATATATTTTTCATTGCTATATAATAGCTCCATTTAGCCAGTCAGTATAATTATGTATCTACTTCCCATAATTTGTATAATTCGTGCCTATTCCAAATTCGAAATGTTTTATTCACTCAGTGACTAAAAAAGAGTTTGATTCACTTTTATGAATGAATCAAATGGCCTTTTTCGAGTGGCAATGATAAAATTATAATATTTCCTTATTTAAACCTAAGCTGTCATGGTACTTAAGTTGTACCATGACAGATAACAGTCGGTCAAGGCGAAGGCTTGATTGACGCATCCTATTATTATAAATGTTGCAGCATCAGACATTATATCTTGGCTCAAGGGAGTTTTGCTTCAAATTACCCACATAATGTATGATTACCGGATTATATCAGCGAGTTGATTTGTCTTGATTTAACAATGTACAGAGGCCAGCACATCAAGTTACCACAATCTATCAAATTTCTTTAATAGAATTTCAACTTTATTGCAAAGTCATAAGGTTCATTTTTAATTGAGAAAATTTGACAGTTGGGGATAGCTTGATGTGCTGGCGTCTGTACTCAAATATGTATATATTTTTTTGCCTTTGGTGTATTTCGTAATCAGCCTGTAGTGTAAGCAGGATTGTCCGAAAGGGTTACCGCTACCTCGGAACATAAAGGGCTAAGGAAGGAATATAGATGGGTTTTAGTCAGTAAAAGTCCGACATTCCTTTGCGCTCCACCCAGAGCGGGAGAAGTCATTGGAACCCCACAGTTAGTCAGTCCCACCCTCAAAAAAAAAACTTGAGAGGTGTCAAGAGACACCCGGATGGAACGAAGTTCCTTTCGATTAATTACAGAAGGAATTGTAATAAAATTTCATCTCTTTTAAGATATAATAATCAAAAAAAATCTGATCTAAAATTAACCAATCAAAAAATATTTATTAAAAAGACATCATATTTTACTCCAAAAAAAGTGTCGTTACAGCTTTTGGCCTTAATTCCGTAGGCCCCTTCCGCAACGCGCGATAAGGAACTTCGTTCCAAAAAGCCTTAATGTGACACAGGCCTCCTCTCTAACAGAAGGAGACAGGGTGCGGTATACCTAGTTGACGTAAAAAAAAAACGTTAACTCTAACTTTGCATATGAAATGCTGATAAGATGTATATCGCATAATCTTGTGTCAATCTTGATGTTGATGGACCCGTGTCGCTGACCGGACCTCTGGTTAAGTTAAAATGTAAAACTTGTCATTCGTAAAAACTTTTTATGAATGGAAAACTACGCCTCGTTAACTGGCCTTCGATGTTTATAGTGTGTATTCATTAATTATTTTTTAACGCCTAATCCATCAATAGGCACATCGGTTTTTAATAGAATAACTGGTTTCCACCATAAAACTTAACCCATTAGATGTTCGCCTTAGATAGAAGCCGTTTGCTCATAAGAACTGAACAATTTATACGGTTATATTTATTGTCGTTCCGAGAGCATTTTTCTAATGATCCTATGGCGTTCATACGACATTTGAGGGGTTAATAGAATAAATGATAAAGAATTTAAAATTAGAATACAGCTGTCCGTCACTCGGAGCATGGTTTAATTTATTCACAAAAGGATAATTCGACTCAATCTGTGGAGCATATCTTAATGGACTACCATATATTATAATATGTGTGTATAGAAATTGATCATTACCAAACCAAATTAAATGGAAAATAATGTAATGTCAACTTAATTTTACTTTGCTTTTAAAAATAATATAATGAGCATCTCACATGTTTCTTCAATTGACTGAATGAGTCGCAAATCTTGTTTAAAATTCGTATTTTATTACCACGAATTTATTATATTTATAGATATTTAAATGGCATCTGTATAAAACATTATATTGCTTTTAAGTTTATTGATGCTTCTATTTCTTATATGCATTTGATTATGATACCATTCGTGTCGCCCACTTATGTTCAAAATCACCGAACAGAATTCTACGTTTGATCTAAATCAAACGTAGAATTCTGTTCGGTGATTTTCGTCACAATCTTTAACCCAGTATTTTGTTTATTCAACTTAATGTTAAAAGTCAAACTTTATGACCGCTCTGAAGTGCGCTATTCGCTGCGCAGTACCCCACCCCTCACATCCGCTGACACAGGAGTTTGTTACTGCGCAGCGACTTGCCTCATGTTCCGAGCGGCCATTAAGTTTGAATCATATTGCACCAGAAAGTAAGACAAGCTTAAAGATAATTTGGGGCAACTAGATTCAATTATATTTCTTGTTAATTTTGATGTTCAAAAGTGCCTTTCTTGCGCCTATTTGAAATAAATGCTGTGACTTTGACTTTGAATTATGGTATTTAATTTAAAACAATTATCGTTTTTAATTAATGAATCTGTCCTCGTAATACGAACATTTCCGCGTTCTTCCCTAGATCAGTACATGATTATAAAATAATGATATTATTAAAATTACTATAGCGCTAACGCCTCAACAAGTTTTAAACCAGATTAAATAAATAATGACGATGATGGGTCGATTTTTTATAGACCATAAACAATTTTTTATTCAAATGACCAATTATGTTGACATTAGTCGTTATTCATAACACACGCAACGAATATTGAATAAAAGAGAAACTAATGAGTCTAATACCATAAGTAAAGTTAATGTTGAACTAATTTATGGAATTTAAAGATGCTGTCGTTATTGTGGAATACTTTTTTATAGGTATTTGATTATGTACGCCTACTTTTGTGCATATACAATGTGTCTGAGAAAGGTCTAGCGAAAAGTAAGCGTGTGGTACAGAACATCAAACGGAACAACTTTTTCCCGGGGAACAACGTCGTAATTAAAAAAAAAATCTTCCCATACATTTTGTCAAGTAGGTATTGAAGTTTTGTATGGGACGACATATTTTCTGTTTCTACACCTTTCTCAGGCACCCTGTATACCTACAACCTAATGGCACAGTATTGAGACACAGTATCCAGTGGGTATGCCACAAACATGCCCCTCGATGTGAATCTGTTGGTCAGCGTGGTGAGGATGCCTCGTATTAATGTGGATACATACAAAAAGCACCAGTACCTTGCTAACCAGTGGCACAGTAAGTGCGAGCAGCGCCGCCTTCCTCCAGGGCAGGACTGTACCCAGCAAGTATGCCACGAATATTCCCGTCGATGTGAACCCGTTGGTCAGCGTTGTGAGGATGCCTCGTATTAATGAAGATACTTACAAAGAGCACCAGCACCATGGTAGCCAGTGGCACAGTGAGTGCGAGCAGCGCCGCCTTCCTCCAGGGCAGGACTGTACCCAGCAAGTATGCCACGAACATTCCCGTCGATGTGAACCCATTGGTCAGTGTTGTGAGGATGCCTCGTACTGATGGGTCACTGAAACAAAATTAATGAGCAACTGGATTGAAGGCATTTATTAAACGACAAACAAGTGACATTCGCGGCAAAACTTTCAACCTTAAGACGTATAATTGATAGCATCGATATGCAAAATAAGCCAAGAGTAAAAATTTAACGTATCAAAAAAAATACATATTATCAATTCATAGAGAGTAGTAGTTGATTCTAATGATTAGAATTCTATAAATAAATACGCTACGGCGGCAAATCATATTTTGATCAATATACGAGTACAGCCTGTTTGTCACTGACTTGCAAATTGTAAAAAAAAATAATTTCGCGGGCCTCCCCAGTGCATCCCCTTTAGCTATGAAAATAAAATAAAAACTCACCTTATTTCTCCAATATAAGTGACTGAAGGCGCTTCCATAACACCAGTCCCAATGCCCAACAAGGCATTCCCGATGAACAGCGACGGTACATCCCACGCGTAATACATGAGCAGCCACGCGACCACGTGGGGTATGTTGACCAAAAACAGAGCTTTCTTGCGGCCAAAATGGTCTAATAGCGGCCCGGAGAATATGCTGCCTATGGGCTGGCAGAGGAATGCCATGCTACCTGTAAAGGAAGAGATGGGTTATAGGATAGGGATAAAACCTTTTACAATAAACGTCATGCATACACACACGGTATAACGGTACACGATAATTATTAATGCTAAACATTGTTATTGCTAAACTACAAAACTTTTAAATTTTTTCTTTTTTCATTCTATGTTGAAACTGAAATTGGTTGTCGTTCTTGAAATCAGATACATTTAAGTAGAAAAAAAAAATATGATAAATAATAAAAAAAAACGGATTTTTTTGAGATTACGCATCCAATACAAACGCCTTTTTTACGTTTGTTTAGGTATCCAAAAATGACAGAAAGGTACTAACTATCATCCCCTAACTAATATAGGGTATGAATTAGTTGTCGTTAAAAGTCAAGTCAATTTTAAGAAAAACCTTCGTTTAAAGGAACTCTGGTAAACATGCTTCTTGACATGGTTTAGACAGTGTCTTGTAGCCAGTGAGTGAATGAATTCAAGATATTTTGAAGCAGGTACTTATGCAAATACTAGTCATGTAACAAAGCATATAAATTGTATTTTAATTTTGTAATTGTATTTTAAATAGTTTCGAATGATATTTTTAATTGATTTTAAATTAGTCTGAATCACAGAACAGTTAAAGAGGTCTGAATAATACTTTTAATACTATTTTTGATTGTGTTTTTAATAGTATTTTGATTGTATTTTTTACTTGTATTTTAATCGTGGTTGTAACAATGCATTAGCGTAATGTCTGTAAATGTGTTATTTACATAATTTTGAATAAATAAAACTAATAAATAAATAATAAAAGTATAAATAGTTTTTTTTTTTAAATAAAATCTTTTATCTCAAGGCAAAAACGACGTATGCGCAGACAATAAAATGTATAATGATTACATAAACTACTTAAGTATGTAATACGATATCAAACAAGCAATATAATCTGCGTTATTGACAATAATCCAGAATCAACATTATGTTAGTCGTAAGACTAGCTTGTTCACGAAGATAAATCTAGGAATAATATTTATATGCTATTTGTGTAACAGTGCATTATTATATACAACTGGCTTCTGCTCGCGACCTCGTTCGCGTATAATAGCGGGTACGTATTACAATACCGAAATTTAATTTAAAAAAGACCGTTTTTTTAATACTAAGGCGTAGTCGACGGAGCCCCGCGTTGCGGGTCCTACTTCTGGGTGGTTTTTGATGATTGGATTTCAGTTATAATTATTATGAAATTTCGGGATTTTAATACGTACCCATAATAACGGATGCTTACTTATTTGCTGCCACGGGCATAAATACTGTACACTTAAGCACAATCAAAGTCAAAGTCAGGGCCAAAACAAAGGGCACGCCACGATAGTGGCGGTAAGGCCCCTCTTTGAGGAGTGGCTAGAGAGGCGTCACGGCGCCCTCACCTACCGCCTGACGCAGGTCCTCACCGGGCATGGATGTTTCGGGAGGTTCCTGCACATCATCAGGCGGGAGGAAACGCCCGGGTGTCAACATTGCGAGGATCGCCCAGAGGACACGGTAGAGCATACGGTGCAAACCTGCCCCGCTTGGGCAGAGCACCGCCGTGTCCTCGTAGAGGTGATCAGCGGCGGCGACCTCTCGCGCCCGGCCCTGGTGCAAGCCATGGTCCGGGGCGAGAGGGAGTGGGAGGCAGTCACCTCCTTCTGCGAAAAAGTCATGTTCGCGAAGGAGGTGGCGGGATGGGAGAGAGAAAGGTCCTCCCGTCCCAGCCGCCGCGGCGCCGCGGGAGATGCTCCGGGCGTCGGGAGCCACGTGACAACTCCCGGCCACCGTAGGCGCGGGCCTGCGGACGGTGAGTAATGGGTGACTCACCGTCCGATCAGCACCAGACCCGTGCCGGACGCGTATATGTTCCACGCGCGCCTCAAAGAGATGTCAGCATACATGAAGGGGCCCCTCAGGGCCAAGCCTGCCGGGTAAGCGGGATTGTCCGAAAGGGTTACCGCTACCCCGGAACATAAAGGGCTACGGAAGGAACATGGATGGGTTTTAGTCAGTAAGAGTCTGACACTCCCTTCCGCTCCACCCAGAGCGGGAGCAGTCATTGGATGATTTCCCAGCCTTAAAAAAAAAAAGGGCCAAAACAAACAAAGTCAACGTCAAACCATTAATTTCAAATACAACCACAAAACACTACGCGAACAGGGGACTGGTAGGTATAGAGTTTATAAATCATCTGGCAATGATGACATTGATGATAATGATCAATTCCCGTCAAACTGAAATAGTTGTAAGAATTTTGAACTAAGAATTATGTAAAAATGGATCATTAAGATGAAGAGATAATATTACTTATAATAGATAAGGATAATAAAATTATAAGATAGTTACTCTGAAATTATAATATCAGTGATGCAGATGAAGATATTTCGTTAGAAAATCTTTTTATTGTTGCTTTTATGAGATTACTGACATTACGAGACATGCTTAAAATGTTATCGAAATTTTTAAAGGTCAAATTTTTTTATTATGTTATTTAGAATTAGAATACAACGTGCATGTTCTTATCTTGGCTTTTAATAACGATTGTGTAAAACTCGCATTAATAAATAATTACGTATTTGCATTATTTTTATTAGCGTCTAGGTATAACATCGCGTACTAATCAAAAAGCATTTTTTTTTTCGAAAATTGGTACCCTATGGTCGCCCATTTCGGGTTTCCGAACAAAAAGTGACACACTTATGACGTACAATACCTACTTTATGCGTCCTTCTCAAATGTCCTTTCTTTGGTATTGTTTGTCGAATTTTTGAGCTCCTTAAATTAAAGTTGAGCTGCACGATTTATGACATATGCATGCACTGACTGGACAAGCTAACTCAATCTGTAGGGATTTTTCCTCATAAGGCTATGTCAGACACCGACCTACACGGTCTTCGCATGATTTGACTAAGACTATGTCTGGACATTAAAAGAGACTGTGACCTCTGAGTTTGTTTCGGCATTTCTTCTTAGAGTAGTTAGGAAACACCGACCTCTTCTAGTTTAAAAAAAATATTATTGTCCTGTTTGTGAAAATCATGACAAAAACAAAATCATTTATCATTAATGAACTGAGACTATCGCGTATTCTTGCGATGATCGCTTTTGGTTAGGACGCGGTGTAAAAGGCTTGTAAAAGTCAGGAAAAACATTCACAACATAATGTGCGTACCTTCCTACACTAACAAATCACTATCATTTTCTGAACGGTATTTTTTGTAACCAATTTTTTGAAGTTTACTAAGCCTCCTTGTCCGTCCGTCCGTCTTATTGGTAGACAGTTGAAATTTTCACAGATTGTGTGTTTCTATAACACTTTAAAGCAAGACTACCAAACAAGAACCCCATAAAAATAGCTGTGTTCTCAAACTGAATTATTTTTTATAATGTAGTGATTAACATATATTATTATATTTATTGTTTGTATATGTATTTGTAACTATATAAATATTTGTACTAAATTTTTCCGTTGCACCTACCACTGTTTATCTCTGCATCACCCAAAGGTGTAAAATGCCTATGGTATTATGTCAGGCTCTGTACATGACTGTGCTTTTAGTATTAAAAAAATATATAAACATTATGAAGTGGTACAGAACCCTATGTGTCCGAGTCCGACTCGCATTTGACTGGTTTTTTCGACCTCGTTTCTGTTTTTAATTAATCAACTGATTTCAGCAAATTAATTTTCAACATAATTTAGGCATAATATCAACAAGCTTTTTTACTCTACTTATTCAGTTTTAATTGGTGTTGACAGTAAGACAAGTATATCAAAACATACAAGGATTTTAAAAATGTGGTGTTTTAGGTCGTGTGTACAGTCACAAGCACGAATATGTATACACCTAGCAATATTCAGAAGCGATTTTCTCGTAAAATAACTGTTTCAACTTTGAGACACGTCATGTTCGGTAAACCCACAGAACAGATAAAGAACCTCTTTTATCTGTTCTGTGGATAAACCTATGAATTCGGAAATGCAATGTGTGCAGAAACATACAATTTTATTCAGTAATTTAGGGAAAAAACCCTTTTTTCCTAAATTATTGAATGAAATTAGCTAGCTGTATACATAGTTTTGCTCGTGACTGTACGCCAGTGAACAGAGTTATAATATATAAAAAATTGCCTCACAACACAGATGTTGAGTTTTTTTCTAAATGTGCCATTTTTTTGCTACCTACGCAGTAACTGACCCCTTGTAACTGGCTAGTGGCCTTCTATTAAAACATAGCGAAGCATTAAATAATATTGTGAAATTCTATTCCTTTGTAATTTTGTGTTGCCAATTTGCATGAGTACAAACTTCAGTGATAGTCGTTTGGTTTCGAATAACATTACGTTTGTATAACAGCCTATCTGCCTAGCCTGTATCCAATTATGATAGGATTTTACATGAAGCGACTGCCTGTCAAAGTCAAAGTCAAAGTCAAATTATTTATTTCAAATAGGCACAAGTAATGCACTTTTGAACGTCAAAATGAACAAGAAATAGAATTGATTCTAGTCGCCCCTTCCAAAAGGTAGTTTCGTGTGGAGAAGAATGGGCAAGAAACTACAACGTTACTCTTTTAAAATGTTTTAGAATGTTTTGTATACATGAATTATAACATTATATGTGAAGACGATGCACCCAGAATAAAAACACTACACCACAAAAGGTGAAAAGAAAAACACATATTATAGTAATGGAAGGTAAACTTAAGAATGTCAAAAGTAGATGGTGCCAACATATTTACAAACATTCTAAAAGTTAATATGTCTGACCTCCACTATACAGCAACTGGGTAATACAATACCCCTTGGTAAGACTGGCTGTCAGATTTTCCAGCTTCTGACGGCTCGTAACGACTGTCAAAGATACACGAATGACAGCCGGGACCAACGGCTTAACGTGCTTTCCGAAACACGGAGGAGTCTCAGTAAGTCAAGATGGTCACCCATCCACGGACTTACCCCGGCAAGCGTAGTACGGCTGTTATTCATGTATTTAAAACGAAATTCGGTCTGTCATATTAACCCCTCAAATGTCTTATGAACCACATAAGAAAAATTCTCCAGAAACGACAATAAATATAACCGTATAATTCGTTGAGCTCTTATAAGCAAACGGCTTCTTATAAGCGAACATCCAATGTTGACCATGTGTCTAGTTTTAGATCTGAGCTCAAATGGATGTCCATACGCCAAAGAAGAAGTTTACGGGCATTGACGACTCTTTTCTCCCTCCTAACCTCTCCCTCTCCTCCTTCTTATTTGATTTCTCACTTCCAATATCTTTGTTCTTCCCATGCTAAGAATCTGCGTTCTTCTAACAGCCTTCTCCTACGCTGTCCTTCTCATATTTTCATAACAAATAGCGTAGAGTTATCTCACCACCTGTCTTCTTTGTATCTATATAATATATATTAAATATGTATGTATGTATAAATGATATATATTATAGTTATCTATTATAGTAAATAATTATGTATGTTATGTATTATAGTATAAACTGTTATTATAAGGTTTTAACCTATTTATGTACCCATTTTATTCAAGTCTCAATGTTTTGTATGTTCCTACTATTTAAAGCACCTGCCATCTAATCTCTTCACCACCCTTGGTTGACTGGTAGAGAATGCCTAAGGCATTAAGTCTGCCTTTGTACCTTTATTGTGTGCGAAAAGTTTAAATAAATAAATGTGTTAAGGAACAGCTCAAAGGGCTGGTATTGATAGCACTACTAAACGAATTGGGTTGAGTTGTAATGGCATACGCTAAGAACGGTTTTTTTTTAAATTCAACTCCGAAAGGGGTGTTCAAAATTTGTATGGAGAAATGAACTTATGACTTCCACGAAAACGAAAGTGCGGGAAAAAGCTAGTAAAAATATATATTAAGACCTTGGAATGATGGCATTCCGATAATAATCTATTCCAGTGAAACTGAAATCTGATATTTATAATTTCGATCTATTATGTAAAAATCGGATCGTTAAGATAAGGGAGTACATAGTTATAATAAATTAACAGTTAAATTCTGAAATAGACGGGTCTATTTCGACCCGATAACTACTTAGATGACTATCGTTCAATTTTTGCTCCTTATAAGATACGAATCAGACATACAAATTAAGATAACGAAATTTGTCAAGGTCAAACATGTTTATTATTATTTTATCGCGGAAAATGTTGTTTTCCGGATTTAATAATGATTGTGTAAAGTTACCAACATTATTATTACGACTTAGATGCATATAATATTATGTTTGGCATTGTTTTTATTATTGTCTGAGCTTAAAGGCTACCACAGGCAGGCGCGACGTTCGTCCAGAAGACACGGTAGAGCACACGGTGCAAACCTGCCCCGCTTGGGCGGAGCACCGCCGTGTCCTCGTAGAGGCGATCGGCGGCGGCGACCTCTCGCGCTCGGCCCTGGTGCAAGCCATGGTCCGGGGCGAGAGGGAGTGGGAGGCAGTCACGTCCTTCTGCGAAAAAGTCATGCTCGTGAAAGAGGTGGCGGGACGGGAGAGAGAAAGGTCCTCCCGTCCCAGCCACCGCGGGAGACGCCCCGGGCGTCGGAAGCCACGTGACGACTCCCGGCCACCGTAGGCGCGGGCCTGCGGACGGTGAGTAATGGGTGACTCACCGTCCGATCAGCACCAGGCCCGTGCCGGACGGCGCGTATATTTTCCACGCGCGCCTCAAAGAGATGTCAGCATATGAAGGGGCCCCTCAGGGCCAAGTCTGCCGGGTAAGCGGGATTGTCCGAAAGGGTTACCGCTACCCCGGAACACAAAGGGCTACGGAAGGAACATGGATGGGTTTTAGTCAGTAAGAGTCTGACACTCCCTTCCGCTCCACCCAGAGCGGGAGCAGTCATTGGATGATCTCCCAGCCTTAAAAAAAAAGGCAGGCGCGACAATAAAAGAACAATTTCTATGAAAATTTTATGGAAATTGTTTTACCAGAATCGTGCAGGCACGTCGCGCTTTTCTGCGGGAGCGTGCCTTAACGGCTTGAATAAAACACATGTAGCTACTGTGAAGCCCAGAGGAGTCTTCACTCTAGAGCTCATAGAGAGCTCGTGTAATGTACTGTGTATATTTATGTAAGGTTCCCAAACCTACAAGGTCAAAAACACGGGCGCAGCAGCTAATGAATTTATTACTTTAAGAATGATGTATTCGTTCAGTAGCACGCCTACTGAAAGATAAGGGATTTAGAAGTCATAATCAAAATTGTATTGCTGATTATAGTTTGAGTAGCCGATATTGGTGTGTCAAATTTCTTGACTACTTAACTTGACATTGAGTATTGTCAAACACGTTTTTCTCAGTTCAGACACGAATATTTGCATGAGTTAAGCATGCTTTCTGTCAAATTTGAGTAATAACTCAAACCTTGATTAGAGTTTGAGAAAAACTTCATTTAGAAACGAAAAAATGTTTAAGTCATACTTAAGTACAGATTAAGAAATTCTCAACTTTAAAAACTCAATTCAGAATCCGGAGGACAGTCAACATTCGAAACTTTTACAAAAACCTATTTAAATTAATTTATCATTTTTAAAGCTCGAATGCTGCCAGTTATTTTCGAACCAATTAGGTAAGTTCAACATAAGGTTTCACCTAGGCTCTACAGTACCTCCATATTTTTCAACAGATCACCAACATTTTACTTAAACGTTTTATTGATACCAAATGGTTTTATGTCATTAAATGACGAAGAAGTGATCAACACCACCTGTGGATATTTGCAGTACCAGAGGTATCTCAGAACATATCCCAGAGAGGAAGTGGGATGAACTCTGAAATCGCGAAAAAAATATGTATGAGTCGTTCATTTATGCACACGTAATTCAATTAGGTATATGTATGGAACAGCTCATTTTTTTCGGGATTTCAGAGTGTATCCCATAGTAAAAGTTGTTCGTAACGATGAGTACAATGGTCTCAGGAAATTCTTAGAGTTCATTTTTTAACACCTTATATAATTCTAAAGATGTACTCACCAAACCACGAAGCTTGTTTCTTAGTAATAGACAGTCCCTCTTTGGCATCCAGCACCTCAGGTAACACCATCGTGACGAAGCTGATGGACAGGCCCAGCCCGATCAGCAAGAAGTCCAACGCTAGACATGCTACTATCTGTCAAAAGAAAATTGCTTTTTTTAGTGAAAAAAAAAGAAACAAGCTATTTAGACGCCTAGGTAGGTTAGGTAACTAGGTAGGGGTAACCCTATATCATTCAGAGGGATTGTCCGAAAGATTGTCATAAAGGTCTAAGGAAGGAACATGGATGGGTTTTAGTCAGTAAGTCTGACACTCCCTTCCGCTCCACCCAGAGCGGGAGGAGTGATTTGATGATTTTCCACCCTCAAAAAAAAGCTGTTTAGGCGCCTAGGTAGGTAATTAGGATACTCTAAATACTAGGGGTAACCCTATATCATCATAATCAATCTGTAACGTTCTCACTTCTGGGCCACAGGCCAGAAAACTGCTTTCTGCGAGAGGAAGTAGGCCAAGAAACTTATGATTTGATGATTATTTTACAACAGGTTATTTGGAAATAGAACTCAGTAGGGACTAGTCATCTCTTAGCTGTAACGGTTTTTTTTTTTAATTTAATTGAATTATTGAACTGTTTTTTTTAAATCTTATAATTATGTACGCTTTTTTACGTTCTGCATCGTTCACACATTGTATCTATATTTCAACATGAATGATGTAACCATATTTTTAATTAAAAGAGTGTCCATGGAGTTTCTTGTTCCCCATAGGTACAGTCAACAGCAAAAGTAGATGATCAAAATCAGAAATTCAATACTAAAGAACGGAGTTCGCGTCAGACCTGTGTGGCGTCAGAGTGATTCAAAAGTTTGTGATTGGAAAATATACCAAACATTTACTACTAGTACAGCCGCCATATATTCGTGAACTCCGTTCATTAGTATTGAATTTCTGATTTTGATCATCTACTTTTGCTGTTGACTGTACCTACTGCTTTGGAATCGGCTTCATCTTTCTGACTGTCCGAACCCTTGACAAATCAAAAGTGCCTGTAATTGTTTTATTTGAAAAAAATGCATTGAGTTTGAGTTTGAACTCTCTTCTAGTGCACAAATGTAAGGTCTAATGCGGTGTTTATGTATGACTTCGGTACTTCTATAGTTTTACTGTTACCTACCGGTGTACCGCGCTTTAGGAATGCGCGGCACTGTCTACGGGAGCCTTCAGATTTCTATTAAAGCTTATTTTAATGAATATAAACGATGCTTTATGCACGATAAATGTGAGAGAAATATTTGTTTTGTATGTTAAGTGGTCTGTTTGTTATTTATAGATGATTTTAAATAGGTATTGATTTCCGTATCACATTAACATTTAGGAATATAAAATGTAGCCTTACCTACTTGTGGTCATGGGGCTATCTTTATTAGTTTGGATTAAATAATAAGCTCAAAAAGTAAGTAACAATTGGGGTTCAAACAAACGAACGACATTTTACTTCGTTGACATCATTCGCCTGCCCTTACCCCAATTAATTTGGGCGCAACATGTCTCTTTCTTCCATACATCTCGTCTCTATTAGTCGTCATCTCGGTAGTCACCCCCTTTCTAGCCATATCATATCTCACACAATCCATCCATCGTTTCTTTGGGCTCCTTCTACTTGTATAGCCATCCACATTCATACTCACAACTTTCCTGACATTTTCCTCATTCCTATGCATAACATGCCCATATCATGACAACCGATTTCCACACAAATTTTCAGTCACTGGTGCCACTTTCAGACTTCCTCTTATAAACTCGTACTAAAACAGCCATTCTTATAAATATCAACATTGACTCCGCAGCTCCTTTTACGTATATTCGTGATGATATTCATTTCAGAGGTTTTAAAATCCGTATCGCTGTCGTCTGGAAGACTAGCAGCATTGCCACGTTTAATGGCAATGCTAATTCTTCACCCAATCCAACCTTTGGTCACGTGAAGTATCGACCAAAGAAATTTCCTTAAAAAGGAGTTGCGCGCTCCCCATGATCCTCGAGTTTCAAATTCGAATTTAGAAAAGATAAATCCGTATCAAAACTAACTAGAAAAATCTACGTTGTCTGCACATAGATTTTTCAAAGACGAAACAGCGAACTGACTTTAAATATTGGGCTACAAATAATATGCTCTATTATACGAGCCCTTGCTGATGAATATTCAAAAGTATTTTATTTTTATAAATGGCTTATTTTGTTACATACCACACTTAACAGTTTTATGACACTAATTAATCGTATATGAGAAAAACAAGGAAAACAAAACTTTATCGAACAAACACAAAGTTGAAAGGTCAAATAAATAAATGAGCTCAAAACGCTACGGAGGATAAAAATTCTCACTCACTCATAGAATTTTGGGCAAGAAAATATAAGAACGTCTTATTCGTTTTTCGTTTCTTTTTACATCGTGAGGAAACCGGCATGCCTTTTTTTTTTTTTTTTTTAAGGCTGGGAAATCATCCAATGACTGCTCCCGCTCTGGGTGGAGCGGAAGGGAGTGTCAGACTCTTACTGACTAAAAGCCATCCATGTTCCTTCCGTAGCCCTTTATGTTCCGGGGTAGCAGTAACCCTTTCGGACAATCCCGCTTACCCTGCAGGCTTGGCCCTGAGGGGCCCCTTCATATGCTGACATCTCTTTGAGGCGCGCGTGGAACATATACGCGCCGTACGGCACGGGTCTGGTTCTGATCGGACGGTGAGTCACCCATTACTCACCGTCCGCAGGCCCGCGCCTACGGTGGCCGGGAGTCGTCACGTGGCTCCCGACGCCCGGAGCGTCTCCCGCGGCGGCTGGGACGGGAGGACCTTTCTCTCTCCCATCCCGCCACCTCCTTCGCGAGCATAACTTTTTCGCAGAAGGAGGTGACTACCTCCCACTCCCTCTCGCCCCGGACCATGGCTTGCACCAGGGCCGGGCGCGAGAGGTCGCCGCCGCCGATCGCCTCTACGAGGACACGGCGGTGCTCCGCCCAAGCGGGGCAGGTTTGCACCGTGTGCTCTACCGTGTCCTGTGGGCGATCCTCGCAGTGGTGACACCCGGGCGTTTCCTCCCGCCTGATGATGTGCAGGAACCTCCCGAAACATCCATGTCCGGTGAGGACCTGCGTCAGGTGGAAGGTGAGGGCGCCGTGACGCCTCTCTAGCCACTCCTCAAAGAGGGGCCTTACCGCCACTATCGTGGCGTGCCCAACCGGCATGCCTGAGAGATATTTTTCAACTGCATGTGAAGCTAAGGTGCCCATGGGGGGCAGCTTAGAAACTCTGAACCAGTAACCACACGAAATAGAAAATTTGTTTTGATTTATTTATGTTCAGACTATAAAATTTGTTTTGATTTATTTATGTTCAGACTATAAAATTTGTTTTGATTTATTTATGTTCAGACTATAAAATTTGTTTTGATTTATTTATGTTCAGACTATAAAATTTGTTTTGATTTATTTATGTTCAGACTATAAAATTTGTTTTGATTTATTTATGTTCAGACTATAAAATTTGTTTTGATTTATTTATGTTCAGACTATAAAATTTGTTTTGATTTATTTATGTTCAGACTATAAAATTTGTTTTGATTTATTTATGTTCAGACTATAAAATTTGTTTTGATTTATTTATGTTCAGACTATAAAATTTGTTTTGATTTATTTATGTTCAGACTATAAAATACATTAAGATACTAACATCTTCGATCAATAATACACATCGAAGTACTACATAGATAGTCTTAGTGCCAAGGTACGCTTATTTCTAAAGATTTTTTTTCCAGCAGACCTGCGTAAGGAGCCACTGCTACTCACTATTATCTACATCTCTTTCTAGTGACAACAAGATGAGAACAAAATACATTTGCGGGGTCTTAAACTAAAATATTAAATATGTACTAGCTTTTGCCAGCGGCTTCGCCCGCATGTATGTGGGAAATTATCCCACGGGAACTGTAAATTTTTCCGGGATCAAAAGTAGCTTATATGCTATTCCAGACTATAATCCATCTTTGAGCCAAGTTTTATCCAGATCCGTACAGCCGATTGAGTGTGGATGATTTCCCAGCCTTAAAAAAAAAAAAAAAAAAAAACTTTCGTGTTTATAATATTAGTGTGTTGATCCACTAGCCTCTCATCGAGAGAAGGCCAGTGTACCAGCTGTGGAACATTATAGACTATGTATGAATAATCTTATGCCATAGATACTACGTGTATCCGCCTATTTTCAAAATTATGTAACCATGTTTTGTTATGTTCTTCTAAGTGCTAAATTATTGATAGGTGACAATTATTGAGATAAAATTCTAGACCTTGGCTTCTGAATGACATGTTTATCTTCAGACAAATAACAATATACATATGGAATTTAAAGTTTAATTTTAGTCAAAATTTTGCATAACTAGTCCATAAGTTTGATGACCTCACTTTAGATTATATAAGTGAGGAAATGTTGGATTAAATATTGTAGAATAGCCATAGAATGAAATGCCTGGTTTTAGGAAAGAAAAGTATGTATTACAAGACCAATGAAACTGAATACGATCAACATATCTAAACCGCGTTCAGTGGTTCCAGAGAAGACATGACATAATAATTTATTTTTAGCGTTCCGTACCTCAAAAGAAAAAATAATAGTGTTTAAAAAAACTAAAAAACACGCTTTTTATAGAAAACCGTACTAAAAAATAGAAAATAAAATGTATTTATTTAAAAGCGTGGGGTTCTTTTTAAAATAATATTCACCAACACCATGCACCCCACTCTTTTAAATAAATAAATTTTATTTCCTACTTTTTAGTTCAAATTAATATATTGTCATCGGTCCTCGATAAATCTACAAAGTTTGAATAAAATCTGGCCGTTTAAAGTGGGTCAAAATCGCGCTCAAAGAAGTCAGTTACAAACATACATACAAGTGAAGCTAATATAAAGCGTGTAAAAACGGATCGCTCATTTTAATTGTTAAGATAATTTTATACGCACATAATTGAAAACTTGTCCTGTCGCTATGTACAGTTTTTTGTAGCCAATTATTACCAAAGCCGATTGATTTTTCATATAATTATCTTGTGCGTTTTATTACTTTAATAGCTTTATGGTCACTAATTGCACAATTCTGTACATGTAATAATATCGTAGTGACGTCAAAATTATTATGTGTTTTGAGAAGGGGGACGGAACTTAAGTGTTTTAGAACGTAGCTTAGGTTCGAACCCAAAGGTGGTTTACGTTGTGGTACATTATTTCACCAACATTCGAAACGGTGAACCTGACGGGCCCCTCCTTCAGGCTCGTGTATATGCCAACGGCCTTTAGTGCATAGCTTGCGCGTTCTTTGCTGAGCTCACTCAACGCGTCGTACGTCCACCCAGTATAATAGGACTCGCCCAACAAATAAATAAATAAATCATATCCTTGGACATTTCACACAACGCCATATCGTCCCAAGCTAAGCAACCTAATGCTTGTGTTATGGTAACGAGATGGCTGATAGACATACTTATATACAATTTTTTTTTTGTAAATAAATACATATTATAGATAGAAAAACACCCAGACTCGTAACAAATACTTGCAGGTCGTGGAAATATTTGTTCCGTGCGGGAATCGAACCCGCAACATAGTGCGCATCAGTCAATCGCTCAAGCACTGCTCCAACCGTGTCGTCAACAAGGAACGTTGTCCAAAATTAAACGTTTTTTTAAACTATTATAACAAAAATAATGTATATATTTTTTAAGTAACAAAACCAAATAATTTTCTTTTGTATTGCAAAACAGTAGATATTTTTTTATACTCTTTTGAGAAAAAACGAAGGAGTAAAATGGTTTCATCTCAACGATTTGGAGGTGATTTGTTATTTTTTTTTTCTTACCACGTGTAACCGATAGAAAATTTACGGGTAAACCAAATTATGTATCATATCATGTAGATTACCAACTAGTTTTTCAGATGTAATTTCACTGTAAATGCCGACGAAAAGCTGCTTCAATTGCACGGTTTTTTAAAGCTTTTTTCGAAAGAGCAGCCTTAATGCTGACATCTCTTTGAGGTGCGCGTCAAACACGAACGCGCCGTTCGGCACGGGCCTGGTGGACGATTCTGTAAAAATCTCACCGTAATAGCATAAATGAGCGTAAAGTGAGATGTCATTCTTCCTAATGCTAGGGATTGACACTATTGACAGTCACTTTAAACTCACTTCAACTACATTCTCACGGTGAGATTTTTTACAGAATAGCACCAGGTCCTGATCCGACGGTGAGCTACCCATTACTAACCGTCCGCAGGCCCGCGCCTACTGTGGATAGGAGTTGTCACGCGGCTCCCAATGCCCGGAGCGTCTCCCGCGGCGGCTGGGACTTGAGGCTCTGTCCCTCAACTATCCCGTCACCTCCTTCGCTAGCATGACTGCCAGCGTCGAAGGAGGTGACTGCGTCCCACTACCTCTCGCTCCGGGTCATAGAACGAACCAGGGCCGGACGCGAGAGGTATGCACGAGGTCTGGTGCCAAAAATGGAGATTTTAGTTTTTTTTTAGTTTCAGTGAATGTATGTTCCAGCATCACGCAATTTTGCATGGATATTCCCTATAAGTCTGGTCATACTGTAGGTTATATATTATCACGCTATTTGCTATAGGGGATGAGCAACATTGCATTAAGTTTGTATTCCTCTATAGTTCTACGCAAATTGTAAAAAGACAAACCAAACGGTTAGATCATTGCAGTTAGTTACTCAATCTTTTTAAAGTTATAATGACGCTTTATCTCTATGGGGCTAAGCAGTCAATCATCATAACATAATCTAGGGTCGATTTTTGATATGCGGCAATAAGGCAACTCTCTTGATTGTTGTAGTTATACACGAAGTCGGTCTTAGGAAAATGTCTTTAACTTTTTGAGACATTTTGATTTGCAAACGCAGATTTTCTAAAACGCTTATTTGATGCCAATAGATCCTGTTTTTTATGAGGATTAAAAAACTTCTTAAAGTCGGAATAGTCAGAATTTTTTTAAAAAACATTTAATTAGAAATGAGAATACAAATTACTTTTTATGGTTCCGTAACTGAAACGGAAAACCGAACCCTACTAGGCCTTCACACTTTATACAGCACTTTATTGTCACAAAACAAAAATACCGCCATTTACGCGACATACTTTTGATACTCGTAAATAAATCAAAGCCTATCTACACGTTGTTACTTCTAAATTTGAATATACCAATACCAATATTTGATTGATTGGACCATGATACTAATTTTTAGTAAGGTCGTCTACGACGCCTGAGAATGTGTAATTAGAAACCATATTTGGTTTTTATATTCTATTTCCTAATTATATACTACAAAGCCTCCTGCCATAAAATACTTTTGACGACACGGTTGGCGCAGTGGTTGAGCGATTGACTGCTGCGCACTATGTCGCGGGTTCGATTCCCGCACGGAACAAATATTTGTACGACCTGCAAGTATTTGTTACGAGTCTGGGTGTTTTTCTATCTATAATATGTATGTATTTACAAAAAAAAAAATGTATATAAGTAGTATATTAGCCATCTCGTTACCATAACACAAGCATTAGGTTGCTTAGCTTGGGATGATATGGCGCTGTGTGAAATGTCCAAGGATATTATTATAAAATACTGTAATTTAATTTTTATAGTACCAAAAGCCAAAAAAGGTTTATTAAGACCTAGTTTCCGCCTGCGTCTTCGCCAGTTTATAAAAACCGGCTAATTGCGAGTCAGAATCGCGTAGAATGTTATTATCTATAAAAACGGCACAAAAATCACGTTTGTTGTACGGCAGCCCCGTAAAATATTTATTTTATTATGTTTTTCAGTATTTGTTGTTATAACGGCAACAGCAATGCATCATCTGTGAAAATTTCAACTGTCTAACTATGTATTACGGTTCATGAGATACAGTCTAGTGACAGACGGACGGATAGACATCGGAGTGTCAGTAATAGGGTCCCGTTTTATCCTTTGGGTACGGAACCCTTTAAATTAGAATAGGTGGGTAGGTACTTTACTACCTATATGTATAGTGTCGCAATAACGTCCATTAGTAATCTATCAATCAATTAGATACATGACAATGTTCATTGAATGTTATGAAAATAACACAGCGTTTATTATCGGAACCGTTTGTTTATTAATTTAGCATTCACAAGGTGTACTGATTTCTTATCTCGATGAACAGTGAATTATCATTTTATCAATACATTTCATCTGTTACAGAAAATATAATCAAAGGATAATTTGAACTTTTTGTTTGTTTGTGTTCTTGTTGTTTGTGATATGTTTCTTTCACTTGTTTTGTTTTCAAACAAAGCCAAATTCGATTATTGATCGAAGATATCCAATAATCGTTAATGCAATTTATTGTTTATTTATAATATTAAGGTTATATTTTTGTTCTTGTTTTCTTCGAAATTCAAACCGTAGACAAGGAATTATCGTAATTGACCTTACACGATCTCGCGGAGCAAAAACCAAGGACTAAATTAGTGTGAATGCGTTTTTTTTTTGCGGTATTCGATCAAATATGAATAAAAATCGTGCAGATTATTATGAATGAATTAATATATAATTATGATATACGTACGATAACTGTAATTAATTCTTAATATTATTCTGCGCTATTTTTTTGAGTTATTTATCAGTAAGATTTTGATATAATTATGGAATAATTCTTATTACAAACACACACTATTTTTTTTTTTATTTGTAAGTTAGGTAAGTATTATTGGTATGTACATATTTCTAGTTACCATGGTGCTGTATGATTGCTAAACGAGGGACATTGACCTCAAATTGAGATCCCTTTCAGGCTAATAAAAACATAATGGTTATATGCCTAGCCCGTTGTGTGAGATGAAATCATAAATTGCTAAAGATTCAAATGGAATATTATGTTGTTACCTCGCCAGGTGTAGAGGATGAAATCGCCAATTTATTCTAAGAAACAACGGTCTGAATTAATAAACTGGTATTTGGTTTTTGATTGCATTGATATTCGGCAAAAAAAATCTTAAAACACATTATTTATTTATACAGAACCATAATATTTTATTTCGTCTTTTTTCTAGCAAAAACGAGTGATAGCGAATGTCATACCTACACTTTTTTACAATAAAATATATTTTTTTATTCTATCATCGTCATCATCAGTCGACCAACACAGCAGTGATAGCCCAGTGACCGTTGGACTACCAAGGCATAGGTTTCGAAATCGAACCCAAGCCTCGCACCTCTGTCGGTCGTTTCTGTAAAAATCTCATCATGCAAACTTCGGTGAAGTGAGCGTGACGTCAGCTGACGTTCCACCCAACGCTAGGGATTGCCACTATTGACAGGTCACGTCCCCAACGTTTTCACTGTGAGATTTTGACAGAATAGCACTACGGATTCTACGGGTTCATGTGCGTATTGTATAATTATCACTTGCTTAAAAATAGGTGAAGGAAAACATCGTAAGGAAGCGAGCATGTCTTTTTAATTTTAAATTTTTTTAAGGCCGGGAAATCATCCAATGACTGCTCCCGCTCTGGGTGGAGCGGAAGGGAGTGTCAGACTCTTACTGACTAAAACCCATCCATGTTCCTTCCGTTTCTCTGAGAGATATTTCTCAACAGCATGAGAAGCTAAGTCAGAGGCCCATGGGCAGCATAGAAAAAAACTCTGACTCCAGGTTAGTCACTAACCACACGCAAAGAAAAGAAGATCATCAGCCTGTAGCAGTATACTGCTGGACGTAGGCCTTTTCAATTGCACGCCATTCAGCGCCATTCTCATCCAGTTGCCACCAGCCACCCTGCGAAGATAATCGCTCCACATTCCATTCGCGGTATCCACTCAAGAACACGTCTACCCTCCCTCCCTCCCATCTCCCTAAGCGTATACTACAACTTCTAAAAACTCCGCCCCTAAGACGACCCACTGACCCCCAACTGTCATCGGTTCTACGGCTAATATGGCCAGCCCATTGCCACTTCAGCTTGCTTGTTCTGTGAGCTATGTCGACTACTTTGGTTCTCTGATGGATCACCTCGTTCTGAATTCAATCGTTATGAGAAACTCGAAGCACAACCTTCTTTATTAACTTTGACTTGATGAAAACCAGCCAGTATTTTTGTCCTCACGATATCATTCAAGCCTTGAGTTCGAACCTTAAATTACGTTTTTGATTTTTTACAGATGAAGGTAGATCGTGAAATGTGAAGATAGTTTTTTTTTTAATTCGTGTAGTCTACCGAAATTAAAAAAAAAACATATTTAACACTTGTATTTATCTAATAAAGTAATGCGTTTTTTTATGGTTAACTGTAATTTTATTAGCAAAACAAACAAAAGACAATTGCTAATAAATACACAGTTATTTTATAAAAAATAATAAAAGAAAACACTTACCTGTGATAAAATAACTCTGGATCGGCTGATTGGCTTTTTATCTTCACCCGTCGTCATTTTAATTGTTTTTATAATGCAATATGGCACACTACACTTGAAGTAAGTTAACAAAACACAACAATTGCGTTTTATATGTCTATTGACACTGCTCGCACATAATATTTATAGTAGATTTATTGGTGCTTTGTGATAACATTAAACTAGATAAGTGTTTAATTCTCATTTTATGTTACTTCCAATGTGAAGAGATCTGTCAATATTAATTACTCCCAGTCCTTACTTATTCATTATTAATCACATTTTCAAACAATTTTGTTAAGCACACTGTTTTTGGTTTGCTGTCTACAAAGATTTGTATTTCACAGTTCCTATTTTAAAAGTTATAAATTTAAAAAAGCATATTTTAATTAAGCCTAGCAAAAAGGTTCTAATACACAATACGAGGTAGATCTAAACGAACGCAGAATTCTACCATCGCGCACTGATTCCAAACACGAAATGCATTTCCAAAGCGTCAGGCATTTTGTTTCCGCCTAATTTATTGTAAGTTATTAAAAAAAAATGATGACTGATTTTTTTTCTCATTATGTTTAATTTAATTACTGATGACGCACTGTATTCTCGACATTGCTCAATAAAGTCATAATTATGTCGATTGCCGGTGAATTGTTGACTTGACATTTTGAAATATTTAAAGCGATCAAGCAAGCAAACAAACTTACTTAGCAATATTGTATGTGACCTATTTAATTGTAACGATTTTTTTTATGTAGGTATGTCTTTTATACAATTGTAAGTTTTTGATAAATATATAATTAAAATCAATGAACCTGTGAATTACGAAGTATTTTGACAGCTCACCAATTGTTAGAAGGTCAAGTCTATTCCTATTGTCATTGTAATAATTACCATCGTCATTTATTTGACGGGGTAGTCAATTTTAATGGGGATTATACTGCATTTTTTGGTTAAATCGAATTGATACCTAAAACACTTATTTTGATTCCGATGTAACCGAAGTCCACTCGGACGAAGTCGCGGGAAAAAGCTAGTATAGCATAAATATGGTTCTAAGGACATAAGCATCCGTTATTCTACGCGAACAAAGACGCGGGCAGAAGCTAGTCTTTCCTTTTTATATTATAGTACTCTGTGAGCTAGTCTAATGAATAGCGTAAGGGCCGACGCATATCTGGCGAAGAGAAGGAAGCTTTTAAGACAAGCGGTCTTTTTTCTATGCGATTTCATATTTTATTTTTGATCATATGTCAAATATTCAATTAGCTATATCGCAATATCGGACTTTTAATGCATACAATTCGAAACCCTTTACAATGTGGGGACGACATAATGACAATAATAATGTGAGTATTTTCAAATAAATCATAAGATCTAAATGAAAAAGAGTGTTTTTTCAAACGAACTAAATAATAGTGATGGGCTGACTTTGATTTTTGTTGATCAGCCTTTTAGAAATAGTGACAAGACTATAGATTGCATTCTGGAATCTATATTTGGTTCCATACTTAAAACACTTCTTTTTATTCAGATGTAACCGAACTACACGCGGACGAAGTCACGGGCAAAAGTTAGTATAGCATAAATATGGTTCTAATGACCTAGGCATCCGTTTTTCGCGAACGCGATTACGCGAACAAAGACGCGGGCGGAATCTAGTCTAACGAATAGCGTTAGGGCCGACGCATATCTGGCGAAGCGCAACGTAGCGCGGTTGACAATTTTTAGGGATTATTGACAGCTGTTGAACTCGGTTTAAATGGCCCTAAGAATGTCAGAACTGGTTTATGTCGAAAAAAATAAAAGTAATGAAAAAATAAAAAGTTTTATGGGAACAAGTTTGTTTATCTTTGGTATGCTACGCAGTACTTAAGTATCTGAGTTCGAATAGATCGGTGAAAGTTTTAGTGGCTTTTATAGAATTCCTCAGGCGCATCGCCAGGCGTTTTTTTTAACGCATCTGTTAAGTAAGTAAGTAAGTGAGGAGCTCGTGGCTAAGTAATAACAGCCGCAAGGATCGATCTGTGAGGTTAAGCTACGCTTGCCGGGGTTGGTCCGTGGATGGATAACCATCTTTACATACCGAGACTCCTCCGTGGCTCGGAAAGCAAGTTAAGCCGTTGGTCCCGGCTGTCATTTGTGGATCATTGGCAGTCGTTACAAATCGACAGAAGCTTATTCGTGTTAGGTACCCAGGCTAGGCAAATTGATCTGCTTTTGAGTGTACAATTTACAGTGAGTCCATCGCACGTATTTTGTATCGCATAAAGATTTATATGCAGTACCTATCGCGCACTGCGATGAAAAAAACGCTCCGACACACCGCAGTAGACAATATCTGAGTGTGATTTTTGGATACGCCGCAAATATCTGACGAAAATTGGATCTCTCAAGGGATGCATACTCAGAAATATGTGTTAGGTAATGGTTTTAATGATTGTAATTCTCTAAGTACAGACGCCAGTACATCAAGTTACCCAAATCTATCAAATTTCTTTGATAGATTTTCAACTTTGCGAGTGCAAGTGCGAGTCGGACTCGCACACCGAGGGTTCCGTACAAACCTATATAAGTAAAAGTTCACCCATCACGAGAATCGAGTCATAGTTATGGTATTTTTATATTTTGAAAAAAACAACATTTTTTTTATTATATGATGTAACTAAAAATTTAATTTATTTTTCCTTTATCTGCACTGTAAGACGTTACTTTGTACCAAATTTCAAGATTCTAAGTTCACTGTAGGTTTTGATTCCCGTGCGAGTTTCGAAAATTTGCGGCATACGGCATAACAGCTGTATCTTTTGATTGCTATAGCTTAGAAGTTTGATTTTTTCACAGCTCCAAGGGACAGTAGACCTGAGTATTAGATATAAATTTCAGTTTGATACCTCCACGCGTGCCTGAGAAAAACGGTCTTGACAGACGGCGGACGGACAACAAAGTGATCCTATAAGGGTTCCGTTTTTTCCTTTTGAGGTACGGAACCCTAAAAACAAAATAAAATAAATGAGTTTCTGTTACACCAGTATCTTATACACGATTTCATATTATTTACAAATTCTTGTGAAATAGATAGTTCAATTCCCTTCTCATTTCCACTAGGGTTTTATTATTAATCACTTGTCACTCGTCTACCATTATGGTCTACTAATGAATATTCATTATCATTACTGCTTTTTTTATCATGATATTAAAACCACATGACAAGTTGTGAAATATCCATTTTTTTTCGATTCAGTGAACTTTTGTTCCTTTGTATAAAGACCTTGGGCGACATCTATACGTGGGCCACTGAAGCACTGTCTTATTTAAAATACTTATTTATATATTAACGCACTTTGATTATTATTGCGCAATTTTGTATAACCCATTAGCTATACCGCAATGGAATTGTAATGTATAAGTTCGAAAACCCTATCAAGTATCAATCTGAATCTGCCTAACCGGATGCAGCTGAATACCAGTATTTTACATAGAGCGACTGCCTATCTGACCTCCATAACCCAGTAACTGGATAATACGATACCACTTGATAAGACTGGCTGTCAGATTTTCGGGCTTCTGACGACCCGTAACGACTGTCAAAGATGCACAAATGACAGCCGGGACCGACGGCTTAACGATCTAATAGCAATAATAATGTGAGTATTTTGAAATGATCAAATAAATCTTAAAATAGTTTAAAAAGTGATTTTTTCAAACAAACTAAATCGTAGTGATGGGCCGACATTGATTTTTACAGGTCAGCCGATTAGAAATAATGATAGACTAGACTAGACTATAGATTGCATACTTTTTTTTTTGACGGTGGGAAATCCCTAACGGGCTCCTTCATATGCTGACATCTCTTTGAGATATGCTGACATCTCTTTAAGATGTGGCAGTGCCTGGAGTAGGCCTTTGTCCAGCAGTGGACATCATTCAGCGAGAATTATGATGAAAGAAAACAGTCGAGCTGGTAACAGTAAATAAAAATGCAACGAACAACACAAAAAAAGAAAATTATTTTCAAACGAGAAATTAATTGGTTTTTAACCAAGTGGTGATCAAGTTTAAATGATTTTTTAATTACTTCATTATGGATAGAATAACAACAGTTAATCAACTTAAATCGAGGTACATACTTAATCGAAGTATATATATATTATTTTATTCTGTTTTACAACAAGTCTATTCAAAGTACCTAATAGTTACGTGGAATCAAAGAAAGATACGTATTAATTTTCATGCGGATATTAAGCAAAACTAATTAATTATGGTATTTTATTAATCGTGATTTAAAATATTATTCATAGTGTATATATACCCTCACATTATTTACGATACATCTACATAATTATTTATAATATATACCTACGCGAAGCTGAAGGGGAAAGAATTTTAAAATGACAATACAGCTTAAAACTCTTAGTCGAGATTGATCGATTATGATTTACAAAATGTGTTCCAAGCCCTTAATTTGTCTACGAAAAGCGACAGGAGGTTTTATTTTGAGAGGGGAAATCATCAAATGACTACTCCCGGTGGAGTGGAAGCGGAAGGGAGTGTCAGACTCTTACTTATCAAAACTCATCCACGTTCCTTCCTTAGCCCTTTATGTTCCGGGGTAGCAGTAACCCTTTCGGACAATGCCGCCTACCCGGCAGGCTTCATACAGCTGAGCAGCTGGGGAGTTTCTTACGCCACTTTTTTTTCCAGCTAAAGCACTAGGAAGTAGGTAGTAAAGGGCGGGCGCTTTTAAAGTGCTGATTTTCAGTCAAGTTTGAATAACTGACTTTTGATTAAGAATATAAGTAAAAATTAAGGCTTTTATTATATTTCTTGTTCGTTATCGCCACCTGGTTTTCTATTCTGGTATATATCTCAGATTTCACAGCTGGCAAAATATTAGGAATATTTTATATCTTTTATGATCGATAAAATTATGTCTATAAAACTTAGTATTAATTAACTAACCAAACTGCTTATGCATTTTATCAATTTAATATTTAAATGATAAAAAAGACTCTCCTCTGTAATTATCTCCTGTAATTGATTAAACTTTTAATTAGTAAGTCAATAAAAAGCAATATAATATCTACTTGTCTGACAAGGACGTGAAGCTGTAAAATCTAATATTTTAAAGGCGAATGTTTGTGTGTGAGTTTGTATGTTTGTCCGTTCTTCACGCTCAAACGGCTGAACGGATCTGGGTGAAATTTGGCACAGGGGTAGTTTATGGCATGGGTTAACCATAGGATAACACTTTTATACCGGTAGTACGTTCCCTTGGGAAGATATCCGTTATCAGCAGCTAGTTACGCGATAAAGGAAAGATAAATAAAGGTCATACATCTTCCATAAGTGTTCAGAGCCACATACATACTAACCATCATAATTCTACTAGTAGGTCTAGGTTCCACTCTAAAGAATATTGCGATCTCTAATGATTCGACTAAATCAACTAATCGGCCTGAAATGGTCCCCCTGCATGATAAAACCTCAACGATATTCCATTTTAAAAATATTTTTTAAACACTTGGTATAAGAATAATGTTAATGTTTCAAACTATGTGATCAATGAAATGGGACTATAACTCGTAAGGCGGGGCCGATACCACTGGCCCATCAGCTTTATTTATGGAAACACACCTCAAATTGCGAAAAAAAATCAGCTGTTCCCTACATTTTGACGAGCTAGAGCAAAATGTAGGGAACAGCTGATTTTTATTCGCGATTTCAGGTGTGTTCCCATAGTAGAAGTTGTTCATAATGACGAGTACAATGACCCCTTAAAATAGTGCCCGTGAATTCATTTTCGTCTTTACAGTTTTGTGGGTTTATTCTTATATTTTTTTATCAGATGAATCAAGCAGTGAAAGCCTGGTGGTGTGACCGGCGGACTGCCAAGTCATAGGTCTCGAGTTCGAACCCAAGGCATGCACCTCTGAATTTACGGATTCATGTGCGTATTGTATAAATTATCACTTGCTTAAAAATCGGTGAAGGAAAACATCGTGCGAAAACCAGCACGTCTGAAAGATATTTCAAAACAGCATATGAAGCTAAGTCAGAGACCAATGGGCATAAAAACTCTGTCACCAGGCTAGACAAAAACCATACGAAAAGAAGAAGAAGATCAGATGAATCTATTCTATGAACTATTCATGATACAGAGGCCAGCACATCAAGTTACCCCAATCTGTCAAATTTCTTTGATAGTTTTAAACTTGATAACAAAAGCATAAGGTTCATTTTCAATTGGGAAAATTTGACAGTTAGGGATAGCTTGACGTGCGCCATACCTACTTAAGATCAATGATACATTATTTTTTTCTGGTCGTAGAAAAAAAAGTCTATTAATAAATATACATAGCTATCTAGTAACATTAGTATCTGGGAACTAAGTTTTTGCTGGAATTTTTAATTAATTTAATGAAGTGTTACAAAACCATAACGCATTAAGTTACATAAAACGAAGTCTGAGAACGAGTTTATTGATCTGTAAATGCGTCTACGTGTTTGATTACGTGGGGCCTACCACCACCTGTTAAAGCAGTATTATTTTAACCACAATGGAAAGAAATGGAGCTATACATATTTTTATGGCTTCAACGCTTTCTCACCCTGAAATAATATGCGACGAGCGGTGGTGGACGGCTCCGAGTGCATGCCGTAAATTGTCCCAAAGCAACCAACTGCCGGATAAAAGTAGCCTGTGTTAATCTAGGGAATAAGCTATTTGTTTGACAAATTTCAACCTAATCCGTTATGTCGTTTTTGCGTGGTTGGGTTACAAACATCCAAACTAGTGATGCCACGAATACGAATAAGAACTAGACATTTTTGTTGATGCTAAACTTATGTTGAGGTCTAACTTTGACGTTGCTTAGAGTAGAGACATGAATGGAGCAATAGATCCCATAATTTAAATCATATCCATACATGACCATTCTACAATACCTACAAACTTCATAAAGTATTTTATTGTCTACTCAAAAAACGTTATAAATTACGTTTCGTTTACGTCGCACATCCGCCTGTGTTCTATCGTTGTTGTAAGTTGATTATGCGTCATTCGCGTGACTGTAAATGGTATCATTTGAACTTCGTACAATATCACAGTAGTGAAGAATGCGGCTCTATCCATTAGTGCGCGAACGCACCTTGACAGTACAGATTTAGAAATATGAGGCAGCAGAGTTAAACCCAATTAAACAAAGTAACTTAGTAAGCAATTATAATGAGCAGATGAAGAGCTGTGTGAGACGGCCCCTTGGTAATGACCCCAACCTACGAGTCGTAGGGTCAAACCCAAGTCGAAGGGGTAGGGGGTTCGGGTGGTGGTGGTGGTTGTGGTTATGGTAGGGTTGTAGGGTCGTACCCAGGCAGGCGCTTTATTACGTGTACAGAGGCCAGCACATCAACCTACCCCAATCTGTCAAAGTTTGACACATTTTCAACGTTATTCCAAATAGATAAGGTTCATTTTTAACTAAAACCATGAGTCAAATTGGGCTCAATGTCCAACAGAGTTATGGCATATGCCATTGTAAAGGATTTTGTTCGCCCTTAATTTGTTACTATGGGCACCACCTTCAATTCTATTGCAGAAAAAAGATATACACCTAAATAAGTATCGTAGAAAAAGACAATTGTTAGCCATAAAATTGTTATTTTAACATTAAATTCAGGTTTATACAGAGTTGATATGACAGAGGGGCATTAAATTACACTACGTATACTTAACTCGGTACTTACGGTATAAAAATAAAAAGCACCAAAAATAAGGTTTTCATTTTTTCAAACAAACTAAATAGCTTTCAAATCAGAGTAAAACGCAACCACCCTTTGTAAATAAAAACTGACCTTGTAACGCAGCGGCATCGACGCGCGCGCGCCGGAGCGCTGTTAGGAAAGATACATCGTGTTCAAACGGGGCAAAACTTAAAAAAACATTTGCGACTAAACTACTGCTCATAGTTAATTGATTTTTGGTACAGAGCTTGAAAATGGTCCCTAGTATAAGCTGTTTAAGGGAAAGCCCCTCTGTCGTATCAACTCTGTATACGATAGAAATATATCCTGAAAATGAATTGCATGATTTAGCAGCATGAAACATCCAAAACCAAAATGTGGAACTTCACTATTTAGAGAAAGAATAATCTTAGCCTTTTCCCAACTATATTGGAGTCAACTTCCAGCCTAACCGGATGCAAATGAATACCAGTATTTTACATGAAGTGGCTGCCTATCCGACTTCCACAATCCATAATACGATTGCTGAGCATGAGGTCCCGGGTTCGATTCCCGAGTCGGGAAATGTGTTATTGTGTTTTTTCCATCAGGAATTTCTCAGTACCAACCACGGAGTCGGGATTTGTGCTCGGTTGATGGCAATAGGCTCTCCCCCTTTTACATGGGACTTAAACATAACTGACGAAAGGTGGGTGTACTATTAGGTACGACTCTGCCTAACCCTACGGGGATTACAGGCGTGATGTTATGTTATATTTTATGTTTTTCCACTGGAATTAAAACTAGTGTAAGATATCAAACTACAATGTCATAACAGTATTACTTTTCAGGATTACCTAAAGCTTATTTATGGTAGGAGAAAAATATTTATAGCAAAATAACCCCATGGATTCTTCACTAAAATGAGTTTATATCTTTATATTTAGTGTTGTACGAGTATATTCAACGTGATCTCATCCCTGTTGGTGGGTGAGCCCAACCTTCATACATTTTTGCCCATGGTCCTTTGACAGTTTAGTATACTCGTAGCTTGATGTGCTGGCGTCTGTACATAAATAATTTCAAATAATAAGTTTATACTAAAGCGCCCAAAAGTGGTGTCTACTTAAATGTAATTAAAACGGTCTGAATAATTAACTGCGCTTGGGCACGATTGTTCGAAAAGGTTACCGCTACCCCGGAACATAAAGGGCTATGGAAGGAACATGGATGGATTTTAGTCAGTACGAGTCTGACACTCATTTCCACTCCACCCAATTTCCAACCCTCATAAAAAAGACAGGCGATTTACTTTGTGTACCTTCATAAATATTTTCATCATTACTGCTTTCAAAGCGATGAAGCAATACATCGTGAGGAAACTGGCATATCCATGACGGTAACAGTCGTTCGTGGTGCGCGTTCCAACTCACCATTTGGTGACCTTCCTCAAGGAAGAGTTTTGGCCGAAAGGTGTGCGGTATCGGCGTTTCCGCGGCCGGCTACGCGACACCTCGCAGCGTAACTCGACGCCGTCACGACGAGTGCAGTAGTTTTTAAGTTTATTTTTAAAATTATGTATTAGTTTATAGTTATTATTTTTATACATGTACTATATTTTATGGGTCTTCGTTGCCTGAAATAAAGGATACATAATAATAGTAATTAAAAGATAAATGTGACATCTACCAACCCACATCGGGCCTGCATAGTCGAAAAGAGGAAACCTGTGTCCCTGCTTGGGGAACATTAAAGGCTGATTATTTATAGAAGTGTAATATAAAAGAATAATAATAATAATTTTTCAAAGGTTTTTCTGCCTATAGCTTCGTTTATGAATGAGTAGCTGCTCCCCGCGGCCACGCCTGCGTGCATAGCAGAATCTATCCCAAGGGAACGTGTTACCGGGGTAAAAACTATCCTATAAGTTTAACCATGTTATAAATTACATCTGTGTCTATTTTCATCCAGACCCGTTCAGCTGTTTGAGCGTGAAGAAGTGAAACATACAAACACATGCAAACTTTTGCCTTTATAGTTAGTGTGATATGAGACTTAACAAATTTGTGTTACAATGAATTTCAGCAGAAACGAAACAAACAAAAACGAGAGAAACAGCAACGCTATTATTTAATAAAGAACTCAAAACAAAACTGGCTTTATACGAGTATCGTTCGTGTTGCATAACATTTTGACAGTATGTTGAAAAATGTTACGCAATTTGAACGCAGAGCTTTTATAAGTTCGAACTGGCCATCAGGTAATTAAACCACACGAGATGTGTTAAAAAATACCAGTTTGTTTTTTCTGACGATAACTTTGTAACCCACGATCTTTGTGGGTCACGCTTAATGGGAACTGACATTGCGATGACGGATGGCGATGGCGGGATTTTCATCCTCTACGACTGCTTATGCGCTCAAGTGTGACTTCTTTTTCATTTCGTGTGGTTAGTAACTAACCTGGTGTTAAACTTTTTGTGCTGCCCATGGGCCTCTGACTTAGCTTCACATGCTGTTGAGAATATCTCTCAGACATGCCGGTTTCCTAACGATGTTTTCCTTCACCGATTTTTAACCAAGTGATAATTAGGTATATCACATGTACATGAATACGTAAAATCAGAGTTGCGTACCTAGGGGTCGAACTCGAGACCTACGACTTGGCAGTCCGACGGTCACACCACTAGGCTGTCACTGCTAACTGTGACTAATGAGACACAATTACTTTTTCTATTGTTTTGAATCGTATTTGATATTTCAATAGTTGAGCGGGTATAGCGACTTCGTAGCACGGTCTATGATTAGATTATGCGTTTTTTATACTTGTTAACAGAGTTCAAAAATGTTCGTCTGTATTTGTCGTTTTTCAGTTAGCTTCAATTATTGTACGTACACGAGGCGTTTCACGACTTTGCTACAAGGAGGGAAAGTACTTTAAATACTGTAGATTGTAAATTTTACACAATGAAGCCTTAATTTTTATTTACCTTAAAAGGTGCCCTAAATGTGACGAAGTTGTGGAACGTCCTGTATAATCCACTCGATGTATATTGATGTTTTAAAACTTTCTGTCACTGGCTTTTACATATCAAGTAGTCGTATATAGAAAAGATCACAATACATTAGTTTTATATTTTTGTACACTTTTTAAAATTTATTTCTGGTTCTATTATACTCAAGCAAATTCCCGCGCGATTTTGCTTGGAGACTAATATGGAGGTAGTCCACTTAGGGCACCCGTCCAAATGGCACCTTTGCTAATGGCACCTAGCCTAGTCCACATATGGCACCTATCAATATTTTTGGCAGGTGCCTTTCGTGGACTCAAATTTATTTTTTAATTTTGTCCACATAGGGCACCCACGGCTCAGAAGCCTAGTGTTGGGATGTATGTGGTTTACAGGGCGTTTAGAAATAAAAGATATCGATAAAAATCACATCAATATTTATTAATTATTTTAAACTAACTATAATTTGACTATAATCAGTCTCCGCATATCACATTTATTGCAAAATCAGCCTTTAGATATTTACTTATAATTTAAACAAAGAGAAACCTTAAAATATAGTCAGAACACGTCACCTTTATATTGTGATGGCACTTTTAAATCTGCGCCGAAACCTTTTCTTCAAATTTATAGTATTCATGGTGATATCGATGGTATCGTTAAACCGTTAGCATATGCTATGCTTCTGAACAAGAAAATGTCTACATATAAACGATTATTTCAATTATTAATATCTTCGATACCAGGCATGTCTATAGATTTCTTTACAAGTGACTTTGAAGAAGCCACAGTAACAGGAATACTGTCTGTTTTTCCCAACATAGCAATAAAAGGATGCTACTTCCACTTTAAAAAGGCTTTATTCAAGAGAGGGAAAGAGTTAGGCCTCAACGATAATAGTATTCATAGAAAACATGTTGCTTTATGTGCTGTGCTACCTTATTTGCCACCAGATGATTTGGATGATGCTTGGCTTTACATCATGAGTGAAAGTCCCCAAGATAAAAACATAGCAACATTTAACGATTATAATATGGTCACCCAGTGGATTGACCACAAATTGTGGTCAAACAAATGGTGTTGTTATGGCCAGGTGCATAAGACCAATAATTATCCTGAGACTCATTATTCTGTTCTCAATAAAGCAATTCATAAAAATAATAAGAACATTGCTAATGTTTTACGAGTTTTACAGGAAAGTTGCAAAAATTACGCTGAAATCCGCAAAAAAATTTAAAAATCTAAATCTCAAAAACTTGCCGAATAAAAAACATATTAATAGACAGTATTTTAGAAGAATATAAAAGTGGCGCTATTTCTCTTGGACACTGCATTGAAAAACTGCGATTTTATGCTTTCTCTTTGTTTAAATTATAAGTAAATATCTAAAGGCTGATTTTGCAATAAATGTGATATGCGAAGACTGATTGTAGTCAAATTATAGTAAGTTTAATTAATAAATATTGATGTGGTTTTTATCGATATCTTTTTTATTCAATTACGAAACAATGTGGATACTTCACACTTTTGTTCCAACACGTGCGCATACGACGCTACTCAAACCGAACATTCCTGATTGATTGATTTATTTTCGCGAGAGGAATCGATTGCTTTGCCTTATCATTAATTGATTGGTTGTTTGGTGAAGGGTGATCGATTTTGAGTATTAGACGTTTCAACCGTTTGAAACTTATTAAATACTAGCACTTTGCCAGCGGCTTCGCTCCTGTGGTCTTTCCCGCGATAAAAAGTAGCCTATTTTACTTCCTGAAAACTAAGCTTTCTAATGGCGAAAGAATTTATAAAATCGGCCCGTAGTTTTTGAGTTTTTTCATTACAAACATACACACAAAAATACAAATCTTACCTCTTTATAATATTAGTATCTAATAGATATTATAGAAGACTAATAGGTACCTACTTACGGTTTTTCCATTTGGCAATACGTCGACATTTTTTTTATTATAAATAGCTTCAGCTCACGGCTGCACTCGTGTGGATGTCAAAAATTGTAACATTTTTGGAGATTTAGTACGTAACCCTGATTTTTTTAAAATATAATATAGCTTACGTCACCCGGGGATAGTGTAGTTACCCAACAGTGAAAGAATTTTTCAAATCGGTTAATAGTTTCGGAGACTATTCGATGCAAACAAAGATACAATCAAATCTTTCCTTTATAATATTACTAGCTTCCGCCCGCGGCTTTGCCCGCATAATATGTCGGCAAGTTTTACTCTATCTATTAAAAAAAACCGCATCCAAATCCGTTGCGTAGTTTTAAAGATTTAAGCATACATAGGGATATAGGGACAGAGAAAGCGACTTTGTTTTATACTATGTAGTGAAGTATAGATTAATCACGTAAATCTTCCGAAATAAAAAACCTGCATCAAAATCCGTTTCGTAAATCGACTTTAATGTCAACAAGTTAGGTAATAGATATAGATATTTATGGATTAAGGAGGAGCTCGTGGCTAAGTAATAACAGCCGCTCGGATCTATCCATCAGGTTAAGCTACGCTTGCCAGGGTTGGTACGTAGTTGGGTGGCCATCTTTACATATCGTGACGCCTCCGTGCCTTGGAAAGCACGTTAAGCCGTTGGTCCCGGTTTACATTCATGGATCTTTGACAGTCATTACGGGTAGTCAAAAGCTCTTAATTCTGGACAGCCAGTCTTACCAGGGGGTATCGTATTACCCAGTTACTGACTGGGTTGTGGAGGTCAGATAGGCAGTCGCTCCATATAAAATACTGGTATTCAGCTGCATCCGGTTAGACTGGAAGCCGACCCCGACATGGTTAGGAAAAGGCTAGGAAAGCATTTATGGATTATCAATAAAATAGAACAGGGGTTATATGATACTATCTATTAAGAAGCTTTTTTTACCTATTAGTCATAATGTATGTTCACACGTTTATGTGTATTAATAGCTTGTCTTTTGTTCTTGTAAACAGTTGAGGTATGAAGTTTATCCTTAGAAAGACTTCCGTAGTAACCTATAACTAATTACGGATATATGTGCGTACTGTATTAATTATCACTTGCTTAAAATCGGTGAAAGAAAACATCGTGAGGAAACCAGCATGTCTGAGAGATATTTCTCAACAGCATGTGAAGCCAATTCAGAGGCCCATGGGCAGCATAAAAACTCTGACACCAGGCTAGTCACTAACCACACGAAAAGAAGAAGAAGACTAATGAGTAATGTATTATTAATCTATACTTTTTGTGTGCCGTTTTGGAAGGAACTAAGAAGATAGGTATAGCGAGTTTTGTGCTAGCAACACGGCTTTATGATGCATAATTATAATGTGTAAAAATGAAGAATACCGGTTACAAGTTTTTCATTCAAATTGACGATCTTCAAGCTAATACAGCATAGTATGACCGGATACTAGATTTAAGACATATTTAAGAGAGCCAGTGTATATACTTGAGTTAATGTATAGCTACTTAACCCATTCGATGTTCGCCTATTAGAAGCCGTAAGAGCTCAACGATTTATACGGTTATATTAAATTTAGAGTCGTTTCGAGTGATTTTTTTGATGTACCTATGGAGTTCACACGACATTTGAGGGGTTAAAAGATTTTTTTGTTAATTAAGTATGTAGGAATGAGTCGTTTTAATGGGTTAGTTTTACGGCTATCATTTTTAAAGATTAAATAATAGGAACTGTGCAACGATATCTTTTCTACCATAAACCAGACAAAACGATACATTTCAATGACCTATTGTGTGAAATACTGACAACACTATGGTCACTTATCAACGTTATGAGGCTACTTACAAATTAATCAAACAAACAATTATATTAAAACTGAATTCACTGTTATTAAACGGATTTTCTAATACATTTTTAATCTCGACTGGCGTCGGCACAAAAGATTTAAAGAAATCAATGAAACTGATATTTCCCACAAGTTTTCTGCATGTTATAAATAGTGCATAGTTCACAACTGCGGGGGAATTGACCAAAGAGTTTGTTAATACATGAAGGGTTGCGCCCGCGCCGCGATTGCCAGACCGTGTGTCGTGCGCGTTAGGTCAGACTGACTGAGCCATACTGACTGATGATTTGAATGACTTCTATTGCCCGCAGTGGTAAAGCTTCTCTTTGATATTTTAATTTGATAATAAATTCGGTTGTTTAAATTCGCGAAACACTTCCGTTTGCATGTTGCTCTTTTATTACCGACTAATAATGTTTTTTCTCTCTCTTAATTTGCGTCTTAAATCGCTGTTACCATATATTTAGTCAATGCAAATTACTTGTAACTTTATTTTAAACCTAGGTAATAAAGCATGCTGTTTAGTTTTTAAAACCATTATTAAAATTAATTTCGTACACGTACAGAGGCCAGCACATCATGTTACCTCAATCTGTCAAATTTCCTTGATAGTTTTTCAACTTTATTAGAAAAGTATAAGGTTCATTTTTATTTGGGAAAATTAGACAGTTTGGGATAGCTTGACGTCTGTACCTATAATACTCCTGAATACAGGCCAAAGTACAGTAGTGCCTGCCGAAGGCTCCGTTGACGTCACTGATGAAATGATCTTTAATAATTTGTTACTTCTTTTTTTTGCACCAAAGTGATCTTTATTATAATTACTATAAGCTTTGTCTATATCCGGGTAAGCGGGATTGCCCGAAGGGTTACCGCTACCCCTGAACATAAAGGGCTAAGGAAGGAACATGGATGGGTTTTAGTCAGTAAAAGTCTGACACTCCCTTCCGCTCCACCCAGAGCGGGAGAAGTCATTGGATGATATCCCACCCTCAAGGGGATTGACACTATTGATAGCTCACTTCAAACTCACTTCACTTACGTCATCTAGGTGAGATCTGTACAGAATAGCGCTACTGTAATTTTATTTAATGTGCTATAAGGGATTGACAATATTGACAGCTCACCTAATTTTCGACGTTGTAATTTTTATACGACAGATCAGCTGATGCTAGGGATTGATACTAATGACAGCTCACTCTTAGCTCACTTTACTTGACTTTTGTCGGTGACATTCGTAAAGAATAGATCGTCTGCTGATAATTGGGTATTTGAAAGGGTATTTAATAACGTTACTTTTAATGAACACGCGGAATTTGTACGTGATTTGTATGAATTATTACAATCTGGGACGTCACGTCACAGATTTTTTAGAAACCTTTTTAGCATTACATGCAATTTTTCAATTATATCTTCGCATAATATTTAATTTCTGTACGGTGATGGAAGTTTTTAAGACCAACGGTCTTTTATGTACCTATGTGGTTTAATTTTTATCATTTCAAATAGTCACTTACCTATCTAATTCTTAGACGAAATTGTTGTTGAAACCTAGATACTAAATGTGATTAGGTTAGATTTTAATACCAACATACATAGATACCATTTCGTTTATCAGTCACAAACTAATTGCTTTTGTGAGAACTCATAAATGTAGGACGGTCAGCAAAAAAAAATGTAGATGCTTCTTATCTATTTAAAACTTTGAGCACGCTTCAGGCTGATAAATAACGAGGCAAAATTCGTGGGCTAATTTATATTCTAAATAACCCTTGACATCTTTATCTCTTTCTATAGTTTAATTGGATAACTTACTGGAAAAAAAATACTTACTGGATACTATAGTCGCCGCGTTAAGAACTGAGTCGTCGCGTCGGGCTATTAATTATTGTCTTAAGAGGGGACTCTAGTCTCGAGGAATTTGAATAAATAGGTATTTGAAGAAACTGAGGAGCTCGTGGCTAAGTACTGACAGCCGCACAGATCGATGCATCAGGTTAAGCTACGCTTGCTGGGGTTGGCCGTGGATGGGTGATCTTGAATCTTTACATACCAAACTCCTCCGTACCTCGGAAAGCACGTTAAGCCGTGGGTCCCGGCTGTGATTTGTGAATCTTTGACAGTCGTTACGGGTCGTCAGAAGCCCGAAAATCTGCCAGCCAGTCTTACCAAGGGGTATCGTATTGCCCAGTTAGGGTACCCAGTAAAGGTTGTGGAGGTCAGATAGGCAGTCGCTATATGTAAAATACTGGTATTCAGCTGCATCCTGTTAGACTGGAAGTCGACCCCAACGAAGTTTGGAAAAGGCTAGGCAGATGAGATGAGGTATTTGAAGAAGTTAGTTCCGTCGCGCTGCGTGCCTCCGTCCCGGCCCGACAACTGCAGCTCAGGCTGATTTTACTTAAGCGGGATTGTCCGAAAGGGTTACCGCTACCCCGGAACATAAAGGGCTACGGAAGGAACATGGATGGGTTTTAGTCAGTAAGAGTCTGACACTCCCTTCCGCTCCACCCAGATTGAGAGCAGTCATTGGATGATATGCCAGCCTTAAAAAAAAAAAGGCTGATTTTACAAAAAACCTTGACAATTTGTATTCCGCTGTTTTCTTGTTCAAAACTGGACTGATCTAAAAAATTGAGATTTCAAAATTTAAAGGAAAAGTGTAGGTAATCTGTGCTTCTATTATTTTCTTTTTTGTTAAAAACTGTATTTTTTAAGAAAACAGCTAAATGCGTTTTGTATGGAGAAAGGCCTAATAGAGTTTCCTTGATACCACGGTAAGATTTTCAAATAGGTTTCACAAAATTAAAATAAAATAAAACAAATTCTGAATGCATAGTGTTTAATATTTACTTATAGATATTTCATTACACTAATTTACATTATAATTTTATATGAGGGAGCATATAGCTATGACACATAGACGGTGCGGATACTTACCACAGTTTAAATAATTTATTAAATAAAAGTTGAAATTGGTGATAATTAAGCCAGTTAGTCTCTTCGAGACCACACCTCTAATTATAGGTACAAACTAATAAAAGTAGGTAAAACAAAAGTCACACGTACCATTTTTCTTTGGCTTTCAGAAAAGGCCCAAAATTTATGAAGCCGGAATGTCCTCCTTTGTTTTTATCGTTTTCATAATGTTACTATTGCTTTTAAATGGAAAAGCGCCACCTAGTAGAAGTAGGCGGAGACTGGCAAGGAAGAATTCACATTACGCTACTTTACTACTAAACGTAGACGTCTAGGCATATATAAGTTAATCTGCATTCCACAATAAATGACAGTGATTTATTTAATTTTCTATTCACCGATAGATGGCGGTAACCATTTAAATCAATTACTCAACGCTAGATGGCGTTAGACTTTTATATTCAAAAGAATAGAATAGAATTTTTTTATTTGCGTTGAAACAATGTACAATAAGTAATTGTGTTACTAGAGTTATGTTCTAAAGCCAGTGACTGGCATACAAATATTTAAAAGAAAGCAACTGAATAATTACGTAGCAGTCATAATAATATTGTTGTCAGACGAATATTACACTTAGCTTACAAAATTTTGGTGTCAGACGATCTTTTCGTCAAAGCTTTTATGATTGATCACTATTATATAGACATGACTGTTTTTGCCAATAATCCTTGAAACTGATATATGAAGGTGACCTACATATTACTTACTTATACTCTGTCTATTCATCAAGTCGCTATAGTAGTTTTACACTTATAAAACACTAGCACTTTGCCCGCGGCTTCGCTCCCGTGGTCTTTCCCGTGGGACCCGTTATTTTTCCCGGGATAAAAAGTAGCCTATGTTACTCCTAGAAAACTAAGCTGTCCAACGGTGAAAGAATTTTTTAAAATCGGTCCAGTAGTTTTTGAGCCTATTCATTACAACCAAACAAACAAACAAAAGTATAGATTAAAGGGGATGCGCTGAGGTGGCCCGCGAAATTTGAATTTTCTTACGATTTTTGCAATTTGCTGCTCAATATCTAGACATATGTTGATCGAAATACGATTCGCTACCGTAACAAATCAGTATTTATGGAATTAAAATCATTTAACTCATCGATAGGAAATTAAAACTTTCTGTTCTACCCTGTAGCTTTCACCTTAAGGCGCCACCGTTCGATCGATAAGGTAGGCACCGTTAGCAGCTAAGTTAATACCTAGGTAGGTATACTTATAGACATGCGATCTAAGTTTAATAAGCCATTCAGGCCGGTGAATAGTGCCTTACATTAAATTCTTACGTCACTTCTCGGAATCGACGGTATAGGTTACTATAACTACATACCTACTACTGTCCAGTGACTAGGGTTTTCAACTTTTTTCACAAGACCACGCCCAGGTGCATGGATGACGTTCTACGTAGTAGATGACAGTTTCATTGAGGAATACCTCTGGATATCAGTGAAAGCTGTATATCCATATTACTACTTTAATTTGTATAATAGTGAAAACAGTACTCATACTCGTTTGAGGTAGCTAAAAACAAACGAATGATGACCTTTTGTTGAAGAGGATCTTGTGTTAATTGAATAAGGAAAGTTTTGCATGAAGCATGTTTCTTGTCATTTGTGATGAATCATGGAGAAATCAGACCCTACTAATCCGACTGCGGTCACCAATAGGTATGGACAGTAAATTGTGTGACCTATAGACTGAATCATCAACCCATCAACCAATCTGCTTTTTCAGTGTTGTTCAACCATCAGAAGTTTCAGAGGGAACTCTATTGGGGCTTCCTCCATATAAACGCATTCCGCTGTTTTCTTCGTGCCTCCAGAGCAATGCTTTTTATTCCAAAAAATCTAGGTCTGAGTAGCACGTGCCACTATCATTTCCTCTTTTCCAAAACATAATCACTCGAAGAATTATGACAATCCCAAATCCAGATAAAAATAGCCCGTTTCTACCGCCATGTTTAGACGACTATCAGACAAAGATAAAGTATTACTTTTCCTCTAAAATTTCATCAGTCCAGTTTTAAACAAGAAAGCAGCGGAATACAATACGTCTTGTGTTCAAGGTTTTTGTAGGTAAAATCAGCCTGAATTGCAGTTGTCCCTTTTGCACTTTACGGGCGGAGGTGCGTCGTAGCGCGACGGCATTAGTTTCTTCAAATACCAACTTTTCAAATTCCTCGAAACTAGAGTCCCCTCTTACCTCTTTCAGGGATGGTGGTTAGTACGTTTTATTAATCTCCTTTAGTCAATGGTTAGCACTGTTAACCATTCTCTCAGGTTCAGGGATAGTGTAAAATTGTAGGCGTTTGCGTCATCATACTCATTAGGGGTCGTATTAAAGGCAATGAAACAAATAAAATTCGAGAGACTAGTGTTTTTTCAAAATTGACTTATCATCTAAACAAACCACAGCCGAAGCCACACACAGAGAAGCCAAGATTTTTAAGCATAGGTACAGAGGCCAGCACGTCAAGTTACCCCAATCTGTCAAATTTCTTTGTTAGTTTTTCAACTTTATTCCAAAAGAATAAGGTTCATTTTGGATTGGGAAAATTTGACAGTTTGAGAGCGTGAGCTGGCGTCTGTGCATTTAACATACACACAGGCGATGCTTGTGCAATAAATAACAACTTAAATATCAATCATACAATAATACTTTTTCAAAGGATTCGCACTTTTAAATTTCGCACTCCCTGTAATTGTTGAATCCTTTCCTACTAACTTTAGTTAAATCCTAACGAGACGCTCCAAAAAATCGTACCTACAAAGTTACAAAAGATTTTGCGTGTAATACTTAAAAGTAATGTTTTTTGTGATAGATATACTTAACTCAGTATAAATACGTACATTTAAATGAACACAGTGATTGGTAGATCTGTGCAATTTTCATCAAACTAATTTCTATTAAATGCAATCTAGGTTAAGGCTTTACACTGTCAACTGAACCAAGGTAATGAGGAACTTAATTGTTTTGCATTTCCCCGCTAGATGGCAGGAGTGTGCGTTTGTACATTTCTTCAAGGACTATGAAAAGTGATACAGATTTCGAGGTCAGACCAATGAGTTTACGCATAAGATTAAAAACTTTTTTCTCTTCTGAGAAGCCCAACTTTATGATTTTGATATTATAACGGTCTTTTAAATGAGATTTTCACACATAGGACATCCACAATTCGGTGGTTTTGGATTACTAGAACGTAATTACAAAATTAATTATTTTAAATTGATGAGCTGTCATAATTAAGGGCATAAGTGTGAACATAATTCCTAATGAATGAACTTTTCAGAAGTTTCTAGTTGTTACACTTGGTTCAATTAACAAAGTGCCCGCTTAACGAATACAAAGGTGTTTGTAGAAATTAATTACAAACTAAATTTAACTCTAACTTAAATTACGTGCTCAGAGTATTTTTTTTGAAAACCTTTCTTTTCGAGTTCTCCATACTATGGTTTTATATTCACCAATAAATAACCACTAATCAGCCATCACAATATATCGGAAAAGTTACAATTAAGTTAAGGAAAATCATTCGTTTTCCTTCTAAACATCTACGGAAAACACACATTTATTTGCAGAAAATCCGATTACATATTGAGAATTTTGTGCTAATAAGAAACAACATTTAACTTTCACATCATAGAGTTACATTTCGCTTGAACCATCGGGTGCTAATAACTGGTAACAAAAGCAACATGGCGTCACTACACGTCTTTAAATTACTCTTAACGATATCACGTTACCCTATCACCGCGGTCCCGCGTAAATAGTACGCCATAACATTTTTTTAAATCCTACCGGTCCGATGTTAGACCAAATCACAACTGGTACGAAGGTAATGAACCTAATGAATAACAGCCTCTGACTTTACAACCTCTTTATAGCTTACTTCTATAACAAGAAGCTATTATATTAACCACAACATTTTTACTTAAGACACTGCATTTTTTATTCATTTATTGCTGGTAGGGTGGGTAAACTATATAATTGAGAAAACAGTTAGAACTGTGTACAATCTTAAATATATAGAATACTATTTAGACTTGAATAGCTAATTTTGATAATCACGACTACAAATTGAAGATTTCAATAATGATTCTTATATAATTTGATCACAATTTATGTCAATGTTAGACATAAATAAACTACAAGTGTATACAAGGTTTTATGTGAAGATAATAAGCTAAATAAGTCGACAACAGGCTATAAGTAACATTCAATCGATCGTTCACACTGAACAAAGTAACATCACTCATTCATTCATTCACTCATTGTGTTCCGATCTTAGTCGATCTACAGCTTGGGTTCTAGCTTTATTGGAGGATTTTCTACGTTTGGCGTTTGTGGGTTGGTTCCGTGCAAGCGAATGTGCTCCATGTAGCGTTTCCTATTTTCAGGGTTGTTCATGATAGCAGCAACGAATTCGGAGGTTTCCTTTTTGAGTGCAATGATCTTTTGTTGGATGAGTCTGTTCTTGTGCATCAGGGCCACAGTCTTCCATGCCAGTTCCAGGATGATCCTGTTCTGGGCGGTTTTTGCGACGGCGATGGGGCACGGGGCCACTGACACGGATACATTGGTGTTGTCATCGCTTGTGGGGGCTGATGACAGCCTCTGCAGCCTTTGGAGGCGTCTGGCTTCACGCAGGCGGGTAAGGTGAGAACCTGGAAAGATGGAGAAATATTGTTAGTTAAATAATCAACAAATACGAGGAGCTTAATGCTAAGATTGGTTGAGAGTTAAGAACGCTTCTTAATTCTCAGCTTTTCATCACCAACGTACACAGGACGCGATGCTTCGCCCAGCGCCAAGCTATAAATGCATAACGAACAAGATAGTTCAAATAAAGAACTTTGTATGAAGTCGTGGCTCTGGTGGCCAGAAAATCTGGTACTTCTATTCAAGTGATTGGCGGTGAAAGGGTTAAGAATGAATAAGTATTGAAAAGGTTTCGGCAATTAGGTATTTGAAAGGGTAGTCAGTAACGTTACTTTTTATGAACTGTCAAAACGCGGAATTTGTACGTGATTTGTATGAAATATAACAATGTGACGTCACAGATTTTTCGAATCAAATGGAATACGTATTAGCATTAAATGCAATTTTACCTTCGCATGATATTTAATTTCTGTACGGTGATGGAGTTTTTATGACGAGCGGTCTTTTATCTTTGTGATTTCAATATTTCATGTTTTTTTTTGGTCCGTTTCAAATAGTCAATTCTTGACATGTTTTGAATTTAGGCTCAATGCATAAACATCTTCGTGTACGAGTTAAACAATGGAACAATGCCGCGTATGTTCGTTTACAAATGACTTTGCGTAAGATCAAAACATACTGAATAGAAAACATAATAAAATCGGTACCTAACTTGAAAAATGTATCCAAAAAAAAGGTCGTAGTTCTCCTACAGTCCCATAGCCGAAATTAGAATGATGACACATGACATACATTATAGGTATATGCAATTGGATATTTGAAAGTGTAGTAAGTGTGTAATCAAATGAAATACTTCACAACCACACAACTACATAATATTGTATGGATATGTGCGTAAGTTTGTACAGGATGGCAGTGCCTTGACCCGGTCGGGGAAACTGCGTATCCGCAACTACATTATGAGAAGATCTTATCGTTGTTTTGTTGAAACCTTTTGTATGCTAATATTGATGCATTTTCTGTCCAATTTGGTTACTTCAACTATATCCCCAATATACAGGCAAATGCCTAGTTTGGGGATCACTGCCCTTTACGTTTTATTTTCAAATCACTACATAGTATAAAGCAAAGTCGCTTCCCGCGTCCTAATGTCTGTATGTATGCTTAGATCTTTAATACTAGATAACGGACTTTGATGCAGTTTTTTTTAATAGATAATTATAGTGATTCAAGGAAGGTTTATGTGTTATCGACATATTAAGCGGGCCAAGCCGCGGGCGGAAGCTAGTTAATTAAAAAACAAATAAATTCAAATCAATATAAAGTTTGAAGTTAAAAAAGGAAAAAGTCTGAAACAAATGTTCATAAACTTTGAGGGGAACTTTACAATAGGCATCCAAAACGAAATGGGGCGTGGCATTGAAATAACTTTTCAACTTGAATATACCTACGGCCCTACGGTTTATTTTGTTGGAGAACTTAAAGAAGGAAGTAAGTATAAAATTAACAGGATAACCTTTATATAACCACCCGCTCCAAAAGAGCGAAGGGAGATTTTGTAATAGGGGGTGGAATTTATCCACATTCAGTTGCAAAAAATTGTATCTGATACAACTAAAAATAAATCACTAGCCCGTCCAAATCAAAATGTGTTACTCATTATCAGCTAATCAAGGCAATCCCAAGTCATTCCGTAGACGTGGAATGCCTAGAAACATTCTTATCAGTTGATAAGAAACGTCAACAAGTATGTCAGTACAAGTCAAGCACCTAATTAACATCGTCATCAAATAATCTTTGCAAAAACAACCGCCTAAGAAGTTTTGTTCTGCCTCACGTGTTCTTTGTTACCCCCGGAAATTAAAAAGAAGGAACAATACAAAGGAGCCTTTGCTTCTAGTTCGTCACAAAAAAAAACAATCTGTCAGAACAATGCTCAAACGCGGTAAGTCACGTTAGGGGCCAGGCGCGGCGTGCATTCAAAAACCTGGCAACAAAAACAGCGATGCGCGTGTAGCTGCCACGTGAGAGACTGTGAAGCAGTGTTAGCACAGTAAATAAATGCTAAATGCAGACTTGCAGCTTGCAACGTGAGTCTGTTCTGGGGCTGCAGACAGTCACGTTAGGTTACAGACTTGCCAGACTAACATGCGCGTAGTTGTTTGACACCGGTTTATCGCGTTGTATGTGTCGTCCATTTCGATATAGTGTCGAATGATGTTTTTTGCGTGATTGTTTTGCGTAATGATTAATAAGGTGTCGCTAGGTTGATAAACTGATAATTTAATATTTGAACTCGAAATAATAAGTTTCAATAGGTTATTACATACAAAACGTTATTGTATCTAAAGTCGATAAACTTTATTTTCCAAAATGGTAAAACAAAACTGTTGATAACACAATTCCAATTTTTAACCGTCCTCAAAAAAGTATCATTATAATATTATAAGTACTGAAAAGTTTTTAGCTATGCCGCACCTGCTTTCCTGCAAGGGGCCATCTAGGGGGCTATGATTTTCTAAGTATGAAAATGCTTGTAGAGCGATAAACCAGCCCAGTTTTTTAAAATTAGCAAACAAGGAATAGTTATTACATAAACTAAATGCGTAAAAACAGTATCATTATGACGTTATTTCAACTTAATTCACGCAACCGATTTTCCTTGAAACTCAATAATGTGTACAGCTTTCATTAATTTTTCAGCAGGCGGTAAATCCAATTAAATAATAATTTAGTTTGACACATTGTATGCAATGTGAGTCGGGAATTGTTTACGCAGAACGTTGCCAATCGCGTATCCGCTGAGAAGGATGTATACCTACATACTTGGTGCTTAGGTACAGCCAGTTATATAAAGAATACAAATCCAATTCATTTATGAAAACATTATGTATGTAAGAAAAAATCGACATCTTTTTAACAAAATAAGTGATAGGCATAACTTTAATACTAGAAATAAAGATAAAATAGATCAACCCTTTTTTAGATTATCAAAAGTACATACATCTTTTATGGGGTTCTGTGTTAAATGTTACAACAAAATACCTTGTGACATTCTGCAATTAAATGAAAGAAAATTTAAAACTCACATTAAAAATACACTTTGTAAACAAGCATATTACAAATTAGAGGATTATATAAAGGATAAGGATGCTTGGAAACATGCTGGTCCTGCTCCACAGGGCAATCTAGTGTCTAGACAAAATCAAACTGGTTGCTAAGTAAATTAGGTAATAATTTATTATTTATAAAATACTATTTTAACATGTTGAAATAACTTCTCACACATTGATTGATTTATTATATATTAACTTTTAGAATGTTTGTAAATATGTGAGCACCATGTACTTTTGACATACTTAAGTTACCTACCATTACTATATGTGTTTTTCTTTTCACCTTTTGTGGTGTAGTGTTTTTATTCTGGGTGCATCGTCTTCACATATAATGTTATAATTCATGTATACAAAACATTGTAAAACATTTTAAAAGAGTAACGGTGGAGTTTCTTGCCCATTCTTCTCCACACGAAACTACCTTTTGGAAGGGGCGACTAGAATCAATTCTATTTCTTGTTCATTTTGACGTTCAAAAGTGCCTTACTTGTGCCTATTTGAAATAAATGATTTGACTTTGACTTTAATCAATAAATTATTTTTGTTGAAATTGATAATGCGCAACCAACAAATGGTCCTGTCCCATGCCATGCATATGCCACTGCATATGTCAGAGTCAGCTTCTAGTCTAGCCATCTTGAGCATGCGTCGTGATCAAATAGATACTCATGCCTTATACGTATAAGAGGGCTTTGCGCTTCAGTGGGCAGTAATTGCCTGGTATTATTGTTAGCTTCAGTATTATATTTTATCTGAAAGACGTAAAGTTAAGCTAAAAATAAACTAAGGGCTCATCGGATTACGCGTATCTATTAAAATAAGCCTTAAGCCTTGAAAACAGAGTAGAAAACTGAAAGGTTCATTTCTGTATTTATTTGTTGTTTATTAGTTTTATTTGAAGTAAATGAATCCTTAATTTTTTGCCTACCCAAAAAAGAGTGAAAAAACAAATGAAAACCGATGTATTTCAAAAAATCGAATGCAGGTTTAATTCGATTCGCACGTGATCTGAGACTGACATACATAATGACAATTATCCCATACGTACATAACGGTGTTCCATCAACAATGCGAAGCTACCACGTGACAACCGATGACGTTTCATCGGGTCAACGAACTTTTACACGACAGACTATGGCTGCCAGTTATAGAACAGCATCACATAAGATAAATGAAATTAAACTTTTTCCCTCTCAATATAAATGTAAATATTGCTTGTGTAACTGAGAATTATTCTGCAATACAGTCACGTTGGCGCGCCTGATGAGTCGTCCGAACTTGGAACATCCAACAAAACATGTCGGTCAATGTATAATAATACCCTTAATTCATTGAGGAAAGTGATATATTTTACTTTTATCCTTTAGTAAGTTAATAATACGAATTTAATTTAAAATAAAAAATGATGCAAACTCTTTTCTTCAGCTTTTATTATGAAACGCCTGACAGTAACAGAAATGACCTAAAAAGAAACAAGAAAGACTTCTTAAAACGTCATATTATTTCTAAGATCATTGGCATCAGTGTACATATGTCGCCCCACCAGGTTCAACTACAAAGCGAATTGCGAATAAATAAATATTTATACGCGATAACAACGAAATTCACGTTTTTTTTACCGTTATATGGATTTGTAAGCATTTTGTAAAAAGGTTACATGGCAAAAAGGTCAGATAAAAAGATATGGTGTTCGCATGTGTTATGAAAATTACGTTTTTTGAATTTCAAAGCGCGAATTAAGATGGCCGGACTTGTTGTCAATTTCAAATACGGATTGCTGTGACTTCCAAGTAGTTGATATTAATTTTGATTGACTGTTTCCGTCAAAATCAACTGTATTGACCGTTATTATTAAAAAAGGGTTTATTAAAAGCTAATTTATTAGGAAAAAAAACCGAAAGTAAATGATTTACTAGAGAAGGAATATCTAATTCGGCGTTAAGTCAAAGAATTTCTAGAAATAAATGATTATTTGTTCCGAATAATCTATTGACGTAAGCCTGCATTTAATTACAAAAAATAATATCTTCCTGTTATTTATACCTAGAGTAGGTCTGACTCTGCAGGGTAATTAAATTGCAAAACACAATAATAATTGCAATATCGATGATTTTAATTGTATTTTGATCAACATAAAACCTAATGCTGACCTGAATTGCAAAAGACTTAAGAAAATTAGAATTTCCCGGGCTAGCCTGGTGCTTTCACCTCAATATTTTAAACCCACGTCTACTAAAATAGCTCGATCGATACTTCATTATTGCACCGGCGGCGGCGCGGCGCCGCCCCTCGCCCGGAGGCTCTGCCGCGCCGTCTGAACCGAACCGTCATCGAGGATTAAGGTATTAATCACATTTTGCTGCACTAATACTCAATTTAAAGACTCTTGCGCCTGTCCTCGTTACCTAATCATAATATGTATCAATTTAAGGGTAGTTAAAGCTAATTCTCACACGTAGCCGCGAAACTTTTTTTGAAAATGGAAAGCTCTGGTTTACGTTCGATTTGAAAGACTTTTTTGAAAATGGAAGCTCTGTTTTACGTTAGAGTCGGATTAGGTTTCAATGGCATTTTACCTCAAATAGAGTTCTATGTTATTTTCACATAGTATAAAAGAAAGGCCACATAAGTGCCAGTTTTAATAGGACTAAAATATTTCGACCATTACCTTAATTGAGCAAATACTCGGAAGTATGGCCGTCTAGCGAATCGGAATAAGTAACGTTTCTTTTTACACCGAAACAGTATTGTATGGGAAAGCTAAATAATCTGACAACAGTTATATTTTTTATAAAGAAATCTGGTTCTCACGAACATTATTAATGTATATTTTTAGCCTTTGTTAAAATAAAAATACTTTTTAACTTTATAAATAAAGATATCTTCCCACGCTTCGTTTCTAATCTCACTTGTGTTAAGATGAGTATAGTCACAAAACGAACGGTGGGGCATGTCGTCAGTCATAACAACAGATTGTTTTCAAAATAATTTTAACGCGGCATCATCGATCACTTAGTGATCGATGCGCGGCATGTGCGTTGAGTCCACGCGCCGTGCCTAGGAGGTGCCTACGCGGACCTACGCGGCGCCTACAAGTGCTACGCAACGCCTACGGCGTAACGCAGCTGCTACGGTGCGTCTACGGCTCGCCTACGGCTCACGTTACGGCGTGTGCAAACGCCAGAACTGTAAACCATTGCTGCATGGTTTAAAAACTACCAAAAAATATTGGAATACACTGTTGATAGAGTTAAAAACACTTTTAACGATTTATTTAGTGTTAACTACAAAAAATCACATCATTATCTATATTTTATGGATATATTAAAACGAGTAGAGTCAAAAACTTTTGAATTTTACCTAAATTTTACAAAGTTTAAATATTAACTGTTGAATACACGTCATCGTATGAAAATACGTAAGTGAACGACTTTAAGACAAATAAACGAATGCATTCGAGCTAAAGAACAAAACACAATGAACACACATGGTTATGTAGGTATAGTATATTTTGTCACTATTTGGCAAGAAGATTTATATTTTTGTTCACTTCATCTTTTGGTGAAAAAATCTTTAAAAAAACTTGCAGACAATATATAGTCATTCCAGTCTTCTTCTTTTCTTGTGGTTAGTGACTAACCTAGTGTCAGAGTTTTTATGCTGCCCAAGGGCACGGAAATATTATTTATTACCGTGCCAAGAGCCTCTGACTTAGCTTCACATGCTGTTGAGAAAATAATATCTCCCGTCATTCCGGTTATTGACGGTCAATGTGCGATCAATCGTAACCCAACAAAATAGATAAAAACCTTTGTATTGCACTCTTGTATTGCAAAAGCTGAATACCTACCAGGGTCTACATGATATGTGTACATGTACATGGCTACATTGTTATTATTGTCTCGTGGAAATCCGTTCTCTTTGTACTTAGGCCTTCACTTAAGGGTCATTGTACGGCCTTGGCAGATATTGTAGCTTGCCGAGGCAGCTTTGCTACTCGCTGACAGTATATAATATATATTTTATAAATATGGACCAAAAGTCAGGGTTTACTTAAGAAATCCTGCCATCTAACCCTGTAATTAACACACAAGTGTTACATATATAGCACTTAGGTGTTGATTGCTTGCTTTGTAATAGCAGGGACGATTTGATAATTAAATTATATTTATGTTGCTAACTAAGATTCCTTTGGTTGACTTGTTTTTTAGAATGTCTGGGTGATATGTCTGTTTTGGCTAGAACCAGACAAAAAATTACAAATAAAAGAAAGTGTTCCATTTCAGAAAGTAATTTTTTAAACCTGGAACTTGTGAAAACAAGTTGAAGGCTTTAAAAAAAACAAAAACGTTGAGTGAAGTTGCCAGACTGCTAGCGGCCATGTTTATATCCAGCCAGTAAACAAATGAAACAACATCAGGCAATTGTCCCAACATACCGTTTGCTTTGTTATCGGTGACTGCATATTAGGTAGGTATAAACCTTTTCAGTAGTATTTATCTGAATCGTCGGCACATTCCGTGCAATTTCTCTTCTCACTTATTCGTAACTTGACCCGATATTTCAACCTTTGTTTCTTATCGAGTTCCGAGAAGAAATCGCTCAATATTTGCTGATGCTAACTAATGTCAGTCAGAGCTTAAACCTTCGAGCTAATCATTGTATTTTGACTTTTATTCTAAGCACGGTAAAGTTCTTAATACATAATTGTTTGTAATCAGAACTTTAAGATAGTCGAAATTTAGTTTGAAATTCAACAATGTTTTAAACCATGGCGATCGTGTCAGGTCTGGATTTTACAAAACGTAAATACCTATTCGATCAGATGGTAAACCGTAAACTACTAGGTGCTGCCCGCAACTACGTCTGAGATCCAAGATGAAAAGTCATCTATATGTCCTTTTCCAGGCCCCAGGCTACCTGCCTATCAGATTTCATCCAAATCCCTTCAGCCGGTTTAGCGTAAAAGACGAACAAACAAACTCACTTTCGCAGCTATAAGTTAAGATTTGACTCAATAATATTTTCAAGTATACTCAATAATAGTTTCAAGCAATTACAAGGAAAATAATGTTTACTTGGTTTTTTATTTACTTTCCACTTAAAAAGTCCGTAATAATAACAAAGGAGTTTTTCAATAAACGTAGCATTCAGCTCGTATTGATAACTTATCAGTCGAGTAACTTATAACCTTCAAACGTAAATGTGCAATAGGCCTTCTAAGAAATTCGATATGCAATTTACTCCGTAAGCAGAATAAGGTCTGTAGCTACCTAAATTGGAAACGCAAACCAACCTTCTTGCAAATACAAGAAAAAGTAAAGTAAAACAAAAGAATAACATTCAAATTAAAAATAAAAAAAACTTCTAAAAAGTTACACAACCAAGGAGTTCGCAATATCCTACTACCACCGAAATTCTTCTTTCGATTCCGAGATTTAAATAAAGAACAATCCGATTGGTTTTGAAGTTAAGTACCTATTCATTTCAGTGTTGCCCGACAGTCCGACTCATTTCGAACTCAAACAGGGAATTTGAGTCTCATGTTTTTAATACAGGTGTATATGAGCTTATAACTTGATATAATAAATAAGGTATTGTTATTATAAACTAAGCCTAAAGCAGCGAGCGGTAAGTTTACCTATTATGAAACCTTGTGATAGGTCAGTTACAACGTTGGGAAAAGCAACGGCGTAGCTGTTATGATTTGAACCTATTGTTAGAATCTTATAATAACAATATCAACAACAAGGCAGATCGAACCTTATTACTCGAGGAAGAAAGTTTACATTCTCTTTTTCCGATAAAGTAGGTTGTATAGGTGAACACGATCCCAACCGCCTTGTTAAGTAAAAACATTTTCCTAGTACCAAACAGTTAGTACAATTTATGTTAAAGTTGCATAATATAACGTCATGTCTTGTTTCCCCAAAGAGTTGAACCTATAGTACACCCATATGCCATCCACCGGACACAAATCCAGACTCCGGGCGTCCGCTGAAGAATTCCAGATGGAAAACCCTTTACCCGACCAAAGTTGTACCTAGGTCCTCATACTCAGCAGTAGCGCTTGCGACCACTAGTCCAACGAGGCAGCAATGAAGTTTGTGAATCTATGCCATGGAAAAAATCCATATTTTCTCCGATAAAGTGAAGCGACTCCCATTCCATCCCACCCCCAACGCGACTATACCTGACATAAAACTAGGCTATAGAGAAAATATTAAATAGAAAACAAACCGTACCTTTCTTAATCTTTCTGGTCCTTTTCTCACACATCTTGGCTAAACGACACAGCTTTTAAACACTGGGTTAAACAGTTAACACGACTTGTCAATATTATTGACAAATATACAGCGATACACTATTGAGAGAGGAGGGCGCGTGCGAACCGTCTCAATACCGAACGTGGAATGAGTTCGCTAGCTGGCGAGGCCGGCTGCTTGAAAATCGAACACGGTTGCGTTGCGTCGACTCGTCAGTTCGGCGCTTAGAGGGAGACAGAGCATTGTGTTGTAATGATGCGATTTACGTTACCCTGATAAGAGTACCGTGGAACAAAAATATACTTTGTAGTTTATTTAATTTAAATGTGCACAGTATTTACAATTGATTTATTATCTACACAAATATTATGGCTACGCGGGATAAACGTTTACCAGTTTTCTTCTCAGCGAAAATACTACACGATTAAAGCTCTTATGAACTCACCAGTTATTTGGGCTTGTAGTAGATAAATTTAAATTAAGTTTTAATTAGGTATAGGTAATTTGGATAACATATACCTTTAGCTAGTTAGATGTTAATAAGTAATACAAAATATTGACATTAAACTGCATCCAGTATCCATATTATGTTTGCACCTCAAACTATTTTTTTTATGGATATAGTTTCATAGCTTCGATGTCGTTAGAAATCGTCTAATTTAAAATTGTATGCCGCAAGCTGTAGTGGCTTATTTCAAATGTTTTAACTAATAGACTTAGTGGCCTGCAGTTGTAAATTGGACGATGTCTACCGGGTCGTAATCGCAACAAAGTGTACTCCTCAGCACTACGTTCAAGGATTTGTATTTATTTTTACGTCTAGTACGTGATGTTATTTTACTACCCGTAAGTTTATGAGTTACTAAAGTTATATAATAGCTTCCGCAACAGTAACATTTCAATAGTACACTATTGAATACAAAAGGACTATTGAGTTAGTCGAAAGGCATTTAAGAACCTACCTACCTAGGTAGGTAAATCAAAACTTACCGCTTATTGCTGTTTGGTAAAATGTTTCTAATATTTTAGCAGCTCACATATAAAGCAGAGTGTTTTCAAACGTTATTCAATTTATGTTGACAGGAAAGTCTTTTTTCCCAAACTAAATAAAAATGAATTAATAACGACTTGCAAAAGTATATCATATAAATTACATCATAATGTCGACTTCCAAACCACCTTCACGATACCAAATAAAACACCACCCACCAATAAATACTCCTCGACCATGCTCCCATCTTCCAGGGAAAATTTACCCCTTTTCATGTGACAACTCTAGGGCCCAAACGCTTCGGCCGGGGAGCGCTCACCTCGCATGAAAAAACACGTGTCGGTATACCACTGTCTGGCGCACGTGGACCAACTAAGTGATTAGACTTGATATATTATGCGACAAGATAGCGTATAATAGGAAAAAATAGACATGAGGCCACGTGGGTGGAATTAAAATTAAGATGTCTGGTTGATAAGGCCTTTTTGTGCAAAATGTTTGTTATATTAGCAAATTGATTAAATAGTCTAGTTAAAATAGGTTATAGATTGTTTATATTTAATATTTTTCCATAATTTTTCGTTTTTCTTTTTTTTATTATTAAGCAGGTACGCCGTAACAAGTAGGTACCTAACCCGAATTAGAATTTTAAATTTGTTTGATTTGTCAAATAAATTTATCAAAAAAATTAAGGTAAGCTAAGCAATCAAAAATCAACCATAAAAATATACAAATTCTAATTTGTACCGAAAAATGCCACTTTCAGCATTGGACGCTTCGTAACTCGTTGTCCACGCACGTTGTCTGTGACGTCACACGCAGCGCAGCGCGGGCGCAACGTGGGCTCTGGCCATCTGTGAGTCATCATCAGCGCTCATCAACACGCACGTTGACTAACACTCTCTCACATCACACACTATACCTACATACAATCAACTTCATACACCCAACACATAACGTACGCACACATACGTAGCACTACGACACGTGTAGTACAACGGGGAAGCAAGGAGACACATTCGTGTCCCAATTTTAAGTCAAAGAATTATTTGCATGAGTGAAATGTCCAAGGCTTATTATTATTATTATTAATTAACGAAAAGCATGAAATAAAAAAAAAACATATCGACGCCTGCTCTCAACTAAATGCATCGATAGAAGTTAACCTTTTGAACATCAGACCATAAACAAACGCGCGTGCCCTCCACGCCAAGCTACAAATTTATTTCTTCTTCTTATCATGAATTTCCTAATATCCATGGTGTCTTTTAATTTGTGTCATGTCATTAAATACGTACGAGAGCTTAATTTTTTAAGATGTCTAAATATATATAAACACTCACAAAAGTAATAATTTAATGTGTTTATTCCGTGTTATAGTGTTGTTGCCATTGTCACATATTTGTGTCGTTGGCGTAAAGGGCATGCGTTGCTTGGCACGTATATATGACAATGGCGTTCCAAAGGTAAAGTTAAACCATCGTCATACCGTCTATTGTGAAGAATTTCCTCAACTTAGCAACGTGACTCTCGAGACAGTTCCTGAGTCATAAGGAACGTTGTTTAAGCGTCGTGTCTCGGTATTACGTATGATACTATGAACTAGTGTAGAGGAGCTCGTGGCTAAGTAATAACAGTCGCACGGATCGATCCATCAGGTTAAGCTACGCTTGCCGGGGTTGGTCCGTGGATGGGTGTCAATTTTTATATATCGAGATAGTCGAGACTCCTCCGCGCCTCGGAAAGCACGCTAAGCTGTTGTTGTCCCGGCTGTCATTCGTGGATCTTTGACAGTCGTTACGAGTAGTCAGAAGCCCGAAAGTCTGACTGCCATTCTTACCAAAGGGTATCGTATTACCCAGTTACTGACTGGGTTGTGGATGTCAGATAGGCAGTCGCTCCATGTAAAATACTGGTATTCAGCTGCATCCAGTTAGACTGGAAGCTGACCCCAGTATAGTTGGGAAAAGGCTAGGCAGATTGATTGACTATGGACTAGAGTACCGTATGGTACTTTTACATCCGTACCTACCAAGTACAACAAACTTTAACAGCAAATGTGTCACAGTATAGTTACGCAACTGGCTCGCGCATTGGCATGTGCCGAGCATTACGAAAAAAAGAAAAAGAAAAATGTTGCCACTTTTCTTTTTTTGGATTATTTTCTTGGTAATCAAATGTTGCAAAAGTTTTGTTGAAATATTGCTGTAATATCCTTAAAATACAATGCTGGCGCCCCAAAATACCCACCACATTTAGGGGAATTTGTTTCCTTGTTTGGAGTTGGATTACATAATATTTAGATTGAACAATATTACATAATATCAGTCAGGTAAAAATAGTACAAGGAAGATTTTTTTTTTTTAATAAATTGATATGGTTAGGTAAATTAAAATGATTATATATTACATAATGACATAACAATTTTGATTAAGTACAGACGCCAGCACATCAAGCTATCCCTAACTGTCAAATTTTCTCAATTAAAAATGAACCTTATGTCTTTGCAATAAAGTTGAAATACTATCAAAGAAATTTGACAGATTGTGGTAACTTGATGAGCTGGCCTCTGTACATTAAGTATAATTTATATACGTATACTTAGGTAATAGCTTCTGCCCGGGTCTTCATTCGCGTGGATGGCGGAAATTATCCCACACAAACATATTAACGGGATAAAAAGTATCATAGTTGTATACTTAATAATTCATTGTATAATTTATCTTTGTGCACAAATTTCACCCAGATCCGTTCTGTAGTTTTTGAGCGAGAGCGGGGGCACACGATGCGTTGCGGCGCCGCACCGCAAAGATTTCACCGTGTCAGTGGGCACACGAGCGGCGCGGCGCCGTAACGTTGTTATGTCGCAGCGGCGCCGTAGCACCGTTGGACAGTCTGTTAATGAAAATGGATCGTAAAAGACGTCTGTTGTTGGCCCTACTATTACGCCACCGCCGAAATCGACGTAGAAGCGTACGACGATACTGGATCTGTCCTTTTATTGCACTAAGGAACAGTGATGGACAGTTTTTTCTCCAAGAATATAAAGAGTTGCTGTTAGACGAAAAGAAGTTTTACAATTTCTTTCGAATGAGTGTGTTAAGTTTCGAATGTTTATTGAAATCTTTAGAACCACATATACGGAAACAGTACAAAGAAAAAGAAATCTTAGAAAAGAAATCGAAACGAGCGAGCGTGTGTCCTTCCTTGTGACGCAAAACAACAGAGCGGTGCCGCTCCGACGTCGCAACGCATTCACCCCTCCCCGCCTCGTCTTGGTGGTTGCAAGTCCGGTGCGGCGCCGGAGCGGATCGTGTGACATGCCACAGATATTTCTATGTAAGACGACGCAGCGACACCGCTCCGGCGCCGCACCGCCGCCGCAACGCATCGTGTGCCCCCGTTCTGAAGATTTCTTTTTTTTTTTCGTGTGGTTAGTGACTAACCTGGTGTCAGAGTTTTAGTGCTGCCCATGGGCCTCTGACTTAGCATCACATGCTGTTGAGAAATATCTCTCAGACATGCCGGTTTCCTCACGATGTTTTACTTCACCGATTTTAAGCAAGTGATAATTATACAATACGCACATGAATCCGAAAATTCAGACGTGCCTTGGGTTCAAACTCGAGACCTATGACTTGGCAGTCCGCCGGTCACACCACTAGGCTATCGCTGCTTTTTGAAGTGTTAAGTTAGTGAAGATTTAACTAATCTATAAACACACACACTCACAAACTTTCGCCTTTATAATATTAGTGTGATTATGACGTAACTAACCATATATGCTACTATGTGCTAAATTAAATGACCAATTAACTCTATAACTAAAAATAAATACAAAAAACAAAAGGCCACTTACCGAAGTACCTACTCATCCGCATCGTTGTCGTGCGGAAACGTGACTAGAAGACTTTTTTGGATTTTATTGGCCACTGAATGAGCCATCTTTCTGGTCACGTTAAATGTCGATGGTGATAAATTTCCGTAAAAAACAGTCGCCCTCTCAGTGCCCATCCCAGTTTTGACCCCAAACGGCACAAAACTGTTATTCAGGTATATTTGTGTGAGTCTGCCGGGTAAGCGGGATTGTCCTAAAGGGTTACCGTTACCTCGGAACATAAAGGGCTAAGGAATGAACATGGATGGGTTTTAGTCAGTAAGAGTCCGACACTCCCTTCCGCTCCACCCAGAGCTGGAGAAGTCATTGGATGATTTCCCACCCTCAAAAAAAAAGGTATATTTGTGTCCAGGTGGCATAAGTGCCGCTTAAGGGTCACAACAGTCACCAGACCCGTGCCGTACGGCGCGTATATGTTCCACGCGCGCCTCAAAGAGATGTCAGCATATGAAGGGGCCCCTCAGGGCCAAGCCTGCCGGGTAAGCGGGATTGTCCGAAAGGGTTACCGCTACCCCGGAACATAAAGGGCTACGGAAGGAACATGGATGGGTTTTAGTCAGTAAGAGTCTGACACTCCCTTCCGCTCCACCCAGAGCGGGAGCAGTCATTGGATGATTTCCCACCCTCAAAAAAAAAAGGTATATATTTGTGTCCAGGTGGCATAAGTGCCGCTTAAGGGTCTCAGCAGTCGCAGTAGCGGCGCCAGTGCAGCCAGCCGTATAGACCTTAGGTCTTCATTACCTGCCGGTCTATTCTATAAAAACCTCACTGTGAAAACTTGTGAAAACTTAGGTGAGTTGACAGCTCACTTTAAAGCTGTCAGGTGCTCGAATCAAATAGAATAGAATAAAATTTTACAGAATAGTCCGTCTGATCGATAAATGACAGCTTGTCGATTCTGTAAAAATGTCACCGTGAAAACTTAGGTGAAGTAATAATATAATAATCTCCTTGGACATTTCACACAACGCCATATAGTCCCAAGCTAAGCAACCTAATGCTTGTGTTATGGTAACGAGATGGCTGATAAACTACTTATATATTTTTTTTTTTGTAAATACAAAATACATACATGTTATACATAGAAAAACACCCAGACCCAAAACAAATACTTGCAGGTCGTACAAATATTTGTTACGTGCGGGAATCGAACCCGCGACATGCTGCGCAGCAGTCAACCGTTCAACCACTGCGCCAACCGTGTCGTCAAAAGATGTGAGCTGTCGTTCCACCTAATTACGGGGGATTGACACTATGGACAGCTAAACTCACTTCACATACCTTCATTTTTTAGATTTCACCGGTGCGATTTTACCGAATAGCACTACAGGACTTATACAGCATAGACTGATGTAGATTACAATCTTAACTTAGGTACTCACACAGGCACGGTTGGCCTCAATATTGCTGTTATCAACTGTTCAGACTTAACAACACGCGCAATCAAAATTAAATTATTACTTACTCCTACATACGTACACCATCCTCGTTGAATATACGAAAATACTCTTATATATTTTTTTTCTCTATACTAATATTATAAAGCTGAAGAGTTTGTTTGTTTGAACGCGCTAATCTCTGGAACTACTGGTCCTAGCCTATGTAACCAATAAGAGCCGAGCAGCGGAAACCGCGCGGGAGCAGTTAGTATAATTATATTTATGCACTTAATATTTACATAGGTACCTAAAAAGGCTTAAAATATTAATAATAACTATGTACAAGTTTAAAAAACGGGAGGGAAAAAATAAATAAATCGAAGGGCATCATAAAATTCGTCCACATCGCTGTCAACAGGAAAAGTTCCCAAAAGGCTGGCAGTATTGCCGCGTTGTATGGTTGATTGTTTGACCAAAAAGGTTTAAAATATTAATAATAACTATGTACACGTTTAAAAACGGGAGGGAAAAAATAAATAAATCGAAGGGCATCATAAAATTCGTCCACATCGCTGTCAACAGGAAAAGTTCCCAAAAGGCTGGCAGTATTGCCGCGTTGTATGGTTGATTGCTTGACCAAAAATTGGCCAGCCCTCTAGTCATGTGATGTGTCGACTAACCATCGAAAAAAAAACATACTGGGTACTCGGACCCCAAACGGCTCGAACATATAAGTCCCAATAATTAATTTTTCAATAGATAATAATAAGAGGTAGAATAGAATAGCCAGTCAGTTGCAGCCAAAACTGTATTTGAATGAATCTGGCACCTGCACAAAATATATAGGTATGACAACTTTTTACGAGCTGGCTGATATTCCTCGAAAAAAACTGCTGTATACACGTGTGGGTATAACATGCATGTGTATTTTTATGTATATGAGTCCGATAACACACACATTTTACACGTGCCGGGCCCACGCGTCTCTTCCCATTAGCCAGATAGGCTAACTAAGTTTGGAGCCGGTTCCGACAGTAATTCTATTTGAGTGCGCTATGGGCGGAAATTGGATGGATTTTCCATCGAACGCTTTCCAGAGAGGCAACGGATATTTTATAAAGGTGATTTATCGAAGAAAATTTAACAGTCACAAATTGAACCGATGAATGTGAAATTCTATGTATTTCGACGCTACACTACCTTGTTACAAGGTAGCGTAGCGTCGAAAGGTGGCAAAATGATGATCATAATAAAATGACGATTGGTGTTTCTAAAAGTCTAGATTTTCTTCTTAGCATATACCGTACATTTCTCGCCGACTTATCGACACCACACGTGACCAGAGGGCTGGCTCGTTCTTCGGCCAAATAATTAGCATTGCCATTCAAGGTGGCAATGCTGCTAGTCTTCTGGGCACTTCAGCGATGCGGACGAGTACTTCGACACGACGACAACAAAAAAAAAGTCGATAAATTTGCGGGCTACCTGAGCGCATCCCTCATCCCACAGCCCAGCCTCCAGCCATCGCCGTTTTTCTACACCTACGGAAAAAGGGTATTTTCACACACACACTTTTATTCTCCAAACGTTATACACACACCCACTCATAAATAACTCACAATAAATTGTACCTATCTCGTTGGAACATCGTTCAGTTAAATTAGTGCGGATATCGTTAGATAATCATTTCTATCATTACACATCGATCCGAAACGTAGTAAATATTACTGATACTATTGTCTTCCATCAAAAACCCAAGACCTTTATAAACAACTTTACAAAGGATTTAAATAAAGGAAAGAATAACGCAAGGTTTTTAAGAGTATGCGGCATACTGAAAAAATCTGTTGCAAGCCTAACAAGACGGCACTTTATTCCAAAAGCATTTTCAATATGGCACCGCGGGTTTACAATCATTTACCAAAGTCTATACTGGAAACTTCATCCATAGAAGAATTTAAAAAGAGACTGAAAAGATTCTTGATAGAAAAATGTTATTATAGTGTTCAAGATTATTTAATGGAAGATGTAAGAACTTACTGTTGATAGGACATTTGGCCAATGCACTAATTTAATTATCAATATTAGTTATTACTCTGACATTATTAATTTATTTTGACATTTTCATTTAATCATGATATTTTAATTGACAGTACGATTCTTTTTTGACATTTAATTTTTTAATTGACTTGTGACGAGTGACATTATTATTATTATTTCTTTTTTTTAATCCATTACATTATTATTATTTTTTATTGATATTCCAAAATTGTGTTGGTAGTTTGCCGCCATTTTGTAATTTGCATGCCTCGAGGCGTAATATGGTCGGAACTGTACTCTTCTGCTAACAACCCAATGTAATTTACCCATATTATTAGCAAATAAATGATTTTGAATTTTAATTTTAATTTTGAATTTGAAAATTTTAATTTTCAGTAATCATTCTTCGTAATTGGATAACAAGACGCCATAACCAAAGTTCTATTACGGAAATTTTACAGGGTGAAATTGAATTTATGGGCAATATTTCAAGGGGTCATTGTACTCATCATTATTAGCTACTTTTACTACGTGAAAATCTGAAATCGCGAAAAAAATTCAGCTGTTCCATACATTATGTTTGTACGACTCGTCAAAATGCAGGGAACAGCTGATGTTTTTGAGCTGAAAATATCAGCTGTAGTAAAAGTTGTTCATAATGTTTTTGCCCATAAGTTCATATTCATCACTACATAGTATAAAACAAAGTCACTTTATCTGTCCCTATATCCCTATGTATGCTTAAATCTTTAAAACGCGCAACGGCATTTGATGCGGTTTTTTTTAATAGATAGAGTGATTCAAGAGGATGGTTTATGTGTATAATTTGTCGACATATTTTGCTGGCGAAGCCGCGGGCGGAAGCTAGTTATTGTATAAGAAACGACGCAACTCCCCAGCGGCACGTGTCTGCGAGTTGAAAATACCATTTTCATCAACAAGTTCTTGAACTGAACAACATTTAATAAATCTCCATCTTGTTTAGGCAAAAAGCCACGTGAAAACTAATACACATTTAGAATGGTAATGATAATGTGATATCTATGACGTAAGATCGTTTGTCATGCATCACGTGGCCACGTGCAAGACGCTCGCTTTTTTGTTTTAGTACTGAATATCCATACTTTACTATAATATTATAAGTGCGAAAGTAACTCTGTCTGTCTGTCTGTTACCTTTTCACGCCTAAACCACCCAACCGATTTTGCTGAAATTTGGTATGTAGATAGTTTGCATTCATGAGAAGGACATAGGCATATTATTTTTTGGAAATTCAACCCCTAAAAGGGTTACAAGGGTGGCAAAGTTTGTATGAGAAAATTTTTTTTATTGCACATTATAGGTAGGGTAGGTAGGGTAGGTAGGGTAGGTAGGGTAGGTAGGGTAGGTAGGGTAGGTAGGGTAGGTAGGGTAGGTAGGGTAGGTAGGGTAGGTAGGGTAGGTAGGGTAGGTAGGGTAGGTAGGGTAGGTAAGGTAGGTATCATAGTTAAGACAGGACAACGTCTGTCGGGTCAGCTAGTTATTAATAAACAAATTACAGGAGGAGCTCGTGGCTAGTACTAACAGCCGCACAGGTCGATCCATCAGGTTAAGCTATGCTTGCCGGGGTTTGCCGTGGATGGGTGACCATCTTTACACACCGAGACTCCTCCGTGCCTCGGAAAGCACGTTAAGCCGTTGGTCCCGGCTGTCATTTGTGCATATTTGACAGTCGTTAAGGATCGTCAGAAGCCCGAAAATCTGACAGCTAGTATTACCAAGGGGTATCGTATTGCCCAGTTACTGGGTTGTGGAGATCAGATAGGCAGTCGCTCCATGTAAAATACTGGTACTCAGTTGCATCCGGTTAGACTAGAAGCCGACCCCAACATAGTTTGGAAAAGGCTAGGTTTTTTTTTTTTTTGTTTATGGCATCTCGCAGTTCAACCAAAGGGTTGTCTACTGCTTAACCGGGCTTGCCTGTGGCTGCCACAAAGGGAATTGTAGCCTCCAGCCAGGGCTTAATAAAAACAAAAGCTAACTTACAAAACTAAAAAAAGGCTAGGCAGATGATGAGGTTATTTATAAATTATGCTACTGTATTGTGTAGAATACCGATTTGTAACAAAACATGGTGTCGATAGTCCCAGACTAAAGCTACGAGTATTTTAAGATTTAACTAGTGTTTATTACGATATTAGAAATAAACCATCCAAGGCCCTGATTTGTTCGAAGCGAACAGTGTTTTTTTTTTAATCATTAATTGCTTAATATAAATGAGTTCCCAAAAAACAATGCATTTTTTTGTATAAGTATGTTTTGTTTTGCAAAACTTGATTTATGTATTATGAAGTCGATTTGTTATTATAAATGAGCTTTATCACAATCATCACTCAACATTTATTCATTACGATAAAGATAAACTTTTTTTTACGAAACATAATTATCTAACGTATTTTATTTTTGGTACTTCTAAATATAATATTTAAAATAAATACGAATATTTTATCTAACGATTCACTATCGTTAATACGTAAATCGTTTTATACAACGTGCCTACCTATATAAATATATACCTATCTACTGCTGCGTAAATAATTTTACTATTTTTTACTCAAATAACACTTAGATAATAAAAAGTTGATCTGATGTTTTTTTTTGTCACTGATAACTGTGATAAGTTTGTGTACTTACCTACTTACCTAATTAATATAAAATATATGATAAACAATGACGAATGTTTTTGAATAATAGTATCTGAATTCCAAAGTTTATATTAAGGCGCCCAAAACTGGCGTCTACTTGTACTTGTACTACGGTAATTTTTCATTAAAACGGTCTGGATAATTGACTGCGCTAGAGCACGGTAAGCGGTAAGGGTAACCTGTTAAATTCAAATTTTCTTACGTTTTTTTTTTAATTTACAGGTCAGTTTTAGGTTCAATATTGATAAAAAAAGTTTGATTCGCGATGGTAGCAAATACGTTTTCTCAGAACTATAACCATGAAAATTACTAATACAAACCCATTTTTTTTTAGGGTAGGAAATTATCAATTGGCCCCTCCCGCTCTGGGTGGAGCGGAAAGGAATGTCAGACTCTTACTATTACCCATCCATGTTCCTTCCTTAACTCTAGTTCAGGGGTAGCGGTAACTCTTCCGGGCAAACCCGCATACCCGGCAAGCTCCGCTAGATACAACCCTCTAAGTTCATAAACACTATGGAATGACTATTTCATAAAATCATGACATTGATATTTGAGGGCAATTATTCTTACTTAAAGAGTTAAATTGATGTTTCTGCCATTACAAATGTTTATACATTTCCGAGTTTAAAACAATGTGGACAAACACGTGAGCACCGACAAAAAATACGACACTAGACTCTATAACCATTGCATAAACAAAAAAAAAATCCGTTCACCGAATGACGGATCACTGGACAAAGCAAAAATGTGCGTCACGTTGCGGAAAGTTTGCAAAGTATAAAATTGTTGTTCGTGGGGTAATTCCGTCCCATTATTAAACACGTGGTTTACGTGAAATGGTGGGGTAATTAAACCAGTGTAGCTTGAGCATAAAGTAGGGTGATGACACGTGTTGAGGCGGGTCTAAAACGTAGGTTGGTAGCACGTTGAGAAGCATGTGTGCGCTTGCGCGGTGTAGGGACGGTACCTCGGTAAATACACGTTGAAAATAATGTGTGGAGATATTTATAGATTTTTTTGTGGCTCGAACAAAGTTTTAAACTTTTATTAGGTTGAATTTTAATTAATGAAATGGGGTTCCATCAATGCTTAAGAGGGTGGGCTGTCACGTGGCCGTTAGCGTTCATTATAACACAATCGCATTCTTATGTTTTCTCCTGGATTCTTGTAAGAATATTCTTTTACAACGTAATGTAAGTATATCTGACTGCCTCGTTGCACTAGTAGTCGCAAGCGCTACTGCCGAGCACGAGGTCTTGGATTTGATTCCCGGGTCAGGCAAAGTGTTATTGGGTTTTTCAATCTGGAATTTCTCAGTGGCTGCGGAGTCTGGATTTGTGCCCGGTTAATGGCAATAGGCTCATCCCTATTACATGAGAATCAAATTTTATATAACGTGCGAAATTTGGGTGTATTATAGGTAAGCCTTTACCAATCCCTTCAGGGAATTCAGATGAGATGTTATGTTCTGTAATCTATATCTACTACTGCCATGTCCTCATGTTTGGTTTTTCGCCGTAATTACCTTTAAGTTTTTTCATCATTAATATATAATTTGACCACGTGCCCGCGTTTTCTCTTAACATTATAAAGAAGCTTTTGGAAACGGGGTTGTAGAAGATTTCTTTAGAATAGGGATTGAAGATGGAACGAGAAGGAGCAGATGCCTAAAATTATAACACAGTACATTCAAACAAGAACCGAAACTAAAGTACACGATGCCATCCCAGAAATTCCGAAAATAATTGATTATTCAGAAGACACGTTTACTAACACGTTATTGAATTTAAATACTTTGGTCAACCCTATTTTTCAAATACAGATTGCACTCATAGCTGCATTCGTCCACGTCGCGGCTCGTCACGGCTCCGACGCAACGTCAACGTCGCTTGATTCGTCGCACGCGCAAGTACCTACCACATAACAGTACTTGCAACAAAGACCGCAAATGCAACGTGAAGCGATTGGAAATCAATCACTTAATGAGGAAACTTATTGTTATTTTTTATAGTAACCAAGAAGGTATAGGTATTCGCTTAGTCTTTGAAGGAAGATTTCTTTAGATTCTTCCAATTTATGTAAATGGGTATTTCCTACATATTTCCTGTCCAGTTTTAAATGAAACGTTCAGAAAAATTGTTTGTCTTTATTAGTGTCCGGTTTTTAAATTATTTTTGTTTGGGTTTTTTCAGAAGATCGTGTATGTAACGATTCAAATTTAAACTCAAAGTCGCTCTTCACCGTATGTCTCTCTGCTCGCTTAGATCTTTTCTACGCAACCGATTTTAATGCAGTTTTCATCAAAAGATAGAGTGATTCAAGAGGAATGCTTTTACGTATAGTTTCACTAGCTTTCGCCCGCGGCTTCACCCGCGCGATAGTACCTACATAGCAGCCGTGCAAAGCCGAAGAAGATCGATTCTCAGAAAGATGAAGTAAATTAACACTAACTACATTTAACTACATTTTTGAATTGGCAACTTACTTCCTACTTACAACCTACATAGGAACAAAGGAGTATATTCTGTACTTACCAGTGGTGAAGCTATTGTTTTTGTCAGAGGGAAGGCTAGATAACATCAACAATGTCAGCCATGCCCTTACTTTTTACGGAAAGTCGGAAGTTCGGGTTTGTAAAAAAACGACATTTTGTTATATGTTTCTAATCTTATATTAATATTTAATCTTATGTTTATACACACAAACGTGTATGTAAAGTGGTTGTTCCGAAGGAAAGACGATAGGAATCGGGTTGTAGGAGGCTGCGATCCTGATACATCTACCCCTTGTCGACCAATAAAATAGTGGTCGAACAGGGGTAGATGTATCAGGATTCTGCCCCCGAAGGGGTTATTTTTTATTTGATCCTGGGTGGAAAATCCTCATGGATGTCCTCCGCTCTGGGAGGGGTGGAGGGGTCTGTCAGACTCTTACTGACTAAAAACCACACCGGGTGTCCCTCTCACACCTGCGCCGGGGCTATAATACTTCCGCAACCCCCGGCTGGCCCTAGCAGCCCATTACCCAACGTGAATCGGGTTTCTATAAATGAATTTAGTATGCGTAAGTAATTCGTTTACGTACAAAAACATATAAGCAACACTTCCTTGGCCCAGTGCCACGTCTGTCGCGTCGATACGGCAACGTGTTTCGATTTCCAATAGTAAACAATTTCATTGAAAACTCCACCAACGAACCTACGTAAAACATCTGCAATTAGACGTACAATATTTTTTATTTTACATTATACCTATAACCTAAATCTAAAATATAGATGTACATTATGTACAAGTGCATGGACCAGAAAAAAAAAACAGCTGTTCAGTACATTTATGTTCGCCTAACTCGTCAAAATGTTCTGAACTCAGTTTTGTTTTCGCGATTTCAGGCTTGGTCCCATAGTAAAAGTAGTTCGTTATAATGAGTACCCTTAAGAGCTTTAAAACGCTTTAAATTTAATCTTATATAATGGGAAAACAGGGACGAGCATCGAAAAACTCGTCCGCATCGCTGTCAATGGGAAAAGTGCACAAAAAACTGGTAGCGTTGCAACGTTGAATGGCAATACTGATTCTTGGACTTACAAAACCAGCCCTCTGGTCACGTGGTGGCCCAGTGGTAACAGCCGTGACTTACAATATATAGGTTGTATGTTCTAACCCCGACTAATATGCAGCCTTATATACTAATACCACCAATATAACCTTAGAGCATTTTAAATGCTCTAAGAATATAACTGAACGCGAGTAGCACATTTTTTTTCTCTTTAATTAATTTAGGGACTTTTAAATAAATAAATATAAAATACATGGCCGTCGTCCCATTGTACAGTCCGCGAGGTATAAGCTGAGCTTTGGATTTGTGTGAGTGTACATGGATAGTGTAGGTGTGATAACCGGCCTTAGGCGCGGCGCCATTTTCGCCCGGTAAAAACCGATTTTGGGTAACCGGCCTGAGGCGCGGCGCCATTCTGACTGTACTTTTGGTGATCACTCACACTAATGCAAAGCTCAGCTTATACCTCGCGGACTGTACCTCATTAGAGCTACAATCCAAAAAAAAATCTAATTAACCTCTTACTGAAAAGAACTGTCAGTGTCATAAACTAAAAATGTTGACTTTGACAGCTCTTAAACACGGTTTGGTACCTAAGCTAAGCCTGATAGAGTTTAGCTTTATTATTGAAATCCAGCCCCCAGTGGTTAGTGGGTAAGTCACATGCAACAAAAATATATTCAAGTAAATATCATATCACGTTCCCGGACACATAAAAGTTCACGTTGCCAAACAGTAACAAAACGAACAACACAACAACATCAGCTTAGAAAACGTTTCTTCACAATTCACATTGCGTCTCAACATTTTTGTTGAAAAGAACAAAACGTGCAAATCATTTCTTAATAAGTAATATAAAAACGTGACAGTGAGTTTGTTTGTTTGTTGCGCTTTCACGCTAAAATGACTGAAAGGATTTGGATGAAATTTAGGCACATCATGACCTAGATCAGGGGTTCCCAAACTAATTTTGCCTAGTGCCTACTTTGAGAATAAATTATTTTTTAGCGCCCCCATTTTTTCAAAAACCACTGTCTAGATGAAATTACAAATCGCCCCTTAAGTCTCTACACAACGCCTCCATTTTTTTACTGGGTCTCTTACTATGGCCACCCTCAAGGGCGCGTTATCGCTCACTTTGGGAAAGGCTGATCTAAATGATACGATACTTTTTGTGCCGATAGTACAGAGGCCAGCACATCAAGTTACCACAATCTGTCAAATTTCTTTTATAGTATTTCAACTTTATTGCACAGACATAAGGTTCATTTTTAATTGAGAAAATTTGACAGTTAGGGATAGCTTGATGTGCTGGCGTCTGTACATTCAAATGAAACGTTTAATAATAATTCATGGGATAATTCGTGGGCGAAGACGCGGGCGAAAGCTAGTTAAGAATATTGCACGTTGCTAACATCACGTTGAATCCCCCCTGTTTGTAACAATAGCTTTTAATTTGTTTATTTCAACAAAGTTTTGGTGCGTATGCGGATGAATGAGGAAAATGTTGTCTGGAAAGTTGTGAGCATGAATGTGGATGGCTATACAAGTAGAGGAAGACCAAAGAAACGATGGATGGATTGTGTGAGAGATGACATGGCTAAAAAGGGAGTGACTACCGAGATGACGACTAATAGAGAAGTATGGAAGAAAAAGACATGTTGCGCCTTCCGCAAATAAATTGGGATAGGGGCAGGAGAATGATGATTTCAACAAAAATACAAAGTACAACAATTTCGTTTACGTTCGTTATTATTATTGGAAAATACACGTACGTCAAAATGCATGTGTCATGTGTATAAGTACATATGTGTAACATACTGTCTGGGAGTTGTGGATTAACAGATAAGCAAGCACATGTCAGACAACGTGATAGGCCGTTGGTCAATAGGAATTTTAGTAGGTATAGCAATAAATTTCTTTATATATGACGTTTATGTATAATTAGGTATATATTTATAGTTTGTATATGTGTATTCGTAATTAGCTCGTGGCTAAGTACTAACAGCCGCACAGGTCGATCCATCAGGTCAAGCTACGCTTGCCGAGATTGGCCGTGGATGGGTGACCATCTTTACATACCGAGACTCCTCCGTGCCTCGGAAAGCACGTTAAGCCGTTGGTCCCAGCTGTCATTTGTGCAACTTTGATAGTCGTTACGGGTCGTCAGAAGCCCGAAAATTTTACAGCCAGTCTTACCAAGGGGTTTGGTATTGCCCAGTTACTGGATTGTGGAGGTGAGATAGGCAGTCGCTCCCTGTAAAATACTGGTATTCAGCTGCATCCGGTTAGATTGGAAGCCGACCCCAACATAGTTGGGAAAAGGCTGATAAAAAATGATACCTAAGTGTATTCGTAATTAAATAAATATTTACACTTATTCCTATTGCACCTACCTATCTTTGCATCAGCCAAAGGATGACTGGTAGAAAATGCCTATGGCATTAAGTCCGCCCCTGTACATTTCTGTCCTTTAAGTATTAAATAAATAAATAAATTCTATTTAGAATTTTTCTTCATTTTAATCTTAGGGAAACAACGGCAAGCTTGGCGTCTGCAATAATTAACTGGCCATTTGTTTGCTTCTTCTACGAAAAGTTGTTCAAAAGAGCTATTAATGTTCAACCGGAAAAAATATACCTCTGAATTAAATTGTACGTTACTAAATGCGGCCAAGTATACGGCTTCATTCAATAATAAACATTTCCCCACATATTAGGGTGAATTCTTTTAAGGGACATAATTCTATTTACATTCATTTAATTTAGAATACGCGCACGTTTTAATTAGGTATGTTTCAGACTCTGGCCATGTTGAAAGTTGATGACGTCACCTGAGAACGTACTTTGAATTGGATGATAATGAGGTGACATTTTTGGCTGTATGCCAGAATACATAGGTGCCTTTCTAAATTCAAATTCAAGTAATTTATTGTGGATCATAGGTTCATAGGATGTTAAGTTGGTTACAGGTAAATCTGCTATGTCCCGCCGTTTAGGCATACAAAATTCAGCACATCAATCTAATTTAAAAAAAAACATAAATATCAAATTGTCATGCAATATAAATTAAATGAGTAATATAATAGGTAATGTCAAATGATTAATTATACATGCTATAGAATATAATAGTAATAGTAATAAAAACAATTAGACAATGTCACTTTACAGTTTGTGAGTATTTATACCTAATAGTTTGTTATAATAAACCGGCTGTTTCAGTGTCTTGTCATCTAGAAATTCTCTAACAGAGTAATAACATTTACTTATCAATAATTCGTGGAGTTTTTTTTTAAAGATATTTATATTGCTCATAGTTCTGAAATGTCTTATTAGAGACTAATATTACTTTGATACTTTAAGTTGATGTCATTACTTTTATGAGGTGTATTAATTGATCAATTGCTTAATTAATTAGTAATTACAGTGATGCAGAGGCACTCAGTGTGTCTTTTAGAATGTTTATAAATGTGTGAGCACCATGTATATAGGACATATTTAACTTTATTGTTATATGTGTTTTTCTTTTTACCTTTTGTAATATAGTATTTTTATTGTGTCTTCCCATATAAGTATACAAAACATTGAGTAACATTTTAAAAGAGTACTTAACGATTGAGTTTCTTGTCCTTCTTCTCTATACGAAACTACCTTTTGGAAGGGGCGACTAGAATCAATTCTATTTCTTGTTCATTTTGACGTTCAAAAGTGCCTTTCTTGTGCCTATTTGATATAAATGATTTGAGTTTGACTTTGATGGTGTCACTGTCCCGTGTCCCGAAAGGGTTACCGCTACCCCGGAACATATAGGGCTAAGGAAGGAACACGGATGGGTTTTAGTCAGTAAGAGTCTGATACTCTCTTCCGCTCCGCCCAGAGTGGGTGGAGTCATTTGAGAAGGTCCCGAAACTAGTGGGTTAGAGTTTCGCATCCGGACCGCAGTCCACCATTAAGAGAATCATGGTCTAGATCTTAGAAAGTAACAGTGCATTCAGGAGAATTTGATATCCCTCGCAAACAATGTTATAATAATAATAATAATAATATCCTTGGACATTCCACACAACACCATATCGTCCCAAGCTAAGCAACCTAATGCTTGTGTTATGGTAACGAGATGGCTGATAGACTACTTATATACATTTTTTTTTGTAAATACATACATATCATAGATAGAAAAACACCCAGACTCGTAACAAATACTTGCAGGTCGTACAAATATTTGTTCCGTGCGGGAACCGAACCCGCGACATAGTGCGCAGCAGTCAATCGCTCAACCACTGCGCCAACCGTGTCGTCAAAAGTATTTTATGGCAGGAGGCTTTGTAGTATATAATTAGGAAATAGAATATGAGTCCACTTGCGATTTCAGGAACTTCAAATATCATATAGGTAATCAGTCTCTCTCTCAAGGAAAACGAAAAAGGGGTTCCATTCAAAGCCTCACAAGGTCACATTTACTCTGTTACCACTTAATCTTCAGCCTGTTTAATTCTCAAGGAACACTACACATCGTGCCAACTTGAATGACACATGACACCTAGCTCGTTAATATGCACTTTACGTGTGTATTTCAAAACAGTTCGTCGATACGTGTCGCATACACACTGGCTGAGAAACGCCTCGTAAATAGTAAATGATGTAGTAATCGTAAATTGTACTACTTAGTAGTAGATAAGGAAATACTCGTATGTAGGTAGTGTGTGCTATTGGACTGCCATATGCGATATGCGAATTAATTGAAGTATTGGTATTTGTTACCAAGTACTTTTTAAGAAGGGCTTCTGGCTGAAGGGTCCCGTCAGGTAAAACTACACTTCCAGAGGTTGGTCCGTGGATCGGTGACCGTCTTTATATACCAAGACCTCGTGACTCGTTGGTCTCGGTTGTTGTTATAGGATCTTTAACAGTCGTCACGGGTCGTCAGAAGCTCGAAAGTCTGACAAACAGTCCTACCAAGGGTCGTATTGCCCAGTAACTGGGTTGTGGCGGTCAAATAGGCAGCCGCTCAATGTAAAATACTAGTATTCAGCTGCTTCCGATCAGACTGGAAGTCGACCCCAACATAGTTAGGAAAAGGTTTGGCAGATGATCATGTTACTAAGTATTTTTTTATTTTATTGTTAATTATGTCCAGTTTTAGAGGATTTGGAAAACAATTATTTTTTTTACACAAAAAAAAAATATTTTTGCAAAAAAATCACCTATTCTATCAGGCAAGTAATATCAACAAGAATGCTGTGAAAAATGCCTGGAATTTATCCCCGAAAACCAGTAGCCGAATTTCGTAGCGCGTAGCACGTAGCCCGTAGCGTGTTTCCGTAGCCCTAAACAAACGTGGTCACCTGCACATCCGCTACGACGTAACGCTGTCACGCATAACGTGACGCGCTCTATCGGTTTCTCGTACTTTTAAAGCACGTGTATACTACGTACGTATCAACTTGCGTGTACCGAGCGTATGGCTTTAATCGCCATGTTTGCATTTTGGTACTTATTGTTTTTCATTTTTCAATTGTTTTGGAGTGGGATGCAGATTTTTATTTTTTGTTACTTGATTTATATGGCACTTCAAAGGACGTCAAAAGATTAGGAGTTTTTTTAAACATGACTGGTGTTTTTGGTTGGATTTCATTAAGTGTTAACAGCAGCGTTGATCACACATAATAGAACGTCATACGTGTTTGAACCGAAGTGTTGGCAGAGGAGCAACTATGGTCAGAGGGATTGTCCGAAAGGTTTACCGCTACCCTGGAACATAAAGGGCTAAAGAAGGAGCATGGATGGGTTTTAGTCAGTAAGAGTCTGACACTCCTTTCCGCTCCACTAAGAGCGGGAGGAATCATACATCGACATTTTAAACATCGAAGTTCAGAGACAGTCACCAATGTTTCGCCAGTTAAGTTTAAATTCCATCCAAGAAACTATTGCCAGAAACCGGGCACAAATCCCAATTCCGCGCAGCTACTGAGAAATTCCAGATGGAATAAACAAATCACACAGTCCGACCCGAGAATCGAACCCCGGACTTTATCCTGATCAATTAATGTTTATTTGACATATACATATAGTATAAAGGTCCAAAAAAAATAGAATAAAAAAAAAAAAAAATGTTTATTTATTACTTTACGAGTTTAGAAGTTTTCGTGGAACTTACGTTACGTAACGGCTTCTTCGACGTAAGGCTGCAAACGTGAGTTGCTGAACAATGTTTTCTTATACACGGGTCGTTGCCATTAGAAGCTTAGTGGCTATTTCACCAATGAAACTGAAAGCGCCAGCACATCTACAACGCGTTCCAAAGCTGTCAAGGACATTTAACTGCCTGCCTCATTGGTTTAGTGGTTGTAAGCACTCCCGAAAGCATGAGGTCTTGGGTTAGCCGGGTAGAGCAAAGTGTACCAACAAATACTAAAAAAAAACAGAGTAAAATAAATATTTAAGGGGGCTCCTATACAACAAACATATTTTTTTGGCATTCTTATAGATACGGAACTCTTTGTGATTCGCACTTGGCCGGTTTTTTTATTTATTTGTGCAGATAATTAAGTAGTTGGTATTTAAATTTAGTACCGTACTACTAAGTGTAAATAGTTAATACAACGTCATATCTATACTAATATTATAAAGAGTTACCTCTTAATTTGTAAGTTTGTATGTAGGAGGTAATCTCCGGAACTAACGATCCAATTTTAAAATTTTTTTCACTGATAGAAAGCTACATTATTCCTGAGTGCTATAGGCAACAAATTATATTTATATCATGCATATTAGCCGAGCTATCGCAATTTTCGTCTACCAAGTCGGAAAGAAATACCTCCGAAAACAGAATTATTTGCAAGCGCTGCCTAAACAGTTGTTTAAAATTGAAAGCAATGTCTGGAATAGCATATAAGCTATCCCGGAAAAATGTACGGTAGCAGTGGGCTAAATTCCTACATACACGCGGGCGAAGCCGCTGGCAAAAGCTTGTATTGTATAAAATCATTTTAATGTATTCGAAATAAAAAAATAAAAAAGTACATTACTTCTACTAAATAAAACGTGCAAAACACATTCTAAAACCAAAACAACTCCGTACACATACATACATAATTACCGATCCAGCAAATGGAATGCGAAATCGTGTCGAACATTATCATATAAAGTAAGGTGGTATAATCCACTGTCGAGAATATACGGTCACGTTGTCCACCATGTTGCGGGCACAACGTGCTCAGACGGCGCGAATATTCTGCTACAGTGTTCGACATCGACACCAGATTAGGTAGGCCTTCTTCCCACGTTTATCTGTTATTAGCTTTAAATACATTATCAGTCTGTTCAGACGTTGATTAATATTGGTTTCGCATGTGTCTTGGACAATACTTTTTGAGAAAAAAAAATCTTTTTTTTTTAACTCAATTTTTTATTGCGTAACCATAATGTAGTAATGTTAGGTGTTGTTAGTAATGTTTATTTCCGACAGTCATATTTTAGGGTTGTAAGATCGTATTTATTGAAAGTTTTTAATTACTGTAGGTATTAAATTAAATACATAATATTAAAAAAATAAAAAAAGACAATAAGAGATGTAGATTAATGCGGTATATCAAACGAGTCCACATTTTTGCTATTTCATAATTTTATGTGTTTCGAATTTTTACAGCGATTTTAAAAAATGTATAGTAAATCATGGGACTGACTGATGGTCTACAGAAAAACTATTTCAATTCTATACAGTTTTGACTTTTCCTCCTCGCATTTTCATTTTTGAATATTTTAAGGAAGATACATTAAAGATCCATTCAATCTTGAACCAGTGCAGCCCCTAGAGCTCTAGAATGTTGGTCGCGTCAAACAATAGAAGAAGCACATGTTGCACGCAGCTCTTAGAAGACACATGCAAACGATGCTGACTCATCACGTTTGGAAACATGTCGCCTTTGTGTCAGAGAGTACATTGACTATTATGCTTTGTATTCATAATACTAGTCTTTCCCGCGACTCACCAGTTTGAAAATAGCAGTGACAGCCTAGTGGTGTGACCGTCAGACTGCTAAGTTCGAACCCAAGGCACGCACCTTTGGCCTTTCGGATTCATGTTCGTATTGTATAATTATCACTTGCTTATAAAATCGGTGAAGGAAAACATCGTGAGTTCTTCTTCATAGCATAGGTACCTACTGCTTTGGAAGTCACCTAGCCTCATCTCTCTGACTGACCTCTTGAGAATTTAGAAGTGCCTGTAATTGGCTTTTTTGAGTTTTTGCATTTCTAAAAATAAACTTAAAGTCATTAACTCCACCCGTGTAAAGCAGCTAAGAAACCTCGTATTGAGACCAATTAAAAACCATTGACACCATATTATACACACGTAGTTTTTAATTTTCGGCTTCAGTAGTTTGCGAGACAATAAGTTTTTACTGCGCACGAATTTTTTCGAGCGTGCGAAAAATTGGCGGCCGTACCAAGCAGTAACGGCTGTGTCACTCAGACGCTTGAGTGGTTAATGAAGATGGAAAGTTTTTTCGTCAGAAAGGAGTTTCCTGTGTAAAGTTGTCACGACACAATTATACAGGTTTTATAAGTTGGAATAACTACAGAACGGCCGCCATGGCTCAAGCACAATGGTCCATCAAAGAACTCAGTGAAGAGACTAAATATCTAAGATACGTAATTTGACCGTTGAGTCACAGCAATTTCGTCTTTACGCGCATTGCTTAAGAACTTCGCCAGCGGTCATTTTATGTGGCGCGTGCTATACCATGGATTCAGTACATGATTCGGAACCTCCCTGTGTTGGAGTTTTGCGTCGGTTAAAGAACTCAGACAAGCACATTCTTTTGCCCAGAACATAAAGAGCTAATAATAATAATAATAATAACGTTATTGACCCGCAAAACCAAAAAATTGAAAACTGGAAAAAGAAAGTCCTCCACGGTAGACACGCTCATGACCTAGAGCAATCCCACATAAACAAATTAGCATCAAACAAGTGGCTCAAAATAGGAAACTTGTTCCCTGAAACAGAAGGTTTTATCATAGCTATACAAGATCAAATCATCAACACCAAAAACTACCGAAAATTTATCATTAAAGACTCTACCATCACAAACGATAAATGCCGCAGATGCCACATTCAATCAGAAACTATTCAACACATCACCGGAGCATGCATTACCCTCACACAGACAGACTACACTCACAGACACAATCAGGTAGTGAACATCATACATCAAAAACTAGCACTCAAACACGGTCTCATACAAAACACTAACACTCCTTATTACAGTTACACACCACAAACTATCCTAGAAAATGAAACATACAAAATGTACTACGATCGCGCAATTCTGACAGATAGGACTATCCACTACAATAGACCAGACATAACCCTACAGGATAAAATAAAAAAAATCACTTACCTGATAGACATTGCAGTCCCCAACACTCATAACCTACAAAAAACAGTCACTGAAAAAATAAGTAAATACGCCGAGCTTAAAGAAGAAGTTACAAGAATTTGGAGACAAGATAAAGTTTATGTTGTTCCGGTAGTTCTCTCCACGACAGGTGTTATCCCCAACTATCTCCTCCGAAGCCTGACGTTAATAGATCTAGAAGAATCCCTTTACATCAGTATGCAGAAAGCAGTCATCTTAAATACATGCAGAATCGTTAGGAAATTCATGCAATTAGACGAAGAAAACACACCCTCATCTTAAATACACACCACACGCTGCATTTACTTGGCTTTGGCCCGTAAATGTAGCTAAAACCAGCCAAAGAGCTGAGAAAAAGAACAATCCCGATAATAATAATAATATCCTTGGACATTTCACACAACGCCATGTCGTCCCAAGCTAAGCAACCTAATGCTTGTGTTATGGTAACGTCATGGCTGATAAACTACTTCTATACATTTTTTTTTGTAAATACATACATATTATAGATAGAAAAACACCCAGACCCGTAACAAATATTTGCAGGTCGTACAAATATTTGTCCCGTGCGGGAATCGAACCCGCGACATGCTGCGCAGCAGTCAATCGCTCAACCGCTGCGCCAACCGTGTCGTCGCTAAGGAAGAAACATGGATGGGTTTTAGTCAGTAAGAGTCTGACACACCGTTTCGCTATCCCCAGGGTTTGATGATTTCCAACCCTCAAAAAAAAGCAGTTTCTTCTTTTTATTTCATAACGGTGCTCTCAAAACTGTAAAGGATTACGTCAAGAAACCGACAGGTCCTAGAAAAATTCAATGCCGTGTGACACCCACTAACCCGTACTGCGCCCAGGGGTGGACAGAGAGCCCGTACAGGAGCATTATATGGTCTAAATATTTGAAACGTAGATTAACGTATATTTTAAGACGGTAACCATGGAACACGATTTAGTAATAGAATCTGTTTCTCTTTTTATGCTTTTCAGTTTGGCGAGAGTGAAAACGTGCGTCCGATAAGTATGCTATGGTACAAGCTCGCGTGGCATACTTTAGAAAACATTCGGCTTGCATAATAAACTTCATATTGTGAATCATTTAAGCAATGGTTCTTTTCTCAATTATACAGGGTGAAATTGGGAACAAATTGGAAATCGCGAAAAAAATCAGCTGTTCCCAACGTTTTGACGTTTTATGCGAGCATAATGTATGGAACGGTTGTTTTTTTTTTCGCGATTTTAGATATGTTTCCATAGTGAAAGTTGCTCATAATGATGAGTACAATGACCCGTTAAAATAATGCCCACGAATTAAATTTCACCCTGTATATCTGGTAAGAGGTCTGGTCTTACATAATTGTAACAATTACAAACATCAATACAACTTTCTAAGTTCATTATTACCCTTTGAAACGAACGAAACGATTTCATGAAATCATGTCATTTGAGAACAAATTTAACTTCTTTCTCTTTTCTTACTTCTTCTTCTTCTTTATCCTTCTTCTAGCTGTATTGATGACACTATTGAGGCTGTTATTCTATTATTGGCTGTTATTTTCTGTTTTATTGTTGCTGTTGGGCAGGGTACGCGGCAGCAGCAACGTCATTCTGAGGATAGTTTGTAGTAAATACCAGTGTCCGATTCACTCGCTTTGGGTAAGCATCGTGGTTGGGAGGGTAAAATAAGATGTTACGTTATTTGTACCTATTTAAAATCTGTCTGTCTACTAACATAGTTTATAAGCTCCTGTTGTTACTAACCATTATGGATCATGTTATCTGATAAATAAATAAATTATTATTATTATTATTAATACATACTTGCTACGGCTGCGCATCATATTTTTATCAACATACACCTGACACTGGCCTGAAAATTGCATTAAATGTGAGAAAATTTGAAATTCGTTGGCTACCTTGATGCTTCCGCCTGAAATATTTTTTTTATTAATTTCAGTACCCGGTAGGTATGTATTGTAGTAGACATATCCCCTGTGTTTACTTCCCTATGGTAAATGTATAGAAATTTAGTATTTTCAGAATAGGGACAGCAGAATTATGTAAAACGCAGTACTTAACATAAGTATTATGTGCAATATTATAAAAAATGGCGCGATTATAAATATAAATAATGTATTCATGATAGGGTTGGTAGTGTTGGTTTAATATATTATTATTTATTTTTTTATATTCATTTTTGGAGTAATAAATAGGATCAAAGCAATTGAAAAGACTGAAATCAATAAAACAAGTTTGGGAGTCTAAATTTATGTTAAGTTGTAATGAATAACCGGCCATTGAACTAGGTTCATGATCGATACACACTTAAAACCAATTAAAAATATTTTAATGCGGAACCTAACCACTTAATCAGTCGGGTCCTATTAAAAATGTTAATCCGAACCGTTAGAAGAGCGAAAGTCTGCCAAACAGTCTTACCAAGAGGTATTAATCAGTTAACGGGTCGTGGAGGTCAGATAGGCAGACGCTCAATGTAAAATTCTATTAACCCCTCAAATGTCGTATGAAATAGGTTCATAATAAAAAATTCTCTTAAAACGACAATAAAAAATATAACCGTATAAATCGTTGAGCTCTTATAAGCAAACGGCTTCGAACATCGAGTGGGTTAAAACTTACATACAAACACGTCGCAAATACAATTAACAATTCTAGGGAACGGGATTGTCCGAAAGGGTTACCGCTACCCCGGAACATAAAGGGCTACGGAAGGAACATGGATAGGTTTTAGTCAGCTGTAAGAGTCTGACACTCCCTTCCGCTCCACCCAGAGCGGGAGCAGTCCTTGGATGATTTCCCAGCCTTAAAAAAAAAAAGGGAATGTATCACTAGTATCGACGTTTCACAGAATTCTAGAAATAGCATGCAACTACTGAAACTAGGTCAGCTGGTAGTATTTACAAGTTTTTCAGTGGGTAGGTAGGTACTGATGCAACAGTGTAAAAGAGTCAAAATATTTGATAACAAAGTGGAACACGTAACGTTCGACAACGTGACGATTGTTTTACACAATCTGTGACCATTGGTAATACCGGTGATTAGCGGGGTAATTATAGAAATGTGCTCGTTATGGTCTTAACTAACTTCTGCAATCGGCTTTACCCGCGTCGATGTTAACATATTACCGGAATAAAGGGTGGTTTTTCCTTTCCTCTGTGTTATTCTTTGTAATAATACCCACCTCAGTTATTCCTACTTCAAATATTTCCACCTCCGATATTCCCACTTCATATATTATATTCCCACCTCGGATATTCTCATTTCATTTATTCCCACTTCATATATTTCCTCTTCAAATATTCCTACTTCAGTTATTTCCACCACATATATTCCCAACTCACATATTCCCACCACAAATATTCCCAACTCAGATATTCCCAACTCAGATATTCCCAACTCAGATATTCCCAACTCAGATATTCCTACCTCAGATATTCCCACTTTATAGTATATTCTCACTTCATAAATTGTCATATCTGATATTTCCACCTTAGATATTTCCACTTCATACACTCCCACCTCAGATATTCCCACTTCATAATTATATTCCCACATCGCATATTCCCACTTCATATATTCCCACTTTATATATTCCCACTTCAGATATTCCTACTTAGAAATCAGCTGGTATTTCAGTCAATAGCCCACGTGTTAGATAGAGAAGGTTACAGTAATTAAGTGGAATTAATAGCTTAGAAGCTTAGCAGTGCTATTAAGTATAGTAAGAATACCTATCTACACACAGATATGCTATAATTAAATAGATATAAAGCTGAGTGTATAATTATGTTGGGTTTTATTTGTCGAACAATTACTGCTCGTAAAAAGGACGAAGGTAAACTGTTGAATGAAAGATGGATATGTTAATTATTCCATCAATTAATTAATTAATACAAGATAGGTACAGAATACATTTATAATTACAGTGCACTGTACGAAAGCTTTAAATCAGCTTTACGAAAGCGATACATGCTTTATTTTTAGTATTGAAAAAAATTCTACTTACGTATATTATAAACGTGAAAGTTTGTGAGGATGTATGGATGTTTGTTACTCTTTCACCAAAAAACTACGGCAAAAAGATGGATTATAATAGTCTGGAATAGCACATAATTTCCGATACCCAAACGGACAAAGCCGCTGACATAAGCTAGTAATCTGCTATTTTTAATTTTGTATTATATTGTATTTTAATTTTATTTCATTGTTGACTACTGTGTCAATATGTATGTGTGCTTTTAATATCCAATTTCATTTTTATATGTTAATTTATTAATTGTAATGATCTTTGTCTGAAAAAAAAATTAATTATTATTATTATATAAAAATCTACACATATTTAAATTATGCTCGGAAAGTGACATATTTTAGCCTGAAACCAGAAAGAAAAGAAAGAAACACCTATTTTCTTTTTTCCTGAGAATTCTATTAATAAGTCAGTGGAAACGTAAGCCAAAAAAAAACCGATCGAAATACTTACGCATAAACACGTAACATTTTAGTTCAGTTCAGCTGCGTCGCGGCGCGGCGGCGCGGGCGTGCGCCCCTAGGTCACGTTGAGACGGGCGTTTCGGAAGTGCACATGTTCGAGCACGTCTCACGTTGTTCTACCTACTAACATTCGTTAATGTGTCATACCTACACATGTACGCAACGATAGCATAAACATACGTAGGTATAGGTATATAAGCGCGAAAACAAATAGTTAGGTATTTATACTATCTTGTTTATGTTGAATGTTTTGGTTTTTTGTCAATAGACAAAGTAATGATAGATTTACTGGAGATCAATAAACTAAATGGCGTGTTTATTTTTATTATTCTCACAACTTACATACATAACATCACGCCTTGTTTTCCCGGGACTATGCAGAGGTCTACCCGTAGTAGCTACACCAACATTTCGCCTGTTATTTGTAAGGCCCATGTAATAGGGGGCAAGCCTATTACCATCAACCGGGCACCAATCCAGGCTCCGGGCTGCTACTGAGAAATTCCTAATGAAAAACCAAATATCACTGCCCGACCTGGGAATCAAACCCAGGACCTCATGCTCTGCAATACTTAGCGCTTGCGAGCACTAGACCAACGAAGCAGTACCTATTAACATGCAATCATTCTAACGAATTTGGGAACTATTGATTTGATCATTGGTGGTTCCATGGCCCGTAGTCCGGGTATACCCAGCATAGCTCTGGTAATATTCTGTCACTAGATTAAGGATGATGACTAGATTTTATTTTAGTCCGTAAGGTAAAGCTAAAAGCTTTAAGAAAGGGTGGACTTCATTGGGAGCAGCACCCTACAAACCATTTTGCCTACATCTCATCTGCTTATATAGTGTATTTCTTTTAAAGTGTCCAATTTAGTAAACAAACACCGGACGAAAATTATGATTTTTCGTATAAATCATACACTTTAAGTTAAACATAATCGTCTTGATCTTTGTATAATACACAAAAGGCATGGATTATAGAAAAATTACTTCAGACACACATACATTACCTAGAAATCTTAATATTAGTCGCGACATTTGTTTACCAAATGATGCAACTTAAGAGAAATGCACTATAGTTTACATGACTGATTTTAAAATTATGACAAAAAAAAATCCGTAAGATAGATTTATAAAAAATATTGGACACGTATTTTTTCTTTTTTTACGTAATCCAAAGATTACGCTGATACATTGAGTTGAACTGTGGCATGACGTCACGAGTAAGTAGTTTTATACTTACTTGTGACGTAGCGAGCCCCTCTCCCCAACTTTAATGCGTTTTATCTCAGTAATTTTTTGTTAATATGAAAAACCAATAAATACGTGAGTAATATTTTTTTATTATCTGTTTGACGGACTTAATATTCTTTTTTTACCCAGTGATGCCTAGGTAAAAAAAGAATATTAAGTTTTGAGCAGTAGGTATTACGTAACCAAAACTGTAATAAAACAAAAGAAGCTCTAGTTCAATCCGTGGACACGTTAACCACACGCATTTAATTTCCACATAACTCTCCGCAATTTCACAAATAAATAAGAATAGTTAATTTTGTACACAATGACCACCGCAGCTGCAATGTATTTTTAACTTTTCTGAAAAAGAAATTCGCGGAATTTCCCGCCCACTGGAAGCTCACAAATCCAATCACATTCTATACTTACACTCTTCCTAGGAGGTTTATTCATAGCGCCACGTGGGACGGTAGCTTGCATTACCCTACCTTACGTCACGTGGACTGGGGGCTTTGATGAGGAAACACCGTGAAACATGTGAATTATGTACCCCTTTTGCTTGTGCGGAATAAATAATATTATATGCGGAATATCTAGGTCTCTTGTATGTAAACAGATTATATTTAATCGAGTGTCTGGCCACGTGGTTTGAGTTTGTTTGTGCATAAATATAGGGCTGTGTTAGTAGTTTTTGGATGAGAAAATTGTAGAATGGGATTGGTTTTTGGAATTAAGTTCCTTTTAGGCGTATGTGTTGGATCATTTAGCCTTCAAAATGGTTGAGCTGAATGGTGCTAATCCATGCGTCGTGTTCTTGAACGGACGCTGTCAGCAGGGACTAGTCATCTCTTAGCGGCTATGGCTTCTTTTAATTTAATTTTTGAATTGTTTTTACAGGTTTTATAATGGATGATTTATACGTTCTGCATCGTTGTCACATGTATAATATTAATATGAATGATGTCACCAATTTTTTGTAACCATAGTCCGTGGAGTTTCTTGCCCGTACTTCTCCATAGGTACAGACGCCAGCACATCAAACGATCCCAAACTGTCAAATTTTCTCAATTAAAAATGAACCTTATGTCTTTGCAATAAAGTTGAAATACTATCAAAGAAATTTGACAAATTGTGGTAACTTGATGTGCTGGCCTCTGTACCTACAGATTTGGAATGGGCAAGTGAGCAAAAGCGAAAGGAATTTTGTTTCTACTAGATGTACAGAGGCCAGCACATCATTCAAGCTATTCAAATTCGTCAATTTTCTTTGATAGATTTTCAACTTTATTACAAAAGTATAAGGTTCATGTTCAGTTGGGAAAATTTGACAGGGAGAGCTTGATTTGCTACGTCTGTACATAACTTACAAAAATTAATTTTAAATATAGGTCCTGTAGTATTTTATTGGTTACTATCAGTTAAGTATTCATCACCATCATTCTCCTGCCCTTGTCCCAATTTATTTGTGATCGGCGCAACATGTATTTTTCTTCCATACTTCTCTATTAATCGTGATCTCGGCAGACACTTCCTTTCTAGCCATATTATCTTTCAAACAATTCATTCATTGTTTCTTTGTTTGTCTTTTATTTGTTTCTTCCTCTACTTGTATAGCCATTTTTTTTTTAAAACTACTACTATCAGTTAAGGTTGATGTTCCAGGGTAGCCCGCGAAATTCAAATTTTCTTACGTTTTTTGCAATTTGCAGGCCAGTGATAGGTTGTATGTTGATGAACATTTGATTCGCGGCTGTAAGACGTATGTAGTTACAGAATTATAATCATCAAAATCATTAATACAACCCTCCGAGCTCATAAAGGTGTAAAAATGACTTTTTACAAGGTCAAAGTCATTCCGGAACCTTAAGAAAATTTGAATTTCGCGGGCTGGTTGGAGGATTCACCTTAAGGTAATATCAGTTATATATTGCATAATTATTCAGTGGTGAAAAGTCGCAAAAAGTACGCGCTACTAGGAACCATAAACAAACTTGTTTGTTCACGTTTTCATATCGGTAGGACGAAGTAGAACATGTGCTTTTCTTTTTTTTCGCAGAATTGTGACGCAATTATTTTTAGACTTTCTTTTATTATTATGGTATTTATTAGAGAATTTAGCCATGCGTTGTTCCCTTTCCGTTGACGTCAAAGGAATTGTTTTCTTCATAATAAATGAGAAGAGAATATATGTAGTTGCTCTATTGTTTATTGGCAGATATCCGGTCACGTTTCTTTTTATATTTGTCGCTTCACTAATTAGGTGCGTCCCAAAATAGATATTCTTGTTAATAAAGCATTTATTCGATCGAATGAACCCTCAACGATAACATCACGAGAGAAAAATAACTTTATTTTTGTATGTCACTGAGAATTAATATATTATCAACACAAGCTGATCCGGCGAACTTCGTTTCGCCTAACAGTTATTTTTCTAAAATAAAAGATTTTTTTCTAAATAAACGTAGCCTAAGTTAATCCTTATCTCATCATCCCGCAAAGATGCAGTGATAGCCTAGTGGTGTGACCGCCGGTCTGCCAAGTCATAGGTCTCGAGTTCGAACCCAAGTCACGCACCTCTGATTTTTCGGATTCATGTGCGTATTGTATAATTATCACTTGCTTAAAATCGGTGAAGGAAAACATCGTGAGGAAACCGGCATGTCTGAGAGATATTTCTCAACAGCAGCATGTGATGCTAAGTCAGAGGCTCATGGGCAGCACTAAAACTCTGACATCAGGTTAGTCACTAACCACACGAAGAAGAAGAAGATCCCGTCAAAATAGGTCCAGCCATTTCAAAGATTAGCCGGAACAAATAGACTAACAGACAAAAATTTAACTCACACTCCAATTTTATTTATATGTATAGATGATTATCTGTTCTTGTACATGTGTTTCTAGATGCTGTATTTAGCCATGAAAGTTATTATGTTACTATTATTGTAATTGTAATTTCTATTTGATATTTGAACGCCGTTAACGGCAAAACATAGAGATTTCTCTACCTATTTTATAACACCCACTTTTATTTCTCCTGCCCTTATTCCAATTTATTTGCGGTCGGCGCAACATATCTTTTTCTTCCATACTTCTCTATTAGTCGTCTTCTCGGTAGTCACTGCCTTTCTAACCATATCATCTTTCACACAATCCATACAACGTTTCTTTGGTCTCCCTCTACTTGTATAGTCATGCACATTCATACTCACAACTTTCCTGACAACATTTTCCTCATTCCTCCGCATAACAAGCCCATACCATGACAACCGATTTTCACACAACTTTTCAGTTACCGGTGTCACTTTCAGACTTCCTTTTATATACTTATTCCGTATTCTATCTATTCGTGTAACACCACACATCCCTCTTAGCATTCTCATCTCAGCTGCATGCAATTGTCTTTCATTCATTTCTTTTATGGCCCAACACTCCAATCCATACAGGACGGCAGGTCTAACCAGGCAGGTTTTAAAGGTGAAGCTATTTGATAGCCCGAAAAACGTAAATAAATTGAATTTTGAGGGCCACACTGGCGCTTCCCCTTTAAAAAAAAGTAAAACAGTAGGTAATTGATATACACATGCGTATGCAAAAATGATACCCTGGCGCTGAAAGTAATAAGATGATCACCCAACCCCGAATATTCGTTTAGAACTTATATTTAGGCATAAGCGGCAATTAATTAGGGGAGGCCTTTGCTCAGCTGTGGGACAGTGTAGGCTAACAAAAACAGTGTAGGCAAAAAAAAAGCGCCAATTTCACCGATGAAACTAAACGCGATCCAGTACATACAACTAAAACGCATTCAACAGCTGTCAGTGTGATTATTCCATAGAAAATAATGACACTGATGACTAACACCTCTTATTTTTACTGGTGAAATACGCCCTTAGTACCTATAAAAAAACAGTTTTAAATAAAATCAAATGTACCAAGGCGTCGGCGTTTGATAAAATGCAGTTTCTTATGAATCCACGTGTTCATACGGATTTATAATAAAATGGCTAGAATGTAAAAAAATAACTGGCCAAGTGCGAGTCGGACTGGCGCACGAAGGGTTCCGTACCGTTATCAATAAAAACGGAGAAAAAAAACATGTTTGATGTATGGGATCCCCCTTAAATATTTATTTTATTTTGTTTTTCAGTGACTGTTGCTGTAGCGGCAACAGAAAAACATCATCTGTGAAAATTTCAACTGTTTAACTATCACGGTTCATGAGATATAGCCTGGTGACAGACGGACCGACGGACGGACAGCAGAGTCTTAGTAAAATAACCAAATTTTCTATTAGACAATAGAAAATTTGGTTACACACATAATGCCATTAATCGCACTCGGTTTCACTTTGAGAAGCTTGTGGCTAAGTACCAAATAACTTATGGTGTATAAGTCTATGCGGCTTTCGAAGGACCATTTTTTTTTTTTTTTTTTTTAAGGCTGGGAAATCATCCAATGACTGCTCCCGCTCTGGGTGGAGCGGAAGGGAGTGTCAGACTCTTACTGACTAAAACCCATCCATGTTCCTTCCGTAGCCCTATATGTTCCGGGGTAGCGGTAACCCTTTCGGACAATCCCGCTTACCCGGCAGGCTTGGCCCTGAGGGGCCCCTTCATATGCTGACATCTCTTTGAGGCGCGCGTGGAACATATACGCGCCGTACGGCACGGGTCTGTTGCTGATCGGACGGTGAGTCACCCATTACTCACCGTCCGCAGGCCCGCGCCTACGGTGGCCGGGAGTCGTCACGTGGCTCCCGACGCCCGGGGCGTCTCCTGCGGCGGCTGGGACGGGAGGACCTTTCTCTCTCCCATCCCGCCACCTCCTTCGCGAGCATAACTTTTTCGCAGAAGGAGGTGACTGCCTCCCACTCCCTCTCACCCCGGACCATGGCTTGCACCAGAGCCGGGCGCGAGAGGTCGCCGCCGCCGATCGCCTCTACGAGGACACGGCGGTGCTCTGCCCATGCGGGGCAGGTTTGCACCGTGTGCTCTACCGTGTCCTCTGGGCGATCCTCGCAGTGGTGACACCCGGGCGTTTCCTCCCGCCTGATGATGTGCAGGAACCTCCCGAAACATCCATGTCCGGTGAGGACCTGCGTCAGGCGGTAGGTGAGGGCGCCGTGACGCCTCTCTAGCCACTCCTCAAAGAGGGGCCTTACCGCCACTATCGTGGCGTGCCCTGCGCTGGGTTGCGACAGTCGCTGATTCCAGGCCGCCATGAGATCGCGCCGGAGGTCCGTCCGCTCCGCCGCAATTTGCTGCGGAAACGGAGTTTCCCCCCGGCTTAGTACCTCCGCGCGCCACTCGTACAGGCGCGCGAGGACTATCGCCTCCAGATCCCACGGCGGCAGTCCGGCAAGGAGGCTTGCCGCCTCGCCCGAGATCGTGCGGTACCCCCGGATTAGCCGAATGGCTACCACCTTTTGGGGCGCGTTCAGGTAGTGGGCGGCTCGCCGCCGCAATGAACGCGCCCACACCGGGGCCCCGTAAAGGGCCATGGACCGCACGACTCCCGCGTAAAGCCTCCGGCAGGAGGCGTTTGGCCCCCTCAAATTGGGCAAGAGCCGCTTGAAGGCGGCCCCAGTCCGTTCCAGCTTGGGGGCCAAACGTCGGATCGAAGGACCATAGGGCGGGGACTTAATTTTATGCGTGGATGTAGATTTTGGCGTGTGAGCTGTTGGACGACACACAGAATTGAGCTTGAGGGAAATGAGGTTATGAGAAATAGGAATGGATGGGCTTACTTGTGAACCTTCTGGACCCAACACGTGGATTCAAGGACAGCTAGCTTAGCAGACGTCCCACGTGCTATCTGGTTTTCTTCCTTTTTTCAATGTGGTGCACTTTCACTTGTTTAAATGTCACACTTGTGTCGGCCAACACTTATTTATTAATAGTTATACACTTGTGACACACGTTCATTGCATTTTTTACGTTGTTGAACAGATGAATTTTTCAAAACTATGTAGCAATGGATTAGATCCTTCAAGAATCTCGGGCTGTGATTAAAAGTGACACTGTTTGTGTTGTAGGTACAGCCAGTACATATTTACAAGTTGTATGTCTACTGGCACTTGACCTAAATACCAGTAAGTGTCACTCATTGAACTAATTAATAACGTAATTGTTGTTCACATGCAATGATAATTGACGAGTTACTGCTGCGCGTAGAAATACTAACTAACCAGTCGGTTGATTCTGTACAAATCTCACCGTGAACACTTAATACCTTACCTATAGTGTATTTTTCTTTAGTTGTCTCATTTGGTAAACAAATGTCGCGACTAATATTAGGATTTCTAGGTAATGTATGTGTCTCTGAAGCATTTTTTTTAAATAATTCATGCCTTAAGTGTATTATTCAAAGTTCAAGACGTTTATGCTTAACTCAAAGTGTTTGATTGATACGAAAAATCAGAATTTTCGTCCCTTGTTTGTTTACCAAATTGGACACTGTAAAAGAAATACACTATAGATGTAGTGAGCTGTCGCTCCTCCTAAGTGTTAGGGTTTGACACTTTAGCGGGATCGTCCGAAAGGGTTACCGCTACCCCGGAACATAAAGGGCTAAGGAAGGAACATGGATGGGCTTTAGTCAGTAAGAGACTGACACTCCCATCCGCTCCACCCAGAGCGGGCGAAGTAATTGGATGATTTACCAGCCTGTCCAAAGAAACGATGGATGGATTGTGTGAAAGATCATATGATATTGGCTAGAAAGGGAGTGACTATCGAGATGACGACTAATAGAGAAGTATGGAAGAAGAAGACATGTTGCGCCGAGCCCAAATAAATTAGGATAAGGGCAGGAGAATGATGATGATGATGACCAGCCTGAAAAAAAGGGTTTGACACTATTGACAGCTCACTTTAAACTCTCTTTACCTACATTTTCATGGTGTGATTTTTACAGAATCGACCGGCTGCCATGAACTTTTTATACGTACAGACGCCAGCACATCAAGTTACCACAATCTGTCAAATTTCTTTGATAGTATTTCAACTTTATTGCAAAGACATAAGGTTCATTTTTAATTGAGAAAATTTGACAGTTAGGGATAGCTTGATGTGCTGGCCTCTGTACTTACGTAGTTATTAATTTAGTAAGCCATTAAAATAATTCTCGGTTCATGTTTTATCCCTTAAATTGTGTTTTGTGCTGGTTAGAAAAGATCGAATGTCATTGTTTTGAAAATCGCACTAATATTATAAAGGCGAAAGTCTGTGAGTGAGTGTGTGTATGTGTCTGTATGTTTGTCACTTCTTCACGCTCAAACTGCCGAACGGATCTGGATGATATCTTTTAGCAGCTTTATTAGCTACTTTGGGGTGAATGTCTTTATTTACCCTATGGGAACGTAGTACCAGGATAAAAGTATCCTATGTGTTAATCCAGTTTATAAACTAACTTTGTGTCAAATTTCATCTAGATCCGTTCTATAGTTTTGCGTGAAAGGGTAGCAAACATCTGTCAAATAGTACAGGACAGATAAAGAACATTAGTATGATGCTTATGGCAACGCGCCTAACATAAAAGTCACATTTAACCTTTTGAACGCCATTGTCACCTATACGTGACAAGCAAGCGCATGCCCTGAACGCCAACGACACCAATATGTGACAGTGGCAACAACACTGTAACACGAAATAAGCATTTAAAACATTACTTTTGTGAGTATTTATATAGATATCTTAAAAATTGAAGCTCTCGTACGTACTTAATGACATGAAACAAATTAAAAGACACCATGGATATTGGGCAATTCATGATTACAAGAAGAAAATACCTAAATTTGTAGCTTGGCGTGAAGGGTACGCGCGTGCAGTTATGCTCTGGCGTTCAAAAGGTTTAACTTCTAATTAATTAAGTTAGCTCGAACGCAGCCAGGGTTATTTTCTTCAAGCCTCTTGTTCAATTAAGTTTAGAGTGAAAACAGCAGTATATCAGCTCTTACATACTTACCTAATTATCGCAACGTATTTACCACAAACAACTCCAATCATGATCGGCATAAACCACTAATTGCACTAATAACTAGTGAGCACTAATAAGTCTTCATTTTATTTCCACTGCAGTTCTATTTCGGTTTCTGAGGGCATTGCTAAGCCGCTGCTATCTCGGGCGGCGACCCGCCATTCCGCAAAGTAGGTCGGTGCGCACGTGGCGCGGTCGGAAACACACACGTGCTAAAGACCGTGACACCGAAATAGTTCGCATGCTGCAGTGTCTTGCGGGCTGCGGCCTGTACGACGGATTAGCGTCATGGAAGCCTGGCTATTGATCCTATGACGTAAGATCTTGTGCAATAAGCGGGGTAGCGGTAACGCTTTCGGACAAACCCGCTTAACAACCTGAAATTGACTGCAAAAAATTTAAATTTCTCGGGCTGTTTTGGCACATCCCCTTTTCTTTAACGAAGAAAACTGGAAGGAAGACTGGTAGGAAATGTTTACATGATTTGCTTGATTGTGAACTTCTATCTTTTATTTTTGACAATAGGCTCGCACTTGATTGTAAGCGATGATGTGGTGGGCGGTAAAGCACGCTTGCCTAGAAGTAACCTATTCACTCTTAAAGAAGCCTTGATTGTAGCTATAGGGAAACACGAGACTCCGGCAGGGAATTCCACTCCACTTTATCCATACTAATTGATATTATAAATTCGAAAGAAACTCTGTCCGTCTGTATGTTACATTTTCACGCCTGAACCACTGAACGGATGTCGATAAAATTTGGCAGACAGATAGATTGCATCCCGGGGATGGTCACAGGCTACTTTTTGGGCCAAAAATATCTCCCGATATTGTAATAACTCCACTCAGAAGAAGTCGCTGGCAAAGGCTAGTCTTCTATAATTTGATCACATAGTTTATTTGCAATTTTGATATTAACACGTTAGCTGCGGCACCAATTTTTGCAAACTTTCCGTTCCTGCGGCACGAGGTTTTATCGGCCCGCACCGTGACCAGACGTTAGGGCGACACGCGGTCTATTAGACCCCACCTCCTTTAACAGACTAAAATCCATTTTCTGGCGCGAAATCTAAGATAAATGAAAAATTTGGTCCTTATCGATATAGACAGTGAATTGATGAACCCTAATCTACCGTCGCCCCGGGATCTGATAACTAGTTTAGGAATTATTGGCAAAACAAAGTAAGGGATCTTATACACCTCGTAATGCACTGAAATAGGGTAAATTTTCGCTAAGGTTAGTGATGGGAAAAATAATATCGACGCAACGACGTTTATGTATTTTTGTGTGAAAATCTTAATGCGGTTCACAGAATAGAAAAAAAAGAAAACCAGAAGTAGAAAAGAAACTATCCTATGTATTCTGCCTCGGGCTTTAAAAATACACTTATTAGAACTTGAATTAACATAAAAAAATCAGTAACAATATACTTTTTTATAAAAAATCGCAATCGTTCTGTTTCTGGTTTTTTTTTTAATTAACTTCTTCCGACATCGTTTAGACATGTTCGGCGATGTAAAAGGACGTGCTCTCCAATCGACGTGATGCACAACACTAGTCGCGGGAAGCTCGCGTTGGGTGCGGTACGAGGTCCGGGAGGATATGGGACGTTTTAGCCTCGTTCCGCACTGCATTAAAATTATATTAATTCAGTGCGGTACGAGGCCTAAGACATCCGGTACCAAGGTAGGTATACCACCGAGTCCGGGACCATTAGCGCGTCTCAAATATACATTTATCTCTTTTCTATACTGGACCAAACCAAAGCTATGCCCTTCGCACGACAGAGATGTTCACGTTTTTCCTTGCCGCACCACAAGGAAGTTGCATGAGGGGTGATTTAGGCCTCGTTTCGCACTTAACGTGTTAAATATGAATTTCACCAACGAAACTGGGCGCGATCAGGACATCTAAAACGCGTTCAAGAGCTGTCAATGTTCCGTAAGAAAAATGACACTGTGACAACTCCTAAACATGGTCTAAATTCACCTTGGTGAAATTTACCCTTACTCCATGGCGATATCTAGGTACGAAGCGATCTTTATTCCTTCATCATATTATCACGGTTTATTTTTGATAGAACGACATTCATGATAATAGCGGTATGTTACGAATACTAATATCAACGTACCTACTTTCTTTCTCGCGATAAGATATTGACTTCGAATTTTATAAATGGGTTCATTGACCGTCTGCAAAAATGAAAATGTGAATAGATTACTGTTGTAGCGTTTATTGACCTACTTTTTTGTTTTTGTCTATCTACACTTAAATAAATTAGGAAATTTAAATATCAAGCAGATATTTAAATTTCCTAAATAAATAAAAAATAAAGCTATGTAGAATTACAATCATACGGTCTTACCAAGGAGTATGGTAATATCCAGTTACTGACTGGGTTGTGGAGGTCAGATAAGCAGTCGCTCCATGTAAAATACTGGTACTCAGCTGCATCCGGTTAGACTGGAAGCCGACCCTGACATAGTTGGGAAAAAGCTAGCTGGTCGCCAATTGATATCAAACCAAACCAATGATAAAAACCAGGGTATTATTACCGATCACGAGTCACAACGTCATCAGGTTTCCTCGCCTTGTAATATTCTCTATCGCTGGTCGCAAACTGTGTCAGGGCTCACGAGACGAGTCGAACTCGACACGTGCGCGAGTCACTCAACGTGCCTGCTTAGCTGAACTTTAGCTGATAGAGGAAGTCGCACGTTTGTGCGTGCGTTTTGTTTTTTGATTAGATTTGAGTGAGTTGGTGTGTTTTCGCCAGGTGTATTTAGGTCAACAGGACATAGCATCATGCATGCTTTTCCCTGAAGGGCAGGCACAGAAGTACTTTTAGTGGTGTCCTGCCTGTTCGCAGAAAATTGTTTGCCAAATTTTCACTTGCCAACCAACGCTTCGCCGATGTTTCACTTTGACAACTAACGATTAGCAAATTTTTGTATGACAACGTTTCATTTGGTAGAATTATTGTTAAGCCGATTATTATAATGACACAAAACGTTTGGGACATTTACCATTTGTCAACCATTTCACTAGGCCACACAACTATTACAATAGAAGTCTAAGGTTGTTAGGTTAGGTTAGGTTAGAGTATGACTGGTGGGGTGGGTTGCGGCCAGAGTGAGGCTGATGCAACCCAGGGCTTTGCGGTGTTTCCGCTGCCTGGACGTAGGGCATGTCCGGGCGCGGTGCACCTGCGAGACGGACCGCAGCGACCTATGTTTCCGCTGCGGCCAGCCCGGCCACAAGGCGGCCCAGTGTTCCGCGGCGCCAAACTGCAGCCTCTGTACAGCTGCAGGGAGGCCCGCTGGGCACCGAGCGGGTGGTAAGTCCTGTGGCGGCCCCGCCAACAGGCAGAGAAGAAGGGGTGCCAAGGCTGCGGGGGGCTCTTTACCCCCCCCTCAGTCTGGCAGCCCCTCGGTCGACTCCCGGCCTAGCACAGGTGTCGTGGAGGGAATGGACTGCGTATAAATGGCGCTGTTCCATTTCCTCCAGGGCAATATCAACCACTCTGCCAGAGCTCAGGATCTTTTGCTCCAAAGCATGGCAGAGTGGTCGATCCACGTGGCGGTGGTCGCCGAGCCGTATTTCGTCCCCCCCCGCGACAACTGGGTGGGTGACCTCGACGGCTTGGTGGCCATCATCGGCGGGGCTCTCGTCAGCCCGTCCCGGGGACACGGCTGGATAGCCGCCCTCGCGGACGGCGTTGGCGTGATTGGTGCGTACTTTTCGCCCAACAAGAGCCTCGCCGACTTCGAGAATTTCCTTGTCGAGTTGGGTGCCGTCGTAGGCCGACTCCACCCTCGTCCTGTGCTGTTGCTGGGGGATCTCAACGCCAAGTCATCGGCGTGGGGATCCTCTGTGACCGATGCTAGAGGCGAGGCGCTGGAGGAGTGGCTGGTTACGACTGGCTTGGTCGTCCTGAACCGGGGTTCGGTTCACACGTGCGTGCGGCAGCGGGGCGGCTCTATAGTGGACGTCTCGTTCGCTAGCCCTGCTGTCGCGGGCCGTGTCCGCGACTGGCGTGTCGCCGTGGAGGTGGAGACGTTGTCGGATCACCGATACATCCGCTTCGACGTCTCCGCCCAAACCGCCAGCGGCCGCAGTCCAGCGGCCCCGCGAATGGACGGCCCGCGCTGGGCGCGTAAGCGCATCGACAGGGAACTTCTCGAGGAGGCCGCTATTGTCCAGGCCTGGATCCGGGAGTCGACGACGAACGGACCCGTCGACGTCGAACAAGAGGCGCTGTGGTTCCGCGGGGCGATGACGCACATTTGCGACGCGTCCATGCCCCGGGTCCACACGCTGTCAGCAAGGCGCCAGGTGTACTGGTGGTCCGCCGAGATCGCAAGGCTACGTGTAGCGTGCGTCGCGGCGAGGCGCCCGTACACCCACTATCGAAGACGACGTCGTCGGGTCCCTGACGAAGAAGCCGCGCTGTATGAGGTGTACCGCGCGGCTAAGCAGGCTCTGTGGCTGGCCATCGGCGATGCGAGATCGCGAGCCAGGGGGGAGATGCTGGAGACTCTCGACGGAGATCCGTGGGGGCGCCCCTATCGTGCGGTTCGAGGGAAACTGAGAGCCGCCGCGCCCCCACTCACCGAGAGCCTCCAGCCCGAGCTGTTGGAGGAGGTCGTCGCAGCCCTCTTCCCGGCGAGAGCGGAGCACACTCCGCCGCCGATGGCTATGCCCACAGCCGCAGAGCCTCCGGAGGAGGAACACGCCATCGACGTCCCAGAGGTGACACAGGCAGAGATGAGGGCAGCCGTGATGCGGCTCCGGGCCAAGAATGTGGCTCCGGGGCCAGACGGCATCCACGGCATCGCGCTGGCCCTCGCTCTGAAGGAGCTAGAGCCCCAGCTGAGAGGACTCTTCACCGCGTGTCTTGAGCAGGGCCGGTTTCCAACATTATGGAAGACCGGCCGGCTAGTCCTGCTCAAGAAGGCGGGGCGCCCCGCGGACTCGCCGTCCGCGTACCGGCCCATTGTGCTGCTCGACGAGGTGGGCAAGATGTTTGAGCGAATTATCGCAACCCGCCTCGTCGGTCACTTGTGTAGAGAAGGGCCGGACTTGAGCGAGTGCCAGTTTGGCTTCAGGCACGGGCGCTCCACCATTCATGCGATATCGCGGGTGAGAGTCCTGGCGGAGGAAACGGTGTCTCGGGGTGGGGTGGTGATGGCGGTGTCGTTAGACATTTCCAACGCCTTCAACGCCCTGCCCTGGAGTTGTATCAGAGAGGCACTGCGCTTTCATCAAGTGCCTCTCTACCTCCGTCGCATCGTTGGGGCTTATCTGTCGGAGAGGTGTGTCACCTACGTGGGACGTGATGGCGGTCACCAGCACCCCATGTCGTGCGGTGTTCCGCAGGGATCGGTCGTCGGACCGCTCCTGTGGAACATCGGCTACGACTGGGTGCTGAGGGGTGAGCTCCAGCCGGGCGTGCAGCTGACGTGTTACGCTGACGACACGTTAGTCACGGCCCGGGGGAGCTCGCACAGGGAAGCAGCGTTGCTGGCGACGGCGGCGGTCTCACAAGTTGTGAGCCGCATTCGGCGCCTCGGCTTGGAGGTGGCCCTCAACAAGTCGGAGGCCATGGTGTTCCATGGTCCCCGACGGGCGCCGCCGCCTGGATCACACATTGTGGTCGGGGGGGTCCGGATCGCTGTCGAGCCTACCATGAAGTACCTAGGATTGGTGCTCGACAGCCGGTGGGACTTTGGCCCCCACTTCCGGCGGCTTGCGCCCAAGTTGTTGGGCGCGGCCGGGGCACTTTCAACGCTGCTTCCCAATCTGGGGGGCCCGAGCGCCACTTGCAGGCGGCTCTACGTGGGGATCGTGCGATCGATGGCCCTCTACGGGGCACCGATCTGGGCGGCTGACCTGACGGCCGGGAGCATCTCTGTCTTGCGTAAGCCACAGAGAGCTATGGCCGTCAGAGTCATAAGGGGATATCGCACGATCTCCTACGAGGCGGCATGCGCACTGGCCGGATCCCCGCCCTGGGACCTGGAGGCAAAGGTCCTCGCGTCACTGTTCCGGTGGCGCGAGGAAATGCGGGCGCGGGGCGAACGACCGATGCAGCAACAATTGGAGCTGCGTCGGTCTCAGCTCCACGAGGTCCTGGTGGCGGACTGGCGGGACAGGCTCTCACGCCCTACCGCCGGCCTCAACACCATCGAGGCGATCCGACCAGTGCTCAGCGAGTGGCTCGGAAGAAGGCACGGCTCCCTGACCTTTCGGGCGACACAGGTTCTCTCGGGGCATGGTTGCTTCGGGAAGTTCCTGTGTCGCATAACCAGGGAGCCAGACGCTCGGTGTCACCACTGCGTCGACTGTCGGGAGGACACGGCACGGCATACGCTGGCAGAATGTGCCGCATGGCTGGAGCCGCGCCGTGCCCTCATCTCTGAAGTAGGCAGTGACCTGTCGCTGCCGGCCGTAGTTAACGCCATGGTCGGCAGTGAACAGGCCTGGGACGCGGTGGTATCCTTCTGCGAGCAAGTCATTTCGCAGAAGGAGGCTGCGGAGCGGGAGCGGGAGATCACCTCCCTCAACCCGGCCCGCAGCAGGCGCACCGGGCGTCGGAGGAGGGCAGACAATGCCCTCTTCCAGCCCCCCTAAATGGGTCCAGGGGCGACGGACGCGGGGTTTAGTCCGTCGCCCCCCACAACAACATCTGGACCCGAGGCGGCGGCGCGTAGTGTTCCACGCGCGCCCCTCCAAGACGGTACGAGGGGAGTGTCGTACACCTCACTCCCGCTCGGCCGAGACGAGGCCCGCTGCGGCGGGCCGGCACCACGGGGGTTGCGGAAGAATTCTTTTTGATTCCCGCGACCCCCGGCGAAGGTGTGAGAGGGAACACCCGGGGTGGTTTTTAGTCAGTAAGAGTCTGACAGACCCCTCCGCCCTCCCCGGGGCGGGGGACATCCATGAGGATTTTCCCCCCGGATCAAAAAAAAAAAAAAAAAAAAAAAAAAAAAAAAAAAAAAAAAAAAAAAAAAAAAAAAAGGTTAGAGTATGACAAACATCGCACGAGCCGAGCGAGCGAAGCGAGCGTGCCGCGGAGCGGCCGGCGATGTGCCAGAAGCGAATCGCTTTTGTAAAAGGAAACAGTTAAGTTAGGTTAGGTTAGAGTATGACAAACAACGCACGAGCCGAGCGAGCGAAGCGAGCGTGCCGCGGCAGCGGCCGGCGATGTGCCAGAAGCGAATCGCTTTTGTAAAAGGAAACAGTTAAGTTAGGTTAGGTTAGAGTATGACAAACAACGCACGAGCCGAGCGAGCGAAGCGAGCGTGCCGCGGCAGCGGCCGGCGATGTGCCAGAAGCGAATCGCTTTTGTAAAAGGAAACAGTTAGGTCAGGTCATATTAAAGATAAAGTAAAAAAAATAATAATTACAATAACTAATTGCAAAAAATTCTGCTAAATGAAAGTTGGCATTTTAAAAAGTGTCATTATGAAAAGCAGACCAAACGTACAGTTGGTAACCGTGAGGTTGGGAAATAAAACAAAATTATATGATAAGTTGGCAAATGATTATTCGGCGGAATAAAATTCTGCGAAACGTTGGTTGGCAAGTGAAAATTTGGCAAACAATTTTCGGCGAACAGGCAGAGAACCACTTTTAGTTCATACGTACATTTCTTTAATTTGTAATTTATATTATATCTAAAAATTCTATCTTTCATCTAATTTACACTAATATTATGAAGGCGAAAGTTTGTGAGTGAGTTTGTATGTTTTTCCGTCCTTCACGCTCAAACGGCTGAACGGATCTGGATGAAATTTGGCATAGATGTAGTTTATGACCTGGATTAACACATAGGATTTTTATCCCGTTAGTACGTGCACTTGGAAATTTTTGACATCCACGCGGGCGAACCCGCTGGCAGCAGCTAGTTTTAAATATTTACGTAGATTAATTACATCGATAAATAATTTTAAGTTAAATTTTGCTAATTATCTATGTTTAAGTCTTATATAATAGGGGGTGTGCCTATAGCCATAAACCGGATCAGATTCTAGACTGCTACTGGAAAATTCCAGATGGAAAATCCAACAAGACTGCCTGACCCGGGAATGAAACCCAGGACCTCACGTTCAGCAGTAACACTTGCGACCACCAGCCCAACGAAGCAGTAGTATACCAGGTAATAAAAATATTTTTTTTCTTATGGAAATTATAGATAAACAGCGGTTGGAAACAATGGTTGTTTATTATGACATAAGTACTGTTCAGCTGGTCTAATAGAAACATCATTATTATAGAAGGTATTAACATACCTTTCTGAATTCCAGAAGTACAATTTACAGGGTGTACAAAACTCGTGTCCGACCCGCAAGGGGTGATTCAGTGTATACGAACAGATATATTAATAAGTCTTCTTCTTTTCGTGTGGTTAGTGAAATAGTGACTAACCTGGTGCTGCCCATGGGCCTCTTACTTAGCGTCACATGCTGTTGAGAAATATCTCTCAGACCTGCCGGTTTCCTCACGATGTTTTTCTTTTTCGATTTTTAAGCAAGTGATAATTATCGGAAAAATCAGAGGTGCGTGCCTTCGAACTCGAGACCTATGACTTGGCTTTTCGACGGTCACACCACTAGGCTATCACTGCTGTCAAGATGCTGTGACATTAGTTCATAGTTAGATTAACAAAAAAAAAAAAAAATAGAATTAAAAAAAATGGGATAAAAAAGAATCCACCAATATGTTACTTAAATAATAATTTACGTCCAGAAGTGACACACATAACCAGGGATTAAAATAAAATAAAAAATCTTAAGAAAAAAAAAGAAACGTCGTACAATCCGTGCCAATCAACTGAAGTAGAGCTATATTCCATGAAATTAGGATCTTAACAATTAATATCTTGGATTGACAACGTGTCAACTGGACAGTAACAAATGCCGTCAAATTAATAATCAGCCCATCTGAGCTAGCATAAACTTGTATCTAAATGACATTGAAAAACGTGTGTTCACACATCATACATAATTTATATTTTTACGCGGACCACGCGGATTGTTTTATTTTTGATAGAGCTCGTGGCTAAGTAATAACAGCCGCACGGGTTGATCCATCAGGTTAAGTTACGCTTGCCGGGGTTGATCCATGGATGGGTGACCATCTTTACATACCGAGACACCTCCGTGCCCCGGAAAGCACGTTAAGCCGTTGGTCCCGGCTGTCATTTACTTGTGCAACATTGACAGTCATTATGTGTTGTCAGAAGCTCGACATCCAGTCGTACCCATGCGGTATCGTACGGTATTACTCAGTTACTGGGTTGTGGAGGTCAGAATGCTCCATGTAAAATACTTGTTCAGCTGCATCCGGTTAGACTGGAAGCTGGCCCCAACATAGTTAGATAGATAGATTCATTTATTTGCCTAAAATATGGTGTTTCACAGATTTTATAACAAATACACAATAGTGCTTCATATTTCGCCATTAGTTGGGAAAAGGCTAGACAGATTGATACATTCTTAATTTCGTCCCGGTTAGCATTAAACATGTGCTTGAACTAACAGGCGAGCATGTCACAAAAATATCTTTATCTTTAAGCGCACCCTTAACCTAAGATAGCATACCTACTTAGCATAAGTACTACTGATTTGCTAAAACCCTAAATTCTTATATTGCATAATGTAGATTTTAATAAGGACAGTCATAGTAACAATCGAGAGGGGACGGGGCGGGGGCGGGGTTTCCTGGAATGGAAACCGCGTATCGGCAAGCGTAGTGTGGGACGCCCCCCAGCTAGAGGAACCGATGACCATAAGAAGGTGGATGGGGTAGACTGGATGCGGAAGGCGGAGGACAGGGTGTTGTGGCGCAGCCTGGGGTTGGCCTATATATATGTCCAGCAGTAAACTGCGATAGGCTGCGTTGATTAATGATAGTTGAAGGCTGACATACCACTATGGATAAAGGACTCTTAAAAAAACTTCATCCAAAACTTCAGAAGAGAAATAATAATAAAAAGACCGATGCCTCCTCAACATCTAAAATGGTCTAAGGGGCCTCAGCGAGTTGTTTTCGGCCCCTCGTACGCCTTCCAAAGGTCCGGGACCCCAAGGTCCCGAGAAATGTCAAAAGGACTAGTAAAAATAATGTGTGAAACATTAATAATCATTGTAATGTTAAATATGTATGTATGAGTAATTTAATTTCTTTATTTAACCGTAAGGGCCCTATTTCCCGGGGCAGCGGGATTGTTTCCAGGTCAGCGGCATTGTCCGGGTCAGTGGGATTGTCCGAAAGGGTTACCGTTACCCCGGAGCATAAAGGGCTAAGGAAGGCACATGGATGGGTTTTAGTCAGTAAGAGTGTGACACTCCCTTCCGCTTCACCCGAGCGGGAGGCGACGATTGATGAATTCCCACACTCAAAAAAATTATCTCACTAGGAAACCAGTAGCTGCGCAACCATGGTCTCACTGCCAATAAATGTAAGGCTGGTTGCAAAACCATCGGACGCCGAGACAATCGTGTCGCTTAGTCAGATATACTGTGGCGGATACTACAGCTCGCTAATGCCTTATTTGCCAAGCAAAAAAAAACCTACAAACTACGACGTATTTATTGAACATTGTGGCGGTACAATAGGTAATCGTGGCGCTTATTCAAATTGAATAGCCGCCTGCGTCTTCGCAGAGCCGGTCAAGTCACATTGCGTCTACAATAACAGCTAGTACACGTGGGTGAACATAATGTGTGCGCGAGCGCGTGCCCCTGACCTTAAGGCTATTCTATGCTGGTGAAAAAGTGAACTAGCTAGCACTGAATACCATGCAAACTCAAGTCTTTTGACTTCATAACACACAGTGGTAAAAAAAACAAAAGACTGTCTTAGGCTCTTTACCCTTAAGCGGGATTGTCCGAAAGGGTTACCGCTACCCCGGAACATAAAGGGCTACGGAAGGAACATGGATGGGTTTTAGTCAGTAAGAGTCAACCACTCCCTTCCGCTCCACCCAGAGCGGGAGCAGTCATTGGATGATTTCCCAGCCTTAAAAAAAAAAAGGCTCTTTACCCTTAAGGTGAATCCTCCAACCAGCCCGCGAAAGGTTCCGGTATGACTTTGACCTTGTAAAAAGTCATTTTTACACCTTTATGAGCTCAGAGGGTTGTATTAATGATTTTGATGATTATAATTCTGTAACTACATACGTCTTACAGCCGCGAATCAAATGTTCATCAACATACAACCTATCACTGGCCTGCAAATTGCAAAAAACTTAAGAAAATTTGAATTTCGCGGGCTACCCTGGAACATCAACCATAAAGCGGGATTGTACGAAAGGGTTACCGCTACCCCGGAACATAAAGGGCTAAGGAAGGAACATGGATACGTTTTAGTCAGTAAGAGTCTGATACTCCCTTCCACTCCACCCAGAGCCGGAGGAGTCATATGATGATTTTCCACCCTCAAAAAAAGGCCCTTTTTAGGGTTCCGTACCTAAAAAGGAAAAAACGGAACCCTTATAGGATCACTTTGTTGTCCGTCCGTCCGTCTTTCAAGACCGTTTTTCTCAGGCACGCGTGGAGGTATCAAACTGAAATTTATATCTAATACTCAGGTCTACTGTCCCTTGGAGCTGTGAAAAAATCAAACTTCTAAGCCAAAGCAATCAAAAGATACAGCTGTTTATGCCGCAAATTTTCGAAACTCGCACGGGAATCAAAACCTACAGGGTACTTCCCGTGAACTTAGAACCTTGAAATTTGGTACAAAGTAACGTCTTACAGTGCAGATAAAGGAAAAATTGCGAAAACAGTAAATTTTTAGTTACATCATATATTAAAAAATTTTTTTTTTTCAAAATATAAAAATACCATAACTATGACTCGATTCTCGTGATGGGTGAACTTTTACTTATATACCTACAGGTTTGCACGGAACCCTCGGTGTGCGACTCCGAACTCACACTTGGCCGGTTTTTTGCTAAGAAACCTAGAAATATTTAAAAGATTTTATTCTCAATCAATCTGCCTTAACTTTTCCCTTAAACTGTGTTGGGTTCGGTTTTCAGTCCAACCGGATAGAGCTGAATACCAGTATTTTACGTGTACCGACTGCCTATTTTACCTCTACAACCCTGTAACCGGGTAATACGACACCCCATGGTACAACTAGCAGATTTTCGGGCTTCTGAATACCCGTAACGACAGTCAAGATCCACGAATGACATCCGGGACCAACGCTTTAATATGTTTTTCAAAGCACAGAGGGGTTTTGGCAAGATGGTCACTCATCCATGGACGAACCTCGGCAAGCGTAGCTTAACTTTATGGATCGACCTGTGCGGCAATTATTAAATAGCCACGAGCGTTACTCTTTTTCCTAAAATTCACGCTAGGTTTTAACCAATAATAACGTTTTAGTTTTCAGTGTAAAATTTAGATAGAAACATTTCTGATGTTGCTCGGAAAACGATCATGTCAATGTAAAATAATTAGCAAATATTGTGAAGGCAAAGCTTTTAAGTACCTAGTGCAATAATTTTTCCTTATTTGCCCACTAATCTAGTTCAACAAGTAACGCAAAGAACATTATGTTTGTCTTTATACAGTTTATACTTAATACGGTTTAATTGTTATCTTATCGCATACAACAAAAGTAAAATCTTGTGAACTAAATATAAGTGACTTATTTAGTAATATTATAAATACTTAACTTTCAAACATTGTTTACAAGATTTGTTTAAATAAACTGAAAACCTCTTACCCCGATTTTGGGTAGGAGACGATAGCTTATGGTTAAGATGTGAACTTAAGGGTTCATGGTCCAAGTCAGCGGGATTGTCGGAAAGGGTTACCGCTACCCCGGAACATAAAGGGCTGGGTTTTATTCAGTAAGAGTCTGACACTCCCTTCCGCTCCATCCAGACCGGGAGGCAAAAAAGGGTTCATGGTAGATACTCATCATTAATAACATAACCACACATTACAATGTTAAATATGGAACCAAACATTCAATTTTAAATATGAAACCACATTTTTCTTTCTCCAAGACCAGAGGATGGCAAGTGGCAACACACACACAGGAGATAGGATGTGTGTTGCCATCCAAAATACAAAACTGAAACGTCTCATATGCCTGCTATCTTATTGCTAATAAAAAGCATCATATCACTTATTAATAATTCACTGAACGACGGATTCGAAGAAGCATTGGAAGGTGCTGATGAAGTTGAATTGTATGTCCCGATGTAACTTTTCAGACAGTGTAATATCGCTACCATGATAAGGGCCAATTTCACCAACGAAACTGAACTGGATCAGCACATTCAACCCATTAGGTGTTCGCCTTTTAGATTATATTAGAAGCCGTTTGCTTATAAGAGCTCAACGATTTATAAGGTTGTATTTATTGCCGTTTCGAGTGAATTTTTCTTATTAACCTATGCAGGGGTTTCCAAACTTATTTTGTCTACTGCACACTTTGAGAATTAATTATTTTTTAGCGTCCCCATTTTTTCACCTACTTAAAAACTACTGTCTAGATGAAATTACACAACGCCCCCATTTTTTTTCTGGGTCTCTTACTTAAGCCCCCTTTTAGGCCTGTAGCGCCCACAACGGGGCATTATCACCCACTTTGGGAAGGTTAACCTATGCGGTTCATACGACAACTGAGGGGTTAAACTGCGCTCGAACACTGTCACTGTCATAATACTTAGGGTAATTGACACTGACAGCTGCTGAAAGAAGTTTAAATGTGTTAATCACGTTTAGTTTCTTTGGTGAAATGGGCCCTAAGTATCTGGTGTCAAACTGTAACTACTACGCCGCCAAGACGTGTTGCCATGGTATTAAATTACACTTTTTTATGAATTCTAATGAATTTGTGAGAAAAAGTCGTTAAAGAGATATATAATTTAGCAACTAAGCATTCGGCTTATTAATTGATTCTCACGAATTTACGCGCCCGAAACGGGTGAATCGACAGTTTTAAATAATATTTAGGGTGAAATTGAATACATGGGCATTATTTTAAGGGGTCATTGTATTCATCATTATGAACAACTTTCACTATGGGAACAAATCTGAAATCGCGAAAAAAAATCCGCTGTTCCCTATATTTTGACGAGTTATGCGAGAATAATGTATAGAATAGCTGATTTTTAGTGTCCCCATAGTGAAAGTTTTAGTCAATAAGAGTCTGACACTCCCTTTCGCTCCACCCAGGGCGGGAGGGGTCATAGGATAATTTCCCTACCCTCAAATACAAAAAAAAGATGTGATGGAGGAAAAATAAAAGATGGAAAACTAGTGATGGAGGAAATCTTCAAACCAGAACCTTATCACAAAAGTTACAGAAATACGCGAATAAAAATGCATACTAACCCACCATTTTTTTTGAGGGTCATCATCATCATTTGAAATCATCAAATGACTCCTCCCGCTCTGGGTGGAGCGGTAGGGAGTGTCAGACTTCACTGGCTAAAACCCATCCATGTTCCTTCCTTAGCCCTGTTCCTGTTCTTAGTAGCCATGTTCCGGGGTAGCGGTAACCCTTTGCTAAAAAACTAGCTTGTTAGTGTATGCGAGCCTTTTCACTCCAAATACATCTCCACATTCACGAGTCACGTTTAAAGACACACCACTGCTTAAATTGAATAATAGCAATATATGTGCTGAGCCTAAATGAGCATTCAGAATGATTTTATGTCACGTGGTAGGATTGATGTTCAAGTTGGCATAAATGCGGACGTAGCAGGAAATTTTAATCTTTTGAACGCCAGAGCATAACCGCACGCGCGTGCCGCTTAGCTACAAATTTATTTCTTCTTGTTATCATTAATTTCCTAATATCCATGGTGTCTTTTGATTTATTTCATATCACTTAATACAAACGTTCAATTTTTAAGACTTAAAAAAAACACGCATTAAAGTAATGATTTAATTGTATATTTGGTGCTATAATGTACCCGCAATTTCACATATTTGTGTCGTTGGCGTACATGCGCTTGCTTGTCACGTATATATGACAAAGGCGTTCAAAAGGTTAAGGTAACCCGCAAAATCCATTTCTTTTTTGCGTATAATAAATCGACTTCGCAGTCCACCCATTTTTTTTTGACGATTCGAAATCATCAAATGACTGCTCCTGCTCTGGGTAGAGCGGAAGGGAGTGTCAGACTCTTACTGACTACAACCCATTTATGTTCCTTCTTTAGCCCTTTATGTTCCGGGGTAACGGTAACCCTTTTTGGACAATGCGCTGACCCAGCCAATCGCAGGCCACCCTGGCATATTTTCCTTTAAGCTGTGTTTGTAGAAGCTGCATTTAAACTTCAGACATTAAAAAAAAACGAAATCGGGCATCGTGTCGTCGAAATCTCATGAAAGACAAGCAATTATTGCTTTTATCTCTATCAACTTTGATATAACAGCTAATAAGTCGCATGAGATTTGACAGTAAGTATATAATTTACCTTCTCATCACGAAATCTAGAGCAACTTTTCAGAAAAAGTATCTACCCAAATGTAAACTTTTTAAATTTTGTAACAAAGCTTGCGGACAGAGCAAATTTCTGCATCTATTCATCCATTCATACCAAGGTGCCTCCATGCCTCGGAAAACACGTTAAGCCATTGGTCCCGGCTATCATTTGTAGATCTTTGACAGTCGTTACGGGTAGACCGAAGCCCGAAAGTCTGAAAACCAGTGTTACCAAGAGGTATCGGGTTACACAGTAACAACAGATAGGCGCTTCTTGTAAAATACTTATCTTCAGCTGCATCGGGATAGACTGGAAGCTGACCCAGCATAGTTGAGCAAAGGCTTGGCAGACGATGATTCAATCGCATATAATCTATGCTCGTAGCATACCTACCTGCGCAAGCCAATTGTTTACTGAATTATCATACAACAGGACAATGAAAGACGCAGTCGCTGTTAGAAATGTCCACACGGAGCCACGTATTACCGTCAAGTGAAAGTTAAACACTGGCCAGAAACAATGCCCACGTGAGAGGTCACGTGCGCTCGCGCACCTCGCAATCAAACTTATTGTCATTACGGATACGTCACGCGCACACGTGGGTAAACTATTGTATCGCTGTTTCTTGATTTTATATTAATCTTCTTGTCATTTAGACTTAAGTATCCACCTTCAGCAGGATTGTCCGAAAGGGTTACCGCTACCCTGGAGCACAAAGGGCTAAGGAAGCAACATAGATGGGTTTATGTTAGTTAGAGTAGAAACTCTCTTCCGCTCCACCAAGAGCGGGAGGAGTCATTTGATGATTTCTCATCCTTAAAAAAAGTTTCTACCTTGACTTATATAAGGTGTTAAAAAATTAACTACGAGCTGTTCCATACATTTGATTAATTTACGTGTGCATAAATGTATGGAACAGCTCGTATTTTTTTTGCGATTTCAGGGTTCATCCCTTAGTAAAAGTTGTTCATAATGATGAGTACAATGCTCCCACGAAATTCTTAGAGTTAATTTTTTAACACCTTATATTTTAGTCACATGGTGCTAAGAAAGCCCGCTGATCTGCAATTCGAGACACTCCTACGTCGGAAACCTATCCCTTTCAGAGCCATTACGATTTTCATTTGGAACAAGACAAAAACACATATGGCGGGTTCAGCTTCACTCCTACCGAAAATATGATGAATGATGAGTCATCATTCTCCTGCCCTTATCCCAATTTATTTGGGGTCGGCGCAACATGTCTTACAATCTCCAGTCTTCCAATCTTTCTGGCCCGCAATATCTAGATAAGTTTAGAGTGTGGAAAGTGTTTGGAAACGGAGAGTGTTACCACCGATAAATATTTAAAAACAAGACTGGTACTGTGCTATTTTCCAAACTCCAAGGAGTTTTTCTCATATATTTTGCACGAACTGTAGGTACCACTCGTAGATCACGACAAGGTAATTCAGTCGTAAAAATTTTGACAACCAGTCTTATCTAGGGAAATCGTGTTACACAGTTACTGGATTGTAGAGGCCAGATAGGCCGTACCTGCATGGAAAATCCTGGTATCTAACTACATTCGATTAGACTGGGAGTTGACTCAATTGTATTTGGGAAAAGCAAGGCAGAAAGATTGGTTTATACCTTTTTAAGAAAGATAAATTTGCCAGATATAATATTCCCAGAAATAAGCAGTCACACACAAAATACTATAACGTTATCAAACATGATATTATCATAATAGTAACGCATTTGATTAGGTCATTGGTACCAAGTGTCTTTATCAAAAACCAATATTATCTATTTGTTTTGATGAAGACTGGTCGGATTCACCGGTAATGATAACGTTATCAGGACAAATTTATTCAGAGGCCCATAAATAGGTTATACGGGTTGGTGTCCGCAACTCTACGTCATACTTGCCGCAAATGTATATAAGTAGTATATCAGCCATCTCGTTACCATAACACAAGCATTAGGTTGCTTAGCTTGGGACGATACGGCGCTGTGTGAAATGTCCAAGGATATTATTATTATTATTATTATTAAATAAACGTATTTTCTTTCTTCTTCCTTTTTGGAAATGCCTAAACACAGTAGCCCACTGTACTACTGTGTTTTAAAATTTAACTGGTTGAGTAGGTACCAATTTCAGCAATAAAACAATACCACTGACAGATCTTGAATCGCGGTATGTGTGTGTCAGTGTCAATATGCCACACAAAGTAATAACACTAACAGCTACACGTGGTTTATATGCTGATCGCGTTCAGTTTCATTGGTGACAGTCACCATAAGCAACTTAGACACACTTAATTTAGCCCTATGTGGGAATAACAGCGAAACTTGACTTAAACAAAAAGAGTTTGATGCGTATTATTTATTTTTATATTCGATATCCCTAATTTATATATATTTTAATGAATAATATTAATGAATTAATATTTATATTAATGAATTCTTCAACAATATAAAAAACTTGTTTTATTCATACAACATTGACACTATTCAAAATCAAGGATTCAATCAATAGTCAGCTGACTAAAATTCGAAATTCAAAAGTCACGTATTATTTTGAAAACATGCTGTTTTACATAATTATGTTTTTAAGGCGAGGAGGTTGGAGGCTGTTGTCTTTGACCGTGACGTGGCTTTTATACCGTTTGAGATTCATAGACATAACATATCATCATGCTTATAATCTCCACCTTACGCCAGTTGTGATTAAGTCCCATGTAAAAAAGTGCGATTAACAACTTCATAAACATAAGTAGAGATAAACTACAATAACATGGCGTGCCCCTCCAAATTATTCTTTCAACGTTTGTAGTCACATCCTTACAAAAGAGTTTGTATGTAATTGTAAGTAGTCGTCTTCAGTAGCAGGCCGGCAGTAACATACTAGTCTTGGTGGCGCTTTGGAATTACTTTCACAAATACTTTCAAACGTTTTGAATTTGGAAGGGCGGGCCAGGTTATTGTAATTTATCTCTATGACAACATAGCAGTCACAAATAAAGCACTATTTATATTCCTAACATAGGGAAAGTATAAAAAAGGCCGCTGTTACTACCTACCCATAGATAACACACTAGTCTAGACATTGCACAATCACACGCGTCTGGGCAACAGCTTAGTTCAATGACCTGCTCCTTAATCGTCTGCAGTGAGACAGTGAGACAATGTAATTTAGTAAACATTTTAGTTATTTACTTAGGTATAAACTTACTAACCTGAGTAGTGGATTGATCCATCAGGTTAAGCTGCGCTTGCCGGGTTTGATTCGTGGATGGGTGACCGTCTTTACATATCCAGATTCTTCCGTGCCTCAGAAGGCACGTTAAGCCGTTGGTCCCGGCTGTCATTCGTGGATCTTTGACAGTAGTTACGGGTCGTCAGGTGCCCGAAAGTCTGACAACCAGTCTTACCAAGGGGTATCGTATTACGCAGTTATTGACTGTTTTGTGGAGGTCAGATAGATGTAAAATACTGGTATTAGCTGCATCCGGTTAGACTGGAAGCCGACTCCTAACATAGTTGTGAAAAGGCTAGGCAGATTATGAACTTAGTAAGCCAGTTAGCACATAATGCGTCAAGCCTGTAATCCACGTGGTTTAGACAGTGGTGCACGTATACAACACCTACATATCGCCAGTTAGATTTAAGTCTTAAAGTCCCAAGTCCCAACACATTTTAATTTTAGCACAATATTGTTTTTTTTGTAAACTGTTTTCCTTTATAAAACCGTGTCCTTAGAAACTAATTTTCCTAGAAACGCCGCGCACGTGACGTATGCTAGTTTCTAGAACTGATTATCATCTGTGTATGACACAGTCATAGACTTATCCACTTGTGAGTCTGCTTTCTTGTCGTCATGTGGGGGCAACGTCTCAGTGCAACCGATTATCTCTCACGTAATCCACGCGTGCAATCTTCCACAATTTTTTTTTCGTGGCACTTTATGAACCCACTGACTTACTAGTGGTACTAACTTGTCCAGTTTATTAATGTTTACGCTTGTATGACTTTTCAAGGAAGATAATTTCCATGCATTGTTAGACTCTCTCTCTTTTTGGACTTTATAAAAAAGAACATGACCTCTCATCTGTCTCTTCTTCTCAGGGATCAATCAGTGTTTTAAAATATTGACGTGTAAATGTGTCATTAAATATCTACTTACAGAAATTAACATTTCATTTTATTTTTTTACTAGCTGACCCGGTGGGCTTCATTCCGCCTAACAGTTATTTTGCTAAATTATAAGATTTTTTCTAAAATAAAACGTAGCCTAAGTTACTCCTTATTACATCAGCTACCTGCCAATAAAAGTTCCGTCAAAAGGTCCAGCCATTTCAGAGATTAGCCGGAACAAAAGGAGACAGACAAGAGTTGAAAAAACCGTATTATATTCATGTAAGTACATGTAGTAAAAAACGGTTATTTCAATACATATTACAAACAGACACTCCGATCCAGGTTTCATTTATACATACGAGTACGTGTGAAAAGAACTAGCAAATAGTTTTAATATTTTATTTTCAACATCCCGAGTTCCGAATGTTACAATTTTAGCTGCAGTATTCTGTAAAAGTCTCACCGTGAAAACTTAGGTGAGATGAGCTGTCAATGGGGACTATTGACAGCTCAACTTAGGTAGAGTGAGCTGTCAATGGGGACTATTGACAGCTCAACTTAGGTAGAGTGAGCTGTCAATGGGGACTATTGACAGCTCAACTTAGGTAGAGTGAGCTGTCAATGGGGACTATTGACAGCTCAACTTAGGTAGAGTGAGCTGTCAATGGGGACTATTGACAGCTCAACTTAGGTAGAGTGAGCTGTCAATGGGGACTATTGACAGCTCAACTTAGGTAGAGTGAGCTGTCAATGGGGACTATTGACAGCTCAACTTAGGTAGAGTGAGCTGTCAATGGGGACTATTGACAGCTCAACTTAGGTAGAGTGAGCTGTCAATGGGGACTATTGACAGTTCAACTTAGGTAGAGTGAGCTGTCAATGGGGACTATTGACAGCTCAACTTAGGTAGAGTGAGCTGTTATTTCCAAGGGAATACCCTTGGAAATGACAGCTCACTCTACCTAAGTTTTCGAGGTGGGATCGGCAGAACTAGAACATTACTATCTGGTAGGTATGATGTCATAGCCCTAGACTATTTGTCTAGTTAATAATGTTTACGATTGTTAACTTAGTATATTATGTATTGTAGTTCTGATATAAGTAGGTACGCGTAAGTTTGGGTAAAGTCCGGGTTTTTACGGCTGGAAAAATGGAATTCATCCCCTCCCACTTTTTCTCATTTCCCATTGAATACTATTCGTATCCAGAACCCAGTGGAATCCCACAAGTGTCATTGACACTGGCTTGGCCACCATGAGGGATTTAAATTTTGATAACACAAAAAATGAGTCGCTAATAATTTAGGTCGAAATTTGTTGCCGAATGTCAGAATTTGTCGGTCACTGGTTTAAAAGAAAATATAAGGGTTTATAGGTGGCCGATCTGGGGGGAGTCTCACACATTTATATCTCAAAAGCTAGGGGCACCTAGCGAAAATCTGTTTTGTTTTAAATTTAATCGTTAATTAGTCCCTTCTATCTTTCACCCTTGGGACATACGCATACCAGCGAGTACTCATTTTTAGTTGCTAGCTCAACTCCAAATACCAGAATTTATCAATCAATGGTTCAAAAGACATAATATTAAGGGCTTATAGGTGGCCGATCTGGAGAGAGTTTCCCCAGCTTGGCCACGTTTAAATCTCAAAAACTAGGGCAACTAGCGAAGATCTCTTGTTTCAAATTTAATCGCAAATAAAATTAGTCCCTTCTATCTTTCACCCTTGGGATATACGTATACCAGCGAGTACTCGTTTTTGTTTGCTAGCTCAACCCGCTTCCAGTTTATCGCCGACCAGTGGGATCGCTGTCTTTTTGACCTATGTCTGTTAAACTTTCATTCACGATCACGTGTTACAAACAACGTGAATATCCCCCACCAAAAATTATTTTTAAACGAATAAATTCGTTCGCTAATTGACACCTCACATGACTAATGAGAATCGATGTCGTCATCACACCAGTGTCAATGAGTTTATTATGTCAGCTAGTTGGACACGTGCGCGGCGCATACGCTGGTCACATGTTTGGCTCAAGTTTATGATAACAATGTTAGCCGTCCGTCACACCGTTTCGGAGTCACGTCACGTTTGTTAGCGTCAGTAATTTATGGGGTAGGTACCTAAGTAATAAAATAATTCTTACGTATAGGTACCTATGTAAGAATTATTTTTGATTGAGATTGTTTTTTTTTAATATAATTAACGTATTATATTCAGTATTTATCAGTAGTAAGTAGTTGAAAAGCTCTTGGATATTGATTCATGCTGCGTTTGCGAGCGTCTGTAACGAATTGACAAATCGGGGTAATTTTTGGAGGGGAAAATTGCTGTGAAAAATCAACTAAGTAGATAATGTAACATAACATCACGCCTTTTTCGCCGAAACCCGGCCGAAAGTGTAGGCTGACGTGTATTTTAAATGATATAATTATGTATGTCCTATTTAATAGGGGACGAGTCGATTGCCATCAACCGGGCACAAACCCAGAAACCGGGCTGCTACTGAGAAATTCCTAATGGAAAAACTCAAAGGAGCTCTAAATTAAATAGGTGTTCTGTCAATTTATTAACATAATAAAAAATCCTTTTATGTGTCCGTCATATTAATAACGAGGTTTTGCCAGCGGCTTCTCCCGCGTGGATGTCGGAAAGGGTTGTTGTAAATTCGTCACAAAGTAAATTCGTCATATTTTGAAAAATCCATACATTGAAAGTAAATTCGTCACACGTATTTAAAATATGTGTAAATTCGTCACAAATCCTCGTTTCAAAAATTTTATTCTTAAAGTAGCGATTGCAACCAAAATTTTTTATTTAATTCATTCACTTAAAAACTGTGATTTTTATGTAGATGTACCTAAGGTAAATTAGTAAACGTGCTGTGATAATAAATAATCATTTTCATTCTACTTCTTGTTTATTTTTTTTGCTATCGGTGCGGATTATAACGATGTGACGAATTTACACAATTATTATATTATTATTTAATTTACATATTTTTTTTAATGACGAATTTACTTTGTGACGAATGTACAACAACCCGTCGGAAATTATCCCACGGGATTATTTTTATGTGCTATTCTAGACTATAATCTATCTCTATGCCAAACTTCATGCAGATCCGTTTAGCCGATTGAGTAACAAAGTTTCGCATTTATTATATTAGTATAGATTATTATCAGTAGGCGAGTAACCCTACGCTTATCATGCTAGAACAAGTAAATAACAATGTGATTAATAGTAAGAGAGTTTATCAATTACAGTTCAAGTCATTGTAATTAGGTTACTATGCTTTTGATAGTGTTATTTTTTAAGAAATAGGCATAAATAAATCTGCCTACAAATCACACTAATATTATAGAGGCGAAAGTTTGTGAGAAAGTATGTGTGTGAGTTTGTATGTTTGTCCGTCCTTCACACTCAAACGGCTGAACGGATCTGGATGAAACTTGACACAGAGGTAGTTTATGACCTGGATTATCACAGCGTACTTTTTATCTCGGTAGTACGTTCCCTATTTTATCATCATCGTCTTCATTCAACCCTTAACATATACCTATTTTATAAATTTTAATGCAAAAATATAATATTATCCTAACTTAACACAAACTATTCAGAAACTAAAATATGGCGTCGAAAACTTTCTCCGCATCGCTGTCGACTGGTAATGTTCTGAAGAGACTGGCCGCATTCATGACACGCTGAACGGCAATGCTGAGCATCTGGCCCAAGGTAAAAGCCAGCCCAGTATTAAGTTAGATATTTATTTTATTTATTTATTTTTATTTTGTTCCTATGCCAGAGCATTTAAGAATATCTGAATAACCAATTGTTTGGCTAATAGACAAATACACCTTCTTTAAAAATATATTCTACATTCCGAATTAACCCCTCAAGTGTCGTATGAACCCTTAGAGCATTTAACCTATATGAACCTCATGGGTTCATGAGAAAAATTCTAAATATAATCGTATAAATCGTTGAGCTCTTATTAGCAAACGGTTTCTAAAAGGCGAACATCTAATGGGTTAAAGGCATCTCAACTGATTAAATTTAATTGCAAAAAGAAATTAAATGTTTTTAATGAAAAAACAAAATCACAGTGCCTTCTACTTCAGTGCAAACTAATGTAACAAGTATTTCTGCACTGCAGTGTAGTGACCAGCGAGATGGTCGCCTCATAGTCGATATAATTATATTTATCGTCGGCTAGGAAGCGTCGACCTCGCTGTCACGTGCGCGAGCGTCTAGTGGATCGTATGCGTAAGTACAGGGCTGTCTCTATTATACTGGTATGGCAGTATGAATATGTAATTTTTTTTTTTGAGGAGCTCGTGGATAAGTAATAACTGCCGCAAGGATCGATCCATCAGGTTAAGCTACGCTTGCCGGGGTTGGTCCGTAGATGGGTGGCCATCTTTACATATCGTGACTCCTCCGTCGAAGCACGGAGGAGTCACGAAAGCACATTAAGCCGTTGGTCCCGACTGTCATCCGTAGATCTTTGACAGTCTTTACGGATCGTCAGAAGCCTGAAAGTCTGACAGCCAGTCCTACCAAGGGATATCGTATTACCCAGTTAGTGACTGGGTTGTGGAGATCAGATAGGCAGTCGCTTCATGTAAAATACTGGTATATTGCATCCGATTAGACTGGAAGCCGATCCCAACATAGTTGGGAAAAGGCTAGGCAGATTAATTGATTCAGTTTGAAAGGTATGGGTGCTCCAGCAGATAGCAACGCTGATTGACGACTTTAATAAGGAGTTCGTCGGATGAAACTACCAGAATCATCAGAAAAAGAATGGTCGAAAAATGCTAAAACTGTTTTGGGAATTAAAATCTTTTCTTCAAAAATCTTGTAGTCTTCTTGATTATCTGTAGTACCAAAAGTCAATTACGTAGCTTGTGGTTTATCAGTATTTTTCTAACAATGGCACAAAACGGACGCACCTATTATAACAAGTATGTTGGTTGAGAATTGGGTTACGTTATTCACCAGCTCACGTGCGCACGCGCTGCGTACGTAGGTACCGGCAGGGTTGCCATTTAGTCACGTTGCAAGAAAATATATTGTGCGTTAAAAATAAACCAACCTACATCAAATACTTAACAATTTATATTTTTTATTATTTAAATTTTAACCTCCGTTTAATGCAAGCATGGCGTGTGGCGTGGGCCAGGATTCCGTCACAACAATGTATGACACAGATCGATTGACACTCTTCCATATTATGTAACATGGGTGACAGCGTTATCAAGTTGAATGGGAATACTGAACATTTTATTTATTTATTTAACCATTTATGCGCACATAAATAGACAAGGAGCAAGGAACAGAAAATACGAAGGTAATAGGGTGATGCTTATTTCTAAAGAAATCTCTTCCAGCTTACCTGCGATAGGAAACTAGATAAAAAGGGATGTAGACAATGTATGTAAGAGTAGAAGACAAAACAAAATATATAGAAAAATCCAATAAGTAATTTAAATAAAACATACAATAAAAGCATACGTACTTCTAAAATAAATAACACTATAAATATATAATCTCGGATATGGCTTAGTAATAACAGCCGCACGGATCGATCTATCAGGTTAAGCTACGCTTGCTGGGGTTGGTCCGTGGATGGGATCTTTACATATCGAGACTTCTCCATGCCTCGGAAAGCACGTTAAGCTGTTGGTCCTGGCTGGCATTTGTGCATCTTTGACAGTAGTTATGTACCCGTAACGACCGTTAGAAGCCCGAAAATCGGACAGCCAGTCTTACCAAGGGGTTTTACCTAGTTAGTGGGTAGTGGAGGTCAGATAGGCATTCGGTTTATGTCAAATACTGGTATTCAGCTGCATCCGGTTAGACTGGAAGCCAACGCCAACATAGTTGGGCAAAGGCTAGGCAGATTTACAAATATATATACTTTTTCGAGTAGTTATTGACTAACCTGGTATCAGAGTTTTTATGCTAGCCATGGGCCTCTGACTTAGCTTCACAAGCTTTTGAGAATTAATATCTCTCAAGCATAAGTTTCCTCACGATGTTTTCCTTCACTGATTTTTAAGCAAACGATAATAATACAATACGCACATGAATCGGAAAAGTAAGAGTCATAGGACTCGAGTTCGAACCCAAGACACCCCGTCTTGGGTTCGAACTCGAGTCCTATGACTAGGCAATCCGACGGTCACACCACTCTTTTGAAATAAATTTATAATCTATGATAGTAAATACATAATATTTGCAACTACAACGAAGTGAAAAGATAGCACAGTGTTCTTTCGAATAAGATGGCAAATAAATTGTCACTGCATATAAGAGTAGATCTACAAAAAGAGGCTTGAAGTGTGAATATGGATCTTTTTTTGAATATTTGTGAATATTGTTTTTTTATTCACATTAGTGAATAAAAAAAATATTCAGTAGGTAGTTGATTAAAAAGAAACGTCATCCGTTAGCTATTTCAATCAGTAGGTATTCCGGGAAACTTCAATATTTATAGGACTGGCTTTGATTATTATAATCAAAGAGGACTGGCTAGTTAACTACGGTGTTTTCCAATTTCACGTCATCACGTCAACGCTGATTTTTAGCGATAGCCGTCGCTGAAAATCATCGCTTTGGCTCTGTTTCGCATGGGGCCAAGCATTATGCTGAGCGATGGCCGTTTCCCGTGGATGTGACACATATTTTCCCACAACTTGTTTTTTTTATGTTTGCCGCAAATAAACCTTTTTTTTTCTTTCTAATTTTCTACTAGACTTTACCTGTAAGTTTTTTTTCTTACATAATTCATAGTCCGACCACAAACAAGGTCACCATATAAAGCAGACTGGAAATTAGATCAGCATAATTATATTTGTGGGATGGATATTTGTAGGTATAAGTGGGATGGCGAAGTTTGGCCACGTTTGGCCATGCCTCGACCATGGGCACACGTGCTACGCCAACGTATGCATATGTATTGTACCTACTGTTTATTCACCGGAACCCCGCTTTGCGGACACACGTGACAATCTTTGACGATTTTTCAATCGCGCAATGAATAAGGAATATAAATTAGGTGCTAATAGTTCTAGGAAAACAGAATGCTGTTTTTTTCAATAAATTGCAATTAAAAGAACGAATAACATTAGAAGAGTAAATTACATACATACATAAACTCAAGACTTCTCTCCGAAGCGCTGAAGAGTCTTGATATGTAATGGATGATCACCCATCCACAAACCGACCGCGGCAAGCGTAGCTTCACCGTCGGTCGACCCATGTGGCTGTTATTATTTAGCACAATGGGTTATCTTCATTCATTCATACACAGGACTGAGTACCTAAATAAGTTAATTATATTTAAATCAGTGAATAATTTAGTTAAAGCTGGCCACTTTCCCTCTCTGAAGGTTTAGCTACCAATTTTTAGAGAGTTAAGTATGTATATTCAAATCAAATATAATAATATTTTTAAATCATTTTTTTACTTTTATATATTGGCTACTAAAAATAAACAATATTTGAATTGGTGTGTGTTATAAAACAAGACATTGCTAGCTGAATTAATATCCTTTGGATCATCATTGGTTGTACGATAATAGTTAGTATGGGTATGTAAATAGGTATGTACATAGTAAATAGTAATTATTCGGATAAGAACTGTAAAGTTTTTTTGGATACACGTGTAAGACGTTATCTTATAAATGTTTCATAAATATTTCACGGCTTTTTATTAAGCTGTTGTTATTTTTGTAGCAATGAGGTCATTATCATGAGGTCACATTATCTGCAACGGGTCAACGGGATTAAAGTAAAATTAATCACAAAATAATACTTTTTATACTTTGTAATGAAAGAAGAAAGTAGTTATACCCCCGACGTTAGGTCAATAAGTCTTGGGTCCGAACCTAGGCAAGCGGTTTCCTTTGTGTAAAAATTCCATCACCACTGCTCTCAAAACGGTGAAAGAAAACATCGTGAGGAAACCGGTCCTAGAACCAAACATTGGAAGACATGTTCACATGTGACATCTACCAACCCGCGTGTTGAATTGCGGTTCATTCCCCGTCGAGGGAAGCCTGTGGCCCAGCAGTGGGAACGCCGTAGGCGGATTGTGTGTATTATATATTTGAAAAACAGGATAGGTACCTATTCCAACAGACTAGTCTTCTTTTCTTGTTCGTGTGGTTAGTGACTAACCAGGTGTCAGAGTTTTAATCCTGCCCATGGGCCTCTGACTTAGAATTACATACTGTTTTTTTTTTATTCATAATTTAGGCTTTGTCGCACATGCGATTATGCCGCCCTGGTTGCCTTAATTACATACTGTTGAGAAATATCTCTCGGGCATGCCGGTTTCCTCACGATGTTTTCCTTCACCGATTTTTAAGCAAGTGATAATTATACAATACGCATATGAATCTGAAAAGCCGGAGGTGCGTGCCTTCGAACTCGAGACCTATGACTTGGCTTTTCAACGGTCACACCACTAGGCTATCACAGCTGGCTAGTGAACGTCAGAGAGAGAAAAAAATATTAATTTCCTAGACTACCCAAGATTACCAATTACGTATTAAAGAGTTTCCGAGCGGCTTACAGTATTCTACGTAGCCTTGTTATTTTGGACCTTTGAAAATGGGATTGCTTTATTCCAGGAACTGCCGGCGTGACACTAAATCATGGTCACCTTCACATAGTGTCAAGCGTGGAAAAGGAAGACCATGTGAAAATGATTTAACCCATTAGATGTTCCTCTATTCGAAGCCGTTTGCCTATAAGAGCTCAACGATTTATACGGTTATTGTCGTTTCGAGAAAAAAATTCTTATGAACCTATGGAGTTCATACGACATGTGAGGGGTTAAAGCGTAGTCTTTTAAATCGTGAAAATGGTGCAAAAGTAAGATTTTTCGAATGTAATTTCTTCCAATACTTCATTCATACGTGTTTTTTTCTAATTGTAGCCTGAACAAAACCTCCCATTGAGGTTGTTATGCGTATTGAAGTTGCATATAAGGTTTTATCTTATCATGAACGCAAGTCTCCAAAATTACTTAACCGATTTCAATGAAATTATGTGAATGTGTATGGTTGGTTCCAGCTCAAAAGATAAGACTTAAGACCCGATAGATGGCGCTGTTGTCGAGATTTACGCGGACGAAGTCGCGGGCGAAATGCTAGTAAAATCTATAATCATACCAAACAGCATTGCGTGTTTATTACTCAGCTTCTAAGTTCATTTTGTTTCCGTATAAAATAGTTTACCTAATGGATTTATGATAGGTACTGCTATCAATACCAATATTGCGTGTATGTAATCTAAGACTAATTCAAATCCGAAAATCTGACCCACTTTTGAAGAAAAGCTGGAGAAGTCAGTAGTTAGAATGTTTATTTAGCATAACATAATAGTCTATAATGTTCCCACTGCAACTGCTGGGACACTGGTCTGCTCTCCATGAGAGAGTGTGCAATGCGTGTCACATGTCTTCTAAATATGTGACACGCACTGGGCCCGCGTGGGCCCCCACTGGGCCACATGTTTCCCTTCACCGTTTTGAGAGACGTTTACAGCAGTGATAGCCTAGGGGTGTGACCGTCGGACTGCCAAGTCATAGGTCTCGAGTTCGAACCCAAGGCACGCAACTCTCAATTTACGGATTCATGTGCGTATTGTATAATTTATCACTTGCTTAAAAATCGGTGAAGGAAAACATCGTGAGGAAACTAGCATGTCTGAGAGATCTTTCTCAACAGCATGTGAGGCTAAGTCAGAGGCCCCATGGGCAGCATAAAACTCTGGTACCAGGTTAGTCACTAACCACACGAAAAGAAAAAGACTTTCGTAACACTTTTATGGATATGGGAATGGACAGCATTAGAACTCTGACACCAGGTTAGTCACTAACCGAAAAGAAGAAGAAGAAGTCCGTTTTAAGAGCAATGGTGATGAAATTGAAAAACCTATTTAATATAATTATAAAGTAAATTGAAATAAAATTGAAAGAAAATATACAAAGTAAGTTGCCTATTTGGATTCGAACTCCCTACGATTGTTTAAGTAAGCTAAATTACCATCAAGCATGGTGATTGTTAAATAACGGCATTAAAGTTATAGTTTATTGCGCAATTATGGGCTTTATAGTGCGACATAGTTTCATAAAATGAAGAAGAATATTTGAATTAGTGATAATGGTATGGCCTGTTGACAAAACGCAAATTGATGATCATGAACTGCTGATTTGTGATGCTGATACCAGTCTGAGTAGAGCTTCGATTGTTTTAGCAATCAAATTAATATATGATACGGATATTATTGAATTTTATCTTTTTTAGCGTTTTATGGGACCTGTGCCACTACCGGCGATTGGCGAAAAGGAGTAGAGATAGCTACTAAAAACGAGTTCGCGAGCGACGAGCAGTGAATGTTCGACGACGATGAAGTGAGGTGTTTGAACTCCCGCGTCTTTGAAGAGGGGCGCACGTAAAACACTACGCGTCACCACCTCGGGTCCTGATGTATGGAGCCCGACAGACGGCCCCGAGTCTGTCACCCCTGGACATGCGTATGCGCCAACCGTAAGTCTTTCAGCGAGTGTGCTGCCGCTGTGTGCCAAGTGAACGTCTCTGACCGAGTACCTACTCTCTCTAATACTGTGATCTGAATCTTATCGCTGCGAGAAACTAGTGAGAAGTGAGTTCTCACCAGCAGTGTGAAAAGTCAGCTTAAAAATCGGAGAAGGAAAACATCGTGAGGAAACCGGCATGCCTGAGTAATATTTCTCAACTGCATGTGAAGCTAAGTCAGAGGCCCATGGGCAGCAAAAAAACTCTGACTCCAGGTTAGTCATTAACCACACGAATAAAGAGGAGGAGTGTGAATAGTCAGCGATCGAATATTAAATTATACTTTTAATTAACTTACGGGATCTCGAGACGGAATGAAATTATCCGGAAAAGAACTGGAGCTACTGACTTGCAGACTAAGCAAACTGAAGTGGCAGTGGGCTGGCCATGTTTGGCGAAGGACCGATGGCCGGTGGAGCAGACGAGTCCTGGAGTGGAGACCGCGCATCGGCAAGCGTAGTGTGGGACGCCCCCCAGCTAGATGGGCCGATGGCCTTAAGGTGGCTGGGACGGACTGGATGCGGAAGGTGGAAGACAGGGTTTTGTGACGCAGCCTGGGAGAGCCCTATGTCCAGCAGTGGACTGCGATTGATTGGCCCGGACCTACAATCATCTGTAACTTTCATGAGCTGGAAAGTCATTGATAACTAGTTGGTGTCTTGTTTGCATTTTATCTGCACTGCCATAGTTGTCTGGCGAATGAAACTTCTATCGCTTTTCAGTAAATCAAATTTCCATACATTTTCCTGTACCTATAACACACTACATTTGAATTTTAAGGGGCCAGGGGGTCTTACCAAGCATGTTCAATTAAGCGGGATTGTCCGAATTAAGCGGGATTGTCTGAATAAAGCGGATTGTCCGAAAGGGTTACCGCTATCTCGGAACATAAAGGGCTAAGGAAGGAACACGGATGGCTTTTAGTCAGTAAAGTCTGACACTCCCTTTCGCTCCACCCAGAGCGGGAGAAGTCAATGATTTCCCACCCACAAAAAAAACATGTTCAATAAAAGCCTCACAAAACGTGGTCTGGAAAAGCCTAACAAAACTTTTCCATTGTCTGCTATCACATTTTCCACGTGTCAATCACGTGCACATGTACATTCAATGAAGTGTAAAATAGATGCATTTTCAATGCCGCTGTAAATATTGTAAACAGTGACTACATGAGTGCGGAAAGACCTTCTAGTGAGGTCGCACTAGTGTTGCATTGCGTGCTAGCACTTCCGTACGTTCTCTTGCACGTTGCACGTTAACGTGATGCCTATTCATAGTCTATTCTTTGGACATCAGACATTATAGATGAGATGAATTTAGAGTGGTCATAAAATACTGTAATAATATGGAAATTATGCTATGATCATTTATATTTATGATGAGACAATAAAAAATTATGTTATTATTAATTATGTTATTTATGATAAATCCATAAACAAGACTTTTTTTTATTATTCATTCAGCAATCTGAATAGAATAGAATATTTTTATTTGCGTTGAAACATGGTACAATAATGGTGTTAATACTAGGGTTATGTTCTGGTAAGCGGGATTGTCCGAAGGGGTTACCGCTACCCCGGAACATAAAGGGCTAAGGAAGGAACATGGATGGGTTTCAGTCAGTAAGAGTCTGACACTCCCTTCCGCTCCACCCGGAGCGGGAGAAGTCAATAGATGATTAACCAGCCTTAAAAAAAAAAGGTTTATGTTCTACTTGTCTCACCAGTGAATGGCATATTTTACAATATTTTACAGAAAACAACTTAATAATTACGTAGCATTAATTATAACAGTGTTGTCAGACTAATATTACACTCAGCTCAACTCTTATCTCAAGAGTAGGCAAATCTGGAGATTCTTGCTTGCCAACAATATTTTGTTTATATTTGCCGTCTTTATAAAACCAACACCCATGGTTGCCAGTCATTGACGCCACAATAGAAAAACTATTGTTCGCGGACACACCGTGACCGCGTTTGCGTTCAATGTGTTAAGTAGTATCATCTTTTTGTTCAATAGTTAAACTTATGTGTAATTAAAATCATTTCACATTAGCTTAATTTATTGGTCCTGTGTATTTACTCCAGCGAAGAAAACCTTTTTTGTTACAAACATTCGTTTAATTTTTTTAGTTCTTTGTTGATTTTAGATTTACTTGGTTTATTTAACTCCAAACTTCAATCATTTACTTACTTATATTATTTGAAGTATGTTATCTGTCTAATCTACCTATTTTTTTTTTAAATCTACGTGAATGTTCGTTTCCCATCCGCCATTCAATTATAATAAAGACTTATTATAAATACACATGTATTTCCTTAGAGCTCTAGAATACCTACCCAAAACGTTGCATACCGTAATTATTCAATTAACGCTTCTTAATGAGACTCACGTTGTGCTGATAACGTTGACGATACAAACAGATTTCGCTCGAACACGTGCCTGTAGTCACCCCTGGGGGACTGCCAAATTTTTTCAGCAAGTTTATGGGTAATTGGTTGTATTCTTTTTTTATGAATTGTATACTACTCTGTCAAGAACCGGGTGCCCGATGTGATTTTCTATCGGAAAAGTAAAGAACTTCCATACAAACTTTCGTCCCTTAAAATTAATACTTAGTGCTTCACTTTCACAATGCTCAGTGATAGCCTAGTGTTGTGACCGTCGGACTGCCAAGTCATAGGTCTCGAGTTCGAACCCGAGGCACGCACCTCTGATTTTACGGATTCATGTGCGTATTGTATAATTATCACCCGCTTAAAATCGGTGTAGGAAAACATCGTGAGGAAACCGGCATGTCTGAGATATATTTCTCAACAGCATGTGAAGCTAAGTCAGAGGCCCATGGGCAGCATAAAAACTCTGACACCAGGTTAGTCACTAACCACACGAAAAGAAGAAGACTTTCGTAACACTTTTATGGAACTCTTGCGCAATATAATAATGCTTCCGCTACACTCAGCGGTTTACGTTGTGCATGGTCAATCAGGGAATGAATTTAAGATTTTTATTAAGTTCATTTGAGTATGCTCTAGTCTAGCTTATACCTACTAGGCTAAACTACCTACACAACCTAATCCAACTAAAGTGTATTTTAACCGGCAGAAACAATCCACATCCTAAAATCCTAAAGTAAAGCAGGATGTACATAGGTAACTAAATTGTTTCCATGAGCGGTGACGCCCACTCGCCGTATTCGGGCTCGGTCGGGCGCGCACGTGGCTATAGCACGTGTCCTGCGCACACGCACTTGACCCAGGAACAGTATGTAGAAGAAACAGAAGGTTTGCGATTGCGGTTACATGTTCACATATAATTTGGCATTGTGATGTTTGTTGGCTTAACCTTTTGAACGCCATTGTCACATATACGTGACAAGCAAGCGCAAGCCCTGTACGACAACGACACAAATATTGTGACAGCGCGAGTACAGTATAACACGAAATAAACAATGAAATCATTACTTTTTTGTGTGTTTATATAAATATCTTAAAAGTTGAAGCTCTCATACGTATTTGATGACATGAAGTCAATTAAAAGACAATGGATATTGGGATATTCATGGTAATAAGAAGAAATAAAGAAGCTTGGCGTGGTGGGCACGCGCGTGCGTTCATGTTCTGGCGTTCAAAAGGGTAAGACATTCATTAGATTAGATGCCAAACACTATAATGCACCGTATAGGTTAGGTCTCTGGTCAAAAACCTGCAGTGTTACCCTCAGTGCATGAATTAGAATCGTAACTGGCAGGTTTTTTTTTTCAATTGAAACTACTGCACCTTCACTTTACCTGCGTAAGCGCATCGCCCTGGAGAATGACCTTGTCTGCGGACGCCTGTAACGCGTAGTAACTTGTAGGTGTCTGGTGCTGTGCCCTTCAGTCTTCAGCTGGTTTTGTTAGAAAACAAACTTAATAATATATTTTTATTATGTGCTGTTGACAGATTTATACTAGTAGTTCGATTAAATTAAATATTTAAACTGAATTATAATTATAATGTAGGTTGTTTCAGTAAGAACATCATTTACCTACGTAGGTACTAAGGTACAGTAGAGCCTGAGTGAAACCTTATGTTGAACATGGCTGGTAATAATCTGACAGTATTCGAACCTTTGAATTAAGAATAGAATAGTTTGATAGGTTTTTGTAAAAGTGAAGGGACTCTATCTTTAGCCGCGGGGCGTCAGGTAAATACTTACTATACCTACTCTTTGCGCGGGGCTTGACAGAGTATTCGGTGAAAAGTAATATAGGTATATAATTGGTTATTGGTGTGTTTGTTTTTTTGTTTGTAGCAAATCCTTATTCACATACATAAGCTCTGCCACTGAGCCTCCTTAGTGAAGTTCTCCGACCTTCACAGAGGATGCTAAATTAAAAGAGTCTTAGGGCCCCCTATATCATATATAGCGGGGAACTGCCGCGAAACTCCAAAGCTGCAGTAAAGACAGCTTGTTCATTGCGTATTTACTAACATAATAAAATGGGCACGACCGTTAGGTACGAGCTATAAAACTGGGGCATCCAAACTGGGACACTAGGTTGTGATTTTAGTAACAAAAAGTAGCCTGACTTAGATAGGTTAGAATTTCTGTATGATTTTTATTAAATGAATGGAAAACCTTGAGAAATGGACCTCGCCCGGGGGAAGCCTTTAGCTTTGGGGCCACGTATTACTGATATGGCTGATACTGCCGTAGCCACGCACCTGCCCATATTATGGTACCAGTTAAGTTTAAGTCCCATGTAATAGGGGGCGAGCCTATTGCCATCAACCTGGCACATATCCAGACTCCGAGCAGAAAGAGATGCTACTGAGAAATTCCAGATAGAATAACCAAACACCACTTTGCACGACCAGGGAATCGATCCTAGGTCTATATGCTCAGCAGTAGCGCTTGCGACTACTAGACCAACGAGGTAGTAGGCAAAAGAGGATAAAACTAAGTACTTACACACCTTTATTCCAGCCACCAAGAAAATACGTTTCTAACACTGCAAGCTGCACACGAATAAGAAGTAAAACACTTAGGTATTCTTTTGTACCTACTGAACATGTATTGTTTTTAGGTACAGACTCCAGCACATCAAGCTATCCCTAACTGTCAAATTTTCTCAATTAACACGTTGAGCGCCAACGCGGTCGCCGGTGACCGCGAACAATAGTTTTTCTATTGTGTCTGCTGCGTCTTTGCAATAAAGTTGAAATACTATCAAAGAAATTTGACAGATTGTGGTAACTTGATGTGCTGGCCTCTATACTTATTGTTTCAGTAGTAGGTAGGTACCTCTAGCTACCTACATAATTGACCCAATAACCTTTATCGCGGTGAGACTATGTCAATATTAATTACTTTATGTAGCTCAATATAGTGTTTCTGCTTCAAAACGAAAGGAAATTGAAGTGTGTGAATATAAAAACTAGGTAGGTATTTGTAATTGTAGGTAGATGTAACTGTCAGTAAAACCTAGAAACCGAACTCGGGCATTAGGCCAACGACATTATCAAGAAAGCAATGTGCAATTTGTACAGTTATACCTGAGTGATAAAATTGTTGTACCAACAATGAAAGATAATTTTGAAGGATGCATTGGGTTGGGAGTAATGAACTTTATAAAAAGGCTCAAATTAAACCAACAGACGCCATCTTTTGGATTGTCCTAAGAAATAATCATAGTTATGAAAAGAGCCATCTCGTATCGAATAGCTGAACTATAATGCAATAAGAAGTTACAATGACTTCTTTATCAAAAAATATATGCAATTTCTTAAAATTGTACTTATTTTAAATATTTCATTTAATTACTGTTCTATCCATTGAAATATGAGAGGGTGCACTGTTACGCTGTTCAGTAGGCTGAATGAAGAAAAACTGCTACAGTTTTAATAGCCATGAGAAAAACAATTAGGTAAATATTTAAATAAATAATATTGACAGTTCCATTACTGTCATGTCATTGTCAATTATAAAGTGCTAAAAATTGTAAATAAATGTTTATAAACACAATAGGTATATCGTAAATTGTAAATAATAAGAGTAAAAACAATATCACACAAAATGAAAGCACTAATACAAAGGGTTATGAACGCTAAAGTGACCGGTGAGTTTGTAATATTAACATTTTTAGGTTAACTTTATATCAACAATATGAAACAAATGATTTCATAATAGAATTCTTTAATTAAAATGTGTTTACAGAAGCACTATTAATTGCAATTTTTAACCAGTTAAAGCGAACTGGTCTTTATAGCCTTTTTCAGTGTAATACTCTAACATTGTTCATAAATTTTTCTTCTCAATTTGATTTCAGTAAATGATGAAGTTATAAGTAGTATTGGTCAAGGCATTTGTGTTTTTATTGGAATATCAAATAGTGATAGCAAGAAAGATATGGAATACATGTAAGTAACAATAAATTTATTGGTCATCACAGAGGTTCTAAACAATCTAAATTATATTTGCTGTCAGGAAAGTTTTGAGTATGAATGTGGATGGCTATACCAATAGAGGAAGACCAAAGAAACGATAGATGGATTGTGTGAAAGAAGATATGGCTAGACAGGGACTGACTACCGAGATGACGACTAAAAGAGAAGTATAGAAAAAAAAAAAATGCGCCGACCGCAAATAAATTGGGAAGGCCAGAAAAATGATGAACTGTACCTTACAGATTTCTTGTATTTATCTTTATTATTTGATTTCCTCTTCTATTTCATATAAAATTGTTTTAATTGTTATAAGAGTCATGAAGCAGTGACAGAACTTTACTTAATATTTCTCTCAACTTACCAAGCCATGTTAAATGTAGTTTTAATTCATTCATTCATTCAATACAATGAAATAATAGTGTTCTAACAAAATGTTTCAGAGTACGGAAGATATTAAGTATCAAGTTATTTGATGATGAATCAGAGAAAAAATGGAAGAAAAGTGTTTCTGACAGAGAATTAGAAATACTATGCGTCAGCCAGTTCACATTGTACAACACATGGAAAGTGAGTTCATGGAGTATTTAATTCTGGCTACCATCTGAATTTTCTGTTTAGATTGTTTTGTTGGTTTAGTAGTCACAACTGACACAACTATACTCAGTGTATTATAACATTTGAAAAATAACGGCTAAATATCGTTATTTAACTGTCGTCAGTTATTGTGTAATATTGTTAACATAACTGCACTTTACAGTTGTTTTTTTAATGTAAATGGTTAATAGATAACATTGCTTCGTATGTAATGTGAAATAACGGAGTATAATATATGTCTACATTGAAATAACAAAAGGGTGATAACTGTTATTTGTCTAATGTTATAACGAATAGTGTATACATAATAGCTGTCACTGGTTTTGCAGAGTATGAGGTGCTGAATTAAATTCCCAGGTAGGACAAAATGTTATTGAGTTATTGTATTTGGATTTTCTCTAGGCTGCTACTGAGAAATGCTGCTACTGCTATCCACATATGCAACAGATTGATGGCAATAGGCTTGCCACCTAATACATGGGACTTGAAACATGAAAAAAAAAACTAAAATCTCTCTTGGACCAGTCATCCTGACACAAACTGAAATGTTGATGGACTATATAGGTACAGGTCTCCCAAAGTGATAATGCGCATAGGAATCTTCGCCACTGTTCGGCAACGGTCGTATTTCCCGAGCGTCGGAAGACGATATGTATATAGAGTGGTTAAGTGCATTTTCTTCATGAATAATTTAGTAAGATTATGTGTTTTGTCCTAAAAGAGATAAATATTGATTTATCAGTAACGAAATTTGATTAATTAATTCCATGTAAGTAAATAGCGAGCTATAATTTATATAAGCCTAAATCTGATTTTTAATATGTTTTTTCTAGTACAATACTTAATATGTATTTTACGTAGGTATTTTTAATATTGAAAAACGTGAAAAATGTTAGCAGGTACTTATATTTAAATATTTTACAAAATTAACTACTTATTTAAATTTGAATAAGATAATTAAAGTTGAAATTAAATTCACCTTTGAAAACAAAACCAAGAAGGGTGTGTAATAGCAGCTCTATATAATTCCAGACAAAGAGAACACGTGCAATCACCACCAATATAACAAGACGACTGACGGATCTTTGACTGACCGCCGACCGCCCGAATTGTTTTCGATTGTGTACACATGATATTGACTCCTATTTCTTTCGAACAAGGTGCAAAATTAAAGTGCATTGTTAAGGACTCGAACGATTCAATGATTCGGGTGTTTCCGGGAATACGACAATTAGCGAAGATTTGCATGTGCATTATTAATTTGCGAGTACTGTACACATCTGCCCAACTCTTCGTGGAAACAAGGTGTTGTTCAATATAATTCAAAGGTTTCATAACAATTTCTTTATTACAGGGAAACAAACCAGACTTCCATCATGCAATGCCAGGAGACAAATCTAAGGAGTTTTATGAGAACTTCCTACAAATGTTGAAGGATGCTTACAAACCAGATAAAGTTAAGGGTATGTTTCCTGTATATCTAAATTTTATTTCATCACCATTGCTCTAAAATCGGTGAAGGAATTTGGCATGGGGAGTAAACCGGTATGTCCATAAACCAAAAAAAAAATCCATGATTGTGGGTCATCTACCAACTCCCTGGGCCCTCGTGGTGGATCGGCCCACTGTGTCTTGTCTAGAGAGGTGTCCCAGCAGTGGGCAGTGGACATCATAGTCTGGGTTTTGTTATTGGGCAATGATAATTTTATTTGAACTTGCCTCATATTGCCTCATATTTTGAGAAATACGCATCAAACGCCAATTTAATAAAGAGGTTGTAGTCCTTTTTAGATACCGTCTTTGAAAAAGGAGGCGTTAATGCATTTGACAAATAAGTTCATAATTCCCTTTTCTGTTGCAGATGGCAAGTTTGCAGCCTACATGCAAGTAAGCATACAGAATGATGGTCCAGTTACATTTGAGATTGAATCTCCAGCTAACCTACCACCCAGCAAAGAAAGAAGAACTAACAATGTGGCTAAACAAGACAAAGAGAGTGATGAGAATCTAGTTGAAGACAGTGTTGATAGGGTATAAATATTTATTTTATAATAAGTTGGTAAATAATTATATGTTTGTCGTTAAAACTATTTACTTAAGTTTTTATTTCATTGAGTCCTAAATTATGTAGTAAGTTATTTATATAACTGATTAAGCCTCAGGTTGAGTCGCCTCTTTCCCTCCGCCTTCCTTCGAGGTGAAGTAGCAATTTCTGGATGCTTATCGGTGTTTTCGTAAAAAGTATTCAGTTTTAAATTGTGAACTGTGTGATGTGTATTTCATACCTTTATCACTCCCCATTTCGTTGGTATCGTCACAAGAGGACTTAAGCATATCGCGGTAGGCTGCGACATGTTGCAGAAGGCTTCGGCATATGAATGATAATGCTTTGTCTTTGTTTTGTGACATGCCTTATGTGACTTTTTTTTAGCCCATTTACCAAGTTCGTGTCTCGTTGCCAGAGACAATAGGATTATATAGGCGGACAAAAAAACAAAACACCCAAAGTAATTAATAAAAAAACTTTATTTTGAAATAATGGTTATTATCTATTAACATTGTTACAATTAGGCCTGTGATTATGCGATTTCATGTTAGATTATATTAAAAAGTTTTTACAAAGATGATATGCCTACGCTAAGTCTACCGGATTTTTACCTCTACGCAAAGAAACATCATTCTTCGTCATACATACTTGATCATCCGATTATATGTTAACAGATAATCGACCAAAAATTCAAATTCCTCAATACGTTATTAATTTCTAAACGAGTAGAAAATAAACTAAAAAATAAAATAAACTCGTATAAAAAGTTTAAATAAATGCATTTTTATAAATCCCTCTATTTAAATATTAAGATAATGAAATTCAACAAATGAGATTAAAGACCCTTATGCAGTGTCGAATATTAAAGTTAAGGTTAATTTACTTGTATCAATTAGCTGGAGTGCCGCATGATTACTACGTCTATACCGCGAAATATAGATATATAATCATTGAATCTTCATGCTTAGTACGTTACGCCTACCAACTGTACATCAATTCTTACAGAATTTCCCTCATCTCGATCAAGGCACTATTCGTTTTGGTATATTGCTGATACGTTTCCTCACTCCTAAATTCACAATATCAATGGGTTAGCATATTCTTACAAGTGTGAAAGAGTACAATTTCAAGTTCTTAAGTTAATTCAATGTACAACTTTGAAATCATAAACGAAACTGCTCAGATATTTATGATCGCGCGATTACAGTTTACCGATTATGATTACCAAGTTCCATATTGCGAATCTATCAACTTTACAATAACTATCGAATATTACTATTACAAAAATATCTATAATCTATTCTAAATTATTCAAAAGATGAAACTGTTACTGGGACAGGCTAAGGATGTAATTAACAACATATACCCCTTCAATTATTAATGGACGTTGCAATTTACGAGTGCATAAATTTAATGGCATTACTAGAATTTGCCAATACTACCCAAATTTAGTTGATTAACGAAATAATAGGAAGTGAACTAAATGCATTTTTCATTATGTACCGTTCAATGTGTATACTTTAAAGCCGTTGCTTAATTCGAGGCGTTAGTTCGCCTTAGATCAAGGCATAGATTTTCAGCGTCTGCCTCGATCTGAGGTTTAAAAATAAATAAAGCCACGAGCGTTGTTTTGCTTTCGAGGCATTCTCGAATGAAGCATCCGCTTTAGAGTACAATCGGTCTACGCATGCCGATAGCTGGCGTTGTTGTTGGTCTTTCGCCGCGTTGTGGTGGTGTAGGTGGGTGGTCGGCAGTGGTGGTGTTTACCACAATCCGGAGGAGAAGCCTCCGGGTGGCACGCGGTTGGAGTTGTGGATCATGTGGCTGTTGCCGTTGATTGACGTCACCGTGTTGATCTGGCCGTTCATCGATTTGTAGCCGTCACCGGTGATCGGGTTGCCTTCTGAAAACATTACATTGCTCCCATTAGTATTATCGTCGATTTAGTAAAAGCACATCTAAAGCAACAATGTCACTTCAGTGGAACTTAAGTGTTGTGAAAAAGTATCTAATGAAATATGGAAATGTTTAAAATCAGTCTTCTTAAAAACTACTTGAGACTGAAAGAAATGTACTTAATTTTCAACATGCAAAAATACGTGTGTGGATTACCCTAGCTACAGTTATTGTTAAGACCTAGAAAACAATGTAAAGTCATAAGTATTTGTTTGATAGACATTACTTATAGTACAGCAGTAACACGATTGACAAAAGCTAAATATAATCAACACTTAAACCTACAACTCTGCCTACAATATAATTATAAAGTAAGCAATACTAGTACCTAATAAAATACATCTAAACCTAATTACAAAGAAGTAATAGATAGAAGAAAGAGGATTCGTGCGAAATGAATAAAGATATAGTTTAGCACGTATATACACAAATACACAATTGATACACAACACAACAACGAATACTCGACAACATTACAAGCAGGACACGATAATAAGCGCTATTTGACATCATACAAGCCTAAACTGCTCACTAAGAAGAAACAGTCAAACTAAACCCTAATATGAGCAAATTATAAAACGGTAATGGGTGCTCAATTTAAAAACACGAAGGTGTCGTCGTCTCCATTCCCTTCGTATGTACAGCAAATGAAAAGTGACAAGCTTTCTCTCCGACGACATGATCTCGAATGTGATTGTAGAATTCCATCAGAGTAATTGGTGCGAAAACAACAACATTCCTCCAGTGTAAACTGAGCACCCACCCATCTCTCTTCGGCGAACATAGTCTACAAAGTACGTCTTAGGTCGGAGGTCCTCTGCATGCCGATTGCGATCAAAAACGTATCCAGGGACGTGTTTGTGGAATATAGGCGGGAATCCGGTCAGGGTGTGCGGACCAGGGACTAAGGGAGTCGCAAGAGGCATCACGTCGGGAATGGGCCCGTCACGCTCGTATTTAAAAAGTGTTGGTGGAGGATTAGTATTGGCTATCAGATATGGATCTATCGGTCCTCCCAATGCAGGAATCGGATCATACTTATAATCAGGAGTTGGTGTCTCGCCGAGAGCCGAATGCATTCCAACGAATGCGTAAGGAGGAAGAGGATGGTACGGAATTTTATGTTCCTTGGGCTCTAAATAATGCTGAGCCGGGAAAGGCGGCCAATGCCGGTTGAGAACAAGTTGGGGTGACAAAGAATTAGGGTCAATGACTGGATGAAACATATCTGGGTCATCGGTTTCCAAGCCGAGAAGAGTGTAGGGAGTCATTCTTGTGGTGAGGCTGGGTTTCATGGTGGATTCTACGTAGTAGTTAGCAGGTTTTGGGGGCCATTCGCTGGTGTAGTATCTGTGGGTGGGTTGTGGGTGCAGGAGTTGGGTGTAGGAGTCGGGGCTGGGGTCGGCACCTCGCAGGCCGGCGGCGGGGTGACGGCGGCGCTGCGGCGCGACGACCACTCCATCGCCTGTCACTGGATTCCTCTTCGGTGGAGCGTACGATGCTATACCATTCACAGAACAATCGGTTTTCATTCGATCTACTACACTAGTTCGACCTAACTTTGGAGTTATAATGCTCTGATAGTTGGGTACATTAACCTAGACATTGTATCCTTTTCGTTGTAATACTTAAAAATAAGTGTAATAGTGCAATCACAGACATTATCGTTAATTTGTTATTGAAATGTGAACTGTTATCATCGTAAAATCATTACTGGTAAGTACGATTAATTCTTTAGTATCTTTCCAGTATTAAATATTGTGTAAGTAATCAATGTAATCATGCTCAATTCTAAGCTAAGCACGGCACGTTGAGTTTGTTATTTCTTGTTGGGTATAATGATTATTACAATGAGTCATATTAATTGAAACTTCAGTAGACATTATTCGTGAGTAGGTATGTAAGTGGAAGAAGAAAGTCAGAGCGTTTCTGTATAATATTAAATAAGTATGTTCTTAAAGTAAGAAGCGTTGTCTTCCTAGCGTGCACGAGTGCCAAATATTTGGAATTGAGCACGGTTTCAGAGCGATCGCACGCAGACTCGCAATATGCTCGTAAAAACCAATAAGAGCATTACAGGAATACTGCAAATTCTGTGAACGATCTCACACATTTGGTACGTGGAATGGATAGTTTTACTAATCAAAAAGTTTCAACATTTCAAAAGTTACACGATGCATTCCTTCCAGTGACTTTCCGCTCCGTTTCAATCAGAATGCTGTGCAATTAGTTTTTAATAGATGCGCATACGCATTGACAAACATCGGACAAGACAATTAACGACCGTAAAATTATACAGAAAGTTCATAGAAACGTTGTTATTTCATTAATTTACCAGAATCTTCAATTAAAAATATCAATTTTGTTTTTTTTCTCTCTGTACTTAATTACAATTTCCATTCGACGACCGTGCGTGTAGGCTCTTGTCCGTAATCAATCCGTGAGCGTTACTAGCCGTGCTCTTTCGTGCCTACATCGAGATCGACTCACAGTTTCCACCGAGGTCCGTCTCACCTCGGCTTGGGGTCGACGTAGCGCTCCCGTTGCCATACGCCTTGGATGGTGAGTGCTGGGGGCTTGAACCGTTCATCTCCGAATCGCCGAATTGAATGTGACTGCGAATTGTGTCAGTCACCATCGGGTTGTTTACAGCCTGGAACGTTACGAAAAAATATAACATTAGAATAGTGATAATTATACAATATGCAAATGAATCCGTAAAATCAGAGGTAACTTGGGCTCGAACTCGAGACCCATAACTTAGCAGTCCGACGGTCACACAGTCACACCACTAGGCTATCACTGCTGCTTATAAATCGGTAAAGGAAAACATCGTTAGGAAACCAGCATGTCTGAGATATTTTTCAACAGCATGTTAAGCTAAGTCACAGGCCCATGGGCAGCATAAAAACTCTGACACCGGGTTAATCACTAACCACACGAAAAGAAGAAGATTAGAATAATCATCAGGATCTACGAGATTTAAATTTAAAAACTAAGGCGTTTAAGTCATTGACTGCCACTCAGCAGACACAATACAAAAACTATTGTTTGTCGGACACACGGTGACCGCGTTGGCGTTCAACGTAATAAGTAACAGATAGGTCATCACTACTGGTGACTAATATTGGTGTTGGCTTATTGTTGGTTGGTTTGTTGGTCAATCGTTCTACCCTCTTGATAATGCGATTTCCTATACATCATCATTCCAAAAAAACTAAATCATCGATTCTTACACCTTTGAACTTACCCATAGTCAAAAATAAACAAACCATGGAGCCGCTAAATGCCATTCATAAATATTAGAATATAGAGTTCGACACACCTGTCGTGGAGGCGGAAGTCTCTCTTCAAAGGGCTACTGTCATACGACGTAATACGTCCGCGACACCACTCGAGAATCGATTTACTTTTACCGTACAAGTAATTGCCGAGGGATTAGACCACCGACCACCACGCCATTCGCCGTGGGTGTTAAGGCTAAGGTTTTATAGGATATTGCATCCACCTGTTACAAGTCTTCATGTTAATCGTAATTAACGAGCTTTTATGGTGTGTTTACCAATGATTTGAATGTTTATTAGCATGGCACCGTAAGAGGATTAGAGTTTTAACGATGAGTTTTTTTCTTCATTGGATTATTATCGTAAGAAAGTTGCATGAGGTGGCTTCCTAAAGTTGCTTCAGTCATGGCAAATCCGTCAGGATGCCTAAATTCGGAATCCTCGCTGAGAGTAACCGTGTTTTCATTTCAATGAGGGCTGTCCTCGCGTACATAAACCTTGTCCTGTAGAGGTATGTATCCTGGGGGTACATGGGGGTAGGTGGTGCGCGATGCTTGATGTTTTCTCCAGAGTTTCTTAGATAATATTAAAAAAAAAACCTGAATGCTTACTTGGGCTTGACGCACTTGGCCGAAAAGCCTGGAGTGGGTGTCGCGAGGGCGAGTAGGGGTATCACGAGGAGCGCGAGGCCTGTTCGCACCATTCTTCACTGGGCTGCCATCGGTCTGATCGGCGTTGAAGATCTCCCCAATACAGCTCTTTGGGGCGTTCGGCACCCTGTGAAAGAAACAAATTGGGTGTAAAATTACGGGCGGAATGTAACTCATTGGGATTAAAACACTTTTAGGTTGACAATATCATCGTGTCGTATAAACAACAGATACTAATATTTTTCAATAAATTACGTTGTTGGTTGGTTAAGCAACTCATCTGAGGGTTAAGTCGTTAAATGAATCGTTAAACCAATCTTTCATTTAAAAAAAACACAAATATTACTAAATACATACACCGATTTCCAACCGTACGTTTCGCCCCCTCATATTATCCACCCCGATTTAAAAGCCAATCCCTAACTAAATCGAAATTCGATATATGAACTCATTAGAATTTAATACGTGTATTGACATGCAACTGGACACGACAACTGATGGGCCTCCGTACTTCCCTTTCCTGACCAGTGGCCGAGGGGAACCACTTCCGGGAGAGGGGGAAACCTATTTCCTGTTCAAATTGTAATTCGAACTGATGGGGTTGTCAGGCTGGTTAAATATTATGTTTTGTATGATAGGTTTTAAAGGATAGTTGTATGTCTTCGAATTTTGATTGGCATTCAGAGTTAATTATGTATATGTCAAAATAATGGTTCAATCAATCGGCTACCTTTAAATCTTAAAAAATATAAATAAACATAGACAAAGAAAAACAATGCGAGATATAACACAAAAAGAAATATTGTCTACGTAATATGCCTCATAAGTCAAAAGTTAACCCATAAAACTTGGAAACGAAAAGAAAAAGTATTTTATTTTTATCATCTTAATCCGTTACGAATACCGCAGTGAAATGTAATACCGCCTTATTTGTCTTTTACTTTCCTTTTTACTGAAATATAAACCCCAGAACTTCATTATACACATCTGGTTGGTCCAAAATTATAAGAAATATTTGATGCAGAAAAATGGAGTGTAATAATGAAGAAGCTTCCACTCATTTACATTCCAATCGAGGTCAAAGAAAGCTTATCTAACCTTCAACAAATATGCGAAACAATTGACTGAATTGACCATAAAGTAAATTGATAAACAGCCCGGCGTCTAACCACAGACTCCTTATTAAACTGCATCAAAGGCAGAGTTACTGTTAAGCTGGATATCCACTATCTGCGTAGCGCGCACCAACTGTGCCATAGACTATTTTATAAATGAACTGTGCTCCGTTCGCCACCTTTGTGTCTGTGTATAATGGCCATAAGACACGATTCCATTGAGATTCTTGCCCGCTCTTCTCCATAGGAACTTACGCTTTGGAATGGGCTTCATCTTTCTGACTGACCATATCCTTTGACAATTCAAAAGAAAGTGATATGTTTTGTTATTTAATTATTACGTTTTCTGTGTATCGCACACCGGGTGCAACAACGTCATAAGTAACAAAAAACATTATTTTCAAGAGATTGAATTAAAAGTTGTAGCGTTAACAAAAGTCTGCCAAAACAGCAATGATATTTACACCCTCAGTGGGACATTTAAGAGTTACAATGGTATTGCTGCACTGCTTTTAGACGCATGTTTGATATCATTGGTGATGAAGAACTCATTTTATAAATTTTAGCATTTATGTCGTTGTTGCACCCAGTGTGCGATATGTTCTGTGCGTGTCCTGAATAAAACACGTTTGTTTCTTTATATCTATTTTTTTTTAACTATTAACTAAAACGCTTGGAGTTCTGAGGCACAACAACAAAGCAGATGTGCGGGGCACAGTTCGTGCGCGCACTTAGTGGATACCCATCTTAACACAGCAAACGTCTAGAAGATATTCAATTACACGGCATTCGCGTAAACCCAAGCTAGTACTGTCAAAACAGTTTAACTTGGCTGGCAAATCGGCGTAGTTAATGCAACCAGATGCCAAGATAACGCTCGGGTTGGTTAGAGCAAATACTTGGGTTTATGAGGTGGATGTTATCGGCGTTCGCGATCGCGGGAGCAACGAGTGGAAGCCACCGAAGACGATCCAAGAACTCTGTTTGGTTTGTTGATTAAGGCAAGTTTTATTTCGATGTTGTTAGTAGGTTTGTCTATGGTCAAACTGACCAATTTGTTTGTAGTTTTTATAGAGAAAATAAATAGATTTTTGTATTAGAAAATCTGAGAGATTAATTTAAGTGGGTACTTAGCAGTCTATACTTTAATATTATAAAGAGGAAAGATTTGTATGTATGTTTGTAACGAATAAACTCAAAAACTACTAAATGGATCTGGATAAAACTAGGCACAAATATAGATTATAGTCTGGAATAGAATATAAGCTACGTTTTATCCCGAAAAAATTTACGGTTCCCGTGGCATAATTTCCTACATACACGCAAGCGAAGCCGCTGGCAAAAGCTTATAATAAATTATTTTTGTAAAGGCATTGTCACAATATTAAATTTAAAAGAATTTGTTTTGTATAAGATAGTTCGGTTAATTTGGTGTTGCAATACTCACGTTGAAAAGATAGTAAGGATGGACAACTGTCATGTGAAATGTTATAAAAGATCGTGATAACTTAAGTCTTGGTCTTTTTTATCCGTCTTTGGTCCTTGGACTTAGGTCTTTTTAACGAAAAAGGATTCTCAATTCGGCTCAGCAGGTTTTTCTGTGTGCCGCTGGAAGGAAAATGCTGTAAGGAAACCTGGACTTATTCGAAGGAGTGACTAATGGCCGTACCTTCTCTGTATGTCAAGAGGCAATGGAGTGGAACCATTCAGACCGGTGTTGGATGTACAGAGGCCAGCACATCAAGTTACCACAATCTGTCAAATTTCTTTGATAGTATTTCAGCTTTATTGTAAAGACATGAGGTTCATTTTTAATCGAGAAATTATGACAGTTAGGGATAGCTTGATGTGCTGGCGTCTGTACATACTTAGTGTAGAGTATGTATTATTTTTAACTCCTCAAATGTCTTATGAACCCCGTGTCGTGTGATCGGAAAAATTCTCTCGAAACGACAATAAATATAACCGTATAAATCGTTGAGCTCTTATAAGCAAACGGCTTCTAATAGGCGAACATCAAATGGGTTAATAAATAGCCACATTTCCTCTAAATCCAACACGGAAGTCCGCACAATCAACACATAGACAATAACTTCCCCTGATCGTTACGTACACCTCTAAACATACCACTATCGACATTATACAAATGGCACTATCTAGGCAGATGAATGAATCGATAGCGCGCCGGCGCAGTGTCCGGTCACACTTCCTCGACTTAACAATGCCGAGGTTCTACCTACCAACTAGCTGGCAGTTAGTGCCTGTCTGGCGAGATGAAGACTGGATAGTGAGAACAGTGTATCAGAAGTGAGGAAAATGTCAGCCATTTAAAAAAAAAAGTTGTTCCTGTTTCTAGTTGAAAAGACCTATTACTCGATTGAAGACTTTTTAAATGACAAATTATGACTAAATTTAACTTTCTTTGACATTCTTAATAATTACTTCAATTTACTATTACTTTATTTCGGTTCTGCCTGTTCGCCGAAAATTGTTTGCCAAATTTTCACTTGCCAACCAACGTTTCGCAGAATTTTATTCCGCCGAATAATCATTTGCCAACTTATCATATAATTTTGTTTTATTTCCCAACCTCACAGTTACCAACTGTACGTTTGGTCTACTTTTCATAATGACACTTTTTAAAATGCCAACTTTCATTTAGCCGAATTTTTTGCAATTAGTTATTGTAATTATTATTTTTACTTTATCTTTAATATGACCTAACCTAACTGTTTCCTTTTACAAAAGCGATTCGCTTCTGGCACATCGCCGGCCGCTACCGCGGCACGCTCGCTACGCTCGCTCGGCTCGTGCGTTGTTTGTCATACTCTAACCTAACCTAACTTAACTGTTTCCTTTTACAAAAGCGATTCGCTTCTGGCACATCGCCGGCCGCTGCCGCGGCACGCTCGCTGCGCTCGCTCGGCTCGTGCGTTGTTTGTCATACTCTAACCTAACCTAACTTAACTGTTTCTTTTTACAAAAGCGATTCGCTTCTGGCACATCGCCGGCCGCTGCCGCGGCACGCTCGCTTCGCTCGCTCGGCCCGTGCGTTGTTTGTCATACTCTAACCTAACCTAACCTAACAACCTTAGACTTCTATTGTAATAGTTGTGTGGCCTAGTGAAATGGTTGACAAATGATAAATGTCCCAAACGTTTTGTGTCATTATAATAATCGGCTTAACAATAATTCTACCAAATGAAACGTTGTCATACAAAAATTTGCTAATCGTTAGTTGTCAAAGTGAAACATCGGCGAAGCGTTGGTTGGCAAGTGAAAATTTGGCAAACAATTTTCTGCGAAAAGGCAGGACACCCTTTATTTCAATTACTTTATTTTATGCGGATGCGGCTCATGACATTTTTCAATTGCTTCATTTCTTTTATCCTAGAGTTTATTAATTATGATAGTAAAAATAACCTGCTTACTAATATTATATTTGTATGCCGATTATTGGCCGAACATACAGATCAGCTAAAATGTATAAATAACACCTTTTTGTACTTATGTTCACAAATAAAGATTGATTTGATTTGATTTGATAGTGTCGCCACTCTACTTACTGTTGGAACTGTCGGTATAGATTCTGTAAAAAAATCCCCGTGATAACGTAGGTAGTAGTAAGTGAGCTGACGTTCTACTTAATGAAAGATTGAGATTGACATTATTGAAAGGTCACATTAAACTCACTTCTCCTACGCAGCTACGTTATCACGGTGAGATTTTTACAGAATAGCTCAATTCCGGACCTATTCTTGAAGTTCAAACTTTTCTCCGATATGCGATATACGAAATGAACAAGTGTTGTTTGTCAAAGTGGCCTAAATAATACCACTTTGCTTCTTGTATTCGTAAATCGAATACACATAACTTTGGTCAAAGGATTAGCATTGCGATAAACCGTGGCAGCCTTTGAGAACTTTTCCTGTTGACAGCGATATGGACGAATTTTTTTGATTTTAAGGCTCTTAGCTTTTTAATCATTTAAATATCTGTTTATGTATTTAATTAAAATTAAATAGTTTACTAAAGTAGAAAAAAATATTCATGAATAGGTTGGCTTGGGTTGTTTTGCAGACGCAGATATACATATCTATCAGCAGACTATTTTGAAAAGCTTTTGTAGGACGTGGATGAAGATTAAAATATATCGATATATGGATGAACTGTGGCATACAGGGTAGAAGTACCATTTGCTATACAGAGAATAGTCTTTACCCATACAAACTTTACTATATTGTGTATGTTCCCATAACTTTTTAGAGAAACGTCCTCATTTAGTTAACAAACGGAATACTTGTCAACAACACATAAAACTGGGCGTTACTAATCGTAATGGCACTTATGGTACTCGAGGCAAACCTCTTAAAACAACAGCTTTCTTTATCACTACTGTTAAAGAACAAGAGTGTTGTCACGCCCTACACAGCTTTCCCATTATAATAACTATAGGGCAAGTAGCCGATGAGGCATTAACTTGGACTATAATGGGCCATGAGCACCATGCCTGGTCGTAAACCACGGATGTATATCCGTGGTTTACGACACTCTGGCCGGACACTCTGGCCTAAACATAGGGAGAACAGTGTATCCACATGCTGGACACAAAGAATTGTTAAGGTGTGCATACACTTTTGTAGATCGTGGAAAACAAAAGACGTGTAAATGTCTGGCCTTATGTTTTTTTAACTGTAAGCTGAGCTGCCCGCTTGACAGAATTTGAAAGTCATAGCTAATAAATATAAAAAATAAATTTATAGCAGTGATAGCCTAGTGGAGTGACCGTCAGACTGCCAAGTCTTAGATCCCGACTTCCAATCCCAGACACGCACCTCTGACTTGATCTGACTGATCATTTGCTTATAAAACGGAGAATGAAAACATCGTGAGGAAACCGGCATGCCTGAGAGATATTTCTCAACAGTATGTGAAGCTAAGTCAGAGGCCCATGGGCAGCTTAGAAACTCTGATACCAGGTTTGTCACTAACCACACGAAAATAAAAGAAAGAAGCTAATAATGACTATGAGAAAATTCCTAGAGATGTAATCGATAGTCTACTTTGACAAGTGGCGGAGGCGTACAATCTTGACGTATTCATAGACAGTAGACACTCAATAGAGAAAATTCATTGAATTTAGAAGCAGTATTTCTATCAACATTATTATAACCTCTCTCTTATTATAAACGAGCCTCAGAAGGAACACATATCTCAGCGCTATTGTTCGTATTCACGCCAGTCTCTTTCATCTGCCAACGCCCACGACCGCATTGAGTCTTAACTATTACTACAAACTGCATAAAATATGCGCTTCGACTGCGATGCGATCTTTATGTAGCAACACCTTTATGTTATCTCGTGTGTTAGGCCTGCGTTTGGCCCGAGGGGGCGACATGTGGTACGCGCGTGCGGCCCTCAGGCGCCGAGTTAAATTGCGTAGATTACTCGTCATCACTACCTGGGCAATCTACAACGCCCCTGCATCAATGATTACAGATTCTTATTGAATACAATCTGCATAGTCCGTCGTATTTCTGCACGCACTACGCACTTAACCGTCAAACGCATAGTGAAACAACAACAACAAACACATGTTTATAATAATAAATATTTTAAACAAACCTAGCGTCGGCTCGTCTATAATTAACTACGGGAAGAAAGTGCGTGAGAGTAAATTGTTTAATTGTGATATACACGGCGGGGCTGGGCTGCGCTTGCGCCACACGCAACGAAAAGAAACATGGCGCCTGACAGGGTACTGTTACTAAAATAAACAGTTGTCAAAGGGGGAATCATGGTGAAAACAGTCACCGGAAGAAAATAATAAATCCCATAAACCAAAAGGAAATATTATGACAACGAAGGTACCCTTTTGTCCAAGTTAATGGCTTTCTGGCGTATTCTTTGAACAAGTGAAACTACGTTACACTAAATTTATCCTAAATAGCTTCGGCTAACGTGCTTCGGTGCGTTAAACACGACGCACGTTCTAACATAATAAGCTCGTATAATTTCAAGAGTATAGAATATTGGCAATTATTACTGTAATCGTGTAATAACTGACATGGATGTGAGATGGCGTGATAACGTGGTTAGTTGCCTACACGGAGCGTTGTGCCCGTGCGCAGTGCGAGTTAAGTCAGGGTGTACGATATCAAAAGTAGTTGGCCAGTTAATGGGTTTACGCCTCTGCATCGCTCGGTTTTGCTCCACCACTCCACGCGTAATGAGAGCAAGTTAATGATATCTGCGGTAATGAGAGACCGCGTAACTTTATCATACGCGGAACGACAGGAGAAAACTTCGTTTTCAAATGAAAGGTAATACATTACGTTGTTGCAGAGAGCAACGATTGTGCACTTTCTCGACAATTTAATAGGCATCAATGACAAAGTGTTATTTACACCGTTTTCAATTGTAATTATCGCCATCGATGCCTTACGACTTTACAATAGGTATAACTTCTTTTTTTTTGTTCGTTATGAATGCTCACTTCTTTCAAAGAAAATCAATTGTGTTCGCCGCGAGCACTTTAGCGTTAGGTAACCGACAGCGCGTGAATAAAAAATAAACTCATTTACATAGGTGATTTGTTGTACGAAACGCGGTCAGATAAACGTCCAGTCCAGTCTAGGTGAGCTCATATTGATTTTCCGTGTTGGGCCATGTTTTACGGGAATGTTGGCTTGTGACAACGGTAGATAAGAACAGCTGTTTCAAGTGCTAACTCGGATTTATGGCTACTCTTTATCAGTTCCTTACAGTTGAACATGTTGGTTTGCTATGTGCGAACACGTGCGTGTCTCGATACAGAGATAGTTGGCGGCACGTGTCATGTTCGTTCTCTCGTAGCGACTACGAGTCTGTCCGCTAATGTACGGTACGTCAAATTTTGTTATCTAAGAGATAACCTCTCGTATGCTGTAATTACAGACAATTTAAAAGCCATTGTGTCTCGCGTAGATCTGCGTTTCGGCAGTCAATGGGCTAACCTTTCATATTCTAGACACAATAAAAAAACATTGTCTCGCGTAGACCTGCGTTCGGCAGTCAGTGGGTTAATAAAATTTGGAGTTGTCAAACGGGATTTTTCTTTTTAATTTTTAATGTTCAATGATATTTCTGAATGGATGAAGCGAGTGTATTTCGAATTCGAAAAATACAAACTATGAAGATTAAGCTCAAAAACATAAGCCTCTATTTCAGTATGTAATCCAGTCATAAGTTTAATTAAAATCAAGGCTTACTAAAGAACAAATTACAGTTGAGAACTACACGACATTATAGACAATACGTTTGCAATTATCCAATTAGCTTACTTTAAAAGAAATATCAATCGATATAATACTCCGTACTCGTTATCGAAGATAATTGAGACCAAGAAGGCACTGACAATGTTGGAGCCTATTATACCTCCCACGACTTTGTCAGCTTAAGGGATATGCCATTATTATATGTACTTTATAGCAATCTGGATTATTAAATGCGAGCTAGGTTACTGTAATGCTGTCATATTATTCTGGCCTAAGACATCAAAGTTCTATTCATCGGGAAGATGGAAACATTATTGTAATGATATATGTATTAAGTACTTACCTATGTCTTTTCAGTACGAAGATTTTTGTATTTATATTCTTGCACACATATGAACTTGATAAGTATAAAGCAATATTTAAATATCTTTCACATTTGTAATATTTTACAGTGTGATATAGGTTAAACGAGAGACATACTTTCAGGGGTTACTTTAGTCATGAAAATGAACAACTTTGACTATGATGGAACTTTAACTGAAATCACGAAAAAAATCAGCTGTTCAGTAGATTTATAACGTACATTATTCAGCATATTTTGTTAAAATGTTATGGAACAGCTGATATATTTTTTTCATATTTCAAAGTTGGTCCCATGGACAAAGTTGCTGATTTTCATACTTTACAACCAGAAAGTATGTCCCTCGTTTAACCTAACACACTGTATAGTAGAACAGTAGGATTAACTTCATATTTTAAGCTTATAATTACAAACTTCTCAGTAAGTGACTTTGCTTGTATTTCTGAAAGTGTCAGGCGTGCATGTGGTCTCACGACGCGCACACTTCAATCGGAGTTACTTTAATCTCTTCACGCGCGTTGGATGGCTGAAGTCATTGAGCGAGCATCGTGCATCCCCGGTTTTCTTTAATTAGTTCCAGTTTTCGAATGCTTAATTTAGAAGTGTCGTGAGTGTATGCTTTCTATCTAGGTATGTTAAATCTTTGCACTTTCGTTAATTTTCTCAACATTTTGTAAGGCTTGTTGAAACTACTATATTATTACGAAAAGATGACTGTCAACTGAAATACCACTAAAGGAAAGTTTTAAGTATATGAAAATTCATTTTGTAGGTATAATAATAATAATATCCATGGACATTTCACACAACGCCATATAGTCCCAAGCTAAGCAACCTAATGCTTGTGTTATGGTAACGAGATGGCTGATAAATTACTTATATACATTATTTTATTTTTTGTAAATACATACATATTATAGATAGAAAATCAACCCAGACCCGTAACAAATACTTGCAAGTCGTACAAATATTTGTTCCGTGCGGGCATCGAACCCGCGACATACTGCGCAGAAGTCAATCGCTCAACCACTGCGCCAACCGTGTCGTAGTTTCAATTACTGTCAACTGGAATATCACTAAAGCAAGGTTAAGTATATGAAAATTTATTTTGTAGGCTTTCAGAAACACAGAGCTTCGAGCTAACACTATAAAACAGTAGTGACTTCACGATGATAATTGTCAGGTTCTTTGTACTAAACATTATGGAGTAATATCTCAATAAACATCAATCAATTCTTAGTATTATATTACGGCAGAACTTACGCTTCCTTATAACATTATTTTAGTCATAATTTCTACATTACGACTTCGTGTTTTATGATTTAGTTTTATGAATGATGAGCTTTTACTTATCCGGTCCTATTTCAACAATATTGTGACAGATAATATTTCACATTGGGAAACGTGTTTCTTTGAAAAGTTACAGATTGGACGAAAGATACGAATTTTATTTCCATTTCCTGTGATCTTTGACCCTGTCATAAGTTTCGTAGTATTGTGTAGTGTTTAAAAGAGTTTCCATGGAGTTTTTTGTTGTTTTTGTCCGTTCTTCTCCACACGAACCTACTGCATTGGAATGGGCAACTAGGTTCATCTCTCTTACTGACCGACCACTTTTTTTTTTTTTTTTTAGGGCTGGGAAATCATCCAATGACTTCTCCCGCTCTGGGTGGAGCGGAAGGGAGTGTCAGACTCTTACTGACTAAAACCCATCCATGTTCCTTCCGTAGCCCTTTATGTTCCGGGGTAGCGGTAACCCTTTCGGACAATCCCGCTTACCCGGCAGGCTTGGCCCTGAGGGGCCCCTTCATATGCTGACATCTCTTTGAGGCGCGCGTGGAACATATACGCGCCGTACGGCACGGGTCTGGTGCTGATCGGACGGTGAGTCACCCATTACTCACCGCCCGCAGGCCCGCGCCTACGGTGGCCGGGAGTCGTCACGTGGCTCCCGACGCCCGGGGCGTCTCCTGCGGCGGCTGGGACGGGAGGACCTTTCTCTCTCCCATCCCGCCACCTCCTTCGCGAGCATGACTTTTTCGCAGAAGGAGGTGACTGCCTCCCACTCCCTCCCGCCCCGGACCATGGCTTGCACCAGGGCCGGGCGCGAGAGGTCGCCGCCGCCGATCGCCTCTACGAGGACACGGCGGTGCTCTGCCCATGCGGGGCAGGTTTGCACCGTGTGCTCTACCGTGTCCTCTGGGCGATCCTCGCAGTGGTGACACCCGGGCGTTTCCTCCCGCCTGATGATGTGCAGGAACCTCCCGAAACATCCATGTCCGGTGAGGACCTGCGTCAGGCGGTAGGTGAGGGCGCCGTGACGGCTCTCTAGCCACTCCTCAAAGAGGGGCCTTACCGCCACTATCGTGGCGTGCCCACCGACCACTGACTTGACAATTCAGAAGTGCCTGTAATTGGTTTATTTGTAACTAGCTGCGCCCACGTGGTTTCACCCGCTGCTCGGCTCCAATTGGTCGTAACGTGATGTTACACTTAGCCTATAGCATTTCTCGATAAATGGACTAGCCAACACAAAAATATTTTTTCAATTCGGACCAGTATTTCCAGAGATTAGCGCGTTCAAACAAACAAACTCTTCAGCTTTATAATATTAGTATAAATAAATGCTTTGTAACACTTAGCCTATAGCCTTTTTCGATAAATGGACTAGCCAACACAAAAAGAATTTTTCAATTCGGACCAGTATTTCCAGAGATTAGCGCGTTCAAACAAACAAACTCTTCAGCTTTATAATATTAGTATAAATAAATGCTTTGTAACACTTAGCCTATAGCCTTTTTCGATAAATGGACTAGCCAACACAAAAAGAATTTTTCAATTCGCACCAGTAGGTATTTCCAGAGATTAGCGCGTTCAAACAAACAAACTCTTCAGCTTTATAATATTAGTATAGATAAATGCTTTGAGTTTAAGTTTTGAGTTGTCAGTAGGCCGAGTTTTTAACAATATCGAGCAGCTGATCGCTTTAATCGATCTAGTCGATTAGTCGATCGAGTTATTTGAATTTGGAACATCATACAAGCGAGCCGTGTATTCCGGCTATTTCATTCCGCTCCACGTTTCCTCTCTACACCGTGTCAACATACAAACTTTTAATAGTTTAGAATAAAGAAAATAATTCGTAGAAACCTAGAAATCTTCATACCATAAGTGTGGTCATTTTATAATTGCGTCTAGTTTCTATCTCACCTTCCGATTGTTAGAGCGAGGTACTTAGCGCCCCGGCCGGAGATAGCAAAAAAAAAAACTAAATTGGATGAAATTACACATTCTCTGAGATGAGGCTCAAATTACTCGTACTTATCATCTTTCACCTACGATTTCATTTCACATTTCTATTGTAGAGTACAACTTTAATTTTACAGCTAAAGAGGGGGAGCTTAATTCTGTCATGACGTGTGAAGTTGATTTTCCGAACTGCATTAGTAAGTTTGTAATCATTGGTCATTAAATAGTAGTTTCGTGACAGTAATCTATCTCAGTAAGGTTTAATTTTGGATGGTCGTTATTCAACTTTTTGGTCTATCATAGGTATGTTACTACTAAGGAGGGGTGGGGTAGTTGCCTACGTGTAGTTTGCATGTGTATCTACGTGACCTACACGTGGTAGGTACCTAAATACATAGATTAGAATTTCAGGTCAGCTTAAATGTAACTTAGTTCCAGGACTAGAATTTGTAACCAACAAAATCGTCATTAATTTCGAGGAAAAACGATGTTTTTATTTTTTAATGTTTTTTTGACGCCCTATGAGATCTTCGCCCTTTTTACCACTTGTACATAATATACATTCTTTAGTTTTAGATTGTATGTAATATTTGTGTTTAATTAGTATCGTTAGTCTGTTTTACGATCAGTCATAACCACTCTACCTAAAAAAAAGAAACAAAAAAGTACTTACGCACGAATTAACAAAAGTAAAGCATAACAATATTATAACAACCCATCCCTTTCCAAATTAGCATTAACCCAAGGCCAAGAAGCAAGAAAACAAAAGAAGCTCACGTTAATTTGTAATCCACACATACTCAGGGCTACCGAGACCACTAACCAGGTGCTAACAACTCCCAACGTCGCGTCGGAGGCTTTGTTCCGACACGCTCTTGCACATATTTCTTATTTTGCACCTGCCTTGCTTCTACAAAACATCATTTACCACGTCATAAAAACACATAGACTCTTCTCTTCATAAAACTAAGGTTGAAATTCTGAGGAATTCTAACTTTTCAGCTCTTGAAATAACGTGGTTTCGTACACGTATACTCACATTCTTTTCGTGCTCATAACGCTATTGTTTCGGATACCGTGCACTTGTTAATTAAAACCAGTTTATAATCGACAATCAAAATAAACACCAATGAAAAACCAACTTAGATACTACAGACGTGATTAGGAATACAACGTAATTTACATATAATAGAAATTACAATATGAGATGTATGTTATTGATAATTTAGTTAGATAAAGTGTACATGCCTTAGCGTATTTACAAGTGAACCCCGTGACTTTCCATAGAGATATTTATCTTTTATCAACCCCTTGTTGTTATGCTATGAAGATTGTAGGGCATTGTGCGTAGGTGGGTCCATTAGTTATAATGGACCCACCTGAACTTTAGTTGGAGAACTTAATTCCTACTTCCCACACAGCTAATATAAGTTGGCTATTACCCTTGAGATAAATCATTTGTTCTCAGTCGAATTCTAGTAGTGGGGATTCTGTAAGAATCTCACCATGATAAAGTAGGTGATATGAGTTTACAGTGAGCTGTCAATAGTGTCCAACGGTGTTTTTATATCTATAACATGAATGTATTTACAAAAAAATTATATAAGTAGTTTGTCAGCCATCTCGTTACCATAACACAAGCATTAGGTTGCTTAGCTTGGAACTATATGGCGTTGTGTGAAATGTCCTACGATATTATTGTTATTATAATCCCTAGCATAAGGTGGAACGACATCGGCGGGATTGTTCAAAAGGGTTACCCGCTGCCCCGGAACACAAAGGGCTAAGGAAAGAACAGGATTGGGTTTTAGTCAGTAAGAGTCTGACACTCCCTGCCGCCTCCAGAGCGAGAGTAGCCATATTTAATGATTTCCCATCCTTAAAAAAAAGGTGGAACGATAGCTCAGCCCTCCCAAGTGTTCACGGTGAGATTTTTAAAGAATCAACGGACAGGTGGTTCTCATATTTTGCTATTATAACCTGCTCTAGACTGCTTGACAAATTATGCATTCTGTGCTATTTGAAAGAGGATAAAATAAGGTCTCACTAACAAAACAGTCCGCAATTTAAATCTAAAATTAACGGTGCTACCAAACACGCATCATTAGTCATAAAAAAACACAAATTAATGCGCTCAGGAAATAAAGAAACCACACAATAAACTGCTTAACAATGCAACTAGGTTAACGGGTTGAACAAATAACCAGGATATCTGCAACAGGATGCAATTAGAAGATGCTCGGAGATTAGATTACTCCCAAGATCTTCCGCCATGCTTACATTCAGAGGATGCTGGGCAATTCAAGTGATTTCAACACACATTTAGCAGATAAGGACTCTAATACAACTGCAATTGCCTTTTGCAGTTATGTACATTTCAACCTATTTGTAGAGTTGTTGAGCGTACAGTGTACCACTGATTAAAACACTAGATTAATTTTTATGTTGGTCAAAATATGATTCGCGGCCGAAGCAAGTACGTTACCCTGCCGACAAACTATTACGCAGTTTGGCAGGTTTAAAAATTTGTAAGAGTGTTTGGTCCAAATAAATGATTACATAATCAGCCTATTATGTTCCCACTGCTGGGATACAGGTCTCCTCTTTATGGGAGGGCGTGGGCCACAATCTACCACGCGGAACGAGTGCGGGTTGGCGGAAGTCACAAGAACGAATTTTTGGTTTGAAAAAAAATTTTGGTTGGAAAAAAAATTTTGAGAGCAGTGTTTTGAGAGCAATTGTGATGAAATTAAATGCACAAAAGCGCCTGCTTTGGTTGGAACTCACGACCTACAACTCCCTAAGTCGAAGCCGATACCACTGAATCACCACTCACCACTGCTCTGATTTATTTATTTATATTTATTAACACACGATACGGTTGGCGCAGCGGTTGAGCGATTGACTGCTGCGCAGCATGTAGCAGGTTCGATTCCCGCACGGAACAAATATTTGTACGACCTGCAAGTATTTGTTACGGGTCTAGGTGTTTTTCTATCTATAATGTGTATGTAATTACAAAAAAAAAATAATGTATATAAGTAGTTTATCAGCCATCTCGTTACCATAACACAAGCATTAGGTTGCTTAGCTTGGGACGATACGGCGTTGTGTAAAATGTCCAAGGATATTATTATTATATAAACATTTACAGAATCTGTAATAACTAAAATTATAAATACAATCCTCATAAGTTTATAGTACACCTCGACGCCGCGGACTACCTATGTTGAGATTTTGACAGAATATTTCGGCTAATCATTTTTGTAGTAGCAGCTTGCACCAACGTAATCCAGCTACTTCATCGTATTTCGTAAGCCGAGAAAATATAAAATAAAAAGAGATTTGTTGGAGAAAATTCTCTACATTTGTAAAAGAAAAATTGCGAGCCTCTGAAAAGCTCTTGCCTGATAAGACCACTCACGGATTCGCTGTAGCCTTCAGCGCTTTGAGAATTTTCTCGAGTCGCCATATTTTTGTAGCGATAATGTTTTTAGTGTCGTGTTAACATGAGATAATTCTACCTTAATCATTTTAATGAGAGCTCTTTGAAGTGCTGTGTGCTGTTTATCCTATCCTACTAATATTATACACTTGAAAGTTTGTGAGGATGTATGGATGTTTGGATGAAAGACTAATCTTTCTCGCAAAAACTACTGAGCGGATTTGAATCAAATTTGGCATAGAGATAGATTATAGTCTGGAATAGCATATAGGCTACTTTTTATCCCAGAAAAATTAGGATAATATCCTACAAAAACGCGGGCAAAGCCGCTGGAAAAAGCTCGTGAATTCTATAGCTACATTTGACTGTGTGGATATAATATAGAAACGGATCAAATGATATTATTGACATTTCAATTCTATACTTACAGAAAAACTAAGAATTTAAGCATCGTAAAGAAAGCCCTACAATAAACAATTAATGTAGCCTTCGAGAAAACAACAAAAAACAATATAGCTTTTTAAATAAACTAAGGTCAAGCACTCATTATATCAAAATAGGGTTGTATTTTGTCCCTACATTTAGAAAGTTCAACCACCCCTCACTAATCACCCCAAGCCGGCAACTATGCGTAGGCGTAGGATCTCATTTTTTAAGGTTGTTACCTACTATTGATCTCACTTTCTGATACTTTGTTTTACTAGCTATTAATCCGCCCTCATTAAAACTATTTATCATCTAGTTTTACCGAGTTTTAGTGCCTATATCGATAAAATCGTCTACTTAGTAACTGATTCGTTACAGAGCCGATTAGATTACATTTTAATCGATTAATTTAAAAATTAAAAAGAAGATTACAAGAAAGCAGATTAATAAACGAATTGATTGCTTTTTTATTGTCTAATAAAATTTATATAACTTTCAAGATCACACATACAGCTTTTGTGGCGCTTCGTATAAAATTTAACTTATTTGATTAATCGAATCAAGGTAATAATCGACTACATTGACCAGCACTACCTACCCCAAAGAAATATTAATATCTGGGTCAAACTTAATTAACCAGAATTGTAGCTACCTAAGCATCACGATTCACGATTTGTATTAGTCTTTCATAGCTCGATCTTCTTGTCAGCTCTACGTTAAATTCAATCGAAACATCTGAATCTAGATATAGTTCAGGCACGAAAAGAGGTCATTGAACCGAACGCCGCCGTCTGCTGGGCGTCTACAACCCCACCTTTACTTTAAAACATACAATATTTGACAGCTACACAATGTATTATAACCACTGATCGTTCGGTACGGTTTGATCGGCGTGCGCTTGTTACAGAGGAAGTAATGTACGTTGTTGTATACGATGTATTCTGTTGTGTGTTAGGCAGCCGTGGGCGGTGTTAATGGGTAACATTGAATGTTTGTGCACAGTATGTTCAATAATTTATCGGTGTGGTTTACGATAACATCTCGTACATTAAGAGTGGTGATATAAATGTTATAATCACTTTAGGCTATTGTAAATATGGGCTAATTAATATCTTTGAATACAACTGCCAGTTATTTCGAACATTTAGATTTTTCTTTTTTTAGTTTTATTACCATGAGTAGGTACCGATACGGATACGATAAGTTAAAGCATGTGCTTAATTTTAATTAAGTTTGTGAATCAGATTTACTGGAGCTTTTTGATTTTTATTATGAAGCTAGTCATAATAAAAAACAAAAAGCTCCAGTAAATCTGATTTATTCCCTAGGTACCTAAATGGTTTCTTGTTATTTTGTCTACGTGTGTCTACTTGTGCTTTGGACCATCAGAAATGTCACATTACGCCTTATTTCCCTAAACGGATGAGCAGAGGTGTAACCACATTTAGCTCGTTATGTTTTATGGGGCGACCCATGTATTATGGGGCGACCCTATTGCCATCAACCGGGCACAACTCAAAACTCCGAGTTGCTACTGTAAAAAACCCAATAACACATTGCCCGATCTGGTAAAGGAACCTCACATGCCCAGCAGTAGCGCTTGCGACCACTAGACCAACGAGGAAGTCATACCAATGTATTTTGCATATTGTAAATTGATAAAGAATTATAGCGATAATCACTCATTAATTTTAATGTGGGCATCAAAAACTGATTGAGCATCAAATATAAGGTATATTGATTTTGCCAATATTGTTATAGTATATGATGATATAGGGAATAGGTTTAGTCATATTTTACCAGCAGGCGTGCCAGTCACCTGCATTACCATTTTATAATCCCAACAACACATCAAATCTGAATTACCTACTTACTCGAATCTATCTAGAATCGATCAAATAGGATCCCCAAGACTTCACACAACGAAACGAAAACAAAAAAGTGATGGATAAGCTATACGCGCCCTTGACCCCAAGTGACACTTCAAAACTTGGCTAATTCGTCAAGTTTTCTTCGTCTTGTCTCTTTTCCGTTCCCGATAATTACGATATACTGTCCTACTTCCACGTGTCTTCTAAGAATGTGACTTTGTGTCATTTTCGAATGTTGAGTAGGTTACCTATTATCTACCTCTTTTCTTTATTTAAATAATTGGCTTCACAGCTATACCTATCACATCATCATCACAAAAAGTAGAACACCCTAGTTCTCAGAAACAAAGAATGCAATACTTAAATTTAATTCACAATCTGTATCCAATAATAATAACGCAAACGAAAAACAAATCAATCAATGTCTCAATAAAAACTGGGTCGCGCCATTGTATCGAAAATAAGTTTTTTTCCCAAGGATTGAAGTCAATCTGTTATTGAAATAGAATCAGCACTGATTCACAAGTGTCCGAGTAGGTTAATTTACAGTTAAAACGAGTAAGGTGCCTTATTGAACAATTAAACATGGTTAATATTCCGTCAGTCAATCAAATGAAATAATCCGTTTTTTTGCTTCATAACACTATAAGGCTAAACCCACTTGCACCACACTTAGTTCTTACCGTTACCCGAGTTAATTAAATGGGCGCCAAACATATATAAGAACTTAAAACCTCCTTGCATTTTTGACAACTGTTTGACATTGAGAGATCGGATGACGTTTTAAATTGACTAGCAAGACTTGAAAAAACACTTAAAGCGTAATAACGTTGTAATCCAAGGAAAAAAATAAAACAAAAAACCTGCAATATCCTTTCAAAGATAAAACTTCCTCTACGATTTATGCGGTCTTATTGCGTTGTCATCCGTTCTCTATGCCTATGGTGCATAATAAAAAACGCATAGACTTTGATATGGTCTATTCTTCTTCTTAGCGTGTCGAAGATAAATATATATTCATATTTGTCATCCGTTCTCTATGCCTGTGGTGATTAAAAAACGCATAGACTTCGATGTAGGATGTTCTTCTTCTTAGCGTGTCGATGACATATTTTATATTCATATTTATTCGTAATTTATACAACACGGACATACTTGTCAATTCATACCTTCCTAGAAAAGCAGAAATTTTAGAACGCCTCTTTATACCAAGTATACTCATTTTGCTTCGTTTACGTTCAAACATAAAAAAATCATTAAATAAATAAATGTTCGTTCGTAAATGTTTATGAATACAAGTAATATCGAATAAATTGCCTACTGAATATCGAGTAGCCTAGGCTAGGAATACAGGGTGAAATTGAATTCATGGACTATATTTTAAGGGGCTATTTACTCATCATTATGAATAACTTTTACTAAGGGTACAAATCTGAAATCGCGAAAAAAAAAACAGCTGTTCCATACATTATGCTCGCAAAACTCGTCAAAATGTAGAGAACAGCTGATATTTTTTGCGATTTCAGGTGTGGTCCCATAGTAAAAGTTGTTCATAATGATTAGAACAATGACCCCTTAAAATATTGCCCATTTATTCAATTTCACCCTGTGTAATGGAAGGAATATAATTCTGTTCCTTTGAAAGGTTTCTAATTTCGGAGATTTTAGCAGAGTATACTAATACTCTGACAATGACACAGGTCCTTGTGGCTTTTTAACCCCCGACGCAAATGGGGCGAGGAATTAACCTGTCATTCCAACCGCCTGATATCATCAGGGTGCATACTATTTCTGATGTAAATGCCTCTCGATGTAGATTCACACCTTTAAGAAAATTCGTGAAAATGAAGAAGTTAAAAAAAATAACGGCGTTAATGGATTTTTGCTTGGTAACTTTGGTTGGTTATCACGTTCTACATTTTGAAGTTCATCGCGTTTCAAAAACGACTAAATGCCTACATTTATTTGACATGATGAAGCAGCCAGGAAACTCTCCTTCAGCGGGATTGTCCGAAAGGGTTACCGCTACCCCGGAACTTACAGGGCTAAGGAAGGAACATGGATGGGTTTTAGCCAGTAAGAGTCTGACACTCTCTTCCGCTTCACGCAGAGCGGGGGGAGTCATTTGATGATATCCCACCCACAAAAAAAAGAATACTCACCTAGTGTGGGACACTTTATGAGTATTGGAACTTAATTATAATTAAACATTTCCACTTTCAACTTTATCTGTTCTGTGTCGAACACAACCCCAAATTTTGCCGCAAGCCTTTTAATCCGGACATTAAATTACTAAGAAAGTAATGAACTTAATTAACTAATGCACTTAATTTAACGTCCAATAAACTGCAGAGTTGCGGGAATGCAACGGTTAAGCGTGGAAGGTTAATGGCATGACCCCATCAGTGGAGGGTTATTCATTAGTGCAGTGATATTAATTTATTAATATAACTATATTATTAAGAGTGACACCGTTGACCCTTTTACTTGTAAGTGTTAATTAAAACTTTTATAAGTCGTGTCTTTTTAATTTAATTCTCTTAATTATTTTATGGTGATTTAAAAAGAAACTAATATGAAGTTTGTCAATTAATATATTTAACTTGGTAATTCAAGCTGACAGGAAGCTAATTGCATGTCACTTTCGCTACACTCGACATTCCAAATTCCAATCGATAAAATTGTTTTTTTTTTTATTAAAAAACCTAGCAATGATTTAACTTTTCATCCAACACGAGGGATTTCCCTTCATGTCTACTTCGAAATATTAATGGTACTTTTTATGAAGATGTAACACCGAAATAGAAAGTTACAATATATCATAATTTACAACTGGACATAAAACTTTAATTGCTAATCATAATTTAGACACCCACGATCTCAAAGTGAAACAATTTTATTTTACGAATCACATAAAAGAGTTTTGATTACTTTCCTACCTTCTTTTATACTGTAACAACCTGACGTTATTACCTATGTATCTGTATTTTAAAATTGGAATTCAAATCTTTATACGAGTCTATAAAAACCTTACTACCCACTTTTATGCCTGGAAATGGCCGTCTCCTGCTTTACTTTTGCCCAATAACCTGAATAGCTTCGGCTTCCAGTCTAACCGGATGCAGCTGAATACCAGTATTTTGGATATAGTCCATGGATCAACTGCCTATTCACCTCCACAATCTAATTATGGGTAATATTGTGCCCCTCGGTAAGACAGGACGGGCTTCAGACAACCCCGACTGTCAAGAATCCATGAATGACTGTCGGGACCAACGGCTTCCCGAGTCACGGAGGGGTCTTGGAATGTATGCGAACTTCGTCTCATCAATTTACATTAACGAATATGGTAGTTCTCATCTCACTATGATAGGTATTCCGTAATATACACACATCAAAAGTGTCTAGGGATCAACATATATTTTTGCAATAACTTTTCTCTTGATTGATATTAATTTAAATTTTCTTTAAGGATTCATCAAATAAAGTGTTTTCGTTTGTCACAGTAACGATAAACCAAGTCACCTTTGCATTAATAAAGAAAGGAGATTGTTCTACGCCCATACATTGTTCGCCCTGGAGCCAACAGCATAGAAAAAATCATTTTCTATTTGTAAACTGCCCTTATTAGCCCATAAGAACAAAGTTTCTTGACGGACACTTTAGAGAAAAGATTTATTTAAAGAAAAGGAACCGATTTTGAGGTTATTTTTAATAAAAGAAAACGTAAGTAATTCCTTCTAAAATCGCTATTTCTGGTTTCTACAAAGCATTAAACTTCAAATACAGTAAAATATTACCGTACATACAGTTGTATTATGCCTTTTAGGTACAGTTATTATTTATTGGTTGAAGTTTACTTTAAGCGAAGTCCGTTATCCGTTGTCAAAATGCTAAGGTGTCGTTTAAGCAGATCACAGAATCAGTTATTCGAAGCCAGCAGGTCACGTTGAAAGCAATCCAAATTGTAGTCCGTTAAACAGAAACTAAATCAAAAACGCCAAAAAAAATCGCCAAATAGTTAGGTATTCACAACAACACAACACAGCCACAGGCACCGACTGACGTAGTGACGTAGAGATGCTCTCTTGAAGATCAATCTTTGTACATATATCGATTATCAATGACCACCTATTTAATCTGTGGTTTTAATTTAGTAGACCAAAATGAAAGATCAATATGTCAAATGTAAATTAATTTGTTCCGTTTCAAACATAAACACGTTGTTGCTATGATTCTACTCCAATTAAATTAATGCTAAAATAAAATATTTTGTTCCCGACGAACAATGTGTAACGTTTTAGTTTGCGACATTTAAAAATAGAGTTTAAGTACTTAAAAAGTATAAATATGGCTATTGAAGTCGTGAAATGGTTATGAGAACAATTCACTAGAGTTGCGTCGTAAATGATATTTCAATCGTGAGAGATTTTCTGACAAGTGAAAAAACATAGTTCAATAGATGGCGTGGGTAAAAATACGTCTATTTTTTACTGGCTACTGATAACAAAAATAAGATCCGTAAATAAGAAAGCTTATTTGATGTCAAAAACCTGAGACAGTGACGTATTTTTTAACAACGCCTCTTTTGAACTAATATTTTCTCACTTGTGAGAAAATCCCTCATTCGACTACCTGTACATTTTGTGAGTTTGTTTTGATCATTATATTTTCATCTTAATCGTGCTAGGCCATATTCATCATAAGTTCCATTAAAATGTTCACGGAACTAATTCCATGAAAAAAATATGCATGAAAAACTTTTATGTTGCACATTTTCAATGTTTTGGAAGTGATAAATATCGAACATCCATTATTTATCACTAGATATTATGGACATCGTCGTCGATATCGATATTTATGTAATATGAGCGAGAGCGACACTGTCAAATCTTTTGTGACATTCACATTGACAATTCCTTGAAAGATGGCGAGTTCAGTTGGTAATAAAATCAATGAGGTCACTTTTGAAAACCTATTAAGAATTAAATAGTGTCCGCTTGAATTTATTATTTTTAAAAAGCATATTAAAATATAATTAAAATTAACGTACACGTCAAATGTTTGTTGGTTATAGGGCGGTCTAGAACAATCTCCTTTGCCATTTTCCTAATAAAGGGATTTTTGACATTTGAACCACTAACATTAAAGTTCGAAAAAAAGACTGAAATAACAGTTTTCTTTAAAATTTTATTGGGTAACTTAAACAATTAATAATCCGTGTTTCTAGCGCGAACACTAACAACACAAGAACATCGGTTTGGCATACTCAAAATGAGTTCATCCAAATCACGCTGTGGAATGGCCGCCCATGTTCGTTGCAACAACAAAAAAAGGTCTTCTTGCAACTGGATACCCTCCATATTCGGCAGAGCTCTTCTCTGTAGCATATCCCATGCATGCTCAATCGGGTTCAAGTCTGGCGACTGAGCAGGCCAGGGCAGGACATTGATGTTAGCTGCGGCGAGAGTCTGTCTTACAACTCTTGCGGTGTGCGGTCGTGCATTATCATGCATTAACTGAAATAAGGGACCGATTTGCACTTGTAGAGGAACGATGACGTCAGATACAATCGTCTCAGCATAAATTTGAGCGTTGAGGTTGCCTCTGATCCAAATCAACTCAGTTCTTCCGCCGATCCAAATACCCGCCCATACCATGATGGTTCCACCACTATAAGGATGGACTTCCTGGCAGGATTTTAATCGCTGTTGGCGTCCAGGGGTTCTCCAGTGTCGTATACGTCTTGTATCCGGTCTCATACCAAAACGAGACTCATCAGAAAAGCACACGAAACGCCATTGTTCTTCTGCCCAATTTCTGTGTTCAAGAGCCCATTGATATCGAATCCTACGATTGTGCATTGCTATAGGTGGTACCCGTAGCGGTCTTCGGGAATGAAGGTTCACTTCATGCAAGCGGTTTCTGACTGTTGACTGTTTGGTCGCTAATTAAGTTCCCTGAAGAGTGATGAAGCCTCACGGCTAACATCATGGCGGTTATTGTTGGAGCTCTTCGAGTTAAGATTTGAATGTATCGGTCTTGTCTCCGTGTGGTGCAGCGATACCGTCCTTCATGGCGCTCAGCCACGGTACCAGTGCTTCGGTAACGTGTCCAAAGTCGACTGATAACACCTTTTTTTGTTGTTGCAACGAACATGGGCGGCCATTCCACAGCGTGATTTGGATGAACTCATTTTGAGTATGCCAAACCGATGTTCTTGTGTTGTTAGTGTTCGCGGTAGAAACACGGATTATTAATTGTTTAAGTTACCCAATAAAATTTTAAAGAAAACTGTTATTTCAGTCTTTTTTTCGAACTTTAATGTTAGTGGTTCAAATGTCAAAAATCCCTTTATTAGGAAAATGGCAAATTTCTTTATTAATGCAAAGGTGACTTGGTTTATCGTTACTGTGACAAACGAAAACACTTTATTTGATGAATCCTTAAAGAAAATTTAAATTAATATCAATCAAGAGAAAAGTTATTGCAAAAATATATGTTGATCCCTAGACACTTTTGATGTGTGTATTTTGGAAATAATCTATCTACTTTTCCAAAAACTATAAAAGTGGCCCTCAAATATAAAATCACAACTAAATTCTGCATCGGTTGAAATTACCCTTCAAAAAAAGCCTAGAACGATTATGTAGTCATATCAAAAGAAATAAGTAGCTGAGTGAACAGATAGCTGTCTCGGTTCCGTGCTCCGTCGGCTTGCCATCAATCAATATTCCTCGCCAGAGTTATTGGCTACCAGCCAACTTTATCAGGCTTTCAACAGAGTAACACGTTTCATACATAGGTACCTACTAAAGTATCTTGTGTAGAGTAGGGAAAATGGAGTTACGAAAGGCTCGCATAACTCGTCAAAATGTAGGGAACAGCTGATTTTTTTTCGCGATTTCAGATTTGTTCCCATAGTGAAAGTTGTTCATAATGATTAGTACAATGACTCCTTAAAAAACGCCCGTGAATTCAATTTCACCCTGTATATTTAACAAGCATTTTCGTTAGCCAAGATAAAGTTCATCTTCAATTAAGGGATTTTTCATAGTCCATTAGCGAAGCCTCGTGATTCACTGAATACGAAAGCTTACATTTTAAGGCAACAACCCACAAAGATAAATAACCGATTACGTGAAAAGCTCTCATTAATTCAATCTATCTGTCGTGTCCGCTCACCGTATACTGTGCGCAGACGCCGGAGCCCGGGCAATCGCACAGAATGCCCCGAAAAGGCAAGACGACTCAATTGAACCGCCACAACAACGTTAACTGCCCTAGATGAGACACATCTCAATGTAAATACACACAATTACATTTATTGTCTTCGAATCGAATTTAACGATTGCGTGGGACGTCGAATAATCACGAAGCCCGCCCATCTGTCAATCGATTTTAATAGATTACGCACTAGATTGTGACACTAATTGATATTGTTGTTTCATTAAACGAGCTTAATTAATTCAAAGTGGCCTCTCGTGGTCGGACGTCCGATGATCGTAAAATGTGACAAGCGATCGCGCGGTGTCAAAACGATATTCTAATGGAAAGGCTCTTGTTCGAACGTGTCTCGTCTAATTAGGCGATATATCAAACCGCTTCCGCTGACAATCCGCGACTCGTTTCTAGGTGCTGGAGAAATATAGCGATCGAGATAGTTCGAGATTTATGATGTGGAGAGCAGCTATGTTAGTACTTTGTTCGAAAGTAACAAAGAATGATTGAACGGCTTTATTAACCTAACTAATTAACCCGAGTATGTGTGGGTTTGTGTTGAGCTGAGACCGATCACTTCTCGTACTATTTATACAATTCGGTTAGTGATGAATGTGAAAGCTTATCATCATTTTTATCTTGAACATATCAATGAGCCTTCTTAATAAGCTTCTGGGTAATTAATAATGTCATTTTTAAAACGACATTTCCGTTCAAAATTAATAAAATATAAATAAAAAATCACGCCACCTCAAAACTAAATGGGCGGAAATGCAAAATTACTTCGCCAAAAGTTGATATAACAGTTATGATTTAAAATATCGGTGTTAAATAATGACATTCGCATTAATCGCCAGCAATAAAAATTAATGATATGGCGTGAAACTCGAAAGCTTTCGGAAGAATTAACTCGAATAGCTGAAAACAAATATTCGATTATAAATCGTCGTTTTGAATGTCGTTTTAAAATCGATTAAATCCGTGATCGAGTAGTTACCGGCTGTATCTTATCTTACGGTGAGGTAAGTATCTAAATTAGTGGTGACATTTATTTGTATCGCGAAATGAAAATTATAATGTTGTATAATTAAGAATGAGACTTGTAAAGACTGTAACCGTTCCAGTTTTGCGATTATTTATATCACTTTGGATTTCACTTCGAATGCAGAAAGACTTGTTAAATGGCGCCAAACCTTATTTCCAATAAATTAAAAATTACCATCAAGTAATAAATTAACCATGTTTTTTTGCCCTAACATGAAGAATGTCGCGAAGCGATCTCATTATAATTATAATTATCTATGCTAATTAATAAATCTTACATTTTAGTGCGACAAATAAACAGGAAACAGATTCGCCTTTCAATTTAATTAGTAATCCGTGTTACGTATACGTCAAATCATTTTTTTTTTAACTTTCGGTTTCACTTTTCTGATTGTTTATGGTTCCAATAATCACTGAAGCGAATCGGATGTCAGTCGGAAGGAAAAATCCACCAATACAAGATAAAGTTACAATCTTGAGAAAATCTCTTTTAATTTTAACTTTATCTATAGAAAATAATATAAATCAGTTTTCTTTAGAGGGTACATTATTTTTACAGAAGAATGGAACATGTTTAACCTGAATTTTGTTAAATTTATTTTCAATTGAATCGGACAATTTACATTTTTGCAAGTGAACAAAGTAATCTCGCAAAACGAAATACGTCATACTGCATTTTATTTAAATAAATTGGAAACGAATCTGGGTCGTCGGATGTTACCGTAACTTATCACAATGAGATCACTTGCTACGTGGAGAGAGCTATGCATTCTGTTGGTTAAAAACTTAAAACACAAGTAGATGAAGACATAAGAAACGATGGATGGATTGTGTGAAAGATGACATGGCTAGAAAGGGAGTGACTACCGAGAAGACGATTAATATTCTCAATTCTTTATTGCGTACCATAATGTATAAAGGTGGAAGGAAGGTAAATTTAGTCACAATTATGGACCCTGTCGGGCACAGCATAGATCCTACTTAAGGAGAGAGGAGGAAGACTACTGGCTGTTTATTGCAGTTAGTACTGATAAACCTATATAGATACTCTTTTATTTATTAATGCATTACGTTTTATTTTATAAAATTATATACCTAGATTTTTTTATCAGAACATTGTAATAACGTTTATTTTTTAAATTATTCATTATTTTTATTATTGTTTTATTAATTTCTTATTATTTTTATTAATATAATACGTAATTAATTTATTTCTATTATCCCTAAAGTTTATAATTATTTTATTTTCCATATTATGTGTAGGTGTGCGCATGTTTAACGAGTATTTTTTTAGAGAAAAATAAATAATCCACACTAATATTATAAATGCGAAAGTAACTCTGTCTTTCTGTCTGTCTGTCTGTCTGTCTGTCTGTCTGTCTGTCTGTCTGTCTGTCTGTCTGTCTGTAGTAGGTAGGTAGGTAGGAACTAGTGGAGTGCATTTTTAGTGATGTTGGTAAGTTTAGCCTATTTTTATGCCTTAAAAGAATTTTCGGTTGTATGTCCTCTCTTTTTGTAAAGAATTCTGGATACTTTCGTACGAACTTACAAACTTCAAATATATAGAGACAGGGTAGGGATAAAATCTTTAGTTCCTGGAAGTGGGGTAATAGAGAAGCATGGAAGAAAAAAACATGGTGCGCTGACCCCAAATAAATTGGGATAAGGGCAGGAGAATAATGATGATGATCATCTTTTCGTTGAACCAAAATATAACTGCAGAGCTAATCCAAAACGCTGCGAATTTCCAAAACCTTTCGTCACTGTTAGCATTTCAAACGAGAGAAATTAAACTATGTATTAGAAAATAAGCCAAAAAAGCTAAATTACAAATTCAAAGAAACTCACCCTTGTCATTAAATTCACAAGAAAATCTATATAATCTTAAGACAATCCATAATAATATAAACATTTATTAAATCCGCATAAAATGGCGTAGACACTGTCTACCAAAAATGCTCAAACTCCTTTGCCGTCCGTCCGAACCATGGACATAGCCTAAGCAAAAACCACAGAGTAATAAATTACGATATCCAAGGTTGTTGTAAGGCAGCACGTCTGTCAGCCACCTTTAGCCCTGGTCGTGATTAACATGTTGCGGTTGCATCGGGCAACACCAAATTACCGTATGAAACTTTATGCCTACGAAATATTCGTAATTGCTGGTACCTACTAACGATGTTCATGCGGCTTGAAATTGTTTGGCTGTGGCTTGAGGCAATGGTTCTGTGAATCTCAATACCTGTGTGCTGTATCTAGGGCCAATGTTTAATAGTGGGCTTCTTGAAATGAGGATTTTGAAAAGGACAATGGGCATTTTTGACTTTTGGGGCCGGGTATAAAAAGTTGCCACATAAAAATATTTAACTTTTGTTTTGAAAGTTACAATAAGGTGGTCTGTTGTAGGTTATTGTGTCTTCAAAGATCAATTTAAGTGGAGTCAAGAAAGTGGTAGTATTTCTCTATATCTTTTTCATTTTAGAAATATATAATTATACTAGCTTCTGCCCGCGACTTCGTCCGCGGAAAATTTCTTGTTTTAACATTAAACATATCCTAATTTTAAATAATTCTGTTTTCGGAGGTATTTCTTTCCGACTTGCTAGACGGAAATTGCGATAGCTCGGCTAATATGTATGATATAAATATAATTTATAGCCTATAGCACTCAGGAATAATGTAGCTTTCTATCAGTGAAATTTTTTTTGAAATTGGATCATTAGTTCCGGAGATTACCCCCTACATACAAACTTACAAATTTTACCTCTTTATAATATTAGTATAGATTAAAGCTCTTTTTGCTTCAACGCGCACAACACATTTTGAAATAAAATAACATCGGTAGGTACTTAGGTACTGTAGAGTTCTCATTCTACGTCAAGCTGCACAAAATCGTACATAGTACGCAACATTATAGCCGAACCGCAATCTTATAGGTACAGTACAGGTGGTTAATACTCAAGCAACGTGGGAACGCGGCTAGTGCGGGATTACTTGCAAATTGTACGCTAACTGCGGACGTACCAGCAATGAAAACGTATGCGCCCGCGCTGCAACGAGCTGACCTATGACTGGATGACCGACACGCAGCCGGTAGAAAGTTTTGGTGTAACGTTATTATGAAATACTGAGAAATAGTGCGAAGCGGTGATTATTTTGTTTTCGTGACTTCGTGCGTCACATTTCAATTCAAAACACGATTTATGAAAAAAAAAGAGAGTACAAAACACATCTACAATATTGCATGCAATATAAATTATACGCAACAAAAAGAACAACGGCCGAAAAATGCTATACCTATCAGGCCAACCTAATTTCCTTTGATCATACGTATCACAGTCTACGCCACTAAAAAAGTATAACAAACATGCGAAATATCACAATATCACATGAATTTGCATGTTGTTGGCCCACTCTCGCCTGACACACTGTCGTATGTCACGAACAAAACGCCATGATTGACGGTGGCAGTGCCAAATGACATAAACATGCTATGGTTAGCTTAGCTCCCTAGGGCATTATGTGGTTTGCAATTTTAAATGTCGTGTGAAAAGTGAACTTTCTTCATACTTTTACGGATATTTATTATAAACATTTTTTCGTATGTCACTAAACGACATCTATACAAACGACGCGTGCATTCAAATCAATTACAGACAAGAATGTCCATTTAAGATAAATGCTACTTAAAATTCATGTCACACCCAACGAACATCAATTAACCCTCACAACTAAATAAAAATAATCCTACAATAAACAACACGAAAGCGCTAAACGCCAATTAGTCACATCAATTGATTAATGATCATAATTTATAGGCTTCGACAACCGATAACTTACCCGTTCGTGACTGGATGAGTTGGACCTTAGACCTGCCACTATTTACGATCTACAATGGACCTACTACTGTGTTATCGCAAATTGAACGCCACAAACTAATTTACGATAGAATAATCGCTGCGGGCTACCCAAGAATGGCTATAGGATACACTCATACACATGTCCACTCCCACGGCAAGTCGAGGGTTGATATAAACGCTCCCGGAGACAGACACAACGAGAAGATGCGACGCGATTCTGGTTTCCATGAAGTTAGAAATTCTTCTGCTAGAATCGCGTCGCACCTGTCTGTGTGAGCCTTAATGATACCACTTCAGATGTGTCGCTTTCCACGTTGATAGGTTGTACATACCTGTAACAGAAAGAAAAATCTAAATTAAATAAAGCATAAACTTCAAAACAGCAAATTATAGTGGTTAAAAAATTGGCACTCGTAAATGTCAGAGTCGTGACAATTTTTGGCGAAAACCTGACATTTGCGTGTATTGAATGTTGAACAAGTTATTAAAGAATTAAAAAGCCCCTCAGTGATTTGTAAATATTGATAATTATCGCACGTAATTTATGGTCAATCAGATAGTTTAATGAAGAAAGTGATTTATCACTTAATTGTGCAGCTTTATAATTGTGATTTGTTTATAATAATAAGCAATAGAGAAGAATAGATTGAAGAAATTAAACAACTTTATCACCATACTTGCTGACCCGACAGACGTTGTCCTGTCTTAAATTAGATACCTACCCTACCTACCTTTCTACCCTACCTTCCCTACCTCTCCTACCTACCTACTTTTTTTAATGTAAGAACATTCTCTTGACAGTAACAAACACAAAAAAAAAATTGTGAAATCGGTCCAGCCGTTTAAGCGGGATGGCGTGACCAAGGGAAATAGGGATTCATTTTTATATGATACATGCATCCATTTATGCACACGTAACTCAATAAAATGTATGGAACAGCTCAATTTATTTTCGCGATTTCAGGGTTCATCCCATAGTAAAAGTTGTTCGTAACGATAAGTACAATGCTCTCACAAAACTCTTAGAGTAAATTTTTTAACACCTTGTATAGATAAAAAAGATACTAGGTAGGTCCACAAATATTTTTCTACGTGAAAAATATTAGTGTTTCGTTTAAAGCTACTTTCTCCTATTTGCATATCGAAACGCATTAACAGTACCGATGCACCCCCATATCGGCATATTCACAAATATCCCGTTCAGATAGTCGTCGTGGAGCTACAACGCGTGGGTAATTACAATAAACTCATTATACCTCGTTCCGGCCGGTCGGAGTCGGTTAATCGGCGAGTAGCCACCGAGCAACATAAGAAACGGTACGGTACCATGTCGCGCTCTGATTGTCAACCAACGGAAAAAAACGCATCAAGCCGATGACCGGAGTCTTAAGTCAAAGTCAAAGTCAAATAATTTATTTTAACGACACGGTTGGCGCAGTGGTTGAGCGATTGACTGCTGCGCACTACGTCGCGGGTTCGATTCCCGCACGGAACAAATATTTGTACGACCTGCAAGTATTTGTTACGAGTCTGGGTGTTTTTCTATCTATAATGTGTATGTAATTACAAAAAAAAATAATGTATATAAGTAGTTTATCAGCCATCTCGTTACCATAACACAAGCATTAGGTTGCTTAGCTTGGGACGATATGGCGTTGTGTGAAATGTCCAAGGATATTATTATTATTATTGATAAGATTTGTATCGAAATAAACAATGAACTGAGGTTGTTACGGACGAAATTGGATCATTGTTACAGATTTTAGAAACTTGACAAGCACAAGATACCAGTCTGTCGTTTCTGTAAAATCTCACCGTGAAAACAGAGGTGAAGTGAGCGTGAAGTGAGCGTGAAGTGAGCGTGAAGTGAGCTGTCATATTCACATAATGTTAGGGATTGTTTGTATGGATCAGAGTGTTGGGCCACAAAAGGAATGAATGAAGGACAATTGCATGCAGCTGAGATGAGAATGCTAAGAAGGATGTGTGGTGTTAGTTGTACACGAATGGATAGAATACGTAATGAGTATATAAGAGGAAGTCTGAAAGTGACACCGGTGACTGAAAAGTTGTGTGGAAATCGGTTGTCATTGTATGGTTATATTATGCGGAGGAATGAGGAAAATGTTGTCAGGAAAGTTGTGAGTATGAATGTGGATGGCTATACTAGTAGGGGAAGAAACGATGGATGGATTGTGTGAAAGATGATATGGCTAGAAAGGGAGTGACTATCGAGATGACGACTAATAGAGAAGTATGGAAGAAGAAGACATGTTGCGCCGACCCCAAATAGATTGGGATAAGGGCAGGAGAATGATGATGTTAGGGATTGACTCTACCGACAGCACACTTTAACTTTAAACTTACTTCACCTATAGCGCGTACGTGTTCCATGCGTGCCTCAAAGAGATGTCAGCATTAGCGAAGGGGCCCGTTAGGGCCCAAGCCTGCCGGGTCTGCGGGATAGTCGGGAAGGGTTACCGCTACCCCGGAACATAAAGGGCTAAGGAAGGAATATGGATGGCTTTTAGTCAGTAAGAGTCTGACTCTCCCTTCTTTGATGATTTCCCACCCTCTACAAAAAAACCTATAGCACTAGGTATCTAACTTCTGTTATCTTAGCGTATTATTATAATATCGACAGTGTTATAATGCACTTGTTTGATCAGTAGGTGAATTGGGCCAACAACCTTTGTCGAGAACATAAACAATCTCTCAAGAACACATCTTGCGCAAGCTTCACACTGGTTAAGCATGCAGACATTGTCAAAATAAAATTTGCAAACCAATAATACAAACTGCACAAGAATTCCTCGCTCTTTACTATACAGGGCGTTGTTTTTGATCCGCACTTATACAATCAAGATACTGACAGCGATAAGCAAATCACAGATCTCTCTCTATGTATTGTAAAATACGAACTAAATCGTCGAGTGCGATACAAAGCCCCATTGTTCGGAAATAAGATGCTGTATTGAATCGCTTTGCATTTCAGAATCGGCAAAAAACGGATCGAATGCATCCAACTGGCAAATAATGAAGAACTTCAAACATCGAACGCACATGAGATCAGTCGGAACGGAGGCTAGACAACCCACGATTATGGCGCTCTTATTTTTTTTTATATACGGGAAAGTGTGAAATAATTAGTGGTGCCGATGAGCGTGAACTGCTCGTTAGTTTAGCACGGCTGTAGATTTAACACGGCACCACTTAAAAGTAGTTAGCGTCAGAGGAAAGTATGAAATCGCAGAAAAATCAATTGAGTAAAATTATTATTACTTCTATGTTATATTTGCTCGTGGCTTAGTAATAACAGCCGCACAGGTCGATCCACCCGGTTAAGCTACGCTTGCCGGGGTTGACCGTGAATGGGTGACCATCTTTACATACCGAGACTCCTCTGTGCCTCGGAAAGCACAGCACAGCATCTTTGGCAGTCGTTAGAAGCCCGAAAATCTGACAGCCAGTTTTTCCAAGGGGTATCGTATTGCCCAGTTACTGGGTTGTGGACGTCAGATAGGCAGTCGCTCCATGTAAAATACTGGTATTCAGCTGCATCCGGTTAGACTGGAAGCCGACCCCAACATAGTTGGGAAAAGGCTAGGCAGATGATGATTTTTTATTTGCATTTTATACCGTTCATATCGGAATGCAATCATTAGTGACGCAGCTACAGAGGGGCAGGGAAAAAATATTATGCAGAAGCATTCGCCACACGCGACGTGCGACATGACAACGCGTCGCACTCTCGCGGCAACAGCAAAGAGGTTCCGTGTCGCGACTCCGCATAAATGTGTCGCGCGGTCGCGCGTGCTCGGATGTGTCTAATTACGCCTTTATTCCGCCCAGGATGATCTCAGGGGCCGTGTTATACTTGTGCCTGTCCGTTTGCAAAGTAACAATACTAACAATGTAATCGCCGCGCGAAGAAAGACGGTCGGCGGTCGTTTTAAGTTTATCTGACATCCTGCCCATTAGCGCATATGAAATGCGCAGTTCCAAGGCTTAATTTACGTATAATTTAACCGTGATAATGCATTGCAGTTCAACAGGCTGTACCTACAGCAGCAAAATGGAATAAAATCAAAATCAAAAGTATCACGCGCATTTTACGTTTGAAACGCGGTACGTTGCGCCACTTGCGCCGTCGCAAGGTTTACGAAAGCGGCGGCCGACCGCCGCGCATGCGCGCTGTTCGCGCGCCTTTTGTGGCGTCCCGCGCACTCCCGCGCGCTCCCGCGTTAGTCGCGCGCCCGCTCCGTCAAGAGAAAGTAACGATAAAATCCTTCCGCGGCTCTCGTTCGCTCCCGCCTATTTGTATATAAAAGTAGTGCCATACATGTCCATACCTGTTCGTGTTAGTTTAACTATTTACGAGTTGCTAATAAACTGTTTTGTTTATACCTACGTTCGTCTTTTACTACCTACTAACCCACGCCAAGTGAGAGTGACGCCCAACTCGCGGCCGTTAGTTTAAATTGAACAACGGACAAACGAACCCAGTGAACTGTGAAGCGTGGTTAGTAGTTAGTTTAATTCAGTGACAACAGAGACGTTATCATGCCTCGAAAGACGCGGGCAACCCGAGCAGCTATCGACCGCGAAGAGGAGCAAAGAAGCGACAGTTACTCCGACGCGGACTGCGACATAGTGGTGGAGCCGCGCGCCGGTGCCGGCGCCGCTACCACCCACGCACGCGACTCAACCGACGCGGCCGAAGCGATGCGCGCCCAGGGGGGCGCCGCCCTCGACCCGACGCTCAGCGGGGCCCGCACCGGCGCACCCGCCGCAGCGCTCAACACCGAACGGCTGCTGTCTACTATGATGGAGTCGTTCGCCAGGATGCAGGCGGAGACCAACCGCACGCTAGTGGAAACCCTACGATCTTTACATCATGACATGCAATGTAACCCAGTCGCGGCAACACCGGCGGCATCGCCGACGGCGAACGCGCCCGCGACCTCCGGCGGCAACTTTTCAAAATGCACCGCGAGGTTCGACGGGCAGTCACGCGACACAGAGGTACTGGAGGCGTTCATCGATGCAGTGGAGGTCTACAAGGAGTGCGCCGACGTGACCGACGACCACGCGCTACGCGGCCTCTCCATGTTGCTGACCGGCGACGCGGCGGTGTGGTGGCGCGGCGCCCGGGCCTGCGTCGGCTCGTGGCGGGACGCGCTCGCGCGCCTGCGCGCTGCTTACGGCGTGCAAAAGCCCGCGTACAGGATAATACGCGAGGTATTCACGTGTGAACAAAGTGAGTGTGAACGCGCCGAAGTTTTTATATCAAAGGTACGATCTTTATTAGTTCTATTACCCTACGTCGTTCCAAGCGTGATGATAGTGGACATTGTTTACGGATTATTGCATCGTCGCATACGAAAACGTTTGTCGCGAGACAGTATTTGTGATATCGATAATTTGTTAGAGAGAGCGAGACTCGTGGAGGATTCTATAACAGAATTAAAATTGAATAACTCGATCGTTTCCGCGAATAAGCCGAACATACCTACCGCTCCCGACCGTGGTACTACGAGTCCCAGCGCAACCATCGGTTCCAAACTCTCCTCTAACTCGAACGAACCCTCGAGACGTAACCGCGTTAGATGTTCGTATTGCAAAGCGTTCGGTCACGCGGCTGACGAATGTCGTAGGGCTAACAAAGTCGATAGTGACAAAACTAATAAAGTAGGTACTACCGATAGTAAGCGTATTAATCCGATTCGTTGTTATGGATGCGGCCAACCAGGAGTGGTCAAGTCGAAGTGTGAAACTTGTTCGACTAAACCCGCACCCGCTAAACCTTCCGATTTTAATGTCGTAAAAGGTGACTTCTTCGCGACGAGTTCACATCCTTTGATTACGATAAGCGTAGTAGGTAAGGAAGGGGTAGCGATAGTCGATACCGGGGCCACGCACAGTGTTGCGAGCCCATTATTGTATACGTTGTTAGTGAATAACGGCGTTCAATTCCAAGAAACGGAGCGTTATATCGGGCTTGCCGATGGCTCGTGTAATAGGAAAATAGTGAAGACCGCTATCGTACCTGTCACCTTAGATAGTCGGAGAGTCGACACCGAGTTTATGGTGTTTCCTGGTGATGACACCAGAACGCTTTTAGGTCGTGATTTTATTGCTAACGCGGCTATTGTTTTAGACATAGCCCAGGAGTCATGGCATTTTGCAGATAGTCCAGGAGACCGGTTCCCGTTTTTGCAATCTTATGTATTAAACAGCGTGGCCGCGAGACAAGCAGAGGTCTGCGATGTAACGCTGCGCCAAGATGAAGATACGAGCTTATCCCCGGAGCACAGGGCCGCACTCGACGAGTTCCTGCAAGGCAGAGTCGCTCAGTTCGCTTCAGCTGGACCTCCTACAGATTTCGCTGTTCATAAGATTAAGGTAAGCGAGAAACAGGAACCTTTGGCTTCTCCGCCTTATAGATTGTCGCCGCCTAAGAGGGAGGCACTCGAGAAAGAGCTGCACAAACTTATCGACTTTGACGTCATTGAGGAATGCGAGTCCCCGTGGGCATCAAACGTTGTGCTTGTCAAGAAGAAGGATGACAGCTTCAGACTATGTGTTGACTACCGCAAGCTCAACGCTGTCACCGAACCTGACAGGTACCCTCTCCCAAGGATCGAAGACATACTCCATGACGCAAAAACCGCTAAGTACATGACTACTCTTGATCTCCGAGCCGGCTACTTCCAGGTGAACGTCGACCCTAGTGATAGGGACAAGACAGCATTCACGACACCGCTCGGAACTTACAGGTTTAAACGCATGCCAATGGGTTTGCGCAACTCAGGTGCCACGTTCCAGAGGCTGATTGACAGATTCAAGTCGAACTTGCCAGATACCACTCTGCTCGCTTATTTGGACGATCTGGTATTAATGACCGATGAGTCCTTCGAAAAGCACCTTGCCGACCTCACCTCCGTGTTCGATCGACTCGCGTTGTTCAACCTGCGAGTTAACCGTGAGAAAAGTCACTTCGCGAGGGAATCGGTAAAGTTCTTAGGGCACATTATCTTACCAGGTGGTATTCATGTCGATCCAGGGAAGACTGCAGCAATTGCAGACATGCCAACACCTCGGAATGTAAAACATTTGAAACGTTTCCTGCAGACCTCCAGCTGGTTCAGGCGCTTTGTCCCTGACTACGCAGAGGTCGCCAAACCGTTGACAGCGCTGCTAAAAAAGGTAAGTGCATGGAATTGGGGCCCGGAGCAGCAGGCAGCTTTCGAGAGAATCAAGCACCTGTTGGTAACGGCGCCGATCCTACGTCAGGCTGATGCGACGTTACCCTTCGTCCTCAGAACTGATAGCAGTGGGTATGCTCTCGGGGCGGTTCTTCTCCAGGGGGAGGGGACCGACGAGCGCCCAATAGAATACGCCAGCCGACTTCTGACTGCGGCTGAGAGAAACTACAGCACGACAGAGAGAGAAGCTCTAGCTGTCGTCTGGGCAGTCTCCAAGTTCAGGGGGTACATAGATGGCGCTGCAGTCATGATCAAGTCAGACCATCAGCCACTAAGGTGGTTGATGAGCATGAAGTCTCCGAGCGGTCGCCTAGCGAGGTGGGCCCTGAGTCTTCAAGAATACAACCTAAAAATAGAGTACACACCGGGTAAGGCCAATGTTATTGCTGACACTTTGTCGCGCCCCACATGCCCCGAAGACGTCGATTGCGACCTGTGCTGCGCTGCGATCGACGTGCCCTCGCGCGGTTTGAAAAACTTGCGCGAAAACCAACAGAAGGACCCTGAGGTAAGTAAGATTGTCGAGGCTCTGGAATCCGACGATCCCTCTAGGGGGAGGGTATGGGCCAACAAAGGGTACGTGCTCAACGAAGGTGTACTGTATAGATATAGTCCCGAAAACGAGGAGCATGACGATGCTAGTCTGGTTGTGCCGGAACAAGAACGCGCCAAAGTATTAGCCGAATACCATGATGCACCCACCGCTGGTCACATGGGCGCGGAACGTACGCTGCAACGCTTGCTAGGTAAGTACTACTGGCCTGGAATGCGTTCCTACGTTACGCAGTATGTTAAAAATTGTGTTCCTTGCCAACGTTATAAGGCAGATACTAGGAAACCGGCTGGGTTATTGCAGACGCCCGCTTCTACGCGCCGATTTGAAGTACTAGCAGTGGACCTGTTCGGTCCTCTACCTGAAACAACGAAAGGACACAAATGGATCCTGATAGTCGAAGATACCTGCACCCGCTGGGTAGAGCTGTTCGCCCTTGCCACGGCAACCAGTGAGGAGTGCGCTAGAGTACTTGTATCAGAGGTATACTTACGGTTCGGAGTCCCCAGGCGCCTCGTTAGCGACAACGGTGTTCAATTTGTAAGTGAGGTGATGCAGCAGACCTGTCACGCTATGGGAATTACGCAATCACTTACCGCATTTTACCACCCCGAGGCGAACCCGGTGGAACGTAAGAACCGGGACCTCAAGCCGCAGCTGGCGATTCTGGTAGGTAAAGACCATGATACATGGGATATACACTTACCCGCAGTTCGCTTCGCCATGAACTCGGCAGTCACATCGGGAACAGGGTATTCACCCGCCTATTTGACATTCGCGCGCGACATGCGCGCGCCAGCAGATGTGGTGTCGGATATGCGCACTATTATCGAGAATGATAACTATGTAGGTGACATCACGACCTTTCTTAAGAAGATTTCTTCGGTTCTTGTGGACGCTCGTGACGTATATGAGAGTGCCCAGGCGGCGCACAAGAAATACACCGATGAACATCGTCGACCAGCACCAGATTACAAGGTTGGTGATCTAGTGTTATTGAAAACCCAAGGGGCTAATGACACCGGCAGAGGGCAGACGTCAAAGTTTATCCCTCGCCGTGACGGGCCATACAAGGTCCAGGCTGTGATCAGTCCCACTACATACATCCTCGAGCGCCTCAGCGACGGTACGGTGTTAGGTAAGTACCATGCCTCCGTACTGACTCCCTTCGTTGGTCGCATCCAAGCTCCAGTACAGGAGAAGCGTAAGAGGGGGAGGCCTCGTAGGAGCTAACCCAAACGCGAGGACGTTCGTTAGGGTTAGAGGGGGAGACTATCACGCGCATTTTACGTTTGAAACGCGGTACGTTGCGCCACTTGCGCCGTCGCAAGGTTTACGAAAGCGGCGGCCGACCGCCGCGCATGCGCGCTGTTCGCGCGCCTTTTGTGGCGTCCCGCGCACTCCCGCGCGCTCCCGCGTTAGTCGCGCGCCCGCTCCGTCAAGAGAAAGTAACGATAAAATCCTTCCGCGGCTCTCGTTTGCTCCCGCCTATTTGTATATAAAAGTAGTGCCATACATGTCCATACCTGTTCGTGTTAGTTTAACTATTTACGAGTTGCTAATAAACTGTTTTGTTTATACCTACGTTCGTCTTTTACTACCTACTAACCCACGCCAAGTGAGAAAAGTCATTTATTCAAACTAGGCTGAACATCAGCACTTTTTGAACGTGAACGTTACATAAGACAGTCCCCCAAAAACGCCCACACTCCATCACTTCCTAATGCTTTAGCTGGGAAGAAGTGGCGCAACAAACTCCCCAGCAGCACAGCTGTCTGTTTAGACTACACAGTTACACGTCGCGACAGAGTATAATCCCGACAGGCGTGTGTCCCGCTTTTTAGATACGGTTTTGCATCTGCGTAATCTCTCTCAGAACGGACGTAATGGGCTCATATGTGACCTTCGTTTGCAAGGGCGACAGTCTGCACTATGTCTGTGCCGTGACACGGTTTACTAAACCCAAGTATTTACTGGAGACGCCGCCGCCGGCTTGACGGATCACTTGGCAGGTACCGGGATATAAACACAGAACATATTTAAGACTACACGTCGCTGTCAATAGTGTCTTGCATACAACGAAGGACCATTTTAAATGTAGGTACTTTGAAGTTGTGACAATAATTTAGCATCAGATTATACGACTATATGTTGCATGTTAAGTGATCGATAGATACTGAAAATTACTGAAACTATTGCGATAGTGTGTGACTTCATTGACTTGACATCAGTGACTTCATTTTGAACGTTATACGCTATTAATAAAGCTGAAGATTTTTCTGTTTGATCGCGCAAATCTCTGGCTTTTTGGAGTTACTAATCGAATAAAGAAAAACATTTTGCATTTAATAGCCCAATTTAAAAAAAAGTTTATTTAACGGTTCGCTACGATCCTTACGAGACGAGCAGAAAGAAAAATAGTAAAAAGAAACGGGCGGGCGATGCGATGCGACGATGGTGGGTCATCTCGAATAAAATAGTAGGCTTACCACTTAAATCATCATTACATAGATATATAATGACCTACACAACCAACAAACAAAAATGACGTGGGAACGATGGAAATAATTGAAACTACAAATCATATAGGTAATTACCGTATAAAGTACTTATTAGTTGTATATGTATGTATGTACGTACGTACATATGTATGTGTATGTTAGGCAGAATGCACGCATCGCCTACTTTCAATACAAAATTATTGTTTATCAAGCAAATAAGACCATTATTGGCTTGGCAATGAAACAGACATTCAATTCAGCTGTGAACACGTCTTCAATAATATTTTGTTATTTTTGTTTCAGAGATATACCGTGATATGAATATGTCTAACTAATTGAGACAGAGTTTAAACAGCTGATGGGTTTTCGTAACTTCTCAGCCTTGGTGTAACTAAATAAAACAACCGGAACATAACAAAATTGCTTTGTTATACTTATTCATATTTATTTATTTAATACTTTAAGCACAGAAATGTATAGAGGCGGACTTAATGCCATAGGCATTTTATACCAGTCAACCCATGGGTGATGCAGAGATAAACAGTGGTAAATACAATATAGAAGTAAGAGTAAATATTTATTTAATTAAATCCATGTACAATAACTTAGGATAGCCAAAACAAACAGCTGCTTGTTAATTCTATTTAATGTTATTCGGTAAGATAAACGTTTTATTTAAATTATTAGACCAATTAGTTTTAATAGTAAATGGGCCGATGTAAATAAAATGTGTTTAAAAAATGAGATAGTGTATTTTATTAGCTGTTTTGTGCAAATAGTAGGTAAATCTACGACCGCCTCGTGCCATCCGCTATAGCATTACTTTTGTATTAAGGTGTATCAATTATCCGCCCCATTTTAAGATCCGAATAATACGGATACTTTCAGAACTCTCAGAATATATCCGGATAATATAGATATTTTGGATACTGTAAAAAAGGTGAAACAAACTAATATAGTAAGTAGTAACCAATTGTCATTTTCAATACGAAAACTCTCCACGAATCGTTTTTAACATAAATGTAGGTTTATAGGTATGTTCAAAGGCAGACGAATCTAATAAGTATATCGCATGAATTGTCACGATTACGAATACCTATTCTTTTAAAATATTGGCCGGTGGTTCTGGCGAGAAGAAGTCTTAACTTTTTTCTTGGAGGCTAAGAATTGCTAATATTCCTGTACACCGTGCATGGCAATGCCGCAAGTCCTTGGGTACATTACTAGCCAACATCGATGTAGAAGAATATTTCGACGTTATATCATTACTGATTTTATGTACCTAATCCACACTAATATTATAAATGCGAAAGTAACTCTGTCTGTCTGTCTGTTACCTTTTCACGCCTAAACCACCCAACCGATTTTGCTGAAATTTGGTATGTAGATAGTTTGCATTCATGAGAAGGACATAGGCATTATTTTTTGGAAATTCAACCCCTAAAAGGGTTACAAGGGGTGGCAAAGTTTGTATGAGAAAAATATTTTTATTGCACATTTTTGCATAGGTAGGGTAGGTAGGGTAGGTAGGGTAGGTAGGGTAGGTAGGGTAGGTAGGGTAGGTAGGGTAGGTAGGGTAGGTAGGGTAGGTAGGGTAGGTAGGGTAGGTAGGGTAGGTAGGGTAGGTAGGGTAGGTAAGTTGGTAGGTAGAGTAGGTAGGTAAGTTGGTAGGTAGAGTAGGTAGGTAGGATAGTTAAGGTAGGTATATCATAGTTAAGACAGGACAACGTCTGTCGGGTCAGCTAGTAAAATATAAAACGGAACCATTCGTATTATTCGTTTTATCCGGATAGTTAAGCAAATGATATCCGGACATCTAGTATCATCTACCTTGTATAAAACATTCTTGAAGATAGCGGAAAAGCTTTATAATAAAAGCCAGGCTCTGCCAATAAAACTTCAAGGTTGTCACGTTCACGATGGTTTTACAAATAAATTCAGTTATGTAAGACATTTCACTAGTGATCTCGTGACTTCATGCTCATGCAAAGGGTTTCGTGATTTTTTACATTTCTCCGGCCGTGATCCGCGGGCCAGGCACGGTGGCTTGGCGACACGCGTTTTGTCGATAAGGACGATATCAGCTACCCTTCATACTAACGACGCTTTCGAAATGTCAGAGCATATCGATTGGGATTCTTGCAACTCGATTATATCAAAGAGCCGCACTACACTAGCCACAAATTTGAAGATTTGAAAATGGAATTGTCATATTCAAGTTTTTTTTTAAATGTTATGTTATTAGTTAGAGTACCTACATGCGTGTCTTTTTGCCTTTTCGTGTAGTGTCCTTTTTTGCAAAGCAAATTAAATAAATAGGCATAACATTGCGTGTTCAAATTACATGCAAAAATTAAATGCTTATTATTTTGAATAGGTGCCTACTAAGTATTTAGGATCTGTTGACCTTTGCTACTGCGGTTACAAAAATAATAATATCCAGTATCACAATTCAAACAAATACCTACTTAAATGCAAATGCAAAATGTAATAATTAATAACTAAAAGAACCTTTTCTATACCAAACCAAGTCCCTTCCTATCCTAATCCAACCACATCTGGATAAAAGCATCCCTTTATCGCATTGACGCTCCCCGATTTAGTCAAACAATCTGGAAACTAAACATTGACTGTCTACAAACACAGTTTCATTTACCACAGATTATGTAAAACCCGTCACGTCGGCCCATAAACAAGATAGAAGCAAGAAGTACCTAAATACTTTTCCTGACAGCCACTCGCGCTTTTCCAATAGATAAAAGTATTATCTAACAGTTGTTGCACGTTATGCAAGTCTTTTTTATTATTGTTTGTGGTAGAAAGCACATTGTCCAGATTTGAACATAAAGTAAATAAAAAAACAAAATGGCTGTTATGTCACGACAGTCAACGTCTACTTACTCGTACGTTGCAAACGAAATCAATTGTCAGTCATCGATTGACGGTAAAAAACTAATCGTGAATAATAAATAGATAAATAAACAATTTGTATAGAAACTGATTAAACATTGTAATGATTTTGATAAAACCTATTATTGTCTATGATTGAAAAAAGTGACGATTGACGGGTGTCGATGTCATTTTGATAGATCATAATAGCTACTACTGAAAAAGATAAGTAGGTATTAAGTTGAATAAACAAAGATCTTTTTATTCGTGTCCGTGTGAAAATTAAAACCCGTTATAAAAGCGAGAGTGGCTAATTAAACATACCTGCTAGCTAGTGTGCCAGCAATAATAATATCTTGATGCGAATCGCAAACTAACGAGAAAATTAAAATTTCAAACAAAGAATCTAGACTAGACTTTCGTCTTCATCATAAAATTATATCAGACTTCGTTATTAAAACCTACCTTTTATTTTTCGAGGATGGGAAATCATCAAATGACTCCAGCTCTGGGCAGAACGGAAGGGAGTGTCAGACTCTTACCGACTAAAACCCATCTATGTTCCTTCTTTAGCCCTTTATGTTCCCGGGTAGCGGTAACCCTTTCGGACAATCCTGCTTACCCGGCAGGCTTGGCCCTAAAGGGCCCATTCATATGCTGACACCTCGGTAGTGGACCTTTTTTTTTTTTTTAAGGCTGGTAAATTATCCAATGACTGCTCCCGCTCTGGGTGGAGCGGAAGGGAGTATCAGACTTTTACTGACTAAAACCCATCCATGTTCTTTCCGTAGCCTTTTATGTTCCGGGGTAGCGGTAACCCTTTCGGACAATCCCGCTTACCTGACCTGTGTTTACATTAATTAACAAGCTTCTAGTACAATATTTGCTTCTTCTTTCTTTTTCGTGTGGTTAGTGACTAACCTGGTGTCAAAGTTTTAATGCTGCCCATGGGCCTCTGACTTAGCTTCACATGCTGTTGAATATCTCTCAGGCATGTCGGTTTCCTCACTATGTTTTCCTTTACCGAATATTAAACAAGTATCCGTAAAATCAGAGAGGTGCGTGTCTTGGGTTCGAACTCGAGGCCTATGACTTGGCAGTCCGACGGTCACACCACTAGGCTATAACTGCGGTTCGTATCAAACAGGGTTAAATGGCGTTTGAACCACATCTGCTGAACACATGTTCTCGTCTCGTGAACTATTGAAGTTTCCGACAAGGAGCAATCTAAATTAAACTATGACTTGAAGCTAGTGCAAGCAATTCTGTGACACATTTTATGATTCGCACCCGTTCGCAATATTTAAATATACATCTTTATTACTTCAATAAAGATCGGAATGGAAGTACGATCTAGAGTTTGTAATTACCAACTCACAAGATGCTTAGTACGAATTTCACCAATGAAAATGAACGCGATTAACACAAAAGTGTCATTATTTCTGCGGAATATTGACATTGACAGGTCTTGAAAGACGTTTAGATGTGCTGATCGTGTTTTGTTCTATTGGTGAAATTGCCACTTAATTGTTCAGGCGACATTATTGAAAATGATAGCTTAGCAAATTGACTATAATGCTTTCAACAGTGTTTAAATGTCTTTTAAATGACAAATTGACGCTGTTTTCTTAAAGTACTAGTTTCCCTGATTGAAAGTGTACCACAGTACCACTGATTATTGCGCCTAGAAAATTGACTGTACCTAAATATTGGAATTTTTATTGATAAATTATATAGTCGTTGTATTTTAAGTGCCCAATAGACACAGAAAGGTATTAAATCCACTAAATGATAGTTTCGTTAATTTGAAGACGTCTGTGGTGGTGGCAGTTAACGCTACGACCAGGGACATCGTAATTTTATCCCAGTCGACACGCAGTTAATTAAAGTCTGGTGTAATTTTTTCCCACCTTTTGAGACTAAATAAGGCACTAATTCCATTAAGTCGGGAAATAAAAGTGAGACCAGACCTCATAGAATTTACATTAGGTAGGTACATCAAGCTATCCCAAACTGTAGAATTTTCCCAATTGAAAATGGACCTTATGCTTTTGTTATAAAGTTGAAAAACAATCAAAGAAATTTGACAGATTAGGATAGTTTGATATGCTGTCCTTTGTACCTACAATAAATAGGAGGGCTGTAATCAACTAAGTTAATATTTAAGATCTTGTAAATGGCACGGCTTTCGGGCACCGCAAGCTTTCAGCCTGAATTTAAAAAATACATACATTACATTATATTATGCATATATGCAGCAACCTTTTAAACTACCACGTTACTAATGTAAGCAAATCGTATTAGCAATAACACGAAACATAGTTTCAAAGAACATGCATCCAAAAAAAGCAATTCCACTTTTATTTCACGAACGCTGTTTCAATTTCACTTTTATTTCACAAATACTGTTTCGATTTTATTTTAACACAGGCCCAGAGGTTTATAGAGCGTCACTAGTCACGAATAGTAACGTAAATGTTGTTAACCCCTGACAACGATAAAAAGTGTCCGCGTAAATATTAGAAAATGGTGATTACGTGGTGCTGTCAAGCAAAGACTTTTACAGGTCACGACTCCAATTAAGATATAAAAAGGACTTTTACTGCGCTGTAAAAAATATATCAGATCGATACTGAACAAGCACATTAAACATTGTTTACAGTGTAGACGCCTTTACTTGTAAAAGCGTGAAGAAATTAAAAGAACGAATAATATTTGTTTTATCCCGGTTTGGTAACATCACCTCTGGGTGATTCCCTGTGTCGGCACTATAATTAGTGGCTCCCATCAGTGCGTCTAGTTCCCCGTCTATTTCTGATCGTGTTGTCGACCCCTGCGCTTGCGCACATATGGACATTCGCTTTTCCGCTAACACCATCGGTATTACCATTTACGGTCGGTAATGTGTGTAGGTGTCGAATTTACAAAGACGGCCGACGACCGACATTGAAAATAGACCCATCTTCAATCACTCCCCTGATTGAAGATGGGTCTATTTTCAATGTTATGCTAATCTGTTATATAGACTACTAGCTTCCTGCCCGCGACTTCGTCCGCGAACCTTAGTAAATTATACACCTAAACCTTCCTCTTGAATCACTCTATCTATTAAAAAAAACTTGCGTAATTTTAAAGATCTAAGCATACATACATACATTCATTAGGACAGAAGCGACTTTGCTTTATACTATGAAGTGATATCTGAAGGAATAACCTGATCGATGCCGATTTAAATACAGAATAAAATATAGGTAGGTAACTACCACAGCTTATAAATCGCATTGACACAAAAATCAATTCATAAACACTTGCTTGCTACTGACATACTTACATGCCACAAAACATTCTTGAGACGGAGGCTTTCTACACAAATTCCTATAAAGCTGTCGATACATCAAACTGACAAGACCAACGAGTGTATAACATTAAAAAAAAACACAAAAACATCTGACGGTTAACCCGGCCGACCCCTTGCTAAACTTTCACATCTCCATTCGCTACAATAGGCCACAGAATTAGGCCTTTCTTACCTGATTTTCATCTGACTAATGCAAAAGGCCTTATGAATATTAATTCGATGCCATTACAGCGAATTCACGCCTCAATCAATCCGTTTTATGCAATTCATTCGCTTTAAAACGTGCCGTCATCCTATCACACCGACACGTCTTTGAAATAATAGAGGAACGTTGTAATATTCGCTTGAAAACGAAATTTTTCAACCGAGACAAAACATGTGAAAGTTTTAAAAAGACTTTGAGGAAGGCAATTAAAGATCTTTTTGTGAAATTAATTGCACATTACAGTATTGTACTAGTTTTTACTCGTGACTTTGACTGCATTAACGACTTTCTAGACACGATCACTGTGCACCGGAACACAAATGCGCAAATCGTGATATTTTATATTCTATATTTTAACATAAACAGTGAAAGTTCATGTTCGGCTCATATTTCTTTCTTTGAGACAAGAATAGCAGGAACAAGAGTTTTATCTTCCTTAGGACAGAAAAAGCTGTAAATCACACAACAATAAGTAATCAACTTCTAAGTAATTTTGCTTGACCACAGACAAAATACTCTGTTCAGTATTTCGTCTATGAACCTAAACTCACATTATAGACAAATATGCTAATTTCAATTCAAACAGAAATACAAAAAAAGCTAATAAAATACATAGGTAACTACACACACATTTAAACCCACATATGGTTTTTGTATCCTTATTTTTTAACCCCCTTACTAATAAACGTACCTATCTATTATATCAGTCGGGATGTCGTAAGCCGGAGAAAAGGGGTTAAAGTCGCACTTTAGCACTCCAAGATATGCGATATGCTGGCAAAACGTCTAGCCATAGACAGTCCACTTTGTTTTTATTGTGAAAAAACCAATGTATGATTTCAAATTATTATAACTCTCGTTTTTCATTCCATGACGGATAGTAAGTTCGTAATCAATTGATAACTTCACTTTTTTAACAAAACAGATTGTGTTGTTTATGGTACGCAATAATATTTCAAAAATAGATCCGCTTTGAAACGTCATTCCACACATGCTTGTCATTACTTTTTTTCTCAAGCACCGACATTTTTTTAAAACAGCCTGGCTGGCATACCCATCAAGCATCCAAGAGTGTCCACACTTTAAGTGGCCCGAAGCGAAACGCATCCGTGGACAGATTTACTTACACAAATGTCAGAAATGTCAGCGGCTTGTTAAGACACATCATGTTTGTTCATACAGTCTCTTTTTGTTTTTTTTTTTGGACGTACCTTCCACTTATACTTTTTTATGAGTTTTACTGTTTTAACTGAAACTAAGATTTATTTCTTGCATTTTAGACTTTTCTATTTAGTCACACATTCGTTTATTGCAAATGAAAAACTCTACTAATACGTTTCTCAAAGGTTTCCATACGGAATTCCGTGCGTGAGCGCAGACACTGGTGCACTCATTCTCATAGTCCTATGGAATGGCAATCCGACACGACCGGAGAGAGATCTGGCGCAGGACCAAAAGCTTAAAGTGCTTACCGAGGCGCACACCACAAAATTCAAAACTCCAGGCTGTTACTGAGAAATTCCTAATAGAAAAACCCAATAACACTTTGCTCGACTTGGGAATCGCTCAGTAATCGCGCTTGTTATCACGAGATCAACGGAGCAGTTGGACCTCAAAATTACAACCGCACTGTTCGAAGTGTTCCGGTCCGCTATTTGAATTTTCAGACAGACAAACAGGTGAAACAAGTAAGATTTGCATCACCAATTTCCCTAAACAATAGGCAAACATTTCGAAACCCCCCACACAATAAGATTGGCCAAACATAATTAGTTAGCCATTAATTCCCCGTTGCACAAGGACCTGGTCCCTTCACCTCGGTTGCATCAGTGCGCATGCGGGAATCAGTGATGCATGATGCCTCCCTGACAATTAATGGACACTCGCTCAAACTGCGCACGATTGCCGCACGATGCAATTTGTTACTTTGACAATAATTCAGCTTTCTATGGAGACGGTAGTAGTTGAAGTCAATTTCATTCTGCAATTAGTTATGGCTATATGTGCCACCTTATAAGGATAGAATTCATTTGGAATAGATATTATTTATTAATTCAATTTAATGATGGATTGAAATTGATTCTTTTGGTCCGGTAAATTGCTAATTAAAACATGGCTATGTTTGGTACATGTTGCACATAAAATATTGTACTTCGCAATCCCAAATAGGTCAATGATTCCAAACATTTTAGATAATATTTTTTCTTTATTGCAGGTTTATCCCTTAGTTGGAGCTCGTTTACCATATTTGTAGATTCTGAATGACGAATTCCATTCATTCATTATTAATTACGTTCTTATATTTTTCACACAGCACATTGTTTCCCCCTCTGGGCTGCGGTTGCCCGGTCGCCGGTCGGTTGCAATCGGTCGTCCCCGTGAGAATCGCACCCATTTGCGGCGCGCGCGCATCACGCCCGCAGACCGTGTCCACGTCATATTGTGTGCACTAACGGACGAACTGTTACTGACAGTTATTGTGCTAATGCATTTCCGTGTCTCCCGTAATGGTAATCATATTGGGAAAAGGGAGAATTGAATTGGAAAGCAGCTACTTTTCGATTCTGCCTCTGATTGCTGTCTATTCTGTTATCCGTCTTGATATCAGGGAATGTTCACCGTTAAGGCAGATTGTCTTTATCGTACCGTAACCACTCTAAGTACAAAATCTATGGACGATATCAGAGATTTGTGTGGAGTAATTTATGTTTCCCTGTGAAACTTGCTACAATCACTGAGTAAGCATTAAGCAAATCTCAGAACACTGATTTAGTTTTCAATTTGTATCACGACATTGACGTGAAAGTAACAAAGTACCAAAATATTTGTACAGCCTGTCACCGGCACTAAATCAATCAGGCACTAACAGATGTTTGCTTGCCGTTTCTCCTATAAATCGTTCAATTTTCTAAGCGTGCAGCCGCGTAGATGGCGGGCGCGTTGCCACCGGGACGGCGATAAGCGTTTTAATTAACTTTTCGTAATTTATATCTTTATTAGAAGCTCGACTAATGGCGGAGCGAGATTGCCAATAAGCGTAGCGGTCGGTCGGCTGATCACGATAGCTGGAGAGTCGTTGCCGCTTTCATTGCTGTATCTGACTGAGAGCGTCACGTTCGTTGTCAGCGGATTGCGGCGTGTTAAGGACGAGGCTCATGATGACTCGTGGTTTATTTATCGTGGTGGTGGAGCGTGCAATCGCAGCGAACGGCAAGAGTAATGGGATGAGTCTCGGAGTGGCGCGCGCGGCCAGGCGCGGGCTGACGTCTGCGTCTGATTGCGCATCTGTGGCGTCTTCCGCCGACCTAATTGGATGTCGGGGTGCTGCGATTGACATGTGCGATTACCTCATCGTCACCTTAAAGCTTATTTTGAGAACTATTTTGGAACAGATGATCATAACTTTGAAGCGCATCGTTGCAAAACATAAAATTGTGTTCGATAATGTGATGCAAACATATTGTTATTTCCATAATTGTCCGATTTTGACTTTTTATTGTTTTCTCGTTAAGTAAACCTGCAATAAGTCTGCAGTTAAGTCTAAAATAAGTACCCATGTTGTTTTATGACAGCCGTTTAAAGTTATAGACGTATGTTACGTCTAGTAGATGGTTAGAGAGGAAACCGAGCGTCGTTTAAATAAAGAGTAGGCATCAACTGTCATAATGGCGGACTTTTATTGCAGGCTTTCGATTGATAGTGTAATTGTGCGGTGGCTATTAGAAAACTGCTCGACGATTGCGTACTATGTCTCAATAAAATCAATTCCCATAATAACAAGCGGCGGTGTATGGGTAATCGTCGGAAGTCGATGAATTAAGTACACGACGATCTTGTGGTGTAATTACAGTGATCGAATCGAATCGTGAGATTCAATTTATGTATCGATGTCAGGCGGCGCCGAGCGGCCACTCGATGCGATGCCCGCATTGAATACAGAATGGACGTTACCCGTTTACGCGATAATTTTAAAATTACATGTTACCTTGCGCGTACGCAATCTATGTAACCTTGCATTAGGGAGACAGTTTGGAAGGAAATTGACAGCATTACACGAAGCGGGGTTTGATGGGTCGATATTATCTTAACGATTTTAATTGGACGATATTTTACTGGGATATTGACTGATAATGTGTGACAGGCTTCGCTATTACGGAAACGTGGATAATTTGTTCTGAACAAGCATAAGATAAATTAAAAAATCGTCATTAAAGCCCACGTAAATGGTTAATTATAAGTCCGAATTTTAATTGCATGGGTAATTCAATATAGCATTCATTGAGGTAAACTTACACAAAATACATGGTAATAATTGCAATTATTACCAAACAGATACATAGTAAAAATACTAATAAATCCTGAGGTTTTCCCACTAACAAAAACCTTGTATTACCTATAGGTACATATTGACCGATAACAGGGCATTAGCTTGGTGGTTATATATTTAAATATATATATAACTAGCTTTTGCCAGCGGCTTCACCCGCGTTTGTAGGAAATTATCCCACGAGAACCGTATATTTTGCCGGGATAAAAAGTAGCCTATGTGCTATTCTAGACTATAGTCTATCTCTGTGCCAAATTTTATCCAGATACATTCAATAGTTTTTGCGTGAAAGAGGAACAAACATCCATCCATCTATCCTCACAAACTTTCGCATTTATAATATTAGTAGGATTATATTTACGAGTATACGATATATTAAATGACCGTGTATCGTATTTGGATAAACGTTTGTTACTCAATCACGCCAGAACGGCTGAACGGATCTGGATGAAATTTGGCTGAGAGATAGTTCATAGCCTGGATTAGGTCATAACACATAGGACTTTTATCCCGTTTGTACGCTCCAGTAGAATAATTGTCGCTATCCCCGCGGCCGAAGCCGCTGGCAGAACGCAGACGACAGACGCCAGCACATCAAGCTATCCCTAACTGTCAAATTTTCTCAATTAAAAATGAACCTTATGTTTTTGCAATAAAGTTGAAATACTATCAACAGATTGTGGTAACTTGATGTGCTGGCCTCTGTACAATATATTATGCGTATTGCTGTTGTATGCTCACATATACATATATTTCCAACCCAATTCTTCACGCGAAGACTTGGCATTAAGTCCACCTCTGTACATTTCTGTGCTTAAAGTATTAAATAAATAAATAAGACTTATAATTGGCTTCCTTTTGACTATGATTTCCTTTCTATTAGGTTTTTAAGCTGTAAGTCTGCCACGTTTCAATAAATAAATATTTAATACTAGCTTCCGCCCGCGGCTTCGCCCGCGTAATATGTCGACAAATTATACACATAAACCTTCCTCTTGAATCACTCTATCTATTAAAAAAAACCGCATCAAAATCCGTTGCGTAGTTTTAAAGATTTAAGCATACATAGGGATATAGGGACAGAGAAAACGACTTTGTTTTATACTATGTAGTGATTAGGTGTAAAATAAAATATTCATTTCAGTATCACAATGAAACATCCTCGCCTGAAAATAAGGACGATAGGAATACCCCTCCGGCATACAAATACAAAGAGGGTGTAACGGGCGATAAAAATACAGCTGTTACAGGGGTGCGCAAGATTAGGACGTGGAGGCAGATTGAGTTGATACGTATAGGAGAAATCTGTCACTGTGCTGTGGTGGTAATAGAATTAAGTTATGTCTTACGTTGAATTCGAGGCTTTCTGGTTACTTTTTACGGGTGTGTATTTATAAATATCTAATGTCTATTTTTTAATCCCGAAGACTAAATTGTGAAATGTAAATGTCAAAAATGATTCATACCATGGTGATGCATCATAAATGGATAAATCAATCTGCTTAACTCATACACTGCCACGAACACATATGTGTGTTGAAGTTACTGAGCTTAGAATAGCACAAAAAATAGTGGCAGTGCTTGTGCTATAGCCTTTTCCCTAGTATGTTGGGGTCAGCTTCCAGTCTAACGGGATGCAGCTGAATACCAGTATTCTACATGGAGCGACTGCCTATCTGACTTCCACAACCCAGTAACTGAGCAATACGATACCCCTTGGCAAGACTGGCTGTCAGATTTTCGGGCTTCTGACGACCCGTAACGACAGTCAAAGAGGCATAAATGACAGCCGGGACCGACGGCTTAACGTGCTTTCGTGACACGGAGGAGTCTCGGTGTGTAAAGACGGTCGCTCACCCACCTACAGACCAACCAACATGCGTAGCTTAACCAGAAAGATTGACCCGTGTTATTACTTAGCCACGAGTTCTCTATCAATCTTTTTAAAATTATGAATTAGTAATTTTTGTGAGCTTGTATGTAGGGGATGCTATTCCGAAAATTCTTTCACTAATGAGAAGCTACAGTATTGCCGAGTGTTCCAGGGTGTATTTTATGTTTAATTTTACGCGATGAAGTTAGGAGCCTTACTTTTCTATTTGTTGTTATAGCACTGCTAATATAAATACTCCATCTTTAAATATGTTAAACGTCTAGGTACCTATCACGGATCATGAGATACAGCCCGCTGACAGACAGACGGACGGACAACAGAAGCTTTGTTATAGGGTTCCGTTTGACACCCTTTAGGTACGGAACCTTTCCCCTTTCCCCAACAATGACGGGACCCAAAGTCAATGGCACGACAAAATCACTGCGTTCTTTCGCCAGTTCATACTTATTTCGAAATTTCAACAATTCAATGAACTACAACGAGCAGGGGTCGCGAACAAAAGCGAATCATTGATGACAAACAAACAAACAGACGGGTGAACGCACTGTTACCCAATGCTTTGTCAGCGCTCGTAACTCACTCATCAAGCTTTAATGTCACTGTCAATACTATGCGCTTTGTTCCCGACTAATAAATGTGTTGGTTTTTTGTATGGTTAGCATAAAGCGCTTTGTCTACCGAAAATAAAGCGATGGTTGAACTGGAAAGCAGGAGAGTGTCACTTAACATAGACAATGGAATTTTCTGGCATTTCGAAGTTCTTAACCGATATCACCACGAGATACCGATCTGTTGTGATCTTACCGTGAAAACTAAGGTGACGTGAGGTGTCGAAAGTGTCAATCTCTAGCAGGGGTTCCCAAACTTATTTTGTCTACTGCCCACTTTGAAAATAAATAATTTTAAGCGCCCTCATTTTTTCACCTACTCAAAAACCACTATCTAGGTGAAATTAAAAATCGCCCCCTAAGCCTATAAACAACGGCCCCATTTTTTTCTGGGTCTCATACTGCACCTCTTAAGGCCTGCAGCTCCCACAAGGGGGGATTATCGCCCAATTTGGGAAAGGCTGATCTATAGCATCACTAGTACTGTATACATTTCACTGAGATAAAAAACTTTTTTTACAAAAAAAAAACAACCGATTTCCCAAAATAAACTCTACTAAGTGAAAAATAACTTTAATTTCGGATAAATAAATGAACCATTTTATCACTTTTCTACAATGAAGTGCGGCCGCATTTGCCCTTTTTAAGAAATAACTTAAATTATTTACTGATAGAAAGAATCTAAGTTGCGAGTAAAGAATCGCTAAAACATCCGATACATATGAAATCGAAGGAAGCTATGAGTTCAAGCAAGTTGAGCTAAGTATAGAAGACACATTGGACTCGTCCTGAACCGGAAACGCATTGCATTAATAGTACAATCTTGTTTTACACCTCCTATTTATAGTCCGTATAATCTGAATTCACTTTTTATGGTGTGTTAAGGAATCTAGTTTTCTGCTCTCCTTGTAATAAAGACGTTCAGTTCTGTATCCTGTTCTGTAGAAGTTTAATTTATTTTTGAGGATCTCGTGGCTAAGTACTTAATTACAGCCGCACGGATCAATCCATCAGGTTAAGCTACGATTGCCAGGGTTGGTCCGTAGATGGGTGACCATATATACATATCGAGACTCCTCCGTGTCTCGGAAAGCACGTGAAGCCGTTGGTCTCGGCTGTCATTCGTGGATCTTTGACAGTCGGTACGGTAAAGAAGCCCGAAAAACAACCAGTCTTACCAAAGGTATCGTATTACCCAGTTACTGACTGGGTTGTGGAGGTCAGATAGGCAGCCGCTCCATGTAAAATTCTCCGAGAATCGAACCCAGGACCTCAGCATTCATGCTTAGCAGTAGCATTTGCAACCACTGGTCCAATGAAGCAATCTTAAAAATAATAATGACGAATAAAATAGGAATGAATTTAAATTAAAAACAAAAAAATGATAAGGTGACCACACGACCCCATATTGTGAGACCGACTGAACCAAAAACCATGACCTGCATAAGTGAAAGGGTGACCAAAATATATCCTGTCACACTTGAACAACCATAAAATAACCTATAAAACATCAACCGTTAGTTATTGTAAAGGATGCATTCGACACGTGACCGAAATGTATATGTCCGTTTTAACTATTCATATCGAAAACAACGGTCTATTGTATGCACTGATTTGTAATTCCCTATAGGTAGGTTATTTAACAGTTTGAAAGTGCAATCGTTTAGTGCGGATGCAAATATTTCGAAATCTATTGCACAATGCATAGAAAGTTGGTGTCTATGGTGCATATAGAACGACTGGACAAGATAATCTGGGCTGGATAGTCCAGCACAGATTATCTTTTCTCAACGATTTTATGAATGCGAAAGTAAGGGTTTATTTTCGTGTTTCAATTTAATATGGAACCAAGTCAGATTTTGGTTTAATATACTATCATATTATTTGAAGAAGCTTATCTGTTCAATGGATTGTCGGACGATTTAAAAGAGTGCGATAATGACAATATGTTTAAAATACAGATATGTAAAGGCACCTTTTTAAATTTTCCTAATTGAAAATGAACCTTATAGTATTGTAATAAAGTTGAAAAACTATCAAAGAAATTTGACAGGTTGGGTTAACTTAATGGGCTGGCGGTTTTGTGTCTTAAAATATTTTTTTTTCAATAAGATATTAATATTCTTTCAGAAATTTACATTTATAAAATGGAAAACTCGTCAGGTAAACAGTTTTCGCATTTCCTTTAAGAAAGAGTTCTGGCACAACATTAAAAGAAATTAAATAAACGTAATTACTGCACTGAAACGGTGCTTTAAGCAACTAAATGACACTCTATGGCAACTTTTAATTTGAAACTGGAGTTTTGCCGTTAAACATAGATGATTTTCTCTTAAACGTCACTCATGTATGGTCGGCACATAACGGTTATCTACATAAACACGCGAATAACCATCTTGTTACTGTATTCATACGTCATGGATATGTAACCATAATTAAAATTGGTGATGCGACTACGAAATTTTAAAGTGCTGTAAGTCGCATCTGGAGACATTGTCTATGGCTTTTAGTGCAAAGAATTCGATGTGGTTACTAAAGGTCTACTACACTAGGCTATCAGCAGCGATAGGTCTTGAATTCGAACCTAAGGCACGCACCTCTGATTTTACGGAATCATGTGCGTATTGTATAATTATCATCACTTGCTTAAAAAGCGGTGAAGGAAAACATCGTGAGGAAACCAGCATGTCTGAGAGATATTTCTCAAAAGCATATGAAGCTAAGTCAGAGGCCCATGGGTAGCATAAAAACTCTGACACCAGGTTAGTCACTAACCACAAGAAAAGAAGAGAAGACTAAAGAAGCTTATTTCAGCACTTTGTTACATAGGCAAGCAGTTTATAGAACGCGAAAAGGATATTGTAATTTATTTATTTTATACTTAGATGCTTGTGGTAAAACCAGTAGCTTTAAGCATAGAAAAATCACCGCATAGACACAAAAAAAAAAAGAAAACCGGGCACAAAGGAACACGAAGAGTTCCGTATAACCGTACAATATTTATCACTACAGTTTATTTTTAAATACTTCAGTTAAAAAATACGTTTCTTGTATAAGATGTTCTTATAGCAATAGAAATACAAAATTAACGAACATTTCAACTGTCTAGAGATTTACAATGATCAATTGAATCGAATACATTTAGCATTTCAACCGAATGATTCGGTCGAATACGAATACCTCAAAATTCTGCTGAATACACCGAATACCGAACATAAAACGAATATTTGGCGCATCTCTACCTACCACGGTTATTACGGTTCATGGCAGACACGAGCGGACGGACAGCGGAGGCTTAGTAATAGGATTCTATTTGGCACCCGTCGGATCCGGCACCCTAAAAATACTGACAGAAAAGTTGATTATAGCATCTTATAGGTATATATTAATATCTTCTGCAATCACTCATACAAAGTCAATCGTATTTTAAAGTGTTCCAATAAGTGCATCCGTAACATTTGTAAATTAATGACCGCATAAATAAAACAAAATCGACAATTAATTCTTTAGTGAACGGACACGACTTTATGAGTAAATGATTTAATTACATCCTTAAAACCGTGCTATTAGTTGGAAAGGTACAATCTAAAATGCAAACGTACAAAACAAATAATAGAGTCGTAAACATCGATATAATTATTTATCGAGTCATTACAAACAGAATCGACAGGATGCTCCTAATATGCATGCATATTTATAAACAAACCCGTCCCGCGGCGACGCCCACGATTTATTTCAAAACCCGTCCCCAGTACAAACTCGTCTAAAAGATGCAAATACTTATGATATTTACATTAACGCCTATGAAGTGTCAACTATTTATCTCACAGTAAATATTATCATAAAAATAAGAAAACACTCAACTGAAGAAAATTAAATATTTTGAAAGTAGAATTCAAATAGACTACTCGAACGCTAGCCAGGTGGCGTGAGTGTCACTACAAGAGATGCGCTTGAGTGCAGTGCAGTACAAATAGATATTGGAAACGTAAACAATGACAGCCCTGCAGCATAGCTTTACGATCCTGATAAACTGAAGATATGAGTTGGTGTTGCAAGCTTCAGAATTTAAAATTCATACTGCTTACCAGAATTTACAAGGGATCAGTGCTCGCCGACCTCTCACTGTTGACTTCCATCCTAGCCATATCATCCTACACACAATCCATCCATTTTTACTTCGCCCTTTTTAAGCCATTCAACAAGAACACTCAGTTGGAACTGGTCTTCTCTTAGCTGCCACGGTTTAATTTAATTTAATTGTTTTATTTTTATAACGAACGCTTTTAACGTTCTGCATTGTTTTCACATGTATAATAACAACATGAATGACGTAACCAACGTTGTGTAAACATATTTTGATATAAAAGAGTGTCCGTGGAGCTTCTTGCCCGTTCTTCTCCATAGGTCTACTAACTACGCTTTGGAATGAGCAGCTTCAATTTTCTGACTGGCCGACCCCTCGACAGTTCAAAGTACCTGTGTTGATTTATTTGAAATAAATGCTTTGAAATTGAGTTCAAAATTAAAAAAAACACTAAACACTTTTCTTTTTCACAACTTCACAAGCTTTAAGCTTCCTTGAATATGAAATTCAAGACTTTACCTGTACACTATATATATAACAAACTCAAGGAACAACTTGACAACACTAACATCGAATAATTTGATACAATCAAGACATAACAGTACCATCATCTACCCTCATAACATTCTCAGACGATATCCAAACTGCAGTTGAACTCGACTCCGTAACAAACAGACCTATCCCTAACTGTCAAATTTTCTCAATTAAAATTGAACCTTATGTCTTTGCAATAAAGTTGAAATACTATCTAAGAAATTTGACAGATTGTGGTAACTTGATGTGCTAGCGTCTGTACGTAACACAATAATGTGGTATAGTAAATCGATACATCACGTATAGCTGCGTATCTGATCGCTCGTCAATCGACAGGATTACTGTCGCGACATTACACATTATATATGCATATTATTTCGATACGAGTTCTCGATATCTCGGTTTTTGATCGATATCCGTATTGGAGGGTTACGGTGACCTTATTTCTTCCCGTTTATTTCTTTAAGAATTTAATACATTTCTATATAAAATTCTTCTCATCATCATAATCATGGTCTTGCCTTTATCTCAATTTGTAAGGGGTCGGCGCATCATCTCTTTTTCTTCCATACTTATCTTAATTGTCATCTCAGTAATCACCCCCTTTCAAGCCAAATCATCTTTCACACAATTCATCAATAATTTCTTTGGTCTGCCCCTCTTATAGCCATCGACATTCATACTCGAAACTTTTCCCATAACATTTTCCTTATAAATTTGTTTAACAATGAAGAACAATATTGTAACAAGTTAGGTTGGAAGATTACGAAGCAAGCGTTAGTCTCTAGAACAGGTGTTCCAAAACTTCTTTTGTCTACTGCCCACTTTGAGAATAAATTTTTTTTTAACGCCCCCGTTGTTTCCACGGGTTGTTGTACATTTGTCACAAAGTAAAATCGTCATATTTTGAAAAATACAATACATTGAAAGTAAATTCGTCACACGTATTATAAATAGGTGTAAATTCGTCACAACCCCTCTTTTCAAAAATTTTATTCTTAAAGTAGCAATTGCAACCGAAATTTTTTTGTTAAAATCATTCACTTGAAAACTGTGATTTTTATGTAGATGTAAGGTAAATTAGGAAACGTGCTGTGATTATGAAAAATATACAACATTTTCATTCTACTTCTTGTTTATTTATTTTTTGCTATCGGTACGGATTATAACGATGTGACGAATTTACAATAAACAAAATTAATACATTAGGAATTGTGAAGAATTTACATTTTTTTTTTGTGACGAATTTACTTTGTGACGAATGTACAACAACCCGTTTCACCTACTTAAAAACCGCTAAGTATCTAGATGAAATTAAAAATCGCCCCCTAAGCCTCTACACAACGCCCTCATTTTCTGGGTCTCTTACTGACCCCTGCAGCGCCCACAAGGGGGCATTATAGCCCCCTTTGGGAAAGGCTCAATTCTAGAAGAAGGAAAAGCTTTAGCCAGGAAACCTTTAGTAATGGAAATCGATAGGCTAAAATATAAACTTGAATCTAAAAAGATCGCTTGAGGAAACCAAAAACAAATGCAAAACGAATAGATATCAAATTACATCCGATATATAATCTCACTCAATAATGTCAGTGCCAATAACTTTAGTTATTAATATAACTTAAAGAATGTGTTCACATCAATTCAAAGCAATACAAGTTACGTTCGGACACAACCAGCTGCTCTATTAATGTCATAATTAGAAATAGCATCGATAAAGTACGCACTGTAAGCCCGTACAAACGGAACACAGTTCCATTCATAGCAGCTAGAATTATTTTATAACGGGAACTGAGAAACTAATAGTCACTTGTAAATGTACAATTAATTCCGTTCTCATATACAGTGTGTTAGGTTAAAGAAGGGACATACTTTCAGGGGGTACTATACTCATGAAAATGAACAACTTTGACTATGGAACTAATATCTGACATCATGAAAAAAAAACAGCTGTTCAGTACATTTGTGTTCGCATAATTCGTATAACTGTATAGAACAGTTGATATTTTTTTCATATTTCTGAGTTGGTCCCATGGACAAAGTTGTTGATTTTCATGAGTACTATACAATCTGAAAGTATTTATTTAAACTTTTCGCACACAATAAAGGTACAAAGGCGGACTTAATGCCTTAGGCATTCTCTACCAGTCAACCAAGGGTGGTGAAGAGATTAGATGGCAGGCAGATTAGTGGCAGTATGCCTCCTTTAACCTAACACACTGTATATGAAATATCTTACGTTATAAAGACCTTCTGTCCGAGACTGCGTTCGCGTGAAATTTCTCGTCCCTAGACCCTCCTCGTCGCATTGCATCGCCCACCCGAGTTACATCGTTTTCGCATAACGTTCTTCCCGACTATTTTCTTCTTCCTCCTGAGGGTCGATACGGTGATGTTAAATACCCTATATCCTTTCTTAAGAATTGGGATGATTCCTCCAACATACCCAACTCTTCAGCTTTTTAATATATAATAATAATAATAATAATAATATCCTTGGACATTTCACACAACGCCATATCGTCCCAAGCTAAGCAACCTAATGCTTGTGTTATGGTAACGAGATGGCTGATAAACTACTTATATACATTTTTTTTTTGTGAATACATACATATTATAGATAGAAAAACACCCAGACTCGTAACAAATACTTGCAGGTTGTACAAATATTTGTTCCGTGCGGGAATCGAACCCGCGACACATATATACATTAGTAGTATATGTAGATTAGTCAGGTATGGATTAGACGACACCCACGCAGGCGCAGTGAGATAGATTCAACTGATAAAAGGTACTAATGCATCCACGTGAGGGACTCTCTTCGTAGTTAATATACATGGGACAAAGTAAATAAACGTCTTATGAATTATACAGATGTTGTTTCAATCGAGTTTCATTCGACAATTGATCGATGACCTAGTGGTATTTGATCGGCAATCGAAACGTGTCTTCGAACATGTAGATACGTAGTACTCTTACGTCCGTTGTGTAAAACAAAAGCTAATTTATGTATGACAAAATTAAACCACTATTTTTCTTTGTCGTAAATGGAACCTATCAAGATTATTTATCTATTTTAAGTTGTTCTTTTTTCATGACATTGTTATACAAATTTGGGTGCTTGTAATTGGCAACTGTAAATTTTTAATTTGTCTGTAAATATGTATTAGACAGTAAGCTTTCTTAAAATTGAAAACAATTAAATATAAAATAAGATGAAAGAAGACACTAAAAATCGTTCATATAAAAAAGTGGCACTAACTTCGAGTACCGAAACTAGCCGAGTTTCTAAACACAAGCACTATTATAAGAGATCACGTACAATATTGAATCTGTCATTACGGTAGCTGACTACACATCGAATACTAAATGGATTTAATTTCTCTTACGATGCGTAGAAACACAGGCTCTCGTACAAAACGCCTCGGTAGGTAGCTTACCTGCAAAGAGAGAAAATAACATTGAATACATATGAAAACATGTACCTTGTATCATCAATACTTATTTATATCATGTAACAGGTGTACTTTAAAACACTATTGAATATTAAATAAGCAATATATGTCTATAATAAATAAGGTTCATTATGCAAATAGCTGCTAAAGAGGCGCATCTTGTGGGAAAAGTTGTTATACCACTAAGAATATTTGTTTTAGGTATGGTCAGTTTCATTCTAGCACATGAAGTGACTATAAAAACAAATTATTGATACAAATGACGAAACATTTACGGATTAAGTTAAAGATCGGTGAGTAAAACATCACAATACAACACATCGATTAAAATGACTATTTTTTATGTAGTAAAAGAATAACAAAGACACAAAAAGGAATGAATCACAAAAAAAAGAATATGATCCTTATTGAAAAGCTAACAAAGAAATAAATAAAAATTAACATACAACGGATAATGCTAATAAAAACCAACGAACCAAAAGGATTACCTAACGAGGGATTTCACCAAACCTACTTACGCATATCAAATCGATTCAGAAAACATTCATTGAGGAAACAATAGCAATCGCAACCAAGAACAATGAAAGGAAGATCGCCATACATTCCATGATCATGTAACATCTGAATTTGATTTAAAGATATATGCCATCAGTTATGGTCCAGCTACACCATAAATTATTGAGTCTATGACCCATGGATTTGTTATGGAGGAAACTCTTATTGCTATGCTACTACCACGGTAAGAGGGATTGTCCGAAAGGGTTACCGCTATCCCGGAACGTAAAGGGCTAAGGAAGGAACATGGATGGGTTTTAGTTAGTAAGAGTCTGACACTCCCTTCCGCTCCATCCAGTGCGGGAGAAGCCATTGGATGACTTTCCAACCTCAAAAAAAAATGCTGTACTACCTCATGCTACTCATACAATGAATTTTGGGAAATTGATACAAGTCTTCGATACAAGTCATACAAGTCATACTTTGATACAAGTCGACAATTTTTGCATGGAGATTTAACAATGTTACCATTAGCCGGACAACAAAGACTTTAAAGGAAGTTAAGTCCTTTAAATTATTGATGAAGCAGAAAAAAATAATTAGGATACGGTCCCTAACTTCCTGGAACATCGTACAAACTTTGACAGCGCCTCAAACAAGCGTCTTAAAAATGCGAAAACAAAGGAATAATAAGTTTCTTCCGCTGATGCATATCTGGGATCGTTTGACTGACGTCTGCGCAACAAAGCAGAGATGGATGTAATTTAGGCCTTTCACGCCTATGGAGGCAACGGACCGTGTGTTTTGGATATACAACGCCTTGTAAACACAAATTGGTTATTACGGTAAGGAAAGATATCGTGTTGAAACGCAGGAAATGATGGATCTTTGGCCCGAATCAGAAATAACTGTGGAGATAATATACGGAACTGATTAGTTTTGATTTGAGGTTTCCCATTTTAACGCTACTTTATCTAAACAGTAAACACCTGTTTCATAATGACAGTCTGACAAGTTGTAGCCAATAAGAATGATAATGATGATGATTATGACGATGTTAGGTTTACGTTTAAAACGGTAGTGTTTGATGATATTCGATCATCGAACAACTTAAATGTAATATAATATCAGAATGCGCGATTCGCCAGGCCATTTAGTGGAGTAACAGTAAAACGATCGTCAATCATTTCTGAAGCAAAAGCACGACATTTTATGATAAAAAATATGAAAGCAAACTATTTCGATCGACGGGCACCATTGTTCGATGATTAATTCACCCGAGAATGCTTTGAATAAATTTTAATTACGGACTGTTTATGTTTTTTTTAGATTGAAGTTTGATGATGATGCGAAAATCGCTCCTTCTAGAATGTTTTTTAACAAAGTAAAGAGAAGGGGTTTTCTAACATAATTTCAAAGCTCTCGCATTCATCATAATGGTGCGCGATGTTTATTCATATACTCCTTTGTATGCAAGCAGTACCTTTTCCCTACTAATAAAATGAAGGCTTACTTTACTGAACAAACAAATATGCAAACCATATGAGCGATAATATTGAATTAAGTTACTTACAAAGGTTGCCATTTTGCACATTAAGATACACTAAGCACATAAACGCATGAGAAAATTGCATGGTGGGTAGAAAATTATATTAAATTCATCGTGCAACCCTATTGTGTGTAGGGCTAGAGCACACGGCGCGGGCCGGGGAGTCGCGCGGCAGGGTGGGCGTCCCCATTCACGGCCAAGTCTGAATAGGGCCATAAACGCAAATTGCAGGGCTGGCACATAGGGTATTGTTGCATGCGTATTCAGAACAGCGGTGTTACGTGTAAAGGGGACGTGTTGACGTGGCGTCACGTCGGCTGCCAACGTCTGCTTGTTTTGTTGTTTCCGACATCAAAGTGTTGATGAGAAATGGATGAATGCGTGGATTTGTGTCACGCTTTTTCTGTGGGAAGCATTTTTACGAGAGATGAGAAAACTGGGCTATTAGCAACATGACTGGCACAACAGCGGTTGTGTGCAAAATGTAGCCAAGGCAGGTATGTTTAGTCTTTAAATATTTACGGCTGAGTGAATTCATATAAAAGCCTCGTGCTTATGTTTGGTTCTCTTTTCACTGTTAAACACAAAACAGTAAAACACAACTCATCTTGTACCTATTGCTTTCAATAAACGTTCTACGATCCGCTCTGGACCGCAAGTCCGCGAAACGACGGCCAATAAACGCGGCCTGTCTTCGGGTTATCCCGTACAGCCGCAACCCACATCTGCAGCGCAAGCGCATTCTTCCGCACTGAACGTTGGCGTATCGAAATTATCACAATTACCAACTGGCTTTTATGTGCAATTGTGCATGCTTGCGTGTTCTTATACAGCTTTAGAGTAGATCTCATGGTTAGTTCGGATTCTGATCAAAATTGTCATGATTTTAAAATATCCAACCACTAGTGTTTTCTGGGTAGAGCCTAATAAAGTCTTGCACAAAACTGGAGTTTCAAAATACTGGAAAAGAATAGTTTTCCATTTGACTAGTAGATACTATTTTTTTTCAATATGAGGATAAAAGAAAAAATAGTACAGACACAGTTTTTCTATAAATTTAATACCTACACGAACGAATTCTATCATCGATGATATACGTGTAAAAAATTTACAGCATTAATTTAGCGCCATCTACACATGAAGGCTAGCAGTCTAGGTGTCATCAAAGCTCAGAGAGATTACGACATGATTACTTAACTGTAAATTTATGTTATGTAGGAAATTGTCAGCTATAAACGGTCCCAAGGTAATCTTCTGCAGATATTTTATAGGAAAATAAATGGAGTTATTACCTTTGCATCGTCTCGAAGAAAGGTAATTCTGATTTACATAGGAAACGTTGAACATAATTTGATCAAATTATCATCTCGTTTCCTTTTGATAATAATTAGATTCGCCCTTTTAGGAGATGAGACTCGGACTATTATAATGGCTATTAAATAGAGAAATAAGAAAATATATTAAAGACTCCCGCAGACAAGCGCCACGCAATGGTACGACGTGATTCTGGACGATTTCATAGAATTAATTCTACTAGTGTCGCGTAGCGCTGTCCCGTCGCGCCTGTCTGCGGGGGCCTTAATTTAAAATCGTGTTTTAGACAACATTCGTAGCCAAATAATCTAAAAAATTAAGACGTGTCAATTTCTTAATTAAATGTATACAAACAAATTCGTTTTCCTATTCGAATTTTATGACGATTGAAATGCGTGGGTGTTAATCGAATTACAATTATAAATTATCTACAATCGATAAAATTTGATGGTCTCATAGTGTTGGGCGAGTTTACCCGACTATCACATGCATGCACGTGAGATACCCTCCAATTACGACCGCTCATACCGACACGGTTCGTTTACTCGACTATTTATAAGTTAACTCGCATTCTACTCTATACCTATTACTAAATCTTATGAGTGATGTGCCGCCATGCAACATCGAATAACCCGAATAGTCGATTATTCAATTGAGGTATGATATAAAACTCGATAAAGAATTTAATTGATTTCATAAATCTGTTTCAGCGTTTAAAATATTTAATACGATAGTATAATTAGGCGTAGAATGCGTATTAATTATTCGGAAGCGCCTCATTGTAAGCGAATTGTAAAGAACATTGCATGACTGTATAGACCATACAGCCAACAATTTGAAAACATTATTGTATTAAAAGAGGCTACTAATTGTAAAATTAGTAGCCTCTTTTAACTGGTTTCCTGTCAATAAAGTCTGACTAACAAGGTACATTTTTGTTCCCTTATTCATAAAACAAACAAAGGAATACTTTGTATAACTGAAGGATTAAATCGGTATTATATTACTTCCCTCATTGTACACCAGGAGTTTGTGAGATATAAAAAACTCGGCGTATACGTAGGAACGTAATTACCTATAAACTTTTATTAATACTGAATAATCAAAAAAATAAATTTGTACACCTGCTGTCAAAGAAAGTTAACCATCGTTTGAGAAAGATAATGATGGCCAGTAATGACGAAACCAATTTGAAAAACGAATTTACTTTCCACAATTAAATAAAAATATTTGTTTAAATTATTCACAAATTGCAAACGTTATATTGGATATGTAATGCGTAACAATTTATAATCGGAACGGTTTTAATTGCCCAATCGATTAAATAAATCGACTAAATACATAAAAAGTTGGTTCGCATTTTTTTTATTGCAGCAATAAATATTATTCGTGATTGCCTTTATGCTCTCGAAGTTGAAAGTTACGTAAAAATATTTTCCCTGAATGAGGAATCCAGTATTTCTTGTAATACATATTGAGTACCTACTAAGATATGAATAAAGCAGGAATTGCGGTTGTATCCTCCAGTGGATAAAGTTCTTGGCATGGATCCAATATGACAGCAGGACGTAGCACCAAATTGCGAAATAGATCAAAGATTCGATCACAAGACTTTCATAAATATTGACGCTTCAGCTGCTATAGGCACATTGAATTTTGTCTGTGGTTCTTTTCTTAAAGGACCATTTCAGACACTAATCTTACGTGATTCTCACATGACCTGACCAAGATTATGTCTGGACGCTTTACTTTTGTCTTTTTGAACTGTGACCTCTGAGTTTGTTTTGGTTTTTTTTCTCAAAGTAATCAGATAGAAAACGAACTCATCTACAATTAAAACATAATTTATTTTCGACATGTTTGTACAAACGTATACTACGGCTACATTGTCAAGTGGAGCGAAGTCTGCGAGTAAACAAAAAAATAATCAACATCACATTTTAATAAGTAAGTACCATCTAAATCTTCAAGTTATTCAAGAAAGTGAATTTAAAAATGAAACTTCAGCATTCCAATGGTAATCGATGACGAAGCAATTGCACTTAATGGAGTGGCTATTTATGATATTGTACAATACATGTAATAACTTTATTTCTGAACACTTCCATTCCGAGAGAAAGTCTTTACATATCTTTGAATAGTACCTATGACATTGCATATTTTATTATGTTTTTTTTCTGCTATCCAATTTTGTAATAGAAACGCATGTTTGATAAAAAAAAAACATATTTCCATTTATGGCCCGAACGCTTACCTAAGACCGTTCCTGAGGAAGTTGCGCGGCGCGGGCCTTCATCATTTTTTTTTAATCAGCCCACATTATTAAGCGTGATTGTCTGAAGGGTTACCGCAACCCCGGAACATAAAGGGCTAAGGAAGGAACATGGATGGGTTTTAGTCAGTAAGAGTCTGACACTCCCTTCCGCTCCACCCAGAGCGGGAGGAGTAGGTAATTTAATGATTTCCCACCCTCTAAAAAAAAAGTCCACAATTAACGAAAACATCGATTAATATAATGTTAAAAAAATACATACAGAAAAACATAAAACCTCCTCTTTGGAAGTCGATTAACAAACCCATCCATTACCGCAATTTCTCCACTACAACCCACACGTACAAATGCCCAAGTCTAAATTTAGCTCAAAATGATAACATTAATAACATTTTATTACCACTAAGGTCCAACCATTACCTTACCCGGTAATATCACGAATATATTAACCTTAAAACACATACTTACGTATTTAATGAGTGCACCGCATATATTTTAATGTTCCGAGCAAGTACCGTTCTGGTTTCTTAGGCATATTTTCATAGATTCCGACACTACGCATGCAATAGAAAACGTGTATATGTGGTTGAGTAGAAACTGGCGATGTACCTAACTATTCGCATATTGACAGAGCAAGTAGAGCGTCAAGAAAGTCCCACATCGAACGCGCACATAATTTTATATCTAGACAAATATTTCCAGTTACCATTGACCTCTAGTAAGTATGGGAACGTACGGTCGTGAGAGCTCATCGTGTGGTCGGAATCCGGTTCACAGGCCGCAAAAAAAAATCTTTAGCTATAAACAGTTAAATTCACATGACGGTAATGAATGAAAAAGTCGTATCTTCTTGTAAGTGCAAGTTTAAAACGGTAACTGTCACTGTGTTGCATATATCCTTTCTAATATTACGAATGTAACTTTGTCCGTCTGTTTGCCTGTCTGTATGTAACCATTTCACGCGCTAAACCACGGAACGGATTTCGATAAAATTTGGCAGAGAGATAGATTGCATCCCGGGAAAGAACATAGGCTACTTTTTGTCACAAAAATATATCCCGATATTGCGATATACCCGAACTCCACGCGGCTAAAGTCGTGGGCAAAAGCTAGTCGTTCTTAAAATCGATATATGTATATCGTTAATTGCTATCATCAAACTTGAATGTGAGCGTCACAATGGCTAAATATTGTGACCCCACTTACGAGAAAAACGGTAACAATATCCTATCCCCACGAAAAACATCATAATCAGCCTGTAATCTTCTCACTGCTGGGACACTGGCTTCCGGTGAGAGAGAGTGGGCCTTAATCCACCAGGCGGATCCAGAGCGGATGTCACACGTCTTCGATTTTTTTGTTTCCTCACGATGTTTTCCTTCACTGTTTTAAGATCAGTGGTGATGAAATTCAGTACACAAAGTAACGCGCCCGTTTCGATTCTAACCAAATGACGAAAAACAAGAGCACTGTATTATATGAAGCTCTTCAGGTGTGAAAACGTTATACAAGCTTTCCCGCATACCTACTTACTGCTTCATTATAATGACTGACTGATATAATTACCAGTCAACACTACTCAACATAAAACAAATTCGCATCAAACCGCATTACAAATGAGATAAATGTACCAACTTATATACTCGTATTATCTGTGCACACGATCAATCAATGAATGTCCGTGTAATTTGAACGACCATTCATCATAACAGATCGTTCAAATAAGACTAACTAGCTACTGGTCTAGCGAAATTAGCTCGACGAGTGTCAATTACATATGATATCAAGTTTCGTTGCGGGATTGCTATCGTGTATCAATGAAAGGGAAACTCTATTGTTTGGCCTGAACGGTAGTTTTACCGCAAAATATGCCTAATGTAACGGTATGGCGTATTGAGGGCTGTCGCACAGCACATCTAAATGAGAACTCCAAGTTTCGGTTTAATTTCAATGAGTCGTCAAGTCAGTGGCAGATTTAGAAATCACGCGTCAATCAGAGTCCAAAGTGGCGTCAAATATCGGACCTTTTTTTATTATGTTTTCTGTGATGGGAATCGTCCATACATATTCTCTGCCATGGGGGACCGGAGGGGTCTGCTGACTAAAAAACCGGCCAAGTGCGAGTCGGACTCGCACACCGAGGGTTCCGTACAAACCTGTAGGTATATAAGTAAAAGTTCACCCATCACGAGAATCGAGTCATAGTTATGGTATTTTTATATTTTGAAAAAAATGATGTAACTAAAAATTTACGGTTTTCGCAATTTTTCCTTTATCTGCACTGTAAGAAGTTACTTTGTACCAAATTTCAAGATTCTAAATTCACGGGAAGTACCCTGTAGGTTTTGATTCCCGTGCGAGTTTCGAAAATTTGCGGCATAAACAGCTGTATCTTTTGATTGCTTTGGCTTAGAAGTTTGATTTTTTCACAGCTCCAAGGGACAGTAAACCTGAGTATTAGATATAAATTTCAGTTTGATACCTCCACGCGTGCCTGAGAAAAACGGCCTTGACAGACGGACGGACGGACAACAAAGTGATCCTATAAGGGTTCCGTTTTTTCCTTTTGAGGTACGGAACCCTAAAAACCACCTCGGTGTTCCCTCTCAAACCTGTGACGGGGGTCGCTGGAACGTACGATCCTTCCGCAACCTTTTTTTTTGTTTTTTGAGGGTGGGAAATTATCAAATGACTCCTCCCGTTCTGGGTGGAGCAGAAGGGACTGTCAGACTCTTACTAAAACCCATCCATGTTCCTTTCTTAGCCCTTTATGTTCCGGGAGTGATCTTTGTGGAATAGTCAGCGTTTCAGACAGTTGCTTAGTTGTCAACAATGTTGAAAATGTCACCACACATGACACGTTAAAAGCTTACATGTCAAAGCTTTATTAAGATTCCAATTAGCATTAAATTGTGTCGGTGTGCAATGACCTTACATTAATGGGTGGTTTTTAAACTTTTTCAGACAGTGTGCGATGGCTTTATGTCAATATGAGACTTCGAAGCCATGTCTATTGGTATTAGGTATTTGATATGAGTTTCACGTCAAGCTTACTGCAAATATTAGGCACGTGAATATGTTATTTTGAATGGTATATTTTAACATACATTTCTAAATGCTGTCTTAAGTACCTATTTGTCATACAGCTTCAAGTGCTTATTTAGCAAATAATTATTGACAGTTTAAATACTCTGAATTGATTGATTTTTTGTATTTTTTGGTACCTAGTGCATAGGTACCAATGATCAACTCCCATTTAAGGAAATCATCACTCTCCTGCCCTTATCCCAATTTCCAGTTTCCGTTGCCATTTCTCCAGTCTGCTGTGGATCTCAGTTCCATCTTCACCGACAAAAACGATGACGTCGGCAAATAGTCATGCACTCTCTGCCTCTTCCTCTTCCTGTATGTCCGCCGTTAGAGCATCCATAATCAAAAGGAAGAGGTCTTAAAGCCTATCCCTGGTGCAAGCCTACCGCCACATTGAACTTGTCGATGTTGCCAGCAGCCATTTCTCATTTAAGGAAATATGGCTTCAAAATCCGTATAAATAAACAAATTCAGCCTACAATTTCCCTATTGAATAAAAAATGAAGCACTTTCTAATAATAGCTAACCAATACTTATTTACTGAACCTTTTATCGTTCATTTAGTGAGCAAAGCACGCGATGTGTAGTGGCCTATACAAATTAGTTCACACATTATACAATTTGTGTTCGGCACCGTTTTGTTAGCAAATTATCAGTTAACTTACTTTTTAAGTGGCGTCGTACACTACTTAACAGTTATTTGTTTCTTGTAAAATCTAACTTTAATTTTCTGCTATAATAGAAACAGCTAATTAGTGAAATCTGTTTTAAATAACAAACCTTAGTCTATCTTCTACTTCTTCGTGCGGTTAGTGACTAACCTGCTGTCAGAGTTCTTATGCTGCCCATGGGCGTCTGACTTAGCTTCCCATGCTGTTGAGAAATATCTCTCAGACATGCTGGGTTCCTTACGATGTTTTCCTTCACCGTTTTTTAAGCAAGTGATAATTATACAATACGCACATGAATCAGAAAAATCAGAGGTGTGAACATAGTCTATGAAAATGTATTTTCAATCTATCATCCACAATCCACCTTTACATTCTTCGTCAAGTTGGACGACAGAAGCTATAAAGATTGTTGAAAAATATTCAAAGCAAACGTCAAATAATATATCCCTAATACCGAAACGGTTAAGGATGCAGACATTCCTACACTAAAAAATAATACAGCTATTTACGGAAGAGCTAATAAAAATAAAAAATATTTTATGGCTTCGACGTTGGAAGGGTCATTGCATGCGGCATGTAACCTAAAAGTAGACGAAGTTTTATGGAAAGTTTAAAAGATTAATAAGCAGCCTGTAGGAACGGGTAAACCAAAAAAGGAATGCGCTTAGGTTATCTTTGTGTTTCCGAATTAGCACGAAGCGTCACCACAGAGGCAATGCTTCTATGATTTTTATTTACTACCGTGCTTTATTGTGTAGTACTACTATAATTATATGTTTGTATGTAGTTTCCTCTCCCACCCTTACCTACTCCGATCGCAGATCGTTATAAGTTTTAAAAAGTGTTTTAGAATTATATAGAGATGTTAGGTAAACTTTAATTCTATAGTGTGGTAACAGCTCTATATTAGATCTCATTATTGCGCATTTGTATTTCCGAAAATAGGTGATGATTTACCGAAGCGAAAACTTTTCTTAGGATATCTGAAGTATTTTATTGTTCGCTTGATACAATCGTTTTAAAAACAGATTTTGTCATAAACCTCAATGACTCCGTATGAATTACTCACAAAACAAAAGGCTCGGTACATCATTAAACATTCAAAAACATTGTACTTTAAACGGTCATCGACTATCCAATGATGCGTAAAATTAATGAAGATAACTTTTTCAAATTGTTTCAGAGATATTTGCGAACAATGCCTGAAAAACGCGGGACATCCTAAAACAATTGAAGGTCGGGGACAATGTGTATCACAATGAATGAATCCAAACAAACCAATCACACCAGTTATTTTTAGTCACAAAAACTCGCATGCAACTTTCGTGTCTATTTCAAAGTGTGATAGAGTCGATAACGGAATGAAGAAACTCGATTAGGTGGCACGCACGTTGTCATATCCGTTACAGGAGCTATGGACCATGACTAAGAATCTATTGAATGTAAGATAAGTGTGGGTTGCTGAACATGTGTTCGTGTAGCTAACATACAAGTAATTTCATATATATTATAAGTAATTGCTTAATATTAGCGAGACAGGCAATTTAAAGGCGAGAAATTAATAATATGCTAGACGAAGAGAAAGCAGTAGGTACATAATATTCTTATAGGAGTTAATAAGATTTTGCTTTTATTCTTTAAGCTTACAACTGCTATCTTTTAACAATCCCGACTCTTAACCCATTGGATGTTCGCCTGTTAGAAGCCGTTTGTTTATTAGAGCTCAACAATTTATACGGTTATATTTATTGTAGTTTCGAGATAATTTTTCCAAAGAACCTATGGGGTTCATAGTTTCATACGACATTTGAGGGGTTAACATAAAGTGATATTAAATTATCTATCGAAACCAACCACTGCTGGAACACTGGCCTCCTCTCGGCAAGAGGGAGTGGGCCATAATTCATCACCCGGGACCAGTGCCGAATGGTCGATGTCACATGTCTTTGAATTTTTGGTTCTTGAACATCCTTCACAGTTTTGAGAGCGCAGTAACAATGAAATTAAATACACAAAGCAAAATGCCTGCCTAGGTTCGAACTACAACTCGTAAGTCGGGGCTGATACCATGCCCAAAGTCACTCCAATATGTTTTATGTCATGGTATAATTCTAAAGACTTGGTAAAAAAAAAAAACCCGTTGGTCCCGGCTGTCATTTATGCATCTCTGACAGTCGTTACGGGTCGTCAGAAGCTATCGGGGGTATCGTATTGCCCAGTTACTGGGTTGTGAAGGTTAGATAGGCAGTCGCTCCATGTAAAATATTGGTATTCAGCTGCATCCCGTTAGACTGGAAGCCGACCCCAACATAGTTGGGAAAAGGCTAGGCAGATGCTGGTTAACAAAAACAAAATTATCATCAAAATAAGGAAGTAAACACATAACATTAAAACAGTTATTTAATTTTAAAATAATCCCATAAATCCTGACTCATTGCTACGATCAAATAATTACACCAATCAAAATGACATCGTTGAGTATAGGGTTTTGTACGAAAACAAGGAGTTCAAAACTAAATTGTTTAATGGCCTGCAATTTAACAATTGTCAAGACTTCCTTAAACCCATGATATTGTTTGCCTTCGTAGAACCGTGAGTAATTCTAGTGACTAACTATTAAAATGGAGGCTTTGTTTAGAAGAAAAATAAAAGTACATTTGTGTCACAAGTAACTGTAACATGAAGATAATGACCCCTAAGTGTCCGCTCTTTCAAAATATTATGAAAGTAAGCAGGCTGTCGGTCGAGCTTTCATCTCATAGATCGAAATCGTTTAGATCTCATTTTGCATCGTTCTAAGGAGTTTTTAGTTCCAAATATTTAACTTTGGAACTATCTCCTTTTATTATTTTTAATGTTAAGGTGAAAGCGCCAGGGTAGCCAGCGAAATTCTTTATTTTTTTTTTGTATTTTGCATGTGGTCAGTGTTAGGTTTTATTGATCAAAATATGATTCGCGGCCGTAGCAATTACGTATTTACAAAACTTTAATCATTAAAATTACCAATGCATCGTAAGTTCATATAAACCAACCAAACCAAACGAATGGTTATTTCACGAAATCAAGACATTTGAGGGCAATTATAATTTGAGAAAGTTGTAACGATGAGTCTACTGATTATAATTTTATAAATACGTACCTACTACTTAGCTACGGCTGCGAATCATATATTGCTTAATATACAAACTGACAATTACCTGTAAATTTCAAAAAGAAAAATGTAAATTTCAATATCGCGGGCTACCATGGTGCACCCGCCTCAAGCATTCTTAGATTTATTAAGTATTTGCTTTTGGTTGACATTTCAATTTCATTGAAATGATTTAGAGAGCTTAATCATTAACTGCTAATGGATTCCGAAAACTATAATAAACGACATAAATACCTTTTAAACTTAATCGAAAACTAAAGTTCAAGCAAGAAAGTATATAAATTATCAAATCGTTCATTTAAAACTCCCAAGCTATGTCAACAAGGAAACTTAACTATACTACTATTAACTTAACTTTAACTCGTAACTATTTGTGACATCGCACGTCAGTAGCTAACTCCTGTACCTATCTATTAATCTAAGTTCACGTCAACCGGTGTTTATCTAACTTTCATTTCACACTGCATTACTTGGGTCTCGCACAAAAAAATAATAACGTCTCATTTGACCGTGTTTACGAAGACGTGCATAACCTTACTTTAGCAAGAGCATCAAATGCCAGCACGAAACAGATAAAAGTTTGCATCAGTCAACAGTCAGAGAAATTAATTATTTTGCAGTTTGACGCACTATATCAATTTTCTTCATACGACTTATCACAGAATGACAGTTGAATTTAAGTTACTACTCTAATTTGCTAAGCATTCTTTTACCCAATTTTTTTGAGGATGGGCAATCATCAAATGACTACTCCCACTCTGGGTGGGGCGGGAGGGAGTGTCAGACTCTTACTAAGTAAAACCCATCCATTTTCCTTCCTTAGCCCTTTAAGTTCCGGGGTAGCGGTAACCCTTTCGGACAATCCCGCTTTTCGAAGACTAAGCTCACGAAGCAAATAATTTGATTCATCTAATTCATTATTAATATCTATTGAATAAAACAATCTGCAAATGGATTCCTTGTATACTAGACATAATAATAAAAGAGCAATAAAAGTTCTCTTACTTAGTTATTTGTCATTCTTCCCCAAAAGAAATTGAAAGCCCTTCACAACACACCCTGCCGAAACACGAGGGGTGCACCACCCTCGACGTCTTAAATCTGTTACCCTGACTATCTAATCGAAGAAACAAAACTATATAGTAAAGGAAATACTGTGTCAACCCCATTCAAGAGTCATTAATTATTCAAGTATGAGTCGCATGAGTTGAAAGTTAACCCGACAAAGTTTCCCGATGGAACTTCTGCATTAAGTTGTACAGAGGCCAGCACATCAAGTTACCACAATCTGTCAAATTTCTTTGATAGTATTTCAACTTTATTGCAAAAACATAAGGTTCATTTTTAATTGAGAAAATTTGACAGTTAGGGATAGCTTGATGTGCTGGCGTCTGTACTATCACCGTAACCGTTAGTGATGTACGTGACAGATGCACACATAACTCTCCGCGGTAATAAACCCTATCTGGATGTAGATCATCGCGCACCTGTAAATTTAGACGTAGCATGCCCATGCGCTCGTTGCGCACGCTTCACTCGCGGCTCCACCGCCATCCCGTTAAAGACCGGCAGCTATATTTAATGTAAAAATGTAGGTTTAGCAAGATACTTATATTTCAACATGGCTTATGCGCTAAGACTCTGAGATACTATACGTAGGTATAGTTTATGGTAGTTTCGATAAAGACGGAAGTATTCAATAAATGTACCTAGGTATAAGACAATCACACATGGCAGCTATATTTAATATAAAAATATAGGTATAGCAAGACCTACATTTCAATATAGCTTAGGTATGTGATAAGCCTCTGAGATACTATACGTACAACTTTAGTTTATGGTTGTATCGATAAACACACAAGTATTCAATAAATGTACCTGGGTATATCTCAATACATCTTTGATATTATCGAAAGCTAAACGTCACTATAATCGAATACAGTAAAATAGTACCCACACCTAAAACCTGCTACGAGTGCGACACCTTAAGATAAAAATGAATACATTCTAGCTGCGTGTGTATGACAAACTTAAGTTCCATCTGCCATCTACAAGGTACCTGCTTTTCCTAATCTTAAACATTTTTTAGGGTAATATTCTAATATGTTTATTGTTGACACTTTCGTACCGGTCGGCGCATGAGCAAGTTTGACGACAACTTCAACTGGTAGAATGTTTGTTTTCCTCACTATTCGTCTATTCAATGGCAAATGAGTTGTTGACTGAACGCGAGAATTTATTGTATAAACAAGAATTGGCTTTTCTCCCTTAAATTAGGCCTATTCATGTTTATTCTTTCTCATATATAAATTTTATTCGGAGAATTTCAACGCTAATCTAACGGAAGATATTTTATTTGGTTAATAATAAAGCTTTCTAAAAAACCGAATTTAAACTCGTATACTCGACTTTATTAAAAGCGAATTTTAACATTAAAACTGAACGCGATCAGCACATAAACTTAGTTTAAGAGCTGTCAGTGTCATTATTGTCTATGGAATATTGACAACACCATAGGATTGAAACAACATAAGATTCTTTTCACACCGCCTCAACGCCGTATCAACATTAGGCTTCATACAAACTCAATGGCCTGTGAAACGAGATCCAAACCTCCTTACACCATAAACCCGCGATAATCCGTACCAGTGTGAATTGTACTTTATATCGATGTCAAGCATTAAATCATCGACCCACTGGAACAACTGAGCCCTTTGATATTTTATATCTTAACATCTTTATTGTCCCACATAAATCTACGGCGAGCTCTGATTGGCTGCTCGATAAAAATGTATCGGCTGTCATTTGAGTTGGTGTAGTGAAACATTTATGATTAATGTAAATACCAAACTTTCTATAAAGCGGCATATTTATATTAATTGTTATTTATGTGGTTCTTACATTATGTAATGTAATTACTTATACCATCGAGATTGATTTGATCTCGTCATTCTATTTGAAAATTGAAGACAAATTGCCTGATGGTATCTGATTTGGATAGGTAAAAGCAAATTATATCACCATTATTTTAATATCACATAATCATGGAAAGTCATCAGTAGATATTTTAATTAAATTACTTTTCTTTTTTTCCTACAACATGATGAGGAAAGACAGTAGTTTAATTATTTCTTTAAATAACTACTTATAGCGACTATAGCAACAAAGACTGCAGTGACAACAATGGGAATGTGATAACATCTAAATCACACAAGATAATTGCACGCAACTATTATATATTGAAACTAAATAAGCAACAAATTGAAATGCTTTGTGTAAAATAAAATGGCGACGATTTCACGCTTTTACAATTCGCTGTCATCAGTCCGCTGTGGTCGTTTATTTGTAGAGTTATTATAAAACACTTTTTATTCTATTGTCCTATACTTAACACGGAATTTATTAACTGTGTAATAATTACAGCGCACTTTTTTTAAAAACTAAACAATGTTGAACGTAGAAAATGGTTTACTTAGGTACCTACGCCGAATCATGTGACCAACATCCTGAATAATTAAGATTAGATCCTGTATATTAATTTTGTGTTTCAGAAAACTTTTTGAAATATAACTTTCCCAAACATTATTATGCTACAGAATAGATACTGCACAACATACTTAAGATAATTAGAAGTCGCCTCTCAGATTATCTAGAGCCAAAGGCTAAGATACAAATCTTGCAAGGACAAGCCAACGTTATAATAAAACTTGTAACACATCTTTATAAACTAGATGATTTCAAGACGTGTTTGCAAATTACAGACTATCAGATCCTATGTAGATACAGACAGCTAGCCGCCTGACGACACTTGGAAGCAGAGTATATATACGACACCATGCCTATAAATTATTAAGTGTGTACATGATTGTAATGGGTTGTAAAATGTCTTTACATAAGTAAGGGTTAAACTGATTCACAACTCAACCCTGTAGAACTTAAGAAAACAGTACTAAATCCAATAACTAAGTCCATCTCCTATTGAAGCTGAGAATTTTCGAAGAGAAAGACAGAATAACACTATCCCAACTGTGAATCCGACCTATACCCTCAGCAGCGATTCCACCAATACCAATCAGACAGTAACGTAAACCAAGTGAAACAAACAAACAATACTAAGTACTAGAATCACTATCGCGCTAAACACTCCAACGATCGACATTCCGTCTCTTGTCCAGCGATTTGTAACATTTAACTCACAATGGCTCATTAAACTGAAAACGTTACACCAACTGGTTTCGTAGCTTTCGCCTTATATACGCCTTTCAATGTTTCAAAGTTTTCAAGAATGTTGCGAGTTGGCGGCTATCGCGCGATCGAATCTGCTTTTGTTTGGGTATCTGTAGTTGTGTTAATTGACGTTAATATTGAGGCAGATAGTTGAAATGTTTTGAACAAAGACGCACCGGAATTTAAACCTGATAATAGTTGAAGCGTTGAAGCTGTCGAGGTGGTTTCTATTGTGGAATTTTAGTACAAAGCAACTATAATTAGAGAAGCTGTTCTGTTTCTGGAAAATAAAACACATACGTAAACGTATGGCAATCCGTTAATAGTGATTGCAAATACCAACTGCAAGTCATCATCTGCCTAGCCTTTACCAAACTATGTTGGGGTCGGCTTCCAGTCTAACCGGATGCAGCTGAATACCAGTATGTTACATGGAGCGACTGCCTATCTGACCACCACAACCCAGTAACTGGGCAATACGATACCCCTTGGTAAGACTGGCTGTCAGATTTTCGGGTTTCTGACGACCCGTAACGACTGTCAAAGATGCACAAATGACAGCCGGCACCAACAGTGTATCGTGTTTTCCGAGACACGGAGGAGTCTCGATATGTAAATGTGGTCACCCATCCACGGCCAACCCCGGCAAGCGTGGCTTAACATGATGGATCTAACTGTGCGGCTGTTAGTACTTAGCCACGAGCTCCTCTAAATAAATACCAACTGCAAGTGATGATTAAAATTCACATCGAAAAACAACACTGACAAATCCTTACATTGCAACTTTACAAGAAACTCGCATATTTCACACCTCGCAACAGAGTTATTGATTTACGATGACACACAAATAAATGACTACCATCCATTCCTCGGAGAGGTTCCTAATGATCAGCACTAAACAGCACCCTTTCGCAGTTCTACGTAATATCAATCAAAAGTTCCTCATTACTTCCCGGTTCTGACCTGACCAGTTCCGTGATCATCTTTTTGCTATTAGAAAGCTGGAATCCTTAGGCATTTCACTAAATTGCAATTTATATAATGTGGGAATTAGATAAAAACATTTGAAATGCATGAAGGTACGCTGTCTGAATAACATTATCTTATCAAAGGCGGTGTGTTGTGTGTGTGGGCCTCACTTGCTACTTAGATAACAAACAAGTGAAATAAGTGTCTATTAGTTTCTTCAGCTCACGGGTATTTGTTAGTAATTTCCATGATTGTTGAAGATAAGTTCGAGATACGGTTGAATAGAGCTTCAATACTAAAAAGTTTTAATGTGTTTTGTTGAAAGGTTCCGATTGGTATGAGGCACCTGTGGAAAGTTCATTCAGACTCTTTTGTAAGCTTAAAGAAAACTGCATTTGCGGTTCTTGTATAAGCATGAATAGATTCAAAAAAGTAGCAGTTTCATGAGGTTTCTAGGTAATTAAATACCTTCTTGGTTTTCGACTCCATAGAACAATGATCTTATGGTTAGAAATGTCGACACATGAAGAAATCTACCGTTATGTCTAAAAAGGAATGCCCGGAATTCACAAAATGCGAGTTATGCTAAACTCATCAACATAGTGCAACTCTACGGCGTCGATCAAGTCAAGAATTCAAACAAAAACTGTTCCCTCGTAATGTGCATTCCATTAATGAAAAGCCATTAAATAATTAATAACATTTACATACGACACGGTAAACACTGTGGAAAGGTAGCGTCGCCCGTGTAATTACAAGTTCATAATCACAATGGAAGCCAGTAATTAATCTTGGATAGATTCCAGCGATTTCCAGCAAGTGAATGCACAAATTGTGCGCGTGCGGCGGTGTAACGGGCCGGCGATAATCGCGAGGCGATATAAAAAAAGCGAAGCGAGCGCATAACGGATCGCGCGATGCGCTTGGCCCGTCATCGCGATCGCAGCGCCCGCACCGCGTGGTGCTCACCGCGCGTCTTTTACTTTGTCATTACTTGTAATCAAACTATAACATCACGACTTTTTGGGTGCGAACGTGCTAAATGAGAAGTTTTTATACTGTCATGTCGGCCATTTTTATTTAAAAGCGGAAATGAAATCGAGTCGTTTTTTTTGCAATAAAAGTTTATATAAATAAGTATCGTTGAGTTACGCCACCCATAACTTTTAACAATGTATTTATAAATAGTTTCCGGTGAAGTAGTTACGGATATTTAACATTGGAGTTTGGTTATTCTCACAATACAACCATCTACGTAGAATAAGGGAGGTCATCAATCACACATATCGTTCCAAATTACTAAGAATCTCGGACACATAATTTAAAATTCTAATGCACATTAACTTTTAACGCTCACCACAGCCGCTTATTGCATTAAGAATAAGTAATTACACGCTAATTAAATATTAATTAAGTATTATAAAATATGCTTTTAAATCATTGTTAATTGTTTTATAAGCAAACAGGTCTGAGAGTGAAGAGAATTCTCTAAAAGAAAATCATCTACCTAGCCTTTTCCCAACTATGTTTGGTCGGCTTCCAGTCTAAGCGGATGCAGCGGAATACCAGTATTTTACATGGAGCGACTGCCTATCAAACCTCCACAACCCAGTAACTGGGCAATACGATACCACTGGTAAGACTGATTGTCAGATTTTCGGGCTTCTGACGACACGTAACGACTGTCAAAGATGCACAAATGACAGCCGTGCCCCGGCTTAACGTGCTTTCCGAGGCACGGAGGAGTCTGGGTATGTAAAGATGGTCACCCATCCACGGCCAACCCCGGCAAGCGTAGCTTAACCTGGTGGATCGACCTGTGCGGCTGTTATTACTTAGCCACGAGCTCCTCTCCTTTACTAAAAGAAAATATTTTTATGAAACAATCTCATTTTCACCTTGCTAACGAGAAGATACCCTTACCTATTAACAACAGGATTTCTCTCTTGATATCAGTGCATTTTATCTTATCAATATCTATAAAATATCGATCCCTGCTAAGGTTAATCTGTCGAGACAAATTGAGGGACAGTGATAAGGTTTCTAACATGACTACTAAATGATTAGCTTAAGAGTTGCCAATGGCAGTTGTTAATACAAAGTATTTGTGACTCGAATGAGACTAATTTGTGCATTGGTTATGGTGGGAACTATTTATGCAGACAATCTGCAGTTAAGTTATGGGGATGGATAACCTCAGATCTCCAAGAGAACTATTTTAATAAATAAAATTATTCTGGAATTTTATTTTTTGAATTTTACTGCACAATGTTAAACAACGCAAACCAACTTTAAGGAAATTTATAGCTGAGTTTGTGGAAATAAACATCCTAGAATCAAAAATTTGAAGACATTTATGACATCCATCAACCCGCTGGTGGCAACTGGGCCCGCGTGGTAAATTCCGGCCCACTCCCTCTCGAAGAGAGTAGGCCCGTGCCCTATCAGTGAAAACATTATGCTCATAATGCTTATGCTAAATAAAAAATATCTTATTTGAAAAACTTCGATACCAAATGTATCGTACATATCTAAATGTACCATACTGTAAATACGAGAAAATGATCCTATGGAATCGTCCAGCCAGACATCCAGGCATTTGCAGTTATCCTAGAGTTGATCTCTTTCTCTGATAATACTGCAAGATGCTGCAGCATAACATAAAATAAAATCTCCATGTTTATTTATATGAACGTGCATAAAAAGTCCCTGTAAACGCTCCCATCCTTGCAAGCCTGGAAATGCAAGATAATAAAATAAAGAATTAAAAGGGCTATAACCTTTTACCACCTTAAGTGCGTATGTTTACATACATACTTGTTCAAAACAAATAAAAGAATTATTTTATTGCCAGTAAAATTATTTTTACGATAATAAAATGAATTTACCTGTCACCTTTCATATTTAAGCGCAAAGAAATGATCAATTTCGAAAAAAGCATTCAAGACACTAAACGCCGTTAGAAAGGGGGTTGCCAGCGTAAATAATTTATTTTAACGTAATGGTCGAACAACTTAGAGCAAGTTTACACTTTATGAAGTAAAGTTAAAAGGCTTTGTGGGCATGCTGGTGATTGATGGCCAGTTTCTATTTCTAACGTCCAAATGGACGCATTAATGTACCTACAGACATCAAGATACCATAACCTGTCAAATTTTCTCAATGGATTTTGAACTTAACTATCAACGTTTTAAGGTTTAAAATCATTTGAAAAAATTTGACAGTTTGGTGTAACTTGATGCGCTGACGACCATACAACCTTCAAGCGGTCACACGGTACTAAAGTGTCGAAATGTCTTTGTTGATAGTATCATAAAGCAACAACGTCGTTTGTGGCCATAAACTACTGTACGCAAAAATCAATCTACTAAGCCTTTTCCCATATAATATTTCGGAGTCAGCTTCCTGTCTAACTGGAACCGGATGCAGCTGAATACCAGTATTTTACACGGAGGGACAGCCTATCTGACTTCCACAACCTAATTACTGGGTACATAATACCTTGGTAAGACTAAACTTTTGGACTTCCGAATATTCATAATGACAGCCAGAGATCTACGAATGATAGCCGGCTAACGGCTCCGCGTGCTTTCCCAGGCCTGGAGGAAGGGAAGGAGACCATCCACGAACCGACCGCTGCAAGCGTAACTTAACACAAAAATCTCTAAACACATAAACGACTCCACACATACAAGAGAAAATAATTTACACCTAATCTTATAATTTACATCATCTTTAAATCAATAAATACTTAAGATTAACATGTCAAAACGCTAACGCATTTTATATCATTTACACTTAAGTCGTAAGAGAGAATTGTATAACAAACTAGGTAATAAAATAATACTAGTGTTTACTTATACACCGAGTCGAAGGCTCAGAATGAGAGGTAAGGTATCCATATCCTGCTGGAAACGGAACAAGAACATTTAATAATGAAAGGACAGGTAAGGAATATAAAGTGGGTTATATTTAACATACATTATAGAGTTTGTAATAATTTAGACCACAGAATTATTATTGATAAAATGTATAATGACATTGTTAATATTTTATGCCAAGCAGCCTCTAAGAGTTACGAATTAAATCATGTGCGGAGTAGGAAGCCAGTAATAGGGTGGAATAAGCACGTGGCTGATGCTCACGGGCAGGCCAGGTTGAAGTTTGAGCAGTGGGTATCATATGGTAGACCGCGCGAGGGTCGAGTTTGGATTGAAATGGAAACAAGTCGGAAAATGTTTAAGTCGCGCCTGCGATGGTGCCAGGATAATAGTGACCAAATTAAAATGGACATGTTAGCGTCGCATCATTCTAGGGGGGACTTCCGCAGTTTTTGGAAATCCACCGATAAACTCAATAGTAGGCCGGGCCTGCCGGTGAGTGTCGGCGGCGTTGCTGATATCACGGGGATCGCCGAGGTTTTTAAGCAGCACTTCGCTGTTTCGTCACCGTTGGGACCATCACAGCTTACAGGCGGTGCTGGTTGTAGTGGTCAGGAGATCTGTGCCCAGTTTACGGCAAAGGAGGTAAGACATGTCATTATGTCAATGTCGAGGGGCAAGTCTCCTGGCCACGATGATTTAAGTATTGAACACCTAAAACATGCTGGTCGTCATCTGCCCAGAGTTCTAGCGATGTTCTACACCCTGTGTTTGGGACATTCGTATCTGCCTGAGCGGATGATGAAGACTGTGGTGGTGCCAATTATTAAGAATAAAACCGGTGATGTTAGCGATAAGAACAACTATAGGCCCATTTCATTGGCCACTGTTATTTCAAAAGTGCTTGACAGTTTGCTTAACACCCGGCTAGATAATCATTTGAATTTACATGATAACCAATTTGGTTTTAAAGCCGGTCTCTCTACAGAAACAGCTATATTGTGTTTAAAGCAGACTGTCAAGTACTACACTGATAGAAATACACCTGTCTTTGCTTGCTTCCTTGACTTGTCGAAGGCATTTGACTTGGTTTGCTATGATCTGCTGTGGCAAAAACTGCGGCAATCGTCAGTGCCAGATGAACTAATCCGTATCTTCCAATACTGGTACAGCAATCAGGTCAATGTTGTTCGATGGTCGGGGGCTTACTCGACCCCATACAGGTTGGAGTGCGGCGTGAGGCAAGGGGGGCTAACCTCACCGAAGCTCTTCAACCTGTATGTTAACGCGCTGATAGAGAGGCTCAGCAGCACGCATGTCGGTTGCCATATTGGAGGTGTGTGCCTAAACAATATCAGTTACGCTGTCGACATGGTGCTGCTGAGCGCCTCTGTCTGTGGTGTGTCAAGGCTGATTGGCATCTGTGAGAAATATGCTGAAGAACATGGTTTGTTGTATAACACAAACAAGAGTGAGTGCATGGTCTTTCGGGCCAGGAGGAGGTGTCCAGATTACTTACCAGCAATTAAGATCAATGGATGCCCACTTAATAGGGTTGATACGTTTAAATATCTTGGGCATGTATTAACCTCTGGCCTGGAAGATGATGCAGACATTGAAAGGGAGCGTAGGGCGCTGTCTGTTCGTGTGAACATGATAGCCCGCAGATTTGCTCGGTGTTCGAAAGGCGTCAAAATAGCCCTATTCAGGGCTTTTTGTACGTCTTTTTATACTGGCACTGGCAGTCTATGGATGGCTTACACGCAGAAACAGTACAGCGCTCTACGGGTCCAATACAACAACGCGTTCAGGGTACTGTTGGGGCTGCCTCGCTTCTGTAGCGCGTCGGGGATGTTTGCCGAGACGCGTGTAGATTGTTTCCATACAATCATGCGCAAGCGGTGCACATCCCTGGTGTGTAAGGTGCGGGCCAGCCGCAACAGTATCCTGAGCGCTTTTGCAGAACGCTTCGACTGTCAGTACGTGAACCATTGCTGCATGATTCACTTACCGACTAATGTGAAGATATTGTTTTAATTGTATTGTTCTAATTAATAATTTATTTTTCTTTTAATTTTAATGTAATTTGATAAGTAATTTTTGTAATTTTTGAATTTAATTTAATTTTATTGTAGTTATGATCCAAAGTTGATTGAAATAAATGAATAATAATAAATAATAATAATAAATAGAGACAAATGCGAAGAGACATCGAAATCTAGGCGCTAGACATTTAACCAGGATTGTCCGAAAGGGTTACCGCTACTACCCCGGAACATAAAGGGCTAAGGAAGGAACATAGATGTGTTTAAGTCAGTAAGAGTCTGACACTCCCTTCCGCTACACCCAGAGCGAAGAAGTAATTTGATAATTTCCCACCCTCAAAAAAAAAGGCGGTAGACATTTTGAATTCGATGAGCAAAAATTTGCAGTATTCCGATGATGGCAAAACTCGAATGACATGAACTAAGCGCAATGCGGCTTGCGCATTTTCAGGAAATACAGCCAAACAATCTGACAAGTCTTCGGTTTCGGTTAAATATCCATGAAACATTAATGAGCTTTAGTAAACTTCAGTAGAAGTTATTTTCGTATACTATACGCCATTGCGTTGTTCTCAAGAAAATTTAGCCGACATGTATCATGTTCGTAAAACGGGCGCCGTCAGTAGGGACTGGTGATCTCTTAGCCACCACCAGCTCATGTAAAATTAAATTAAATTTTGAATTATTTTTTCAGTTTTTGTAACATATTTTGATTTTCCATGAAGTCCATGAAGTTTCCTGCCCGTTTTTCTCCATAAGTAGGTACGTACCTACTGCTTTGGAATGGGCAACTAGCTTCATCTTTCTGACTAACAATTCAAAAGTGCCTGTAATTGTTTTTCTTAATAAATGCTTGAGTTCGAGTTTGCGTTTTGACATTTCCAATATTTTTACTTTCCTCCGATTCACAAAGACTAATATCAAAGTTTTTCATCATAATAAACATTTCCATTATTCTGCAAACTGAGCATTATATAACTAATAAAATCGTGTCAAGCTCGTGATATTACGAATGCTCAGCGAATTGTACATGAACCATCAAATAAATATAGCGTATGCACGCAACGGTGCCATGCGCAAAATCGTGTAAGGTCAATGGAGGCTATTGTAACTAAAAAAAAATATGTTGAAACTTGAACCTACACCAAAAATGAACATTTGACTTTATGGGGTAATCTATTAAATCTATATAATTAAGCATATATCTGAGATTACTTTCGATATAATACAATGTCAAAAAGCCATAGGATTTAGTTAAAATCTTATTAAAAGATCCATGCGGTTAGAAAAAGTTACATTAGCCTCATGTTGGGGCAAATGCGACTATTTAAACTAACTCATTGGTTTTTGTAGCTTATATGCTCACAATCGAAGCACATGCCACCCAGTGTGAAATTTACGCAGGCATGTTCTCAGAGTTGAACCAGTACAGTCCCGATCAAACTAAAAGTCAGTTTCGTAATGTTTGGGGCTAAAGTGACTATTTTCTATAGAGTTAGTGTTGTGTTGACGTAAAAAATATCGATAAATTGTAAAATGTGTAGGCAATCGATACTGATAGGTACATAAGTAATATAAAACCATGCTTCGTTTCTATTTTTTATTTGTAATCATCATATCAAAAATTATTTATTTGTAATCATCACATCAAAAATTATAAGTTTTAGATACTTCTCAAAACAAGTCGGACCATCGGACCATCTAAAACAAGTCAAATATCAAATTAGTTCAGAGTTTTTAAGTAGTATGGGTTGTTATAGTACCTACGCACGAAGTCATGAACTAAATGCATTAGGTCTGACCCCCTATTTAACTACAGTATTTAATCATACAACAGTATTTCCATCTTGAAAGGGAAATAGATTTGAATCTTAGTTCAAATAGTAATAAAACAAATTATAACATTTATTCACGCAATTTATCCCAGGCCCCGAATGGATTCAGTTCGAGAATTTTCTAAAGTATGCTGTAAGTATATCGATTTACAATTATCGATATTCGACATCACTGGCTTTATTTTATTTTATACAAGCACGAAGGGGCTATTGTAACCAAAAAAACTAGTTGCAATAACCCCGCAAAGAGATAAGTACGAGGCTAATGTAACTACTACATTATCTTACGAAATATAACATATAATATTAAAAACGTAAGTGTTTAGAGAACTTACCTTTACACTTTCTTCGTTTCTGCATAAAACCGTGTTTAAAATGCACGAAAAGTATTTTTTTTTGTTTAAAATTGATGACACGCTCGTCACCAAACACGTGTTCAAAATGGCGACTAACATAAAATCTCTGTAGGTCAAACAGTGTTCATCCCTCTGACGCCATCTGTTTATTATAGGTTAAACTATGACTTTTCTCCAGGCCCATAGATGGCATTGTATTTAAAAAACATGAGAATTGAAGGTATCGCTATTAGTTGCTTTAGCCCCATAGTTGCAATAGCCTCCATTGACCTTACCGAATAGTAGCTAAAAGTGGGTAAATATATTTATAGATTTATTTCCCCTCTAGGCTAACCTATAGGAAAAACCACGACCTAACGTTAAAATAAAAATGGTTGTTAAATATTTATAGAGAATAACGATAAAGTCAATTCAAAATATATTTATAGTTAATTTTAAGCGACGAAAGACAAGGCATCTTCGCATACACAAATTATTTGTAGTGTCTGCAAAAGCCGAAAGGGGCTATTCTACCTACTCATCATAAAGAACAACTTTTATAGTAGCAGCAATCCTAAAAAAGCAAAAAAAACCCTATTTTGTCGATAAACCATACATTTTGTCGATTGAACTGAACAGAATGTATGGGAAATGGAATGAAATGTATGGGAACAGCAGATTTTTTTCTAGATAAACTAAAAATAACGCTGTAGAACTCGATTACAAATCGTTCCTGCCTACCATGCCTACATTGTAACGAAACAAACAGCAAGCAAGTAAGTAAGACGTGTCCTTATTAAAATATCATTAGTTTACCAACACGGATCGTAGCGAGCGACTTGACATGTGTCGACCGCTCTCCAAGTCTCCACCGTCGGAGAATCGATGTTGCAACTTTTTATCGATACATCGATTATCGTTTTAATGCGGTCGCACATCTCAATCGAGTTTTTGCTATGATTATATCGCTGTTTAAACGTAGCCATCGCGAGTTGAATATAAAAAAAAATGTAGCGTAGTTATCGGCAGAACGCATCTATGTTTGTAGAATAATCTTAAAATGACTACGTAGGAGTTGAAATACGGTTTTGCTAAGAAAAGTACTGTAATTACTGGAACTCCATAATTTTACAAATAGTCCTTGGTAATTGTTAATGCATCTTTGCTACTTAGTGCTCGCGGATGGAATGGATCTAATCGTGTCTCTACTATACAAAGTGTTTCATTTTATATCCCATAACTCAAGGATATGAATGAGACTAACTACATCAAAGAATCGACTGGCATGTGAATTATTTTTCAATTATCTTTCTTCTTTGTTTTCATTTTTCATACAAAATAATTCAACAAAGTCACGAATATCAATGTACCCTTACGTAAAATATGACAGCGCCGCATTCGCTTAACTTTAATTATAAATGATTGATTTAAATAAAAATAAATTAAGTACTAGCATTTATCAATGAAACCAAGATAAATGAATTATGATTAAACTTTGCATTTTTGGACGACATATTCTGAGATATTTTGTGTTATTTTTACGTACGCAATAATATACATAACCCTAGAGTTACGGGATATCAAAAAAAAAATACATTGTAGAACCAAGGCGTCTGTAGACCCCTTCTGGGTTTGTATCGCCATAATCACTTAGACGTCACCTCAGTACTAATCTACAAGAACGAATGGTAAAGTCTTTATGTTACAAAGGAATGAAGTAGAAAAAACTTCTACTATACCTACTTCTTCGTAACACTTTACAATGTTACGTCATCATAATAAGCGGAAATTACCCATTCATTTGATGATTTCCCATCCTCAAAAAAAAAACCCTGTAATGTTCCCACTGCTGGGATATAGGCCTCCTCTCGGTGACATAGGCCATAATTCACCACACGGGCGCAGTTCGGTTTCGGTGTCACATGTCTTCGAATGCCGGTTTTCTCACAAAGTGGAAAACATTTTGAGAGCAGTGGTGATGAAATTAAACACACAAATTTCACTGCAAAGCAATTTCTCAATTTTTTTTTTTACAATGTTTTTTTTTAAATTGGAGTTTCTTGCACATTCTTCTCTATCCGAAACTACCTTTTGTAAAGGGCGACTAGAATCAATTATATTTCTTGTTCATTTTGACGTTCAAAAGTGCCTTTCTTGTGCCTATTTGAAATAAATGATTTGACTTTGACTTATTGACTTTGACAAAATATATAAGATTCCTCACGGTAAATACTTCCTCACATTTATCCCCAGTCTTAAAATAGTTCGTCTAGTAAGCATAGAAACGCTAACTACATCCACATGTGCATTCCACCCTTCGTGGTTTGATAAACGACCCAAACCGATACTCGCCTCAATAAATAAGTGTCGCTTAGCCATTAGCATGGTCTACCGACATTGTACCTAGCTCTTGTCATTTATGAATGCCTAGTACTATACACTTTTTACGGGCTAACCATAGAGTTAGTAAACTCGTCGAGGATAAATATTAACCATAGACAAACGTCATGACCGCCATGGTGAACAGTTTGTTGTAATTTTATCCTTCCTTGTTATGTAACGCGTAATAATAAATCTGGAATTTTATTGTTTATTAAATAGGTATTATTATATTCGGTAGCAGGTTGGGTTTAAAATAAATATCCTTATGTGATATTTTAAGCTAATAAATACTAAGTATATAGATATTAAATTATTGAATGTGAATCATACCTTAAAAAATACTACGTGGTATAATCGCTGACATAGGGGACGATTCCACAAATAGATTCTATGACCCAATAAAAAACTCAATGTAAGCCTCTACCCCAGCCTATAATTCCTCGTACTTCATCAGACGTAAATTCAAATGAGGTTAATCCTATAATAATATTTATGGGGCGAGCCAAGGTCGGAACAGCCCTCGGCCTAATATATAGCAAATTCTGGCAAAGCTACTGAAAAAGCATGAATAACAAAAGGCCAAACGATACCATCGCGATATCAAGCGGACGTGGAAAAACAAGTACAGGGTTAGATGCTAAAAGGCATAAATCGACATTATTTCATTTTATGTAATATTTCGTTGCCTTCCGAATGACATAAAACCTTTTTTTAGTACCAAATAGCAGTCGTGGCACAGTGGTATCAGCCCTGACTTACCGAGTAGCGATCCTGATTTCAAACCCCGACTGGCACTTTGGGTGACTCACCGTCCGATCAGCACCAGGCCCGTGCCGGACGGCGCGTATATGTTCCACGCGCGCCTCAAAGAGATGTCAGCATATGAAGGGGCCCCTCAGGGCCAATCCTGCCGGGTAAGCGGGATTGTCCGAAAGGGTTACCGCTACCCCGAAACATAAAGGGCTACGGAAGGAACATGGATGGGTTTTAGTCAGTAAGAGTCTGACACTCCCTTCCGCTCCACCCAGAGCGGGAGCAGTCATTGGATGATTTCCCAGCCTTAAAAAAAAAAAAAGACTGGCACTTTACTTTGTGTAAAAAAATTCATGTTCAATAATCTCAAAACGGTGAAGGCAAACATGCATGTCCTAGAACCTAAATTCGAATATATTATGCTACATCCATCAACCTGTACTGGGCCCGCGTGGTGGATGACCGGTCACTCTCCCTCTCACAGAGAGGAGGCCTGAGTCCCAGCAGTGGGAACATTATAAGTTGATTATGCTAGGAGAAAAGGCTATTCCCCACTTGAAACAATCAGAACAACCAAAAATTACAACGGAGTGATTTTTTTAAATCAGATATTTTATCCGTTGAATAGAATGACACACGTTTTTGTCCAGGAAAACGAGAAGGCTATTCCCCACTTGAAACAATCAGAACAACCTAAAATTACAACGGACCAATTTTTTAAAGTCAGATATTTTATCCGTTGAATAAAATGACACACGTTTTTGTCCAGGAAAACTTGAAAATTGTAGGGCAAAAATTAAAAATTGTTGCTCGGATAATTATGTGGCGTTAGAAAACCCAACCAAGCAGATACATAAGCAAGACAGGTTCCCGTGAGTGAGCCGCAATAGAAGTATAATTTCAGTATTTTTCAACTATTCGTGAGGAAACCGGAAACTTGTGAAAAATCTCAACAGCATGTGAAGCTAAGTCAGAGGCCAATGGGCAGCATAAAAACTCCGACACCAGGTTAGTCACTAACCACACGAAAAGAAGAAGAACTATTCGTTCCAGATCATTCCAAGTTACCTTTTGAAATAAAATACTTAAGCCAGCTAAGTCAGAGGCCCATGGGCAGCATAAAAACTCTGACACCAGGTTAGTCACTAACCACACGAAAAGAAGAAGAACTATTCGTTCCAGATCATTCCAAGTTACCTTTTGAAATAAAATACTTAAGCCAGCTAAGTCAGAGGCCCATGGGCAGCATAAAAACTCTGACACCAGGTTAGTCACTAACCACACGAAAAGAAGAAGAAGAACTATCTGTTCCAGATCATTCCAAGTTACCTATCCATTGAAATAAAATACTTAAGCCTTCTGTCCCTTCTAATTCCGTGTCCCCTCGGCTTGTGCGTTTGTCTGTCCGTCGCGAGTAATCACACACTTCCTATGGTTATGTTAATGACTGCCGCTGGCACGCGACGCCGGCCACCATAGCCTTCGCCTACATCACACCATATTACTGTATTTGGAAACCCCTGTCAGGTTTAATTTCAGCGTTACAGCTGGCTTTTATGTAAAAGAATTTTATTGATGTTGATTTTAGACTGCTGCGGAATTTTGTTCTTACTTAACCGTAAACCACGGAATGCCCCAAAGTTATTTCTTCTGTAAAACTGCCAGCCTTTTAAGAACTTTTCCTGTTGACAGCGATGTGGACAATTTATTTTATTTTATTTCTCCCCTCCGTTTTTATATACTTGCACATATTACTATTAATATTTTAAGACTTTTAGCTTTTAAATTATGTAAAAATGATCTGTATAAATATCATGAGCATAAATTCTTTGCAAATTCCCATATCTGTTCTGTACAAGTCATATAAAAAATCAACATTTTAAGCCATCATTAAAAGTAACCTAATATTCTCTCAGTCGTTAAACTTTGTCATAAATAAGAAAACTCTATCATAAGACTTATAAATCAAATTCGTACCATAAACCAAGAAAGAAAGTTCAGATTTTATGTTTGCATTAAATCTCTAGACCATAAATCATGCTCAAGGGCTGAGGATCGATCGGGAGCGCATGAGAGGCACGTTTAAATTAAGAACAAGCCGATAAAATAATCAATAAGCACTAACTGGTTCACTGATACTGGCATGGAACAGCTGAATGCATGGAGATGAGAGCCTGCTCTGAAGTCGCGTTTATATTTGGTAGAGTGGATAGTATAGTACTGAAATAAGATTACTAGCAGTGATAGCCTAGTGGTGTGACCGTCGGATTGCCAAGTCATAGGTCTTGAGTTCGAACCCAAGACACGCACCTCTGATTTTATGCATTCATGTGTGTATTGTATATAATTATACACTTGCCTAAAAACCAGCATGTCTGAGAGATATTTCTCAACAGCACGTGAAGCTCCATGGGCAGCATAAAAACTCTGACACCAGATTAGTCACTAACCACTCGAGAAGAAGAAAACTAGCATAATTTGAAAGTCTTTCAATAACAATGTGACGTTGGTAACTTACGGTACCTTTGGAGTTTCAAGAAGGACAATTTTGTGTAGATTGTCATTTAGTAACTAGTGGTCGTCAAAGATGCATTTCGCCGCAATACAACAATAAAATAAACAACGAAACAAATTACAAAAGTTATAAATTAATAAATAATTAGGGCCTGCTAATTAATTTATGACTTCTGTAACTTGCTCCGTTACAGAATTTATTAGGTGTAATATAATTACTGTAAACACATGCAAATGATTTTAATTAACACTTCTTTCGAGGGCTTTCTCGTGTAACTTCCTCAAAGTAAAGTTGCCTTAAAGATTCTCGATATTTTATTGTACTTGAATGATTTGAAGACTGAAATCTGGAAGTAGGTACGTTGAGAATCGAGCTCATTTTTCACAAATATTTTTTCTTTTTGTATACTGGCAACTTTTAATAAAGTATAACGACTTTAATTTACTGTGCCTAAAAGTAATTTACGTGATAGAACTTTTGATTAAAAAGCTTGTAATCCGCAGAGGTCAAATTGCCACAAACCTCTATACTTAAATAGGCAGAATTAATAGAAGATCAAGAATAAAGGCAGCATTCAAATAAAACGAAAAACTGCTCAGAATATATTCACGTCCATTTTAACCCTTTTCATGCAAACGTAATTCCCGCATGACCCATTTTACCAGCGATGGATTTACGCCTAGCCAGACGGTTGCCATTTACAAAAATCTAGGTGAAAAAATTAGGCACGCAGTGTAAAAGGTGCGTGTTAAGCCTTCTACTGCCACTTCGCATGTTCATATCACCAAAATTTAATATCACCGTAACTTTTGTGATGCCGTCATATAGGTACTGGGCGAATATGGGAATTACTCTATAGTACATACAAATATATCCGCAGTTTGAGTAATAGAAGACTGAACGGTAGTCTTAATCCTATTAATTAAGATTAGAAATGTGTTCAGAAGGCACACATCTATAATTACTATATGAAACGGTCAAAAATAAAAGATGAAATCACATAGATAAAAAAGACCGAAACTTCCATCACCGTACAGAAATGAAATATTATGCGAATGAATTATATATAGCGATACAATTGTTAAATTGCGTTTAATGGTAATAATTATTCCGTTTGATTCTAAAAATCTACAACGTCACATTGTTATATTTCATACAAATCACGTACAAATTTCTCGTTTTGACAATTCATAAAAAGTAACGTTATTCACTACCCATTCAAATACCCAATTATAGAATGCACAGTTTAAAAAAAAACATGCATGTTATATGAACAGATTTTTTTTTGTCGTACCTAAATTGTAATATAGGCAAATAAACATTTAAATACGTATCATTTTCTATACAAACTTCTTGCTATCAAATTAAGTCATTACTGATCGAATTTTGCGGAACATACATAACTATTCAAATTTCAATAACGCCTCACCAACGTTACATGTTACTTAATATGAAAATGACTCTATTACGAGCAACGCTCCAGAAATCGGCAGTTTCACAAAAATAACATAAGATAACATAATCAGCAATCTGCGCACTGCTAGGACACAAGCCTCTTCTATAAGAGAAGGAAAAAAGAGTTTCACAACAAAAAGAATGAAAATTATTTATGGGAGAATCGAAAAGTTTCTACGATATGGATCAAATATAGCGGCTTATAATAGAATTAAAGCCCAATGTGATCCGACTAGAGGCTACCTCCGCATTACACCATCGTGCAGGGTTCAACGCACTGCGTGAAAATCACATTTTCCGATGTCGGGGCAAGATAAAATTAATTTATTTTTAACATTAACGACTGAATAAATTAATTTTGAGGATAGTGGGTGCATTCATTTGTCAAAGTTCACGATAATGATGGTAAAATGATATCTAATGAATTAGAGACAGGGTAAAAGGCGAGGGTTCATTTTATAGTAATATTTTTAGTTGTTGACTTAATATTTTTCAGCGTTTCGCTATTATTAATTTCAGTACAAATGGTTAAAAATTCTGAAGTTAATGCGCTTCAGGAAGGAAGTGGACACGAAAATTATTTGCCTGCCTACGATTAAGACACGTAAAACAATTTAATTATATGACACAACTAGTATGTAACGAAGTTATAATAATAATTTTAACGCTTCACTAAAACACTACAACCCCGAAATTCAACCCCTGACCTTTAGAACAAAGATGAAACTGAAAATGTAGCTGCAGCATCCTTGCGGGTAGGTACTGAAAGAAAATCTTACCTGTTCTTTCCGTGCCCGATTTTGTAGAGCTCGACATGTTTGAACTGAGCGTAGGTTGCCATTGTTGTTTAAAACACGAGGGATTTTTATCACACGAGAGTGCGGACACTGAAACCGGCGCGGTATGAGCGTGGAGAGACGTGCGTTCGCGACGAGGTTCGTCAGCTGACTGGCGCGCGCGGGCCGGCACCCTTGCTTAAGTCGATGCTGCCACCCTCCGCCCGCGCTGTGAAAATGAACCGCGCAGCGCGCATGCGCGAGCCGCCTCTTCCGCACCTTGTTTTTGTTTTTTTTTTCTCCAGATCACCGTGACATATGGCGCAGCCAGATGATCGGTGACAACAGACGACCGATGCTCAGAACAGGTTTTGGTTATAAATGTAGCTGATGAATGATATGAAACAATTCAGTTAGAAAGTTGTGCAAAAGACGGTCGTCATTGTTGACAGGAGATATGATGACGGACAGTAATCTGATACCAGACTACAAACAGCCTATATTATTACAGAAAAAAAAAGGTTCGTCCGCGGAAATCCGATACATAGATTTGAACACTACAAACATGCAAAGAAATGACAAGCAATACTTCAATTTTTGGCAGCCCGATCCCACAATGGGCCTAGTAGTTTTACATTTATTTTAACTAGAAAAAAAAACTGAAGTCGAAGTCTATCCTCCTTAGTAATTCGTAAGTCATCTACGGCAAAGAGTGGTTTTCCGTAGCTAAGGCGACAAGGTAGGCCTACGCACACGACCCTATCTAGTTTTTAGAAGTCTGGCCATAAAGAATTATAGCTATACTTTTTATGCAAAACCTTTGCGAACGAAACAATTACAGCAGATTAGCATAATATGACGTCACAGCCTAACTGTTTGTGACGCACGTTATCAAATACGCTTTGTTACCATTGCATTACTGGGTGACACATATGTATGTAGCCACCTGAGTTCCTAAGTCTATCAACTTTTTTATTCGGACTTACAATTTTGTTCTGTTTAAGTCGAAAAAATGGCAACAATTGACGCACATTTAGGTGCTATTTAAAGCATGTTGCATTACTTTTCTCAGTTTTTCTTCCTATTTCTGTTTTTTGCTCGTGACTATAATTATGTTGATCTATTTTATTTATACATTTTTTTTAACTCTATTATGTGTCTTTTTGTATGCACATGTGTCTGCCTCTCTTCTTTTCGTGTGGTTAGTGACTAACCGGGCTAATCATTATGTCTGTAGTAATAAACCTATTTTTCTTTGTATCATAGTAGGTACCTAATGCAACACAACATTGCGCCTTGTTTCTCCTAAGGATTGGGCAGAGGTATATTACACTCCTATTTCGTCAGGTAAATGTATAGCTGTAAAATGTAATTGTTAACGATAACTGAATGATTATTATTAAACTATGAAGTTATAGATAGGTCCTTGACGCATGTACAATTAATTTCTAACAATATTAATAATTTACTTTTTATATTGTAAAAAAAAATGTGCCCGTCAGGATCCATTTGAACTTTGTAACTAATATTAAGATCTTGTACACACATGAGATATGCAAGATTTGAATTTGAGGAATATACTGTGTTTATAAATCTATAGGTAGTAGTATTATAAAGAGAATAGATTTGTATGTTCGTTTGTAACGAATAAACTGAAAAACTGCTTAACGGATCTGTATAAAATTTGGCACAAAGATACATAGATTATAGTCTGGAATAGCATTTAGGCTACTTTTTATCCCGGAAAAATGTACAGTTCCCGTGGCATAATTTCCTACATACACGCGGGCGAAGCCACTGACAAAAGTTAGTGTCTAATATAATAGGGGGGTTGCCTTGATAAGTAAGTATAACTGGATATAACATATTTTTATGAAACTTTGATTTTATAGGTACGGGACGTGGGTAGAATTACTTTACATATTGTAAAAAAAAATTGTGCCTGATAGGATCCATGTGAGGTTTGTAACTAATATTAAAATCTTATGTAACACTATTTGAGGAATTTACTGTCTTCATAAATATTTTTCTTAAAACATCATCAAGTCCCGTTTGCCTATATTAAATACTTTCAGGCGATACCAACTTGATGATGAGTCAGAGACAAGACATCGCCTGTAAGCCGTTATAAACACACGGACAAGAGAAAGTTTAGTGACTAACTCAAGTAATAATTATAATGGCTGTATTATATGAAATACGGACTTAACCCGGTTCAATTAAAGTGGCGCTGCGTCACACGACGAAGGTACCCACGATATTACGTTTCAGTGAGTTATGGCTATGTAAATGTTATGATAAGTAACTTATCTATAAGTCACATTTACTTCTATGAAATAATAATAATAATATCCATGGACATTTCACACAACGCCATATAGTCCCAAGCTAAGCAACTTAATGCTTGTGTTATGGTAACTAGATTAAGCGGCATTGTCCGAAAGGGTTACCGCTACCCCGGAACATAAAGGGCTACGGAAGGAACATGGATGGGTTTTAGTCAGTAAGAGTCTGACACTCCCTTCCGCTCCACCCAGAGCGGGAGCAGTCATTGGATGATTTCCCAGCCTTAAAAGCCTTAAAAAAAATGGTAACTAGATGGCTGATAAACTACTTATATACATTTTTTTTTGTAAATACATACATATTATAGATAGAAATACACCCAGACCCGTAAGAAATACTTGCTCGTACAAATATTGCTACATTTTAAATTATTAAGTATCGATCAGCCGGACAATTCTGTAAAGTGAAAATGTGGGTTGAGTGAGTTTAAAGTGAGCTGCCAACAGTGTCAATCCCTAGCGTTATGCGGAACGAGAGCTCGCTTAACCAACGTTTTCATTTCATTTTTACAGAATAGCACTACAGCACATTTAAACCGGTGTCAATATCCCACAGAAAATAATGACGCTCTTTTTATTTTGAACTATCTCTCAAAGTCTGAAAGTCTAGATTAAAGTCGATGCAAGCTAAAAGTAAAACCTTCTGTTCTACTTAATTAATTTCAGTTTTTTTTTTAATATAAGTTTTGGGTCCACACACAAACACACACACAAAGATTTCTCCCCAGTCTAAATAAAATAGATTAACGGCATCCATTTTTCCAAAGTGCCAGGAGCTGTTGAGGCAAAAGTAAAAAAGAATGTTGTAGGTCTAGGCGAGCGTGTCTTAGATTACGTCGGTGCTCGCTATCTGGCGAGACGGTAGACAAACATCCCATCTATACTTATAATATTATAAAGAGGAAAACTTTGTTGGTTTGTTTGTTTGTTTGGTTGTAATGAATAGGCTCAAAAACTACTGGACCGATTTTAAAAATTCTTTCACCGTTGGAAAGCTTAGTTTTCTAGGAGTAACATAGGCTACTTTTTATCCCGGGAAAAATAACCCACGGGAAAGACCACGGGAGCGAAGCCGCGGGCAAAGTGCTAGTTTTAAATAAAATAAGTTTGTTGTGTTTTTAGGCTTTTCTAAAAGCTAATCCTTAAAAAGTAAACAGTAGTACTGACGCATATGAAAACTGAAAATGTTCGAAGCGTCAATCTAACGTTTTTGTTTTAGTTATGACTAGCTTTTGCCAGCGGCTTCGCCCGCGTGTATGTAGGAAATTATATCACGGGAACCATACACTTTTCTAGTATAAAAAGCTTATTTATATGCTATTCCAGACTATAATCTATCTGTGTGCATGTTTCATCCAGATCCGTTAAGTAGTTTTTGAGTTTATTCGTTACAAACATACATACAAATCTTTCCGCTTTATAATAATAGTATAGATAAAATAAGAACTGATTAACAAAGGACGATTGAATTGGTAAATCAGTTCCGTTGTTGTGTAAATCTTATTGAATGCCACTGGCAAGAAACATGCATCACGTACATAAACTTTTTTTTTAAGGATGGGAAATCATCAAATGACTCCTCGCTCTGGGTGGAGCGGAAGGAAGTGTCAGACTCTTACTGACTAAAACCCAACCATGTTCCTGCCATAGCCTTTTATGTTCCGGGGCAGCGGTAATCCGGAATTGTCCGAATTGTCCTTTCGGACAATCTCTCTGACCGTGTACATAAACCTGAAGTGGTGAAATTGGAGAGTTCATATCAGACTTTGTCACGTTACAAAGTATCTTTACAAAAATTACGATAACACGTTATGCAATTTCACTATGCTTCACGAAAAACTTACACACTACCAAAAAAAATTGGGACAACTCGGAAACCCAAACATCTGGCCATCCTCAAAGCTAACTTATTAGAGAAAATGTTTTATTTCAAAGTTCGGAAGTCGGTCCCGTGACGGCTCTTCAGTTGCAGCATCGTTTACAAACACATCCCTTTCATCATGCGCATGCGCAGCTTTCACAGAACTTAATGTTTACCTAAAACTTCCTGGGTTTGTGTAGATAATGTGAACGCCAGTAAAGCCAGTACCAGACGCTTCACTTTTTTTTTGAAACGTCTGAACACAAAATTAATCAAAAGCGAAAAATTTATTATAAACAGTGAACCGATCCTATGATATTTGATGTTGTGACGACATCTATCCAACCACTTAGAAGCTACACCGATAGCGAGGGAAGGGTCAAAAAGCTGACATGTATCGACACTATCCGTCACACAAAATCCTACATCGCGCAAACAGAGTTTACAGCGCGATCTAACATGCATACTCAGCCCCGACTAAGAGTTCTCGGGCAATAGCTCGCTAGACACAACACCTGTCTGGTTGGAGGATCCTCCTTTTTCAATGGAGGGCCTTTCCACCCTCCTGTTCCTCCAACCGATGTTACATACCGAATGATGGAAAAATTAAAGGAGCGGGATGGTCGATCCATTCTTACTAATTTTGTTGCCGTCGGCGTCGTTCACTCGAGTAAACCATTCACTCAATTGAAGCGTGTGATAGCGGCTTAACGTCCAGCCTGTCTATATTTAGTAAAAAAACCCTACGCCACGGATAAACAAAGCTACGAGAATCACAGCACGCGCCTGCGCAAGGTAAATAAAGTTCGTGTGCCCGGTAAGGTAATCGTTACATTAGTTTTGTTTATAGTTTAACGTGTTAATACCAGAGCTAAAGCTACAATTTCCTATTTGTTTTTGCTGGTTGTTCTGTTTTCTTCTATTGCTATCTTTTTTTAGAAAGCGACCGCTGAAACTGCTGAAAACTAGGGACTGATAAATTTTCATCAGTGTTTGTCTTTATTTTGGTCTAGAAAGAGCTCAAAGAGCACCTTTAAAAAACAATTTACATTAATACGTCTGTGATCTGCTAGTTTTCTACATCTATCTTGCACGAAATTTCAATCTGTTCTAGACGTCGACAAGAACCACAAATACAATAGTAACTCCCCCATTGCACCTACATTTTCTTGTTATACTTTTCCTTTAGTGCTACTTGGTCAAAATGATTCAATCTTTACGCGTACTCAAAGTGCCATTAGAAGGCATAATGCGTTTCCCACGCGGTTGTACGCACCGGGCGCACCGCATGCGCCGGCTTATCGGCGACGCGTGCGCACGACCCGCCGACGAAAGCCGACAACTGCCGATGACAGGTGTCCATTAGGCTAGTACTAGGAGGTATCGATATTTTAGTCATCATTAAGGTTAAAGTTCTTTAATGACTTTGAAAAACCCAGGAAAATCATTCGGATTAGAAACTTTTATAAGAAAATTACGAGAGCTCAAGACTTGCCAAAACAGCAGTTCAACGTGATTCTCAACCTTTTTTTTTTGAGAAAAATTATATGTATATGTTAAAAAGTATATGTTATATAAACTTTTAAAAAAGCAGAATGAAAATGAAAATTCTACAAAACGAGGAATCTATTGTAATTTCGAACTTAAATCCGAAAAACACTATAAGCACGCGTATTGATACCTTAAATCTTAAACTATCGTTCTTAAAAGGAAAACACGCGGTCTAGTCGACACTGTGCTTTATGGCTAGCCGTGGTCCAAATATGAGGAGCCTATTACACGCAGTGGGCGGATATGGACTAATAAAGTAGAAGATTGTACGTTAATAGAGAGGACAGCATGATATACTTGCGGCCGTTAGTCTAAATGCCAACTGGCTGATTCAAATGAAGTCTAAATATATTTATCGCAGGTCAACCTCTCCTAGGTTGTCGGCTGCTAACCGGCTTGCTTAAGGCCTCCAGCCAGGGCATTAAATTGAAAATTAAGCGACTACTTGTTAAGGTTACGCCCTGTTCGGTACGGAACCTCGGCTAAGGGCGACACCCTTGGTGTAGAGACAGTCTGGATCTGATTATGATTAATTTGGGATGAATTACGAGCTAACTCGTCCAGTCAGACATATCTGCAACGTACGATTGTGGTTTACATCACCTTTTACCCTCTCAATGTATGGAAAGATCGGGGAAAAAATCTCACTTTTAAGTTCACACAAGTTGGTTAGTGTAATTAAGCCCATGTCAAAGGCCAACGTTAGTTAAATATAACAAAAATACATAGAAATAACTCGACTCAGATTAATTGTTTCTTTTCAAAACATTAGCTAACAAAAACAAATTACTGTTTAACCAAGAGAGTGTTCAGATACAAAGAAAAAAATGCTTCTTCATTAACTTTAACGTTAAACTCTAATTTGTGTTAATGTTTGGCCATTCGAGACGTATGTTATGTAGGTACAATTCATTATATTCATCACAAAGACAAATGAGTTTTCAACAGTAAAAAAAAAACTAAAATTTTAAACGACTTTATCGTATAACTTTTACCACTGACGTGAAGTTAGCATATACTACAAACATTTTCATTACTGAGAAAGTTATTTTTTTTTAATTTTTAATATGTCGACATTCATTCTGTCAGGTTGACAGCTGACGTTTCGTTCCCATGACAACGTCAAGTCGAGTTGAAAGGACGTTCCATTTTTAAACACGAGAGAAACAATGGCGATATTTGAATAGGACTCTCACTCTGATTCAATCAACAATACTGAGCCTCCTCTTTGTAAAATAAACTGTATAGGTTAGATTGACCATGATTGCGTCGTTCAGTATCAACTGTATAATAATCCAATATTAGTTTCTTGTTAATAGAGTGTAATTACAGTTGACAGGCAATATTTTCTCCGACATGGTTTAAGGAGGAGCTGAATCCAATCTGACAGCCGTTCTTACGAAGGGGTATCGTATTGCTCAGTCACTGGGTTGTGGCGGTCAGATACGCAGTCGCTCCATGTAAAATACTGGTATTCAGCTGTATCTGGTTAGACTGGAAGTCGACCCCAACATAGTTAGGAAAATTGGCAGATGATGATGGTTCAAGGAGGATGGCCATCTGAGTGTCCGACCAAAGTTCACAAAGTATGGTTAGTAGCAGATCACAAAAAACTATAACGATATTGCAGCGATGTTATAAATTAATCCTCCTGCATAATTACCGGGACAATCCTATTTTTTCCACAACTTCACTATCACCACATAGTACAAAGCAAAGTCGCTTCTCGCACCTGTCCTAATTTCTGTATGTATGCTTAGATCTTTAAAACTACACCACGGATTTTGATGCAGTTTTTTTTAATAGATAGTGATTCTAGAGGAATGTTTATGTGTTGTCGACATATTATGCGGGTGAAGCCGCGGGCGGAAGCAAGTATTAATATAAAAGAACACGGCTATCTTTGAGTTGTCCTAAGTAAACTTAATATTAGGTGAACCTACTGAAGACACTATAGCAGTGAGAAGGCAGCAGACCTGTCGTCGGCTCCAGTTGATGACGAAGACAGTTTAATAGTTAAAGCTATTAAAAAGTACGCCGTGCCCCATTCAAGTGTCCTGTCTCATTGACGGCGCTCTTCTGTTCAAACGAGGCATACTTTAAGCTTTGATTATTACACCGGACTTTCCCATAATGGAGTTTGTTATACTTTTACAAAGAAACGGTTGAGTTTTTTATTTTTGTAAAAGATCGTGTTTCTTTACAGTTTCTTAGTATTCATTGAATCTGCTCCAATTATCTTTACCTTGGACTCGAAACAACATAGATTAAAGATACCTTTCTAAAGAGATTAGATGTACAAAGGCCAGCACATCAAGTTACCCCAATCTGTCAAAATTCTTTGATAGTTTTTTAACTTTATTACAAAAACATAAGATTGATTTTCAATTGGGAAAAAAGGAAAGACGAACTAAGTGACCACTGTAAATTAGCTCTGTGTTTTAAGTGTACTCCCTATAGCACAGCATTTTGCTGAGTGGTATTTTTGTCTCAGTCACGACGTGCAGCTGTCAACTATTTCTATTCTATGCTCGAGTTAAATATATTTTTTTCTTTTATATTCAAATTAACTGATGTCTTTGCTTAAGTACCTACGATTTTCTGTGTTAAATCAACCTACTTTTCTGTATTTTATTTCTAACTATACGCAATAAAAAAGAAATACTCGCCTTTAAGGAAATATCATCAAAGAATAAACACCAAGTGAAAATACAAATGAAAGTGAAAACGCACTAAGATTGCTGTCAATACTGTTTAATATTAACTTCGTAACAAACATGTCTGAGAGCGGCACCGCGACCGTTTGAACTTGGAATTCATTTTGACAGTTCACTTGTCCATTTACCTTTTAACCATTAGGACCACTCGCCAGCGTATCAGGTTATACCAAATTGAAAAACTTCTCCAAATTATTTTAAACCTTAAAACGTTGATGGTTAAGTGAAAAATCGATTGAGAACAATTGACAGTTTGTGGTAACTTGCTGTGCTGACGACTGTACCATTAATGTACCGTGCGTTAGTTACTTAACGCAAAATTTCAAAAACCTCTTTTTAAGTTAAGTGACAAAGATAAAACTTTAAAAAGCAAGGATATATCACAAAAAAGCACTACACATACACACTAATAAGTGAAAATACAACGTGAAAGTGAAAACACACTAAGATTGCTGCCAATACTGTTTAATATTAACTTTATAACAAACATGTCTGACATGCGGCACCGCGACCGTTTGAACTTGGAATTCATTTTGACATCGATTAAGGCATTAACCATTTATGTATGTACCGTGCCCATTTATGTAGCGTGCGTTAGGTACTTAACGCATAATTTCGAAAACATATTTTTAACTTAAGTCATCATTCTCCTGCCCTTATCCCAATCTATCTGGGGTCGGCGCAACATGTCCCTTTCTTCCATACCTCTCTATTAGTCGTTATCTCCGTAGTCACTCCCTTCCTAGCCATATCATTTTTCACACAATCCATCCATGCATCGGTTCTTTGGTCTCCCTCTACTTGTCTAGCCATCCACATCTTTTTAACTTAAGTAGCAATAGTAAAACATAAAAAATAAAATGGGGTTTGCCGAGTCGTTGCCGAAAATAGAAAAAAAACCGATATTGGAAAATTCAGTTTTCGTAGAGCAAACTTTTGGGGGCACGGCTGGCCAGCGATCCTTCAACCGTAGAACTAGAAAATCTCGCATTGACACTCAATTTTCTACGTGAATGACTGTACCTATTTCTCATAGCTTCATTTACGAGGTGAACGCATCTATGTTACTCACTACCATCAGCTCAATTTACCAGTAGTGCTATACTATTAATTCTCACCGTAAAAACTAAAACATAGGTGAAGTGAACACAAAGTGAGCTTTCGGTAGCATCAGGTGAAATGACAACTCATTTCAAGCTCTCCTCACCTAAGTTATCACGGTGAGTGACAGAATACACCGACTGAATAGAGCCACCGCGCATTTTTATATTTTAAAACATTAGAATAATGAAAAGTCAGAGAAACACAGTTGAAGGGGCCCGTTTTGGTCGATGCCTGCCGGGTCAGTGGGATTGTACGAAACGGTTACTGCTGACCCCGTACACAATAGGCTAAAGTTTTTATGCAATTTTGAAGACTGTCATAGATCTGACGTAGGTATTTGGTACTGGCCATAATTTCTTCGTGTGTATCTTAAATGTCCCTCTTATATAATTATTTTGCCCAAAACACTTAAAAACTATTTGTTTCACAAACAAATAAGCGACACACTTTCTTAAGCGATTGTTTCAAGCGAAACAACGGAAGTATTGAAATTCAATCATAACCAATCGATTGGTGGCGACTAATCAAAAATACAATCATTGTCTATAGTAATAGCCTAATAGCCAAATGGCTATTCCGGCTGCGAGAGAGCGAAAGGCCAAATTTTAATAAAACTAACTTCTCTCTTATAGTCTGCTATCGAAGATTGTATGTGTTTAATATATCCACATTTAGTCAGATAATTATCGATGCCCGAATTGCAGGCGAGCAGCTATCAATCGATCACATGTACCTACAGACTACGGGCTGCTATCGAGAAATTCAAATTCCAATATTTATAAAAGATGAAATTTTTGAACTTCACCTGGAGAGAAAGTCCTCTAAATAGGTAGATACTGGAGATAGCAAGTTTTACTCAAAGGAAACAATCCTTTATTTTTTAAAAGAAACAAATCTGTATTCAAAGATTTTCGAAAATTCCCTTGTAACCTCTCGGGAATAGAAACGGCTTAAAGCCGAAAAGTAATATCCTTTTATTTGAGGGTGGGAAATCATCGGACAATCCCGCTGAAAAGTAACACCCTGTACTTTAATGGCATCAATGAATAGGGTCAATTATAAGGATCAAATCCCTCTAACAAATATGATACGTTAAACGAAAAGAAATCAATAAAATTTTATTTTATTTATACATCCAATAAAAATCTATACGTATAGTAAAAAGGTTGTTAAAAAATTAACAAACTCTTTGTATATTTTGTATTTGTTGTGCATTATGTTTGACATATAGGCGTGTCTCTACGGCGGTGCCAACATCACAACCGGCTTAACCTATTAAACTTTACCGCAGTCAATAAATGTTTAATTGATTTCCTCGTAAAAGGGTTTTATTGTCATTTAAGAGAGCAATCAACCGTGTGACATAACAATTTACAATGCCATAGAAAAGCCGACGGTATTTGGGACGAGGAAGTCTCAAAGAGCAGTGTTTTAATAAACAGATTTATTATTTAATCCGTTTTTATTTATGACGAACAGCTGACACAAAAATGTTTCACAAATTGGATTGGATTCAGGTTTTGAAATATCTTTTGGAAAGGGTTTGGCCAAGCCGTTTGTATACTAAAACATAAAAGTAATTTTCGTATCGTTTTACCATTAGTCATTGAGTAGCAGAATAAAAAGTCTTCGTAATTATTTACAAATATGCTACAGTTTTTTTGCTAGCGGTAAAAGCAATGTCGTGAAATGAAATGGCAATAGAATTCAGTACCACGACAGGTCATTATGATATGAATCATAACGAATTCTCATTGAAAACGATACCTCATAACAACAAAAAGCTGTATTAAATGTAAATCATAAATTATGTAGAAAGTGAGGCACGTAAAGGATGAATATTATTTTCTAAATCACTCGCTGGAACCAGTTAAATACGATATCTGTTCGGTGCATGATTTTGATTTAGTACTTACTCATTTGCGCCATGAAATTGCCCTAGGTTAGTGTATACTCTATTTACTCTAGCATGACGTGACCCTGGCAACAAGATGGGAGATATTTTTTTTTACTACTGCAAAATTGTTTAATTTAAATAATTTTAATTATTATTGCATACCTACTATGTTACAAATGATGCTTTATATTGTAAATAAAAAAGCGAATTTCACCAATGAAACTCAACCCAACACAAACTCCAGTGTTATTAGTTTCTGTGGAATATTCCCACTGTCTAGTCTTGAACGCGATCTAGATGTTCTGATCGCGTTCAGTTTCATTGGTGGAATTGGCACTTAGTTACTAGAGACTAGCTGATCCCGCGAGGTTTTACCCACTGCTCGGCTCCTATTGGTCGTAGCGTGATGTTACATAGCCTTCCTCGATAAATGGACAATCCAACACAAAAAGATTTTTTGAATTCGGACCAGTAGTTCCAGAGATTAGCGCATTCAAACAAACAAACTCTTCAGCTTTATAATATTAGTATGGATTGATCACATTCAAACTCAAACTCACTTTAGTGCCGGAAACACTACACACTTTGTTGCTAGGAGCACGCTATTTCGAAGTGCTGCTGGCCGAATCGAGGTAGACACTCAAATATTCCTCATGTACACAGCGCTGCCCCTAGCCTTTAATTAGGGTAGAACGGGATTGTCTTTCGACTCCCCTTAGGTCAACGCTTTCACTTCATGTTAATTCTACTTCGGTTTTATATTAAATGAATTCCCAAATTAAAAAATCAATTTTAATTGCAATTATATCAACATTTACAGAATTTATACTTAATTAAGTAGCTCCAATTAGTATTGTATTCTCCTGTTTTAACATGAAGAAAGCTTTACTGCGATGTTAATAAACTGCGTCCGCTCACAACAAACTCCATTAAAATTTGATTTTGGACTGGAAATTGTTTTTTGCACTTGACGCCCCAAACCATCTGGCGCTTAGATCGATCACTCTTATACCTCTAGCCCAATGCCGGCTGCCTATATACATAAGACTCAAAATCAACGACACAAATAAACCCGAACAAAAACATACAATTGCATTCAACATCAATCATGTACACAAATCCCATCAAAACGGACCGTAGATCTCATCAACAACATTGATAGTATATCTCAGACAATAACTTTCCATCGGAACCTCACATTACCCCGGCATTTCGCGAACAACGAAAGTTCATATTCAATTTGCCTCTCTATTCTAGTGAAATTCACATCTTTTCCTTACGAAACGCTAGTTTCCTCGGCGAACCGCATAACCGCTAACGAGAGGTAGGAATAAAAACCGATGGTAACAGTGATGCCAGATTGGAGGTTTTCTCCCTAAATTTAGGGAGAAAAAATCTATACACGGAGTTTTTTAAGAGGCATTATTTTTTGGGGGTATTATTCTGGGAATATATATATTTTTTAAATTGCACTACTCGCCTTAATAAAATTGTTTTCAACAAAAGTTTTTGTAAACTTTTACATTACAGAGATTTACTTGTGTCACAGTTTGGGAGTTTTTGTTTGAATTTAGTGGGTTTTGAAATTGCTTCAGGGGGAAAGTTTTCAAACAGTTGGCAACACTGGATGGTAACGACCCGCGGTGCTCACGGTGGTTGCTCCTTGTAAATACCTCGTTGTTACACGGATTTCACGTAAAAACTGCAGTGAAACGAGCCGGTTGTGTTTGTGTTGCAGTTTATTGCGAATTCGGTTTCATTTGTTTTATTGTAGAGAATTGTTTTGTTGTGCATTCAATCAGTTTTGATGAAAGCTTTTTCCAAATCATACAACAAATTGTACGGTTTTAATATTTTTACTGGACTTGTTGCAAAATAGCGAAAAACAAAGTAATTAAAATATCCTGAATTCATGAGCGCGCAACACTAAGTTTTCAGAATACTTAACCGATTGTTAGATCATCTATTTTATCCTGCTTTATAATGACTAAGAATAGACTTTAATTCCAAATTTACAATGTACACTTAAGCGATTAGTTAGTAACAAAATAATCATCAACTTTCTGCCCTGTTTTTTAAATGTGGAAAATCATCAAATGACCCCCTCGCGCTTTGGGTGGAGCGGAAGGGTGTGTCAGACTCTTACTGACTAAAACCCATCCATGTCCCTTCCTTAGCTCTTTATGTTCCGGGGTAGCGGTAACCCTTTCGGACAATCCCACTGTACTTTCGACCCCTATCCCATGTTAGTTGACGTCAGCTTAATACGTTTTCTTCTTCCATTCTTCCCTATCATTCACTCCCATCTCTTTCATATCATTTCTAAATACAAAGATAATATTGTTTTTTTTTATTTCATAAATCACTGATTTATAGTAACCTCCGGTACCCAAGCTAAGATTTAACTTGTCTATGGGTTCATGTTCAAACACTTTCGAATTCCATCGAAACCTTTCGTAACTAGCACACTAAATTACTAAAACCGTGTTAATCAAATAGGGTACATTATTAAAATTTATTTCACAGAATGAAAGCTCTATTTGCCGAACACAATCGATGAATGCAAATGTTAACACCTGCGAGTTTAGCATAGAACATAGACTAATCTTTACAACTTACGACAATGCGTTAACAGAAATTATATAAGAAGCAACGTTTCGCTTTTGGCTTCACAAAAGCGCAGTTTAGATAATAATTACGCAGTTTGACTTGTAATAATGAATAATGCTTCGATTGTGGCGTAAGATACATATAATATATGTTTGGTGTGGAGGTGCAATGAACTAGAGCTTCGACAATAATAGAAAGAATACACATTTACTCAGCACAGACTAAAAGCCACACAACACACAACATAAATAAAAAAAACCGGCCAAATGCGAGTCGGACTCACGCTTGAAGATTTTCAGACCATTATCTATAAAAATATGCGTTTGTCGTATGGGGCTCCCATACAACATACGCGATTTTTTGGCCGTTAATTATTTATTTTATCCTGTTTTTTATTTTTTATAGATAATGGACTGGAACTCTTCGAGTTACAAAGATGACTCTGACAACTCTTAATAGTGTTCTAAATATGCTGATCGCGTTCAGTTTCATTGGTAAAATTCGCCGTAAAGGCGGTAACCAATAATTCTGGGCCACATATCAACATTAAATTTAATGTTCACAAGGCTTTATTAAAATACTCCAAATATATAAATAATAGTAGGCAGAAAAGTTGTAATTAAATATTAAAAATCATTACACTGACATATTTAAACACCAACTCTATTTCAGTCTAAGCGGGATTGTCCGAAAGGGTTACCGCTACCCCGGAACATAAAGGGCTACGGAAGGAACATGGATGGGTTTTAGTCAGTAAGAGTCTGACACTCCCTTCTGCTCCACCCAGAGCGGGAGCAGTCATTGGATGATTTCCCAGCCTTAAAAAAAAAAAAAAAACTCTATTTACAACATTATGGAACACAATAAAGAATTGAGAATTGAATTGAGAATATATCGTGACATACCTCTTTAGTAGGCTATTCTTTTCTCACGCACAAGGATACAGTACCTATTAACAGCCTACTTAAATTAACTAACTAATCATAAACTCATTGAGCATCAGATCATCTGCACTCTGCAGCATTAACAGTTAACTGCCAATTTCTCTATAAAAGCTAAGTTTTATGAGCTAGCAACTAAGCACTAACTTGTGGTATAAGGGCTCATTTAGACGTCTCCAGTGTTTAGTTTCCATTTTAATGTCAGGAGTTAAATATTATTCTCGAAGCTGCTAAAGTATTGCAGCAAAAATATCATGCATGAGTGTCAGCATTTTGACATGACAGTTATTTAAAAAAATTACAGGATTGGCCATGCCAGGATTGCTTGAAATATCATATGCATCAGGAGTATCCTTTCTGGAGTACTGAGAACTGCTAATCGCTTTTAAATCTGGCGTAAAGTGCAGTCTATTTAGTCCCGACAGTGTCACTTTTATGCAAGACTCAATAGTGATGTTCTTCTAAATTCTCGATAGATATTTTTTTTTATGTTACGAACACAGTATTATCGAAATCCCGCCCCCCTCCCTTTTTCCTTTTTTTTATTAAACAGGTATTTTATGAACGTTTAATTTTCATTCCACATTTAAAACACCACCACCATATGAATATTGCTGTTAAATATAACTGTTGGGCATTTTTGCCTGATTCTATCTGGCTCATACATTTTTAGTCACTAAAAAACAATTTCCGAGACTGGAAACGTGTAAATAAGCTTTAAGAACCGTTTAGAAACCAACGTACGCATCGTAAATCTGTAATTTCAGCCCTGCATCTGTTCTGGCCCTCATGTAATTACACTGGCCGGTTGTATCGAGCGCGAACCATACAATAATGCCACCAATTTGAATCGATACCATCTAATTCTATAAATATGTGTAAGTAACTGGTTTTCTAACGAGAAAGGTAATGATAATGACGTGTAGTACCTGCTTAAATTATCGTATCGATCTTGCGTAAAGGTACGTGTACGTGATCCACATCAGTACCTGTCAGTCGAACCGGATGCAGCTGAATACTAGTATTTTACATGGAGCGACTGCCTATCTGACCTCCACAACCCGGTAACTGGGCAATACGATACCCTTTGGTAAGACTGGCTGGCAGATTTTCGGGTTTCTGACGACCCGTAACGACTGTCAAACATGCGCAAATGACAGCCAGGACCAACGGCTTGACGTGCTTTCCGAGACACGGAGGAGTCTCGGTATGTAAAGATGGTCACCCATCCACAGCCTACCCCGGCAAGCGTAGCTTATCCTAATGGATCAAACTGTGCAGCTGTTGCTGTCGAGTTGTCGTTCCACCTAATGCTAGGGATTCACGCTATTGACAGCTCACTTCACCCACATTTTCACGGTGAGATGTTTACAGAATAGCACTACAGGTGCTTGCTATGCTTATATATTTCTATTGGGAGATAATCTGAGGTTTCAAAAGAAATTATTCACTGTTTGTGAAAATTCTACTTCCTACCAATGGCGCAGCCTCCACATAACCCGATTCCCAGCAGCTTCCCTTCGCTACTGCTTACACCTATGTGTGATCATATTACAGATATTTATATCGAAAAAAAATTAGCATGACGAAAATGACAAATTATCTAGTATTAGCTATAGATGGCGTTAAATTTAAAATAGTAAAGAAATGACAAAATATCTGTAATATGATCACATATTACAGATATTTATATCGAAAAAAAATTAGCATGACGAAAATGCCAAATTATCTAGTATTAGCTATAGATGGCGTTAAATTTAAAATAGTACCTAAAGAAATGACGAAAAAATTGAGTTAATCAATATTGATGTGATCTTGATTTTATGAAAACTGAAAAACTTTTTGTTCGGGTTCCCTCTAGTAAAAATAAAAATGGTTTATTGTTTTAACAAGTAACCCCCCAAAAGCCTCCTTTTTTTAGTAAAAATTATAGGTTCGCCACTGCTCTTTACACGAATTGTTCCGACAAGTATAAATAAATGAAAAACGCACGACATAAATGTCAAACTTTTCGCTGTATCTAATAAAAATGAAACTACTCATATATTACAAATAGCCCGAAGCCAAAGCCACGGATAACAAAAAGTGATCCATAAATCTAAGTTCGGCTCCGACTTGCACCGAAGAAAGCCGAAGAGGTAGGAGCGCACGCGCCGCGTTTTAGCGATACGCCCTTGTAATTGTGTAGATAATTATCATCTCAACAATTTATTGCCGTTATTATTTTCTTAACCATTAGCCGCTTTTTAATGGAGCGTAAAACATCTATACCTTAGCGTTATCTTAAAATATTGACAGTAACACGGAAAAGGTAGTACTCCTTACTTGAACCTTTTTTTTTTTTTTTTTTTAAGGCTGGGAAATCATCCAATGACTGCTCCCGCTGTGGGTGGAGCGGAAGGTAGTGTCAGACTCTTACTGACTAAAACCCATCCATGTTCCTTCCGTAGCCCTTTATGTTCCGGGGTAGCGGTAACCCTTTCGGACAATCCCGCTTACCCGGCAGGCTTGGCCCTGGGGGGCCCCTTCATATGCTGACATCTCTTTGAGGCGTGGAACATATACGCGCCGTACGGCACGGGTCTGGTGCTGATCGGACGGTGAGTCACCCATTACTCACCGCCCGCAGGCCCGCGCCTACGGTGGCCGGGAGTCGTCACGTGGCTCCCGACGCCCGGGGCGTCTCCTGCGGCGGCTGGGACGGGAGGACCTTTCTCTCTCCCATCCCACCACCTCCTTCGCGAGCATGACTTTTTCGCAGAAGGAGGTGACTGCCTCCCACTCCCTCTCGCCCCGGACCATGGCTTGCACCAGGGCCGGGCGCGAGAGGTCGCCGCCGCCGATCGCCTCTACGAGGACACGGCGGTGCTCCGCCCATGCGGGGCAGGTTTGCACCGTGTGCTCTACCGTGTCCTCTGGGCGATCCTCGCAGTGGTGACACCCGGGCGTTTCCTCCCGCCTGATGATGTGCAGGAACCTCCCGAAACATCCATGTCCGGTGAGGACCTGCGTCAGGTGGTAGGTGAGGGCGCCGTGACGCCTCTCTAGCCACTCCTCAAAGAGGGGCCTTACCGCCACTATCGTGGCGTGCCCTGCGCTGGGTTGCGACAGTCGCTGATTCCAGGCCGCCATGAGATCGTGCCGGAGGTCCGTCCGCTCCGCCGCAATTTGCTGCGGAAACGGAGTTTCCCCCCGGCTTAGTACCTCCGCGCGCCACTCGAACAGGCGCGCGAGGACTATCGCCTCCAGATCCCACGACGGCAGTCCGGCAAGGAGGCTTGCCGCCTCGCCCGAGATCGTGCGGTACCCCCGGATAAGCCGTATGGCTACCACCTTTTGGGGCGCGTTCAGATAATGGGCGGCTCGCCGCCGCAGTGAACGCGACCACACCGGGGCCCCGTAAAGGGCCATGGACCGCACGACTCCCGCGTAAAGCCTCCGGCAGGAGGCGTTTGGCCCCCTCAAATTGGGCAAGAGCCGCTTGAGGGCGGCCCCAGTCCGTTCCAGCTTGGGGGCCAAACGTCGGAAATGCTCCACGAAATTCCATCGGCTGTCGAGGACCAGACCCAGGTATTTCATCGTGGTCTCGACGCCGATGTGAACCCCTCCTACCGTAAGTTGGGATCCCGATGGTGGCCTATTCCGAGGCCCATGAAAGGACATGGCCTCGGATTTGTGCAAAGCCACCTCGAGACCCAACTGCCGGATCCTCTCAACGACTGTCGCAACCCCGCGTGTCATCGCGTCGGCCGCCGCCTGATGCGACCTCCCCTGCGCCAGGACCAGCGTGTCGTCAGCGTAGCAAACCACGCTGACGCCGTCAGGGAGGTCGGCCCGCAGCACCCAGTCGTAACCGATGTCCCACAGGAACGGCCCCAGAACCGATCCCTGCGGGACACCGCACGACATCTCTCGCCGGTTCCATTCCCCATCGCGACCGGGGTAGATGACGGCTCTGTCCGTCAAGTACGCCCCGACTATTCGACGGAGGTAGGTCGGCACCCGGTGATACCGGAGTGCTTCCCCAATGCAACTCCAGGGCATGGTGTTGAAAGCGTTGGTGATGTCGAGTGACACCGCCACGACGACCCTACCCTGGGACACTGCGTCCCCCGTCGTCAGGTCCTTACTTGAACCTACGCTGGTGATTAATGAGGGTTCTCATGAAAATTTACGCCACCAGGTGGCGCCACTTTTAGAAGAGTCTTCCATTTCAAATGAATGAATGAATATAAAATATTTGTTGTCGTTCATCACTCGTAACATTCATTCGTTCATCATTCAGTACTACTATAGAAATTATAGACGCCTGACACTTTTGACAGGTCCTGACGTCTCGGTGCCACCTAGTGAACATCATTTCAGAAAACCTCATTAATTGATGTATATTGACTCTATTCTCGCTATTATTTCGTATTTTTCTTTAAATTTTAAAACTTTTTGTGTATTTCTCAATACAAACGTAGCTACGGTACACTTATCATAAATATTCAGTCATTTCAAATTACAAATAAGTTGTACAATGTGTACTCTGTCAATCTCAATCCTGAACAAACCCCAATCTAGAGTTATGTAAGACCCAAACAAAACCACAGGCTATGCACGTAGCTACTCGCTACCCTCTACGTCGCTCCAATCAATCAAATGAGCAATCACACATCTTAACCGCGTTCAAGACCTACAAGTGTCAATATTCCATAGAAAATAATGACATAGACTGTTCTTAAATAGGGTTTACATGCTGATGACAATGAGTTTCATTGGTAAAATTCGCCCTAAGATTGGTTGACGTCAAGGAAAGCCAAAGTTCTCACATTTCACCAAACCATATCAGAAAACGTTAATCTCAACTGCAGATTCCTTCCAACAAGCAATCCAACCATAGAAATTTTAACATAACCCACACAATTACAAAACAATTACGCGTACAAGGAAACGCAGAACATAGCAAAACCATGTTGAAAGTTATCTATTAAGGCTGGCTACACAGTGCGAGCTGGTTCTGCAGTACTGTCACTCGCACCATGTGACCTCGTCATAAGAGTTACTGAGTGAGTTTTAAAGTTAGTCGGAAGATGTTGGTAACTTCTTCCAGGATTCTTTCCGGACATATGCCATTAAGAGCCTTTGCATTTCTAATGAGAAGGGTGGACTCTCCGAATTGCCTAGTTTTAGTCATAAAGTAGATGATATCCATACAAAAGGTGATCCTTTTGTTGGTGTGTGTCAGGAATGATTCTCAAAGGTACATTTAATTAGTGAATTACATTTAAATGAACTACATTTAGGTATATTTAATGTTATTTCAACCAAACCAATGTCGCCAGAAGCGATATTAGTTTATTCTTTAGATACTTTGTGATTGTGACGTCTTCGGTTACGATGGAACTGGTGTAACATTTTGTTAAATAAATAAATGAAAAAATAATTACATTGCGAGTCGGTCAGTAGCTCGCAACCGAGTATTTGCTGTACAACCTTCACCCTCCAGACGTCACGGAAAGAGTTAGTAGAGCTACTGCCTTGTGACAAGGATGCAGCTCTAGTCTAGCAGCTCTTTTCTTTTGAGGGTGGGAAATCATACAATGACTTCTCCCGCTCTGGATGGAGCGGAAAGGAGTGTCAGACTCTTACTGACTAAAACCCATCCATGTTCCTTCCGTAGCCCTTTATGTTCCGGGGTAGCGGTAATCCTTTCGGACAATCCCGCTTACCCAGTCTAGCAGCTCTAGTAAAAGCAGCTACTGCCGTTTCATGGCAGTTACTCTCAACGTCTTGCCGACTAGGGCAGCACACAGCAGTGCGAATATTCTCTGGTATAGGGCATCAGGGTAGCTATGCCATGCGAGTACTCAATGACAGCTGTCTACTAACAAGTCAGCAGCCCATACTGTGTAACCTGGCCTTAAGAGAGAGACACGGTCAGGTGGGGCGAGCGGATGTCCTAAATACAAAACTGTGATAAACAGAGGCGATGCAAATTAACAACAATAATCGAGCCAACAAGGGACCGCAATAACAACGGAAAGTGTTCAGTAGGGTAGACGAGAACAAAGTGTGTAGGAGGTCATTTAAAAAAAATTGTGACGGATTTTTGTCTCCCAGTACCCGGTATTTGACTCTGTGTTCGTTCGTGGCTCCACCTGTTTTCGCCAAATTAAAAAACGTAGGCTTCTACTTAGTCAGCAGTTCTGTCCGAAATGGTAACCGCTGCCCCGGAAGGGGTAAGGGTCCATAGAGCTAAGGCTGGAACGTGGATGGGTATTAGTCAGTAAGACTTTGAATTATTCCAAGCACTTAAATTGTCAAGGAGTCACTTCCACGCGGGCCTCAACGAGATGTCAGCATTAGAGAAGGGGCCCGTTAAGACCGAAGCCTGTCGGGTTAGCGGGATGTTCAGAAGGGTTACCGCTACCCCGAAACATAAAGGGCTAAGGAAGGAACATGGATGGGTTTTAGTCAGTAAGAGTCTGACACTCCCTTCCGATCCACCCACTGCGGCAGCGGTGGATGATTTCCAACAATCAAAAAAAAGAAAAGGTTCTACCTACTTCCCTACTCAGAAGTGGAAAATATTTCACTTGTTTTCAAAGAGTATTTTTATGGCATCAATAACACTGAAAAAGAGAATAAAACTGAATTTGCTTCGGTACTAACTTGAGTACCTCATAAAAAGTAGAAATGAAAAATTCATTAAAATGCTCTTTTCTTTATGCAAACAAGCATTTCACACTCTTTATGTTTGGGGAACAAAGAATAAATGAACAGCTGGTGCGCGCACGTTTATTTTTGCCAATGGAGATAAGCGAAGAGGATATTGCAAATTTGAAACCACGTGTGTCACATACCAAACGGATATTATTGTCTCGAAATCAATACATCGCACGTTGCTCATGAAGTTATAATTCACGATCGCAACAACTTTATTGTCTTGATCGTGTCGTCACAAAACATACAAAAAGACTTTTACTTATTGAACAGAACAACATTCTTATTCATCCCACTGATTTGCTCAACGAGTACTGTTAATAAATCAATAAAAAATGTTAACAGCTGTGATTTGCAAGTTGACCACTTGAGTGCTCGCCTGTACCGCGGTGTAGCGACCGAGGAGATAGCGCGTCAGGAATACGGGCACAACGAATGGACCGGGCACACGCGAATTATATCTAGATGTATGTAGCACATTGATGCCTTTAGCGTTGTGTACGCGAATGTACGGCGTGGTGTATCTTGTTGGTGAATTTACTTATGAAATTCGTCCTAGTTGGTACTATGTAGACCGCATGTACTATTGCTTCTGTGCAATTATACGCAAAAAAATTGCGTCGCTACTGAGGAGAGTGAGGGACAGTCGGAACAGCATCCTGAAAACTATAACAGAGAGCTTCGGCTCTCCAATTGACTATTTGAAACGGTCAAAAATAAAATATGAAATCACATAGATAAAAGACCACTCGTCTTAAAAGTTACCATCACCGGACAGAAATTCAATTTTATGCTAAGATATAATTGGAAAATTGTATTTAATGCTAATAAGTATTTCATTTGATTCAATAAATCTGTGACGTCACATTGTTATATTTCATACAAGTCGCATACAAATTCCGCGTTTTGACAGTTCATAAAAAGTAACGTTATTGACTACCCTTTCAAATACCCAATTGTATAGCAGTTTGTGCGGGGGTTGATTTGTACTAACACTAGATAACAAGAATGTTTAATGCTGCCCATGGGCCATGGCTACTTTGTGACTTAGCATCACATACTATTGAGAAGTAAAACAAAAAACAACTAAAACACATACACACACACACACATTAAAACTCTGACACCAGGTTAGTCACTTACCACACGAAAAGAAGAGAAGACAAGTGTATTACTAACACTGTATGGATGTTGCTACTAGGTTATAAGTAAGTATGTTTTACTAAAACGATATGGATATTTGTGTCCGAAATAAAGAGCTTCTATTCTATTATTTATAGATACTTATTGCCATAGTAAAATGTAGTCCACTGACCCGCACTGGGCCCACGTGGTAGATTCCACCCACTCCCTCCCGAAGAGAGGAAGCCTGTGTCCCACCAGTGGGAATATTATAATAGGCTGATTATGTAATAAATTATATATGAACAACGATACTCCAATATGGGTATACATAATACCACACAAGACGACAACGTAGCCCAGTTTCTAATCGATTAAAATGTTCAATGTGTCAATCAATAATGTCAAATCAAAGTTCTCAACGTCCATCTCAATTAATTTCAATATCTAATCAAACGAAAAAAAAACAACTAACAAATTATGTAAATTAAAATGGCTATAAACAAACCACGCACAGTACACATATACCTAATAGCTACTAATGTAGAACATTCAAGTTTGTGAACATTTTCCTTACAGTATTGTGTAATAACTTTATTACATTTCACATAGTATATACAAGGTGAAATTGAATTCATGGGCATTATTTTAAGGGATCATTGTACTCATCATTATGAACAACTTTCACAATGGCAACAAATCTGAAATCCCGAAAAAATAAATCAGCTATTCCCTACATTTTGACGAGATATGCGAGAATCGTCAAAATGTAGGAAGTTGCTGATTTTTTTTTCGAGATTTCAGATTCGTTGCCATTGTGAAAGTTGTTCATAATGTATGGAACAGCTGATTGTTTCTAATAATGCCCATAAATCCAATTTCACCTTGTATATTCACTGTCATAACATCACACCTGGTTATCCAGAAGGGTTGAGCAGAGTTGTACCTATAGTGTATTTTTCTTTAGTTGTCTCATTTGGTAAACAAATGTCGCGACTAATATTAAGATTTCTAGGTAATGTATGTGTCTCTGAAGCATTTTTTTAAATAATTCATGCCTTAAGTGTATTATTCAAAGTTCAAGACGTTTATGCTTATCTCAAAGTGTTTGATTGATACGAAAAATCAGAATTTTCGTCCCGTGTTTGTTTACCAAATTGGACACTGTAAAAGAAATACACTATACATTCTTAAAGTTATATTTGAGTCGTAACGTAATAGGAGGCGAGCCTATTGCCATCAACCGGGCACAAATCCAGACTCTAGGCAGCTACTGAGTAATTCCAGACGGGTAAACCAAATATCACATTGCCTGAGCATCGAACCCAGGACTTCGTGGCTAGCAGCAGCGCTTGCGACCACTAGACCAACGAAACAGTAAATCAAATCATTGTCATCTTTTACCATGATCGGAACAGTAAATCAATGTGATTATGCGCTTTCAATAATACTATTAGCATTCTGTCTGTCGCCTTTCAAAGTTCCTATACTATCTCGTACGGTCGCGAACACAATTAGTTCAATTAAAACAAACACGAACAAACAGTTATCGGTCTTGATACAAAGGTGATACGGCGAATAATGGCTTGTCAATTAGCTGGTAAGTGTAACTAGCTGTTGTAATGACATGATGACTCAACGTTTAGCTCTGCTTATTAGTTTAAGAAAGTGACGTGAAAATCTTCACTCATGCATTCAATTCAAAGTATTCAAACGTTTCCGTTTGGTAGAAATGTTGTGGACACCCTTCTTGGTGACGTTTGAATGTATTTGAGATAACTACACCTGTTTAACTTTAAGTACAGAGGCGAAGTTAATGACGTAGCCATTTTCTACCAGTCAATCTTTGCTGCAGAGATAACCCGTGGTAAGTGCAATAAAGAAAAACATTTGTTCAATTCTGTAATTGAGTATTTGAATCGGTCAAAAATAAAATATGAAATCACATGGAAAAAAAGCCCGCTCGTCATAAAAACTTCCATCACGTGCAGGTACAGAAATTAAATATAATGCGACGATATAATTGTTAAATTGCATTTAATGCTAATAAGTATTCCATTTGAGTCAAAAAATCTGTGACGTCAAAATGTTATATTTCATACAAATCACGTACAAATGCCGCGTTTTGACAGTTCATAAAAAGTAACGTTATTGACTACCCTTTCAAATACCCCATTACCTATACCTCTCTAAATCCAATAAGCATAAAGCATAATCAGCCTTGTTATGATCCCACTGCTGGGACACAGGCCTCCTCTCTACGAGAGGGAGTGGGCCATAATACACCACGCGGGCCCAGTGCGGGTTGGAGGATGTCACATGTCTTCGAATTTTTGGTTCTAGGACATGCCGGTTTCCTCAAGATGTTTTCTTTCACCGTAAATCTAAAACCTAAATCCGATACAGGTAATAAATCTATGTACCTACAGAAATAATTAAGCAACGTTAATTATAAATTTTAATTGTTTTTCCCTGGTATACTTTTTCCTGTTTGACTCCCATACCGAAAATAGTTTTCGAACCGAGTAAAAACCCTATACCTACACAAGTATAGGATATATTTCAAACATCACTTTCCTGAAATTTGCCCTGACATTTCTTGTCAATATGATGCATAATTATGATTGTTTTAAATAATAACGTTTAGTTACTGGACTAAGGGCTGATTTTTCAATAGTCAGATAACTTTTATCTTAAGAATAAATATTGCAGTATGACAGTTTTAGAATGGAAAATATGCCAAATTGTCATTTTTATTCTAGCCCTTAAACCATTAAGGGCCGAGTTTTCAATTGCCTGATAACTTTGATCGAGGCGGATATTTTGTATGCAAAAGCTGTCACACTGCCATTTTTATGCCGCCAATACAAATTATTTGACTATTGTAAAATCAGCCCTTAAACTGATTCAATTACGTGGTGTAGAGTGTATGATATCTAAATTATAATTAGAAACGATAATTCTCTGTTGATAATCCATTACAGCCGGTAAAACCCGTCGTAAAATCTCAAAGCACTAAAAAGTTAAAAAGGAAAATAATTTCCATTGTCTCTGGAAAACAAAAAACTAATTGCCTCCAGTATTTACAGTCTATTTAACCTCTTGACCGTCGCAACAAAAAGAAAGTTACATGGCGCGTTAAACACGGGAAATTCGTTCAAATTACTGTTTAGCAGCGTTTTACTCTAATTGCTCGGATTCATCAAAAATATCGCATTGAGGGCGAGCGTCCGCCATTACACCGCGATGACAATGACAGAAAAATTGGCGGGAAAAGTGACGTTTACAGCGTCTAGTTACAGCGCGTTTTAACAATTAGTATGCGTTCCTTTAGGACGATAGTATTTATGAAAAAAATAACATGGAGCTTGTCTATAAAAATGTTAGGTCCCTATGAGATCCTATGATAATTTGGCTAAATATCCATTAAATACTAAAAATCAACTTATTCCGCTAGCTCTGTAACGAACAACTTTTATTTGCCAAACTTTAAATGAGAAAGAAAAACTGTTAAGAAATATATTCCCAAAGCGTCACCCTCATTGCTAGCCCAGTTTACTCCATTCCTCACTTATCCACATTCGCAAAAAAGAATGCAACTGTTTTCGCCGAACACACCGCAGACTCTATATCTAACGGTTCGTGAAATGACCCAAAATGACAGTTAATGATAACGGGTGGATTTAAAACATAATGACGAAATTGGGCGTCGTTGGACGTCGCGTCAGTCACTAATGATCGCGGTGACGCGGTCGCAGACGTGCGCTATTGTAGTTTGTGGTGCATTTACACGACCACGTGGTTAGTAAAGAGCTTTTTGGAGTACCGCACAAAATGTCTGGAGCAATTATTTATATAAGACATAAAAATCAAATACCTCCGTGCTCTATATTGGTCGCAAGCACTACTAGCAGTAAGCAAGGAGCCCGTTAGGGCCGAAGCCTGTCGGGTAAGCGGGATTGTCCGAAAGGAGTTAACGCTACCCCGGAACATAAAGGGCTAAAGAAGGAACATGGATGGGTTTTGAACCAGTAAGAGTCTGACACTCCCTTCCGCTCCACCCAGAGCGGGAGGACTCATTTGATGATTTCTCACCCTCAAAAAAAAAGCGCTACTGGTAAGCATGAGGTTATGGGGCTCGATTTCCAGGTCGGGCAAAGTATTATTGGGTTGTGATGATGCAAATTTTCAAATACCGTTTTACAGCAGGATAATATTAATTATTATTTGATACAAGGCAATTTCAGTTTTAGCGCACAATAACAAATTATTTGTATAAGCGAGGATAAATAGATTGCTGTTTGTTGATACAGAACCCCGCTACAGTGATGAGAATCACACTCACCATGGTTTTTATAAAAGATACTTTTCAAACGGCGGTAACGCGCGGTACTGTGACCCACATACTGCAAATCGTCGCTACTTTCTAACGTAAGTATAAATTACATATTTTTTAACAATTCATGCCATCCACGACAAAACAGCCTTTAATCCTAATACTAGATTGAGCGAAACGCCTTTGTCTGTTTAAACAGTTCGTCTAGACGACCTCATTCAAATGTAACGAGTCATGTTGCTAGATTGATGAGAAATTGACTGTAATTTTCGCCACTCGACGACTCCGATATAAAAGTTATTGTTAAATCTATCCGTCAACTTACACAACACATTATAGAGTGTCGATTAACATTTCCGAATTTACATTACGTAAAACTATAATAAACACCTAATCTACAGTTAATATTTCGACAGCTATCCAATCTCATAACATCGACAGCAAAAAAAAAAGAAAAGCATAGACAAATTCGAGTACAGCGCGGTTATGTAAGCCAGTATTATCGAGCAAAGAGGTGAAACTGAATGCCAGTAAATCTAATCCCAAATCATGGCATGAAACAAAGGAGACGGCGAGGCAGACTTTCTCCGCACTCTTCATTAATCAAACTGAATTAATCTAAATAAAGCCGCTGAATACTCTTGAGGTAGTTACATTATTATAAGCTCGTATAAGTAATCGGATTATTTTGTCGATGGAATCGGAAACGAGTGACGTCATTGGAAACCGGAACTGAGAAATTGATCTCGTCGATTGACTTTGGGTATTGTTTTAATCGGTTGAATGGTTTTTAGGGTTCCGTGCACAAGGGTGCCAACGGGACCCTCCGTTGTCCGTCCGTCCGTCCGACTGATCGTCCGTCCGTACGATCAATCTGTCTACAAAAAACTGTCTACAAAAAATACAGCCCTGTGATAGACGTCACAGGGCTGTATTTTTTGGACACTTGTAGACACTTGAAATTTTCACAGAGTGTGTACTGTAGAGCTTAAGTGAAAACTCGTAGAACTTAAGAGCCTGGTTGGTAAGAATATAACTGGCAGCATTCGACCTTTCAAAATAATACAATGGTTTAATAGGTTTTTATAAAAGAAATGAAAAGAGGGTCTGTGAGTAGCCCTGCTGCCTAACGCATGCATTCGTTAAAAGCAATACAATTCAATAGCTGCTGCCCTTTGTGATTGTATTTTGAAGAATAGAAATCCCTACAACACTCTACACAAGCTCTATCTCTGACCTCACTAAGTGAAGGTCCCTCTGACCTTCACAGTACTACATATGGCCGCTATGACAACAAATAATACAGGAGATGTTTGAAAGAAATATGTTATCATAAATGTTAAAGATGTTATGTTTTAAATATTGTACGGTCGTACAGAACCTGTCGTGGGCGAGTCGGACTCGCTTGGCAACTTTTTTAAAAACGAATTAGGTTGGCGGGATTACGATATTGTATTACAACAACAAAAATGTTATGATGAATTTTGTCAGTCGCTAATATCGAACGTGCCATGGATATGGGGTGTAAGTAACTAATTTCGAGGGGGAAGGAAAAATGCTAAATGTATTGTATTGTTGTATATAAACATACTGTTTTAATAATAGATGCGTAGCGTAGTCATTTCAGAGTCGCATTTTATATGATTTCAGGACTGGTGAAGTGAAATTATTTTTATGTAAAGCCTATGCAATTATGACAATAATTGATCTACTCCTTTCGCATTAGGTAGATTCTTCCAAAAGATGGTTCTATGTTCGTCTTTAAGTGTGTTCATCGATATTTTCGTCGATTGAAGATTGATTTTTAAAATCTTCTTTCATTTTTCTAACTATGTTAGGGTCGGCTTCCAGCATAACCGGATACCAGAACGACTACCCGTAACAACTGTCAAAGATCCACGAATGACAGCCGGGACCAACGGTTTAACGTGCTCTCCGAGCCATGGAGGAGTCTCGAAATGTAAAGATGATCACGTCCACGGACCAAGCCCGACAAGTGTAGCTTAACCCGATCCGTGCGGCTGTTATTACTTAGCCACGAGCTTACATAGCAAGGGTTTACATAGCAAGTAGTGGTATATATAATACTAGCACTTTGCCCGCGGCTTCGCTCCCGTGGTCTTTCCCGTGGGACCCGTTATTTTTCCCGGGATAAAAAGTAGCCTATGTTACTCCTAGAAAACTAAGCTTTCCAACGGTGAAAGAATTTTTAAAATCGGTCCAGTAGTTTTTGAGCCTATTCATTACAACCAAACAAACAAACAAACAAACAAAGTTTTCCTCTTTATAATATTAGTATAGATAAATGGGTGAGGGGGATTGTGGGGTAGATATAATAATAAAAAAAGGAAAAAAATATTTTTTTTTCATGTGCTTAGTGACTATCCTGGTGTCAGAGTTATTATGCTGCCCACGGGCCTCTGACTTGAGGCCTCTGACCTCCACATGATGTTGAGAAATATCTCTCAGACATGCCGGTTTCCTCACGATGTTTTCCTTCACCGTTTTTTAAGCAAGTGATAATTATACAATACGCACATGAATCCAAAAAGTCACGAGGTGCGTGTCTTGGGTTGCTATGATACTCGAGAACTATGACTTGGCAGTCCGACGTTCACACCACTAGGCTATCACTGCCTATCGTAAAAAAAGAGTAATAGTAAAAGATGTAGGTGCTGAATATCTAAACACGGTGATTTTTAATTCACTATTAACTTCTCAAGGCGTGAAAATACCCATGATTGTGAGCAACTTTCACTTTGACACCAACTCTGAAATATACAAAAATGCAATATTTATTTGATGAAAATGTATGAAACCGATGTATATTTTTTTGTTATTTCGTAGTTGGTTCCATAATAAAGTTCCTTATAATCATGAGTACTCTGTTAATAGTGAATTAAAAATCACCGTGTATATTATAAAGTATGTTTACATTGTGTATCATGTATAAAATTAACCTCCCTTGCTCATCATAAAAATAAACAACATGAAACATTTATAATTCAATGAATGTTAGAGTTTAATTCAATACATTTCACCTGTCGCCTCAATCGAATTGTGCTGTCTAAGTGTTTGTTCAGATCGTTTATTTGCAATTTAATCCTGGCTCTTTATTAACTATCGAAGTATCGACGTTCCACTCGATGTAATTAATGCGATTTGATCTCGATTCATAATCGACTGCGATTCGATTCGAGCGAATACGAGCGCAGTGTTCGATTGTAGTATTAATGGGATACATTTACTAAGGTTAGATGAAATATAATTGTAAGTAATATATTTCAAACTTTAGATAATCCGCATTTTAAAATGTTTAAAAAACCCGAGCTTGTTTTAGTCAAATTTAAAAACACATTCAAACTAGGCTGAAACCTTTTTGAACGTCAAAATTACATAATAATATGACAGTCCTCTAAAACGCTCGGCTTTCACCACTTCCTAGTGCTTTAGCTGGAAAGAAGTAGCACAACAAACTTCCAGTAGCAATGTACAATTTCAAGAAGTATTCCGTTATAAAGTCACATTAAAACATGTCTTCTCGAATGTGTAATAATTCAGACCCATCCTACAGAAACTAACTTTTTTGTGGAAAGAAAAAAAATGGCGACTCTGATCGTAGTCAAAATACCAACATAACTACTAACCATTATTTGCATGGCGACGACATCGAATTCCAATTTCACACTTGTTCTGAGAGCTCTCCTCTCCTTATTTGCGCGGCCTGCAAGCGTGACTGCACACAACATAACACAATCACACCCTTTCATTTCAATGTGAACACAAATAAAACGAATATCATTTTCATGTTGTTTGTTTTTATGTTTTTCATTTTCCTTTCAGACTTCACTGATTGTGCTTTGGGGAACATTCGTGTAGGCGCGAAAATTGTGTCCAAATTATTTGAGATATACTTTTTTTTTGTATAAGGCCTTTTTTGTACGCTCCCGCCGATGAAACGTTTCTGACAGCTGTCAGTTGACAACAAAAGAATACCTATGTGTTTTCGAATTTAAACCATAGTAGTTCCTAATCGTGTCCAAATGACAGGTGTCATTCTCTCGGTGGCCTCAAATTCCTTTCCATGAAGTCTATGTAAGGTGCTCTGCATTTAGCTTAAAAGCAAAGCTAGGATAAGTACAGCACTAGCAAAACACTCCACCAATACCCCTCCCCAGACATTTATAAAATTACACCATACCTACATAAGCAACAGTTAAGCTAAGAGCTAAGTAGATCTCGTTTAAGTCCATTTACAAAACACTGTATCCGCTCCCGTTTATATGGCTCTTATTAAACCGCACTTTCGAACAAGGCACATGTGAAAACACAGCGAAATCTAATACCTAGTAGTAACTAGTAATAGCTAGGGGTAAATTATGGTAGGCTCGCAACGGGCCAGCGATGACTTATCGAACATTAATTGTCTGTAACATGCCCATTGAGCTGCTGATTAATGTGCGTGTGCGCGGCTGCCCTCGGCAGAACCCCTATTCTTAAACGCGTTGATACATTCAATTTTACGCATCTGTTGTTAAGTCGAGTAATTTTAGAATTGGGGAAAGGAGATGCGATCATAAGTAATCGCTCGGTCCATCATAGAAATCATTCTTCACTTTCCATCAGGTATGTTCGAGATCAAGAGCAGGCCTATTCCACAATAAAAAAAAAAGTTTTGACTTTTCAATTCTAGATTCAAAATTCTCAGAGTGACAATACGATTACTTAAAGTAACACCGATGTACCTTGCCGACTATAAACGGCAGACACTTTTTCATCTGATCATGAACTATTCTTAAAGAAGGTGTAGTTGAAATAACTAAATGCCTAAAAAAGTTGTTGTGTTGTACTTATTATGAGTACTGTGAAGACTAGATAGGCCTTCGCTTAGAGAGCTCTCAGATGGTAGAGCTCGTGTAGCGAGTTATGTTGTAGGGATTTCTATCCCACAAATAGAAACACACAGGGCAGCAGCGATTTAATTATATTACTTTTGAAGAATAAATGCGTCCAGCGCAACGGCTACGGACAGACCCTTATTCATTTCTTTTGTAAAAACTAATCAAACTATTCTATCATTTTGAAAGGTGGGAAACTGTCAGTTATATTCTAACGACGACCAGGCTCTAAGGTTCCACAAGGTTTCACTTAGGCTCTACAGTATACATAAAATGAAAAGGGAGGACCCTTGTTCTTGTTTTCAGTTATAGCAACTGCACCCAGAATCGCTAGATTGTGAGTCGTACCGATACGAGAGAAGAAGAAATCTGTTGCAACTAAAAATATGAGAAAAAAAGATATGGCGATAGATCTTAATGATAAAAACCAAGATGCAGTAATAGCAACCCAGCCAACAGGTGGAACGATTTATTCCAATCACGCAGAAGGTTCTAATGAGAATTTAACACGAACACGCAAGTCGCGGAAGCCTTTGATGCTAATAACGTTATTTCATCTATTATTAAGCAGGTAGTGTCATACTAGAAGACATAAATAGAAACGGCACCTGAGCTAACTGACTAATTAACGGGAGGAATGAAAACAGATAAATTGATTGTTGCTGTGCTTACTAATTATAAGGATTATGTTGTTTTCACTTTCAGGGTTTCATTCCAAGTTGATTCAAAATTAAGTAAGTTTTCTTGTTGATACTTTCACCAAAAAATACTCGATAAGATCTACACACGAAAGAACACACGGTCGTATCCTAGGTTCCAGACAGGAGAGGTCCAAAAACCGACCCCTGCGGGAACCCTCTCCCTTAGTTCAAAATATATCAGTCCTCTCACAAACAGGAATTATAAATAGCTTCCACTGACTTGTGGCCTAGCCGATTTCATTGTCATGAAAAAGCTCGTTTTCAGAGCCTTTTTAATTTATATTCGAATGGTATGTATTTATCATTCTGTTAACTGTAGGTGAAAGCCTTCGTTTCAGAAGTCGATAAAATCAAAACAAATATTTGACGTTGCAAAATACCTACAAATTTGTACACACGAATGGTTTTCCTGTTAAGGATTTCAATCACTCAATAAACAACTCGACAAACAAACCCTTAACAGTACACGTGTATTCGTGCCGCAATATGCATAAAAGTGACTCGTCAATCATAACAAAAAGCACATATTTCTTCTTAGCAGCAGTAATTGTTCACGAAGTGCCCATAACGGCGCGAGGGGCCGCGTACTACGAGAAGCAATTTATATAATTTTCTATTCGTTCGATCTGCAATAAGATACCATTCAAAGTGAACGGCTACATGGAAGCATGGCTAATGCCTATGCATTTCTTTTTTTTTACCATCTCTGACGTAGAAAAAATCGTAGTGCCCGACAGTTACGTAACTCTTTGGAGGCATAATGGAGGTTGCGCCCGCGCCGCCGTGCGAACGCTAAAATGTCGAACAATCCGTAAGATTATTTATCTGATTTATATTATAAATAATAGACCTTTATGAGGTATCTGAGAAATTCCTCCCACGGCATTGATTGGGCGAATTTAAAACGGCTAATCATGTAATATTGTGCTTCTAGAATAATCTAGATGGACAATTGGAATGTCCCACACATTTTTAAGTGTATATAGGATATACAGACGCGCTTACAACCACAATATAAAATGAACATAATCCTTTTGACAGGTGAAAATTCCCATATTGTGTGTTCTAAAGAGAGAGTAATATTACCTTTTGTATTATATGCCGTTAAGTGCGTCTTTACTTTTACGATGTAAATAAGCTAAGCTGCAATAAAATACCAAAACAACTATGCACAAGATTTACAGAAGACAGAAACATATAACTAACTTCTGAACTCGCGCCTATTAAGGTTTGAAAAAGAGAGGAAAGTACTGTAGAGCCTAAGTGAAACCTCGTGGAACTTAGAGCCTGGTCGGTTAGTAGATAACTGGCAGCATTCAAAATGATAGAATAGTTTGAAACGTTTTTATAAAAGTAATTGAAGAGTAGTTTGTCAGGAGCCTTGTTTCTTGACGGATGTATTCGTTAAGAGCACTATAATTCAATAGCTGCTGGCCCATGTGTTTATATTTTGTAGGATAGAGGGAAAGGTCCCTCTAGCCTTCATAGTATATACAAATAAACCTTTTAAGATACAATAGTTGAATTAGGAGCTCGTGGGTAAGTAATAACAGCCGCACGGATCGATCTGTCAGGTTAAGCTACGCTTGCCGGGGTTGGTCTGTGGATGGGTGACCATCTTCAAATATCGAGACTGCCTCTGAAAACACGTTAAGCCCTTGGTCCCGGCTGTCATTCATGAATCTTTGACAGTCGTTACGGGTAGTCAGAAGCCCGAAAGTCTTAGTAACTGGGTTGTGGAGGTCAGATAGGCGTCACTCCATGTAAAATACTGGTTTTCAGCTGCATCCGGTTAGAATGTACGAGTAGAAAGCAAAAAAAAATTAAAGCACTTAGACTAGGAAACAACAAATATTATAAAATACATTGATATCAAGGAAATCGGAACAGCACGAAGCGAGATAAGCATTGAACACCTACGAATACGGAAAGCTAATTAGATCGATTCGACCACAGATTCGTAATTAAAACGATCAAATCATTACCCGACTCGAAATTACGTAACATAACTTTGTAAATGGTTATCTTAAGCCAGAGTACCTCACTTACATGTAGCAAGTTAACAAAATATCGCAAGTCTAACCTTTATAATACAACTAACTTTCTGATGTCTACTTTAAGATAGATTAGTTTAATTTTCATTTCTTATCAAATCCCAGCGGTTGTCATCTGGCCCTTTTGCCCTTTATAATGTAACCTACATTGGCAAACGAGGCATTGTTAGTTGTTACATTAGAAATTCAAAAGTTCTACATTATGCAATAAATAATGTCGGAAGTAATTTTGGGAACATCATTTGATAGGATCGGATGAGGTCAAACCGTGTATCGGTAGAATTCGATGTGTCTTGCCTAAATAGCTGAAGCGATAAATCGTGTCCTTTACCAATTTTAATATGGTTTTGAGTTCATGCAAAACTCCTACAGGAAAAAAACACAACCAGTTAGTCCAATTTTTCGATCAACTTTTTAAATATTTCTTGCCGTAAATACTTAATGCGGACTATTACGAACGTTTTAAAACAAAATATAGCCAAAACGGTCCAGCAGCGTCTGCAACTCTCCTTCTGCGAAGCAGTTATGCTCGCGAAGGTGGTGGTGGGATGGGAGAGGGAAAGCACCTCCCGTCCCAGCCGCTGCAGGGCCGAAGCCTGCCGGGTAAGCGGGATTGTCCGAAAGGGTTACCGCTACCCGGAACATAAAGGGATACGTTAAGAATATGGATGAGTTTTAGTCAGAAAGAGTCAGACACTCTCTTCCGCTCAACCCAGAGCGGGAGGAGTCATATGATGATTTCCAAATCTCAAAAAAAAAGCGTCTTCAATTGATGCGCTTACCAACAAACAGCACTTATAATGTTAGGATGAATATATCTTCGTAAACCGTTTCCGTATGCATACCTAGTACATGATTTTATGGAAATTGCAATTCGTAAGGCACATTGTCATTCTTTTCAAACGCTAAATTAGAACCATCCCAAACGCAGATAGAAACGTTAAGCCATGGAACGAATAAAGAATTTGATGCGATTCCACAAAATTACTGCGAATCCAATGCAATCTTCGTAGAGGAAGAAAGTGCAAGTAAACCTACCAAAAAACAATGTAATAAAATAGCTCAATTAAAGACTTTTTACATAAATAGCGGAACTTTTAATTGCAAACTGCTCCTTAATTTACAGACGCCAGCACATAAAGTGAAACTGTCAAATTTTCCCAAATAAAAATGAACCTTAAAGTTTTGTAATAAAGCTAAAAATCTATCAAAGAAATTTGACAGATTGGGGTAGCTTGATATGCTGGCGATATAAAAGCGACTAGGAAACTACTATTGAGGTTTCAACATCTGTAAACAGATTAGTACGGATATAAACTTCAAACTAGTTACTAGAATGTGCTTCCAAACGAGGCGTAGCCAATTCAATGGCAAAACGTTTAAGGAGTAAGCGCCAAGTAGTCTGCGAAATTGAATGTTATATACGTTCTGTAAATTACATGGATGGGTTTTAGTCAGTGTCTGACACCCCCTTCCGCTCCCCCCAGAGCGGGAGAAGTAATTGGATGATTTCACAGCCTAAAAAAAAAGAAGTAGTCTGCGAAATTGAAATTTTTATACGTTCTGCAAATTACAGGTCAGGACAGGTCGTTAGGTTGTATGTTGGAGGTGGCGGGATGGGAGAGGGAAAGGTCTTCCCATCCCAGCTGCCGCGGGAGACGCCCCGGGCGTCGGGAGCCACGTGACGACTCCCGGCCACCGTAGGCGTGGGCCTGCGGACGATGAGCAATGGTTGACTGACCGTCCGATCAGGACCAAGCCCGTGCCGGACGGCGCGTATATTTTCCACGCGCGCCTCAAAGAGATGTCAGCATACGAAGGGGCCCATTAGGGCCAAGCCTGCCGGGTAAGCGGGATTGTCAGAAAGGGTTACCGCTACCCCGGAACCTAAAGGACTAAGGAAGGAACATGGATGGGTTTTAGTCAGTAAGAGTCTGACAGTCCCTACCGCCGCTCCACCCAGAGCGGGAGGTGTCATATGATGGTTTCCCACCCTCAAAAAAAAAAGGTTGTATGTTGATTATAATATGGTCCGCGACCGCAGCAAGTACCTACCTTTTGCCATTTAAGGCGTAAAAAATTAGTCGCACTAGAAAAAAACAATTCAGAAAAGAATAATTATAATGTCAAAGTAGGTAGTACAGGACAACACTCAAAAGTTAGAATTGGTCTCAAATGTCATGACTTTATGTAACTATTTTTAACATTTTAAAAAACGTAAGAAAATTTGTATTCCTCGTTCGCTTCGCTGGCGATTTCACCTTAACAGACGACAATAAAATCCTTATAAACTGACGGCGTGGTTTTAACATCGTTTCTTACCTAAACGATCAAATTGTTACGGTTTATATTAATTGAGTTTTCTAAAACCATTAAGAGGATTGTTGTATTGATTTTTATCTAAATAGACTAAGTGTTAACATGGCTCTTGAGAATGCGCTCAGGGATATTAAAGATTCATATCTAGAGGTGATCATTCATCTTGATTTTTACGTGTTGTTCGCAAGAAGAGTTAGCGTCCTATTGGTTTTAGGCTTTCTAAATAAATAAATATTGAAGCAGATAGGCAGTCGATCCATTTAAAATACTGATATTCAGCTGTATCCGGTTAGACTGGAAGCTGACCCCAACATAGTTGGGAAAAGGCTAGGCAGATGATGATGATGATGGTGATGGGCCATATCTTTTCACGCCATTCATTATCCCGAAGAAAATAGATCCTCAGCAACACGTCTAAAGACGAATTTAACGCGTACCTACTGCATATAATTTAGATGAATCCTCTGAAATTAAATAGGACACACCCACTCGCTAAGTGTCAGGGTATTTTATGACGCTATGTAAGTTAAGACAGTCTATACTCCGTTTATTATAACATAGAAAAATAACGGCTAAATAACGACAGTTATTGTGTAATATTGTTGACATAACTGCACTTTACAGTTGTTTTTTAAATGTAAATGGTTAATAGATAACATTTCTTCATATGTAACGTGAAATAACGAAGTTTAATATACTTCTATATAGAAATAACGAAAGGGTGATAACCGTTATTTGTCGGCGTCACGGAGACGAAAAAAGAAACAAAAGGGATCCGGGAATGGCTCGGACATGAGACCCTTGAGGCCTTCAACGGCATCAAGGAGCTCAAAAACGAGGTCGAGAAGACGAGCCTTAAAGTCTCAAAGGAGCATGAGAAGACTAGGCAGGAGAGTGTCAGGGCCCCTGGCGACCCCAAAGGGGACGCCATGGGCCCTGGCCTCTCACGCCTTGAAAATACCGTATCCAGCATCTCCAACCAGCTGGACGTGCTCCGAAAAGCCTTGGAAAGGCTCAAAGACGACCTCACCAGACCAGCCACCACCACCAACGAACCGGACCCTGGAAACCGTGACGAAGGCCTCCTCACGACAGCGGCTTTCGAAGAGGTAATGGAAAAGTTCAACACACAACTACAGGCCATCGCCAACAGGCCTGTAATCTCACCCCCACCACCACAGCCACAAATAAACATTCAGGAACACATTACACCCATAGCGGAGAGGTTGGAACTGGTTTCGGCGGACCTCCGTGTACTGCGCGACAGAGAGCCGCAAATCCAGGCGCCCCCGGCGCTGAATCTGGAAGCGGAGATCGCAGTCGGGGAGGTCAAAAAGAGCCTCCAAAACATCGAGAAGGGGGTGGCAGACCTGGGCAAAGTGGACAGAACGCCTCACCAACAACAGGGCCCAAAAACCTTTGCCCAGGTCGCCAGTACACCTAAGCCGCCCCCGAAACCAGCACTCACACAACCCAACCACACCCTGATCGTCTCGTCGACGAACCCCCAGCACACTGGGGACAACGTGATCGAGAGGATCAGGACGGCTCTGGACCTCAAAACAAGCGGAGCCCGGGTCGATACGGTCCGAAAGGCGCGGAACCAGAAGGTGATCCTGAGGTGCGCCAGTAAAAACGACCTTAAGAAAATAAAGGACCAGGTCCAATCGAACCCAGGGCTCAAGGTCCAAGAGCCCAAACCGCAAAACCCCTTGGTGTGCATCAAGGGTGTTCTGTCCAGCTACGGCGACGGGGAGATCGTAGATCTCCTAAAAGCGCAGAATCAACATCTTCTGCAAGACGTAGCCGTAGACGGGCAGACCATCAAGATGCGGTACAGGAAGCGCGCCAGGAACCCCCACGAGTGCCATCCCGTGCTAGAGCTCTCCCCGGAGCTCTGGAAGAGACTCACAGCAGCAAAGAAAGTCCATGTGGGCATCCAGCGATGCTCGATTGAGGACCAGTCCCCTCTAGTACAGTGCACAAAGTGCCTTGCATATGGTCACAACAAGACCATATGCAAGGCCCCAACAGAAGTCTGCGGCTACTGCAGCGGCAAGCACAACATCAGGGACTGCCTCACTCGAGCGGACGGCAAACAGCCCACATGCGCGAACTGCAAGTTAGCACATGGGAAGGACAGCGACCTGGCACACACAGCGTTCAGCGCAGACTGTCAGGAACGCCAAAAGTGGGATGGTATAGCAAGATCTCGCGTTTCCTACTGCTAAGGGCACCACCGACACATTAACCAACCAACTGGTCACCCCCGAAATCGCACCAAGACCGACAGCAAGATTGCGTTTCATCCAGGTCAATCTTCAGCGCTCAAAGCTGGCCACAGAAGAACTCCACGTGGCGGCTCGGACCAGGGGAATTTCAGTAGCACTTGTTCAAGAGCCCTATGTAGGAAGAACAGGTGTGATGAAGCAAAGTCCCGGCACACAAGTCATCCAGTGCAGTCTGAACCGCCAAAAACCAGTAAAAGCAGCGATCGTCGTCTTCGGTGACAACCTGGAGGTAATTCACGACCCCCAGCTTGTGACCGAAAACGTTGCCGCGGTTTTACTGAAAGCGGACCGGCTCAGCTTTGGAGTGCTATCGGTCTATTTCGAGGGCGACCAGGACATCGAGCCATACCTCACCCTAACACAACACACAACACACAAACTCAACACACACAACATCGTGGTGGGAGGAGACGTGAACGCCTGGAGCCAGTGGTGGGGAAGTGTCTCCGAAAACCATCGCGGGGCGGCGTACAGCTCATTTCTCAATGAGCGGGATCTCCACATCCTCAACACAGGGCAAACGCCAACTTTCGAGACGTACAGAGGAGACAGGTGGTGTACGAGCATCGTCGACGTGACTGCGTGCAGTACGTCGCTGCTGGGAAAGGTCGAAGAGTGGCGGGTTGAAAGAAGTGTAACAACTTCAGACCACAACGCGATCACCTTCTCGATGCGTCTAGAGAAGGCCTTGGAACCCCTAAGGCCAATCTCGACACGCATCTATAACACCAAGAAGGCAAAGTGGTCCGACTTCAACACCCACTTTAAGACGACCCTAGCAGACCACAACATCACCCAAGCCAGAGTCTCGGACGTGGCAAACCCTGAGGATCTGGAGACAATAATAGCACAATATACAGAGAACATCCACCGTTCATGTGAGGAAGCGATCCCAAAGCTGGGATCATACAAACACGACGCCAAACCACCGTGGTGGACACCTTCTCTGGAGCGGCTCAAAAAAGACGCCATGACTAAGAAGAGAAGGATCCGGAACGCGGCCCCAAGTCGAAGACACTTCACCATCCAAGAGTACGTAGAGGCAAAACACAAATACACCACAACAGCAGCGGATGCAGCCACAGCCAACTGGAAGGAGTTCTGCTCGAAACAGGACCGAGAGAGCATGTGGGACGGCATCTACAGGGTATTAAGGAAGACAGCCAGAAGACAGGAGGACGCCCTCCTGAGAAACACCGCAGGCGAGACGCTCAGTCCGGAACAATACGCCGATCTTCTGGCAAAAACCTTCTACCCTGACGACTCAACGGACGCCGAACAGCCATACCACCAAGAACTCAGGAGGCTAGCGGAGGAGAAACATCCACAGGGATTGTCTGCCGACGATCCGCCGTTCACAACCGCGGAGCTGGAAATGGTTCTCCAGAACCAAAACCCGAAGAAAGCCCCCGGTCCCGACGGGTTAACGGCAGACATCTGCACTGCGGCAATAAACTGCGACAAAGAAGTGTTCTTAGCGATAGCCAACAGATGCCTGTCGCTGTCCCACTTCCCCAAGCAGTGGAAGGTCGCCCACGTGTGCATTCTCCGCAAGCCAGGAAAGGACGACTACACCAGCCCCAAGTCGTACAGGCCAATAGGCCTGCTCTCGGTCCTCGGTAAAATCGTCGAGAAACTCCTGGTAGGTAGACTCCAGTGGCACTTCCTCCCAACACTAAACACCAACCAGTACGGGTTCATGCCGCAGCGCGGAACCGAGGACGCCCTCTATGCCCTAATGGGCCATCTTCGAGCCGAAATTAAAGCCAAAAAAATCGTGCTTTTGATATCATTGGACATAGAGGGAGCCTTCGATAACGCGTGGTGGCCAGCACTGAAACGACAAATGATAGCCAAGAACTGTCCCAAGAACATCTATTCTCTCGTCACCTCATACCTGGAAGACCGGTACATCAGGGTCAACTATGCCAGAGCGACTAGTGAGAAGGGTACCACAAAAGGATGCGTCCAGGGCTCAATTGCCGGACCGACGTTTTGGAACCTCATCCTAGATTCACTCCTACACAAGATGGCTAGTATGGGGGTATATTGTCAAGCGTTCGCAGACGACGTTGTCTTGGTTTTCTCGGACTTTACATCCAGTCCCCTGCAGCAGACAGCCAACCACACGCTAGACATAGTATCGGAATGGGGCGTCCAGAACAAGCTACGTTTCGCCGCGCACAAGACCAACGCGATGGTGTTAACGAGGAAGCTTAACTACGACGTTCCGGTACTCCACATGTCTGGCACACGGCTGAACCTGGTCCAAGAGGTTAAGCTGCTAGGCCTCACAATAGACTCCAAACTCACCTTCAACGCGCACGTGGCTGCGACCTGTAAAAAGGCCGCAGACATCTACAAGCAGTTGGCATGCGCGGCGAAGGTGACCTGGGGTCTCAACAGAGAGATAATCAGGACAATATACGTGTCGGTGATAGAGCCCATCGTGATGTATGCAGCGAGCGCGTGGGCCCCCGCAGCTGAGAAACTGATGACAAGGAATCAGTTTGACTCACTGCAGAGGGGCTTTGCGCAGAAGATCTGCAAAGCATACCGCACGGTGTCTCTAACATCGGCACTTATTCTGTCAGGACAACTCCCCCTAGATCTCCGGGTACTCGAAGCGGCAGCCCTGTTCAAGATCAAGAAGGGCCACTCCCGAGAGTTCATACCACCGGGTCGAGAGCTGGAGTGCAACGTGCACTTCACTAAACATCCCCATCCAGCACTACTCACAACAACAGAGTACGCGCGCCTAGAAGATTTGTCTCCAGAAACCCTGGAAACCCACCAAGTAATCGGTCCCCAAATATACACCGACGGCAGTAAGATAGAGGGGAAAGTCGGAGCTGCCCTAACTTGGTGGGAAGACGGGAAGGAGGCAAGGTTCAGCACTTTCGGCCTGGAGCCTCACAACACTGTCTTCCAATCTGAAATGTACGCACTCTTTAGAGCTGTCAGGATGGCAAGAGAATCCAAGGCGGCCTCCGTAAGCATCTTAAGTGACTCAAGATCGTCACTTGACCTGCTGAGGAGACCGTCCGTCACTCACCACCTGGCACTCCAAGTTAAGAAGAGCGTCCGAGAAACCAGAGAGGAGGGCAGAGAAGTGAGACTCTTCTGGCTCAAGGCCCACGTGGGAACCGCCGGGAACGAGAGAGCGGACGAGCTAGCCAAGGAGGCAGCCCTACACACAGAGTCAGCGGACTACAGCAAGGTCCCCGTATCGTTCGTGCGGAGGAAGATACGGGAGGGTACAATCGAGAAGTGGCAAGCGCGGTACGAGTCCTCAAGTACAGGAGCGGTCACAAAAGTGTTCTTCCCAAACGTCCTCGCGGCGAAAAGAACACTCAGAGACACAGTTCTCACACCGGTCCACGTACAAGTCCTCACAGGACACGGAGGATTCTCAGCGTACCTCCACCGTTTCCATCTCAAAGATAGTCCCTCATGCGTCTGCGACCCTAGCTGCGAAGAGACAGTCTGGCACTTGCTCTTCGAATGCCCAAGATTCGGTCAAGACAGAATGGAGCTGGAAGTCAAGATCGAAACCCAGCTCAGCCAGTCCACACTCCATACCATCATGAGGAGACCGGCTACTAGAACTCCATTCCTGGCATTCGCGAGCAAAGTCGCAACAGTTGCAGCAGCGGCCAACAAGACAGACGCAACCTTGCGAAGTCGACCACCAACTCGGACTCTCAATACAATAACAACAACCGTACAAACAACCATCCAAACAACGACACCACAAACATTGACCTCGCAAACAACAACCTCACAAACAATGACCACACAAATAATGACCACCTCAACGGTAACGACTGAAGCAACGACCACACAACCACCAACAACAACCACACCTACGACAACACAAATCACTACACACATATCACCAACTAACTTACAAAACCTACACACCAACACCATCATGCATGCACCGGCAACAACATCAGCAGCAGCGGAAGCCAGCCTACAACCAGCCCCAACCACCATGCCCACCACACAATTCCTGGCATGCGGAGAAGACGGAGTCCCAGGAATCAGACTTCGAGGCGTGGCTCTGTTCATGAACAGAGACCAAGAAAAGTTAGGCATAGGCTTCTGCATCGGCTCCAGTCGAGTTGCGGCCCGAATACCCATCTCACCAGGCGTCGCCGCCCTGATCAACGGAAGTACCACCAAAACGAGCATCAAAGGCAGCAAGTACGCTGCACTGCCCCAAGTGGAAGTGGCCTCTCACCGATGCCGTATAGTGCGAACCAAAGGAAAGACGATCGCACTATTCGAGTGGGGAGAGACTACTCCATTTGCGCAGGCGAGCTCACTGCTTCAGAGGATCAGGGAGGCAGGTGAGTACACGGCGGCCACAGCCCGTACCATAAGTGTAGACGCAATGGCGGTGGGAGGAGAGAGAGGAGACGTCGCGGACCGCCTCGGCTGTCTAAAGGCCTCGGAACACCATGAGGTAGTTGTCTAAGTTTCCTCAAAGCCCCCAGACAACCGACAGCCAGCGCGACGAGCCCCAAAACAAACCCCACCACTCTTAGCGGTTCGGAGAGGGCCCAGCAGAAGGCAGCTGCCGAGAAAGCTGCAAAGGAGCAGAGCACCACCACCAGCCCAGAGGACCGGGCCCGGTCGAGGAGTCGCCTGAAAGCCTTCGGCACCTACCTCAGCGCACTGCTCCCAAGCACCAGCCGACCGACACAACAGGAAGCAGCAGTACAACGGTTCTTCAAAAAATCACCAAAGGAACCAACCCCCCAGAAGCCTAAGCCAACAAGAGCCGACAAAGGGCAAGTCAGCCCGCCGACCCTCGTAGTGAAGTCTGGTTCTACGGACCACGTGAAGAGCGCCTTCCTTGAGTATGTAGCAATCGTGAGAGAGACCAGGCAGGTCAATCTCATGACATGCAGCAAGATCCTACAGACCTTCCGAAGAAAAACGGAAGGTCTGCTAGGGGTCCTACTCAAGGAAGCCGAGGCAGCAGTGTACGACAACGCCACTTCCCAAGTCATCGTGGGGGAAATGACGGGGTCGTACATGGCAGCCTACAGCGCGAAGGACGGTTTCGTGACCTTGGACAAAGAGGAGACGGAGCGCTCAGGCAAAATTAAATTCAACACTCCAAACGACGACCCGATAGTGGTTACCGCCAAATGTACCAAAATCATGCTGAACGACAGGATCCTGGAAATGGCGCAATCCATTTTGGGGACCCCAGACGATTCAGCATCGGAGGAAAGTTGGGCGGTACCCAATGTCAGGTGGGTAAACGGAGTTCCGGGATGCGGCAAGACAACCTGGTTGGTCAAGAACTTCGATGAGGACAGGGACGTGGTAGCCACCACGACAACCGAAGCTGCCAAGGATCTCAGCGAGAAGTTAGCGCACCGCTTAGGAGATCGAGTAAAGACCAAGGTGCGCACTATGGCCTCAATATTAGCAAATGGGTTCAAGAGCCGAGACAGATGCTACCGCCTCACGGTAGACGAGGCACTCATGAACCACTTTGGGGCCATAGTCATGGCAGTGAAGTTGTCAGGGGCAAGCGAGCTTGTCCTCATCGGAGACGTAAACCAGCTTCCATTTTTGGACAGAGAGAACCTCTTTGAGTTAAGGTACACCCGTCCAAATCTGGTGACTGGCATCACCCAGGAGCTGCTTTGCACGCACCGCAGCCCAATGGACGTCGCCTTTGCACTGAGCGAGATATACTCAGGTATATACTCCTCCAAGTCCTCGCTGTCGCGGGTCCACTCCCTGAGCGTGAGGGGTTACACAGGAGCGCAAATACCGAGCACCGCCGAGAACACCCTATTCCTGGTTCACACCCAAGAGGAGAAAGCTTCTCTTGCGAGCCAGGGATATGGATCCGGCGAAGGGTCGCGCCTGTTGACCATTCACCAGGCTCAGGGGTTGACCTACGACAGCGTCATCATCATTAACACCCGGACCAGGAGACTCAAGACACACGACAGCGTGTCCCACGCGGTAGTGGCGGTATCCAGACATACCATCAGCTGCGTCTACTACACCGACGACGCCGACGACGCCACAGGCCGCTTCGCGAAGAAGGCGATGGACGCGCCGCCTAAAATGGTCGTCGAATACAACCTCAAGACGGCCATAAAACACCGAGACGAGGCCGTGATAGAACAGCTGATGCGGCTAGCGAAGTCCCTGGTCATCAAACACCCCCGACTAACATCCTGAAAAAGTCCAACTCCAACCCATACACACAAACACTCACTGTCCCTACCCAAACCCAACAACACTGTAAAAACAATAGCCTCTAGTATAATAGCATGTAAACTATATCAAAGTAAAAATAAGTAATTCTGTTAAGCAACAAAAATGTAAAAGTAAGACCATAGCATGTAATTCTGTAAACACTGTAAATACAATATAGTATAAAACAACAACACAAAAAATGTAAGACCATAGCATGTAAAAATAAGTAATTCTGTTGAGCAGCAAATATGTAAAATGTAAGACCATAGCATGTAAACTATATCAAATTAGAAATAAGTCACTCTGTAAAGCCTTTGAAAAAAAAAAAAAAAAAAAAAATAACAATAGTTATAAACCATACAGCATGTCACTAAAATAATAATAAAAAAAAAAAAGTAAAAAAAAAAAAAAAAAAATCTAATATATATATATTTATAAGGATGAACTCACGTAGTATTTAAGATAACCTTAGAGTAAAGATGTCCGAAGGAGTTTTGTAATTGATAAGAATTATATAATAAAACAGAATAAACAATAAACAATAAATAAATAATGGCGCGGACCCCCACGTCCGCGGTAAAAGACTCATTTAAAAAAAAAAAAAAAAAAAAACCGTTATTTGTCTAATGTTATAACGAATAGAGTATAGATAACGCGCGCGCTTGCACTAAACGTTAACCGTGTCAAAAATATACCATACTAGCTGACCCGACAGACGTTGTCCTGTCTTAACTGTGATACCTACCCTACCTACCTACCTACCTGCCTACCTACCTGCCTACCTACCCTACCTACCTAGCTACCTACCCAGCTACCTACCCTACCTACCCTTCCTACCCTACCTATCCTATCTACCCTACCTACCCACCCTACCTACCCTATCCTATCTACCTACCCTACCTACCTACCCTACCTACCTACCCTACCTACCTACCCTACCTACCTACCCTACCTACCTACCCTACCTACCTACCCTACCTACCTACCCTACCTACCCTACCTACCCTACCTACCTACCCTACCTACCTACCTACCTACCCTACCTACCTACCCTACCTACCTACCCTACCTACCCACCCTACCTACCCTACCTACCTACCTACCCTACCTAAAAATAAAAAATAAAAAAAAAATGTATTCTGCTATTCAGGGCGGAGACAAATCCAACGAAACAAAAACCATGAAAATTGGTCCAGCAGATCTCGAGTTATAACGAAGGGAACAAACCCGTCTTTCTTTTATACATATATATATAGATACCACCATACCATACCATACCATACCCATATTTTTACCATTTAGGGACTGTTTCATTTATTGGGTTACGAACATATCCTAAAACCTGCCACCAAACGAAATTTGATTACTAAATCGAATAGAGCCTTTGATGATTAATTGTATCCTCGCCATTAGTTCACTGAACAAACAAAAAATAAGCGAACAACAAACAAATGTTTGACGCTTATTTTTAAGTGTCTAATAAAATATTTACAGTACCTATTTTATCACTTAAAGAGTGAAAGTTAGACTTTTACTTGGAAAGTACTAGAAGGAATAAAAATAGTCAGTGTTAACAGCATCCATCTTATACAATTAGACATGAGCGCACTCAATTTGACAAGGTTTCTAAGTTTAACAAACATAATCCGTCTAAGGGAACGAGATTCATGGTGTTAATGCAGTTATAATTGTTGTTTTCCGCGGATTAATTGCATGAAATCCAGACGGCCGACTGCCCGGTAGTAGAATTCTAGAACTCACTAGAGGTATGTGCATCAAAAAATTAAATCCAACAGGTGCACTGCAGGTGTCATAGATTTTGTCGCATGTTGTGGGTTTTTCTATCTCGAATTTCTCAGTAACAGCTTGGAGTCTTTTTTTTTGAGGGTTGGAAATCATCAAATGACCCCTCCCGCTCTGGGTGGAGTAGTTTCAGACTCTTATCCATATTCCTTCCTTAGCCCTTTATGTTCTGGGGTGGCGGTAAGCCTTTCGGACAATCCCGCTGACCCAGCAGGCTTCGGCCCTAACGGGCCCCATCCTTCATACATCGCTTTGAGGCGCGCGTGGAACACGTCATGCGCCTCAGAGATCCGGCACAGGCCTGGCCTTCTCTTCTCGTTTAGTCAGTAAGAGTTTGACACTCCCTTCCATTTAGAATTCGTTGGTCACTTTTTCTATATCAGCCTAATTTTCGTAAAATGTTGCCAAAGCAAATGACTTGAAATTATTATCACTCTCACGCCCCTTTTTTTCGTATTTCTTTAAAATACTTGCCTCCTTCACAAACCCCTCCCGCGCAAATGACTCCGCAACTAAAAATGCCAGTCAAGGATCATGATTCCTCATAATATTTAACCATAATACATAATGATTCCTCATAATATTTAACCATAATACATAACCTTTGCATATTCTGCCATTCCGTCGAGGAATGATAGTGCTTAAAATTATACCAGCTATTGTCAATAAACACAATAGAAGCCCAGTGAAAATAATGTATTATTATTGACAATAATGATCTGCGTGGGTGAATAGTGGGTCATCCATGCAGGCAAAACCGACGGGATTCATTTACTCAAGACGTTTCTAGATTTGAAACATAATTGGCGAAATGTAGTTGGGTAGTAGGACACCTCTACTTAACCTTACTTCTTCTTCTAGTCACTAACCACAAGAAAAGAAGAAGACGAAGACCTAACCTCACTAAGATTACAGACGTGATTTTATGTTTATGTTATTTCTGAAATAATTAAATGAACATGATGTGAAAAACAATAATATTATAGGAACAATACTGCCGATCACTACGGGTTGTGAGGTAATTATTAAATATTCGTCAAATCATTTTTGTGAATCTGAGAGATATCCTTTGTCTATATCTAATAAACAGTTTTTCATTTCTCAATAGACGGACAATTTAATTACATCGTTGATCATCAAAATTAAAACACTACAGCAAATAACGAATTCTATTATATCTAAATCCTACTCGCCAACATCTAACCTATTTGTCTTAAATCTGTGATTTCTTAGTAGCCCATCACTCAGCTTCCAAACTACCCAACTTGTAATCCAAGCCAATAGCAGTAAATATAGCTCGTAGATGTTAATAAGGAAACAATGTAAGCAAGATACTCAACGTCCCACGAGATTCATTGGCGGAGGACTAACGAGACCAACATGTTTCGCGCCGGCCATCCACTACTTCCACCAGGCACTACAGTTTCATTTTATGCCAACCAGAGACCTTTCGCGTAAGTGGGGTAACAAACGACTCAATACATTTCCAACTGCTGGGCAAATCTGTGACATTCTCGACAGCGAGGGTAATTTTGAATATTTCATACACCAGTCGCAGTGACGGCTGTCATAAAAATGAAGACGGCGCAAAGATTTATATCGTTACGATTCGACCTGTCAAACGATTGTCGCGTTTCTATTTCGTTTTGTCACCTCTGACACACGACACAGTGACTCAATTTGACTCTCATGGGAACGCTTTTTAATCGTGTATGTGTTCACTCTTTTCAGTCTGGTTATTTTTTCGCGTGATTGAGTAGGGTGAGGGCAAATCTAGCGATTTAAATTTTTAGGCAGCGGGGTTTGACCACGGTGTCAAAAAAGCTCTCTAGGAAAACACACTTCATAAATAACGTTTCAGTGACGTAATTCGCCGGTAAATTACGGACGCTATGTGACGACTGCTGGTTTTTTAGGAAACCGTATAAGTTCCGAATTCAGAACTTACAGCGCTGTTTAAAGACGTCGGTTTCTGCACAACTTCCGTTGGTAAAGAACTTTGTGCTTTTGAACAACTCCTATTCCTTTTCAATTACTCAAGTAACGCAGAATAATTTAGAACCGATTATGCAAAATATAAACCCTGAATTAGTCGAGAAAGTGGGAGTGTCAACATTTGTCCCCATAAGCCCATAGCCCTATAATCGACTCAAATCACATTGTAGGTCGCTGTTTCCACTAACCCTAGCAAACCCATCCCAATTTATTTGGAGTCGACATAGCAGGTCGTCTTCCTCTAAATATATATATGTCTATTGGCCGTTGTCTCCGAAGTCTCAAACCGTGATAGTTAGACAGTGGATTTTTTACAGATAATGTATTTTTGTTGCCGCAATAACTAAAAAACAGAATACAAAAAAATATTTAAGGGGCTCCCATACAAGAACCGTGCTATTTTTATAGATAACTAGCTTCCGCCCGCGGCTTCGCCCGCATAATATGTCGACAAATTATACACAAACCTTTCTCTTGAATCACTCTATCTATTAAAAAAATCCGCATCAAAATCCGTTGCGTAGTTTTAAAGATTTAAGCATACATAGGGATATAGGGACAGAGAAAGCGACTTTGTTTTATACTATGTATATGTAGTGATGGTACGGAACCCTTCGTGCGCTTGTCCGACTCGCACTTGGTCGTTTTGTAACATAGTAAAGTCCTCCATACTCTACCGTCGCATAATATTAAAATCAACTGAAAAATACAATATAATAACAATCAATCTGCCAGGCTAGGCAGATTTAAGCGGGATTGTCCGAAAGGGTTACCGCTACCCCGGAACATAAAGGGCTACGGAAGGAACATGGATTGGTTGTAGTCAGTAAGAGTCTGACACTCCCTTCCGCTCCACCCAGAGCGGGAGCAGTCATTGGATGATTTTCCAGCCTTAAAAAAAAAAAGGCTAAGCAGATTGATTTTTATTATATTGTATTTTCCCAACAATGTTGGGGTCGGCTTTCAGTCTAACCGGATGCAGCTGAATACCAGTATTTTACATAAAGCGACTGCCTATCTGACCTCCACAACCCAGTAACCATAGCCCAGTAACCAGCAACGGCATAGGACCCAGTAATTATACATAAAATGTCAAATCATAAGAAATACCAAAGTTACTTAAATAAACTATCTTATTACGAAAACCATTCCCACTCGCAGTACTTTTTTTAATCATTACGTACTTCTTAAAGCTTAATTCGTACTTTACATTTCATTCACAATATTCTCGGGGACATGGAAAGTCGGATATTGGTTTTTTAATGCTCCATAATGCGAAGTGGAAGTGTACAAGTTAAAAGCAAGTATAACTTCATATCCAGATGTATGAACATTACAGACTGAGAGCAATTTCCGTGCTTCCTGTAATTAGCGAATAATTAATATGGAACCCGGCCGGAGCTTGGACCACATCCCCCTTGGGTTCATTTCCTTGTCGCTTTTATGGTATTTGGATGTAGAGCGGAATTTTTCGATTTCATGAGGGCAATAAAATATGCAATTACTGTACATAAATACGTCATAATTATATTTTATATCGTGCTGTTTTATATCTTGCATGGCTTAGTGACCGCAATATGGATACTGTTCTGTATATTGTACTCCTTACTTTGTCCTGTATTGTGTACATCTTTAGTCGGAGAAGTCCTCTTTATCTATACATCTATATATCTAAAATTGGAGTGTCTGTTTGTAATATTGAAATAACCGTTTATTACTAAATGTATATGAATATAACACGGTACATACAACAAAATATTTTTTTTTACAATTTTTGTTTGTCTATCTGTCTGTTTGTTCCGGTTATTCTCTGAAATGGCTGCACTGATTTTAACGGGACTTTTATTGGCAGGTAGCTGATGTAATAAGGAGTAACTTAGTCGTTTATTGCACGTTAGTGAACGTTAATTTTAGAAAAATTCTTTTATTTAAGTAAAATAAATGTTAGGTGGAACGAAGTTCGCCGGGTCAGCGCTAGTCCTAAATAAATAAATAAAAAGCAAAAAATATGGTTACGGTATAATGTCATACTTTACTTCTAACATAAAATTATATAATCATGCCACATTATAAACAGTAGGTAAATCTCTGGAAGACTAGATCGTAGAGAAAAAGCTTTCTATTAAAAGATTAAAATCTTAAGACCACCCGGTACGCTTTAGAGAAAATAACTCTATCAGTAAGTGCAAATGTAGCTTTAAACAATATCCTCCATCCATCATCAGATTGCTTTAAAAGTGGAACATTAACACCTCCCCGTGCTAAAAATATCATTACATAGATCAAGCGAAACCGAAATTAATTCATGTTTCTTCAGACACCACGCGATCTATTGCACATAACGACTATAATACCAACCGCCATAGGCAATACACATTGTATAAAAATACAACTACTTATTACAAACATATTTTTACGAAGAGGAGCCGTTAATAAAATCTAGATGACCGAGAGAGATAAGAAAAACATAACTTTCTCATTATAATTGATAGCTTAAAATTCGACGTTTCTAAGATATAGTCAGGAACTAATAAGGGGAATGACAAATGTGCGCAGACGCAAATTAGCTCACGACTGGTAGATCATTTGCTCGCATCACGATTGACAGATTACGAACTGCGAACATTGTAGATTGCACGGATCGTCTAGACTGCCAGTGAACAGCGAGACACACAAAGTACTTATTACCTACTTCTTCTTCTTATTTCTCGTGTGGTTAGCGACTAACCTGGTGTCAGAGTTTTTACGCTGCCCATGGGCCTCTGACATAGCATCAAATACTATTGAGAAACATCTCTCAGGCATGCCGGTTTCCTCACGATGTTTTCCTTCACCGTTTTTTAAGCAAGTGATAATTATACAATACGCATATGAATCCGTAAAATCAGAGGTGCGTGTCTTGAATTCGAACTCGAGACCTATGGACTTGGCAGTCCGACGGTCACACCACTAGGCTATCACTGCTATATACGTACCTACTCATTATGGTAAATACATAAACTTAAAACTTACATCACAATAGATAAGGATATTTCTGTTTATAATTCGAGAGTTCGTGTTTTCGTCTTTTTTACATTCACGTTCGGGCAATAAAATGAAGACAAGTTAATTATGTTTTGCTGAATTGCGACTAATAAATAGCCTGTAATATTCTCTTCATATCTCACCGTGCAATTTTTATCTGCAATATGAAATCGAATGCCAATCAAGCTGCACTTTCTAATTGGCCTTTGTTTTTTAATTCCAGACTTCTTTTATCCACATCACTCTATCTCCTATAACATTACTTTCATCGGAATTACACATAACTAATTTTTATTTAGTATAAGGTATAGTTTGACCAACATGTCTCCGGATTAACCACCAAATACATCGGAATTTGGTGGTTAATCCGAAGGAATTTAAACGTATCGATGTTTTCAGCTGGTACTGTAGAGCCTAGTGACACCTTATGTGGAACCTAGGGCTGGTCGGTTAGAAAATAACTGACAACATTCGACCTTTCAAAATGATGAAATACGTTGATAGGTATTTTATACAAGAAATGAATAAAGGACTCTGTCAGTACCCGTGCTACTGAACGCATGTATTCTTTTAAAGTAATATAATTCAATAGCTGCTGCCCCGTCTGTTTCTATTTGTGGGATTGAAATCCCTACACCACAACACACTAGACGAGCTCTACCTCTGAGAGCTCTCTAAATCCATCTGGTCTTCAGAGGGGCTCCCATAGGGTTATACTTTAGCCTGTCCATCCAAGGCTTATCGATCGCCAACCCTGCGTCAAATTGAGCCTACTATTTCCCCGGATTTGGCATCAGGATATCCTTCAAACCATGCAGGCAATACTATAATACTGATCTACAGCTGAAATCGACTCTTGCTTATACATATTACTTCGAAAAGCGAAAGAAGTCCTTCAATAAAAAGCTTTTAAACATTCAAAATTAAAAAAAAAACATTTTTATATCGCTCCCCGCTCACAGTCCCACTAAACCCCAGGCATATTGGGAGCGTGTGAGATTTTCTAACAATGCAAGCAGTAGGACCGCCTGTCAATAAGACGGTCCGCGGTGCACCGATACATTAATCAAAGCAACATGAGGTAACATGGAATAATGAGCTCATACGAGATGCCGGGTGAAAGGTGGAGGATGAAAGTAAAAATTGTTGGTGGCATCGGGAGTTATATTGACGTGTTTAACGGAATTTATAAGGGTTACTTGGGGAAGTTTAAAAGGGTTAACTGGTAGGAGCTTCTGAGATACTGGGTGTAGCCGAAAAAGCAGCGATAGCCTAGTGGTGTGACCGGCGGACTGCCAAGTCACAGGTCTCGAGTTCGAACCCAAGGCACGCATCTCTGATTTTTCGGATTCATGTGCGTATTGTATAATTATCACTTGCTTAAAATCGGTGAAGGAAAACATTGTGAGGAAACCGGCATGCCTGAGAGATATTTCTCAACAGCATGTGATGCTAAATCCGAGGCCCATGGGCAGCATTAAAACTCTGACACCAGGTTAGTCACTAACCACACGAAAAGAAGAAGACCGAAAGCTCCAAAAATCAGCTGTTCCCTACATTTCGACGAGTCACGTGACTGATTTTTTTTTTCACGATTTCGGAGTTGGTCCCATAGTAAAAGTTGTTCAGTTTGGTGGTCTGTAGCATATGCTTTTGTATCTACTCTTTCGGTTACAGCCTGTATATCGAATGTATTAGCTTATCAGGAAATTGGTATAAAACTGTCTGATGTGAGAGACTCGTAAATCGCGTGAACATTGAAAGATAATACGGCTAATAGAAATATACGCAGGCTCGTGGCTAAATAATAACAGCCTTACGGTTCGATCGTTGGTTAAGCTATGCTTGCCGCGGTCGGTAACTCGATGGGTGATCCATCACATGTCGGGACTACCCCTCCATGCCTCGGAAAGAAAGCACGTTGCCGTCATTCGTGGATCATTGACAGTTGTTATGGGTCGTCAGAAGTCCAAAAGTCTGACAACCACCAGTTTTCCCAAGGGGAATCGTGTTATCTGCATAAAGCCTGCAGATAACACGTCTCGTTCTGGTCTTGGAAGTGCCGTTCACTACTTCTTAGTGAAGAAATTACATAAGACAGGCCCAAAACGTTCAAAAAGTGCTGTTTTTAAGCCTACATAGAATAGTCTTTTCATTTTGATAGGCAGTCGCTCCATGTAACTGAAACGCCGCATCCGGTACGACTAGAAGCCGTCCCTAATATTTCGGCAAAGGAAGATTGTTTTTTAATTTTTAGATATATGCCTAGGGTAAAGTAAAAGAGGTAGGTTCCGATCGTCAAGATCGAGAAAATGATATCCAACACATTAAGTAGGTATATATAACAACCAAATTCAAAATAGTTACGGACAAAACGTAACAATATTACGTTGAAAATGCTGAAATAAACAGCTGTAACCCTGTCATGCCTGTAATAGTTTATTTAATCGTGACTGCGGCTAAATCCGCTAACTAAAACTTGGTATAAGAAAGAAGAATAAAAAGCAAACTATTTTAAATTAGATAAATCTATTATTAAAAGTTTCGCCGCGGGCGTTTAGAACAGGCTTATTTAATCTTTCCTCGATCTAAAAACAACGACCCGACACAAATTAGGCGAGAGAATTGAAACTTACAAAATATTAGAAGACAATAAACGTTACTTGTATTATTTTTAACTCAACTGAAAGCGATACAATCGAACAAATATTTCTTAAACGCAATCAGTGTACCAAATACTTTTTTTTATATCGCATTCTCGGCAAGGGCCCTACTTTCGAATGGCGGCGCAGGCGCAGAGCAGGCGTGAAACGTGACACAATGGGAGTTCGTGAGCAAGCGCCGAGCACCGACACGCGGGACGTCCAAATGTTTACGCGATTAGATAATATCGATAAGAAGCGATTGCCCACCATCGATTGATTGTAATCGATTCAACGATCGATGAAAAATTGTTCGGAATTTATTTGCTTACAATAAACGTGTACGATCAATATTCGAACGGCTTCGGGCTCTGCATTTATGAATAAACTTTACGGTTAGAAAGAGTTAAAAGCTCACCAAAGTTATACAATGGAGTTAAATTTCTAGGTAGAATGTAAAGTATATTATACAAAGAAATGAGAAAAATATGGGCTCTGCATTTATGAATAAACTTTACGGTTACAAAGAGTTAAAAGCTCACCAAAGTTATACAATGGAGTTAAATTTCTAGGTAGAATGTAAAGTATATTATACAAAGAAATGAGAAAAATATACGTACATATAAGTTATAAAGGTCATATAGGGCAGTCAAAAGCTCTTTCTTTAATGCAAACGATAGCTAAAACGCCACCCAAGTAAACTCATCAACTAAATCCCATCACGATTAGTCCGCGCCTATCATACCGCAATCACTCCGATAGCTCGAGCTTCACCGTCAAGCCATCAGCATCGTAAAGCAGTCAAAGCACGGCTAGCCATTAAGACTGGCCCTTCCTGAAGCGTAGATCGTTTAGAGGTGACCATACATCTCGGTATCACTAGGTAATGGCTGCCATCAGCGTCTATCACGCGCTTGAAGCACGACTCTAGTCGCGTGGCCACATAAAAAACCTTCTTTGTGGCACTTACTTAGTTGTAACAACTCTTGCGCAGAATCTGGCGCGAGAGAACGTGTCTCTCTGTAATATAGCTAAATTGCTTTTTTAGAAAAGGTTTTATTTACGAAGTGTAACCTCTTTTTACCAAGAACTATTTTGTTCTTAATACTGCTCAGAGACGACCATAACCATTATTCGATTCGGTAATCCATATCCCTGTTAAGATAATAAAGTTAAGTACCGAGTAAGTGATATTTTACAGTTGAAAATTACAGTTAATCATTAATTACTGCATTACGCATATAAAAGATACGGAAAACGAAAATAAATAATGTTAATTGACCACTCGCTCATAACAGTGAAAGTATAACACTAATTCAAAAATCCCTTTCCTTTGTTTAGGTAATAACTTCAAAGGAATCTGATCGTGGTATAAATCCGTCGATTACAATCGAATAGAAAACGTTACAGTATTTATAACAAAGTAAGGAGGACCCTTATTCTCTATGTTTTTTACGAGATGTTGGGTGAGATAAACTGCAGACTTGGTATAGACATTTTCCGTATTGCATTTCATCCTTCTCTCTCTCTCTCTCTCTCTAATTCGTCGAAGCCGAAAGCCGAAAGCTGTCGTTGAGGATCGTGACCCGCAATAACTAACGATCTTGAGGCGATCGGTTGGAAAATGCATCTCGAATCTATGATATACAGAGTTGATACGACAGAGGGGCCTTCCTTTAAACAGCTTATACTAAGGACCATTTACAAGCTCTGTACCAAAAATCAATTAAATAGGAGCAGTAGTTTAGTCGCAAATGTTTTTTTAAGTTTTTGCCCCGTTTGAACACGATGTTTCCTAACAGCGCTCCGGCGCGGCGTGCACGCGTCGGTGCCGCTGCGTTACAAGGTCAGTTTTTATTTACAAAGGGTGGTTGCGTTTTACTCTGATTTGTAAGCTATTTAATTTGTTTGAAAAAATAAAAACCTCATTTTTGGTGCTTTTTATTTTTATACCGTACCGAGTTAATACAAAATACGTATAGTATACGTAGTGTATTTTAATGCCTCTCTGTCATATCAACTCTGTATTATATGAGTCATGATGTCCTTTCGGTGTAAGTATATATAAAACGAAGCTTTTCTTCGAGACTGACTGGTTGGTTGATCTACTGGTCGCAAGCGCTACTGCTGAACATGAGTTCCAGGGTTTCATTCCCAGGTCAACCCAAGTGCTATTGGGTTTTTTCTCCTATTAGGGTTTTTTAGTAGCAGCCCGGAGTCTGCATGTGTGTGGCTCGCCCCATATGACATGGGACTTAAACATAACTGGCGCAATGTGGGTATACTATAATAGGTGTACCTATAACTAACTCTTCGGGGAAAAGTAAAGGTTGACTGGTAAAAAGTGCCTCAAGCATTAAGTCCGCCTTTGTACAGACTTTTAACTTATACAGTGACTGTTCATACTTTCAGGTTGTATAGAACTCATGAAAATTAACAACTTTGTCCCTGGGACTAACTATGATATATGAAAAAAAAATTATCTGTTCCACACATTTTAACGAATTATGCGAACATAAATGTACAGAGGCCAGCACATCGAGTTACCACAATCTGTCAAATTTCTTTGATAGTATTTCAACTTTATTGCAAAGATATAAGGTTCATTTTGAATTGAGAATATTTGACAGTTAGGGATAGCTTGATGTGCTGGCGTCTGTACTAAACAGCTGGTTTTTTTTCGTGATTTCAGGTATATTTCCATAGGCAAAATTGATATTTTCATGTCCCCTGAAAGTATGTCCTTCGTTTAACCTAACACACTGTATATAAAAATGTTCATAAATAATACGAATATAGTTTTTTTTTTGCGTAATTTCAATTTTCACCTTTCCATTCGGCAGCCCATTTCCCTGCATCACGAGTTGTACTACAACTTCCAAGCTAACGGAAGTTGCAACAGTTACGTCACCGGAATGCCATTGTATCGCATCAATCATACGCCTTCAGTTATTCACAGGCAAGAAGTCTGCTGATAAGGCGGTGATCATGTTAAGAGCGTGCTTTCTAAAAGTTGCCAGCGTTGAAAATCTCTATCAAATACTTGCCTGTTTTTATTAATTTGTTAACAGTATGGAGATGTGAAATATCGCTCTAGGGTTCACTAAATTAATTGTTAACCTTCTGGCTCGCAACGACAAATTTCTTTGTTCCGCCTAAACAGTTTAATTTAAGCTGTAGTTGAATTGCAGTAGTTAATGAAAATTGAGATAATATTTTACGTAATTATCATTGATTTCTTACGACACAAAACTATAAAAAAAATTGCATAATGTAAGTGCATAACGTAATCACACTATATTACAAAGGCGAAAGTTTGTAAGTGAGTGAGTGTGTGTGTGTGAGTTTGTATGTTTGACCCTACTTCACGCTCAAACAGCTGAACGGAACTGGATGAAACTTGGCAGTGAGGTAGTTTATGACCCGGATAACAACATAGGAACCGGAACACATAGGATATTTTTTATCCCGAAAGTACAGACGCCAGCACATCAAGCTATCCCTAACTGTCAAATTTTCTCAATTGAAAATGAACCTTATGTCTTTGCAATAAAGTTGAAATACTATCAAAGAAATTTGACAGATTGTGGTAACTTGATGTGCTGGCCTCTGTACGTTTCCCTGTGATAATTTCCGACATCCCCGCGGGCGAAGCCGCTGGCAGCAGCTAGTCTATACTAATATTATAATGAGGAAAGATTTGATTTTTTGTTTGTTTGTTTGAAACGAGTAGGCTCCGAAACTACTGGACCGATTTAAAAAATTCTTTCACCGTTGGAAAGCTTAGTTTTCTAGGAGTAACATAGGCTACTTTTATCCCGGGAAAAATAACGGGTTCCACGGGAAAGACCACGGGAGCGAAGCCGCGGCAAAGTGCTAGTACAATAGATAACTGCTGCTTTGTATAGATAAAAAATAATCACATTATGCGGTTACACATTAGGCGATATTTTATAAAAGCATGTATAACATTTTATGAGCATCTAGATATATCATTAGTTTTCCCGCTACCGCCTCATCAGTGTAACCGCACTCTAAAACAGAATGATTTCATCCCGCGCAAGCGCAGATTGCTATTTTCGCTTTAACTGTAGATCTTAGTGATCCCGGCGTTAGCGTCGGTCATACGCGTAAGAGGTTTTCCTCGTACAATCGTTAAGTTTTGTTATGTTACAGTTATTGTTAGGGCTTTAAGTTGAGCCAGCGTTACTAAAACGGCGTGCTTAAATACCTACCTACTTAAGTTCTACTTATAACCATAAAAAACATAACATCACGTCTGTGATCCCCAGAAGGGTAGGCAGTAGTGTACAGAGGCCAGCAAATCAAGTTACCACAATCTGTCAAATTACTTTGATAGTATTTCAAGTTTATTGCAAAGACATAAGGTTCACTTTTAATTGAGAAAATTTGACAGTTAGGGATAGCTTGATGTGCTGGCCTCTGTACGTATTGTTATGTTCGAGTTCCATGTAATAAGGGGCAAGCCTACTGCCCCAAACCATAAAAAGGCATCAATCCAGTCTCCTGAGCAACTCCAGATGGAAAAACCCAATAACACTAAGTCAAAGTCAAATCATTTATTTCAAATAGGCACAAGAACGGCACTTTTAAACGTAAAAATGAACAAGAAATAGAATTGATTCGTAGTTTCGTATGGAGAAGAATGGAAAAGAAACTCCACCGTTACTCTTTTAAAATGTTTTACATTGTTTTGTATACATGAATTATAAAATAATTGCACACTCTGTCCGACGCGGGATTCGAACCCAGGACCTCATGCTAAGCAGAAGCGCTTGCGACCACTAGACCAACGCGGCAGTCAACGTACCACACATACATCAATTCATTTACTTAAACTAAGGAATAATAATATATGGAGTACAAGATCCTTATAAAGATCGCTCTCAGCGACAGGACCGCCCATTGTGTCACCCCTTGTAAAAGTTCTAATATCTGTAGTTTTTATGCAGTACATAATAAAGGTTATATTACCAGCTTCTGCCCGCAGCTACGCCCGCGTGTAAGTCAGAAATCATCCCGTCGAAACGTACAAACAGGATAAAAAAGTATCCTTTGTATTATCCATACTAATATTATAAAGAGGTAAAATTTGTAAGTTTGTATGTAGGGGGTAATCTCCGGAACTATGATCCAATTTCAAATTTTTTTTCACTGATAGAAAGCTACATTATTCCTGAGTGCTATAGCACTCAGGAATAATGTAGCTAGCTTATAAGCTAAATTATATTTATACAAGCTTTTGCCAGCGGCTTCGCCCGCGTTTGTAGGTAATTATCCCACGAGAACCGTATATTTTGCCGGGATAAAAAGTAGCCCCTATGTGCTATTCTAGACTATAATCTATCTCTGTGCCAAATTTTATCCAGATACATTCAATAGTTTTTGCGTGAAAGAGGAACAAACATCCATCCATCCATCCTCACAAACTTTCGCATTTATAATATTAGTAGGATTATACATATTAGCCGAGCTATCGCAATTTTCGTCTAGCAAGTCGGAAAAAAATACCTCCGAAAACAGAATTATTTGCATGCGCTGCCTAAACAGTTACAGTATATCGCAATTTTCCGCGGACGAAGTCGCGGGCAGAAGCTAGTATCTAGATATAAATAGAGATATAGACGATATCCAGATTATTATCTATCACTGTGTCTTAATTTTATCCCAATCCGTTCAGAAGATTTTGCGTGTAGAAGTAACAAACATACACACACACTCACAAAATTTTGCCTTTATAATAATAGTGTTATATTCTCAATTTTAGTTTACCATAAATAAGAGCGATAGAACATGGCCGGTACCACTCTCATCGCATCATATTACCAGAGAATTGCCTACCAAAGCGGCCAGTACCTGCGCCTGCGCCGCCTTTCATTTCATACCGATTGCATGATAATGGAGAGGTAATCAAATCCGCGATGACGGCTACATGAAAATGCGTAAATAGATAGCGAGAGAGAGATATTAAGTGGTTTAGAGAGGTTAATTTCAATAATAAAGTTCTAATTTCCACACTCGAGCCGAAGCTTGAGAAAAAGATATTGAATGTATTAATTAAGACTCTCTAAATGTCAATGTCATCTTCGGACTAAAGAAAATAACTTGAAGTGAAGCGTTAAACAATATTTTTCGAACGTAAACAATATTTCTGTGCGTAAATACAACATTGAGCAAATGCAAACGTGCATAGAATCTTCCGCAGACATCAAAGGAGACCAAATATGTGGAAATACTTCATACTTGAAATAGGTACTTACTTTACGTGAAGTAACAACACTTTAAAGGTATTGTTTGTAAGTGGCGCCACTTTAGAAGGTCTAGTCTAGTACCTACTTACGAATCATTGAACAGTTTTATAAAGTTGATATCAGACACTTTACCCAATTCAAAGTTCATTTTTTGTTTCATTTCACGTTCACTCGAAATTAGAGAGGAATTAACGTTTATCTGCTCTTTTTGTTTAATTTTTCTATTCATACCATCATCGGTACACTAATGAATTAGTTTTACACTTTTGATTGATTTTGTGTTACCGTGTCACTTCGAGTAAAAGATGTCAATGAAAGACGAAAATCGGCCAAGTCGGACTTGCACATGAAGGGTTCCGTTAATACCACCCGTACAATTTAATGCTACATATTTTGATAACATACTTCAGTTAAAAAAAAATACAAATAGAAATACACAATCAATCTGCAAACTGCCGAGCCTTTTCGCAACTATATTATGGGTTGGCTTCCAGTCTAACCGGATGCAGCTGAATACCAGTATTTAACATGGAGCGACTGCCTATCTGACCTCAACAACCCAGTAACTGGGTAATAAGATAGTACGATACCCCGTGGCTTACCACGCCAGTCTTACTGGGTGTCAAATTTTCGGGCTTCTAACGACCCGTAACGACTGTCAAACATGCACAAATGGCAGCCGGGACCAAGCACGTGCGTCTCGATTTGTAAAGATGGTGACCCATCCACGGCCCGCTGACAGACAGACGGACGGACAACGAAGGGTTAGTAATGATTTTTTTTTTAATTTATTAGGGTGACGCGCCTGATTCTGACCTACCGAAAAACCAATTAAAATCTTCGATAAACTATTGCAGTGAAATAAGGCTAAAGAGCACCAAACTTGCTATTCGAAAGTGCAAAAAACTACACTATATATAGGTCTTCAATAGTTAACTATTGTTTCTCACAACCATTTAAATCCCAGTGTCACTCCCGGCTGCGCGGGGGCAAGTCGTGCCAACAATTAATCAACCGGTAGACTTTATCGATAAAAATCACGACACTTCATTTAGAAGTAAGCAGTTAGCTGACGATAAGCGCTTTCTAACGCCTCGACAGCGCAATAAGCCTAGAGTACACGGCGAGTCTGTTCCAATGTGGGAATGGGCCAGAGGTCGATTATTCGCCCCCGTGTACCGCAAATATGGTTTTATCTTATTGATGTACGCACATAAGCTGGTTGCAGGGATGTCATTGAGATGTAATGCAAGAAAAAAACTGTATACGACATGTTAGGTTAAACGAGGGACATACATTCATATTGCCGGGTAAGCGGGATTGTCCGAAAGGGTTACCGCTACCCCAGAACATAAAGGGCTAAGGAAGGAACATGGATGGGTTTTAGTCAGTAAGAGTCTGACACTCCCTTCCGCTCCACCCAGAGCGGGAGAAGTCATTGGATGTATTCCCAGCCTTAAAAAAAGGGGTACTATACTCATGAAAATGAACAACTTTGACTATAGAATACCTGAAATCATGAAAAAAAAACAGCTGTTCAGTACGTTTATGTTCGCATAATTCGTCAAAATGTATGGAACAGCTGATATATTTTTTTTCATATTTCAGAGTTGGTCCCATGGACCAAGTTATTGATTTCTATGAGTACTATACAACCTGAAAGTATGTTCCTCGTTACTTAACACACTGCATAAATATAAAATAAAATAAGTGTGGTCTAAGTGTTTTTACATAGCGTAGTTGACCTTAAAAAGGTGGCTGGGACAGACTGGATATGGAAGGCGGAGGACAGGGTGTTGTGGCGCAGCCTGGGACAGGCCTATGTCCAGCAGTGGACTGCGAAAGGCTTTTTAATTTTGCATAGTCACTTTTCAGTTGTTTAATTAAGATTAATTAAGTATTAGAAGTAGACTACCCTAAAATGGAATCTGGTCTTGTTCGTTTATTAAAACGTTTTTTTTTTTAATTTTTCGATAGCTTAGAGTAGGGTTTAACTTAAAATAATGTGATTTTTAGAAGGCCGCAAGTGAGAGTGTGACAATACTGTACTGCACCCTGTTCCTATAAGCTTTAAATATCAATAATTATTATTAAAAATAAGCGATAGAAATTATGGCCATCAATAAAACTTAAATAAGAACTTTTAAGCTCGGAAGCACTTGGCAGCCCTAACTATAATAAAGACAAATGCGCCGCGTTCAAAGAAATGAAGTCGCTAACGTGGGGACAATAAATTTCAATTAATAGATAACATTACTCACAATACTTAATTTATAAACATCGTTATAAAACGATTAATCGTATCGATTTAACATCGAATAGACATGTGTTGACGAGAGAGCGATTACATCGCTACAATATAGAATAGCATTTCTTATTGGGTTCGCTCCGGGCAGCCGTTAATAACTGTTGCAACAGAGCGTGCGCTTGCGCATCCGAGAGTCGGTCGTAAAGTTACGAAACGCGACGTAAACAGAAATAAACGGAGCAACAAAGGGCCGGACTGAAATAGGCCGGTGCACTTCCTCGTGGCTCCGGGAACGAGACGCCCTAAAATTAAACGTCCAACGCTTGGATTTGCGATCGTCGCGCGCGCATCTATGTGAACGCAAAATGATGCAACCCTTTTAGCGCTATCTCGTTAGCCGCCATTGGCGGGGGTTACAATTAAATCTGGGTTGGTGTAATTTCTCAAACCATTAGGTTGATGTAACTGCAATAAAAATCAATCGAAAATTACAAAACCAGTTATCTCTTTGTACTTAATTTAAAAGCTCATAAATCTCATTATTTTGTAATGCTAACATAATTAATTTACTGCAATAATCTTTAGTATACTTTCGCAATCGAAATGGCATAATTTATTCACGTCTCCCATCTCGCTGCAGCATCGCATCTGTTACAGATCTATAAGTAGATGCTTGTTTGAAAAACGCACAAACACACTCTTAAAAATGTACGATGATTTATTCAAACTCCTATAAGCAGGTGTAGGGTAAGCATAAATCCCAAGTTAAAATTGAGACGTTCCGAAAACACCCAAAAACGAAATGTTATAAATAAAACAACGGTTTGTCAAAACTACGTTAATTTATCTGTCTGTCTTAGTTTTTTATAAATAATATCAACTGACTTGCTTGCAACTGGCTTGATGTTTTCAATAAAGAAAAACGCTATAAAAAAACTTGGCGTTGAGTTCTGCTTCTATTGATGATTTTATGGCTCTGGACATGAACATAACTACCAAAAACAATTACTCATAAATGATAAACTGAATCAGTTAGACCATGCCCATAATTAGACTAAAGACTTCACGAATTTATGTTGCAAACCTCTAATCACGGCCTACCACAGTCATAAAACTGTATCAAACGAACCAATAAAGTGCGGTCACCCTAACATGCGTACACGCAACATTTCAATGCACATTTGTTCCGATACGTGCATACGATTGCTATTAATCATTGCGCCGTGAAACCGCATAGATTGAGGCTCACTTGACCGAGATGAACGTTCAAAAGAAATTCATTTAAATCAAGATGTTCATAGCGTTTCATCTTCTCCGACTAACTGCGATAAAAAACATTAAAAGTTAAAATTAACATTGCTAATTGGACCATACTGTATGAATAAATTCGATTGGTCTATGCAAATGTTGAAGTTTATTTTTATTTCATACTGTATTTTGCATTTTGTAAGACGAGAAAGAAATCTATAGATAGAGCGTGGTAATCGTTAAACGGTATCATGTAAATTAAAACAGATTATACAACTGAATTAAGTTTCTTTATTCAAATAAATAAAATTCACGAATTGGGGCAAGGTTTTTTTTTAAATTCAGAATTCGATCATTCAGATAAACATCGGCACCAAATGTCGTATCTGTTAAAGTTGGGAATTTGTAACTAACAAACTATTTAGATACACCATTTTCTTGGTATGTAACGAACATTTTAAAAAAACTTTCGTTTAGCCTACATGTTATTTTCTCCGAATTTCTTCAGAGATCTGATGACCCAGTGCGATAAGCCGTCGTATTTTACAACAATTTAAGTTGTCATGTCTGAAACGCTGGCAAGAGGATAAATATAGCGTATTACAGCCAATGAATACCTATTGTTAAACTCGCTTTATACAATGAACAATCCTGAGGGGATATCGATATGATCGGATGATCTGATTGACTTGCGAACGGACTACATTTGGATTGGGTTCGCCCTATTGATGGCGGCCATCTTGATTTTCAATCCTGGTTGTCATCTAACTGATAGGTGGATTGTTTACTTTTGTCAGCATCATGACTATGTAGCAATGGAAATGAGTGTAATTTGACGTTTGATCATTCTCTATGGATATACATTGAACTGGTTTTTTCGGATCATTTGGCTAATCTGATACAAAAGAAGGCAGTGTAAGCAAAGCAAATGATATTATTCAACAACACATAGCATATCAGTTGATGCAAGGAAGGTGTTCGGGCGTCTCCGGGAATCATCGGCTTCGGCGACTCGATGTGCGGCGCGCGGGACGACCAACGACGACCACTTCGCAACCGATCTCCATCGACGGCACGCGCGCGCACTCCTTATTGTTACCAACACATATTGTAAACCCTATTTTAGAGATTATAATTATACTCTTAACTACAGTCCACTGTCTTAATTAAAGTCCTGAGATAGGTCCCTAACAGAAGGTAAATAATGACTAAAATGGAAACCAATGTAATTCGCTAAAGGTCAAGCAGAGGTGTACCTGTAGTACACTCACATTCCACAAGTTATGTTCGAGTCCTAAGTGATAGGGGCGAGCCTATTGCTTACAATCGGGCACAAATCTAGACTCCGAGCTGCTGCTAAGAAATTCCAGATGAAAAATTTGTCCGACCTGAATTTATGCCCGGGTCGGACAAATTTGTCTGGTCCTGAGGTCCTGGGACCTCATGCTTAGCAGTAGCGCTTCTTCTTCTTCTTCGTGTGGTTAGTGACTAACCTGGTGTCAGAGTTTCAATGCTGCCCATGGGCCTCTGACTTAGCATCACATGCTGTAGCGCTTACTGCCCAAGACAAACAAGGCAGTCATAATTTTAAAAATAACTTCTTTATTGGCATAAAAAATGTATACAAGACAAAGTGAAACACTTGACTTTAAAAAAATGGGAAATCATCAAATGACTCCTAGTCTCCTACTATTTTTTGCTGTACCCGAGAGGGTCCATAGGTAATGATTTCATTTTTCTACCTTACCACCTCTAAGTACACATTGCGGAATGCAAATAAAGATTGAGTATGGAGATTCCTCCCGCTCTGGGTGGAGCGAAAAGCAATGTCAGACTCTTACTGCCTAAAGACAATCCCGCTGAAGCACTAACTCCTGCGCTACGTAATAACCGCTATGTTACCAAATTCCCAGTAAGTAACAAGCTGCTGAAAGTAATAAAATGTTAATTGGCAGAAAGTGGAACAAAGATCACAGACACACAAATCAATAACAGTTCCAAGTTTCTCCACTTCCCCAGCACAACGCAGCGCTTAGCCAAAACCCAATTCGTTCTCATAAGATCCTTACAATAATTTACAGCTTGAAAATAATTCTGAATACTATGAGTTAAATCACGATATGATTTGCGGTACATGCTTTAATACATCGCGCATCTCTTTTACTCGTTGAGCGTATGAAGGAGAGGGCACGAGTCCGTGGTGTAATAAATCTGCTAGGTTCGTTACGCAAGGACATTAGCCTCTGGCTACCCCCTGAGCGGCTTGAAGATACATAGATTATTATGATTTGTGACCGGTAGCTATTCGCATTTAATACGCTTACCGACCATCTTCTATTTTATAGTATTGCATCGGACAAGGCGTTCATAAATAACCTTACTTAAATTGTTGTTAAAAAGTTTGACGGCGACCTAATGAACTGTGACGGTTTTCATGATTATTCATCGGGACGAGACGGTTCCTGTCTAGGTGTCTCTCGCGAAGGTCTTCCTTTGTGATCCCTGAAGAGGATGATGATGAAAACGACGAAGACCCTAAATGTACGGACTTGGCTCCTGTGGTCGATGCCAATAAACTGGTGCAGGATATCAGTCGAGAAGTGAAGAAGGCTTTTCGCGAGGAATTTAGAGGTCTCGAGAACTCGCTAGAGTTCCTCAGTGAGCAACTGACATCAATGGAGCAGGCTATTAAAAAGCAAGACAGCAAAATCAAGGACCTTGAAAACAAAAACTACGACCTCCAAAACAAAAACAAGAACCTAGAACTACGCATTAATGTCTTGGAGCAAGGGTTCCAAGAGGTGGAGCAGCAGTCCCTCGCAACAGCCGTGGAAGTAGCTGGGCTGCCGGAGATGCTCCCAAATGGCATAGAGAAGGTGATGGATACCGTGGCCGTCAAATTGAATGTAGCTGATGGGGAAATCCATTCAACTCGACGACTACCAGGAAGCAAGGATAAACCGGGACCCATCCTCGTGGAGCTAAAGTCGAAGACGGTCCAGCAACAATGGATAGGCGCTAGCAAGGAAAATTGTATTACCGTGGGTCAACTGGTGCCAGACGTCCCGAAGGAAAAAGCTGACGATCGCGTCTACATAAGGGAGGCCCTCACCAAGTACCAAAAAACACTACTATATAATGCAAAAACCCAATTGTTAAATAAATCCTGTCAGTATGTATGGTGTAAGAATGGCAAAGTGCAGGCTAGGAAGATCAAGGATAGTAAAATTTATTATATTCGTACATTGCAGGATATAAAACAAGTTGAAAAGCTATGTTCTACTCAACCCGGGAAACGAACAGAAGGATCAACTCCAGTATAAATTCTTTATATCTCTCTCTGACCCTCGATTAGCACTTTTGATTTATTTATTTCTATTTACAAGACCAAGTTAGTGTGATATAACTATGGACATAAAAGTACAAGAAATCTTCCATTGCAATTCAACTAATCACTTTTTCAAACAAATACCTGCAAAAACCAGTATAAAATTATCATGTATACATTTTAATATCAGATCGCTCATTAAAAACTTTACGAAATTGCAACAAACCATTCATGCATGTAATTATCCACTAGACCTTATTATTTTAACAGAAGTGGGTATCTCAGATAATATAGTTTACTTGTATAACTTGCCTGGCTATAGATTGTACTCACAATTGCGTCCGAGCCGAAAAGGCGGCGGTATTATCATGTATGTACGGAATCATATAAAGTTTACATTAATTGAACAAAAATCTAAGACCTTTGAAAACTTAACAGGCTACCTAAAAATAGACTTACATAATAACGTAATTGTCTCTGCAATCTATAGGCCACCGTCTACAAATAAAGGTCTGTTTGTTGCAGAGCTTGCTAACCACATTTCTAAGTTTGATTTAAAACAAAACTTACTCCTTATGGGTGATACGAACATTAATCTGAAAGAAAGCTCAGCATACAAAGATTCATATCTAAGAACACTTAGCGAACATGGATTATTGTGTGGAATAACAGATTACACCCGAATTGAAACTAAAAAAGATTTAATCACTAAGTCGTGTATTGACCACATATTTGCACGTTTTCCCACACTACATCCGTTCGCGGCAGTGCTCGATGTCGTACTAGCTGACCATCGTGGCATTATCTTTACCTGCGGTGACGAGTCGTTTGTAAGTCCTAGGTGTATACAGGTTGTTCCAAAAAAATCTATTAACTACGATAATTTTTACAAAGAACTTCAAAATGTTGACTGGACAAAAACAACAAGTATGAATTCCCCTAACGACATTTTAAGTTTTATTCAAGAATCATTTGATAAAGCAGACAAGTCTGCAATTAGTAATAAAGCCAGTAAATCGATTGGCATGTACTCGAAACGCTTTACTATACCTTGGATTGATGGCAATATTGCTCGGCTTTGTGATAAAAGAGACAAATTACATAGTGATTGGAAAAATAATTTAAAAAATTCAAAAATAAAACTAGAGTATAATAAAATTAGAAATAAAATTCATAAAATATTAGAAAACAGAAGAAACAAATATTATATGCAATATATTAGTGATAATTTTAAAAACGTTAAAAAAATGTACAATATTTTAAACCAAATGTTAGGGAGAACGACCCTGTCACTCGACACGGCTATTCTTAGGGCTTTTGATGCGCAAGGAATCACTACCAAAACCATTGCTGACAACTTTGCAAATTGTTTTGACAGAGCGGTTAAAGACATAGTTCCTAAATGTAACATAAAATTAACGGACCCAGAAGCAACACGTATACCCCTGGATTCTAGTATGCTATTTAAAAAAGCCTCGGCTAGCAGCGTACATAAAATCATTAAACAACTAAACTCAAGAAAAGCCCCAGGTCCAGACAATATTAAAGTTTCCGATATTAAAATGATAGGTGACTGCATATCCAACCCTATTGCTGACTTAATTAATCGAAGTATTGAAAGTGGTCTATACCCAGATGATCTAAAGGTGGGTTGCATAAGGCCAGTCCATAAACGGGGTAAAAAAAACGATTATTCAAACTATCGTCCAATAACATTGCTCTCATCTATTGATAAAATAGTAGAAAAATATGTTTGTGAACAAATTCACGCATTTTATAGGCAGCATGACGTAATTGACCGGTACCAATTTGGCTTTCAGGCCGGCAAAAGCACCACGAACCTCTTGTCAAACTTCACCGATGAAGTCAATAAGCACCTAAATGATAAAAAATATGTTCTTGCTCTCTTTATTGACTTCTCACGTGCCTTTGACACATTAATTCATAATCAGCTAGTTGATAAATTAGACGACTGTGGAGTACGTGGTCCATTACTGAACTGGTGTAAAAATTATCTTAAAAATCGTACCTTTACTGTTAAAATTGATGGCATCTGTAGTGATCGTATGGCTATAACTCAGGGAACAGCCCAGGGCTCAGTATTAGGCCCCCTGCATTTTTTGTCGTATGTAAATGATATGAGTAACTGCATCACGAACAGTAAATGCTATCAGTTTGCGGATGACACTTGCCTTGTTATTGCTAATAGAAATCCCCAAATAGCATGCGAACGCTTACAACTCGACCTGGATGCTCTAACAAGGTGGTGTCACGATGCTGGCTTAGTACTTAATGCAAGCAAAACTAAACTACTGGTTATTAAATCTCCATACATTAGAAAACTGCCCTTTCGGAACTTAATAGCCCACGACCATGACTGCTTGCATACGGTCAACGCGATTAATTGTAATTGTCCACAAATAGATGTTGTCAGTAAACAAACATATCTTGGAGTAATTATAGACAGTAAGTTCAACTGGAGTTGTCACATAGAACGTGTTTGCGATAAACTTCGGCAATTTCTCGCTATTATGACCATTTTAAAAAACCGCCTGCCTTTCAAAGTGAAGATAATGCTTTATTACGCAATGGCTGAATCTTACATCCAGTATGGCCTTAGTAGTTATGGTCGTACTTATAAAACCTACCTTGATAGTATTTTGAAACTTCAACTTCGAATTTTAAAAACCTTAGTATCTCCTAAAATTAAAAACCAATTTCACGACGATATAAATGGCCTCTTTAAACACTGTAATGTCCTACCAGTTCATATACAAAAACAATTTTTGTTACTAAAAGAACAATTTTTCAATGAATCCCTAAGAAACAAAATCGAACATCCTGTATGCACTCGGGCAGTTTCTGAGAATAGGCTTCGTACACAGTGCGCCAACAATACGTATGGCGAGCGAACTACCGGTTACATTATACCGAGACTTATTAACGGTCTACCCTCAGAACTAAACAAATGTATTACACATAAAAATGTCAAATGTAAACTAAAACAATATTTTTTAAGTATTTTATAGGGATGACTGTAACTGGAGAACGGAACTGAATATTATATTAATTGTATCGGCAATAACGCGTACTAAAATGCATCATTGTATGTATATTAAGATAGAAAAAATGTAAATGTATTGTAATGTAATGAGTTCATGATAGCACAAGTTTAAACCTTAGTGGTTTTTGGTTGCTATTTAATTTGAATCCTATGATAATTTGTATAAATGATAAATAAAAAAAAAAAAAAAAAAAAAAAAAGGTAAATTATTTACTTGAAATGGCACAGAAACATAATAGTTATCTCGCCTGTATGGGGAATGGTTAATGTTAACACAGTTTTTGTAAACATATTTTGATTTAAAAGAGTGTCCATGGAGTTTCTTGCCCGTTCTTCTCTATAGGTACCTACTGCTTTGGAATGGGCAACTAGCTTCATCTTTCTGACTGACCGACCCCTTGACAATTCAAAAGTGCCTGTAATTGGTTTATTTGAAATAAATGCTTTGAGTTTGAGTTTGAGTTAGGCAGAGGTGTATCCAAAAGTATACTCACTTTTCGCCAGTTCTGTTTAAGTCATATGTAATAAGGGCCATTAACCGGGCACAAATTCGAACTCCGGGCTGTTAGTGAGAAACTTGTGATGGAAAAACCCAACAACACATTGCCCGACTCGGGAATCAAACCTATTACCTCATGCTCAGAAGTAGCGTCAAGCGCTTGTACTAAAGGTGCACCACTACCTAACCCTTCGGAAAATGCAGTCGTGATGTTATGTTATGTTTTTATATGTACAGACGCCAGCACATCCAGCTATACCAAACTGTCAAATTTTCCCAATTGAAAATGAACCTTATGCTTTTGTAATAAAGTTGAAATACTATCAAGGAAAGTTGACAGAATGGGGTAACTTGATGTGCTGGCCTCTGTACGCATAATCAAGCCCAGTGCGAGTTTATAGATGTCACAAGTCTTCGAATTTTTGGGTCTACAATATGCCGGTTTCCTCACTATGTTTACTTCACCGTTTTGAGAGTAGTACTAGTGATAAAACAATTTACACAACCCACGACAGTAAAGCGCCTCTCTGGGTTGGAACCAGCGACCTACAATTCGTAAGTCGCGGTTACAATTGGGCTACCACTACTCTCACTAAGATCTTCTATGTAAAACTTGGTTTTCATTGCATGAAGTGTTTAAACATTTTCATTAACCGCGAAAATCGCTTGGAACTATTCGACCACACTGCATCTCGTGTAACAACACTAGCTTTTACAAAATGAAAGTAATTCCACAGTTCAATTTCATTCATAGAGTTAATTAAAAATATAATTTTCCGTCTATAATTCTCGCTGAAAACTTATTAAGAATTAGAAAGCGTTTATTTATTTATAAATAAATTGCTTGTTGAATTTTTAAGTTACTATTCATCTGGATAGGATTTATGCTTTCTTCTTTAAAGCGATCTAAATGATTCAAAGAGTATCAATAAGCGTATCTGCGTTATCGGCATTTACGAGTATTAACTTGTTAAGGTGTATACAGACTTGATAGTTTATTTTCATCGATAACGATCTATGCTTGAAAAGTCGTTAATCAGTAAAAATGTGTGCAGCAAATTTACTTCATAGCAGAAGATAAGCAACTGTCATCACAGCTGAACCTCAATTAATCCATAGTTCTTAGTTTCTTTCTAACGGCCCAATGAAATAGAATAGAATTCTCTTTGTTATGTATACCATACAAATTACAGACATTTTAGGACATTTTACAAGTGATGACACAATGGGTGGTTTTATCGTTAAAGGCGATCTTTTAAAGACACATTGGGATGGATTAAGAGACAAAAGCGACAAGGGAAGGGAAAGAAAATGGTGTACTATTTCCATATATATGTATGTACAATAAATACATAAGTCAAACACCTCTTCTGCATCGTGCATCTTTGACAGTCGTTACGGGTAGCCTGAAGCCCGAAAATCTGACAGCCAGTAAGGGGTATCGTATTGCCCAATTAGTGGGTTGTGGAGGTCAGATAGGCAGTGGCTCCATGTAAAATACTGGTATTCAGCTGCATCCGGTTAGACTGGAAGCCGACCCCAACATAGTTAGGAAGGCTAGGCAGATGATGCCATACGTCAAACATATTACTCTTATCTACAAAAATATATGCAATAATTATCAAGAAGTAAGTGCTAACAATAAGAAAAGTTATGTAGGAAACGGATAGTTTATTTGTCATAATTTAAACAATGGACACAGATTAAGCACGCCTTATCGACACGGAAAAATGTTATGACAATAATAGTCACTTATGGCAAAAGAGCTATGTTCATAACGACATATTAGCAGGAAGACGCTGCTACAGATCCTCACGCACTGCACGAAAGAGTATGGCAACCTTCTCTCATCTCAAGCCTGATTGTCCGAAAGGGTTACCGCTACCCCGGAACGTAAAGGGCTAAGGAGGGAACATGGCTGGGTTTTAGTCAGTAAGAGTCTGACACTTTCTTCCGCTCCACCCAGAGCGGGAGGAGTTATTTGATTATGTCCCACTCCCAAAACCCTCTTTCTTACCGAAAAATAACGAAGCGTTGAATCAATACACGATATCATCGAACCGTACACATCGATCGCTAAAATCGATCAGATATGTACGCACCTTTACAACACAGATCAACTGCAGTTAAGTGGAGCGTATCACGGACTACACTCCTCGATATTAAGGCGATAACTCACAGTTTCGATAGATTTAACATTCCTCCGTGTGTCGAAACCGATCTGATTGATCGGCGAACTGCTACTTACGATCAAAAGGATTTAAAGACCTACAAGCACGCGAAGTGGCTGTAAACAACAATAAAATAATTGTTTATGTAACTCTTTGTATGGCATGTGTCTTTGTATTTAATAGAAAGCGGCTTTTATTTAAAAACATAACAGTGACTGTTACGACGCCCTAATAGTAACTCAATTAAAGTACACGCATTCATATATGACGACATTTAGCATTACATGTAAATTTGTCGGATTTCTCAGCTACGTTGCAAGCCAACCAAAATGTGTATGAGCATAATAAACTATTTGTGACATTTGTGACATGACGCGGTATTTAAAAAATGACGGATACTTTTAAGACACTCATAGCCGCTTAAGTTTTATAAATATACATAAGGTATTCCTAAAATCAAGTTTCATTAATATTGCTGTGATGGATTGACTGAAACAAATGAAATAAAATGAACTTTCAAATCCTTGGCATGGGATTTGACGGAAAAATAAATTAATGAGAAACAAAACGAAAATTATAACCATAGTCCAAAATAGATTCAAATAAGGAACAGGAATACATTATTTAAAAAGCTCACATGCAATTTTCTTGCCATTAATCTTTTGAAAAACGAACGACCAAGTACCTATACTATAAAACTGTTTACAAGCTCTATGGTACCGCCAGGAGGAAATTAAATCGCATAAAACATCATGAAACTCTATTAGATGCTTTATCGCGGGATAGCATCTTTAACTAGCAGTACTACGAGTCGTCCGTGCCCACTACTCGTAAGTAGTTAGGTTAACGCAACGACCACACACGACGCAGACAAACTTTTCCCGCCATCAAAGAAACCATAGACAAGTCATAGAAGATCTTTAAAATTAGGTTTTCTTTGATTTTCCTCGTGAGGCAACGTAAAGGCAGTTCAATTAGAATTAATGTTCTTTAAGTTTTCGCTTTCTTTAGTTTGAATGGCTTGTTTCAGTTGATAACAATGTTTGATTGTGTAACACGTGGAGGGTCGGTTGTTTGGAATAATGAATGAATGGAGTTCCTATTTGTGGGAAAATGTTTTCACTTTATTTAATTTGACAGAAGACGTCAAAACATTGTCTGTCACTCTGGATAATTAGGTGACAAATATTAAGCCATCACCGTGTTTAAATCAAAAACTAAAATGAAAATATTAAATAATACTAATTTATCTTTATTTCAGACATAAGTCCTACAAAAATCCAAAGAAAAAGACAGACTTCCCTTCCATTTCTTTCCTTTCACCCGCCATTACATTTAAAAAGATGAAAGAAGTTGTAGGAACTATAATAAAAATCTATAACTCTAGTAAGTTTAGCATTTTATTTATTAACTTCTCCGTGTTAATCAGTGTTGACCGCGGGGTCAATGACCGTGTTGCGCGGGCGCATTGTTCCGCGAATGCATCCGCTGCCTGACCACCGCGCACACGGAAGCTAGCGTGGACGTTACCATTACCACTGACTGGATTAGATCGTTGTTTCTATGGTTTTTTGTGTGCCAACTGTTAATTGTTTTTTTTAGTTTTTTACTTTGTAAGTATTATGAATTTTATTTTTCATGTATGTGTAATTTGAATTTTTACCACATTCTCTTCTATACTGGGTGTAACCGAAAGGGTATATACATACAAAAGCATATACTACAGACCACCATACTGAACAACTTTTACTATGGGACCAACTCCGAAATCGCAAAAAAAAATCAGTTGTTCTATACATTTTTGGTCATGTGACACGTAGAAATGTAGGGAACAGCTGATTTTTTTTCACGATTTCGGAGTTGTTCGGTTTTTCGAGGGTAACCTAGTATATACATAGAAAGTATATTCCAGAAAACTCTTCTTCTTCTTCCTTTCGTGTGGTCAGTGACTAACCTGGTGTCAGAGTTTTTATGCTGCCCATGGGCTTCTGACTTAGCTTCACATGCTGTTGAGAAATATCTCTCAGGCATGCCGGTTTCCTCACGATGTTTTCCTTCACCGATTTTTAAGCAAGTGATAATCATACAATACGCACATGAATCTGGAAACTCAGAGGTGCGTGCCTTGGGTTCGAACTCGAGACCTAAGATTTGGCAGTCCGACGGTCATACCACTAGGCTATCACTGCTCCAGAAGACTTATGTTGGTATTTACATTCTTATATTTCATTTAAATACATTTATGATTTACATTTTGAAATATTTTTATAACACGTAATAAAAAAAAATAGTAGTAAACCACCGATTTTCGGACCATAGTTCAAGCTACCGGAGGTCTGGGTTACTGAGGGGAACCACGTAACGTATAGTTACGCCATGTCCTAGACCGCTTTTTGGATCAAGCTCTTGATCCAGTTGCCTAACGAGTATTTACATGATTAAGGAAAGAACATGGATCCATGTTCTTTCCTGGAAAAAGGGAAAGGGAGGGAGGGGGAAGCGGAAGGGGTGTCAGACCCTTACTGACTAAAACCCTTTAGTCAGTTAGGGTCTGATACTGCCGTCCGCTCCACCCAGAGCGAGAGGAATCATTTGATGATTTCCCACCCTCAAAAAAAAATACATTTAATGAGGCCCCAATTGTACCATCATTAAATAGTCTAAAAATAAATAAAGATTACAATATTTGTCTAGTCTTCATTTAGTTACAACGGCAAGAACGAATATAGAGTACCTATCCACATGCATTATACACTTATGCGGCAATATAACATGAAAGATTACACAAAATGCTGCGCCTGATACAACACACTAGCCATGTTAATGTTTTGTGAGCTTTCGTTTGAGTCTTCATGTAATAGGCTCTATTATATTTCTCTTGAAGAAATATTCAATGTAGTAGTGAGGTTATATTCGACACTTAAAACACATGCTAGTAGCCTCGTACCCTATAGCCGTCAGAAACGACAAAAGTCACCGTAACCAGTAGTGATAGCCTAGTGGTGTGACCGTCGGACTGCTAAGTCATAGGTCTCGAGTTCGAACCCAAAATCGGTAAAGGAAAATATCGTGAGGACACCAGCATGTCTGAGAGATACTTCTCAACAGCATGTGAAGCTAAGTCAGCCGATGGGCAGCATAAAAACTCTGTCACCAGGTTAGTCACTAACCACACGAAAAGAAGCAGACCGTAGCAGAAATCAGCTTGGGATGTATTAATCATTTATCTTAGGATCCGCAGTAATGGTATTCTGTAAGTACTATATGATCATAGAGATCAAATAGTGCTGCGAGTCTCACAGGAAACTATAGAGCGACTACAGTAAATAAGCTCATTACATCCTACCTTGGGGGATCAGCAGAACTGAATGGCATGCTGGTACGAGTAAATACCGCTCTAATAACATACGATTACTTGTCAAGTTAGCCACAAGATGCTGTGTAGGTAGTCTTACGTTTTACGTGAGTTAAGCCATCATCATCTGCCTAGCTTTTCCCAAATATGTTGGGGTCGTTTTACGTGAGTTAAATAAAAGCTATAAATAAATATTTTAAAAAATGATAAGAAAATCACTTGCCAGAATGTTTTATGAATTCCACAAATAAGCAGAAACGGTACAATCAAACTAATAAGTAAACTAAACTTTACACACAAAACCATAAAAAGAGCAATATTTCAACTCCCTAATAAGAAAAGCCCAAGTCTAACATATCAAAAGTAAATCGACCAAAAAGCCATGACTACACAGTCACCTGCATGCCAACGCTATTTCGTAACTTAAACCAATTACACACGCACGGCATACATTTTTATTTCCCTTCGAACATTTCCTGTTTTACTTTCGTGAATAGCCCTGCAATTTGTAACACACGTTATTATAGAATGACAACCACTCATTATTCGATGCATGCCGAAGGGCCACGGGCATACTGTTTGATTTCGTCTGTGACATGAATACTGGCCACTATAGTCTATGGTTTGTGTCAAAAGAGGTATTACACCTATTTAGTTTGAATGGTATTTTAATCAGTAATCGGATGGTTGATTTGTATTTATGTTTGCCACCTGTGAAGCCTTTATAGGACAGTTTTGATTGTGAAAGGAAGTCATTAAATTATTAGTAGGCGATAAGCGATGGACATCAATTTTACATTTGGACAGTATGGATTAGAGAGTTCATTTGTAATCAAAGATAAGGAAAAAAACTATTGTCACATACTGACAATATTGCCATCAAAACACATATTTATTATTTGCCTTCTAAGTGCCCATTTCCCCAATTAAACTGAACGCGATTAGCATAACTAAACCGCGTGCAAGACCTGTTAGTGTCAATATTCTACAGCAATAATAACACTGACCGCTCTTACACGGAATTTATGGCCTGTTCGCGTTCAGTTTCATTGGTGAAAATCGCCCCAATCTCAATACCACCCCATCAACTATAACATCCAGCAGCTCCAACCGCTAAACAACTAGCTCAACTTACACGCCAATCAACCCGAAGCTAATTTCTAGCGCAGCAGCAAAAACAAAATAAGGAGCATCGAAATTAAAGTCAATTTTTTTCCCAACTCTCCGACAAACTGCAAGAACTTTCAAGCGCGTTATGGTGCGTCCACACGACACAGACATGGTACAGACTTACGTAGACTTTTATAGAATTTAGTCTGTGCGACATAGCAGTGCAGACAAAAGTAGGTGTATTGGAAAAGTCGGAGGTATACGTATGTTCATAATATATTTGGGTGAACTTTTTTACTCAGACTTTTAAGTCTGTACAGATGTCTGAACGACAAAAGTCTGTGCCGTGTGGACGCTCCATTACGAATGATTAAATTAAGACTAATCAAGAATAAAGCGGGCTATTCACGATCAATTATATTGGATAGTATCACGAATTTCGCAATGTTTTTGAACAAAAGTTTGAACAAGTTTAATTTTTATTTTACAAAATAGTTTTGATTGCACCGTGTAGGATATAAATCTGTTGCGCACGTATTGCTCACGCGGAAACATTAATGGGCAGACTAGGGATGCATCGATATGCCTTTTTGCCGATACAATACCGATACTCTTGTAAAAATATCGTCGATACCGATACCAACGATTAGTGAATTAAAAAATTAAAATTAAGGTAAAATATATAAAACACAAGTTTGGTTTAAGTTATTAATTGTTATGAAAAAATATAAACAGTCACAAACTTTGAATAAGATATTAAGAATTAAGGGTAATAATTAAATTAAAATAAATAACTGTTAATAATTAAAATTAACATTAATAAGATTTTTGTTTAAAAAACAAAGCATTCTCATGTTTTGGGGAGAAAGCCAATTTCGCAAGTCCGTCTGTATAAGACCTGCGGTGGAAAATAATCTCTCAGATGCGACAGAACTCATTTGAAAGCTGAAGTACTTCTGCGCCAGTTTTTTCAGGTTTGGGTATAAAACGTCATTGCGCCAGAAAACAAACGGATCTGCGTCTCTCGACATATTAGGACGAACTAGATCGAACAAGATGCGCGTTTACATTACTTTTTTAAAGCGCGAAATTTGAAACGTATCGTTTTGTATCGATAATAAAAATATCGCCGATGCCGATATATCGGCAAACCCAAAGTGTCGCCGATATATCGGTATGGGGATCGGTATCGGATGCATCCCTAGGGCAGACGTATGTGTCTCCGAAAACGTGAAATAAAAACAGCTGTTCCCTACATTTCGACGAGTCACGTGACCAAAATTGTATAGAACAGCTGATTTTTTTTTTTCGATTTCGGAGTAGGTTCCATATTAAAAGTTGTTCAGTTTGGTGCTCTGTAGCATAATAATATGAATGTAGTGTTTATGTGCAAGGTCTACCCTTGCACTTCTAAGTGTGCAATATTTATATTGCTTAACATCTTTTAGGTGTAGAGGCCGCCTAAGATAAGAGGACAAAGAAAGTAATTCATTGCGATTGATTGCCGGCCGCAGGCGAACTGTCCACTGTCGCAGATTGAATTGACCGGGACTCAGGTCAAGAGACCATTCTCTGTCCAATTGCCGATTATAACGTACAGAGGCCAGCACATCAAGCAATCCCAATCTGTCAAATTCCTTTGATACGTTTTCAACTTTATGACAAAACAATAAGGTTCATGGTCAATTGAGAATACTTGACTGTTTGGGATAACTTGATGTGCTGGCGTCTGTACAAATGATATAATATGGTGGAGCGTATCTGATTGATCATTATGTTGTTGAAATGATAATAGAAACCAATATAGAACTTGTTGCAGAATTATATTCGTTAGACACTGGAATAAATGGGTTGTTTGTACATTTCGTCACAAAGCAAATTCGTGACAAAAAAATTGTGAAAATTCCCAATATATTAATTTTGTTTATTGTAAATTCGTCACATGGTTTTATTCCGCACCGATAGCAAAGAAGTAGCATAAAAATGTTTTATATTTTCATAATCACAGCACGTTTACTAATTTAGCTTACATCTATGTAATATGTATATAAAAATCACAGTTTTTAAGTGAATGATTGATTTATACCAATAATTTTGGTTGCTATCGCTATTTCAAGAATAAAATATTTTTTAGAATGAGGATTTGTGACGAATTTACACATTTTTAATACGTGTGACGAATTTACTTTCAATGTATAGATTTTTCAAACTATGCCGAATTTACTTTGTGACGAATGTGTACAACAACCCGCAAAAATGAAGTCAAAAGTCAAAGGCACAGGTATAGAATTAGAAGTACGTATTGAATTCGAACTACCACTTTTGATTCAACATCTTGTTCAATTGCAATATACAATCGAATAGAAGTCCTCAAGTCTCTCAACTCATAACGTAAAGGCGTAAACATAAAGCCCAAGTCTTTGGCAGTATTTTAGCCATATTTCACTGTAGGTACCTAAATAATGTATTTGCCACGTCTTTACAACAATAACCAGCTACAGGGTGTTCCATAAACAATCGGTGACCACAAAGCGACAATACTCGTAATCCATTACATACGAATTGATATGTAAACTATGAAACATAAATTCTCGCAACGTATAACTTAGTATTCCTTTGGTTATTATATTTGGTTGTTCCAGATACTATTCGCGATAAGTAACTGCACATCCCCATTAATTCCATGCCGTCTTTCGGCATTGACATTCATGGTGGGGCATTAGGTCAAATTGTTTATGGATTAGCTGATTGATAATACCTTTGCTGGCCTAATTCTTATGGGAGAACTTTATATTGTTGTTTGTTTCAATAATAATGTTATGTTAATTATGTTCAATAAAAAAATCTTCGTGCACCGTGTAAATAGGGCTTCATTCAGTCTCAAATATTTTCAAAATCAATACAAATCTTGGGTGTTAAGTTCAACTAAAAAAACCTTAAGCATTTAACTGGAATGCCTTTGCTTATTAGATCACATTGGCGGACATTATCCGTTCCTAACCTACGTGAAACAATTAACTAGAATTGAGTTCGGTCACGCAATGATAATAGATTATTAGCCAATAATTACTCATCCTTTCCTTCGAACTACGCCAATAAAATTAGGAGTAAACCGATGGGGGGGCGTCTGCGCTTGTAATCTCACGGGAAAAGCGCGCGCTCATCGTAAATACATCAGCGTCACACGCCCCCTCGTAACTTAGTGCTCCTGCGCCGTCAGCAGGGCTGACCACATAAATGCTCATTTATAAACAAACTAGCTTTTCCCTGCGGCTTCACCCGCGTGGAAGTTGGTAAGGTTGTGAAGGTAGGTTGAGAATGTTACCAATTAATAAATTCAAATGTAAAATGTTTAGTTGGCTCTTAGACATTTATGTTTCGTTCCGTTCTATCCTCGTACCGCCCCTTGTACATTTAAATGTACATAATATTGGAAATCATTAAAACCCAAACATATTTTTTAAAAGGACGCGTAAACGCCCAGCGTACATTATGATGTACAAAATAAGCGCATACTTGCTTGGGCATTAACCATAATAATATATTATGTACATTAAATGAACACTAGGCATTTAGCTCTCATGATATGTTTTATGCTTGGGCGTTACGAGGCTATTCCGTTATTGAAAAAGTTTGATTTAAAAAAGATCATACTTTTTAACATTGTAATTAAAATTCTATACTTTTTGGCATAATAATTAATATTTTGACATTAGTACTATTGAATTAATCTGAATCAATATTATTGTATCAAATTAAAAATATAAATTCATAGCAATTTTATTAATTATAACTAAACTTTTATTGTAATGTCTACGATTTGCATGCACTTAGCTTTATAATTAATTTTATTTTTCTACACTAGCAATGGTAGTATATGCGAATCAATGTTTAATTTTAGATCTCAATGTCCCGTATAATTAGAAATAAATATTATTCTATTCTATTCTAAGTATCCACAGGAACGTACTATACCTAAATAAAAAACATCATCTAAGCCAGGGCATGGTCTACTTGTTTGTAAAATTTCATCCAAATCAGTTCAGCCGACAAATAGAAAATTTATGTTCCTATTTGTAATAGAACTATAGATTTATGAAATATTTAATTCATAATTTTCTTCTTCATTTGACCGAACTATTGATCTATTATGTAAACAATGTCACCGTGCAAACTTAGATGAAGTGAGTTGTCAATAGCGTCAGCACCTAGCATTAGCGAACCCGGGGTCAAAGTCACATTCTCACTAACGATAACGAAATTACATAATTAATCCGAAATGTATGAAATTGGCATAAGCTTTCGAAATGTCACGCGATCAATCGTTTTCGATTGCTAGAGCTATACAATGTCAAATTGTGTAACGAAACTCGAACAATATTCCCATACAAATGCGTTGACAAGTGGCGTTCTTGACAATCCGAATCGCGAATTGTTCGATCAACAATCTTCGAAATTGAATAGACACGGAGCGATTGACACTTGTCTAGGCTGTTCTGTAAAAGATCTCACCGTGAGAAAACCTTGAGTGGTAAAAGTTAGCTCATTTCATCTAAGTTTTCACGGAGAAATATTTATATATTAGATCGGCTGCTGTCGATAGCTTTACAATACCTAAGTCAAAGTAACACAAGTAGTATGTTTTATGAAGTTACGCTCTTTCACTAAGACGACACATTAAAAACTTCGACCTTTTTGGAAGTCAGTTAACGAAGTCGGTTACTATAGTCCATGAAAATTTTAGTTTAGTTTCTAAGTTGTAGTTTTGTTTTTGATTTTAATTCTAATTTCCGTTTCGTGTATGTTGATTTTTAATTTTGATTGTAATGGTCATTTATTTTAATTTTTGATACTGATTCTATTGCTTGATTTATTTTTAATTTCTGATCTTAAATTCAATGTAAATTTATTAATTTTATTTTAATTTAGTTCGGAATGTAGGTACGTATGGATCATGTTATCTGAAATAAATGTTTTTTTTTAATCATCAATTTGAAATAAGAACCCACTGTAGGTACACAGACTCATATCAAAATCTTATTATTCTCCCGTACGTATCTAACATAAGTAAATCTTCTTAACTAGGATTAGTCTAACCCTATTGACAAATTTATTATCTAAAGTGCAATTAGTTTCATTCATCATAAACTTACAAGCCATCCGCGGCAGATAGTGCGCAAACGCAGGTAATAAATTATGAATTGATATCTACATGTAACGGCAGTGTCATTAGGCAGTTAAGTGTCCGGTTCTTACTAACTTATACTTACTTTGAAAGTAATTAGGAATTTCGGAAGGATGGTCGTAGGCAATACATTTGTTATCTGCTTTATTAACGATTTTGCTTGCAAACGTAGAAAGCATAAGTACTACAGAGGCCAGCACATCAAGTTACCCCAATCTGTCAAATTTCTTCGATAGTTTTTTTAACTTTATAACAAAAGTATAAGGTTAATTTTCAATTGAGAAAATTTGACAGTTTTGATGGCTTTCAGCTTGATGTGCTGGCGTCTGGAATGGCTACATGGAATGTTATAATTTTTTAAAGATTCTATTTGAAAGTGAAAAAAAGCATATCATCACGCCTGTAATCTCCGAAGGGTTAAGCAGAGGTGTACCTAAAGTACAAAGGCCAGCACATCAAGTTACCACAATCTGTCAAATTTCTTTGATAGTTTTTCAACTTTATTGCAAAGACATAAGGTTCATTTTTAATTGCGAAAATTTGACAGTTAGGGATAGCTTGATGTGCTGGCGTCTGTACATACACATATCACCAGTTATGTTTGAGTCCCATGTAATAGGGGGCGAGCCTTTGCCATCAACCGGGCGCAAATCTAGCCTGCTGCAGAAAAATCAAGATGGGAAACCCCAATAACACCTTGTCCCACCCGAGAGTCGAACCCATGACCTCATGCAATACCGCTTGCGACCACTAGACCAACGAGAAGGTTGTACTTAAGAGCAAAATTAAAAATAAATGTTAAGTCGAAAGAAAAGGGTGAAGCGTACAACTTACTAAAAAGGTCTTCAAAACAGTGAATTGAATCTTTAAAAAAATTAAATTCTTTGTTATTCTATATTTTGCCCCCTTACTCATTACAAATCATCTACATTCTGAGGCTATAAATATCACCGCATAAACACACAAGTGAAAAACACTCAACAACCAATTAAAAATCATGATAAAAACCACACTCTATATAAAAGTGACAATTAACGGTGAAAATCACGCTATTACAAACTTGTGCAGCAATCAGCTCAACAATCTTATCCCGAGTAATAACATTTGCAATTAGAAACGGCTGTATATCTTGTCCTTTGTACACAACTACTTACTTTGGTCTTAATTACACTCTCCCGTGCGGGTGCGCACACTTACGATTAATATTAACCAACAAATTATAAAGTCGTTAATCAAACAAAAACTCCTTTTTAAGGCAATTTCTCGCCGATTGGTCGACACTTCGCGTGACCAGAGGGCTGGATTGTTCTTTGGCCGAAGAACTAGCATTGCCATTCAACGTGGCAATGCTGCCAGTCTTCTGGGCACGTGTCCTGATGACAGCGATGCGGATGAGTACTTCGACGCCTAAGTGTCCTTTTTGTCTTTTTTTGATTTATTTGTATATATAGTTCGTTAGATAGTCTTTTAATTTAAGTATGTATAAGTTGTTATTGTATTAGATTCTTCGATCAAGTGTATTATTGATCGAAGATTAGATTGTAGAAATTAAAAATCAATTACTTATGTTAGTTACGATAAAAGTATTTAATATATGTATGCATTAATGTATTAGTAACAAAAATACCTTTTTGATTCATTTAAAACATTTCTCTCTCGATTCTGTGAAAATCTCACCGTGGAAACGTAGTTGAAGTGAGTTTAAAGTGCGCTGTCAATAGTGGCCTAGCATTAGGTGGAACGACAGATCACTTCACGCTCATTTCTCAAGTTTTCACGCTGAGATTTTTACAGAATCGACCGACAGAAATGTTTGAAATTAATCAAAAAGGTAAGTTTTTCTTTTTATTTTGTTTTCAGACACTGTCCCACTGCCGCCTCTACCAAATTCTTTCAGTTATCTGTTAATCCACATATGGACACAAAAATCTTAGGCGTAACCACAATTAACTATCATATACTTCAGTCTCAGTCTGAGTCTCATCCAGTTTCCTTCAACTAATTAACAAACATACTCCTTCTTCTTCATCCGTCTCTGGTCCCGTTACTTGGGGTTGGATCACATCACTTTTTGCATCAAATTATACCGTCTTGGCTTGTCGGTTCTGGCAATTAGGCTTTCTTGAAGTCTCCTTTTATATTTGACCATCAGATCAATGACGTCCCTCTGCCTCATTTTTGTTCCAACAGATTTAGGGCAATTTGTACCACATGATCTACATTGCGTCTTTTAATGTGTCCAAACCATGTTAGTTGGTTTTCGGTAATTTTACCAGCAACTTTAAAACTGCCTCACGTGTGTTCATTGCGATAACAAACATACACACAAAATATCGGATATTAGTTTAACGTGAGCTTTTCATGATAACAAATCTGAACCTATAAAACAGTCCAGTGACTGACTGGCTGATCGCCTGACTGACTGACAATGCAGTCTAAAATGCCGTAGAAACATAAAACTTGTTTGTGACAGAAGTCAGGTGAAACAACTAAGCAGACGTTAATAAGAAGGATTGCCTGTTTTCTCTGCTGATTTACTATATCGCGCTATAATAATCTTCGGGATAATTGCAGTAACAATGGCGTACATTTTGACAGTTCCACAACATCCATTGCGTTATTCACGTTATTCAGCAGACAAATTTTTCGAACATAAAAAGCAATGGATTAGCAATATCCTTCAAATCATACATATAGTGATTAAAAGTATGTTACGCAATTGGCGTGCTGGAGACAACTATTCTCCTCGACGCTTTATCACGTAAACCATACCATAATCATCATCATTCACCACCACACTTGCACCCCAACACTTGCTCGAACCAGCCTACGTTGCTCCTGAGCCTGTAGTTTTAGATATGTCCCCAATCAATTATCCAGCCTGTCCCTTGCTGTCCTCCCCCAGCGACGCCCTAAGCCGAGGTCCGTATCCCCTACAGGGGGTGCCCTTAACATGTAGTCACTTAGTCTGGCTGGAGGCCTCAATTTATTGTGGCATCCACAGGCAAGTCCGGTTTAGCAGTAGACCACCCTTTGGTTGAACTGCGAGATGCACAAAAAAAAACATCTGTAGATACAGCTTCCCTTGTACCAATCCCCACGGTGCTCGTGCAGATTTTACCCGTGGTGGCAATAATCATGTCCGCCATCCTTAAAGTTGCTGCGTGCGAAAGATTCTATGTAACATCTACGTGAATCGGAACTACTTTAAGTGACATAGACATGATTTCTTCCGAAAGGTCATTGGTGACCCTGACATTTCTAAAACACCGGATATTATATGCCAGAGCAATAAATATACGAGTAACAGTAATATTACTCTAATGTGACTACGAACTGAATTGACGGCCCAGAGCTATCAAATGTCGAAACATCAGAATAAAGCATTAAATGAAAGTCATGACAAATGTGTTGGTAATAATGTCAATCGTATGTCGGTTAAGGAGGTGACATTTTCAAACACAATTTATCATTTCAGTGATTATGTAAGATACGGTTTTCTAAAAAAACGGTGGCCGCTATGTAGCGTCCAATTTTACCGCCAAATGACGTCTCTGCAACGTTATTTATGGAAGTTGTTGTTTTTTTTCCAGAGAACGTTATTTAACACCCCGCCATCATTTTTATAACAGCCGTCACTGCAGCCGTTATTTAGCGGCCAGCGCTCTTCTAAAAAACCGTAGCGTAACTGATCAAAAACAAAGTTACGCCCCCAAAATGAATACATACGAGGGAGCAGAAACCCTGATCTGTCAAAGAGGATGCCTTAAGGTGGGATGCACCAGGGAAGTCCGCGTAATTCACCACCTTAAGTGCCTTATAATCAATCATAAGGGTAGGGGTTCCCATGAAAAGAAGAAACTGTCACAGTAAATTAAAATCCTGATAAGATTAAATTTAATTAGCCTAGCATTTCCCCAACTATGTTAGGGTCAGTTTCCAGTCTAACCGGATGCAGCTGAATACCGGTATTTTACATGGAGTAACTGCCTGACTGTCTGACCTCCACAACCCAGTAGCTAGGTAATACGATACCCCTTGGTAAGACTGGCTATCCAATTTTCGGAGTTCTGACGACCCGTAACGACTGTCAAAGATACACAAATGACAGGCTGATCAGATTAACTGATACTTACGAGTATGTCTGTCTTTAATATACCAGAATTTTCTTCAGATTTGTAGGAGATAAAAAATTCGCAAGTGTACACCGCCTCTTAACCTATTACATACTACAATGTCATCAGCGATATCGCATGTCAAAGGGAACCTGTTTGCGGACTTTGCACGTCTGTATGAATCCCCGTTGAAATGAGGATGGAACTAAGATTATATTCCCACCTGCGACATAAAGTTGTCCCTCATTAGTCATATGTCTTCGCTACTTTATCTGCGGTATTTACACGGAGGATTTGAAACGTAGTGTATCTGTACCTACGTTTCAAATCCTCCGTGTAAATCCCGCCCGATATGCTGCCCTCTGGGGCAGCATATCAAGCTACTCCTCTCAAATTTCTTTGATAGATTTTCAACTTTGTTACAATAAGTTAAGGTTCATGTTCAATCGGGAATATTTGACAGTTTGGGGTAGCTTAATGTGCTGGCGTCTGTATTTACATGTTGTATTCTATTTTACAACCATGAGTACTGAATTACAATTCCTTCGCCTAAGAGCCGAGAGGGGAGTGGTGAGAATTAAAAGAAATAAAAAAACAAACTCTTATTTATTTATTAGGTACTAGCTGACCCGACAGACGTTGTCCTGTCTTAACTATGATACCTACCTTACCTACCTTACCTACCTACCCTACCTACCCTACCTACCCTACCTACCCTACCTACCCTACCTACCCTACCTACCCTACCTACCCTACCTACCCTACCTACCCTACCTACCCTACCTACCCTACCTACCCTACCTACCCTACCTACCCTACCTACCCTACCTACCCTACCTACCCTACCTACCCTACCTACCCTACCTACCCTACCTACCCTACCTACCCTACCTACCCTACCTACCCTACCTACCCTACCTACCCTACCTACCCTACCTACCCTACCTACCCTACCTACCCTACCTACCCTACCTACCCTACCTACCCTACCTACCCTACCTACCCTACCTACCCTACCTACCCTACCTACCCTACCTACCCTACCTACCCTACCTACCCTACCTATAATGTGCAATAAAAATATTTTTCTCATACTACCTATGCAAAAATGTGCAATAAAAATATTTTTCTCATACAAACTTTGCCACCCCTTGTAACCCTTTTAGGGGTTGAATTTCCAAATAATATGCCTATGTCCTTCTCATGAATGCAAACTATCTACATACCAAATTTCAGCAAAATCGGTTGGGTGGTTTAGGCGTGAAAAGGTAACAGACAGACAGAGTTACTTTCGCATTTATAATATTATTATATAGTGTGGATATACGATGGGTATCGTGACAGATATAATAATGGTGATCGTTTAATGCTCATTAACAAAAAATATATAATAATAGATTATTTTGCCCATTCTTCGCCAAACGAATATAGATAATTATATTCGTTTGGAGAAGAATATGTACCTCTTTACAGAGGTATCTATGTAGGTATCAGTTAAATTTTCTAGTAATTTTTTGACATTCAAACTTACTTTTTTCTTCTAATTTCAATTAAATGATTTTATTTTGACTTGGCTTCAATTTTTACTGAAACCTCATAGTAGCCGTAAAACTTGGAAAAATGCATTTAGTCATTTTTACGAGCGGGATTTGATCCCCAGTCGCTCAAAGAGTGCCATGAAAACGACTGAAAAAATCTCAGCCATTCTTAGATCGGTTGAATAAAACGCCATGTGGCGGTACATTAAGTAATAATACTTCTTATCTCTGAACTAATCAGCGCCAGCCCGACTTAACGCTGTATTTAGGCAAAGCACCTTTACATAAGGTATGTGCCTTAACCGAATGAGCTATTCGTCTTGAAGCAATCGTGACGTCACGCGCACAGCGTGAAACAAGTGCGCTGGACAACACTAAACAGTTTGTAAATCATCCCTTCGAGGCAGGCAATACACACTGAGGAATCACTCATACATTCCTTTGCCAATACATTACTGGGGATCTTCGAACTATGGGAGTGTTGGTTGGTGTGCAGCGGGCAATGTAAACGTTTTAACGCGATATAGACATCAATTCCAAAGGTCGTTTTCAGAGACTAGAGGCTACGGTTTGTTTTGAACGGCACGTGCAGGGACCAGTCACGATCGTCGACCAAAATAAGAATAATTGTGGACCACAAAAGTTTTACTGGGGGCCATATCTCGGTGGCAATCTCGCCACCTGTGGACTCGGCTAGGTAGCGCTAAATATGCGCTACCACACAAATTACTTTGAGCTATTAAGATAGCGCCGAGCGTGAGTCGAATATTTATGGAAAAGACTTTAGTATAACTAATATTATAGGGAAGTGTCTCGTGTCATTTTGTTTATGTGAGAAGTAGCAAAAGCCATTAATGGTTTGTTTCCCATTAACAGCCGGTCTGTTCTGTAAAAATCTCACCATCTACTTTGGTGAAGTGAACTTCTTCTTCTTTCATTCCAGTGGATGCTGGGGACTCTATTTTTTTTGAGGGTGGGTATTCTCACACGGTACCACAGACCTGTAGTGCTATCTCTAAAAATCTCACTTAGGTGAAGTGAACTCGAATTTAGCTTTCAGTAGTGTTAGTCCCTAGCGTCACAGCGGGACTGTCCGTAAGGGTTACCGCTACCCCGGAACATAAAGGGCTAAGGAAGGAACATGGATGGGTTTTAGTCCGTAAAAGTCTGACACTCCCTTCCACTACACCACAAAAAATTTAATATTTAAAGTTAAGTTTTTTCTATCAGACCTGTCAGAAGATAAACATATACAGATACACTCACAAGTGCCTCCAGAAAGTTAATACATTAAGTTAGAAAAGCAATTTTCTGAAAGTGTTATTCAACAGTTCATTAAGAGAAAGAACCTTATAGAAGAACTAACAAACACGAAGGAACGGTAAACGCATCCGTTTCTGAGACAAACATCCGCGAACTCCGAGTGCCTCAATAATCAATATCGGTTCATATCTAATTGACTTTTACTCTCCACAATTAAAGAGTTTTTAATCGCAACAGGAAGGCGCAAGGAATTATTCAATTACGTGTAAGCAGCACTTATGTCGTGCTGTATGTAATAAATGCTTGTTCTCGGACAAGCGCGGTAGCGATAGCGGTCTGCAATGGCGATTGCTGCCTAAATTCTGTTGCTTTATTTTTAAACAATGTTTGAGTGAGGAGACCGGATATCCTAGAACCGCAAAATTCGAAGACATGTGACATCCGCCTACCCGCACTGGGCCCACGTGATAAATTGATTGCACTGATTGCACGGACTGATGTAGTTTCTGTCTCGGAACTTTTGAAGGTGGGTAATCATCTAATGACCTCTCCCGCTCTGGTCACCCAGAGCAAGTGAGTGTCAGACTCTTACGGACTAAAACCCATACATGTTCCTTCCTCAGCCCTTTACGTTCCGCGGTAGCGCTAACCCTTTCGGACAATCCCGCTGAGCTATAGGTGTACTAAACATATATTTTGTTCACAACAGCCATCGCGTCCGCTTCTCAACGTGAACAAGCACTAAGCGACCATTCGCATCATTAACACCACCCTTTATAACTTCCGTTGCTAATTGTGGGAGAGGTTAATAACATCTAATCAATAGTAATGTTACGCATAAATTACTGTATGAGGTAGAATATCACCCACGTTGATCTGATATCGCAGATATGAGACTCATAAAATGTATCAGAGATGGTAAAGCCCAAGTCGTAAAAGATTATGAGATGTCGTGCAATATCAAAAGACTATGAAAGTAACTAGATCAGTTAATTTACTAATAAATCTTACGAAAATATTATTATATCTCAATATCTTATATTCTTTTAGAAATGGAAACCTTTTTTTTATGGAGAATCATCAAAATAACTTCTCCCGCTCTGGGTGGAACCGGAGGGCGTGTCAAACTTTTACTGACTAAAACCCACCCGTGCCTTCAGTTGCTTGTGCCAGGACGAAGGCAACTCTCTTACATAACCGCGACCCTGACAGAAAATGAAAACGGAACTCCTTTTTTTCCAGAAGGAGCTCCCGGTCCAGCTGCTTCAGCGCCAACCACGGACCGCTCGGGGCCTGTTGGTCCAGCGCCCTAGAGGTCTGGATAGAGACGTCGAACCGGACATACCGATGGTAAAATGGAAACCCTGGGGTTACATTTTTTCAATTTAAATACGTAAAATGCAATCCACGCTACTCGCTTATAAAAATACTTTTTTTTTAATCTGTTAAGTATTTTTTAAGTTTATCCATGACCAACAACCGACAACCGTGCTTACTCTTGGCGAATAAACCGTAGTTTTTGGCAAAAAAAGCATGTGTTCAAACTTGCAAATCCTAATTATATTCTAAAAGATAAACGTCCCACTTAAGTAAATAAAAAAACCTACACGAAACCATTTCACATGTCTCACTCGTCCTACTTACTGACAACCAGAAGCTTCCATCCAGGTCATCACGACACCTGCCCTAAATTTAAAGTAGGCCTCTAAATCAAAGGGCCGTCACATGGTCTACATTCTTCTATTCTTCCAAAATTCTATGAACAACAATAGAATTCGGCGAAGATCATCCATCACGCGAGCATTATTTGTTGTATCGATCGGATCGGAAGAGCTCGGGGCTCGGTAGACTCGTACCAGCCCCGGACGGGACTTGCGTGTCATCCCAACTCCCGAGCTGAACAATGTCACCACATAAACGCAACTTGTAACCTTATAAACTAGATACATAATTTTTATGCTCAGTTTGCTGAGAGAATGGGCTCACATGCGATGATAATCTTTAGTAATAAAAGTAATGGAGAATTAAATGAAAATTGAAAGGTATATAAGTTTATGCATACCTACATACGTTATGTCATATCACCCCTTTCTCATGGGTGGGTTAGAAGCGAATGAATACAGGCAAATTCTCTTAATCCAATATACATATATTGTAGAAAAAAAAGAGGTAATTTTTTTTCTACAAAAGATCGTAGTAAAAAGAGGCATGATCTTTATCAATGTTTTTACTAAGTAAACACGTCGTCACCATATTTACAAAATAGAAAGGCTAATTAATGTTTACCCCCTCATTTTTATCTCAAACATTAAATCAGTTAGTTCAGTACAACAAGTTATTGTTGCCAGCTTGAAAAACTTCTCCCAGACAAAGATAGAAAATCTAACTTAAGTGTCCTGGAGTTGTCTAAATTAACAGTAAACAATTGGCGCTCACTTATCCATTAGTGGGAAAACCATCAAATCAAATAGTTATTTACTTTTACAGAAATAACTTCAATAATAAGTAACATAAAGGAATCGACATTAAGCGATGATTTCACCAATTACACAATAAACCGCGCTTAAGACCTGTCAGTTTCAACGTTGTTGGGGAATTTGCCAATGAAAGCTCTACAACGCAGTTTAGATGCGCTGACCGCGTTCAGTTAGTTGGTGAAATTAACCTTTAGTATGTTATTTGTTGAACTATAAACAATATAAATCTGAGAGGTATTTACGAAACGGACACCTTATACTGTTATGATAATGCTAAATTATACAAACGGCTTGTTACACAAATCCATTAAAGCTCCCTATTTTACAACTAAAACAATAAAAATACAGTAAAACTGCTGGAATTCGAGGTCACAGTAACTATCTAATATAAGAGTTTATTGGTCTTATAAAATTGCGAATTGATCTTCGAAGTACAAAACTTCTTACGTTTAAGTATATAATAACTTCCAGTAATACCTATATAAGCGGAACAATCTTGAGTAATTTCATTAAAATCGTCCTACTTAAAAACAATTAGATGCGTTTTATGAGAATCGCGGGTTAAACTATTTTAATTAAATTATTTATTACTATTTTCTGTCCGCGGCTTTGCCCGCGTGGATATCTCACAAAAACGTACTAACAGGATAAAAATGTGTTAATCCAGGTTATATAATCTATCTCTCTCAGTCATGCCGGTTTCCTCACAATGTTTTCTTTCACCGTTTTTTAAGCAAGTTATAATTATACAAAACGCACATGAATCCGAAAAGTCAGAGGTGCGTGGTGCGTGTGGTCGGTGCTGGAGGTGATGACATATCTAAGTCATAGCCCTGGCTGGAGGCTACAATTGTATTGTGACATCCACAGGCAAGACCAGTTAAGCAGTAGACAACCCTATGGTTAAACTGCGAGATACCATAATCAAAAAACAAAAAAGCTAAGTCACACACAAGGTCCCGCTAATATGACTATGCTAAGAACATATTATATAGATATATCTATAGTATATATGGAAATTGGAATTAGAGGTGACTTTGACGTCTCTAGCAATGAGAATGCTTTCCCAAGAGAGTCATGTCGGCTGACATTTCATTGAAACAGAATATTAATACGAACTAATTATTCGTGACCTATTTAAGGATGTACCGGAGAAAATGGGTTACTGCGACGAACATGCGCAGCGGACCTGCCAATAGTTTATACTCTCTATTAAAACCTACATGTTATAACTACGCGTGACTTCGGCAGACTTTGGCAATTTTCGGGTCGGTATTCATAGTCCCATATAGGAACTGGGACGTGACAACGTGTACTTGTATACCTACTTATGTTCACAGATAACACAAATGTATGGTATTTTACAATCGTTACTAACGGTTATAATTGGCCACTTTATTGGCCTTTCTTGTTTTATTTGTATGTAAATATTGTTTTGGTATAACGGTATTTACACAAGTATTCAGTACTCTGAAGATTCTTAAGTCAAGTACCTACCGTAAAATGGGGAGAATGGAGACGAAACTTTGAAAGGGATTTTAACATTGAATAATATATAGTTTGTGGCAAAAAGGACTCAATTCACTGTATGTTTATCAACGATTAAGTAGCCTTGTTGGCAACAAACTATATTATTTCAATGTTAAAATAAATCCATTTAAATGTTTCGTCTCGAATCACCCCTACATCTCTATTCCGATAATTATAAGAAAACTACATAACTTTTCCAAAAACAATTAAATGAAAATGTTTGACAGCGCTCATAGAGAAAACGTTCAACACCACAATCTTTAGTTACTCTTCAAGATATCGAGCATTAAGCTTAAAATCGAGCATTTGGAAATAAAAGTAGTGCTACGAATAAAATGTGCCACAGTTAAAAAACTTTGTATAATTCAACCGCTCGACTCCGTAATAAAATGAACGCTTGAAAGTGTTTGAAACCTCGGAAAACGTAAAGAATTTCACTATTGAACATTTTATTCCGTAAGCTTTTGAATGCTGTGAATTAAAAACTGGTTGCAATTCAATGTGGCATTTGATTATTCAACAACAAATATAACAAACAAGCATTTAATGGGCACATTGACAAAAAAAAATGTGGTAGGTACTATAGAGCCTAAGTGAAACCTTATGTTGAGCCTGGCTGGTAAATAAATGACAGCATTCGACGTATGAAATTAAAAGAATACTTTGATAGGTTTTTATAAATGAAAAAAGACTCTGTCACTAGCCGTGTGGCTTGACGGATCTATTTCATTACAAAGCAATATACAGGTCTCCAAAAGTGATAATGCGCATAGAAATCTTCGCCACTGTTCGGCAACGGTGGTATTCCCCGAGCGTCGGAAGACGATATGTATATAGAGTGGTTAAGTGCATTTTCTTCATGCATAATTTAGTAAGATTATGTGTTTTGTCCTAAAAGAGATAAATATTGATTAATCAGTAACGAAATTTGATTCAATAATTCCATGTAAGTAAATAGCGAGCTATAATACATATAAGCCTAAATCTGATTTTTAATATGTTTTTTCTAGTACTTAATAAGTATTTTACGTTGGTATTTTTAATTTTTTAATATTGAAAAACGTGAATAATGTTAGTATATTTAAATATTTTACAAAATTAACTATTTGAATAAGATAATTAAAGTTGAAATTAAATTCACCTTTGAAAACAAAACCAAGAAGGGTTTGTAATAGCAGCTCTATATAATTCCAGACAAAGAGAACGCGTGCAGTCACCACCAATATAACAAGACGACTGACGGACCTTTGACTGACCGCCGACCGCCCGAATTGTTTTCGATTGTGTACACATGATATTGACTCCTATTTCTTTCGAACAAGGTGCAAAATGCAAGTGCATTGTTAAGGACTCGAACGATTCAATGATTCGGGTGTTTCCGGGAATACGACAATTAGCGAAGATCTGCATGTGCATTATTAATTTGGGAGTACTGTAATTGAAATTACTATTGCAGTGTGTTTGTATTTTATAGCATAAGAAATCCCTACAACACACATTACACAAGCTCTATCACTGAGCCCCCTCAGTGAAGGTCCCCTGACCTTCCCAGTACCTAACCACATTCTTCACATTAAATAAATACAATTCAATTCGTCGACTCCATCTTGATTTTTTTATATGACGTTTAAAAGTGATTGCGCTTTTCTTTGAACGCGTTTTAGATGTGCTGATCGCGATCAGTTGCGAAATTCACACTGAACTGTTTAAACAATTCCACCTATCATTTAATCGTGTTCATGACGGTAAAAATATTTAGTTGTAAATACTTAGTTAGTACGTTTAGTTACTATATTCAGTCTACATTATGATGGTCAAGCATCGAAATATAATAATTATTTAATTTAATTCAATTTACGCTAGGAATTAGCACTTTTGTTCATAAATTAATATTGTTTATTATTTTGGGCGATCACTGAAAATCTGTATTTTCTATAGGTTCAAGGTTGAAAGACTAAATTACTAATTAATTTCTTTATCTACATTAATATAGCTTTAAAAACTCACCCTTGCTTCTTGTAATCCAGACCCGTGATGACGTAGCTTAGGTCCGGAATGCTTTCCAAGTCGTTGTCAGACCTACAACGACAGGGTGGTTAGGAACAGAGGGAGTAATGGAAGGTATAAGTTATTCGGGTAGGGAAGGACAGGTATGTAAACCAGGAAGTGCGGTTTTGCGGAACGTTACACGAACGTACACGTTGCTGATTAAGGCGAGTAGCCTAGCGAAGTAGCCTAGCCCACAAAATTCAAATTTTCTTGCGTTTTTCCCAGTAATAACACTTACTAAATAAATTATCTAAGAAATTAAAAATCTAAGTTCGATGTTTTGACGATTCTTATAGTTCCGCATGGGCCTCTGACTTAGCTTCCCATGCTGAGCAATATCTCTCAAGCATTCTTATGGTTATAATTATGTAAATACATATCGCGAATCATATTTTAATTCAAGATTTATCCTGACCTGCAAATTGCAAAAATGCAAGAAATTTTGAAATTCGCGGGCTACTGCTATTCTACGTATTCACGTTAAAAAACCGTGCCTAATAGCATAAATACACGATTATCAAAGTCACTTTTTCATTCTGTGGATAACCACAAAAATGTACAAAAATACGACTTTATATGATCATCAACTTAAAATTCATCTAAGACTAGCTGCTGCAAGCGAGTTTGTCTGCGTGGAGCCAAGATAAAAAATTCAGGCTACAGACTATACCTATGTGTTCCAAATTTTATCTCTATTTTATCCGTGCACCCTTTTTTGCGTGTTTGAAAAGATTCAATCACCAGATCTTAGAATTCCTATTACTGCAGCACTATCTATGCCATAGATAATTTCGAACTTCCGTTGATGTTGTTTGCCTACCGTCGGCCATGAAAACCTTTACCATACCTATTGGACAAGGAAAGAGTCACAAAAAGTGATCAACGTTTTCGTAAGAGAATTTAACGTTCGACTTGTAAGTCGATTCGCACGAATTTACTCGCCGGAACCTTTACATAATATTACTTAATTCATTCGTAAGCGAATCGACCACTCTAGAATTACCCACAAATCGTACCTGACAGAGGCCAGCACATCAAGTTATCCCAGTCTGTCAAATTTCGTTGATAGTATTTCCATTTTACTGAAAGAACATACATAACATTTTCAATTAGGATAATTTGACGGTTAAGTATAGATTGATGTGCTGGAGTCTGTACATATTTTCATACTTAATGACCCTCAATCAGCGGTCAACTATTACGTTTGATGTGAACTGTGCCTAAAGATCTCGATACAAACGATGCAGAACCCTAAAGTGCAATTTCAATAAAATAACCTAAAATCAGATTATCCCATGCATTCCAAGTCTACAATACACAGCAATTCAAGCGCATTAAATTGAAGAGCTGCCAATCATAGACGGATCACTGTCCGGAAGGCCCGTCTCCCGTCCAGCCGTACCGCTCCGGGCGCCGTCCACGGTAGCGAAGCGGCACCAGGCCGCATTACGGCTCATTAGCCAGGGAAACTTAGCCATTCCGCGTAACCACCGGTCAAACTATACTGACTATTTTTAAATGAGCACACATTGAAAGCGAAGTGAATTGTTTTCAGAGAATGTGTTTTATTTGGAAACGGTGCAGAGCGGTGGATGATTGAAATAAAATGTAAGTTTACAATCATTTACCAAATAGTTTTCAAGACGTACCGCTGACCAAATTTAAAAATATACTTTTCAAACTATTGATATTTAAAAGATATTATACCATTATGGACTATCTAGAAGACAAATCAATAGTATCTGTAAATTAGATTAATTGACATCGCTGAGTGTGAATACATTTGCAAGCCATGTTATGGCAGGATATGCTGAAACAAATTTACTGTAACACCTTATGTACTGTATTCTAGCAAATAAATATTTTGATTTGATTTGATTTTGATTAAGGTGAAATGATTTTAAGCGGGATTGTCCGAAAGGGTTACACCGCTACCCCGGAACATAAAGGGCTAAGGAAGGAACATGGATGGGCTTTAGGCGGAGCCTCCACTAAAGTGGAGACGGGCGAGCGGATGAGATGTTTTTTAAACAACCAATAAGAAAAGCTGAGCTGAGACGAGATGTGTGAATAACGAAATTCTATTGATTGTTTTAAAACATCTCTGCACTCGCCCGTCTTCGCTTTGCTGGAGTTCGGGCTTAAAGTCAGTCACTCCCTTCCACTCGAACCAGAGCGGGAGGAGTCATTTGATGATTTCCCACCACATTTAAAAAAAAAGGGGGAAATGATTTGGTTAGGTTCTGAAGTGGAAGATGTAGCCTTGGTGAAAGCGTCATCGTTTTATGTGCAAAAATCAATTCTAATAAAACAATAAATACGTCGAATAAGTATCCTATGAGCTAAACTAAGTTCCAACTACTATCCCGCCCTCTGTGTCCCAAAACAGCCTAAGTGATCTCTTTTGGGCCAACAAGATCTGAAATAAAGTCTTGCCAGCAACAGGGAGAAAGGAAGAAGAAGTAAATAGCAGTGGCTGATGACTGAAACCTAATTTCAGAAAATAGGTAGATCATGAACATCACGTCAGTGCTCCTCAAAAAGTTTAGGAAGAATTACACCTGTAGTGCCTTTTTTTCAGGGTAGGAAATGATCAAATAGGGGTCATTTGATGATTTCCAACACTAAAGAATGGATGGAGCAGAAGGGAGTGTCAAGTGTCAACTCTTAGGTACTGTTAAAAACCCATTCATGGGAACATGGCTAAAAAACTTCCTTAAACCTTTAAGTTCCGGGGTAGACACCCATAATTCGCCAGTTATGTTTAAGTCCCATGTAAAATGAAGTGAGGCTATTGCCCATCAACTGGGTACAAATCCAAACTCAGTGCAGCTACTGATAAACTCTATACAGAAAAAATAACAATAACATTTTGCCCGTCCTGGGAATAGAACCCAACAACTCGTACTCAGCAGTAGCGCTTGCGACCACTAGACCAACGAGGCAATCCAATGTCCAATTCAAAGTCTTTCACAATGTCGTAGATACTAAATGTAATTAAGAAAATGTACTTAAAGCCAACAGACCTACAAGTAAACAGGTAGCCCCACTTCAGTTATACATAATTAAACAAACTTTCTAATTGTATAATCTCGATTTGTATTAATGAATAGCCAACGAAAGGGAGGTATTGCTAATCAAGCCTTGTTTAATAGTAAACATCCCACAATCGAGCAATTAACGGTTGATAGATAACAATGGTATTTACCGTAATGGTTTGGACTACAACGTACGGACGTACTTCTAGATTAAGTTTCTCATAGATAAATCAAAAGAAAGGACACAACCCTTAAAAACATGTAAAAGCAAGTCAAGCCCTTTGTATGTACAGACGCCAGCACATCAAGCTATCACAAACTGTCAAATTTCCCCAATTGAAAATGAACCTTATGCTTTTGTAATAAAGTAGAAAAACTATCAAAGAAATTTGACAGATTGGGGTAACTTGATATGCTTTGACTTTTAATGCCCTTTATAGGTACAGACACCAGCACATCAAGCTATCCCAAACTGTAAAATTTCCCCTATTGAAAATGAACCTCATGCTTTCGAAATAAACTTGAAAAACTATTAAAGAAATTTGACAGATTGGGGTAACTTGATGTGCTGGCCTCTGTACAAGGCACGGTACGGGGTACAAAAACCACGCCGTTGAAAAAAAACGTTCCGTCTAGCTTCTATGTGCACTGACGACCGAGCCTACTCTGTTCCGTAGTTTTCCACGGAAAGATAAACGAGTGTATGTAGAAAGGGCCTTATAGCCAAAAACTAGTGGACACTGAACAACTGCTTCAATAATGCTGCACGAATGACAAAATAGACCCATCACAAATACCAACTTTCAGTCAAAAAAGTATCGGGAATGGATGATTTGTTTATGGTTCCAAATTCAAATTTTTGGTTTTTTGTAGTTGTTAGATTGGCACAACTGTTTTCCATTTTGGCGCGGAGTTTGAGTTGCATCTGTTATTTATATTAAATACAGTGCTGGTTTTAGTAATATCATATATAGTGTGTATTGCGAATTTCATAATGGACAAAAATATCGAACAAAGAGTTTGTCTTAAATTTTGCATCGCCAATGGAATTTCGTGTTCGGAGTCACTGAAAATGTTACAGAAGGCTTACGGTGCATCGACTTTATCAAAAACTCGTGCTTATGAGTGGTTCAAAGCGTTCAAAAGCGGTCGAGATGTGATGGAAGATTTGCCTCGCTCTGGTAGGCCGTCAACGTCTGCAACTGAAGTTAACATCGCAAAAGTGAAGAAAATAGTGACTGAAAATCCCCATTCAACTCTGAGAGAGATAGCCGCCGAACTTTCTGTATGTCACGAGTCGATCGGTACCATTTTAACTAATCATTTGGGTATGAAACATGTTGCTGCTCGGCTAGTCCCAAAAGATCTGAATTTTCTCCAAAAACTCAATCGCATGAAAGTCGCTGAGGACATGCTAGAACGAGTCAGTTCGGACCCAACATTCATGAAACGCATTGTTACTGGTGACGAGACGTGGGTTTACGAGTTTGACATGCAAACTAGTCAACAAGCTTCGGAGTGGCGCCTTCCAACTGAACCGAAACCGAAAAAGGAGAATTCGCGGCGAGAACTGAACTCAATTCCGGAAGCAGCGTTTAAAAAATGTTTTGATGAATGGATTATTCGTTGGCGCAAGTGTATCGTTTCTAAAGGAGCATACTTTGAAGGTGATAAAATAAATTTGGATGAATAACAGACATTTTGTGTATTATTGATCTTTTCCCGGTACTTTCTTGACAGAGTAGTATGTGATCAGAAATTGATCAAGTACAGACGCCAGCACATCAAGCTATCCCAAACCATCAAAATTTCCCTATTAAAAATGAACCTAATGCTTTTGTAATAAAGTTAACAATCTATCAAACAAATTTGACAGATTGGGGTAGCTTGATGTGCTGGCCTCTGTACATCAAATAGAATCTACTATATAAAAGCACACAAAAGACGTACGTGATATTGACTCCAACATAATCGGGTGTATTTAATGACTTTTAGAAATGAGCGTTTTGTTTGTGCAGAATAAACATTTTTTCTTTATTTCTTTCATAAAAATCTCACCTCTTTGGTACAAAACTTCTTTCAAAATTCACTAAGCTCTAAACTTTGTGTAATTAAAACTAACCTCGAACGTCTACGACACATAAAAACGCATTCTTTCCCCATTAATACCGTCAACAACTTTACGTATAGAAGCAATTTGTAAACCATAAAGTTTCCTTAATTTGATAGCTGCATCAATTTGTTCCCCAGCGTGGACCAAAAGAGACAAAAGCCGCTAAGGGACGGGCACTAATTGACACTATCTCTATGTTTATAACCATTGTATCGAACCTTTCAATTAACAGATATTGTGGCTTCGTGCCGCAAATAACAAACAATCAAAAGAACATTCCCCGGAAGAGAATGCCTTTTACTTTTATTGTTATTTGTTTTTCTAGATGGGTAAGGAAATGGATATTAAATGTAGCCCTCATACCGAAAAGGCCCATAGCTCGCATCTAAGGGCTGATTTTACCAATAAAAGTGAACGCGATCAGTATATCTATAACCTAACCACGTTTTAGACCAACATTAGACAGCTCTTGAACGCAGTTTAGATGTACTGACCGCGTTCAGCTTCATTAGTGAAATTGGCACTAAGAGTAGTATTTCCGAAACTTTGGATGATAATCAAAAGATGCCCGAATCGAATAAAGTGCTTATGTCTGCATCACCCTGTTAGAAAAACGCTATGGCATTAAAGCCGCTTCTAAACATTTGTGTCCTTAAAGTATTAAACAAATAAAGTCATATCAATGTTAACAACAGATGAAGTCAATGAATACAACTTGCCATTCCTTGACTAAATAAATAACAACGCGTTAGTTCAATTCAACACTTCTGACACCTCATAAATAATACAAGACCAATAACACAGTTCCAACGCGCATTTTATCGCCTATCATGTCAATATCGATGCGGAAAAACACGTAAAGATGTCCCAGAAATTGCGCTCAAGTATTGACCGTAAACTGCCAAACCGTTTGCGCGGGCGCAAGACAGGCCGAGCGATGCCATATTAGTCAGCGTGTCAGTCGACCACCTGGGTAGTTACTAAAACACTATTTTCTAATTTATGTGAGTACGATCCCCTCATCCTTATTTACTCTGACATTATCTAGTAAATCGCTGAGACCGGATTTGTGTCGAGTAATTACTTTGTAGCTTACCACACGGCTTCGACGGACTATTTCAGTCTGATAGCCAAAGAGGTTGGTTTTGTTTTTACTGCTGCTTAATCGGAAGCGTTTCGGCGTTATGATTATAGGTATAATCATGAATCATGTCATGAATTATAACATGATAAATGAAGGCACTCATGCGCATCCAAAGTACCAAATCTTGGAAAACATGATTCAAGCCAATGCACAATGTATGAAGTAAAAGTACAACGGAAAAATCAAGGTTAAAAGTAAAAAACAAATGTTTAACTTGTAAAGAACTGCCGTGAGACATAATCGGTCAATGGCATCAAGGGAATACGTGTACCTATACTCTGACATAAGCCTGTTAGTCATTGTTGTCCTATACACTATGGTTCTCGTTTATTGATCTTTAAACCGTAGAAATAGTAGAATAAGATTGTCATGAAGGTCTTCCTAACAACATAATGTCCCATAATAAGTCAGGTGCATGACTGCATACTACAAATCAACTAGTCCATCGAAGCTTTTTCAAAAGACGTCAGCTAAGACAGGATTTTAGGAAACCCCTCCGCCCCGTAAAGTGGTGAAATGGAGTGGAAGATTGTATGGAAAATTTTCAACATCGACGCGAGTGGAGCCGCGGGCAGCAGGTAGTAGATATTTTATGTATAGTCAGTCACTAATCTTCTTCTTTTTCGTATGGTTAGTGACTAACCTGGTGTCGGAGTTTTTATGCTGTCCATGGGCCTCTGACTGAGCTTCACATGTCCTTGAGAAATATATCTCAGGCATGCCGGTTTCCTCACGATGTTTTCACTCACTAATAAGTGAAACTGATAGGTTTATCAGAAACTAGCTTCTGTCCGCGGCTTCACCCGCGTGGATTACGGAAATTGCATGTTATTATACATATAAACCTTCCTCTTGAATCTATGTATTAAAAAAACTGCATCAAAATCCGTTGTGTAGTTTTAAAGATCTAAAGCATACATGCAGACATCAGGACAGACGCGGGAAGCGACTTTGCTTTATACTATGCAGTCATACAATTTGTAATGACTGGCGCATCTGGTTTATACCTCTACGACCATCCATTGCAAGTATAATACATATCATGACGTTTTAAATCAATTCCGCATAAGTGCATAAAGTAACTCTAATCAAATCCGCACCTGGTAGCAATAATTCTCAAAGCAATCGATTCCAAAAGAATGCAATAGTTATCAGCGAAGATTGCGGGTGACCGCAGGCGCAGACGGGCAGTCGGGCAGTCGCAAGTAGCCGAGCATGTAATGGCGTCGGCTTCCGCGAGGGTGTGCCGCCATTGTTCCGAGTTGGCTCATGCGTGACTGCCGCCCCCGCTCCGACTACACCAGAAGCTTCCGATGATGCAGTGTTTGTTAGCGAATGTCATCCACTCATCCTTGCAATTGCGACAACAAATCGAGACGGAAATCTAGTCATTTTTTGGTACTCTTTATACTTCGAGACAGTCCTCTGAAATTAATTAATCTTTCTTTCTCGTGTGGCTATTGACTAACCTGGTTTCAGACTTTTTATGCTGCCTATGGGACTCTGATTTAGCTTCACATGATATTGAGAATGGCACACATCTTTCAGGCATGCCAGTTTCCTCAAGATGTTTTCCTTCACCGATTTTTTAGGAAGTGATAATAATACAATATACACATGAATCGGAAAGTCAGAGGTGCGTGTCTTGGGTTCGAACTCGAGACCTGTGACTAGGCAGTCCGACGTTCACACCACTTGGCTATTACTTCTTTTGAATAAAAAAATACCGAATAATAACAAAGCTTAGAGCTTGAACAAAACATGTTTAAAAATTTGAGAAAGGTAGCCTTTGCAAAGCTTAACACCAATCACAATCAGACAAATATTGCTTTCGATTAGCTACCTAAAAAAAAACTGCTGATTGTAAGCTTTCCTAAAACAGTCGATAATAGGTACCTTATTAAGCACCCACTCGTACTTAATTCCATATGGTGAGGCTCAGTTAATAATAAACTCGACAACCGGAAGACCCTCAACCAACAGCAGGTGTAAACAGAATCATATTTAGCTGAAATACAATATGCACTCATAACAGAGGGCATGTCGCGTCGCATGCAGCGCGTAGGTAGGCCTGCAGGGCTTCGCCACCCGCGCTATCCTGTTACCGCAGTCCTGGGCCTAATCCTGTTATAATTGATCAGGGTAATAGCGTGGAATATTGGCACTTACGATACGCCAACGATGCGGATCGAAACTAACTTGATTAATATGACAAAGTTGTTACAATATAAATTGGAAGTTTGTATAATCGAGAAAAATTTATAGAGATTTAACTCAGTTTCTAGTAAACCAAGCAGTTATGCGCGTGTGTTAGCACTTACGATACGCCAACGATGCGGATCGAAACTAACTTGATTAATATGACAAAGTTGTTACAATATAAATTGGAAGTTTGTATAATCGAGAAAAATTTATAGAGATTTAACTCAGTTTCTAGTAAACCAAGCAGTTATGCGCGTGTGTTATGCATGTGTGTGCGTTTGGTGTCATCATTGACACCATACAAATTCAAATAAAGGATATTAAACAGGAAATCCGACCTAAAATACAGCAAGAATTAGAAAGGGCCGCAAAAATTAACGCCCGTATTAAATGAAAGGACACAATTCTATTGTGTTAGATTGTTCCATCGACCGATCGCGAATTAGCGAGGCGAATTGTCAAAGACAACAGAACTATTGTGACAAGCCGTGTGGCAACTTTAATGACACACTGGGTCACCTGGATAGTACCTTTATAAGGCCTCCAGCGAACAATGCTCGCAACATTTAAAATCTAGTCTAAGAGTCCATCAAAAACTTCATATTTCGAAGGTATTTATTTAAGGATTTTGATTTTGAACAAAACTAGGCAAAAATCTGCATCTCGCCAAATCAATTCTTCCTTTTCCATGATATTTTTTAAAATAAAGGGAGGACCTTATATTTAATGTTGAATACGTAGCAAGAATTTAAAGAACGGAGGTTCCGCCGCGTCCTGTAAGTTCTGAGGTTAAAAGACCCAATTTGCCCAGCCAAGTTTGTGTAATTGCACCCGGCCAGACTGTTAAACCCACACCTACTTCAAATGCAGTAAAGCTCATCATTTAGTCAAATGCCTTACTAACAGACGTGTCTGTATAATTTACAATAATATTATTGCTATGATCATCGCTGACGAAGATTTAACATGACCAGGTATTAAGACTAACGAGCTCCTGAACTAAGAAAGCACTAAACAACAAAATTACAAGGTCGTGAAAACGCGAACAGCGTCTTTATACGTTGTAGTTAAGAATAATATTGCACAATAACACCTAATTTAGACAAATGAAGCACTAAAACATAAACAAGCCAGTCGTTCACCCTAATTGGGAGTCTCAAGGCAAAACTGCGCTTGCGCCGCCCACGTCACAGAATATATCTGGAACTGCCTACACCTTCAATTAGAGCGAGGTACTCTACAAGTTAGGTGCCGCCTATGCTTACAGCTAAATATAATAATAACTATTGATTTATTGTAATTACAAAATTAGATTATTTATTTCCTACATAATACAATCTCTTGTTTTTTATGATTCCAAACCTCACACTCACACCAACTTAAAGTACGAAGGTCCTACACAAATAAGGTATCTAGGTACTAAAAAAGAATTCTACTCCTTGGGCTTCCATAGAGTAGACATTCTCATAGAAACCACGTCGCGGGGAACAGCTAATACAACATAAATGAGGCAATGTGTATCTAAAACGGGTGATCCATTGTACGTGGAAATACTAAAGGGTTTCTAAAACGGATTTTATGACGAGCCACTGAGGCGCTCGTTCAAGGCATAAAAGCGAAATTACATAATAATAACGTGTAGGCGCTTTGTGCAGCTGAATAGCTCTGTTGGTATGAAACGATGCTTTTAGGAGTTAAGTTGTACCTAAGATTTAATGGCACAATAATTGATTTAGTAATGCACATATTACACTGGAAACCTTAACTAGGTATTAAAGCAGGTGTCTGGGCGTTTCTTTTTTATTAGGTTTTGGTGGTATTTTGGTTAACAACTTTTTTTTTATTAGGGCCCGCTCATTTAACTGTCCTAACTGTCAAGTTCCCCCAATTGAAATTGTACCTTTTGCTTTTGTCATAAAGTTGAAAAATTATCAAAGAAATTTGACAGATTGGGGTAACTTGACGTGCTGGCCTCTGTACAATACCTACCTTCCTACCTTCCGCTGAGCATATTATTGAAGTTTTTGGTACCTTCCTTATCAATGAACCCAAAGAACAATGTTTTTGGGACAAATTTTAATCAAAATCCAAGTTTAAATATTATGGCAAAATGAAATTCGAAATCATCATAACATCGAGCAGATTTTGATCAAAGTATTTGACTGATAATGATAAAAAATAAACTGCAATGGTTTTTTTATACGGTTGGGTTATGAAGCAATGTGTTTGTACAACAATATTCCGACTTACTACAAATCATAAAAAAAAAACATATTATGCCGTACGAAAGCTCGTTTTCAAATGAACTTGAACCAAGTTTCAGCTTGGTTTGGCAGGACATTGACGTCCATTGTCGGCCAGCCATCAAAATGAACCTTCTGACAAAAAATCTCTCTCAAATACTAGGGCAATTCTAGGACATACTGAATTTACGACGGAATCGTCATAAAACATTGACGACGTCGCTGAAGAACTGGTGATTTGATACCATTTCTACTGCATGTAGCAAACGACCCAGCTGACATACTCGGAACTCAGCTGGGCTGCTTCAGCCATCAATGCAATTGATAGAAATCACTAAAGTACAAGTAAATCACGTACTTACTTTGTGATCGAACTTCTGGAATCTTCCGGCAGCCCGACAAAAATAAGAGTAGATGACATTGGCACTTCACGGAAAAACACTTAATTTTGTTTACTCGAAAATTTAGCTTGATTCACACGAAAAACCTAAAATAAAATTTTAATATTTTCACTCTACTACTATAACATAATAATTATTATGAATTTGTGACGTATGTCAAATAATTAAATCATTAAGTATGTTTAAGAATATCTAGCCAGTGCTGGCGAGATTGTATGGCACACTGTCGTTTAGCATTTAGGTTTTATGACAAAGTATACGTGGGTAGGCTGTAGGTGGAAATCGACCTCGACTCGTGTATGATATTAGAAGCATAACAACATTTCCTTTTCTAGAATAATGATCTCAGGCTGAACTTATTTTAACGGCTTGGCTAGCCTTCAACGTTTTTTAGTAACAAGAACTTTGCAGCTAGACTAGCAACGGAGTGAATTCGGTGACTAAAAGCAATGAAGAACACGAAAGGGCGGCCCTGGTCCAGAGTCGACACAACAGACTCATTAAAAAATAGGGAAAAAATGAGACAGATAGAAGGACAGAGCTATTTTGTATTATATTTTCTGGAGGACCATTCTTATTCAGACCCTTAACTTTTCTGTTCTTAATTTTGTCCAATACCTAGATGTGTTTAGTTCCACGAGCGTGTTAGTTATTACAGATTAAGTACCAGTCAGATAGTCCAGCAAGCTAGACAAACCAAGATGGAGGATACGGTTACGGAGGTTAGAGGTCAGCTCACACCGAGACGCGAGGCAACGCGACGCCGCGCGCAGATTTTAATAGAGCGACTCAAAATATAACTTTATTTACAATTTTTTTTTCATACACCAAAAGATAAACGGGGCACCTCGAGGGCACGCAGCGCTACGTGATGCAACGTATTCTGAATTCTCACAATGAAAAGTGCTTCTTTTTGTGTAGTAGTTCAGATCCCCGTCCAAATAGGTCTTCTTATTTTCGTGTGGTTAGTGACTAACCTGGTGTCAGAGTTTTAATGCTGCCCATGGACCTCTGACTTAGCATCACATACTGTTGAGAAATATCTCTCAGGCATGCCGGTTTCCTCACGATGTTTTCTTTCACCGATTTTTTTAAGCAAGTGATAATCATACAATACGGACATGAATCTGAAAACTCAGAGGTGCGTGCCTTGGACATAATAAAGAGAATTCTATCTCTATCTATCTACTTGAATAAAGAAAATAGGGGCGATCGGCTAGTAGATAAGTCTAATGCTGGTAAAAAGAGACTATGGCAATGGCAAGTAGCGCAGTCTGTCGCCCATGCCCTCTTAGCCATAGGGTAAATACGCCATTGACTCGAATCTTCACCAGGAAGATCTGTGGGACATCTGTAAAATAATTTGTGCAACTGCAGACCACGCCACCGGCCACGCGACGTTCGTTACTAATTGAAAGTATGGAGGGTAGAAGTAAGGAGGACCATCTCAGTGTATTAAAAAGTGTCCGTTGAAAGGGAGCAAATTAAGGTGGCGCTGCAGTAGCAAGTGCAAGAATTTAAAATAGAGCGCCACAAATTATTAGAGTAGGATACTAAATTAAAAAAGGAAAGATACATTTTCACTTTGTTACAGTGTAATTTTTTTAATTTTATTATAATAATATAGACAAACATGAGCAAGGAATAAAATTAAACAGCGTTTTCAAGTACCCCACTTGCTACACTAGCGCTATTTCGGTGAGACTTCGAACAATAATTTGCTGTTTACAAGTGGATAGTTTTTCGACTATCCCCCATACATGACGGTCCTCCTTACTTCTATCCTCCAAAATTGAAAGCTACATGCGGCGTGCATTGTGGCGCCATCTGTTATTTTATAACCGAACTACACCGACTTATGCCATCCAAACGCGAGAAGTTTGAATGAGTTGTGTAAAAAATCGCGGTGTCTTGTTCGTTATTTCAATTTAATCATAATGTTTTTCTTATTTTGTTACACACATTTTATTATCTAGTATTCCGATATGTAACGATTACAAAATAACTTAGTGAAACCCGACGCCGCAATGACCACTGCACGACGTGGCCTCACACGATTTTAGAAATTATTTTAATATTGAATTAGCTCTTTTAAGTAATAATTAAGCATAGATGAAATTACAAAATTAAAGAAGTTTTTTTTGACATAATATAATAATAAGATAAAAAAAATACAAAATAACAAAAACAAAAGTCGCTTCGTTTCTGAACGCAAATGATGCTTGACGGGATGGCTGTTGAATGCAGTGGACTTGTTATTCGCTTTCAAAGTGATTTATTTCGTTTCTCTTGTTTTATCACTATGAAAACTGTGTTCATTCTTTAACCATGTTGAATCAAACATCCACTGAAGCGTTGCTTTCAGCAAGTTACGTCGAAAATTACTTAGATTGTGTTGAAAATCTTCCGAATGACCTGCAAAGACATTTATCGCGTATGCGAGAGCTTGACGTAACATATAGAGGTAATTTTCCAATTTCTGCATGTCCTTTAAGCCTTAATTGCTCTTACTAAGTATTAACAGTTGTATATGTTATTAATAATTGGTACAACAGCTTGTAATTATATTGTTGACGTTCGCCTTTCAACCTCATTACGTATGCATACCTATGTATAGATAGCGACTCGCTAGTACAAGTGGACCAAAATAACACCAAAACCACTAGTCTGTTGTTACTTCGAAAGATGGTTAAAAAAAGATTTCATTTTGACAACCTATAAGTAGGTGTTTGTGTCTTGTTTTATTGTAAAAAAGTGCAGTTATGGAGGTAACCTATCTGATTTTGTGTTGCTATGTGTTAAATTTGGTTTCCGATATTAACAGAGTGTCTTCGTGAAGCTGAGAAGCACCTAGCAGTATGCATAGGAGCCAATACAGAAGAGCGTCGCCGCAGCCGGGCAGCTCTGCGGCTACAGACAGTGCTGGTAGCTGCCCAGGAGATAGGAGACGAGAAACTACAAGTTGTACAGACACTGCAAGACCTTATAGACAATAAACAACGGTCACTTGATGGAGATCACAAAAAACTAAGTGAGTTATATATCATAACCTATTTTCAAAACATAGTTTGCTAAATGCTTGAAACAAAATGGAGATCAGTCAAATAAAAAAATGTATAACAGAAATACAGAAACAAAGTTAACAACTGTCAACACAACAATACTAACTAAACTAAGTTGTTAAATAATTATTGTCAAAATGTCAAACCAAAATTATTACCAAACATGTACATAAACAATTAACTTACAATATCTATACACTTGTTTACAGTATCTTGCCTGGAGGTCAAGACAAATGGTACAGTTAAAGAGGAACCGGCCCCAGTCCCAGAGACCCTTCGTGCTGTTGAGAAGGAGGTTCCAGCCCCAGTGGTCACACCTCAGCATGCACCACCACCTCCGCCACCTGAGCGGAGCAATGAAAAGGAGAAAGAAAAAGTAGATAATAGAGATAAATCTGGCGGTAAGTTTGGCTTCATGTTACATCTGTATTTTTGTAAAGTTTTTACTAATATTCAGTATTAACACTTTCGCTGCCAAGCACCCGGCTCCCGGGTCGAACGAAAATTCGTTCAGGTGCCCACAACCCGACTCCCGGGTCCTACATATAAATAGTTATACGTGGCTTGTGGCCATGCCCAGCACCCGCCTACCGGGTGCAAATCAAAACGTGCTACTAGGGTTGCCAAAAATAAGCTAGGTGAGAATAGTATGTACTTTTGAGTAAGTCTTTCATCAATTATTTATTTACTTTAAATGTTGTACGATTTAATATTATGCTGACAAATCTCTAAGAAACATACTAAAGTGGATTTATTATTAATTGCCTTTTCATCATAGGTACCTATACAAGCCTATGGTGCCACGCAATTTTAATGAGATTTCTTGTTATTAGGTAACTATTTTTCTTTATCTGCGCGTGTTTTATTGAGGTAAAAACCGCCGCTGAAGGTTTAAAAAATGAAAACAAAGGCATCGGTTTGGTTTTATTAATAAAGTACATTCTCACTTATGTGTATAAGTAGTTTATCAACCATCTTTTTACCATAACACAAGCATTAGGTTGCTTAGCTTAGGACTATATGGCGTTGTGTGAAATGTCCAAGGATATTATTATTACTAAGTGTCTTGACATTCAATCTAGAGGATTGTATGTCTGTTGGTCCGGTTCATACTGCCACACAGAGAGCTATCATAACTTATCTATTATTTTCATGCCAAATATAACTCTTGTTGTAAAAATAAATACTCATCTCAATGTTTATCCCAGGTGAGCGATGGTCGAAACGCGCGAGACGATCACGAACCACAGCAGGTGCCGCCACCGACGGAGCTGACTCGAGTGAACGGGATAGTGAGAGGCATGCCCACAACACTACCCACAAGAAAGGTACGCATATTCAAAGTCTAATCTTTTTTTACAAATAGGCACAAGATAGGCACTTTTAAACGTCAAAAATGAACAAGAAATAGAATTGATTCTAGTCCCTCCTTCCAGAAGGTAGTTTTGTATGGAGAAGAATGGCTAGAAACTCCACCGTTACTCTTTTTAAAATGTTTTGTATACATGAATTATAACATTATATGTGAAGACGGTGCACTCAGAATAAAACAGTACACCACAAAAGGTGAAACTAAAAACATAGTACCATTAACATTTTTATGTTAGTAGCACTTTGCTACAGACTTCTTAAAAACCATACATTCCTTTTGTAAAAACTGATTGCTAATAATTTTTAATAAATTCCACAGGTATAGGCAAAAAGAAAAAGCGCAAAGCGCGCCAAGCAGCACAACGTTCAGAAACGCCGCCAGAAGAAACAGACGCCATTGACCCTGACGAGCCACGCTACTGCCTTTGTGACCAGATTTCCTTCGGCGAAATGATCCTCTGTGACAACGACCTCTGTCCCATCGAGTGGTTCCACTTCTCCTGTGTCTCACTCACGACCAAGCCTAAAGGCAAGTGGTTCTGTCCCAAGTGCCGTGGAGACCGACCCAATGTCATGAAACCTAAAGGACAATTCTTAAAAGAACTAGAGCGGTATAACAGGGAGAAAGAAGAGAAAGCATAGTGTTTGCTAAAACTATAGGTTTAAGGTTCATGTGGATTTGAAATTAGTGAATACTACTGCAATATTTTTACGATGGTGCTTGCGGTATCATATTGTGATAGCTAATGTACGTATTTTAAATGAAGCCCTTCCGTTTAAGTTGGGTTGTAAAAACGAATAATTGGTAAAACATCTTGAGTCGTGAGAAAATCAAGTTCCAGCTCAATTTTATAAAAAAAAGGTATTCACTTGTTTCTAGTCCATATAAAGGCACACAGTTTGCCTTGAACACTTTCAAGTATTGAAATGTGATTTAAATTTTATGAATATTCAGTTCTTTCTACTGTGTCGAGTGGTTGTAACAGAAAGTTACGAGAATTATTTGGAGTATGGTTAGATGAATCTCCACAACAGCACAGGATAGAACTCATCGAATCTATGTTGTTAATTTGACTCCGCGATTTGACGAAATGTTGTAAATATATTTAGTTATGTTACGGTCAAACACGGAACTCGTAAGTACAGTACGGCATAACTTTAGTTACGCGTTACGGCATCTATTGAATAGAGAAGAACATTCTTTATTATAGGTTGTTGCGAACAGATTTAATTTCTTACATTAAATAAGTTATATTGAATATAAGGATTAATAAATATGCAGAGTTGTTTAATTAATGTCTGTCTGTCACTTTTTTATCATCATCGACCTAAACTGCACAGGACTTTTGATTAAGGGCCTTTTTGCTGTCATGCTTGTTTGCGGGCGCATACGTGTGTTAGCACGTTGATGCACCCGCAAACTCCCCGCGTCCAACGTGTGTGGCTCGTATAACAGAAAAAAAATGTCGACATTATAGGATGTGGGAAACGCGCATACGGCCAGACACGCACGTGGACAAATCCAAATGATAAACTCAAACTCGAAACTCAAAGCATTTATTGCAAATAAACAAGTTACAGGCACTTTTGAATTGTCAAGAGGTCGGTCAGTCAGATAGATGAAGCTAGTTGCCCATTCCACAGCAGTAGGTAGCTATGGAGAAGAACGGGCAAGAAACTCCATGGACACTAGGAATAGGGTAGGATAGGAAAAAGGCTCTAAGAAAAACTATTTTTAACATTCTTCAATGAACACATGGCATCAAAGAAGTATGTTCCATTGGACTGAGATTTTTCGAGCATCTCCTAAGTCAGATAGGCAGTCGCTCCATGTAAAATACTGGTATTCAACTGCATTCCGTTAGACTGAAAACTGACCCCAACATAGTTGGGAAAAGGCTAGGCAGATTGTTTCCTATTCTGTAAGAAAGTGAAAATGTTTGCGAATTGGCGAGTCGTATTTAGTTATGATTGCCAAAGACGATAAGATAGATACCCAGATTAGATAGAATTTAGGCACGTGGCCTTGACATATTACACAATGGCCTATATCAAACACAGCTCGGCAATGTACAGAAAAATGGGAACACGACTGATTAAAATCAAAATGCGCAAGCGCACGACCCAATGTAATTTCCTGTTAACCTACGGGCTCCTCGAAGTGCGGTGCCCGCCATAGCGCATGCAATTTACTGCCGAATGACGTCACTTATATGTTATTATTTATGAAAGTAAGTTGTTGTTTTCTTAGAAGTTAGAAAGCGTTTTTTGACACCGTACAGTAAAACCATTGGTTTTCCGAACAACCGTCACCACTTTGTTTCGAAACCGTAGCTAAAGAATAGGGATGATGCCTGGGTTTAAAAAAAAAGTATTACATGTAGTCCGTCAGTCAGATAATAAAAAAATATTAGACACGGTATTTTTTTTTGCTTTATCATATTCTTAAAAAATACTTAGATAAAACTCATTAGATCGCTACGTCACAAGTATAAAATCGGTGTAGGCGTGACGCCACATTGTAACTCAATATATCAACATAATCTTCTTTAGATTACGTAAAAAAATACGTATCCAATACTTATTATTAATCTAGCTGACGGACAAAAAAAATTTAGTCATCACTCTATTTTACTCACTTTTTCTTAGCTTCACTTGTATATTTGTTTGTAGGTTTTTTTCATAACACCGGACTTGAAGTTGAAATGTACCTATTTCAATGAAAGTAAGACAACAATTCAGTATACAATATGTCCTTTATTTCATATATGAATAATTATACACAAGTCGTCTAATTACAATTAGTTACCATGCAGGAAACAAAACGTAGCATATTCTCCAAACAAGTCTCATAGAACTTCTAAATACATCATACATCTATTACGCTATAATATTAATAATTTGATTTGTCATAAATGCCATTATTATATTTAAAAATGCTTCTAAAATCAAGGTTAATATTTGTTTATAAAATATTGCAATGGCTTAAACTTTCGACTAGATTTATTATTATAATTAAGTATCTCTATATTGCAAATTAATCGTAGTGTAAATACTTTAAACATGATCTTTAACAGTAATATAATTCATAGAGATTCTAATACAGTGAAGAACCACACTTATAAATAATTTTTCAAGAGTTTGAAATGGTAAATTAAAAAGTCACGTTCACTGAATTGATACACACATGGCGTGATAATACTTAACTTACACGTTCTGCAAGCTTACTCTATTACCCAAAAATGGCGTATTCACTCAGTACTCGAACATTACCAAGCTTAAATAATCTTCACTCCGTCAATCATAAACCGAACACAATAATAGATGGGATACAAAAATGAAACTATCCAACGTGTTTTTTTTATATGCCATAACTTTTATTATGCAGGGTGAATTTTTCAAGTGGGCGTGGATGGCCAAATCCGAAACTATGAAAAATCCTAGAAAGAAAATCGTAGAATATCTGGTTCAAAAATGCATAGTCAAGATATCATCGATCATATTTTTTTTTTCGATTTGTGTATCTAACTTTCATTGTTAAATACGAATAATTCATATTTAAACCAAAAAAAAATGCACCGTTGCCATATTTCACGTAAGAGTATTTTACATTAATAATCGTGACTTCGTCGAATTATTTTGTAAGAAAAGAGAAAACAAAAAATACACGCAATTAATAAATAATTCATATGCCAGTTAATTGTTTGATAATATGGTCTCATTCATTACCTAGAATTATGGCATATAAAAAAATTACCTTGTACAGTCACATGGATAATTGAATGCAAATTATAATAAGTAAGTCAACTGTATTGTTAGTTTCAAACCTACGATCGCAATTAAAAAAACCTCACACAAACACACAAAAATACACTTAATAATATGGTTAATAATTTGAATGCACTTGTTCCATCTAATTCCAATATCAATCAATATCAAAAAAACGTTAACTATACGGCAAGACACAATAATACATTTAGTGTAAGACAAAAATATCGAGTCGATACTTCTAAGTACACTTCACTTTAAAATCCCAATACACACTTAACACGATTAATTTGTGACAAAATAATAATTATAAATATGACACTAATTTGAACACAAATACTAATAAATTAACCGCTACCATAAGCTATAGATGTACCACAAAATAATATCGTGCACATTATACAACGTGGCGCTACAATGGTGACATTAATTTAACACACGGGTAGAGCTAGTGCCCATTAATTATATAAATGGTAATAGGTAAAAAAAAAAAAAACTAAATAATGAAATCAATTCGCATTCATCCTAATATTATTACTATTATTCGTTTTAATTTAATTGATTCAAATGTTATGATCCGTGACCCCGGCAAATGACAGCTGCGCGACAGTTCTTTGAGTACAGTTTGCTCTAAGATGCTATTTTCTAACATTTCAAATAAATCCGTATAACGTTTAATGGAAATATAATGTTTTCATGAAACGAAAATGTGAAAACGTATGAGTGTGTTAAATTAATGTCACCATTGTAGCGCCACGTTGTATAGCAGCACTGACACTAGGTTTCTAAATCAAGAATCAAGTGTGAAAAGAGAGATTCAGGTAAGTAAAGCTATATTTTCAGATCACACCTTTGAAGAATAATTGCCTAGTAAGTACTTACGTGATGATTACAATAAATGTAGTAAATATTATTAAAAATGCTTAAGTACACTTAAAGACGAAAGGATTATTATCCTTTTTTTTTAATGGTTTCTCGCAAGTCAACCTGGGGGGTTGTCGGCTGCTTAACCGGACTTTCCTGTGGGTGCCTCACAAATTAAGGCCTCCAGCCAGGGCATAAAGTTACAAACTAAGCGAGTACATGCTAAGGGCACTACCTGTGGGGTGCGGACCTCAGCTTAGTAGCATCGCGGTCCAAATGCGGACCGCGAAAAGTCGAAACTTGGACCGCCAAATGCGGCTAAATAATTTACCAACTATATTATTATAATATTTTTATTCAACTGCAAAATAGAATCTAATTTGATTAGTTAGTTTTAACTTTAGTAACTAGACGCATAGCTGTTGCTATGCTTTGACGGAAGAATATCTACCTATTGTGTTTTATAATAATTACCTAATTCTTCTTCTTCTTCTTCTTCGTGTGGTTAGTGACTAACCTGGTGTCAGAGTTTTAATGCTGCCCATGGGCCTCTGACTTAGCATCACATGCTGTTGAGAAATATCTCTCAAGCATGCCGGTTTCCTCACGATGTTTTCCTTCACCGATTTTAAGCAAGTGATAATTATACAATACGCACATGAATCCGAAAAATCAGAGGTGCGTGCCTTGGGTTCGAACTCGAGACCTATGACTTGGCAGTCCGGCGGTCACACCACTAAGCTATCACTGCTTTTTATAATTACCTAATAGGTAGATATTACTTAAAATAAAATAACTGGAACGTACTGACGATAATAAAGTTTTTTGTGACCTCAATAACATTTTTCAACCGTATCCGGACCCCACTTAAAATGACTTGCCAACCGCTGGCTTAGGGCGTCGCTAGAGGAGGACAGCAAGGGACTGGCTGGATAGGATTTATTATAAGAGCAGTTGTTTACAAACTATTTAAAAATACCACCCACATACAAGCCAAATTGCTACCAATCTGATTTAGAAACCTAGCCATAAATTATATCTAGTTTGATCTAAACATTTTCTTCGCTACTTAAATTAGGCCGTCGCGTATTAAATAGGGGGAACTTGAATGGCCGATCTTATATCAATGTGTCATTGTACATTATACCCATACTCCATGGGGGTTCTTATTCGTGGGCGCTGCGTTTTCTAGTTGTCTCGGGGACCCGATGATCCTACGTGCGCTGCCTGCTTTGCATAAACCTGGGGAGAAAAAAAAAGTTCTGTAATTAAAAACACATAATTTTGACAGAATAGGCTCTATGTATATATATAATTTCAATAAGAGATTCCAGACCACAGTATAAATTTTAACATAAATTCTCAAAATTCCTCCGCTTCCGCAAAAAGCTGTCACAAGAAGAAGTCTTATGAGTTATAAACGTTCAACAAGTTAACCCCAATCTGTCAATAGTTTGTCAACTTTATTACAAAAGTATAAGGTTAATTTTCAATTGGGAAAGATGGCTTGATGTGCTGGCGTTTGTATCATACATACCATCCAAAGGATGCCGCAACTCGTCCACGCTGCCGGTCAGGCTCTGAAGGTTAGCTTCCTTCATCTCCTGCACCAGTCGCTCCACTTGACGCTTCTTCTCCATTATGGCATTTTCTAGCACTCCAACCTGCGGACAGTGTATCTTAACCCTGACTCATTATACAACAAGAATAAACCCTACAAGTATTTGATTTGCTAATGTAGTTTCGTATTTGAAAGGAAGTAGAAAGTGTTCATATTAGGTGCCTCAAACCGCCTGCCGGCTAAGCGGGATTGTCCGAAAGGGTTACCGCTACCCCCCGGGAACAACAACATATAGGGCTAAGGAAGGAACATGGATGGGTTTTAGTCAGTAAGAGTCTGACACTCCCTTCCGCTCCACCCAGAGCGAGAGAAATTATTGGATGATTCCACCCACCCAACCTCAAAAAAATAACGAATCCGACATGCATAAACCAGAAAAAATCGAAATATCAAAAAGTTTGAAGTTCTTCAAAATGATGGAGGTGGGAAGTGGAGATATTATCTCAATGATAAAATCCTGCTAACTACACAAGGAACTAAGAAATAGAACACACCTCTCTTTTCAAATTCTCGGCGGTGAGATTGTTGATTTCCGTCGCGTGTTTCGCTTGCTGTATCTGACTTTGTAAACTCTCCATTTCAGCGAGCATTGATCGCTCCAACGCTTGCCTGTTATGAGAAGAAAATTATCATAAGATCAATCCAGCTGAGAAAAGATAATTCGTTTATAGGCGCATTCTCCTTCTATTATACAGTGTGTTAGGTTAAACGAGGGACATACTTTCAGGGGGTACTGCAAAAAATGAACAACTTTGACTATGAAACTATACCTGAAATCATGAAAAAAAAATCAGCTGTTCAGGACATTTATGTTCGCATAATTCGTCAAAATGTATGGAACAGCGGATATATTTTTTCACATTTCAGAGTTGGTCCCATGGACAAAGCTGTTTTCCATTAGTACTATAAAACCTGAAAGAATGTCCCTCGTTTAACCTAACACACTGTATGGGACAAAATATGGTAACAGTGGAAATAAGGGTGTACTGTTATACTGCTTCAGTGGAAATAACACTGTTAAGAGCTCATTGTACATCACTATACACGTGCTGTTTCTGGGCTACGCAAAGATCTTTTTTTTTTATGGGCATCTCGCAATTCAACCTATTTCGTCAACTGCTTAACTGGAATTGGCAGTAGATGCCTCAATCATCAAAAAATTAAGGCCTCCAGACAGGGCCTTAAATATTACAAACTAAGCAACTACACGCTAAGGCCTTTGGGGGTACGGACCTCGGTTTAGGGCGTCGGTGGGGGAGCGCAGAAAGGGACAGGTTTAATCGGATTGAAGATCAGCGCCCTGCGTGTTCAATATAATAATGCATTTAGTGGTTTGTTGGGGCAGGCGCAGCATTTGAGCTAACAACGTCCAGGCTGTTATTGCGGATAGGATGGGCACGCGTTACGCCCAGCACTGGGGTAATACCCACATTATAAAATAAGTACCTATAGTAGCACTAATTTCAAAAGATTGACTGCATTCTATGGACTTTAAAAACGGAATGAAAAAGTTTTTATTCATTTTTTTTTTGTACAGTGCATCTTTACCAGCCAACGTTTTTTTGATAAAGACGTGACATTATGAAGGTTACACGACAACAAAAAGTTTATAAAGAATCTCAACAAACAAAAGACCAAGGTCTCTATATTCCCAGTACAACTTAGCCGATTATCAAAACAACAATCTAATTTACATTCTCACACAAGTACTTATTACTGTACCTGTAATTGTTACCGTAATTACACATTTTCAAGACGAACTTAGAATTACAAATTGTGAATTCGTGATCAAGAATGAGATAAACAAAATCACTTTTCACATTGTAATATGGATGGATACAAGTTAAACGTAAATACTAGGCCATAAAAACATGAATATGCAACATTATGATAATTTTAGAACAAAAATATACACAAATACTATTCTCAGTAACGAAAAGAGAAAACTTCTTGCAAATTACATTATGCAATGTTATGTAAGTTCGTTTTAGCATACTAGTGAGTGACTCAATGCCATATAACACATTTTAGTTATATTATAATTTGGCTAAGAATATTTATCTCCACATCAATCGACAAGAAGCGCAGGCGCTCTCATTAGCCTTTGAACTATAGAATTAGTTTAGCTTAAAAGATCGAATTCATGGATGAAATGAATAAGTTGCTATACATATATCTTTAACATTCGAGGACTTCATACGACCTTAGTTTCTAGAAGTTTTTTGCAAAGAAATTCGTTCATAGGGAAGCGCTCGGGTTTTTTGCAATCTACAAGTCAGTATCGGGTTGTATATTGGTCATTAAAATCATGAATACAACATTACCGCTCCCCCGGAACATAAAGGACTAAGAAAAGAACATGGATGGGTTTTAGTCAGTAAGAGTCTGACACTCACACACCCAGAGCGGGAAGGGGTCATTTGATGATTTCACAACCCTAAAAAAAAAGAGTAGGTATGTAGCGAAAGGAATTCGTTCTAAGTTCGTAAGCCAATTAAAGCGTTTATTTTCTTATACCCGTATAACAGAACCTCACTCAATACTCAAGCATTTGCTTGAGTTTCAATCGATTGGTAAAAACTAGTCTTAAGTAATTACAGAACCTCACTCAAGACTCAAGGTCTTGAATAAGTTTCTGTAATATGGGCCTTAGACTTAAGAATATTTGAATCGGTCATAGAGGTCAAAATGGGTTAAAAAGCATTCTTAAAAGGCAAGAAACCTCACCTATTTTCCTGCTGGCGACTGTTAATGAGTCTCTGCTCGTTGTGGATCTCCTCCATCAGTTTCCGGATCTTGTTCTTGCACTGCAACAGTTCTGTTTCACAGTTCGCTAGTTTCGAGCGCACCAATACGATCTCCGACTTTATGGTTTTCTCATTTTGTTTCACTATTTCGCTTTCTTCTTCTACGTAGTTCAGTGATTGCACCTGTACAGAACAATCATACTAATATTATAAAGGCGAAAGTATTTGAGTGTGTGTGTGTCAAAGTCAAATCATTCATTTCAAATAGGCACAATTAAGGCACTTTTGAACGTCAAAATGAACAAGAAATAGAATTGATTCTAGTCGCCCCTTCCAAAAGGTAGTTTCGTGTGAAGAAGAATGGGCAAGAAACTCCACCGGTACTCTTTTAAAATGTTTGTTGTGCTTTGTTTGTTGTCTTCTTCACGCTTAAACGGCTAAACGGATTTGTAAGTAATTTGGCACTCAGATAGTTTATTTAGCACCTGGACTAACCCGTAGGATACTTTTTATTCCGGTAGTACGTTCCCGTAGGATGATTTCCAATATCCACGCGGGCGAAGCCTTTGGCAGAAGCAAATAATGTATAATAGCTAGCCAACAAACCATACCGGATTTTGTAAAGAAGGTTGAACTACTAAATCTTACTGATAAATAAAAGAGGACAATAGATACACACGGATTAAAAAAGGCAAGTGCGGAGCTTCTAATCAGATCATGTCTCACTTGACGGAGTGCCCTAAGTAGCCGTTCGCCTGCACCCCGGATGACCTAAAGCATTCTTTCCCAAAGTGGGCGATAACGCCCCCTTGTGGGCGCTGCAGGCCTAAAGGGCCCTATAAGTAAGAGACCCAGAAAAAATTGGGGCGTATGTAGAGGCTTAGGGGGCGATTTGTATTTTCATTTAGATAGTGGTTTTTAAGTAGGTGAAAAAATTTGGGCGGCGAATTATTTATTCTCAAAATGGGCAGTCGACAAAATAAGCTTGGGAGCCCCTGAGCTAAAAAATGCCACTGATGCCGCGATCAATGTGGCCACCTACTAGGCTCAATCAATAAAATCATCGAGAAATAATAATTACTATCGATTAGAAAAGAAGAAGTCTTAAATCAATGGAAATAATCATTAAAAATGTTTTTATTGAGCCACAAAAATGCAATTTTAATCAATTTGCTACCATCATTACAAGTTGATTGCTTCCATAGCTTTACGATCAAGAAGCGCGAAAGAAAATAAAGGAACCGTGCGACTCCGAGCGCACAAATCGTGATAAGACAATGTTTTGTTAGCACGTAATTATATGCCCACAGATGATTTCATTGTGCGATCTTGTGGGAGAGTCCCAATTACCTGTTCAGTACCGATCCGCAGTTGATTGTCCGCTGAACTTATTTGTTGCTGTAATAGTTCTACTTGACGCTCTTGTTCCCGCCCTTTGTTTTCCCAGAAACCAATTTCTGCATCATACTGTAAGAGGTAAAGGAATTTTTATGAATAAATAAGGGAACAAGTATGTTCCCTTGTGGAACTTTCTAGGCTTTAACGCAGCATAGTTCTGATGATCATGTGATGAGGCTTACAGTAGTCATAATCTCTCATAAAATATATGGTATTGTTATTTAAATGCGCGTGTATGACCAAATGTATGGATGTCAAAGAATCAAAAGGGGTACGTAAGGATGGTAGCAGGTGGCATTCGATAGTTTAGCCTACCCCTATCGAACGAATGCGTGAGTTTAGGTATGCATAATTGTTGTGACTTAGATTGCGTCTCCACCAGAGATGTGCGAGGATGCGTAGCGGCGAATGTGCTTATAACAAAACAAGCTTAGCCCAAGCTATGAAAATTAAATAATCCTATTGGTGGATTTATTCGTTCCACACTCGCTAAATCGCACATCTCTGGTGGAAACTCAGCCTTAAGGCGGTAACATTTATGATTCAATTTCGAGTATTACGTTACAATACTGGTTTCTGCCCTGACTACTACCGACTAATGCTCGGTTCTCCTCCTGCAGTGATCTAATGCTTGGATCTGTAACGTTACATTACAGGCAAATGCTCGCGTTGAGGAAACACCTCACTATGTTTTCTTATCTGATGAATTGAATAAAAAAGAAAAAAAAATTAACCTAACAATTAATTTTAAATTCGATTTGATATTAGTATAAAGGAAACTTTAGAAAATCACATAATACTTTACCTTTATAAGATCCACTTGCTGGCTGGACAACTTCTCCCTCTGATAGTTGACAAGCGACACCAGTTCCCTGTACTGGCTGTTATAGCTGACTGCTTCAGGACTCCTGTTGTCCTGGTTCTCTTCAGGCAAGTCCACGGGCGACATGTGTTGAGGGCGGTTCGAACGCATTCGGTTGGGAGACTTTCTAACGGCTTGGGATGGAGGCGGCGGCGAGCGGTATGGCGGTGGTGGTTCTCTGTGGAGGAATTGTTAAGTTTTATCTAACTATTCGGCCATATTTGTAGTCGGAAACTGGTAGCAATAATGATCAAGGTCAAAGTCGGCCCCATCTTTGTTTTGTATCCACACTTCTTTCTGAAAACTTCTTTGTTGAAGTTGAGAGAAATGGCTAAAAAGGTTAACTGCTTTTTTAATTAGTTGAATTAATAATACAATTTTTGAAAACATATGTATTACATTTGATTTGATTTTGACTATCATGAGGATTTAGGGACCTACCCTTCCCTAAAGGCAAGATAATCCTTCTAATTACCAGAAGAGTTCGAACTCGAGAAGTCTAGACCTATGACTTGGCAGTCCCACACACCACTAGGCTATCACTGCTGGTAAGTTGCTGAGTTCGAAACCAAGGCACGCACCTCTGATTTTACAGATTCATGTGTGTATTGTTTAATTATCACTTTTTTTAAATCGGTGAAGGCAAACATCGTGAGGAATGAGTATGTTTGAGAGATATTTCTCAAAAGCATGTGAAGCTAAGTCAGAGGCCCATTGGCAGCATAAAGACTCTGACACCAGATTAGTCACTAACCACACGAGAAGAAGAAGACCACAAGAGTTTATCCAATATTCAATTATACATGGTTGTCTATGTAACTATTAATGGTTACATGATAGGCGGTTTATAAACTGTTCAGAGACAATTAAAAAGTGGGACAGGTGAGTACACTATTGCTCAGATTTAAGCAACGTTTTATTATTTAAAAAAAAGTCATCATTTGACCTTTCCAATTACATAATATGATGTTTTGGCTACTAACTGACTAATAATCTTAACACATAGTTTTTATGAATCATTGGGCATTTGGGTCGGGGGATCTTAAATGTCAATATGTGATGAGTCACTAATACATAAGAAAACGAAATCTGAATTATTATAATAATGATGTCTAGTTACAGTACTCCCAAATTAATAATGCACATGCAGATCTTCGCTAATTGTCGTATTCCCGGAAACACCCGAATCATTGAATCGTTCGAGTCCCTTGCATTTTGCACCTTGTTCCAAAGAAATAGGAGTCAATATCATGTGTACTACACACAATCGAAAACAATTCGGGCGGTCGGCGGTCAGTCAAAGGTCCGTCAGTCGTCTTGTTATATTGGTGGTGACTGCACGTGTTCTCTTTGTCTGGAATTATATAGAGCTGCTATTACACACCCTTCTTGTTTTTGTTTTCAAAGGTGAATTTAATTTCAACTTTAATTATCTTATTCAAATTTAAATAGTTAATTTTGTAAAATATATAAATATACTAACATTTTTCACGTTTTTTCAATATTAAAAAAATAAAAATACCTACGTAAAATACATATTAAGTACTAGAAAAAACATATTAAAAATCAGATTTAGGTTTATATGAATTATAGCTCGCTATTTACTTACATGGAGTTATTGAATCAAATTTCGTTACTGATAAATCAATATTTATCACTTTTAGGACAAAACACATAATCTTACTAAATTATGCATGAAGAAATTGCACTTAACCACTCTATATACATATCGTCTTCCGACGCTCGGGAAATACGACCGTTGCCGAACAGTGGCGAAGATTTCTATGCGCATTATCACTTTTGGAGACCTGTACCTATTGCTTTATTGGTCATGTATAGAAAGGCATTATTTAAACTAAACTACTGAAATTGTTTTGGTATTGAACTATGCTTTCGTTGAGCAGTAAATGTTTAAAAGCTCAAATTCTTTCTGTTTTATAAATTACTAGCTGCTCCCGCGCGGTTTCACCCGTTGCTCGGCTCCTATTGGTCGTAGTGCGATGTTGCATAGCCTATAGCCTTCCTCGATAAATGGACTAGCCAACACAAAAAGAATTTTTCAATTCGGACCAGTAGTTTCAGAGATAAGCGCATTCAAACAAAGAAACTCTTCAGCTTTCTAATATTAGTATAGATTAAACAATCCGTCCACAGCCAATACAATAATAGTAACTTCAAGATACTTAAAAGCTCTGGCAAAAATGAAGCAAATCCCGCGCTGGATACGGGACGTAATACGCGAGCTGTCTAAACTGGCAATAATAGTCGTGAGACTTCCTGATCATATCAAGTTAAGTGATATTTGAACCTCCCATCCCATCACAAAAGACCTGAATTTTCAAACTCAATCAATCTGCTTAGCCTTTTCCCAACTATCTTAGGGATAGCTTCCAGTCTAACCAGTTGCACCTAATTAGCCTATAATGTTCCCACTGCTGGGACACAGGTCTCCACTCTACGAGATGGAGTGGGCCATAATACATCACGCGGGCCCAGTGCGGGTTGGTTGCGGGATGTAACATATCTTTGGTTCTAGGACATGAACGTTTCCTTACGATGTTTACCTTCACTGTTTTAAGAGCAGTGGTGATGAAATTAATACAAAAAGTAAAGCCCCTGTTTGGGTTTGAACTCATAACCTAGAACTCTCTCAGTAAGCCGAGGCCAATTATATGGAGCAACTGCCTATCTGATCACAGCCCAGATACTGGATAACCCAACACCCCTTTGTAAGACATTTGGACTTCTGACTACCTATAAGAACTGTCAAAGATCTATAAATAACAGCCAACCAACAACCAATGTCATTCTAAGGAATTAAATGAATAGATTGAAATAAGGTAGTAAATAATTACCTGTAAGGTGGGACATCTTTAAGCACTGGGCTGTCAGACTCAGGAGTTTTGGCTTGCTGCACACCCTTGACAACTCCAACAGGGTTTCCAGGTGAAGTGTTAGTCACATTGTTATTGCTATAAGTTGGGGTTGTAGACATTCTATTTGGGGAGTTCTGAGAGTCCAACATGTTGGAGTTTGATGTAGTGTGACCGCTAAAAGGGCAAAACTTTAGTGGTTAAACAATAGTAGTTAGATTTGTATTAGATGTGATGGATAAAGAAAAACAATGTGATATTATGTTTGTAAGATCATCATATTAGATTTACTATAACATTATCCTAAGTGAGCGGTTTATTATAACTCACCCATTTCCAATTGGAGATCTAGAACTGTTAGTTGCTTGAGGTTTCTGGTTGTTGCCAGAATCTGACCTCCTCAGTATAAACTGTATATCATTAGAGTATTCGCCCCATTTCATTAAGATCTGAAAATAAAGTAATAGCTATAAAATTGGAAAAATTTGTTAAGACATGTCAACCAACAAGGTTTGGAGTGCAAAATAAAAAAATGGGATCTCAATTTATCGTAAAGATACTGTCAGTCACATTTGTTGCAAATAGCTACATAAATATAAGCGCAATTTTCTTACTTTTCATTCAGTAACTATGTCTAAACTCTAGAATATTTTAGAAAAAATAAACTACTGTCTCTTCACTATTTGTGCAATTCATTGACTTATAAATAGAACATGATACCTTGAGGGGATACTCCTGGGGTGCCAGCAGCCGCTCATTATTTCGCCACCGCTCTATTAATGTGAATCTGCCCACTTTTCCCGTGGCATGAGCTAATGCGAAAACTACATCCTGTGCAAAAAAATAATATGATAGTACCAAACATCGAAAGTTACTAAAAGTGAAACTGAATACACATATCATTCTATCCGTGTCAGTACCATAATCATGAGAATAGAAACTCTATACTGACCTGGCAGGTTGTGGTCTCTGTAACCCCACAAACGATCCTTTGTATTCCCTCGACCCAGACCTTCAGCTCCATTAATTCTACACTGTTCACAATCAACTCATAAACCACATATTCACTTAAGATGTCATTTTATCGCTTATTCAGCCTGCGCGGGACTTTTTCCTCACACAATATGAGCTAAAACGCAACACAAACATACCAAAAACACAATAAAGAAAATAAAGCTCCAAGTGGGTTATGAGAAATTTTCGTTTAGAAACACGTCGCTGACATTAGCGTGACAGCTTTGAATGTTTGATCAGCTTTGATTTTATTGCCTTTTTAACCATAGATGAAGGCAAATGGTCTATGGTTGCTTTTAAAACTTTTTTATGATTCTGTAAAGTATTCTGTCTGCCTTTATTATTGGACCATTCCAGACCAAAATATGTAGCATTCTAATAGTAAATAGTATGTCTCTTTCAGCTGTGCTTTCTACAGTTCAATCAGTCACAAACAAATCATCCATGTAAAATGTATTTGTAAATTAGTTACGTACGTCGAGTACTCGAGTCGTGTCGACCGACGACAATGAAGGGACGAATGACAGGAAGCGGTAATTTCAATTTAATTTTATTACATTGCCTGAAAGGGCTCCTTCTTAGAGCATTTAACCTATTAAATGCTCTAAGGTTGTAGTAGAGAAGATCATGAAGCGGCGTTTTCAAGACTAAGTAAAAAGTCTTTCCTTCTAAATTGTGAATTACCGTTTTAAAACGTACTGGCAAGTTTTAAACTCTGACATTGATTTATGTTCAAGTCTTCATCGTTTGATATTGCACTGCACCACTTGGCACCACTTCACAAACAAATATTGATTTGAAACTATTCAAACGTTCAATTTTACAAAGTTAACGTAATTAATTATGGCAGCACCAGCAGTACCAGCAGCAGACGACGACGACGATGTAATACCAAACTATAAGTATATTTCTTAACCACAATGTGTTTTTTTAATTCCTAAAATATTGATCGAAGCTGTAGAATGTGAAATGGAGCCTATGTCTGTGTCCATAGTCATTGTTTTAACTACGTGCACGATAGCCGGGTGCACAGAGCATGCCAAATGATACATGTCTGTTCAGTATTGTACTGCGATGGGCAGAATTGATTTATTGACTTTAAATTAATATAAATATTTTATTCTGTTCTAGGAAATTGTGTTCAATGTCGAGGAAATACAGAAAATCGTGAGAGATAATATAGAGTTGTGTCTGGGGGGTAATACGTACAGCCATTCACGATCCCCGATGTGGATCAGTAATATTACAGATAAAACTCTTACAAGAATTAATAAAATGAATAAACCTTTTAAATACATCTGTAAGTATCTATGAAATAAAATAATTTATATAGATTTGCGGTTCGTCGACAGTAAGTAATAGAAGAAGAGACAGCTAACTGCTAGCTGTACCTCTGCCTAATCATCATCATCATCATTGACAGCCTTGTTTCACTCATGCTGAGTATAGGTCTTCTCCTTTTTGTGCCATTCTTTTCTGGACTGTGTGAGTCTCATCCAGGTCTTCCGCGTCACCGACTCTCCTGGCTATTAGTCGCCCAACGCTCCTACAATTTCTCAGCAACCATTCCGTGCAAAATGTCCTGCTCACCTCCATTTTAGAGCCCCTACCTGTACCGAAGGTCTACTTGGGTACCATAACGAAAATTGTCTAATCGATGCTTTAAAAACTGGTCGGTAAGCGGCTCTACATCGACATAGAGTTTCTTTTCAACCATCTACATCTACTTGAACGAGTGTTACAAATAATAATAGTTTGGTTTACCCACAGTGCGAATCACAATAACTCAGAAGAATGGTGCGGGTTTGCACACAGCTGCAGCATATTTCTGGGACACCGCCACAGACGGTACATGCACCGTTCGCTGGGAGAACAAGTACATGTATTGCATAGTTAATATTTGGGGACTAGCCCTCCAAATTTAAATAAATAACTTTTATTTTTATGTCTCTTTAACTGTTGATACCTTTAAACGTTTCCCTTTTTCTGAGGTAGGTATTTTATTGCAGCTCTCTGTAGGTACTTCATAATATTGATCTTCGCGCTCTTGGGTCTTGTGTACCATGTTAGAATACAGATTTTTTTTCTATGCAACTTACAAACGAATAAAACTAGCTCTAGTTGCCCTTCTTCTCCTAAACGTATTTTAGCTGAACTATTCCTATCTTGGCATTCTAATACTTAGGTCTAGGACTTTGATATTGCTAACATTTCTCACTAAAATGACTGCCCAACCCTAGCGTTCCTAAAACGCAAACGTTTGCGCTTACGCATCACTTACGCTGATATCGAAAAAGCACCATAATTTTCGATCGAAAAATATCACGTCAAAATATCAGCTTTTAAAAAAAAACTCGTTGAAATCTCTTTCTGATGGTGGAAAAAAAATACGTGTGCGTTACCCTAGCAAAATCATGTCGAAAATTGCCATTTAAATCTTATAGATAATTAGTTGCCCCATTTCTGAATTTGTTGCGCACATTTTTAAATTTGTTGCACTTATAGTTTTTTAGTTATTTAACAAAAACATTTTCTGCTGGGGTAACGTTACTAACGTTACCGCAGCCAGACCTTTTTCTTTTTAATGGGAATATTGAAATAAATATTAGCTATATAATTAGTTGTCTAGAAGAGGTAAATGTTGCACCTTATTTTGTATTTGTTCTTCCTTCGGCTGCGAAGTTATTCAAGATCCTGCTGGAGTAACGTTCCTGGTTTTGCTGGATCTCTGAAACGGGTAAGCGGATTCTTATCATCTTTTGTGCATGACTTCTTAGGAACTAGTTCTAATTAGTTGTGCAATAATAAAACCAATATAATGTACTGTTTAAAAGTTATTTAATTAAATATAAAAACCCTTCAATAGGTCCTACCACTCTGAATAAGAGCTCTACAGACTTACTTTAAGCGATATTCTGTAGCTTGTAACTGCCTTCAAATGTATGTGAAGTTTCATTAGTATACTATAAGTAATTAACAAATTATGATGATATTCAGTTCTCCACGTTCGCGGTCACGATGCGCGCGGAGTTATTTGGCCACCGAAAAGCCTGTATATGGATATTTAAACAGAATTTTATACCAATAATTAGTTGCTTACTTCAGTTTTATACCTGTAAAATTTCAGCATCGTACATACAATAATTAACGAGATAATAAAATAAAAGTCATTAGGATGTGTAACCCGACCAAGTTTAATGGTTACAAAAAAGCGACCGCGTAGAACATTAGGCTATCTTCTTAAATATGTAGGATAGTGTTACCAAGTTTAGTACTGATGTGTACACAAGTGTTAAAAAAATACATGTTTTTTTTAAATATTTTTATTTACAGGTAAAATAATCATTGCAATTGAACTATAAAATATTAATTGAACTTAAAAATAATCACAGATAAAATTACAAATAGCAATTTTGCTTTTATGGTATTTTCCATTATTTTTTAAATGAATAATTTCAGTTTGCACTTTTTCTTTAAGAATATTTTTTTTTCTTTTAAAATATAAATTAAAAATAGCAACCACAGATAGATGATAACAGATATACTAGAATGAAATTTTTCAGTTCACACTACCGACTTATGTCTACTAATAATACCTACTTATATCGTTTAAAAATCACAGATCAATGGTAATATTGAATAACATCACAATGTAGTAAGTACTTAAAATGCTTAAAAAAAAATTTTTTAACTACCTATTTCCTATACTACAAATTTTACTAACTACCGGCATCATACGTCGCGTCGTTTAGTTTCAACAAAAACATGCAACATAAAATAGTGAATTGTTAAATATATGATGCATTAAAAAATTAAACAAATGCAGCAAATTATTTCTATGGTCCATATATTTAGAAAATAAAAAAGTTTTGAATTACTTGCATATTCCCTATTATGCACATAAGAGATGCCTATGTAATAATAAGTAGCCAAAAGATAATAATAATAATGTTTTCATAGTACAGGATATTATAAATTATTGTTATGTATTTAACAGTGTACGCGTCTGTACCGAACTTATAAGGTATATTATACTAAACATTTTAGAAGATAGCCTAATGTTCTACGCGGTCGCTTTTTTGTAACCATTAAACTTGGTCGGGTTACACATCCTAATGACTTTTATTTTATTATCTCGTTAATTATTGTATGTACGATGCTGAAATTTTACAGGTATAAAACTGAAGTAAGCAACTAATTATTGGTATAAAATTCTGTTTAAATATCCATATACAGGCTTTTCGGTGGCCAAATAACTCCGCGCGCATCGTGACCGCGAACGTGGAGAACTGAATATCATCATAATTTGTTAATTACTTATAGTATACTAATGAAACTTCACATACATTTGAAGGCAGTTACAAGCTACAGAATATCGCTTAAAGTAAGTCTGTAGAGCTCTTATTCAGAGTGGTAGGACCTATTGAAGGGTTTTTATATTTAATTAAATAACTTTTAAACAGTACATTATATTGGTTTTATTATTGCACAACTAATTAGAACTAGTTCCTAAGAAGTCATGTACAAAAGATGATAAGAATCCGCTTACCCGTTTCAGAGATCCAGCAAAACCAGAAACGTTACTCCAGCAGGATCTTGAATAACTTCGCAGCCGAAGGAAGAACAAATACAAAATAAGGTGCAACATTTACCTCGTCTAGACAACTAATTATATAGCTAATATTTATTTCAATATTCCCATTAAAAAGAAAAAGGTCTGGCTGCGGTAACGTTAGTAACGTTACCCCAGCAGAAAATGTTTTTGTTAAATAACTAAAAAACTATAAGTGCAACAAATTTAAAAATGTGCGCAACAAATTCAGAAATGGGGCAACTAATTATCCATAAGATTTAAATGGCAATTTTCGACATGATTTTGCTAGGGTAACGCACACAAAAAATACATTACAGATCCTACATGACATTACTTTCGACAAAAATCACATCAACCTAACGTAAAAATACTTAAATGAAAAAGCACACCCAATTATATTGGTGCAAAGCTATTTAAAAGTAGTTCTTACAGTTTGTAAGCGCCGCGGTTTTTTTGGTAAAAATGTTCATCCCTCCATGTGTTAGGCAGACATTCAGGTGTTTTTTGTACTGTTTTGACTTCCTGGTTCAAGTGGCAAAAAACAAGACCTTTTGATTTTTTTTTACAAATATCTTGGTGAATGGGCGATAGATCCTGCGACATGCGTACGGTTCTTTTGTCAACACATTTTTTAATCTTATCGCTTTGGGATGCCAGCAAGATTCTTGATATTGATGAATTGCATTTTTTTTTCATTCTCGAAAAAGGACGGTGGGTCAGAGCATCACAGACGGAAAACTAAATAAAACAAAATATAAAGCACATTTTAGTATTTTTATTTTTGGTAAAATTTACCACAATACAAAATAATGATAGAAATAAATAAAGTAATAAAATGTATAGACAGGTCATAGAACTATGCATTGTAAAAATTGGTGCTTTTAAAGCAATTTCTTTATAATTTATAATAACATTAGGCAAAATGGCATTGTGTGTACATTTAAAAATAAAAGCATTATTTTTAACACAAATAATATCAAGGGCAGATGCAATACACTTAATAATTAACGCAAAATGATTTATCACTTGGTGATTTTGGTCTTTTGATTTCTAATTAAGTTATTCACGTATATGTTACCGTTAACGCAAGAAACCGTTAGTGCTAACACATGCACTTATCTATAGATTTCCTGACCCCATTAGACTACGGAGTCTAATTTAAAAAAAAAAAATGGGGTTACACACATGACTACCCACTAAAATGTGGAAAGATAATTTAGACGCCTTGTTGCTATAGATTCCTATGTATTTGATTCCGGGAATCGTGAATTTATTAGGTACTTCTGGCTTTGGTTTTTGTAAGAGTTTAGAATGATTCTGATCAACAACGTCTACGCGCTGCAGCGGCTGTCTCCAGTGATGCTATTCTGTAAAAATCTCACCGCAAAAATGTAAGTGAAGTGACTTTAAAGTGTGCTGTCAATAGTGTCAATCCCTAGCATTAGGGACAACGAAAGCTCACTTCACGCTCACTTCATGTAAGGTATCACAGTCAGATTTTTACAGAATCGACCGGCTGGTAATCGAAAAACGAATTTGCCCGATTTATAAGGTGATCAGCGCAATAGCGGTAACATGTACATCAAGTGGTGGGTCGAATGCCAAAGGGAAACTGTGTCTATGGAGCCAGTTTCTCGAACGACAATAATAATTATCTTCTGCGATTGGTTGAATGATTTATCAACAATCAACCACTGCAGTACGCCAGATTTATTTGACGATAATTGTCGTTCGAGAAATTGGTTCTATAGGAAGTTTATGTTAACATTTCGATTTAATCTTCTGAACGGCAGAGCATAAACGCACGCGCGTACCCTCCACGCCAAGCTTCAAATTTTAAGATATATTAACACAAAAGTAATGATTTAATTGTGTATTTTTGATAAGGTACCGCATTGTTACATATTTGTGTCGTTGGCGTACAGGGCATGCGCTTGCTTCCCACGTATACGACAATGGCTTTTAAAAGGTTAGTATTGTATTTTAAAAAGCTTACGATGCAGCCCTCACGGGCTCTCTTTAAACCCACGACTCACACCACCACATAATACAAGACTAACAAAATGCACATGTACATAATTTTAAAGCATTCGTGAATCGATAAAATAAAACAAGTCTATTTCATTATAAGCCATTTACAATTGATATTGTCCATAAATTGTTAAGTCGACATTACCATTAGGTCACGCCTGTAAAATAAAATAACAAAAGAAATGTTGAGGAAGGAGGAGAAACGCGTGTTAATCTTATGTCAAAATAATAAAAACTAAATCTTTAAAAATATCGTGTTAATCTTAATAATCGAACGTGATTAAAATTACCTGTACTTTTATTATCATAACTCGATGTAGGCTATCTTCGACTAACTTTCGTATCAAATGTAAACAAAATATAACAACTTTTTTTATAAAAAGAATGGCTTATAACCGTTATGGCTACGTTCGCATCATTTCAGTTCTAAAACCGATAGGACTAGTCTACAGATACTTCCAGATCGACTGGATAGTATCAATTTACAACATTGATGGGAACACAGTCAATACAGTTCACATACAACAGAATGTTACTATCATCAATTTGTTTGTATTTACTTCTCAAGTTCAGGCTGTTTGTCTACTAAAGTGGCTCAATTATTATGCAATAGAAACTACTAGATATGTCCATCAAAAAAGATAATTTCCACTTTGGAATTTGTATTTCTAGTAACAACTAAATAACACTAAAGTATTAAGATTCGCTTCACATATAAATGTATATTGTGACTGCTGTCTAGCTTACATTTGATGGCTGTACAAGAGATCACATATAATGTGAATTAATCATAATCTATTAAATAACACAGTTCACAAAAACAATTTTTAAAATTATATTCTACAAGGTAGACAAACTGCCTATAACAAAACAAAACAATGGCTCTGATTGACAAAAATATGCTATTATATTATCAATTGATTTTTGCTAAAACAAGACAAACACCTTTATAACAAATTAGCACATAATATATTAAAAGTTTAATTGTATGCACAGCTTATTATAACACCAAAAATGTACCTTAGCTATTGTATACTTAGTTCATGATTCTTATTCAGTGAAAGTATCTGTTCAGTATCAGAAATACAGAATGTTTATCATTATCTATGTGCGTCTTGTTCTAACATATAAATTTCAAAAAGTACTAATAGTTACCTCTTAATTCGGGCCTACTTTAATCTGTCCTATTGAATTTATATACAAAATTCTTGGGGACACATACAAGTTATTTTAATACTGCTATTGATAGATGCAGTAACAAATAATACATTATGCAACTGTTATCCTCTGGTGTGGTATACAAAACTTTATTACTCACTTTAGTTTCTGCATCTAATTCTATTACTAAAACAATAAAATTGTGAAGCAGATGTATTAGCAATTTGACTGATTCGTGTGATGACTGTTATTGTGTGATGCATTAAAATTCAGTCTATAAATGCTTAGGAAAAAATGCTATAAAAATTATATTTGCCAATTAAAACAACACACAGGCAATCGATTAGAACATTAAAAAATATATATCTTCTAAATTAAAACCAATTAAGCTTTGCTGAAGTAGTATTAAAGCTAACAAATGTGCATTTTTTATATTAAACCGTGCTTCGTAACTGGGAGTCATTCAACTGTACACCTCGCTCGTCACGTGGCCGCGCCCCTCCCGTGCCGCTCCGCACACTAAATAACTTATTATATACACCGTAAAATATACTCTATAAAGTACAACCTACCACTATGACTACAATAAAACGATTTGTCGTTTAACTCATTATTATGACAGATAATTCCTCTTATTTACAATTTTACTATACAATACACGATAAAATTACTAAAAAGTAACATTGTACTTGTAACTTTGCTATCCTCCTTCGAATGTACTAATTGTATTATTATTTATGCCTATAGATCCCTCGATATATGTACACATACGCGCTATGTTAGTCGAGACTTAACTGATCACAAGTGAAGAGAAAATATAAGAATATAATGAGGAACAAATATACACTAGCTACACACTAACCATCTCTTACCCGACCGATCCGGGGCTCAACATATCACATCAAAGTTAAGTGCACACACTTAAGCCGTTCGCGAGTCAACTATCAATCTTAAAAAAACTCAACATAACTAAAATATATTTACAAAATGTATAAACCTATCTCAAAATACGATTTTTTCAAATAAATCTAATTCAAAATTATTATAAAATCCAACAACTCTAACACTGGGTAGATTCAAGAAAGAGATCATATAAAGATTCATGTAAAATTGTTTTCATGTGTCCGATTAGGTAGGTTCCAGTAAGTAACGCGATATGTGAATTTGACTTATTGTCTTACATAAATTATTATGTACACGTAATAATTGTGCTCGACCCAGTATTTTATCATCAAGCATTCATTTCCGCAAGCTACATTCTAAATAGGCTTACTTAGAACTCTCACGAGATCAATCGATTTATAATTGGCGGCGTACCGCTTAATATGTCCGTCCAAATTACACGTCATCCACGTCTCACGGTATTACTAAGTGTTTACGTCTAGTTCAGTTATGTACTTCTAGAATTATGCTATTTGTTAAGTAAAACCAGTGAGGCTGGTAAATTTACTGATCAAAAATACTACAGGACCTATCACAGATTCAATGTTCGACTCGTTTTGCAGTATTTTTGTTCGGTTTTACAGCATTTTAAACCTCTTTGATCATAGATCAACACGAGCATAATTGACACAATCAAATCACTCACTCCATAATGTAGTTCATAGTTAGTTGAGGTATTTGCGGCATTTCTTGGCGCCACAGGTGCAAGGTATCTTGACCTCTTCGAAAGGAAACTTGTAGTCATAGGTTAGCTCTTCCCCGATGGTTATACGCCGCAGGGCGAAGATGAGGATGTGTTTGTGGCCATGGATGTCCACAACACGCGAATAGCAGTTGGGCTAGAAGAGGAAAAATCTCGATAAGTATGATGAAATCTTCTGGAATACTCTCAAACACAAAATAAATAAAAGCTTCCTTTTAAGAGTGTCTGGAATTGTCTCTGTCGCTGCTAAACAAACATGTTATATAAAAATGAATGTGGATTCCAACATTTGACCGATCACCAAAAAACTTGGTACAGAGGCCTGCACATCAAGCTACCCTAATCTGCCAAGTTTCTTTGATAGGTTTTCAAGTTTATCACAAAAGAATAAGGTTCATGTTCAATTGGGAATATTTGATAGTTTGGAATAGTTTGATGTGCTGGCGAACGTACACAATGATTACGTATTTGTTCTTGGTGGTTTTTTTTATAATTTATCTGACATCCACGCAGGCGTAGCCACGGGTAAAACGTAGTCCTATAAGGATTTACTCTAGGTTAACACATTCATTATCCAGTAACAATAAACGGTTCACGAAAATCTAGTTATTTTCAACAATATTTCATAATTAAGGTGCCAAAATCGCTCTGTATTTGGACAGTCGTCGTCTACTTTCTTAGGAAACGAATCATTACTATTACTAAGTCGCTGTCCACTTTTTTAGGAACAGTTAACCTGCAAAAAGTTCATTTCTATCGTGTCAACATAACTCACATCACAGGAGTGGTTGATGAACCTGGCCGCGTTGCCCTTGAGCGTGGCGTCGACCACTAGGTTGTCGTCAATGCGGAACATGTAGCAGCCGCCGACGCCGCGCCGCCCGCTCATGGCTTCGTAGCGCTTCTCGCGCTGGTCTGCCAACACCGCGCGGATCACTTCTCCGGCGTACTCTATTACCATGTCGCCTGGAATACCGAAACCATAATATATCAACGATGATTCTACAAAAGTGTCACATAGTAATGTTATCACAAAAAAAAACCTTTTTTTATTGTTTTTTGTCGCAGATTAATGAAGGAACGTGCTGCCAAGGGATTTATAGGCTTTTGGAGTAATAAAACTTTAATTTTAAATGCGTTTATATTTCAGATACGAGGCGTACAATACGCCCAGTTTTCTTTAAAGAAAACTTAGAAAAAAAAGGAATGAAAAGGGAAACTAAGACAAATGCTACAACTAAGAGAAACAATAGCAAATTAATACAGATTAGAAGTCAAACACGATCAAAAATAATTTAACGGCTACAAAAACTTACCTTCTTCAATATCTCGTTTGCAGAATAGTCCGCGTCCGTGTATGTGCGATCTGTAAACGCCCACAGACGCTTTAGATGTCTCTTTCAGTTGCCTGAATCTCATAGCCGGCGGTAAAGTTGCCAAACGCCTGAAAATTGGAAAATAAATTGTGATATACAGGTATTCATAAAGTGCCCTAACAGAGAAATTATTCGAACTGAAAAAAAAATATTAAGGGGGGAAGCGCCAGGGTACGTCGCGAAATTCACATTTTCGTATTTTTTTTTGCAATTTGCTGGTCAGTGCCAGATTGTATGCTGACCGAATATGATTCGCGGCCGTAACAAGTACATGTGTACAGAATTCTACAAGTAATATTTTAACCATAGAATGATTATTTTATGAAATCATGACATTTGAGAGCAATTCTGAGAGTTTGTATGTCTGTAAATACGTTCTTGCTACGGTCGGGATAATAACTAAATTGGTTTATAGGCCAATAAAATCTTGTAAGAACACTTTATTTATCATCTACAAAATCCCAGCTTACGCTAGTGGTATTGTAATAGTATACAGTAAATATTTGTTACTTTTTATGATTTATACCTTGAAATCGAGCTCTCTCCCTCCTGTCCTCCGAACGGTGGCGGCTCCTCCCTGAAGGGCGAGGCCATCCAGCTGAACATGTCGTGGTTCTGCTTGCGAGCGACCGGCCCCGTACGAGCGCTGCCCCACGGGCTCTCCTTGAAGCCCTCGCTCAGGTCCAAGTCGTTGTCCCAGCTGCTCAACTGACGGCCTTGGCGTGTCTTGTATTTTGTGCAACGACTTGCCTGTAATATTGAAATTATTAGTAATTTCAAGAATAAGTTGAGACACTGAAATCATCCGCAGGGCCTGAATCGCCACCTCTTATAGCAGTATATAAAATTACTGCAGTGTGGGAATGAGACGGAACTATACGGGATATATAGCTCCATCTCTTTCCCACTGTGAAGTTATATTAAAATAATGCTGCTTTAAGAAGTCGGTCTCCTAATTCCGAAACAAGAAGAACCTGTTATAACAGAATCAATGACTATTTGCAGGAAAATATGAAGGTCTTATTTAAAAAATTCACAAACGTACATAGAGAAAAAAATTGTGCACTCTTACCCCAGGTAGTTGTTCGACGAGGTATCTCAATGCGTTATTGTTTAGCCCCAGAATATGTGCTCCGGATAAACTAGCAGGTAGATTGTACTGGATCGGCGGTAATCCCGATTGTTTTCTAGCATTTTGCACAGCCTCCACAACTTTCGCCCACAGTTCGGTCAGCGACGAAGACGTGTAGTTGAACCCATCTTCCGACGTTACTTCATAAATCAGTTTAGGGCCATCATCCTTAGCCGGCTCGGGAGCAGGTTTAGGCGCGGTAGGTTTGTTCTCCTTCGATATTTTACTCGGCTTCTTTGTCACAACTGGTTCTACTTCCGTTTTCCTATCGCCCAAAGGTCTCTTCATAACTTTAGTAGAAGCATTCGATATTTTAGTTGCTATTTGAGTTCTGTTGGTATCCTTTTCTGTTAGCACTTTTGGCGGTTCCACTTCAATCATCTCAGCATCCAAGCTTGGTAATGACATTTTAGAACTGGTTTCCATAGGTTCAATGACTCTTCCAGTATCCATGTTCGAGGCTGCCGTGCTCGTGTTAGCTTGATGTATCTCGGCTGACAGCTGCATGGCCTGAGCAGCGTCTCTTTCTTCTTTTTCCTTTTTAGCTTTTTCCAGTTCCATCATACGCTTAGACTCTGCAATTGCCTTCTCCAGATCACTGTCGATAGTGTCATCCTTTATATTCAAGTCTGGCATATCGTGACTCACCGGCCTCTGTTTCGGCACTGCAACAGTTTTCGTGGTCTTTGTAGATTTACTTTGCCCATCTCTATGTAATGGTAATACTCTGTTCATGGGTCTCATAGACATTGGATTAACGACGTTTGTGGGAATTCCAGATTGTTGTGTTGGAGGAGCTTTTGGCAATGATATGCTGGAACTGGTTTGCGTCGGTAAATTGATCGTATTGTTCGCCACAGGTATGCACATCAGGTTGTTGGCGTTGTTCTGATTTTGAAGTAAATTGGCGTTTGTCTGAAGTGGGAAGTTTATATCAGCCGCAGCTTTCGATGCGATTTTGGGATCAACGAGATTATTCTGAACTGTTATATTGACGGTGTTATTGCTCGAGTTTACGTTAATGTTCATGGGAGCACTGTTCGGTATCGCCTGGAATGGAACATTGATCATGGTTCCATTGTTGTCGCTATTTGGTTGGAAGGCGAGCGGGTCAGTAGTAATGCCAGGCACGTTGTTGTTGGTGTTATTAGTGACCACGCGGATATTATGTTGCTGCGGCACATGTTGGTTAATATTATTCTCCAGATTAGCATTATTCATTCGGGCCCTTTCAGGTAAATTGATAACTCTGTTATTATTCTGGGGGTTCATTTGCAAGTATCCCATTTGATTGCTCACTGATATTGTATGGTTTTGCTTTTCATTGCTGACCATGTTAACTTTAGAACAGTCTTTGTTGTTTGGTATGTTTGGCATGGGTAAGTTGTTGGTTGGTGGAGGACCCATTATATTTTTGCCTCGTAAAGTATCTTGTGTGAACTTAGGCGGATCTGGGACAGGTAGTGTGTTTCTGTTCATTTGTGTGTCCATGTTAGTGATACTTTGACTCTGTGATGCATTATTGCTGCTCATGCTGCAGCTATTTATGTTAATTGGCGCGGTGTTTGGCACCTGGCTGCTGATCATTGGATTTTGGTTGTTAGCAGCGTGTGTTTGCGAGTTATTTAACATCATGTGATTGGATGCTCCAGACATGAGATTGTTAACATTGTGATCTGCGGAGTTGGAGCAACTCATCAACATCTCGTGTCCCGTCATGTTGTTCTGAGCGCCGGGCCCGTACATGTTACTGTTATTCACATTATTCATCATCATATTGTTAGACATGCTCGAGTTATTCACATTCATGCTGTGCAGCATATTTCCTGTGCCCATATTCATATTGTTTTGATTTGTGTTCATATTCATGCTCGAGCATATCTCCATAGAGTTCTGATTGTTGGAGAACTGTGTGCTGTTATTGGAACAGCTGCCACTGCAAGAACTTTGGATATCATTCTTGATGTCGGGTATATTCGGCATATTATGCATCATTGAACTGTTCATCGACTGATGGTTTGTGTTGACAATTTGCATTGTACTATTGAGATTGGTGTGCATATTCATATTATTCATGGAATTCATCTGATGTTGCATCATTGAAGAATGTTCCATGGAGCTCCTGTTGTTCTGTATTTGATTCATAGCATTGATATTTTGCAAGGAGATAGAGTTACTGTCGTATCTATTCCCGTGAATATTTGGCATAGAGCCAGAGTTGTCCATCTGGTTGCCTAAATTAATATTTGGGGCACTGCCTGACATATGATGCATGTGTATGCTGTTATCCATCTGCTGTCTGTTATGCATTTGATTAGGTACATGTTGGTGCATGTTCATCATATTGTTGTCGACGTGTGGTCGGTTATTTTGGATCTGCATAACATTGGACATTTGGTGTTGGTGATGAAGGCCAACATTCTCCATTTGTCTATTCTGTTGCATCGACATTTGTTGGTTCACATGCATGTTGTTGTCCATTTGTCCTCGGGTGTTGTTGGTTGCGTGATGATTCATCTGCTGCATGTTATGCAATTGAGAAGTATGCATGTTATCTAAAGATCGATTGGAGTGCATATTGTGACTCATATTGCCCATGCTGTGAGTCTGCATGTTGTCTATCATCATCCTGTTGTTTTGCATGTTCATGCTTGACATTGGTTGTTGCATATGCATATGGTTGAGATCGCCCAAATCTGAGCGGTTCATATTGTGGTTATTGGCTCCTAGATTATGCATATTCATAGACTGATTCATAATATTGGTGTTGTCAGGAGTACTTCGGTTGGAAAGTATATTTGTCTGATTATGATTTTGTTGTGCACTCATCAGATTCTCGTGGAAGTTCCTATTGGGTGTTTGTTGATTTAGCTGTAACTGGTTGTTGTCAACTTGGCGATTGTGTTGAATCTGCCCGTTCATAATGTGGATCTGGTTTGGTGCTGGGATCTGATTGTTATCGTGGGACATCATCTGAATGTTACTGCTGTGCGACATATTCGATGAATTCATTGAAGTGGACATTTCATGCTGCTGGTTTGACTGCATGCTGTTATCACTGGACACTGAGATGTTCATCCTGTTGTTTGTAGTTTCTTGACAAGACATGTTCATATTTTGGAGTGAATTATTTCCAGAACTTAATATTTGAACTTGTCCATGAGAGTTGCTGTTAGGCATCGAACACATTTGGTTTTGATTATTGGGCACTGAAATAGTATTCTGATTGTTCTGTAACTGCGGCCGCATGACATTGTGGGGTATGATGCTGATTGCTGGCGAGTTACTTATATTCCCGCTCATCTGGCAGTTACTTAGTTTGTGTGTATTCATTTGACTCGACAAACTGTCAGAGTTATGTTTGTTGTCAGCAGTTCCCATGTTCTGGAAGCTTTTTTCATTGTTAGCATGTTGCTGTGAATGAGAAGCCATTATTTCTTGCGAGAAATTCAAAAGACCACCTTCAGCCTTTGATAGAGCATTAATTTTGCTTAACTTCAAGGAAGTGTCTGAGTCAAAGTTGCTGTTCATAACTGAAGAAGGTGGGTATATGTTTCCGGCAGTAATTTGGATGACGTTGTTTGATGTCGTATGTGATGTCGAATGGTGGCTCACATTGAGGCTCTGCTCGAACTGATGGGAATGCATGTTCATCCCAGACATGGAGTTATTAGGCATTTGTATCAAGCAGTTCTGATTAACTTTGTCATGGTCATTGTTGAGATGCGATCTGCCCGCCATGACATTGCTTTGAATATTCATTGAACTGGTGTTCACAGTACTTGGTTTCACTGTTATGTTTTGATGCTCCATCTTATTATCCATAGAATTGTTTATGGGCTGATTAATTTGCCGCCATGGGGTAGGTGACTTTATGCTCTGAGTAACACTTATAGTAGGCATATTTGCGTTATTCGAGTTATCATGCAAGTTTCCACTGATTTCAATGACATGGGAATTTTCGATCTTGTAGTTATTCTTAGTAGATGGCGCTATAGAGCTCGATACTATAGGCTGTGTCAGTGGCATTGACTGCATGGGGAATGAAGTGGCCGGTATCGATTGCGAGATCGCCATCACGGGCTGTCCGATCGACGATACAAGTGATACATTTGGAGACATTGACACAATGCTAGGTTTAGGCATGTTAGTTCTTTGCATCTGTGGTGCACTAGAAATAGTCATGCCATGTATTTGAGAAGTGATCGGATTAATGCTTTGTCTACCCGAAATAATAGTTCCCGACTGTGAGCCAACGGTTAGTTGTGATGGACTCATTTGAATTACTTTGGGTGTCTGTCGGTTGCTATTATTTGACTTATCGGGCAGCGGCTGCAGTGTTAAGTTAGGAATATTTGCCTTAACATTCTTCATTTGTGGCGATGACTGTACAGTTTGCGCAGTGACCACGTTGGGTGTGGACGATACAGCGACGCTGTCGCCCACATTGTTGACCACGACGTATCCTGTGGGCACCTCTACGATAGGCTCTATCTTACTTGCTTGGAACACCTGGGTCGTTGTGGCCGAGAAGCTACTGTTCTGTGCAAGAACTCCTTGCATTGCTGTAGATACGAACTGTTGCGATGACATCACAGTGTTCTGAACGATCGTCTCCAAGCCGTAGTAAACAGGCTGCGTTGTCGTTAAGTACATGCAACCAGATTGATCTGTGACCATTTCTAGAGTGGGTGTTGAACCTAGTAGCACTTGGTCGTTGCAGAATTGTGGCAGTAGAGTCCCTTGTGGCAAGATTGTGGTACCTCCAGGGCCTGAAGAGATCAGCGTATTGCCTTGTGTTTGTAGTGTATTCGGTATTATTGTTGTTTGGCCATTACCCATCCCACTTTGTGAAACTGCATTGTTTCCATTTGCCAATCCTTGTATTGTTCCTTGTGGTATTATTGTGGTGCCATTTTGTGTATGTATAGCTTGCGGTAGGATTGTGGGGCCATTGGGACCCTGAGAAATAATTCCTTGTGTTTGGATTGTTCCCTGTGGCAGAATCGTAGCTCCCTGTTGGAGAGCTTGAGGCAATATTCCCATATTTCCTTGCGGTAACAGCACAGGTATTCCGCCGCTTGGCACGGCGACCAGTCCTCCAGATTCTGTCTGTTGGATTTGGAATGTTTGGGGTACTAGACCGCTCTGGGAGATAAACTGAGTGGGGCCGGTCTTGAAGTCTCCTTGCGGTGCAATCGTCGCGATGTACTGCATATTTTGATTCTGTTGTTGCGATAACGCCTCCACATAGGCCGACATAATATTCTGGTTGGAGACCGGCTGGACTATAATCGATGGCTGGCCGGTCTGATTGTTAGTTTGCAGCTGTATGACAGTATTACCAGGACCTAGTGGTGACTGGTTGATGGTCGTATATGTCTTCTCCATCTTGGTTTGTCTCTTGATAGTGGTAGGCTTAGGAATCGGACGACCTCTTCCGCGGTTTGTAGCCTGGAATATTGGCTTCGGTTGCACCTGTTGGGGTTGCTTCTTTGGAGACTTTTGCGTGTTGCCAGGTAATATCAGCTGTTGTTTTTGCGTATTAGGGGATGATAACCTCTGTGCTGTCATTGCAGGGACAACAATAGTATTCCCCTGCATATTGGGTCGAATCATGGGTTGGATATTTTGAATGATCGACGCATGCGGCATTCCTTGTATTGAATTTACCGGTAATGCGATAGATGTTGCACTAGCCATGTTTGGGAAATGATTTTTGCTTTGGATCATTTGACCTTGGATCATATTGCCTTGTTGGTTTTGGGGTATAGTTAGAACCTGGTTCGAATTTGATGATATGACTTGTATGCCGCCTGCTCCTGACAGCAACTGGGTCATGTCATTGCCCTGAATTTGTTGAATGTTTCCATTTCCATTGCCTGGTTTCACACAGATGTTATAAGGTAGAATGTTAGGTTGAGTTATAATCTGTGGCGTCATTATCTTCTGACCGCCTGCAGAACTTGTTTTAGGAGGAAGTAGCATCTGTGGCGTCACGACTATTTGTGGTGAAGACATCATTTGTTGGTTACCGGACACTTGTACATTCGTGGTCTTACTTTGATCGAAAATAACAGTTCCCGATTTCATCTGTTCTGTTATAGTCATAGTCACTTCGTTTGAGGGGCCTGGAGATGGCGTTTCCACGATGGTGCCGTTTATTGTGATTTGTCTGGTATTGATGGACGTTCTTCTGGCTGCAATGCCTTCTGCTTTAACGGTATTCTCGGTACCACTGACAACGCCTGCGTGTATTATCATAGGCTGCGCAAATGCGCCTTGGAAGGCATTCTGCAGCGTCGTCAATGTTCTATTTTCAGGAGATTTAGGATTTTCACTCTCACTTTCACTCGTGGATATCATATCGCAAGATGGGACGTGTCTATCGTAAGATTCCTTATTTCTGTAAGTACATTGGCATCTGTCACACCTGACTGGTTGTTCCATGTGATTGGAGTTGCCGGAGCCATCATCTAAGGGCCGCATAAGGAGTTCTGGCTGGCCACTTAGAGAGTTGCCGGCAAACGTCACGGTGTAGCTCTCTGTGCCACTAGCTCGGTACATGAACTGATTGGTCTGTCCCCTCTGCATGTTATCGTTTCCATGGTGATTGTCTTCAGCGCCATCTAGCTGTTGTATTGGCGTGAAATCATTGTCATTATCGCGAGGACTGCCCGGTCGGGAGCTGCACGTGCTCTCCGAACCAGACCAGTCTGCGGCGCCGTCTAACTGCGAGATAGGGCTGCACTGAATCTTTGTGTAGAAGTCTATGACATCAGTGTAATAGCCCTCGTTCTTATCGGTCTTGGTATTGTTGGATTCATCCTTATCTTTGGGCGAGGTGGTGCGATATGTGATGCCTGACGAATGTGCCACCTCTTCGCAGATGGCGCCACTAGTGCATGTCTCAACTTTCACTTTCTTATCTGTATTATTATCCTCCTTTATCGAATCTATTGGACTTTCCGTCAAAGTTACTCTTTGCACTGGGCTCAGTTTTCCCGTCACTGTGGACGATTTGCCCATTTTGCATCTTTTTATGGTGGATGAGAGTAGACTTGTGTCGAACTTGTTGTTCCAACTGCTAGACCTTTGCTGTCCCCGGCCAGTCGTCAACGTTTTTAAATTATGACTCTGCAGAAGCATTTCAGATTTGCTTCTTTTTAGTTCCTTGCTCCCCGTTTCGAATCGGGAGTTTAGTAGTTCGTCTATGAAATCGGTCGAACGAAAATCAGATTTGTCATTGCTTTTATCATCTGATTGCCCCATTGCGCAATAGAATTCATTTTTGAGGTCTTGGAATATGTCTTGCATAGATATGCCATCTAAAAGATCATGATTCAAGTCTTCGAATATTGCATCCTTGACTTCAGGTGGCAGCAGATCTGCTGTGTTCTGCGGTTCCTCTTCATCCTGCTGCTCTTGTTTGCACACATTGTCCAGTAAATACTCCAAAACTTGTTTCACAGCTAAATCCTCTAATGTTACTGTGTTTCCAAACTTTATTGGCGACTTGTCATTTTTAAGCATCAACACTGTCTTGCCAGTGCCTGTCTCAATACTCTCATGCCAGGCTCCAATCTCCGCCATCACTCTGTCCACTACTTGCACATCTAAAGTATGATCTACTGTTATGTTCACTCCAAAGTCAAACCCTGGCATTGGTTCAGCAAGTATAAGTTTAGTCTTGATGGTGTATCTCACTATTTTGGTCGGTTTCTTGCATGACCAAAACAGTCGAGTACATGAAAAGTCTACTGGCATAAGGAACTCTTCGTAATCGGAAACCGATGGAACTATTTTCCCGAGGCTGTGAACTGTTAGTGAGCCCAGCATGAACTGCACTTTAGTAATTTCACTGTATCTTTTCTTTTTCTTATCAAGCTCTACATAGACGGGCCTAGTGAGCTCGAAGTCCGCATCCTTTTGCAGACTCTTCTTGGGCACGTCTTTGCCGTGGGATGGGCAGAACACTCTCTTATCGTCCATGAAGGCGCAGGTCGCCTTCCTCGCACAAGTGTAGTGATATGTCTCACTGCAGTTCTTAGCGCAGCAGCCAACACTAGCGCCTTTCACTTCGCATGCGGCACATTTGATCATTTTTCCTCTGGATATGGCAGAGTGGACATTTTGTAGAGATCCATCGATTTCTTCGAAAACTTCAGCAGACCACAATGCACAATTGGAATGAATCCAGTCGTTTTGACCACAGTAGAGTAGACGCCCCTCTAGTGAAGGCGAACCGTCGCCCACAACTTTACAAAGCACACACACTCTTGAATCCACAACTGGATAAAACTCTAATAAATCTTCTTCTAATTTCTCACTATCTGTTTCCAACTTAGGTACTATTTGGTCCATTGGGCGCTCGATAGACTGCACAGCTGCCTTGATCTTGTTGTCAGCTATAGCAAGGTCTTTCATAGATTCAGTATCTTCCTGTTCACCTTCTACTTCTAAGTTGGGTTGAAGGCAATTGTTTTCACAATCGAACCAGGGGAATGTCTCTGAGAATAAGTCCTTGTATATTGATGTAAGGTCGTCACTTGTTGTTCTTTGGATGACCTCTTTCATGTCGTGATTGAAGTCTTTCAATGAGACATACCCATCAGTGTTTACTCTTTTCTTGATGTCCAAGAGTGATGGGGAAATTATTCTGTCTCCATCATCACCAGTATTGTCCATGTCGATTGACTGTCGTAAGACGACTGGGCTCAAATCCTGCTCGCTGCGAGCTTGCGGGAAACTCTTCATAGGCTCATCATCATCAGATATCGCCTCATATTTGTCGTCATGTACAGTTGTCGGTAGCATTGTAGTTGCTTTTTCTGATTTTGGTTGTGGAGTATAATTCTCATGCACTTCGACACATGAAGCTTCGAATTCTGTTTTAGTGCCATAAAGGCCTGTTGAAAAGCATATTTCCTTATTCTGCATCAATGGTTCTTGTAGGTTCACCACTTTATGAGATGTGTGCGGCATTTCTTCTTTCTCCATGTTAACGTCTTGTAGCAAAGACGAACACTGCCACACATGTGGAGTGTGCGACTCATCGAATTTGTTTTGCGGGAAATTGTTATTCCGCCGGCCTCTTGCGGTATTTCTGTACACTTTAGTCTCTGACGTCTTCATGGAGACGTCCACAACGTCGAAGTGCAGCTTTCTAATAGCTTGTGGTGACATGAGGCGGTACGGCTTGTTTGGTACCGGCGTATTTTTGTGTGGCGTCAGTTTCAATAATGCACAGGCCTTCTTATTTTTGGCGAGCAATTTGAGTAGATGGAGAAGGCGCCCTTTGAGGTGTTCGGTGAGCATCTTCCTCCACGGTGGGTCAAGTGGCATGCACTTGCAGCAGATGTACTCGATGGAGGGTGGCAATGCTGATAGCAGTTGATATCCTTCACCAGTGAGGTCTTCGCAACTAGCGTGCACCCATCTGCCGCACCAACCGCACTCCATCATCTGGAAGGAGCAAAAATACACATTTTAATGAAATCAAATTAAATTAAAAATCTAGTCCTTCTCTTTAATACCAGCCAGAGGTTGACTAAAAGATTTCTTTGAGCAATAAGACCGCCCATTGTGTCACCCTATGTAAAATTTCTATATTTCATCATCTGCCTTTTCCCAACTATGTTGGGGTCAGCTTCCAGTCTAACCGGATGCAGCTGAATGGAGCGACTGCCTATCTGACCTTCACAACCCAGTAACTGGGCAATACGATACCCCTTGGTAAGACTGGCTGATTATCAGATCGATCGACCCGTGCGGCTTACTTTTTTTTTTTTTTGAGGCTGGGAAATCATCCAATGACTGCTCCCCCTCTGGGTGGAGCGGGAGGGAGTGTCAGACTCTTACTGACTAAAACCCATCCATGTTCCTTCCGTAGCCCTTTATGTTCCGGGGTAGCGGTAACCCTTTCGGACAATCCCGCTTACCCGCCACGTGACGACTCCCGGCCACCGTAGGCGCGGGCCTGCGGACGGTGAGTAATGGGTGACTCACCGTCCGATCAGCACCAGACCCGTGCCGCACGCGCGCCTCAAAGAGATGTCAGCATATGAAGGGGCCCCTCAGGACCCGTGCGGCTTACTTAGCCCTTCCCCAAAATTTCTACATTTACTATCTGTAAGTTATGTGGGGTACATATAGAGTATTCTATCTATCTATAATGTTTATGGATCATACCTTGCTGTCGAAGTCATTATCCCGATAGCAAGCCTGGCAGAGCGGGCAATAGTTGCCCTTCTGCCGCAGCTTGAAGCAAGGTCCGCAGAACGGCAGGCTGCCCACGAACTTGCTCACTCGGCTGCTGTCGCAACTCTTGCACTTCAGGCAGGCACTGCATATCTGGAATTAATGTTATCATTTAAAAACCACTGTATGTTGTAGTTTAGGTTCCAATTTATGTGATTTTGGACTAAGAAATAAACCTGGACTAATGGTAAATGTCCGAAAACGCCAACCCGTCTTGAGAAAGCATATACAGAATGAATTGTGGATGGCCAAATCCGAAACTATCTGGATTATCAAAAAGTACTCAAAGGAGTCGCGGGTTCGATTTTGATGAAAACTAAAACTGCACCATTGGATTTTTCAAAAATCAATATTTCTAACAAGGAATCGAAACTGTTGATTTTGCAAAAAAAAAACATACTGTATTCTGACACCTTTCGACAGTATCCCTAATAAGGATTGATTTCTGAGAAGTAGAGAATCTAGCTTACAGGCACCTGGTTTACAGAAATCTTCTTTTCGTGTGGTTAGTGACTAACCTGGTGTCAGAGTTTTAATGCTGCTGCTTTACATGATATCAATATTAATACATACCTGCGGCCAGTCGCTGCGATGGTCGGGCGGCGGCGCGGGCAGGCAGGCGGCGTGGTAGTGCCGCGCGCAGGCCCGGCAGCGCAGGCGGGCGGCCGGGCGCGCGCACGCCGCGCACGACACGCAGCGCGCGCACGTCCAGCCGCTGCCGCCCGTGGCCTCCTCCGCGCACCAGCTGTGGTACCACTCGCAGCACGACGAACACACCAACATCTGACACACGAGTACATCACTTCAGTAAATAATCTCACCGTAAAACCTTTATGACAACGTGTGTTTTTTACTAGCACTGCATAACTTAGCCTAGATACGCACGGGCGATTAAATAACGCGTCGTTTATTTATCGCGCACTGGATTTTCAACGCTCTGCGTATCGCCAAGAGTTAAAAATCCAACTGTGTGTTTTTTTACGTGATAGATGATAGATTCTCAATGCTCGGCTTAGCACCAAGGGTTGAAAATCCAATGGGACGCGGACCGTGATTTTTAACGTTGCACGTTGTTTATAAGCAACTCAGTATAAATGTCAAAATTTGACATCCACATGGTAACTAAACTATTATGTGTAAACAACTTCTTCGCAGTGCTGAACATTGTAATGTCTTCATCAAGCACCAGAATAGTCTGCAGGTAGGCTATCCCACTTCACAATGGCCTGAGCCAAAAACTCTATTTGACTACTAACGATTTTTACTTTTGTCAGATTAGAGACTAACTTTCATAAAATGGATGTTTTTCATGCTCGGAGGCTTAATGTGTTGGAAATCACACTAATATTATAAAGGCGAAGGTTTATGAGTGAGTGTGTGTAAGTTTGTATGTTTGTCCGTCCTTCACGCTCAAACGGCTGAACGGATCTAGATGAAACTTGGCACAGAGGTAGTTTATGAGCTGGATTAACACATAGGATACTTTTTATCCCGGTAGTACGAAATCCTCGCGGAGGAAGCCGCTGGCAGCAGCTAGTACATAATAATTATGATTTCCACAGCTTTTAAACTAAAAGAAGCATAACCAGTCTGATCGAATCTTTGGCAATATAAATACTACCATAAAGAATTTCTCTATAATTTATTATGTTGAAGCAATAATCACATTATTAATGTAAATACCAATGTAATATGAGCTGAACATATAAAAATTTAATCCACTGACTACATGCTTCATGTTGATTAAATTGCTAATGAGCATAGCCACAAGAGGTAAACCAAAGACCTAGGTATAAAAAAGCTTTCTTATGAAAAAAAAAGATTAACAATATGATTACTGCATATAAAAAACTAAATGTCTTCTAACATATTGTCTATGGTGTGTTTTGATAAAAGGAGGACAGTTTTATTACCTTTTCCTTGCCAGCACTCCCGCATAAGAAGCACAGCCTTGTGACAGTGAATGAGCCAGTGCCAATGAGTCCAAAGCCTGAACTGCATACTTCATCAGGGTCATAGCTCTCCCAGAAGTCGACACAGATCAGTTCCGGCCTATTCTGACCACATTTCTGTGACCTACTGCGCACCTGAAATGATACATAAGAATGTTAACAGCTTGTCTTTTAAAAATAATAATCTGCCGAGCCTTTTCCCAACTATGTTGGGGTCGGTTTCCAGTCTAACCGGATGCAGCTGAATACCAGTATTTTGCATGGAGTGACTGCCTATCTGACATCTACAACCCAGTAAGTGGGTAATACGATACCTCTTGGTAAGACTGGCTTTCAGATGTTCGGGCTTCTAACGACCCGTAAGATCTGTCAAAGATGCATAAATGACAGCCGGAACCAACGGCTTAACGTGCTTTCCAAGGCACGGAGGAGTCTCGGTATGTAAAGATAGTCACCCATCCACGGCCAACCCCGGCAAGCGTAGCTTAACCTGATGAATCGACCTGTGCGGCTGTTATAACTAAGCCACAAGCTCCTCTTTTAAATTTTTTAAGTCTTTTACAAATAAACTTGAACTAAATTCTCTATTTGCTTTGAAACTTACATTAGTAATGTTGGATAGAGGCTTCATGAATGTCTTCTTAGGTACAAGGTCCATAACAGTTTCATCTTCACTAGATTCAGCCTTGCTTTGCAGTTTGATAGGCAGTGGTTGCTCAATCTTTCGCTTCTTGGTCTCTATCTGTGCCTCTACATCACTGTCTTTCGTAACAATTGCCTCTGGAACAATCTGAGGAGCTTTGTTCTCAGAATCTATCTCAGCCTCACAGCTAGAGAAATCAGGTGTCTCTGTATCCTTCTCCACAATACATAGAGCACCTTCTTCATCACCAGCAAGGTTCTTATCCTGTTTCTCTTTCTCATCTTGAGTAGGGAATGTAGCAATAGGCTGTCCCAAGACAATTGATGCACTTCTACAAACATGTTTGACTCTTGGTCCTTTGAGTTCCACCTTTTGTCTTTTAGGATCCTCTGTTTGTTTGGTGTCAGTTTTATCTTTTTTCCTGACTTTCACCCTTGTCAACTGGCGTTTTCTATTCGCATTAATTTCTTCAACTGATTCGCCAGTGACTGGACGGTCTTTTGGAGGTTTTTCCTAAAATACAGAGGAATTTTTTAATATCCAACCAACAATTAACATTTCAAACATGTAACTCAAAACTCATTCATCTAACTACAAAAATGGAAAAGAAAAACTTTAATAAATAAAAAAATAAAAACAAATACGACACATACCTCTACTTTTTCAATTTCCTCTATCTTCTTACTGGGCTTTAGAGTACCAAAGATCTTACTGTTGTCGTTGTCAGTATTAGATATTGCAAACACTGGTGTGTTTGGAGTAGTGTTGGTTGCTATTCTCAGTGGGTTGGCCTGTGTCAAAGAACCAGGCGTTTTAACAGCTGACCTCATGAACGGAGGCAACATTGCCGTGAGGCCAGCTCTTATGCTAGGTGGTACCTGGAATGCCTTTAGGCACATCTTCAGCCAGCATGCTGGACATCGAGCCTTGTTTGTGCACCGTAGAAGCTTCCACTGTTGTGAACGGACTATCGGTGGAACATGACAGTTACCTAAAAATAAAGTTTATGTTATACATTGTACTTCATACATAAATACTTATTTATAACTGTTACAACAAAAAGTACTGACCTTCGCCTTTCAAACACTGCATAACGACTGGACCAGTCTTTTGAGACAGCTTTTCCTTCTTCAACATTTTGGATATGAATTTGCGACATGACTCGCATGAGTATATTCCGAATTTCCGTGCTTGTTTCACAAACCTGTAAAACCTTACAGCACCACAGACACCACACGTTACTGTTGTTGGTGGAACTGGAGCTGAGAAACAAAAAGAATATTTATTAGAACGGCAATAAAATTACAAAAATGTCAATTTGAAGTAAAATACATACATGATGAAGATGTAACAGTAGAGAAGGGACCATCCAACGCTGAAGTGGACTGCGTTGGTGGATTCAGCTGCAACCTTGCTTCTCTGAGGATGATTTTTCCTCGAAGCAACTGAGATGCTGATGATTTGTCTTTCTCTGGGCTAGCTGGTTGTGATTTATCTTCTTCATCGCCACTTCCTGGAGGACTGGCACTGTCCCAACTGTCTTCTGACTCAGACCCGCTGCTAGTGCTACTTGAGCTACTTGCATCTGATATGTCCATGAGTTTCCTCATTGCATGCCCTGTTCTGTCTTCCTTGGGAGGTTCTGGAGATTTTAACTTTTCAATAGCCTCCACATTTGAGTTTTCATCTTGGGAAGGCTCTTTCTCATATGAGAATAAATCATGTACCTTTCTTGTGCCAACACTGAGGCTTAAAAACGAATTTGATGTTTTATCCTTGAAAAGATTTGAAGATTTCAATGGTTGTAATGTTGTATCTTTAACTTTTTCATTTTGGTTTGTTTTGTCAGTGTCTTCCTCATCAGGTGTGTCATCATCATTGTGTAAGTTGTTAAACACCAACCTCTTCAACTTAGGTTTCTTGAGCACTTTATTTGATGAAGCTGTGCTGCTAGTCGTCGTTTGCTCCTCACCATCTATGAACTTCTTGTTAGGCTTGATTACTCTTGATGAATGTGCACTTCTAACAGGCAGAACAAACTTGGCAGAGCTCCCACTCTCTTTCTCTATTGGTGAAGCATTCCTTGGAGGTGGTGACATGCACCGGCTTTCACTAAATTGAGAAAATTTGTTCATAGGCTTTGATAAGGGATTCAGATTCTTTCTCAAATAACCCTCATGGTGTTCTGAACTTGATTTTGAACTTAGATCTGTTAACTTAGCTGGTTTGAGAATACTGTTGAACGTAGAATATTCAGTTTGTTTCAGAGATGACTTCTTCTTTATGATGGGCACAAGAGGAGCATGATGTTTTAGTGGGATCTTCTTAAGCGGGAAAAATACATCTTCACAACTTTCCACTGTGCCAAAAGTGACTGTTTTCTTCACTGGTTTAAGTTTCTCTCCTTTAACTGGTTCCATTTTGTTCTGAGACCTGGTCCTCACGGGAGATTTAGACAAATCACTGTTGTTTTTGTCCTGGTTTTCTGGTTTACTCTTCGTCACTTTATTTTGGCTAGTTGCATCTGTCTCCTTCTCATTATTGTTTTCTTTCTTTTCTTCCTCCTGAAACATGTTAAAGGGGAATTAAATCATCTACTTTTTCTCTTCATTTACTGAGACTACATTGTGATTTTTTGCACAATCCCACTTTATAGAAGTGACCTTCATCTAAAATAACCTAACAATGAAGTCTAGTGATATAAAATTGCACTCAAATATGGTGTTAGTAAGTCTCTGTTGCTGTATCTAACCTTGAAAAATACATAATGATAGGTTTTTCTTTATTTTTGTCAATTGAATAACAAATATTTACAAAATATGTCCCAACAACCCAGTATAGCCCAATTTTCAATATTGTACTATGCTAACACAATGGTTTCATGTACCTAGCAACATAAATGACCAAATGGGCATTATGACAACAAAAGTTAATATATTCCTCTTTAACCTTCGTACCTATCATACTAATGTTAAAACGAATGTAATATTATTGCTATAAAATATCATAGAATTAACGAATCATTGTTAAAAGCTGTGTTGTAGAGATTATGAGTGTGTTTTATATTGCAGTGAAGGTTATGTATGTAGACCATAAAATGTTTACAGTTTATTTGTAAATAACATCGAATATGTTTCAGTAGTGTAGGTAATACCCATAATAACAAACATAAATAAAAACGAAACAAATTCTAAACTCTACAATTTAGATTTTGTTGACATGAAATGGAACACGCAAATGTCAAAGTACGTAGATACATACTTGACGCTCTACCTATGCGATTATCGCCTCGAATGCTACTTGTTATTACGTAAACACAACATATCAGTGTGTACACACATATTTTAATATAACATACGAGAAAACATGGAGAAATCACTGCAAATAAGCTTTACCTCTTGGTCCCCAGCAAAATCATTTGCCGTAGAGCCGCGCGCTGGCGGGTTATTCTCTGGAGCAGTCTCATGGTAAACAGCTCCCGATAGAACACTAATACGTTTTCTGTTTTGGAATTTGAGTGGTTTCCCTGGGAATCTCGACCTTCCCATTTTGATTTGCACGTAAACGAAGAACACTCAGTGCGTTCCTAGCGATTGCGAGGAAACTGGCGCGCATGCTCGGGCCCGCGCGCTCCGCAACGCCATTTCACTCATTTATGCAATGTGTATAACAAATTACGACGTAGTTCTCGTCGCATGTACGCTCAAACATAAACACTAACATCACCCTTCACATTATTCACTAAAACCATCACTTAACACTGTTTTTTGCAAAAGACGACATCATCCATCATTTTTAATGGTCGACTGGTTGTTAGCGCCGTAGTCCTATCGCTTCCATTCAACTAAGCGTCAGCTACTAGTGAAACAAAAGAGAATGTAACGATACTCCTGATTCTACAACACTACGCGTCGGTATCACTGCGTTTTGTTCCATTTGATTATTTTATCACTAAACAAATTTAATTATTAAAATTGAATCGCCGTAATTTGACAAAGATGGCTGTTCGCCGCGCTTTAACAATAGCGTACACGAGTGATTAACGAGACGAGGCGCGAGGCCGCGGTGTGAACGACACCTGGCTCTCGGAGGCCAGTGCCCAGTTATGGATTTTGAACCAATCGCGACGTTAATTCGGACCGGTATGAAAACAAACATGTCGCTCGCTACAGTACTCGTTCGCTACTCTATCTATACATAGAGGCGTTTCACTCATTTTTCGTCAATAAAAAAGTTATGTTCTGCTTACAACTTATGATCTATTATAAACTGCGCAAACGGGTCGGTTCACAACGACGGCGTTTACTCCTTTCCAATGTTACTGGTTTAACTATTGATTATAAAAGGCATCGATTTGAATTGTTAAGATTCTTAAACAGTATTATAAGACTTCATTGATGTTACATGGATGATTGGTTAGTTTTGTATCCCAGGCATATTATGTACCTATGTAGCGCCGTCGAACGAGCTTTGAGAACATTTCGAATGAAAACATCTGCCTTCTGGGGCCTTTTGTTGTATGTTATTTTAATTCAAGTAGGCAATTTATAGCCTCAATCTAGCGCTGGCCTTACTTCTTTTTCTAATATTGATCGTTATAGTAACTGGTTTACTACTTAGAGCCTACTGGTTATAATTAAATGTAGAGCAAATAATGTAGAGTAGAGGAAATTGGATTTTACGGACGGGGCATATTATTATGTTACCGCAGTGGCTTATGGTTGAATGTACTGTACTCGGTCTTTTATAAAATGGAAAGGTAATTCAGAACAATTCGAAGACACTCTTTGTTCAAGTTTTTTTACCGACTATTTTTTTTGTGAATGGATCTTTCAATGTCCTACTAGAACAAGTTTTTTGTTGTCTTGAAGTCGATTTTCTTTTATTCGCAGTCTGATATAAAATAACACGCTTTGTTCTGTGAGACTTAATAATTGGGACTACTATGGGAAATACTATAAGTACCTAGGCTAAAAATAACTCGCGCATACATTAAAAAATATCTGTTTAAATTTTTCTGTTTTGCTAAAAGCAGTAAGCAGCAGTAACTAGGTACATAACATTGGATTGGTAAGGTAGGTAGCATTTTACTTTTTAACCGACTTCATTAAACCGAATTACCGAACCGAATTTATTATTATTATTATTATTATTACTAATCAGAATTGAACCTGTTATCTAGGTCTAGTTACTACGTAACTATACTCCTGCATTATGCAACACAATAAAATAATTAACTTATTTCACCGATTTCAATCAATCAATTATCGTTTCAGTTTGTACATACCTAATTAAAAAAAAAAAATTGGTGCTACTTACATTCGATCAGGGGTTAAGGGGTAGTTACCTAGTTAGCTATAGGTATTTTCGGTTATTTAGGGCCGCGTGCTTGATATAGGAATCAAGATTATTTTAGTTCATAAAACTATGCATAACAAATACTGTCTACTTGTCGAAACTTTTAAGAACTATGACAAATTAACATACAAGCACTTTAGCATCCTATAAGGTTCAAAATCAATTTGATGTATAGAGCTTCATTTTTCAATAGTTCAATGGTGCATTGTGCTATCGTATGATGGCTATGGGTGACTATACAATATATACGTACGCGTATACCTATAGTACCCGCACCCTACCCTACACCGAACGTGAACCCCAAAACTACCGGTCGATCATGCGTAAAGGGCGGAGAAGGGCTGATAAAGAGGGAAGCTTGTCGGTGTTTGAACCCTAGACAGATTGCAATACTTATAGCTACAGATAAACTTATGGATTTTAAATAAAATATGATTGAAAAACTTTTGTTTTCAGCGGCTAAGTTTCATACTGACCTCTAGCGTAAGTTATGAGAACGAAAAGTTCCTTGCTGAAATGCTTCCTGAAATAGGCACATTGAGTACGGGCGGCATTTCCTCGGACTTGGATCGAAGCGAAACAATTCACAGTCACAATTCACAGTAATTTTCACTTAAAACTCACTTTTTTTCACTTGAATTCATATTAACAACACTTTCACTATTTGTTGATGTTTTGAAAATAACAATCCGCGTGTAAATATTATGGTAGGAGTAATATTTACATCAGTTTCATTGCGCTGGTGTACGTGCGTGAAACGGTAGTAGCGAGACTGGCGGAGAGACGACGCGCATGTCGCGAGGGACACGCTGTAAATATAAAAATGGACAAACTCCCCTTCTTGGGGGCTCACCGAATGAATCACAGTAAATCACGAATCTCACACGCACACCGGACATTTTTTTAAAAAGACGTTTTTCTTCGTTGCGGCTTTGTATTTTACGAATATAGGCGGAAATGCTTCGGAGGTGATTCAAATTTGAGCGGTATCGAATTATAATGCAAACTTCCTCAAAGCTTGTAACAAAATATTGATCGACGCGACTCCCGCCGTCGTTGTACGACATTTTCAAAGGGCCAGCTTTGGATGGAGATAATCGCTGTAGATCACCCGCCTGCTATCCGTATTGTGCCCAAATCTGAGACCTCTTTTGTGGCAGGTAGAATTTTTTGTATTCTTTGGGTCGCATACTAAGGAATTAAGAGTAGGTAAAAAATGACTCATGATTTGGTTTGAAGTTATTTGTACAAGTTAATATGTAGCCAATCCGACCGATGATATTGTAATAAAGTACATGTTGGTAAACGATAATGTAGGTAATTATGAAGATTAACTTACATAATGAAAGTTTTATTGAGCTTTTTAGGGTAGGTAGTTATATGGTATTCTTAAATTTCTGAGTTGATTAACAGTTAAGATTATGAGAGAAGATTATTTTAAAGTTTAGATGTATTGCAGATAAACACATGTTGTGCCGACCCCAAATAAAATGGGATAAGGTCGGTACACGGTAGAGTTACGATGGATCAGTTCATAAATTATTTCAAAATAATAATATACCTATTGACCTGTAACTTAAGATGTAGGTAGTACTTATGTAAAGGAATTCCGGCTGATTTAGTATTTCAGTCCTGCTAGACTAGATTACAGCTAAACCAAATTTATAGAAGGTTGGTAATATACATTCGGTTAACGTCTATCTAGTCTAGTACATAAGTAGGTACAAAAATGTGGATTCACTTTGTACAGACGCCAGTAAATCAAGCTGTCCCTAACTGTCAAATTTTCCCAATTGAAAATGAACTATAGACGTTTGCAATAAAGTTGAAATACTATCAAATAAATTTGTCAGATTGTGGTAACTTGGATGTGCTAGCCTCTGTACCTATGCACTTGATAAACGTTATCTTAGTTTATCGATAGGCATTATCAGTGTTATATACGATTGTATGAATACTTACATTTAATTATGTACCTACACATACTTAGTAGTAGGTAAGTACATCAGTAGTTGTATTGCAGTCAATTAGACTGCAATGTAGTGTGTGTGTGTGTGAGTGTAGTGTAGTGAAAATGACTACAATTTATTGATTTTTATAAAAACAAACAAATTGCAGCTTAGTGCAGCGTAGCTTAGCAGGTAGGCTAACGTATTTCTAATTGTCGATACCTGTCCACCTAGCTTGCTTTAGGTATGTGATCAAGTGATAATAGCACTAGCTTCTGCCCGCGGCTTCGCTCGCGTGGAGGTCGGAAATTATCCCACAGGAATGTTCTACCGGGATAAAAAATATCCTATGTGTTAATCCAGGATATAAACCATCTCTGTGTCAAATTTCATCCAAATCTATACAGTAGTTTTTACGTGAAAGAGTAACAAACATCCATACATCCATACTTACAAACTTTCGCCTTTATAATAGTAGTAGGATATGAATTAGAAAAATGCAATGCGCGTGAAAGGAGAACAAACATTTCAGCAATTCACTTCGAATATATTCATTGGATGGGTGACTGCATTAGAATTTCTATTTACTACCAAGAAATTTGTCCACTTATGCAGAAAAGTTCAAGAGAATGCAAGAGCGAGCGAAGCGAGCACGAATACTTTAGCTCGCCGCTTCGTAATGATAGTTTTTTAAGCATACAGAAGTGTAAGTAGAAATTGGACTAACTTTGTCTAATTTGTGTGGACTAAGTTATGTAGAAAAGCACAAAATTTAGAACTTGTATGATGGGACAACGAGCGATAACGAGCTCGAAAATTTTAGAATCCTGTCACAATAATATGACAGATTTTTATTGGTTATTCACATAGGACTAACTTTGTCGACTTCTTGTCGAATCTAATAATAGGCTTTTTTTTCTGAATGATTTTCATCCACACTGATCTGTCCATTATACTTCTCAACGATTTTGCCACCCTTCCGAGACAGGGAAGGCAGGGAAGTGTTACAGGCCTCAGACAGAGAGGAGACCTGTATCCCAGGAGTATTAAAATTATAGGCTGATTATGGCTATACTTATGAATGATTATGTATATTTAATAAAATAAATATACAACATCATTCATAAGTATAGCCTAATTTATTTAGAAAAGTAAAATTTAATATACAGTCGTGCCAGCGACACGAAGAAGAAGACAATAAATTGATGGATTACAATGGTAATGGGATCGGCCAAAACAGCGACATATTTAATCAATCAATTTGAACAAACATTTCAGACGTATGCGAGTGATTAAAATTGTAATTGATAAATGCTACACGCAAACAATGATAATGTAATTCATTGTTTTTTATATTTTGGGGATTGGACCTGATTTTGACTTTGATCTCGTCTGTCTGATGGAAACCAATGGATGAGGTGACGCTGGAACAACGGGCTTGTTCACCTGTTTTCTGTTCTTGTTTTCTGCTGTTTTCGGTAAATAGTAATATATTTTATCAGCGGGTAACATTATTTTTGACATTTGTAATAGGATTTGGCGCCAACAAACGTCATTAGCGTCAAATCTGGCGGCTTTTTGTGTTTTGTTTGGCGGCGAGTCTTCACTCTTCAGTCTTCACTTTCGATTTTTACGTTTTCCTCTAAAAGTACCTGGCATAACGCTTTTCAAAATTTCACGGTTTATTCAGCGAATTCTATTTAACTTATCCAAGATGTCGTCAAGTGTAGAAACTGAACTGAAATTCACACGTTTGAGTGACAATGCATTTCCACCGATGAAAGGTTCTGAAAAAGCTGCAGGATTTGATCTAAAGAGGTGGTTATCGAAATAAGCCGGCGGTTATGGTTGGTGTGTAACCTATTTCTAACTGTTATTTCTGTTTCAGTGCCTATGACTACGTAGTACCAGCACGCGGTAAAGAACTGGTGAAGACAGATCTGCAAATTGAACTACCGGCTGGTTGCTACGGCAGAGTAGCGCCCAGGTCAGGACTAGCTGTTAAAAACTTCATTGATGTGGGCGGTAAGTAACATAAGCCTGCATTTAAACAGATATTAATTTCTATTCAAGATTGGTTATGAAGTGCTGAAGCCATGTGTTAAGGTCCTATAAATGATGCTCTAGAGACCTTTTACTTCCTGTTAGCTTATGAACCAAACTCAATATTCAAGTTACTTAGCATTCAGGAAAAGGCATTGCTAAAATGACAAAGACACTTAAATGAATTCAGTTGTTTCATGACATTAAAAAACACTATTGGTGTGGTATTTGTTTTGGCTTTTGTTTTTGAATAAGTACAGGTACAAACCGGTTCTAAAATACTGATTGCACTTGTCATATTGATGCAATTAACATAACTGATAATTTTATTGTCTAATATGTGATTGTTTAGAACAATGTCAATGCCTATCATTTTTTATCTTTTTTCTGCTGATAAAGTTTAGTATGAATGCAAAAATTTCAGTATTATGGGTGCTAGGGACAGAACATGCTCAAGAGACTTTTAAATTTTATTTCTAACCTCGGTAACATCATCAGTCATTTTGGACCCTAGCCTCGTTGTTTTCCATTTTTATTTTCTTTGCCAGCCAATCTTAACATATTGCAGCTTCAACATTCCCCAGTACTTCTCTAGTATTATCAATGGTCCAATATTACTATGTATAAGTAAACAATGATAGCATAATAATTATGTACTGTACTTAAAACAGAAGTGTGATTATGTGGCCTAAGACAGGTAAGATTCCCTCGATTTTAATTTAGGATGTTGTTTCCAGTATGCATGATTGATGTATTAACAACAATACTGGGGACTCACTATTTTCGGGCTAATAAGAAGTGTCTTCATAGGAAGTGTGATTGTTAGTTTTTATTTTCTGTCTGTCACACTCAATTTGATACATTACACAGAACCAAATTAGTTGAAATTCACCTATGAATTTCTGTGAATCAAACTCATAATTATGTGTAAACTAAATTTGAAGAAGGGGTCACATTTGGGGGCAAAAAGAAAAAAAAAATCCCTGGACCATTGCGGTGAGGGAGTCACATATTATATTATACAATACAAATAACAAAAGATAGATGATAATTTACCATTCCCACCCTTAAGTTCCAAACTATGGAGCCAAAATTTTTAAAAAGATGCCGACCATTGATTTTTACTTATAATTGAGGTACAGGAAGAAGTAACATGTTAAATCCTGTGTTTACGAATATATATTGTGTTTGAACTTATATTTACAGTTGGAACATAAAATTCTGTTAAATTCCTTCCGTCCGGAATTTGTTTATAGGCTGCATCACTCCAGTGAAATTGAGGGCTGCTGGGCATATCTTTGAGGTGGAACCCTTACATACAAAGTTCTCCTTGCACTGGCCTTGGTATTTTGTTATTAGAGATATAACCAGTCTGTTGCTGAGGTCACCAAGACCTTGAGACATTTAAATTATGTAGATAACATGCAAACTTCCAAAAACATGCATAAATTATGTAGGAAATGGCAATCATTGATAATTTTTGTTACAGCTGGTGTTATAGATGAAGATTACAGGGGTAATGTGGGTGTGGTTATCTTCAACCATTCTGACAAAGACTTTGAAGTCAAGAAGGGTGATAGGATTGCCCAACTGATTTGTGAAAGAATCTACTACCCAGTTCTGAAAGAAGTCACCAATTTGTCAGAAACTAAACGGGCAGAAGGCGGATTTGGGTCAACAGGCAAATAAAAGGGTTGATTTTCATTAAAATATAAGATTTATTATTAACATAACAAAGAATTAATAATGTGTATAAAAAGGAATGTCAAGAAACAGACTACTTGTTCCATTATGATTAAGATTTGTACTTATCAACTCTGTACATTCAGGGCAACTGAATGAGACAATAGTATTATTGTTATAATGCCTTGGGCATTAAGTGTCCCGCAAACTGTTAAAATATATGGTTATTAGGAATCTTTATAGTTAAAAATTTTGTTGTAAGTTATGTTTTTATAAGGGGGCCCTTGAATATTACAAATTTGCATGTTTTTTGTATAGCACCAAATGCACTAATTCAATAGTTTTTCATTACAATAGTTCCTAGGATAACCTGATTAGTTTATATTCTTTTGATGTTAGTTTTATATTTTCTAGCTTATATAAGATAAGAGCCGAAAATAGGCATTCAAGCCATTAAATGTGCTTAACTGCTGTGTATTTTTAAGATTTAATTTTGTAATTCCATTGAGCATCTAATAAAGTTCTTGTATACCTAGTTTTAACTAGTTTTTATATTTTACATACAACCCATTATTTCTTACAGTTCACAAAATAAGTATAATAAAATATGGAAAACAAGGACTTAAACATTTATCTATGTTGCATTAAGAGTACCTTACAATGCAAAATATGTATACATAGCTTATTTGTTTTATAGCTGACAAACAAGCACCATAAAAACCCTTGAGATTAATTAAAAACATGTTAGCTCATAATTATTAGCCTATATAAGTATATTATGTTTAGTGTTTATTGAGTTTACAACTTATATTTTATTCGATAAAAATCCCACATGTATAAAAATAGATACAGAATAATAACCTAAATCCTTTTCAAGGTTTCCCATCTTCAAAATTATCTAAAACACTTTCAAAAATTAATTTCTCATAAGGCTGTGTTGGAGTATTTGTTGAAACAATTTCTTTATTCCTTTTGAGGAATGGTTTAAGGAAACTTTTGATCTTGTTGTCATTGTTTACACCAAAATCGGTTTCTGCTTTATCCACTTGTTTTTCAAGAATATCTACATTGTTTTGCAGCTTCTGAATGATATGGATTAGAGTTGTTATTTTCTTAGAGAGTGCAGTTATTTCACTGCGGTATTTGCTAATGTCTTCTGAAACAGCTGAGCCACAATCACTGTTCTTCAATTTAACCATTTGAAGCACACTAGTTAATTCTTCAAGTCTTGTTAGCATATCATCAACAACATCCTGGACGGTTTGAAAACCATTTAACACATCCAACTTCAAGTACGCAGAGTAATCTTTCACTAGCTCGTCCAACATTATTGCTATTATTCGGAATAACCAGCTTTTCCTTCGAAATCCGGATACAAATATTCGATGACACTTACTAGCCTATCTACGAAATCTGACACAAGTTTTGATAACCCTCTAAACGACGATGGACACCAACGAATAACTTTTAAAAATAACTCCATATCTGAACTTGTACGTATCAGATAATACGTTCTTCGCAGCGATGAAAAATGTCCATTAGAACGAGGTATTGAGAAATTAGTAAATACTTCGCCTTGAATTTCCCACCTCTCATCTTGGTATTCGCAACAACAACCCTGACATTATTTTGTGATTGGGTTGTTTTTTTTTAAGATCAGTCAGTATCACATAGAAAAATAAAACCTTATTTTTATGAGCAGAAATAAATACCCGTAATGATTGGAGAACCTTCTTTTTAATTATTTTATTTTAATAAGTTTGGCGAAAGAGTTTTTTTTTTTTGTAACATTAGTCGGCAGGCTAGAGCGCCTTTCAGCGTGGCTTAGACAAGCGTCGGCCAGTTTATAATACCGGATACACACGCTCACTTACCAAATCTGTGAGGTTCGGTAACCTTCACAAATTCAAATCCGTGGAGCCGGCGTTTAGCTTGCTCGGCGTGTACGGGCTGTGTACTACTTCTTGCAGCAAGCATGCCGATCATCAAGTGTCGGTTTTTAATGCACAATCAATTTGTACACAAAATTAAAAGACCCTTTCGCATGTTTTGGCGCTGTATTCACAAGAACTACTTCAATTATTTACTTAGATTATTTATAGTTGTCAGCATTATTCACATAGACCATAATTTTATGCCTCATTCGCCTTTATGAACTTTTTCTAGTGTAGAAAATAATGCGACTATACACAGTTCAGATAGGCCTGCTGTGTGGTGCGTGCGTGGGTTGGAAACCCGAAGAAGAGTTCAAGTTCCTAGTTACTGACCACCAACGAAGCTGACCTCGGTTATTTTATTGTGTTTTGGGTAGAAGATAGCAGGAAATCTTTTCTATGCAGAATACAAGTCAATGAATTGGAAATACACTCAACAAATCTATTTCCTTTTGTGAAAATAGAAAATTACTAACTTATACTTTTATTTGTATATTTTTTTTCAAGCATTGCTATGGAATAAGTATGTACTGTAAAGCACAGCAGATTTGGAGATTATTATGAATGAATCAGTTTATGCTTTTTAATCTGTAATAGAGTGATCTTAGCTGGTTTTTGGTTCGTTCTTCACTATTCAGTGGATTGAAAAATAATTTAGAGTAGAATGCTTCCATCGACAGGGTATTTTAAAGGATACAATTGCCCTTTTTATGATAATGGTCTATGCGAAAGACCTTATTGTCATTTTCGACATGTTAGAAAAGAATCTCAGAGTACAACAAATGATGGAATCGAAAGTGGAGCGATATTACAGAAACTGGTGTCGGCTGCAGTACAAAAGGTTCTTCAACAGAAGGAAGCTTCTGGAGTAACGACAGCAACGGCCGCAAAGGAGCCAGACAGTAATTCAGCCAATCTAGTACCTAACGTTGCCAAAGCGACTTACAACCCCACGCCAATAGCCGAGTTGAAAAAGATCAACAATCCTGACACAGAGGAAAGTAATGAGGATGTTTTTGAACAAAGAAAGAGACATATTCCAGTACCATACACGCCAAGAAAACCTGCAGGTCTACCTATTCAACGACCTTTAGATACTAATGGGTCCTCTAAACCTTTTATTTACATTCCCCCACCATTGAAGTATACACCAGGTAGCACTGAAAATGTGCAGTGTGACAAATATACACCTACAGGATCAACCGTATCTACTGAAAAATACTTGCCCGGCACTGAGACAGAATTGCAAAAGTATAATCCTAATGAAGGTTCTAATAATACTAGTAAAATTAATTATGTTCCCTCTGATAAAAATACAAGTAAGAAGAAAATACTAGAATATAAACCAACCAAAGTGAGCACAAAAAGTGAAACCCCATCAGTTACCTATCAACCAACACCAAGGTCGCTTGCACCTTGTTTTTCCAGTGATGAAGAAGAACCTGAACCTAAGAAAAAGAAATTATCATCAGATTTTAATGAGTTGGATGACCTGGGGCCAGAATTTGATATTTTAGGTCAAATATTAGATGAAGAGAAGTCTGATAATGATAAACTAAGAAAAGATAGTTTGTGTAGTGACTTAAAAAAAGGTATTAGTAAAAATAGCATAAGCAATAATAATGACAATAAAAAAGTGGTTGAAAAAAGTGGCTCTAATAAAAAGGATTCTGATAAAAATCATAACAGTAGGTCACATCGGAGGAGCAGCTCAGATAATAAGAAAGATAAATCTAAGGCTGATGTCAAATCTAAGTCTGAAGATAAAACTAAAAATGAGGACAAAGTAAAAAATTCTGAACATAAATCAAAACACAAAAGTTCAAGTAAAGACAAAGAAAAGGACAAAACAGAGAAACGCACATCTGACAAGAAAAGGCATTCCACTTCTAAAAGTTCTGATCATAGTTCAAGAGACTCAAAACATGGCTCATCTAAAAATCATGACACAAAAAAGCATAGCTCTAATTCTAAACATAAATCTAAAACAAAAGATAAAGACCGTAAGTCCTCCCATAAGAGTTCTAAAGATAAAGAAAAATCTAAAAAGAAACATGAGACTAGCAAGCAGAATGAAAGCAATAACATGTCTGATAATGATGATTACAATGCTGAGGAATTGCTTGATGAAGAGTTTGATATGGAATCAGATGAAGATGCCATTGCATTGGAATGTAAGAAAATATTTGATGAATATGTTCCTATAGAAAAGCCTAAAATTATCGAAGATACAACTAAGACAGAGGATGCAAATGAAGATGAGACCATCATTGGAAAGAAAAGAATATCTAGAGCAACTGACAAACCAATGAAAGTGACATCAAGAGCTCCCATAAAACCAGATTTTAAAGTAAATGCAGCCCAAACAATGGCCCAAAGGCTAGCTAAAGTTCGAGAATATCATAATGCTAAGAAAATTGTTTCTTCAAACAGTGAAAATACACCTGCTAAAAATAACTTCATCCTTCCAACGACTGGTGCTACCAAGATTCGCATAGCTCATGTGCCATATGCTTCCACTTTATTAAATGCTAAGAAAACTATTTCACCCAGTCAGACTTCTGCTAAGAGTGAGCCTTCAACTAGTTCTACTATCACACAAACTGTCAAAAAAGGAGCTCAAAGAGTTGCTCATATACCAAATGAAAAATTTATTGACAGGCCAGGTGTTTTAGAACCTCTTGGTTCTAAAATTGCTGCAAATATAAGATCTACATATTTAAACATGATGATAGATGAATGTTTAAAGCTGTATGTTACTGCACATGATGCTTATGCTCGAGCACAACATGAAGAACTGAATACTAGTAAAAAATGTTCAACTGTACAAATATACAAGAATTCTGCAGTATTAGCAGTTAGTCGCTTAAGGAAAGAATTGCAGGAATGTAAAGGGGTAAAGAAATCAGCATCTGATTGTGTAACATTACAAAATATGCCAGGAACAACACCTGGCAAACCAACGGGCTCATGGAGCATAGAAGGCAAGAATAGAAAAAATGCAAATAATTCAAAAGAATTTGTAGGTGCAAAATTATACAATAATATTGCAAAATGGATTTTAACTGAGGAACAACTTAAGCAAAATGGTTTCCCTAGGCCTCATGAAAGTGGGCAAAAAGGCAGGGCTATTATTTATGGTCAAAATAAACAGAAACCCCCAAAAGGTTTTTTCAGAACCTGTTGTAGATGCAAGAAAGAATATATGGTGAATAAGATTGGTTTTGCAGCCACTAAGGAAGAATGCATTTATCATCCTAATAACAAATATAGAGTTCGAGGGGAAGCAAAGTACCAGTGCTGCAGTCAAGATGGAACATCAGATGGCTGTTGTATAGCTCCCAGTCATGTTTATGAATATGTTGACTTTGAAAATTTGAAAGGCTTTGTAAAGACACTACCTCCAGAAACTGAAATGGACGATTATGGAATTTTTGCATTGGATTGTGAGATGTGTTACACCACACATGGTTTGGATTTAACTAGAGTAACAGTGATAAATTCTGAATGTAAAGTGGTGTATGAGACATTTATTAGGCCATTGCACCCTATTATAGATTACAACACTAGATATTCTGGAATTACAGAAGAACACATGTATGGAGTAACTACAACTTTATTGGATGTTCAAGCCACACTTCTTACAATGTTTAATAGTAAAACTATTTTAATAGGGCATAGTTTAGAATCAGATTTTAAAGTACTTAAGTTAATCCATGAGACTGTCATTGATACTAGTGTTCTGTATCCTCATAAAATGGGTCCTCCATACAAACGAGCATTAAGAAACTTATCATCTGAATATTTGAAGAAAATAATACAAAATTCTGTAGATGGGCACGACAGTGCAGAAGATGCCATAGTCTGTATGGAATTAATACATTATAAATTAAAAGAAGACCTTAAAACTAGGTGAAGAATTAATTGTGTAACCAAATTGAGCTTTGTTCACACTACTTTCTTATCTCAAAATGTATTTATCTTTATGGAATGTATAAAAAAGTGTAAAAATACCATTGAAAATATGATTCCCAGTCCTGAAGTTCTACTCCCGAGAACGTTTATTTATTGATATACAATTATCAACAAAATTATGTTAGTTGTTGAATTATTTTAATGTTATCATATTGCAATAATGGTGTACTTAGTATATTAAGATATACTTTTGTAAGAATTCACATTTCGTATAAACTATTTTTCTTATTTATTCGTTTCATTTTATTCATTTCCCTAAGGCTCGGCGCATACCTGGTGAGGCTCGACCGGAGTATTCTCGTGGCAGCTATATGTGTGCGTCCACACTGCGAGCCTGGCGCGGTTGCGACGACGGGCGCGAAGTATCAAACATATGAAACGCGCCTTTGCGTCCATATTGTAGTGACTAAGGCGGAAGCCTAGTGCGACGGGACTGAGCGACACAGCCCCTTTAGGGGTATATATGTTCTGTGGACACAGCGCGCGTAGTTTTCAAACGCTCCTGTCCGCGCGTTCTGGCCGCACTACGGGCCTAGTCAGCGAGCGACCCAATGCGCGGGTGGCGGGGGTAACAAACCAGTTCGGTCTTGTCGCTCGGCGTATGCGCGTCTGTGCTTGGAAAATTATGGAGGTTATTCTACTGGCAACTACCCTAATTATTAATTTGATTATTACAACTTTATACTTATCTACTTTTTTGATTACTACTTAACTACATATAAATACAAAACTTAGTAAAATCTTGTTTTATTCTTACCTCAGAGTTATATACAATTTCTCCTCAGGTCTAATACTTTTGCGAAAGTTAGTATCTTCTTTGGTGATTTTAGGGGCTATTTTACTTAGTATGTAGTCAAACGTTGACATGGGCATTCGCGTATACTCAAAGAATTTTGTAGGGTATAATCTCAGTTCTTCATATAAGTTAAAAAATTCACCAGATATTCCTCTGTTTTTATTAATTTCGTGCACACCATCTCTAGTGTTCAACACCTCCCATCTCAGGATCGGACTGTCTAGTAAAAAAAGCAGGTCCTCGTTCATGTTTGCTACACCTGATATACGTCGAACCGCTACAAGAGCTCGCGCTTATAAGGGTGCGTTTCCACTGAAGCGGAGTGGAGCGGAGACGTACAGGTACGACCAATCACAATGGTTGAAATCCTCATCACGTCATTCGTCTCGTATGTGATTGGACGCTCCTTGCACATCTCCGCTCCGCTCCGCCCAGCTCCGCGTCAGTGGAAACGCGGCCTTAGTGTGGCCACCGCACGCCCCCGCTTGCCGCGCCCGCCTAGGCTCCAGTCACCGCGCATTCAGTGTGGACGCACACTTAGGCGCGTCTCACGCCGCTTATGCTCTTTATAAATTACCTTTGGCATGCCATTTTCAAACCGTTCTAGGATGTAATTTAAATTCTTGTCTTATCAGTCTTCGTAAAGTGAGCGCTTTTTTTTTTGAGGGTGGGAAATTATCCAATTACTTCTCCCGCCCTGGGTGGAGCGGAAGGGAGTGTCAGACTCTTACTGACTAAAACCTATCCATGTTCCTTCCTTAACCCTTTATGTTCCGGGGCAGCGGTAACCCTTTTGAGCGCTAGGTCTAACACTAGCTCAGTCGAGAGGAGAGTCGCACAAGAACTCTCGGCGGCGTTTCGGAATTCGCTTCCTGCTCGTCCTCTACGACTAAAAACTGCGCCGTAAGTATGGGCTGGGCTTATGGGTACCTAGTCGGTAAGGAAAGCGAACCCAGCCTTAAAAAAAGGGCCCCTTCGTAAGCATTTGTAACCCTATTTAGATGGGTAGAAACTCCGCCCCTAAGGGGCCATCTCCACGAGCGAGAGAATCGCGGCGGAACCGCGCTTCTATCGTCGGGTCGTCTCCACGAATGCGATTATTCCGCCAGCGTATAGTCGCGACTGGTAACGGGATCGCCGCGTGCCCGTGACGACTCGTAACGGAATCGCCGTGTTTCCGCGACGAGGCGTTGTGCAATTGTTTTGTTGAAAGAGTTCAGTCGAGTGCTAGACGGCGATACGACGACGTTACGCGCGCACATTGCCACTCGCATCGCATCGCCGTGTGGAGACGCGTTCATAGAGAGTGTAGGTATAGAAATACGTGGCACGACGATATTATCGCCGCGATTCTCTCGCTCGTGGAGACAGCCCCTAAGACGACCGACTACTAATGTTTGCATGAAAGAACATTTTTGGACAATCAACCGGAAAAGTCGGCAAGAAAAATATTGAACAAAAATACCAATACTTAAAAAAAATTACACGCAGCTAATAGGTGTGTATCATCTAGTAATTCGAGCAATACTAGCAGTCGCCTCGAAAGATTGCTCAATAGAAGTGCAATTTGCATGTACAAAATTACACTTGCACTTAACGCAGTCTCAACCTTCGCACATCTGTACAGTAGGTGTTTGCGTTCATTCCCATTAGTTCGATCGTCGAACTAGTGAGAATTTTTTTTCTCATCTGTTCGACCGTCGAACTAGTGAGAACTTTTTTTCTCATTTGTTCGACCGTCGAATTAATTAGATTTAAAGATAGTTCTACTACATTTAAATGTTTTACTAATTTCGTAATAAAATAAAAAACGCTTGGTTCGTAAAAAAATATATAACTATTCGTGTACTATTTGTACATCTATAGCATATCTTTGATCAAATAAACAGTTGAAAAACTTATAAATTATAAGCTGGCTTCCTCACCTATCAAAAAATAATGTAATAATGAAATATTAAACGTAATCTAATATTTTTCTGTCTTGCTTATCTCAACAAGCATAACCAGAAAGAACAAAAATTAGTTTATATGTATAATAAATAATCAAAAATCAAATGAGCGTTTTTTATTTTATTACGAAATTAGTAAAACATTTAAAAGTAGTAGAACTATTTATTAATCTAATTAATTCGACGGTCGAACAAATGAGAAAAAAAATTCTCACTAGTTCGACGGTCGAACAGATGAGAAAAAAAATTCTCACTAGTTCGACGATCGAACTAATGGGAATGAACGGGTGTTTGGGGTCATGCAAAAATTAACCTTATAGTCATAAGTAAAAAGTTGACTCTTCTATCACCAGACATGCGTTCCAATGTGCTAAGGTACCACCTGATGGTGCAATTTATACTTTGAAAATGTTACTCGGAATGGCAATCTATACATTCCTCAAAAAAAAACAGCATCCATGTTAGTTGTCATTAAACTTGAAAAGTAGTTGATGGATTGCCTTGAAAGTTTGACAGGTCGTTGCAACAGTTACTCAAGACTTTAAAAACATTCTTTGTATCTCAGTTTCCACGGGAACGAGAGGTACATAGGTTAAGTAGAGTAGGTAGTAGGCGCCGTAGGTAAGTATTTAGTGCCCGTGCGAAGCTGGGCTGGCTAGAATATTATTAAAATAAAACTCATTTTGTAAAACCGAAAATAATATTTTACTAGAAGACGAAATATTACACATACTTAAAAATGTCCATGAAACACAAGACATTTCAAACATTCAGCTTTATTAGAAAACAAGAAAACTGCTACACATTTCAAAAATATCCATTGGGACGCTTATAATATACACGAATGAGACTCGACCTAATTATGTGCAGCAGAATAATAATGACAATATTATGTATTAGTAAAAAAAACCCACTGGAGTCAATAGATAATAATTTTGAAAATTAAAAATAATCTTGTACTATTTTAGGTAAACACTTGATAAAACCACTAGGGCGTTTAATTAAAAATTATAACAATTCAGCAAATAATTATAATTTCTATGTTACATTATTGTATAGTCCATCAATAATAAAAATACAAGTATTCCAAAAGTTACCTAGCACAATGCAACAATCAAATTAGAAAGAAAACATTGTTCTTTTGTGTATGTCTAGATTTACAAAAATTGTTTTAGTGAATCCCAAAATGATATTTCAATCATTCTAGATTTTATTCAAGCAAGGCATATTTAAATTTTTATCATGTGCTATTTACTTGACAAAAGTTCATAATTATTTTACTAATTAATTAGTTAAAACAGTACAGTTCTATTGAAAAATATTTCCATTTATCAATATAACTAATGTTCCTTTCATTACAGTTACAATAAATTGTGATTACACTATGGTAAGACAAATGGATTAAAGTTCACTATGAAGTAGTTCACACATGCAATGATATATTTGAGGGCAATGCTGACACTATTGTTAGTTATATAGGTAGGTTTAATATTGTCAATGATAATTAAACTATATAATGTGGAGCTATTTCTATCTATTACCTGTTGACTCAAATTTTGGTTCTTTATCAATTATAATTAGTTACCAAAACCCATACTTATTATTAATCTGGTATACTTTTGCAGTATTAACTTGGTGTATGACGATGTATGTAATTATAATTTACATGGTTGTCCCAATGAAATTTATAAGGAGGTATTGGCCGGTGATCGGCAGCGCAGGCATTGTGTACACCACATTTAACTGAGATCCAGGCCGACCCCTGCTAGTCAATAAATGATTGTTCTACACATGCTTTCACCCGTTTTTCATATTCTCGCCGGTTCTCCTTATAAAGCTGTGCTGCCATAGAGTTGGCAGGTGAGTTGGGATTCGGGTCACTAAGTAAGGACTGAAACAAAATATATTGTTCAATATTAGGTTTTAATAGGACCAAACTAGGAATTATTTTGTATTTGGAAATGTAAATGGAGAACTGGTACATTGTTAATTAAACATTATTGCGCAAGGTATCATAAGTTACAGCAATAAGTGGATTCTTATAAGAATTATAATTATGTGGCAATAACTATTATGAAATCCTCAAGAATACAAATGTTTTATCTATTATTCCAGATTCTTATTATTCACACAGTAAATAAAGTTAATGTTTGTACCTATTGTCTAATTTATAAACTTCAGATTTTTTCCTCTTTACATATTTTAAACAAATGTTTACCTGTATGGAAGTTAATATAGCTGAAACATCATATGTTGGGCTCCATCTGTTTTGCAGTATGTCTAAACAGATTCCTCCATCAGCATATACATTGGGATGAAACATTTTGGACACAAATCGAACCGTTGGAGGTTTGTTTGGGTATTCCTCTGTGAATTCTATTGTTAGCTTGAATGTGCCATCTTCAAACGGAGTGTCATGGGGTCCGAATATCACAGCATTCCAGATCATGATATTATTGTCAGTGGGAGCACCAGAGACTCCAGTAGGGGGGTCCTCTTGCAAGCTGTGGGTGGTAACAAATGATGAGTCATTATAAGTTCCTTGTAGTTCTGAATAATTAAATAATCGAGCTGATATTCTAGAAAACATTTACAGATTTTTTTAAAATAGATTTTAGTTACATTCTTATTAGTTTAGTAAATATTATGATATCTAATGCAATAAGGTTTATTATTGTATAGCAATGACAATAAGGAAAAAAATGTACAATTTTTTTTTTTTTCTATTTGTAAGACTATGAGTAGTTTACAAAGAACTGCGATTTACATACAAAGCTCTCAAGTTCTCATGGAAACCTCTACAACATAATCAAGGTCATGAGATGACTTTTTAGGTTTCATACAGGCTAGCAATATTCAGATAGTAAGGAATCTTATGAGATTTTTCTCGATGACTTTGCTTCGTTTTGTCGAATAAATGAAATATATTTGGATAACCTAAATAATAACTACTAACAAACGACGTTTATACATCGAGTGACGTAGCTATGTCTACTTATAGCGTATCCAACTCTCTGTGCGCGACACAAAGAGCTCCACCGTGTTACAGCTTCGCTGTTTACACTGGAATTCGAAATATAGAACAGAATAGAAATCAATTAGAATGATTGTGATGTAATTTGATGAATCAGCACTACACTTTCGCACAAAGAAAATTTTGTTGAAAATGGCAACTAGAGTGCTTAGAATCCATTTCTGTTTACAGATGTTTAAGAGTACGTGAGAAATATTTAGATACAAACCGTTTGAAATCTCTCATCAGGCGTCTTCTGGCTGGAGTTGACATTTTGGTTTCAAGCACTTATGCCACTAATTTGATAAAGGTAATGTTTCCGATTCCGATGTGTTTTTCGTATAAAACTTTTCATATGACAAAATTCGCAAACTATGTAGGTTTAGCTTGTACACAAAAGATTCCGTTTTGTCGTTGTGTAGAAATTTCTGTCGTCACGGCCAGCGAGATGGTTCAGATGGTTGTTATATGACCATTCTATATTACTATACTCTTTGATGACCATGAAATTAGCAATAAAAAACCCTGCAAGTGGTCAATACAGAGATGTCAAATTCTGGTTTGATTTATGAATAACTTCACTCCGGTTGATATTCTCGCTTCTCGCAAAGACGCATCACTATAGCAAACTATTATTAAGCTAAGTTCACACCTCACACGGATATTTTATGTTTTGAGTGTGCCCCACCTCTAGCTTATTTGTCATTTAAATGTCATTGTCATTATTTTGCGTACTGCTGTTTTTGTCAAGCTTCATTGTAATGTAATCTGAATTCTGAAGTGAAAAAGTTACGTTGCTGACTTAATTTGGTTCGTACTACAAAGTACTCTGTAATTTAACTTATAGACTTACAGAGTATAGAACAACCACGTACAAATTACGTTTCCTCGTAAAGCGGATACCATTGATAACATACTTAATTTGCATAAGTTGAAACTATAAATTCTATGAGCTTAATTTTTGTAAACAATGATCATCAGGTGATACATAAATATATTTTTTTTCCAGATAAATAATGTTGCATTGTTACCAACCCCTTGCATCGATGCAAAAACATTGAAATAATAAGATAAGGAAGTTTTGTTAGCTACCATCTGTCACGATGAACGATAGTGGTTCTAAAAAGATTCTATTCAACAAATCTACAGTAAGTACACAGTCCTTTCTACACTCAATATTCTTTTTATGCTAAAGATGGACATCCTTTACCATGGGGCACAGGATCATTGCTAGAACTGATTAGAAAGACAAGAGCCCCATTATCCTGATTAGTCCATTGGATGTTACATCAATAGGTGCAATGCATGTCAAATGAATTATATGAACCAGGTATGGGCAAGCCTGGTCTGGATAGAGTAGTTTTGCCCAAATCCAATGAATTGGGATTGAAAAAGCATTGAAAAATGTAATATATCTACTAAGATACTCATTTTCTGTTCTTAGACAAGATAATTATAAAGCAACTTAACTGATTGCATGTTAGCCTAGTGCAACTGCTACGCAATCGGTCCTGGGTTAGATTCCTGGGTTAGACAAACTGTTATTGGGTTTTTTTAATCTGAAATTCCTCAATAGCAATTTAGAGCCTGGATTTGTGCCCGGTTGATGGCAATAGGTTTGCCCCCTATTACATGGGACTTAAACATAACAGACAAAATGTAGGTGTTCTATAGGTGCACCTTTGCCTAGCTCTACGTAAATACAGGCATAACATTATCTTATAAAGCAACTAAAATTACTAATCTTATTCCAATAATATTAACAATCACACTGTATATTTTCAGCTATTCAGCTTGAAGGCGGAGTTATTAAGAAAGCAAGAGGAAGTTAATGAAAAGAGGCAGCTGCCACAGCACAAGCTTGAGAACTTTAAGCCTCCGCCAGCTAAAGATAAAAGTAACGAAAAAGATGAGAAGAAGGCATATAAAAAAACATTTAAGGACAGTTTGAAAGCAGTTGATACTGAGGAGTTGGAAGCTTGTAGGAAAGCCAAGTTAGTACTTCTTATCCAAAAAGCTTATAATCTAACCCCCTTTATACAGTGTGTTAGGTTTAATGAGGGACATAGTTTAGGAGAGCGAAATACTCATGAAAATGAACTACTTTTATAAAGGGACCACCTCAGATATATGAATAAAAGAACTAGCTGCACTATACATTTTTGTTTGCATAGTTGGACAAAATGTACGGACCAGTGCTTTTTTTTTTCAAATTTTAGAGCCAGCCCCATATTAGAAGTTGTTACTTTTCATAGGTATCTTCACAATTTTAAAGTATGTCCCTTGTTTTAACCTTATTTGCTGTAGAAGACTTCCTGTAACTGAAAACTATATTGAAATAGCATATTTATTATGCTGCTGTAACTGTAAAAACAGAATATAACAATCGTCAGTTAGCAAGAAACCACAGATAATATGTATAATACGTTTAGTACAGATAATCAATCCCATACAAAGAAATGACACTTCCTTAAGTCTGACTATTTTACTTCCTTCATTTTGTCAACAGATGTCAGCAACATTGTCCCACTAATAGCCACAGTCGTAGTTTTACAATGCCATCTAGAAGTCTGCATAGACATAATTATTTGATTATTTTTACAGGCTAGCATTGGAGAAGAAAGCTGAGTTGTATGAACATTTGACAGATGGCGCAGGCAACTCTCAACTGGCTAGCAGATTTCTTGTTGATTTCAACACTAAAAAGCAACAGGAGCCTGAAAAACTTCCTGAACAGGATCCAATTCAGAATCAGACTGAAAGTAATGGCAGTGAGGATGGTGATGATGAATGGTAAATAGCCTTATATAGTTTATGGCCTCGACTTTGTCTGCATAAAATTTTATGGTTTAAGTATTTCAAAAATATCCTATGATACTCAACACCTTCCAATTAGTGCAGTTTTAATTGTTTTGGAAAGATTAGCCCCCTACATCGAAACTCATATATTATTCTAATTGGGTAGCCACTGCCATGAACCTATGTGCGTTGAAGGCACTGAGCTTAGAATAGCATAAAAAATAGTTGCAGTGTTTGCGTTAATCAAAGTGTGTGTATAAATGTATTATTAAGATTTTGTATTCATATTTTTTATTATGGTTAGATAACCATAATAAATAAATACAGACCTAGATATATCTGTATTTATTTATTTTTCAATTTATTGAAAGTTGTATAATATGGTTTTTATATCTGTCAAATATAGATTTCATTTCATTTCCGTCTTTATAGTAGTATAGCTTAGGTATATATTACATTGACTAACTTCATGTTTCAGGACCGAGTTCACAGATTGTTTGGGTAGGACACGAAAATGTCATAAATCAGACATGGGAATGTTTTTGAAAAGAGATATGGACCTTATGAGGGCCATAAATAAGGACAAACCTTCTTCAAATGAGGAACAAGTAGTTAAACCAGAGGTAAATAAAGTTAGTATTTAATAGAATCTCTTTTAAAGACAAATCAATCTGCCTAGTCTTCCCAACTATGTTGGGGTCGGCTTCCAGTCTAACCGGGTGCAGTTGAATACCAGTATTTTACATGGAGCGACTGCATATCTGACCTCCACAACCCAGCAACTGGGTAATAAGCTACCCCTTGAAAAGGCTAGTTGTCAGACTTTTGGGTTTCTGACTACCCATAATGTAACGACTGTCAAAGATCTACAACTGACAGCCGGGACACGGAGGGGTCACGATATGTAATGGATGGTCACCTAACCCATCCACGAACCGGCCCCGGCAAGTACTGCTTAACCTTAGATCGACCCCCTTATTTTTTTTAGAGGGTGGGAAATCATCAAATGGCTCTTCCCGGTCTGGGTGGAGCAGAAGGGAATGTCAGATTCTTACTGACTAAAACCCATCCATGTTCCTTCCTTAGCCCTTTATATTCCTGGGTAGCAGTAACCCTTTCGGACAATCCCGCTTGTCGATCGACCCCTGCGGCTGTTCTTATTTACCCACGATCTCCACCTATAAGAACTTTATCAGATCATTAAATTTTATTCAATTTTGCTTATTTCTATTCACAGGAGACTACAGTAGTAAAGGAGAAGCCACTCTTAGTTCAAACTACAAACGATTATCTACAATCGTTACGAGACAAATGGGAAGAGAAGGAAAAAGAACTGCTGGCCAAAGATAAAGATATACATTATCAAGACTTGCTGTTTGATGGTTTGTATTTCTTTCTGTTAATGTGCTTGATGTATGTACTTGTACGCAGCAAGCTTTATGGCCGCTCTGAAGTGAGCTACTAGCTGCGCGGTACCCCGCCCCTCACCCCCGCTGACACATGAATTAGTTACTGCGCAGCGACTCGCCTCATGTTCAGAGCCGCCATAAAGTTTGAATCGGGCTGTCAATATTGTCAAAAGAGTCTGTCAGAACGCGCGTGTTTAATCAAGTAAAATGTAGTTGTTGCAAATCACGAGAGCGTGTCATGGTGACTTTTTTATGTAGGTTGACATAAGGTTTAAATTACAATAAACTTATTGACAAGCGGTCTTGAAATGCAAAAACTATAACTAATTTGTCTGTAATCTGTAACTATCATCAATATGTTGTTCTACAATAAAACTTGATCATTTCGAAAAAGGCATAAAAATGTATGTTGATTTTTTAACTAACACAGGCGACTCTAAATGAATGCCTAATTAAAAACGTGCGCGTTGAAAATCCAACAATGCTGAAAGTGTTACTATCGGCGCAAAACGGGCATAAATCAATCTGCCTAGCTTTTCCCAACTACATATATTGGGGTCGGCTTCCAGTCTAACTTGATGCAGATTAATAGCAGTATTTTAAATGGATCGACTGCCTATCTGACCTCCACCACCCAGTCACTAACTGGGTAATACGATACCCCTTAGTAAGACTGGATGTCAGACTTTCGGGCTTCTGACTACCCGTAACGACTGTCAAAGATCCACGAATGGCAGCCGGGACTAACTGCTTAACGTGCTTTCCGAGGCTCGGAGAAGTCTCGATATCTGAAGATGGTCACCCATCCACAGACCAACCCCGGCAAGCGTAGCTTAATCTTATGGATCCGTGCAGCTGTTATTACTTAGCCAAATTCTCCCTAAATTGACTTAAAAAAAAGCAAATTTTCCTTACAGAGGCCCGAATCCACGGCGTGGGTTACTTCTCATTCAGTACCGATGAAACGGAGCGCAAGAAACAAATGGAAGAGCTGATAAAGCGGCGCGAGGAAACTCTGAAAGCGCAGCAGGAAGCGGAACAGGTGCGCAAGCAGAGAGATGAGATGATCGCTGCAAGAGTTGCGGCTGCGCGTGCCAGGCAGAGAGCCAGGGCCGGCCTACCGCCAGAGGAACCTAAAGGTGAGATTATAATTTTCTAGATTTTGCCGTGTGTTCGTTTCTGAAATAAAAATTAGCCTTATGTCAGTTTCCGGCCTGTATATACCATTATACCATTTCTGTGCGTCTATGATGCTGTGTGACAGAAAGAAAAACCAACAAACACACCTTCCTATTTTTAGAGATAGGATAGGATTTATATTACTCTGCTATCCCGAGCTTGGGCAATGGCTTCCCCTGTTCCTTCCAGCTCCGTCGATGCTGAGCTTTATCTCTCCATTTTTTGAGAAAGCCATTCAAGATACAATTTAAATACAATGAAATTATCTTGTAATAATACTACATAGTTCTTCATTTCAATGCTAAAAACCACTGCTCTCAAAACAGTGAAAGAAAACATCGTGAGAAAACAAAAACCAAAAATTCGAAGACATGTGACATCTACCAACCCTCATCGCCGCGTGGTCGTTTGCGGCCCACTCTCTCTTACCGAGAGGAGGCCCGTGTCCCAACAATGGGAACATAGGCTGATAATCCTTCACGTCAATTGTTGTTCTATCCGTCTAAGAGACTCCTTATTGATTCATATATCTTCATTTCAGAAAATCAAAAAGACTTTACTGCGTGCCTACTAGAGTTTTTGACACAACAAAAGAACGAAGCAGATGCCAAAGCGCATGAAAAAGAAAATAAACTCAAAGAAGAACAAGAAAAAGAGAGACAAAAGCTTCGCGAGGCGTACGTTCGAGAATGGGATATTGGCAAAGAAGGAGTAGAAGGCAAAGTGAAGAAATTCAAAGAAATGAGCCAAGAAGAATATGTCGAACAACAGAGAGATAAACGGATAAAAGAATTTGCTCCACCAAAAGCTGCCACTTCTGGCCATTCAAACATATTTGATGACAAAGGAAATAAAGTAGGTAATAATCTCCCAACTGCTACAAAAACTTGGGCGGACGTAAGACCTCGAGCGAAGACCCCACCTCCTCCCGTAATAGGTGATCTATGTGACATTTCAGAAAATAAAGGTCTATATTTCTCATCAGCTAAGAAGAATGATGGTAATAGCTTTAAATATAGAAATTTTGTAAAGGCCCAAGAGCCAACTCCTATTGTAGATGAATTAGAAAATACAGACGCTACTGATTCAGTGACAGACAATGTAAGAACAGAAAAAAGAAAACATGATTTAGATAGTACAGAAGTACCTCCGCCTCCAACATTTGAGTATTATGGACCGACCATAAAGCAGACGAAGTTTGAGAAACCCTTTGAATCAGACATAAGAGAAGCATACAGCCAGGGAGCAAAAAGTTTAGAAGCCAAGTCAACTGGCCGGCAGTTGCCGAAGCATTATGATTTTACCTTCGACTAAGACCATAAATAAAACAATTAAGTTTATCTGTGCGTATTTATTTGTTGTGCCAATGCCAATCACATCTACATAATGACTAAAAAGATTGCAGAAAATATTTACAATTTGTCTATGCTAATATCACATGGAATGAGCGCTACTCTTCTACATTTTAATTTCTAACAATTAAAGCTTGACTTACAGAGATCAACTTTTGACAGTGAATAATTCGAAAAGTATTACATAAAAATGTTAACAGTAATTTAAAATAAAATCTTGAACGTTATCTATAAGAATACATATCGCGAATACAAAGCGTGAGAAAATGTGTGCATGGATTCTATACCCGGTATTATTTTTTGGTTTAGGTGTAGTTGTTGCTCTTACATTAGGAGTAGATTTCGCAGTTGTGTCGTGTTGAAGAGCTCCTGCTGTAACTGGTGGTGCTACTGTGGGTAGCTGTTCAGTGGGTTTTATTGTATTTTGATTCATTTTTACTTCAGTTGGAGCAGCTTTAGTAGCCTCAGTGGTAATTTCTGCCATAGCCTTTGATTCGATTACCGTGTGGGCTATTTCTGGAGTGGTCGGAACGTCTGGGATATTTACATTGGGGCTTGGATTGTCCGGTAGTTTTGTGTCATTTAAGACCTTGGTTGTTTCGCTACTCATCAATATAATTTCAGTTTTGAGATCGTTACTTTCAATATTAACACTTGGAATGTCTATTTGAATGCTAGTTTCATCCATATGAGGATCGCTGGTTTTAATACCTTCTTCGGTAATATCACTTGGAGTGATTGTTGTAACTTCGTTGTTCGTAGGTTCAAATTTTGCGAGAGAAGTAGTTTCGATCACTGTTTCTTCGCTTTTAACATCTGGTGGTGCGCTAGCTGTTGTTGCATCACTCTGAATATCCATGTCTTTAATAGCAGCATCCACAGTAGTATTGGTAACGAACATTTGAATTTCATTGTCTTTAACATCAACTTCATTGCCTTCATTGTTAATTGTAATATTGTTAAGAATATTTTTATTTTCTTCGACTGTGGCGTTGTCTATTCGATTATTTCTATTAGTATTCATGCTTATAAAGCCAGTCTTAGTAATGAGGGCTCTTCTGTTTCGTATGTGTTGTGTCCAAGCCACTAGTTTGGCGAGTCCTAAGAAGGCGTACAGTTGCATTTCATTGTCTTTAACATCAACTTCATTGCCTTCATTGTTTTCTGTAATATTATTAAGATTATTTTTATTTTCTTCGACCACGGCGTTGTCTATTCGATTATTTCTGTTAGTATTCATGCTTATAAAGCCAGTCTTAGTAATGAGGGCTCTTCTGTTCCGTGTGTGTTGTGTCCGAGCCACTAGTTTGGCTAGTCCTGCGAAAGCGTCCAGTTCGCGGTCGGTGTTGGGTCCGTTGCACAGGTCGCTTCGGCACGGGCAAGTCATCCGCCATGTCCTCGTTGAGTTGCAGTACAGCGTGTAGCATTCATCTTGGTATAGTTTGACGCAGTATCTTGATTCTACGTACGCTGTGGGATATCAAAAAGTATTTATTAGTGTTTTTACAAAAAGAAAAACATTTTTGAATCTAGGTTGTGACTGTACCTAGTGATCTATTGGTAATTACTAGTAGGTACGGTCGCGAGCGCATCAAGTTATACAAAACTGTCACATTTCTCCAAATGATTTTAAACCTTAAATTGTTACAAATTAAGTCCAAAATCGATTGAGAAAATTTGAGTTTGTGGTAACTTGATATGCAGGCGTCTGTACCTAAAGGATAGGCTTGTATTATTCCTTGTTATTCCTGTGTCGGGCCGGTTTTTGAGTCGATGCTGGGGACTTTATCCCACATTCTTTAGATTGAATGATTATTTCCAAACCTCATACTCAAGCCTCATACTAACGTGGTGCCGTAGCCACGACAGCGCAGTACGGGAAGCCAGGGTCACAGTCAGTGATTTCTGTGTGCGGGTCGCTGCACGGCGGCGCACGCTGGCTGCGGTGGACCTGCTCCGCCAGCGGCCCGCACCAGTAGCAGCGCCGGCTCTCGGCCTCCGAGGGTACTGGAACATTCAGAGAAGTATAGACAACAAAAGTGATAGCAGGTAGTGGAAGATCGTAGTCCGATAGTCAAATATTTGTTTCCAATTTGATGTTATTTCCTCATAAACAAATCTCTATTGTATTTCAGTGTAAATAAAGTTGACTTCTAAATTACTAGTTCTACTGAAAACGTCACTTAAATATTTGAAGTTGTAGCGCGAACTGAACTTTATGTGTTTGGCGTTAAAGTTGTTTTTTCCAATAATACAAGCCGGGTAGGTAAGCATTCAGTACGTATGGAGATATAGAATATGATGTATTGTACACTCAATGTTGACGTTTTGAAAGCCAGAGCATAGACGCACGCGCGTGTCGTCCACGCCAAGCTACAAATTTATTTCTTCTTGCTGTCATGAATTTCCCAATATACATGGTGTCTTTTAATTTGCTTCATGTCATTAAAAACGTACGAGAGCTTCAATTTTTATATAAACACTCACAAAAGTAATGATTTCATTGCTTATTTCGTGTGTTGCCATTGTCACATATTTGTGTCGTTGTCGCACAGGGCATAGCATGCGCTTACTTGTCACGTATATGTGACAATGGCGTTTAAAAGGTAAGCAAAGCTCATTTACAAAATTAAAATAAGTACAAGGATAAGACACGTCAACGGTCAGATAATCAATATCTTGAGTATTCAGAATAGGTTACAAGGTTGTACGTCCACCAACGAAAATCGATAAACACTGTTATTTCAGACTTAAAAAAGGGAGAAGTTATATATTTGATTCGTTTGGAGTTGAACCACTAGGGCCGTGGGGCGTGCTCATCGAGTATTTCGGGATATGGCCCAGCGGTTGGTCGACACTACACGTGACCTGGAGGGACCAGAGGACCTGACGAGGCCTGGTCAATTTTAGGTCAAAGAGTCAGCTTTGCCATCCAACGTGGCAATTGGTAGTACAAATTAGTAGTATCATCTTACTGTTTTTGCAAATAAAACTTATTATAAAAAACTTATTATTATTCACTCTGCCAGCCTTTTGGGCACATTTCGCAATGCCAGCGATGGGGATGAATTTTAGACGCCCTATGAGGTCTTCCCTTTTTTTACTACTTTTACATATTTTTTTTTTTTTTTTTTTAGTTTTAGGTTGTATAGTGTACAAGATTTGTGTTTAATTCCTGAAAATAAATAAGGGAGGTTATATTTTGAAGTTTTGACTCGTATGTGGGTAGGTACAGAGGCCAACACATCAAGTTACCCAAATCTGTCAAATTTCTTTGATAGTTTTCCAACTTTATCATAAAAGTATAAGGTTCATTTTCAATTGGGAAAATTTGTCAGTTTTGGATAGCTAGTTGTGCTAGCGTCTGTAGCTTCATATGATATTGACCTTAAATGACGCAAAATGATCGCCGCTGTTTATAAAATATTTACTGTAGAGTCGCAATCGCAAATAAAAATATGTCGTGCGCGGGATGCTGGGTTTATTTCCTCTTCCCTCATCCCTTTTTTTTTTTTATGGCTGGTAAATCATCCAATGACTGCTCCCTCTCTGGGTGGAGCGGAAGGGAGTGTCAGACTCTTACTGACTAAAACCCATCCATGTTCCTTCCGTAGCCCTTTATGTTCCGGGATAGCGGTAACCCTTTCGGACAATCCCGCTTACCCGGCAGGCTTGGCTTGGCCCCCTTCATATGCTGACATCTCTTAGAGGCGCGCGTGGAACATATACGCGCCGTACGGCACGGGTCTGGTGCTGATCGGACGGTGAGTCACCCATTACTCACCGTCCGCAGGCCCGCGCCTGCGGTGGCCGGGAGTCGTCACGTGGCTCCCGACGCCCGGGGCGTCTCCTGCGGCGGCTGGGACGGGAGGACCTTTCTCTCTCTCATCCCGCCACCTCCTTCGCGAGCATAACTTTTTCGCAGAAGGAGGTGACTGCCTCCCACTCCCTCTCGCCCCGGACCATGGCTTGCACCAGGGCCGGGCGCGAGAGGTCGCCGCCGCCGATCGCCTCTACGTGGACACGGCGGTGCTCCGCCCATGCGGGGCAGGTTAGCACCGTGTGCTCTACCGTGTCCTCTGGGCGATCCTCGCAGTGGTGACACCCGGGCGTTTCCTCCCGCCTGATGATCCCTAAGGTAGAATCATTGATTTTTTTCACGTGTTTTAAAGTCCTATATAATAGAGGGCATACTAATTATTCTGCTTCATGTCGCTGGAACGGAATTTCAGATTTTGTTGGCCAAAAACTTTGTCACTTCCAATACCAATGCAGTTAGCTATTCCAAAGTTTTTCCGGTAAAACCCAATAACACCTTACCGACCTGGGAATCGAACCCTCCACACCAGTCAAAAAGAGCAGAAATCATTCGACTAATGAAATGCTGTAGGACATACATAAGTACTTTTTTTGTTTTTTTTGAGGGTGGGAAATCCTCAAATGTCTCCTCCTGTTCTGGGTGGAGAGGAACGGAGTGCCAGACTCTTACTGACTAAAACCCATCCATGTTCCTTCCTTGGCTCATTATGTTTATGTACCTACCTAAGTACTGAAGTACACTTTTAACTTACTTCTCGCCGAGTGCGAAGTTTGTTAATTAACATTTAATTGTGTCCTCCCTTTTTAATTTTCTAAAGTGGGTCGCTTGTGCATTCCCGGGTGTGATTTTCATATCTTTTCATTTTAGAGAGAGTTTTAAATAGTCCTCATTGAATACTCAGGAGAGAAATTCGGATATCCTTAATTTCGCTTATAATAAAACAAAATTCATTTAGGAATCTTATTCTTTTCCATTTGATGAGGCGATAAATGGGTACACTAATAGTTATTTGTTATGCAAGGCTGCAAAGTTGATTTTTGGCGCGAGTACTTCTATTGAATCCTGAGCGTAACGAAGGTTTCAAAGGTACGAGACGCAGAAAAGCTTTGCTGCCGAGCGCAACACAAAATTTTTCACCTCACTACAGCGAGGAAACTGCTAGGTGCAAGAAAACAGGTGTTGTTGAGTTTTATTTTGTTCGAGCGTCTCAGATACATCATGTGAAGAAAATAACAGATACTTGGCAATGTATCGAGTTACATAGAATATCTCCAAAATTAAATACCCTGTATTTTGTTCTATATCCTACTTGTCCTTTAGGGAGAATGAAAGAAAAAAACAAATTTAATACAAATAACGAACTAATTTAATTTAATGCATATTTATTTTTGCCAAGGATTAAATAACATATTAATTTAGTATTTATTTTATTTAAAAAATTAAACTTAAATTACTACACAATTGGGTATTTGTCAGGGTAGTATTTTTATGGCATATTCAAATGTGACGTCACAGACTATTTTAATCAAATGGAATACTTATTAACATTAATTCCAATTTTACAATTATATCCTCGCAAAATATTTAATTTCTGTACTGTGATGGAAGTTTTTAAGGTGATCGGTATTATTTAATATTTTATTTTAGACCGTGTCATGCATTTTCAGTGGACTGGCAGTATAGAAAATTATTAAATAGAAAGGTACGAATTTTAAAAACTCTTTCCACGCTAGAGAGCAAAAAGCGATTTTCGGCTCAGATTTCGAATGACAAACAGACTCTTTCCGAGCCTGTGAGGTGAAAAAATTATTTTCCAAATGTCTGTCTGTCTAGGACTTAAAGCAATGCAAATATTATAAACATTATAATAAAGATAGGTACATTCAGTGACAAAACAACAGTGTATTAATGTAAAAGTAGGGTGCTACTTCTACACATTGTATAATCTAAATTGACACAATATGAGGGTTGGATTGCCGTGGATGGGTCGTCTATACATACCGAAACTCCTCCGTGCCTCGGAAAGCACTTTAAGCCGTTAGTCCCGGCTGTCATTTGTGCATCTTTGCAGGCGGTACGGGTCGTCAGAAGCCCAAATATCTGACCACCAGTCTTACCAAGGGGTATCGTATTACCCAGTTACTGAGTTCTGGAGGTCAGATAGGCAGTCGCTTCATGTAAAATACTGGTATGTAGATGCTTCCAGTTAGACTGGAAACCGACCCCAACATTGTTTGGAAATGGCTAGGCGGATTGTTTTGGCATAGTATTTCATTTATTGCTAAAGAGTAAAGTTGTTATAAATGTACGTGTGTTCCAATTTTAATTTTACAATAGTTGTTGCGGACGTCGACGCTTTAGAATATAAGTGATGATGATTGTATACACCGATTATTAAATCAATAAAAACACAGTTGGTAATAGGGTTAATTAAGACCAATCGTAGGGCTTGTTTTATTCCCCCAACCACAGACGCCACAGAGGCGATGTTGTAAGAAGGGCTAATGCATGGTCTGGACAGGTTCCGACAAGTCGAGACTTGTCGGGCCGCATAACTGCCGCCCTCCGCAATCGCGACTGAATAATGGTAAACAATAGGCGGACGGGCGGCGGACCATGTATTAGTCCCTCCACTACTTGCGCCCTGCTCAAAATGTATATAAGCAGGGCGACCGTATATTTGGAGAGTTTTTCACGTTTGGAGTCTTTATGCTAATTTCGTTGTCTATTTGTGTGTCAGTTTAAATTGTTAGAGTCACGTAATTGCTGTTCAAGTTTGTTAAATATTAGTAAATCTGTTACGTTCTAGTGCTATTTGTGTTCCTAAATAATTATATGTGTTAAAGTACGATCCCGAGTTTAATTTAGAGTAAAAATATACAGTCCACCCCCGACAGTTGGTCCTTCGAGCCGGATCATAAGGACAGTTGGTCCTACGATAGCCGGACTATAACGACAGTAGCCAGATTAAGAAGATTAATCCCTCAAGAGTCAGTCATGGAGAGAACCATGAAGACTAGAAGCGTAGCAGCCAAGGAGAACCAGTCCGAGTCGGGATATGATAGCCGACGGCCCCGCGCGTTCGATGAGCCACCCAGGTCACCGTCAACCATAGCGTCCGCGTTCCCGTTCCCACGTACCCCGGTCGGTGCTTCCGCGAGTGTGACCGTTAGTGACCCTCTCGCGATCGCACCCCTCGCCACCGCCGCGGCGTTGAGAGTCGCGCCGCCCGTATGCGAAGACGCGTCCGCCGCACCGACTCCACGCGTTCCACACGCGAGTAGAGACACCGCGACCGCGTTCGACCCCAGGGAACCGTCCGCGACACTATCGGCGTCAGGCTATCCCGGTACGTTACCGATTCGAGACTCGTCGAGTACTGTTAGGTCCAGGAAATCGTACAGCAGCGACGTGGCTAGAGTGAAGAAGGCGGAATATGAGGCGCAGAGAAGAATCGCCGCGCTACGGAACGAGCAGCTAGAGATAGAGAAGGCGCTCGTCAGCAAGCGGTTCGAGTACGAGGTAGCGGCTATTGAGGCTGAGTCGGAGGCCCGTGAAGAGGGTACCGAGCACAGAAGCGAGGACAGGGTGGACGAGTGGCTCCAAAATATGGACCGGAGTCACCCTCCAGCAGCAGACAGGCTGCAGGAGGAGCAGCCCCCGCGTGTCACCACTGTGCCCGCAGCCCCGGCCACTCACGCTGAGCCCGCTACATGTGTAGACGCCGCCACGCCCACCAGACACGACCGACGGAGACAACGCTCGGCCTCACGTTCGCCCACACGGGGTGAACGTCGTATGGGAAGAGGCATAGAGCAATTAGCCGAGACATTAGAGAAGATGGTGCGAGTACGTCCGCCGCCGCGACAAGTGACGGAGCTGCCTACTTTCGCAGGCGCGGCCACCGAGTGGCTACCATTCAAGGCGGCATACGACGACTCGTCGAGTGTGTACCGATTCACCGCAGCCGAGAACCTGGCCAGGCTACGACACTGTGTGAAAGGCGAGGCCCGGGAAGCAGTGTCGGCGCTACTGTACACCGCGTCTGACCCACAGGTGATAATGAAGACGCTGGAGCAGTACTATGGACGGCCAGAGATATTAATGGGCAGGGTTATGGAAGACATAAAGAAATTACCCCGGCTCACAAGTGTGGCTAGCGAAGTGAACACATTCGCCGTGAAACTCCAAAACATAGTGTGTGTGTTGTCAAACATAGACAACCGCGGGTACATATATAACCCCATGTTAGTCAGTGAAGTGGTGGACAAGCTGAGTCCACACATTAAGTCAAGGTGGTGTGACTACGCCACCGAAGCGTCGGAGTCGTCGCGCGAACCCGAGATAATAGTGTTATCAAGATTCTTGATGCGGGAGGCCGACCGAGCGATGAGGTACGCCTTCACAGTAGCGACGCCCGCGCCCGCCCAGAAGAAGGAAATCAGAGGCGGGCCGCCAGCGAACGTGAAGAAGAGGTCAGGCCGGGAAATAGTGTACGCGACCGCCGACGAGAAGGAAGAGCGAAAGCTAGAGTGTTTGTGTTGCGGCAGTGACCATGAGGTACCTAAGTGCCCTAAGTTTTTAAAACTGAGTGTCGGTGAACGATGGGACTGGGCACGTACCGCGCGTGTGTGTTATAAGTGTGTGACAAGGCGCCACCGCCGCGAGCATTGCCGCGCGAGGCGCTGCGGCAAGGACAATTGTAGCCGCCCACACCACGCGCTGCTACACCAGGCGCCCCAAGGTAACGAGGCGCCACAGGGAGATAAAGGTAAGGAAAACCACGAGATGTTATCCCCTAAAGAATCAGTGATGGCCGTCTCAGCGCCTAATAACAATACGTGTCAGCGAGTGTTACTAAAGATATGCCCGGTCACTCTGAAGGGGCCCGGCGGGCAAGTGTCGACGTTTGCCCTCTTAGATGAGGGCTCCACTGTTTCATTGGTCGACGAAGAGCTGACACGCCGCCTGCGAGTAAAGGGGCCAGTGTCCACACTATGTATACAGGGCGTGACCGCGCACCAACGTGAAGAGCAGAGCCAGGCGGTGAAGCTACAGGCGCGCGGTCCAGATGGAAAGTACCATGAGCTGCGGGCTCGGACCATGAAAGACCTGCAACTACATGGACAGGCAATAGATAGGTCGGCCCTGAGACACTACCCCCACCTACGAGACATAGATAACGACGCATGTTTCGACACGGCCACACCTAAGATACTGATAGGCTCAGACAATTGGCACCTTATAGTCACACGAGAGCTGCGCATGGGCAGGAAACATGAGCCCGCAGCGTCGCTCACACAACTGGGATGGGTGATCCACGGTACTGCCCCGCGTACTACGTTACAGGAAAAGGCGGGACAGATCGTGCTCCATATTCACGAGGCGTCTGTACGACAACAGACAGATGACGTGCGTCGTGTAGAGGAGCTAGTTAGGTCACACTTTAAGATAGACGCCCTAGGTGTTTCGTTAGCTAGGAAAACGAAACCTGAAGATCAGAAGGCGATCGACATGGTTCAGGGTACCATGAGGAAGGTCGGTGACCACTATGAGGTCGGCCTACCATGGCGTGATGAAGACGCCCCCATGCCCAATAACCATAGCTGCGCACTCAGGAGACTACGGACGATAGAGAGGAAGATGGACTCATCGTCACAGTTCGCAGCCCAGTATAGCGCTCTGGTCAATAACCTATTGAACAAAGGTTACGCCCAGGAGTGCAACGGAAAGGAAGACACAAGTAGGAAGGTATGGTACCTACCGCACTTCCCGGTCGTGAACCCTAATAAACCGGGAAAGATGCGCATGGTGTTTGACGCGGCTCACCGATATAGTGGAGTGAGTCTGAATGACTGCCTGCTGGAAGGACCTGATCTCCTGAAGTCGCTACCAGGGATACTGTTCAGGTTCAGAGAGCGTCCGGTGGCCGTCACAGCGGATATTGAAGAGATGTTTCTCCAAGTGAAAATAAGGGAGCAGGACCAAGCGGCACAGATGTTCCTATGGCGAGGTGATGATCGAACAAAGCCGCCGAAGAGATACAAAATGACTTCAATGATTTTCGGAGCCTCCTGCTCACCCTTCATCGCGCACTCAGTGAGAGACGCCAACGCGGAGCTGTACGCGCACGAGTACCCTGACGCCGTGCGCGCCATCACGTCGAGCCACTACATGGACGATTATGTCGACAGCTTCGCCACCGAGGAAGAGGCGATTAAGACGGCGCGCGATGTCATGACTATTCACCAGAACGCGCACTTTAACTTACGAGGTTGGTGCTCCAACGAATGTGAGGTCGTGAGAGGCATAACGCCTGAGAAACAGGCGCGCGACCAGGAGGTCAAGCTCGGACGGAGACCTGAGGATACCGACAAGACCTTAGGACTACTGTGGCAGACCGGCTCAGACGAGCTAGGTTTCAACACGGGACTCAGTCGGCTGTCACCGGAAGTAAGACTGAGAGACAGACCGCCGACAAAGAGGGAAGCTCTCGGAGCCGTGATGGCGGTCTACGACCCGCTGGGCCTGATCAGCCACTTCACGGTCACCGGGAAGATACTGCTGCAGAACTTATGGAGACAGAGCGTGGGATGGGACGAAGTCATCCCAGAACAGGACGCGCAGCACTTCAAAGAATGGATGACCAGTCTGGACGCGACGACACAGTTACGCATCCCCAGGTGTTACGGTAGAGGCCCAGACGACGTGGCCGACCTGCACGTGTTCTGCGACGCCAGTGAACAAGCCTACGCCGCGACGGCCTATTGGAGGACCCAAAAGTCTGACGGGTCCGTTGAAGTGAGATTGGTCGCGGCAAAGGCCCGAGTCGCCCCGCTGAAGCCTGTCACCATCCCGCGGCTAGAACTGCAGGCCGCGGTGATTGGCGCGCGACTGGCAGACACGATCAAGAGGGAACACCGAGACAAGCCCAGTAGAGTCACCTACTGGACCGACTCCCAGACGGTCTTACGATGGATAGAGAAGGACGCCATCAAGTATACGGCGTTTGTGGCACACCGCCTCGGCGAGATCGCCGAGCTTACTGACGCCAGCCAATGGAGGTGGGTGCCCACGGATAGTAACGTGGCGGACGACGCCACCCGACCGAACTACACGGCTAGAATGGAAGCCACGGACCGATGGTTCGTCGGCCCGGAGTTCCTGTACATGGACGAGGAGTCCTGGCCGAAGGAGAAGGCCAAGGACAGCGCGACCCGAAAGGAAAGCGAAGAGGTGACGTACACCGCGGCCGAGGTGATGACCAAGCACCCTTCTCACCTGCCAGATATACGCCGCTTTTCGAAGCTTGAGAAGCTACTACGTACGACCGCACTTCTCTTATTGGTCGCGCGAAAGTGCAAGGACAAGGCCAGCACATTGAGTGTCGACCTCATAGAACGGGCAGAACAAGTATGGATGAAACAAGCCCAGTCCGAACACTACTCGGAAGAGATAGAGACGCTGAAGAAAGGGAAACCAGTACCCAGGTCCAGCAGCATCTACAAGCTGGACCCCTACCTGGACGACGAAGACGTCCTAAGAGTGAGAGGTAGAATAAGTCACGCGGCGGTCCCAGAAACCGGAAAGAATCCAGTGATCTTGCACGGCCGACATAGGTACGCACGGCTGATAGTGGAACACGAGCACCGCCGAGCTGGCCACGCCAACAACGAACGCGTGGTCAACGAGCTGAGACAGCGCTACTGGGTAGTGAACCTGAGACCGACGGTGCGAGCCACGGCGCGGCAGTGTCAAGTTTGTCGCGTCCGGAAGGCCGCCCCAGTAGTGCCTACAACGGGAGACCTCCCTAAAGAACGCCTGACACCGACTTCCAGGCCTTTCACCCATTGTGGTGTAGACTATTTTGGCCCCATGACAGTGGTCGTCGGAAGGCGCCACGAAAAACGATGGGGGGCCTTATTCACCTGTCTGACGACCAGAGCGGTCCACTTGGAACTGGTGTCGAGTCTGTCCACAGACTCGGCCTTGATGGCCATTAGAAGAATGGCGGCGCGTAGGGGCTGGCCCCATATAATGTTTTCCGACAATGGTACGAATTTCAGGGGAGCTGATGTAGAGCTGCGAGCCGCCTACCGGGAGTGGTCCCCGGAGTTCACCCGCTTCGGCATCGACCACCGTATGAGGTGGAAATTTATTCCGCCAGGGGCTCCGCATATGGGGGGAGCCTGGGAGCGTCTGGTGCGCTCTGTGAAGACCGCACTAGGGGCGACCCTCCACCAGCGGGCCCTCAAGGAGGAGGTCCTGGCAACGCTGCTGACAGAGGCCGAACACGCAGTCAACTCTCGGCCTCTGACCCATGTTTCGGTCGATCCAAGGGATCCCGAAGCCCTCACCCCTAACCATTTTTTGCTCAGAACTTCCTCAGGTTTGCCAGTAGCTGGGCCCTGCGATGAGGCCAGCCGCAAGCAGTGGCGGGCCGCCCAGGCGCTGGCTGACAACTTCTGGCGGCGCTGGGTGGCAGAGTACCTGCCCACCCTGGTGCCCAGAGGGCAGGCCGACGACCACCGCCGCCCTCTCCAAGTCGGCGACTTGGTCGTTATCATCGACCCCTCCCTCCCGCGGGGAACATGGCCCCGGGGGGCTATCGACGCAGTGTACGTCGGTCCCGACGGCAAGGTGCGGTCAGCGGACGTAAGAACAACGGCGGGTGTCCTGCGGCGCCCAGTCACCAAGCTCGCCGTCCTCTGCGTGGAAGAATGGGCTTCGGTAGCCCTGCGCCGGGGGGAGGATGTTGCGGACGTCGACGCTTTAGAATATAAGTGATGATGATTGTATACACCGATTATTAAATCAATAAAAACACAGTTGGTAATAGGGTTAATTAAGACCAATCGTAGGGCTTGTTTTATTCCCCCAACCACAGACGCCACAGAGGCGATGTTGTAAGAAGGGCTAATGCATGGTCTGGACAGGTTCCGACAAGTCGAGACTTGTCGGGCCGCATAACTGCCGCCCTCCGCAATCGCGACTGAATAATGGTAAACAATAGGCGGACGGGCGGCGGACCATGTATTAGTCCCTCCACTACTTGCGCCCTGCTCAAAATGTATATAAGCAGGGCGACCGTATATTTGGAGAGTTTTTCACGTTTGGAGTCTTTATGCTAATTTCGTTGTCTATTTGTGTGTCAGTTTAAATTGTTAGAGTCACGTAATTGCTGTTCAAGTTTGTTAAATATTAGTAAATCTGTTACGTTCTAGTGCTATTTGTGTTCCTAAATAATTATATGTGTTAAAGTACGATCCCGAGTTTAATTTAGAGTAAAAATATACAGTCCACCCCCGACAATAGTGCACAATATTTTTTAATTAAAAAGCGGCCAAGTGCGAGTCGGATAATATTTATCATTGTTTAATTTTTATTATTTGTTGTGGTAGAGACAGGTAGTATTCACTGAAAACTGCAAGTGTCTACCTATTACGGTTCAAAAGATACAGCCCTGTGACAGACAGACGGATAGCGGTTCCTAGTAATAGGCTCTTGTTGGCACACTTTGGGTACGGAACCCTAAAAAACGGAATATATATCGCTAGCTGTGCCTTCTAGTACTTACAAGTCAAAGTCAAAGTCAAAACATATATTTCGAATAGGCACAAGAAAGGCACTTGTGAACGTCAAAATGAACAAGAAATAGAATTAAGTCTAGTCGCCCCTTCCAAAAGGTAGTTTCGTATGGAGAAGAATGGGCAAGAAACTCCACTCCACATGAATTATAAAATTATAAGTGTTTCCAAGCAAACCATTCCCCAAATTATTCAATAACAAAACGTTACACACTGATTAATTTCCCTATTACTCAGAACTAGGCCATCAACATTGGGAATTAGGTTACGGAGTAAATTTGCCACGTGTACGATATATATGTCCGGTTCTGTACTGGTCCAATAGCACGTTGCCATATTATTCAGTCGGTACTGACCGGTGGATGGCACATTATCATTAATTCACACACTGCAGCTCCAACTGGCTTCTGCGTTGATTACTCTTCGTGTATGCCAATGTAAATGTTTGTTGTCGGTTACTCTGAGTGTATGGTTAAAGATGAAGTATTGCGTTATAATAACTAAGTTAAGATGCTGAATAAAATAACATTGTAAAACATTTTAAAAGAGTAACGGTGGAGTTTCTTGCCCATTCTTCTCCACACGAAACTATCTTTTGGAAGGGGCGACTAGAATCAATTCTATTTCGTGTTCCTTTTTGACGTTCAAAGGTGGCTTACTTGTGCCTATTTGAAATTTTGACTTTGACTTTGAATAAGTGAAGATGATGTATGCTAGCTGCTTGGACACAAGGCTCCTTCTCTGTAGCCCACTCCCTCGAGCCGCTATCCACCACGCGCAATATCTTTAAATTTTTGGTTCTAGAATATGCCGGTTTCCTCTCGATATTTTCCTTTACCGTTTTCAGAGCATGGTGATGAAATAATTTACACAGAGTAAAGGTTCGACCTACCCTGCCGGGTAAGCGGGATTGTCCGAAAGGGTTACCGCTTCCCCGGAACATAAAGGGCTACGGAAGGAACATGGATGGGTTTAAGTCAGTAAGAGTCTGACACTCCCTTCCACTCCATCCAGAGCGGGAGAAGTCATTGGATGATTTCCCACAATAAAAAAAAAAGGGTTCGAGCTACGACCTAGCAGTCGTAAGTGGCGACCGTTACTACTGGTCCAATCTCTGAAGTAAGTGGTTGTGAGGACGGAGCTGACTAACTGACATACCTACTGCTTTGGTTAATTTTGTATGGATGAGCGAAGTTGTTCACGTCACACTTACCTACAGTCTCTACTGTAGGTAAGTGTGACGTGAACTAGAGATGTAGGTAAATATAGGGAAAACTAGAAATTTGTGTATTTGGGTCAGCGTTGACAACTTAATCTAGATCAGACAAACCAAGGTTACAAATTGAAGCCTGAAAGATTATTAAAAGTCAATAGTTAGTACTGTGAAGGTCGGGGACCTTCACTAAGGGGGCTCAGTGGTAGAGCTTGTATTCTGTGTGAGAATAGGGATTTGCTACTATAAATACAAACACACAGTTAGCGGATAACCAATCATATATTACTTTGCACCGAATACTTCGGTCAAGCCCCGCGGCTTAAGACAGACTCCGTTAACTTTTACAAAACCTATCAAACTATTCTATTCATGATTTAAAGGTTCGAATGCTGTCAGATTATTACCAGCCATGATCAACATAAGGTTTCACTCAGGCTCTATAGTAGCTACGAATAGAACTCATTAATTTTCGGGGTTATGTAGGTACCTATTAATAACAGGATAGCTCAGCTGTTGACAAGTTTGAGTTATTTGAAATAATATAATAATATCAATCTAACATCGATGGGTCCAATCAATTTGCCTAGCCTTTTCCGAACTATGTTGGGGTCGGCTTCCAGTCTAACTGCATGCAGTTGAATCCCAGTATTTTACATGGAGTGACTGCCTATCTGACCTCCACAACCCAGTCAGTAACTGGGTAATACTATACCCCTTGATAAGACTGGCTGTCAGTGTTTCGGGCTTCTGACTCCCCGTAACGACAGTCAAAGTTAACGTGTTAAAGATGGTCACCCATCCACGGACTAACCCCGGCAAGCGTAGCTTAACCTGATGGATCAATCCGTGCGGCTGTTATTACTTAGCCACGAGCTCCACTAACATCGATAGGTATGTATGTTGAAATATGACGTTCTTTTGACGTTCAAAGTGCCTTACTTGTGCCTATTTGGAATACATTATTTGACTTTGACTTTGACTTTATGTAGATAGGTATAATTTAACAAGCAAAGACAATTTGGTTTGTATGAAATTATTGATTCCAAGAACTAAAGCGTTTATTTCTTTGTATCAAAGGCAAATGCAATGTGCTATAAAATACTTATATTGTCAATAAGTAAACGTTCATGGGAGCCATACATATGCCGCGAAGGACGCCGCAGTCGCTGAATATCTTATGAGCTATCTACGTCAAAACAGACACTTCAACCTATCATGATACTTATATAATATTCTACGTTTACAATGACCTGTTTTTAATTGAATAATCAATATTCTGTTCTCAATAAGCTAATAGTCAATCGTGTTAGGTAACACGCATTTTGGTTCGAAATACAAATGTGGGTTGTAAATAGGTCGAGGAAAGTTTAAATAAACAATACACTGGCTAATGCCCCCACAAAAAGTTTCAAGGCTATGTTCGTAAAAACATCTAGACCGGAGAAATATCTGTAAAACGTTCAACACAGACGTACATCACGTTACCGACAAATACAAACGAAATAGCTCGATCTAGAACAACAACACTCTACATTTATTGCGAAAGTTTTCAGTTTATTAGAAATGCGAAAGTTTGCGAAATAATCTCAGTGAGTACTCACCGCATAGCGAGATCAAAACCACGGCACTTGCGACAATTCTTGAGAGGCGGAACTTTGTGTTTGGCGGCATCTGAATTCAAAACTTTTATATTTATTATCTGTATTTTTTTTGTCAAAACAAAAAAAAAAACGATAAAAAAAATACCTTTTTAATGAGTACTAATATTTTGTGCAATAAAAAAAAATGTGACACAGAAAGAGCGAAGTCGTGTATAGGTGTGCAACGTCTACGCGCCGACTATTCCAAGTTCGTAGCGGCTCCTCATAGGCCTACGCGACTACGTAAAGGCCTGTACACACACGTCACACATAATCGTAGCAATTAAACATGGAAAACGTATGCGATGTAAATGATAACGTTTTGTTGGTAGCGTGTCGCGGGTATTAATGAAGCTTAATGTACTTTTGATGTGATGGTTTCAACGTGTCTATTAATCTAAACTGCTTTTATCATTGTAATTCATTCATCACATTAATATTATAAAGGTGAAAGTTTGTGTGTGTATGTGTTTGTATGTTTGTTACATCTTCACGCAAAACTACAGAACGGATCTGGATGAAATTTAGCACAGAGATAGATTATAAGATGATTACCTGGATTAGCTCGTAGTACGTTCCCGTGGGATTATTTCTGAAATCCACGTGAGCGAAGCCGCGGGCAGAAGCAAGTAACATAATAAAGTTTATTGAACGTAATTTAGTTGCATTTTTAAGTTGTTTTCGTTTTGTTGTTCTCATAATTAGTTCTTATTGATTGATTATTTAACCTTTTGACCGCCACAGTCGTGTATAGACGACCAACCAAAATGTGCCCAGCACGCCACGGTCGCGACTGGGCGACAAAATTAAAGGATAAATTTGGAGCTTGGCGCTGAGGGCACGCTTTTTCATTTTTGACGTGGCGGTCAAAAGGTTAATAACTGATCAACTTATTCAATCACGGGTATCTTTTATGTTGTCCATATGTTAACTTATTAATAGTTCCATTAATTGTTAGTTTTACCACCAACTACAAACATGTCAGCTATCGTAGTAACTCACCGTATTATGAAAACAAAAATATTTTCTCTCGAACAAGTAGAACATTTTAATTTGACGTCGAACTATACTTAGTAAAATGAGAACAAATTCCGTAGAGTGTTCCTTAGTTATTTTTGCCATAAAAATATCCTGAAGCCATTTAGCTTTGGTCTAGAAACTTTGTAACATTAGCACTTGTTTGTTGTAGAAGAAACTTCACTATTTTAGCGATTATGATTGCCGGCGCTGTAGCAACAAAACCTATATTTTATCGAACTGTGCGAAGCCCGTATATTATTGTAAGACATAGCCCATTGTCTCGGTTGTTTTCCCCGACATAAAGTAGCTTCTTAGAAAATAAGGTCGCTCTTTAGAAAATACGTTCGAGTGGGGACAATAAATTGAGGCATGAATAAACACTCTAGAAAATAGATTACCTTACCTAACGGGAGAGTGTTTATTACAATTCTGTAAGTTTTTCCACGGTGAAGCAGGATATGTTTGTATTAATAGAATTTTACTTGGAGGTAAACTCAAAATTCATCTCTCTATTTTATTTTTAAGGCTGGGATATCATCCAATGATCCATGTTCCTTCCTTCGTATAACAACGGACAACCCCGCTTAATCTCTCTATAATTTAATATTTTTAATAGAAAATCTGTTGTTTGTAATCGTTTATAGGATGATTGAAAGTTTAGCTTACAATTATGATTATTACTTTTTAATGAAACCTTTATTCATTTAACAAAACAAGTTCAAAGATATATTCTAGTTGCGTTGTTACAATTCTGAAGTTTCCTATAAGGTGTTCTTGTATTAAGAGTAACTTTCAAGTTGTATAGATTTCAACGAAAGCTGAATAGGCTTTGTCCTTTATCCCGCTGTAAAATATTATCTGGCAGAGTGAGGAGGGTAAAAGTGAGTTCACGGAAGCTGCAGCCTTATCTCGCTTTCATTCAGCCGCATTTTGAAGGTTTTATATTGCACACATATCTTTACCATCTTTTTTTTATACAGGAGCTTATGCCAGCGGCTTCGCCCGCGTGTATGTAGGATGATTATCCCACGGGAACAGTACATTTTGCCGGGATAAAAGTAGCTTATATGCTATTCCAGACTATAATCTATCTTTCTGCCGAGTTTCACCCAGATCCGTTAAGTAGTTTTTGAGTTTATTCGTTACAAACATACATACTAATCTTTGCTCTTTATAATATTAATATAGATTGAATGCTTTTTTTTCCACTGACGATGTGTGCCTGCCCTTTTAGCTAGTGAATACGGAAACTGTGGGCTTATCAAGTCACTGTCTGTCAAAGTGTCATCTGTCGTGACGTCACTACTCTCTATCCAATTCTCAAACCTTTCGCTAGACAGGCGACTCTCAGTTCGGTTCGCTGAATACAGGAATAAAAGCATGAAATCTAAATGTCGAATGGACTTTTAAAAGTGGTTTTATAAATAGAACTCTCTATGGCATCCTCTCTATTGCATGATTTTATTGTCTATCCTAGTGATAGTCTAGTGGTGTGACCGTTGGACTGCCAAGTAATAGGTCTCGATTTCAAACCCAAGGCACGCACCTCTGATTTTACGGATTCATGTGCATATTGCATAATTGTCACTTGCTTAAAAATCAGTGAAGAAAAAACCTCGTGAGGAAACCAGCATGTCTGAGAGATTTTTCTCAACAGCATGTGAAGCTAAGTCAGAGGCCCATGGGCAGCATAAAACTCTGACACCAGCTTAGTCACTAACCACACGATAAGAAGAAGATCATCTTATTTTCTTTCTCACGCTCTGGATTTCAAGGTGTAGATAATTATGATTTTTCGTTACCTGTTTGTCTTTGTTCAATACTACATTAAATGCATTGTTGTTGTGCTTAATAACAACTATAGGTATCTTTAAACTTAATCCTACCATGTATTGATACATTATCTATACTAATATTATAAAGCTGAAGAGTTTGTTTGTTTGTTTGTTTGAACGCGCTAATCTCTGGAACTTCTGGTTCGAATTGTAAAAATCACGCTACGACCAATAGGAGCCGAGCAACGGGTGAAAGCGCGGGTGCAGCTATTATAAAATATACATGTATAATCCGTCGAAGTAGGATCAGCTGCCCAGCGATGCATTACCTGCGGCTGGGGTGTTAAACATTCACGTATTGTGTAAGTTAATCTTAAGAGCAGTTCGGTCGGCTTTGTGTGAATGTAGGTCATCGGTGCAGCCTGCAATGCGACGCCGCCGGGACCGCTCATCATAACGAACATTCTACTGAATTTTTTATAGCTGCGACACGTTCGGCTCGCTTCGGGGGACATTCAAGAGTCATCGCTTCGTGTATTCTGCTGTCTAAATATTGGTGAATAAACTATGTGTGTGTATGTATGTTGATTTATATATTGTTTTCTGCTGTAAAGAATTCAGATGGTAGTTGGTATGCGGTATACGTAGCTTTGTATCTACCATTATACCAATGCAAGAGTTACTTCCACAAGAGATATTTTCCATTCAGTCAGATCTGCCTAGCCTTTTTCCAACTATGTTGGGGTCTGCTTCCAGTCCAACCGGATGCAGCTGAATTCCAGTATTTTACATTGAGCGACTGCCTATCTGACCTCCACAACCCAGTCAGTAACTGGGTTATACGATACCCCTTGGTAAGAATGGCTGTCAGACTTTCGGGCTTTTGACGTGCCGTAACGACTGTCAAAGATCCACGAATGACAGCCCGGACCAACGGCTTAACGTGCTTGCCGAGGCACGAAGGAGTCTAGGTCTGTAAAGATGGTCACCAATCCATGGCCAACTCCGGCAAGCGTGGCTTAAACTGATGGATCGAACTGTGAGGCTGTTAGTACTTAGCCTTACTTAGTAACGGTACCATATTATTGTAAATTATTTTAAAATAGACACGAATTTACTTTAACTTAGTTCGATGTCAGTGATAAGCGTGAACGCAAATCTGTACAAATAGTGTCATTTATCGCGCGTCTGTAACCCGACACCCAACGGTGACGCGTCGTCGCCATCAAATGAAGATAGAACACCCGCTTGGCGACCCTAGAAATAAATCTCTCTGTAAAAGTTTCATTCGACGGATTTCGTTTGAAAAAAATCACGAGAAAACTCTGTAAAATGTTCCCGTTACATGTTATTTTAGCCAGAACTTTATCCAGTAAATTTTATGATGAATTTTCGAGAATAGCTACTTTTAGGTTTAATTATTTTAAGTTTGCGTGGGTTTTGTGCGCCTTAACGTTCTTGTTTATGCGCTTAAAATTCGTGAAAAATATAAAAATAATTTTAGGAAGAAACGAAAATCATATATTTTTGTAAACCCCTACGAAATGTTCTGAAACATTCATCAAAATTTGAAGGGTACCTCTCGATACCTTTTAGGGGAGGCTTTAGGCCCCTTTCATCGTTAATGGTGTGAATTTTATAGCGTTGGAGTGTCAAGTGAAGTGTCGCAAGATCCCGATTCCCGAGTTCCCGACGCCACTCCAGTGCGTGCAGACAGCGTAGATTATACTGGCCATGAACTTACGGCCGGTCGCCGTGGCCCATAACTGCAGTGGCCCACTTAGTCCCCTTCTGACCCTGTTGTCAAGCTGATATAAATATAAGTGACCCTCGCGGCATCGTTATAATTGTACCTATCTATGTAAATGGCGAATTGCATGCGAATGTCTTGCTCGCTCTGACTTGATTTACATACCCAAGGTGATGTTTTTCGTCGTTTTTATTCGCAAAAACTGCTAAGACAGTCTTTAGAATGTACGGCTTTTAAATGGTAATATATCACAGCATATATTAACACTAGCTGTTCCGCGCGGTTTCATCCCCCGCTGCGCGGCTCCTTTTGGTCGTAGCGCGATGTTATATAGCCTATAGCCTTCCTCGATAAATGGACTATTCAACACCAAAAGAATCATGCAATTCGAACCAGTAGTTCCTGAGATTAGCGCGTTCAAACAAACAAACAAACAAACTCTTCAGCTTTATAATATTAGTATAGAAGTATAGATAATAATAATAATAAAATCCTTAGACATTTCACACAACGCCATATAGTCCCAAGCTAAGCAACCTAATACTTGGGTTATGGTAACGAGATGGCTGATAAACTACTTATATCTATACTTTTTTTTTTGTAAATACATACATATTATAGATATTAAAACACCCAGACCTAGAACAAATACAGGTCGTACAAATACTTGTTCTGTGCGGGAATCGAACCTTCAACATGTCCGCAGCAGTCAATAGCTCAACCGCTGCGCCAACCGTGTAGATATTATTTATAATCTTTGGGTCGGTATACTCGCACTTTGCAGTGTCCCAGTAACAGTGATAAATGTCGTGTTAAGGCTGGGAGTTGTTTGAAACTTACCGACCCTTGGCTTCAAAGGGTGCATATTAAATCAATTGAATGGCACGGTAGGGTAGATCCTCTGCTATCTAATGTGACCATTCTGCGTTACGTAATAGTCTACGTGTTACACTATCTTGGTTTATGAGTTGGACTAGTTCTAGTTTTATATGACAGGGCAGCAGAACTGTAATTGGGTTTAGTGTTATTCTATTGGTTAAATAATTTGTAGGTATATCCTATCATGTTGACAGCACTGGTGATCCAGTGGTAACGTAAGTAACGGTCGTAGGGTTGTTGGTTCTGACACTTCGTCTACTTCGTGTAAATTAGTTCATCACCACTGCTGTCAAAACGGTGAAGAAAAACTTCGTAAGGAAACTGGCATGTTCTAGAACCAAAAATTAGAATACTTGAGATATGTATGTACCAACTCGCACTGGGTCCGCGTAGTGGATTACGGCGCACTCTCTCTCACCGAGAGATGGCCTGTGGCCCAGCAGTGGGAACGTTGTAGGCTGATTGACTATTTGAAACGGTCAAAAATAAAATATATAATCACATAGAATAGAGACCGCTCGTCTTAAAAACTTCCATCACCGTACAGAAATTAAATATTTTGCGAAGATATAATTGTAAAATTGCATTTAATGCTAATAAGTATTCCATTTGATTCTAAAAACCTGTGACGTCACATTGTTATATTTCATACAAGTCACGTACTTACACATTTCGCGTTTTGACAGTTCATGAAAAGTAACGTTATTGACTACCCTTTCAAATACCCAATTATGGTATATCCTATTTAAATAGTAGATTTCTCTATGTGTAAGCTTGTTGGGCTCATTTTATTTTATTTTACTACATATTTTTTTGTCTGTCCTACTAGATTATGTATGTATTTGAAAACCGGCCAATTCCGAGTCGCTCTCGCGCGCAAAGGGGTCCGTACCAATACTATAAAAACGGCAAAAAATCACGCACATACAACAAATGGGAGCCCCTTAATTATTTATTTTATTCTGTTTTTTTAGTATATAATGTTATAGCGGCAACAGAAATACATCATCTGTGAAAATTTCAAGTGTCTAACTATCACGGATGATGCCTGAAATATGAGATACAGCCTGGTGACAGACGGACAGCAAAGTCTTTGTAATATGGTCCCGTTTTACCCTTTGGGCACTGAACCCTAAAAATGACTGAGTTGACTGCTGAATGAATGTTCTGTGTATAAGGTGAGGTCCAAACAAAAGAAGGAAAAACATGACATGGCCCGAATTGACACAGGTAGGACTTATATTGGTATTGCCCAGTTACAACACACGGATTATACCAAAAGGGTGTAATGGACAGTTGGACTGACAGCTCAAATTGTCTTCAACCTCTTCCTCCCGCAAAAACTTTTTTTTTTTATCCCTGATCATAACAGGATCAAAAGGTATATTTTTGTCGAAGATTACATATAATTATTTCGAATAGCCTAGTTTCGGTTTACACAAGTTCTTTTTTTTTTGAGGCTGAGAAATCATCCAATGACTTCTGAAAGCAGTAGGTATGTCAGTTATTCAGCTCCGTCCTCACAACCACTTAGTTCAGAGATTGGACCAGTAGTAACGGTCGCCACATACGACTTTTAGGTCGTAGCTCGAACCCTTTTTTTTTATTGTTGGTATACATCCAATGACTTCTCCCGCGCTGGGTGGAACGGAAGGGAGTGTCAGACTCTTACTGACTAAAACCCATCCATGTTCCTTCCGTAGCATAAAGGGCTACGGAAGTTTCGGGGTAGCGGTAACCCTTTCGGACAATCCCGCTTACCCGCCAAAACCTTGAGCTTTACAAGTAATTCGCGTTGAATGTCCTTCGGGTAGTACAACTTATCCTCAAGTAGTGGGTGGACGAGCGAAGTCGACAGACAATGTCGCACCTCGAAGGATAATGAGGATATGCTCAATTTAATAACAAGCTTATAGAGTGATTTACGAGCGGCATGTTGTTGCTTAAATTAATTGTTTCACTTTAGTTCAAGTTTGTGGTTACACACTTGGATAGATTGTACAAAGCATAGTATGGGACATTGTGTTTGTTGTTCTAAATTAATTTGAAATTTGGGAACCTTCGTTTTGTATTCGTTTTCTGGTTATCGTCAATACCTTATTTGAAGTAACAAACATAGAACCGAATTGGTCACCGGATGCAGCTGTTTATCAGTAGTTAAAATGGAGCAACTGCCAATCTGACCTCCATAACCCAGTCAGTAACTGCGTAATACCATACCCTTTGGTAAGACTAGCTGTCAGACTTTCGGGCTTCTGCCGACCCGTAACGACTGGCAAAGATCCACGAATGACAGCCGGGACCAACGGCTTAACGGGACACGGAGAAGTCTCGATATGTCAAGATGGTCACCCATCCTGGGACCAACCTGAGCAAGCGTAGCTTAACCTGATGTATCGATTCGTGCGGCTTTTATTACTTAGCCACGAGTTCATTTAAAAGGATATTCAAATAAAAATACAAATGAAAACTTTCAGTCGTCCCATATTTTGGTTAAATAAATTTTGAGCCAGCTTCAACAATACTTTTTCCACTTAGTGTATGTTGATGATGTCAGGATGTTGGTCTTGCATTTTGTTTTTTGCCACAGCCTTATTTTTTATTTTATTTTATCTTTGTGACAAATTTCTTTGATAGATTTTCAACTTTATCACAAAGGAATAAGGTTCATGTTCAATTGGAAATATTTGACAGTTTGGGCTAGCTTGATGTGCTGGCCTCTGTACCTATATATTCTTCATTTGTTTGAGTAAATAAACGGTTATCGTTGCATTTGATATTTGAATTTAATCATGAATGAGGGGCGTATAATTAAATATTGATTCGTTCGTTCAAAACATAAATTACGCTTGCAGAAAGTCCGCATACAACATAATTAATTACTAAAAACGCCATTGCATTTGGCACGAAACGCACATTACTAGGTCCATGTTCCTTTGTGAGACGAGAAAATATATTATTTTCATGTCAGTGCAATTCGTAGTCGAAATTAAATGAACAAGAACTAATTGGGATTTGCATGAATGCATCCATAATGCATTCCGCTCCAATTGTACCCCGTCTGACGGCAGAGGGCTGGCTATTGATTTGTAAACACTTGTTTTTAAAACTTAATGCAGGAACCAGAGTCTTTTAATCCGTCAGTGACGTGACCAGAGGGCTGGCCTATTTTCGGCCAATGCATCAGCATTGCTAAACGACGCGCGACGTGGCAAAGCTGCCAGTCACGTTTGGGCACGTTTCCTATTGACAGCGATGCGGACAAATGTTTTGATACCGTATGATTATTTTCCCTACTTTTATATAATACTATAATAATAATACTTTATTTGCTAAATGTAGGTTTACAAAGTAGTATGATGTTATTATCAATATGGCCCATTTACAATCTACCATTTATGTGGTGTGCAAATATTTAATTTCAAATATTACATTTCACAATACATAAGGTGCATAGTTAAAAAAAATCATATCATTACATCAGTTACTAGTATGATTGTTATAGAATGTCAGAATGTATATATTAATTGAAATGCTTATGTCCATGCATATTGTTAGTGTCAAATAAAAATAATAATAATAGTAAATGTCAAGTTAAAAAAATAAATGAAATAAAATCAAATTGATTGACATTAATTTTTTTTTTCGACATGTGACATAATTCATTAACCGTATAAAAACATTTTTCTAGCCACTGAATTATCTGTTTATTGTTGTACAGACGCCAGCACATCAAGCTATTCCTAACTGTCAAATTTTCTCAATTAAAAATGAACCTTATGTCTTTGCAATAAAGTTGAAATACTATCAAAGAAATTTGACAGATTGTGGTAACTTGATGTGCTGGCCTCTGTACATATTTAATTACGTAAATATAGTCCATCAAAAATGGCAAATAAATCTGTGGGTATACCCAATTTAGCGTTTATCTAATGTCACACAATACGCGGAATGTTCGCAATGCCAACTCCTCATGTACACTTAAAGCAATCTTTGGATACCTACTGTCTTCTAACCGAAGAGTATTTTCAGCATGACGAGACGCCTACCGTGTTCTTATCATTTATTCAGTTTTTTTACGACTTTTGAGCTGCCTTGAAAGAGTTGGAATTTGAACAAATCCAATTTATTTTGTCATCTTCTTATGGAAGTTCTACGACACCTTTGTGGCATACAAAAGTTTTCTTTAACTTAAGAACTCCCACGCTCTCGCAACTTTTGTATACGTTGTTTAAATCCGTAGACTCAAGTGTAGTAAAAAAGTAACGTTAATATACTAGCAGCTCAGAGATTTTCACTTAAAGGTAAAAGAACTATTAATACCGGAATGCTACCCGTGTTATTTGCAGTCTCGACATTTATTATTCAGCGTGGCCATTTAAAGCCAAGGAAACAAAATTAGAGACAGCTGCCGGGAGCAGTGAATAATATACTGCCTTCCACCCTTTCGGGCAAGTATGTATGGTAGTATAGGATGTCCAATCATAGCCGAACGTTTTGCGGATAAAAACCGGCCCATATCCGTCCTGTGTCACCGCAATGTGTGGTGACCACTTGAATGTCGGCCTGATTTGTGTATTGTGGCGTTTTTTCGAGTGTCCCTGGACGAATAAATCACATAATGTTGTGCTGTCACTCCCGTCTACTGCGTATTATTAGCATGGAATGTCGTATGGGGTAAAATAATAAGAAGGGCTTTTTAGGAGTGAAATTATGGCTTTGCCAATTAGTTTCCTAAATAAATCACTTGTTTAAAAAAAATAAGTATGTATTTATTTATGATGTGATGTGCTACGGTTTAAACATGTAGTGGAATAAATTGAAAAGAGTATAATTATCGGGTTAGGTCGTGTTGAGAGGATGAGTGAAAGGCATCTAACAAAAGTTATTTTTATTAAAAAAAAATTGTATAATTTATGTATACAAAACAATTAAAAAAAGGTAACAGTGGAATTTCATGCCTATTATTCGCCACACAAAACAACCTTTTGGGAGGGGCGACTTGAACCAATTCTATTTCTTGTTCATTTTGACGATCAAAAGTGCTTTTCTTGTTGAAATAAATGATTTGACTTTTTACTAAGCATATGTTAGTGGAATGGAAACGCGGGCGGAGGAGACGCCCTAGAAGGACACAGTGTAGTAGGTAACCATAATGGTGGTGCTCTTTAGAAAGGTCAGCGTTGTACCTACTCTCAACCGGCGGCGTGCAAGCGTGTATGAACGTAAACAAAACCAGAGAAGTATGTAAGGCCTCTAACAGGTGGTGCTGTTTAGTTTCTGCTGAGTCCCACGCGGAAGAAGGTGCCTATACACATGCATACTCACACACACACATACAAACATAAACTCACGTTTATAAACGAGGTACCTATGAAAATATAACTAAATAAAATTTAAAAAAATATATCGAATTAAAATCTGGTTTTGATTTCCCTCGTTAAATATTACCTTGTTTTTGAGGCGGGATGGGGCTTCGAATAGAAAGCGTTTAATCTCCGAGGGATTAAGTACGTGTTCTTTATAAGATGACAGAGATTTACTGAAAGATATATCTACCTACCTGGATGTATAAAACGGTTTTATATTATTTTACTTCGCCTTTAAAATGTTTTTTTTTGCTTTTAGCGTGGAGGTACCGTGATTGGATTGGTAATGTTTGTTTGATTTTTTTTGGCAGCATTCTGATTAGTAGGATCCTATGTAGTTAACACGGATGCAGGTTTAAGACACTCTAATTCTAACCAGACCTTTGTGCCACAATCGACTGCACATCAAAGCGTAATCAACGCATCGAAAATGCAATCACCAATCGCTAAATCAAACAAGAGACGAGCAGGTCCGTACACATACCCCTCAGGCATAAGGCGACAAACAAGTGCAGTACGGCTGCCGGCTTGACGTGACAAAGGAGAGACATCCGGCTCGGAAGCCGTAAGTGCAGGACGCATGCAGCCGGCAGCCGGCTCCCGTCCGGTACGCGACCTTGCCGCGCGCACAGCACACATTCAGAGGATGTATGGACTTTTAGGAAGGAGGCACATTGGTACAAACATGCATGGAATTCTATCCGAATTTTGAATGTGCCTGTCTATTACGAGGAGCTCGTGGCTAAGTAAACAGCCGTACGGGTCGATCTATCAGGTTAAGCTACGCTTGTCGAGGTTGGTCCGTGGATGGGTGACCATCACGTTAAGCCGTTGGTCCCGGCTGTCATTTGTGCATCTTTGACAGTCGTTAGTCGTTACGGGTTGTCAGAAGCCCGAAAATCTGACAGCCGGTCTTATCAAGGGGTATCGTAATTATTACCCAGTTACTGGCTTGTAGAGGTCTGATAGGCAGTCGCTCCATGTAAAATACTGGTATTCAGCTGCATCCGGTTGGACTGGAAGCCGACCCCAATATATGTTGGGAAAAGGCTTGACAGATTGACATGTCTATTAAGAAGACTATAGGCGAATTTCACCAATGAAACTGAATGCTATCACCGCTGTCAGAGTGATTATTTTCCTATTGGCATATTGACACTGAGAGCTCTTGAACTTACACGGGACTCAAACATAACTCGCAAAATGTAGGTGTACTATAGCTTCTCCTGTGCCTACCCCTTCGAGGATTACAGATATAATGATATCAATCCATCTGCCAAAGCCTTTTCCCAACTATATTAGGGTCGGCTTCCAGTCTAACCGGATGCAGCTGAATACCAGTATCTTACAAGGAGCGACTACCTATCTGACCTCCACAACGCAGTCACTAACTGGGTATTACGTACGTACGATACACCTTCTAGGAGGACTAAGACTGGCTGTCAGACTTTCGGGCTTCTGACTACCCTTAACGACTGTCATAGATCCACGAATGACAGCCGGGAACAACGGCTTAACGTGCTTTCCGAGACACGGAGGAGTCTCGATATCTGAAGATGGTCACCCATCCACAGACCAACCCCGGCAAGCGTAGCTTAACCTGATGGATCGATCCGTGCGGCTGTTGTTACTTAGCCACGAGCTCCTTGTTTTTTTTTTCATATATACGTAATGATATGTTAAATAAAAAAGAAAAACAAAAGGCGCTAGGTAGGTACTTACGTTTCGTATTTTTTTCGCATTTGTCTCGTAACGCTGGTATTTATTTTCAATCAGTTAAATGGGCATGTATTGAAACCCAAAAACCGTTAAGGCTGCTGATACAAATTGGATCATTTATAAATATCGTAATGGGTTTGCACCGTTTTTCATACTGATAAAACGGTCAAGTGACCACGCACAATGAATGGTTCCGTAGTCGGGATGAATATATATCTAAAACAAACTTAACATTGTAGTTTAACATTTAGAAAAACCTGTTCTCTCCCACACATCGATATACGTCGCGGTCAATTCTCCAACTGCTAATGTTAGTTTGCAATGGTATTATTTTAAATGTATTTTTTTTTTATCCGAGACACCGCCAAGCGGTTTATTGACGTGACCAGGGGGCTGGCCAATTTTTTTGTCAAAGAACCAGCATTGCCATACCACACGGCAATGCTGCCAGACTTTTGGGAACTTTTCCTGTTGACAGCGATGTGGACGAATTTTTTTATGCTCTTTGTTCATTATACATATTATTTTTGTACATACTATTATGAATATTTAGCTTTTAAATGTAAATATGACTAGATAAACGTTTTATTAATTTAGCTGCAATATAGGATAATGAAATAAACCTACAAAAACTGAGAAACTGAAACTGAGTTGTTGCCGTCTCACGTTCCTGAGAAAACAGTCTTGACAGACAGACAGTCGGACAATGAAGTGATCCTATAAACGTTCTGTTTCATCATTTCTTTGTACGGAACCCAAAAAATGAACAAATGTGTTTAATTTTGTAACAGGGTTGTAATTATCAATTTAATCCGCGTTGAATTGAGAGCAAAGCGTAAAATGGATTGGATAATAATGTTATCAAGCTCGTGGGCTGGAATTGGCATTGCAGTAATATTAATTGAACGAGCAATAACGTTATACTGATTTAAAAATTCTCTAACATATATTATTTTAATTTTAGATTTATTTATATTTCTGAATATTTGGTACAGTAGATCTTAAATTAAACAGTTTCACATACACTTCCTATTTTTTTTTTAGCTCGTGTCTAAGTACTAACACCACACAGGTCGATCCACCAGGTTAAGCTACGCTTGTCAGGGTTGGCCGTGGATGGGTGACCATTTTTACATACCGAGACTCCTCCGTGGCTTGGAAAGCACGTAAAGCCGTTGGTCCCGGCTGTCCTTTGTGCATCTTTGACAGTCGTTACGGGTCGTCAGAAGCCCGAAAATCTGACAGCCAGTCTTACCAAAGGGTATCGTATTGCCCAGTTACTGGGTTGTGAAGGTCAGATAGGCAGTCGCTCCATGTAAAATACTGGTATTAAGCTGCATCCGGTTAGACTGGACGCCGACCCCAACATAGTTGGGAAAAGGCTAGGCAGATGATGATACACTATTTAATTTGTCCACTGCTGGGACACAGGCCTCCTCTCTAAGAGAAAGAGTGGACCATAATCCACTACGTGGGCCCAGGGTGGGTTGGCAAATGTCGCATGTCTCAGTATTTTGGTTCTAGGACATGCCGGTTTCATCACAATGTTTTCCTTCACCGTTTTTAGAGCAGTGGTGATGAAATAAAATACCCAAAGTAAAGCGCCTGCTTGGGTTCGAACTGACGACCTACAATTCTTAAGTCGAGGCAGATACCACGGGGCCAATTCTTATGTCGAGGCAGATACTACTCAAACAAACAATACAAACAAATTATTTAATTGCCAATTAAAAAAAAATACAGATCGTGAGACAATTTCTCCTAACCTTGTATTGTCAGTGTTACAATCAACGAATCTTCGACCCCGCTTATCAGTTTAATCCTTCCATCGCAGGACGGCTTACGATATCTATGCAATCACCCGTCCCTAGTGTCTGTGTGGGATTCCAACGAATTAGGGATTTAAATTACGGAAATAAAATCCAATTATAATCAGGTTGTCTTCGTAACAAGACGAGTTCAAAGCCAATTATTATCACACTTTATCGCAAACATCGGCAAAGTTTGTGAGTGTGTGTGTTTGTTGCTTCTTCACGCTCAAACGGCTGAACGGATTTGGATGAAATTTGGCATATATATAGATTATAGTCTGGAATAGCACATCTGATACTTTTAATCCCAGTGGTACGTTCCGTATATGTACGTACGTTATGTATATGTATGTGTGTGTACTGTATACACACATACATACATTCATGACGCAGTTTTATGGAACTTTGATTACTTCTGTCATCTTTATTTGAGGAATACAGCTTGTAGGTATTAGCTTTGCATTTTATTCAAACGAAGTTCACGACGGAATACAATGCGAAGGTGTTATTTCATTCCCCTGTAGATACAACTTGAATAAATTTCGCTCGAATGATTTTAAAGGGCGGAATTAAATGAATAATGAGAATGCTGTTACAAAGTCGAAGTCAAACGGGTAATTCTCGAAAGTCTTTTTGGATTTTGTTACCTTTCAGTCGACACGAATTCCCAACTAGTTTTTCTTTGATAAAGTTCAAACGTTTAGTTGTGAATATTAAAACGTTTAATACGTAGCTAAAAGCTTTATGAATGAAACAGGATGGCTATTTTGTACGGACGATGGTGTTTCGACATATTAACAGTATCGACATATAAAACTGGTGCATTCCTATATTTCAATCAGAATTTCATTTCAGTAATAATATAAAGTGACTAGCTTTTATCCGCGACTTCGTCCTTGTGGAGTTCGGTTATATCGCCTTATTTATGCCCTATGTACAAAATATCAATAGGGACTTTAGGGATATTTTTGAGACAAAAAGTAGCTTATGTCTTACCCCAGGGTGCACATCTCTTTGCCAAATATTATAAATCCGTTCAGTGGTTTAGGCGTCATAAAATAACATACAAACAGGCAGAGTTACTTTCGTATTTATCATAATTATTAGTATGGAATTCAGGAGCTGTTAGTATCAAGCAAACAGCAAACAGCAGCCCGTATAGACTAGATGAATATCCATGGTATCCAAGAAAAGCTCTCCTACCAAAACTCGTTATTTTTTCAGTTTTTTCTGAATAATCATCATGTAAATGTATCACTAGTGTATCAAAGAAGAAATAAAGAAAAATGCTTACTCTTTACAAACAAAACGCACATAAAAAAAATACATACACCCCCGTATAACGTGGTTTTTTATTAGTTGGCTACTAAAAAACCAAAAATTTTAAAAATATTGTCCTTTGCCTGACGTTAGAGTCAGCCAGGTACCAAAGACAAATGACAATACGTATTGTGTAATTATTCTGTCTGTGTTGACAAATTGCAACAAATAAACTATATACACAACGAAAATGACTGTTGTAGACCGATTAAATAACTATTACTGTGTGTGTGTGTGTGTGTGTAGAGTTATTTAGAAAATCTGTTTACCTACGTAATACGTAAACGTGATTCTAACAGGATTTCTTGCGCCATCATCTTGTCACCATTATAAAGCTTTTTGTAAGATTGAAGGCGTTTGGATCTTGTGGGATTTTAGTTATACGTACCCATTTTATCTGTTGTTTTTTTTAATATAAAGGTTTCCAGTCGTTTAGTTCTGTTAAAATCTCTTTCGGTGAAGTGAGCAACAGTGCTATTCTATAAAAAAACTTGAGAGTTGTCAAGGGACACCCGAATGGAACGAAGTTCCTTTCGAATCATTAGTGAAGGAATTGTAATAAAATTTTATTTCTTTTAAGTTATAATAATCAAAAAAATCTGATGTAAAATTAACTAATCAAAAAATATTGTTTCAAAAAATGTATTGTTATTGTTGCATGCAAATATTGTAACAATAAATGTAATTGTTATTGTTACAATATTTGCATGCCGAATTTAGTTGGCGATATATGCAGAACTATTGTGTATTGTTATTAAATCTGTGAAACACCATATTTCAGGCAAATAAATGAATCTGAATCTAAAGACATCATATTTTACTCCAAAAAAGTGTCGTTACAACTTTTGGTCTTAATTTCTGTCTAACACACTTTCGCAACGCGCGATAAGGAACTTCGTTCCGAAATCTCACCATGAAAACGTATGTGAACTTGTGAAGTGAGTTTAAAAGTGAGCTGTCAATAGTGTCAATCCCTGCGTGTCTTAATATTTACATGCCTAAAACATTATTAATAACTATGTACAAGTATATAACAGGAGGGAACAAAATTAAATAAATCAAAGGGCATCAAAAAATTCGTCCATATCGCTGTCAACAGGAAAAGTTCCCAAAAGGCTGGCAGCATTGCCACGTTGTATGGCAATGCTGATTCTTCGACCGAAAAATAGGCCAGCCCTCTGGTCACGTCGAAGAGTTGACCAGTCGCTTGGCGATGTCTCGATAAATATAGTGGGTACTCGGACCCCAGGGCCCTAGTGTTTCAACCCCAAACGGCTCGAATATATAACTTCCAATAAGGTTGTTATACTTGCGCCGTTTAAGGTTTTCTGCACCCGCAGCAGCTGCCCCAGCACAACCCGCCGTGCAAGGAAGATGGGATGGCGCAAGGGTGTCGACACACGTTGCATCCCACACCAAAGGCCTACCTACCTTCCAAGGCATTACTGTCATTCCATCTGGTCTCATCCCATCACCCCTGCGTTAGGTGGAACGACAGCTTACTTCACCTTAGTTTTCACGGTGAGATTTGTTACAGAATCGACCAACTGTCATTAGTGTTATCAGGTGGAAATACAGCTCACTTCACTGAGTTTGAAACGGTGATAACTTTGTGAGAGTATACGGCTTTTCTTATATGATAATACCGATTTGATTAAATGTGGGCGAACCAACCTCTGCCATCCACACCAACCTTTCATAAAAACAGAAGGCAATTTTATTTTATGTTACCGATTTTGGGTTCAATTATTTTGTTCGTACTACTATCACACTGACCAAAAAGAGCAAGTAAATTCTATGTACGGTCGTCAGCGTATCAAGTTATACTATCAAACTGTCAAATTTTTCAAAATGATTTTAAACTTTATCTCTTTGGTTTTTAAGTTCAAAATCGATTGCGAAAATTTTACAGTTTGTAGTAACTCGATATGCTGGCGACTGTACAATGTACATAGGTTTGTATTGTGAATTCGTGATAACGTGTTGTCTGATCGCTGCTCCTCGACGAGTACCTGTCACACGGCTTTTGTAAGGAAACATTCTTCAGGAAAACAAGGAAAAGAAAGAAAATACTCCCTTTGTTGTAGTTATGTTTACACGGCGTCGTGTAATTCTTATCTTGTTTTTTATCTATACAGTGCGCACAACAATGTGGTTCCCCGGTAAATATTTATTTGGAATAAAGATTATTACCGCGGCTTGAGGCGGGAGTAAACTGGTTAGAAATCGTCACGTAAGACGAAAGCGTTATGTTAAAAAGTCAATTTCAACCTGACTTAAATGTTTATACACATAACATTTACGGGTTACAAGAAATATAATCATATTTACATTTAATTTGTCGAAATTTTATGTTTTTAGTATAGAGCCATCTTTTTCAACCTACCTATGTATATACTACTACCTATATTCCGTTCGAAGAGAAATATACTGGTATTCAGATTCATCCGGTTAGACTGGAAACCGACCCTAACGTAGTTGGGAAAAGGAACAAAAAAAATTCGTTCGAAAAGAGAATGCTTTCCTGACAGCTGTCAGTTATACAAAAAAAAACGTGTTTTTCGTATTTAAACCTTATTAGTTCCTAATCGTGTTCTACTGACAGGTGTCAGGAACGCATTCTCTCGGCGGCCTGATGTATACTAGATGGAACTATACGGAATATAATAGGGATGACGACAAAAAAAAATATCTTGATTAATAAACAATATCGGTCAAGTTATAGGAGTCGAGTCCAAACCCAAGGCACGCCTCTGATCTTTCGGATTCTTGTGCGTATTATATAATAGCAAGCTGAAGCTGTCAATGTCATCGATCCGAAAAGAACAGGTCTTCCCAGAGGCAGTGGGATGAGCCGCTCTGCAGGTTGGTACGGAATAATCTTATTAATACGTCCACCAATACTGCTGAGCGTGCCCGCCTGCTGGCTGTGGGTGAGTGCGAGTCGGGCCTCTGGCTTCAGGCACTACCGTCACCCAACATAGGTACCATGCTGTGTGACACCACCTTCCGGGTCGCTACCTGTCTGCGTCTAGGCGCTCCTTGCGTGGCTCCGCATCGCTGCCAATGCGGTGAAGATGTCGACTGCCTCGGACACCATGGCCTATCCTGCAGTAAGAGTGCAGGCCGGTTAGCACGGCACGCCAGCATCAATGACATCATCCGTCGTGCTCTTGTCACCGCCGAGGTGCCAGCTGTTTTAGAACCTAAGGGCTTGGCACGCGACGATGGGAAGAGACCAGACGGAATGACACTGATGCCTTGGAAGGTGGGTAGGCCTTTGGTGTGGGACGCAACGTGTGTCGACACCCTTGCGCCATCCCACCTTTCTAGTACGGCGGGCTGTGCTGGTGCAGCCGCTGCAGGTGCAGAAAACCTCAAACGGCGCAAATACTCCAACCTTATTGGGACTTACATGTTCGAGCCGTTTGGGGTTGAAACACTAGGGCCATGGGGTCCGAGTGCACACTACGTTTTCCGAGACATCGCCAAGCGGTTGATCCACTCTTCACGCGACCAGAGGGCTGGCTTATTTTTTGGTCAAAGAATCAGCATTGCCATACAACGCGGCAATGCTGCCAGCCTTTTGGGAACTTTTCCTGTTGACAGCGATGTGGACGAATTTTTTGATGCTCTTTGATTATATACTTATTATTTCTGTATATATTACTATGATTTAGCTTTTAAATGTAAATACAAAGAGTTGTATTATTAATTATAATGAATATACCAAATAAATGACCCCATTATATAATTATCACTTGCTTAAAATTCGGTGAAGGAAAACATCGTGAGGAAACCGGCATGTCTGGGAGATATTTCTCAACAGCATGTGAAGCTAAGTCAGAGGCCCATGGGCAGCATAAAAACTGACACTAGGATAATCGCTAACCACATGAAAAAAAAAACAATATCAGTGACGTATTTTTTTTTTCGATATCCAAAGATCGTCGATACATTGTGTTAAAATGTGGCATGACGTCACGGTTAGGTAGATTTTAAACCTAATCGTGACGTAGCGAGTCCCCACTCCCCAACTTTAATGCGTTTTATCTAAGTATTTTTTTATTAATATGTTAAAGCAAAAAATACGTGTCTAATATTTTTTTATTATCTGACAAACGGACTAATTAGAATTTCTTTTTTTTACCCTGTTGTCATCTCTATTACATTACTCTGTATTTTTCTAACTATTGACAAGCATTTAGCCTAAAAAATATATATTCTAAATAGTTCTATATTAATTCAGAGTATATAATACTCTGTATTTTTTTCGTTAGGTAATAAATATTTGAAATGAATGGACATCATGGTCCTTGTTTGTAACTTCAAACAAAGATTGTTTCGCTTGTTCAAATAGACACCCTCGAAAGGTACGGCAACAATAATTAAATATGCCGCGGTTAGTCAACACATAATCTCCGTCGCAGAGATTATTTTTTTCAATCGAATTAGGCGTGATGACTTTTTTATTTTAATTTATTAGTTCCTACTTGAAATAATACTTAGGTATGTTAAATTAAACCTGTGCCTAAATATGAAACATCATTAGTCTTCTACATCACAAATGCATGTTACGAAACCTTGTACAGACGCCAGCACATCAAGCTATCCCTAACTGTCAAATTTTCTCAATTAAAAATGAACCTTATATCTTTGCAATAAAGTTGAAATACTATCAAAGAAATTTGACAGATTGTGGTAACTTGATGTGCTGGCCTCTGTACATACCTTCCTAGAAAGGTGTTTTTTTTTTGAGGGTCGTCACCCTCAAAATAATCCCTCCCGCTCTGGGTGGAGCGGAAGGGAGTGACAGACTGTTTCTGACTAAAACTCATCCAAGTTCTTTCCTTAGCACTTTATATTCCGGGGTAGCGGTAACCCTTTCGGACAATCCCGCTTAAAGATAGTTGGCTAGCCACATCGCTATGCGCTTAAACACTATAAAATTCAAACTACCCTGCAAATTCTAGTTACCAACCAAATAGTTAAGGTACGTGTAACATTTCTATTATAATTCCAACATCAGGAACAAGTATATGCACTGTCTACCGTCTATGGCCCGCGGCACACACGATATTAAACCACAGGACTGCGCTGCAATTTACCTAGCATAGACACACGGACACAATAAAATATTTCCATAGAGCTTCATACGTGTCACAGAGCAGCGATGCTCAATTGTATTAATTTGTTGGCATTTCAATAAAGTGACGGACTAAAATCGAATGAATATTTTGATGGTTTAAACAATTGGGTATGTGAAAGGTTCAATAACGTAACTTTTATTGAATTGTTAAAACGCGGAATTTGTATGAAATTTAACAATGTGACGTCATAGATTTTTAGAATCAAATGGAATACTTATTATAGCATTAAATGGAATTTTACAATTATATCCTCGCATAAAACTTAATTTTCTGTAGTGTGAAGGAAGTTTTTAAGACGAGCGGTCTTTTTTCTATGTGATTTCATATTTTATTTTTGATCGTGTCAAATTGTCAATTGCTATCTATATCGTTATAAATTTGTTGTAACCTAAGTATCCACCTGTTAATTTAATTGAAAATCGTGTTAAGTAGGTATGTCGAAGTATAAAAAATAACAATTATAAAACAATTTTATATGCAGAAATCCAACGATTTGGTAGTGACACGAGGAAATACGGGCTCACAGGAATCAAGGAAACGTCGACATCGGTCGTCTTTTGACATTCCTCATTTAAAAATATTGATAATGCATGTCACGTCCGTGTTCATTCTTTTGTTATAATTAAGTTCGTGATTAAACCTGTGGCATTATTCTTGGGTTTCCTAGGATTGTGGTGGAAGTGATTCTGTCATAATAAAACGGGTGTATTGAAAATCTAAAAAAATATGTAGTAAACCCAAAAAAACCTAATACCGAAATAAAATTGATTACTACTAAAGTGCGGGCAAAGTGGGAGCCAGAAATGACTAATTTGAACTTTCTTGACATTCTTAATAATTACTTCAATTTACTATTACTTTATTTCAATTACTTTATTTTATGCGACTCATGACATTTTTTCAATTGGTTCATTTCTTTTATCATAGACTTTATTAATTATGATAGTAAAAATAACCTGCTTACTAATATTATATTTGTATGCCGATTATTGGCCGAACATACAGATCAGCTAACATGTATAAATAACACCTTTTTGTACTTATGTTCACAAGTAAAGATTGATTTGATTTGATTTGAAAATATCTTACCGCATTTCACTTTGCGGTGTGAGCAGAACTTTAGTTTATTTCGACCCTCTGCACCTCGATACTCTTTTGTTTTGTTAACTTGTAAGTACTCAGTTTTGAAACATGTCTGAAACATGTTAGAAACTTGTTACCAACATGTTTGTCAAAATGTTCAACTTAAACATGGTCACTGTACCTATTTGACAGTTGATACATTGGTTACCAGTAATAGGTACTAGGTAGTAATAGGTATTACTAAGGTTACCTGCATTAAACCATTATAAGTAACCAACGTACCTATTAAATGTAAAGCGTGGGAAGTATTAATTCTTATGCAAAGCAACTAACTAAAACTTCTCTGTTTCAAAGCGAAACTGTCACAATTTGTCAATTAGCTTAACAACTAATTTCTCTATTTTTTTTTATTTTTTTTTATTTTATCAAAATAGGTACATTTTAAGTTTTATAATATACTTTATGTCCAACAAAACTATACACATAGTTTGTCTGTTGGATCAAAATTATTATTCTTACTTATTATCTTATGAACTAAGTAGTAGTAGAACTCTGACTGTACCTACCTACTATTCGGGAATAGACGTTGTTCGGTAACCCAGTAATTGGGTAGGTGTGCAGACATGCTGTCGCCCCATGTTAATAATTAAAATTCAAGTCAATCGATGGACTAATTTTCGAGTTTTTCAACTACAAACATATGGATGCTGTATTTTTATATACATAAAAGATAGACGAATGTTCTCTCAATAATACGTAGGTACTATAAGTCCTCAGTTTTATTCGCAATAGAATACCGAATCGGCATCGATAAGTTACTTACAAGACGAAAACTACGTTACGTGTTGAAATAGGTTTTATTATCGCGTAGTATCGTTCGTATTTTATTCGTAGTGAGATGTTAGTGGCGTACCGTTGTGCCACGTACGCCACGCTCCGCGTATTAAGTTTAAAGATCGTATAGTGCACGTAGTGACATGTTCGCTGTCTCGTATTAAGAGAAACTTCTTTAATTTGTCTTCAAGTCTTCTGTATATACATGAGCTATACGACTAGCGATGCAACTAGAAGTGCAGTTTGCACGCACACAAACACACACTCACACAAACCTACACGTGAATAAGCTAAGATTTGGCTCCCTTAAATAATTTAGTTAATATACAGGGTTATCTGTCTAATTCTTCTTTTTAATTCTTTGTTACTACTTTATTTTATGTATGTACAATACATATAATACAACACATACAGGGTGAAATTTAGTTCATGGGAAATATTTTATCATTGTACTCATAATTATGAACAACTTAAACAACGGAAACATACCTGAAATCGCGAAAAAAATCTGCTGTTCCCTACATTTTGATGAGTTATGCGAGCAAAATGTACGGGAACTGCTGATTTTATACCTATGTACATATACATATAGTAAAGTAGTAACGAAGAATTTTTGTTTGTTTGTCTGTTTATCTGGATGTATGTTCCGGATTGGCGTATACACGGCGGAATAGAGATGAATGAAATTTGGCACACAGATATAACCAAAAAGGGTAATTTAATAATAATAATAATATCCTTGGACATTTCACACAACGTCATATCGTCCCAAGCTAAGCAACCTAATGCTTGTGTTATGGTAACGAGATGGCTGATATACTACTTATATTAATCCTGGTAGTGCGTTTGCATGGGATAATTTCCAATATCCGCGCGGGTAAAGCTGCGGGCATCCTGGCAGTGCGTTTCTATGGGATACTTTCCAATGTACATGCGGGTAAAGCAAAATATTTAAATAAATAAAATAAGTATTCATAGCAAATCAAACGAACTCTTGGTGCCAAATTAAGAGAGGCCTATGTCCAGCAATGGACTGCTGCAGGCTGATGATGATGATGAAATCTATACTAATATTATAAAGCTGAAGAGTTTGTTTGTTTGAAAGCGCTAATCTCTGGAACTACTGGTCCGAATTGAAAAATTATTTTTGTGTTAGATAGTCCATTTATCGGGGAATTAGGAAGGCTATAGGCTATGTAACATCACGCTACAACCAATAGGAGCCGAGCAGCGGGTGAAATAGTTCGGGCGCAGCTAGTGTTAAAATATTGACATTACCCAACATAACTCTTGTTAGAAACTCCGAACCACAAAGTGCCTACAGTAAGTAACGCTAAAATATTCAATTCTATTATTATTGATGACTGTGGACGGATGCCATTCCCTTGTAATCCCCACTCAGTAAATATCATAAGAGATTACGGCACCCATGGGGCTCCCATCCATACGCAAGCCGGAAGGAAATAAAGTTACAATTAACTGGCATGGTAATTAAACCTATAAATGAAAATTATTCCTTGTGTCGGGAGGGTACCTTACTTATTACGAGGGGGATTAAACGTGCGATCAAATTAACCGTATAATCTGTGGTGAAGTTCAGTTAAAACTTTCTGCTATGATTCGTTGAACTCGTTCCGACTCTGTTGTCGGCTCGTATAGCTTACAAAACGTCTGCTTCATGGGCTTGTATTATGATTTGTCATCCTACATCTCTTTTCGTGTGGTTAGTGACTAACCTGATGTCAGAGTTTTTTATGCTGCCCATGGGCTTCTGACGTAGCTTCTCATACTGTTGAGAAATATATATCTCTGACATGCTGCTTTCCTCACGATGTTTTCCTTCACCGATTTTTAAGCAAGTCATAATTATACAATACGCACTTGAATCTGTAAAATCAGAGGTTCGTGCCTTGGGTTCAAACTCGAGACCTGTGACTCGGCAGGCCGACGGTCACATCACTGCTCGTTATCCTACTTCTTCTTCTTCGTGTGGTTAGAGCCTACCCTGGTGTCAGAGTTTTAATGCTGCCCTTTGGGCTTCTGACTTAGCTTTACTTGCTGTTCAGAAATAATACCTCTCAGGTGCGGGCCACACAGAATAGACGTAAGACGCGGACGGGACGCAGACTCGGCGTCCCTTTCACGTATCCTCATACAATATGTATTAACGCGATCTGGCACAAAACATACAGAAAGGACAAGACATAGACGCGTCGCTTTTCTATCTGCATACTATTTGCCCAGTCTGCGACGCGTCCTAGACTTATGTCTTTTCTGTCTGTCCCGCCCCTCAGGCATTCCGGTTTCCTCACGATGTTTTCCTTCACCGATTATGTTATTCTACTAATAGTTATATAAATGTGAAAGGTTGTGAAGCTGTTTGGATGTTAGTTACACAATCACGCCAGAACGACTGAATCGACCTGAACGACCGGATCTGGTGGAAATTTGGCACACAAGTGGTTTATAACATTGATTAACACATAGGGTATTTTTTATTCCGGTAGTACAGACGCCAGCACATCAAGCTATCCCTAACTGTAGAATTTTCTCAATTCAAAATAAACCTTCTGTCTTTGCAATAAAGTTGAAATACTATCAAAGAAATTTGACAGATTGTGGTAACTTGATGTGCTGGCCTCTGTACGTTCCCGTGGGATAATTTCCGACATCCACGAAGGCGAAGACGCTGGCAGAAGCTAGTTTACTATAAATTAGCTGCCCTAGAAGGACTATGGAATACTAACTTATTGGTGATATCCTCTATAAAGATCCGTGATAACTCTATTCTGTAAGACAGTGAAGTGAGCTTCAACTTAGCTGTCATTTCTCGTGATGCTAGGAATTTGAACTATCGACTGCCCGCTTGCAGCTCACTTCATGTAAGTTTTCACAGTGAGATGTTTACGGAATATCACTACTGATGTATGAATGTAAATGAAGCAAAAAGAGTATGTAAATCGTAGTAGGTGGCTTTTCATGTTGTCTGCCTACCCCCATGGAAAGAAGGGGTGAGTTTATGCATGTATGTATAATATAATTGTTCAGAATCGCCCGAAACCACAATAAATGACAAGTTGAAGCGAGTTGAAACACGAATTGAAAGATATCAAACTCAAACTCAAAGTATTTATTTCAAATAAACCAATTACAGGCACTTTTGAATTGTCAAGGGGGTCGGTCAGTCAGAAAGATGAAGCTAGTTGCCCATTCCAAAGCAGTTGGTACCTATGGAGAAGAACGGGCAAGAAACTCCATGGACACTCTTTTAAACAAAATATGGTTACAAATTAAATTTACTGTATATCATTTATATTTACTGGAGGCTGACATACCTAGAGGGGTACAACTTCAAATTTATCAGTACATATAATGTGTATACATTTCGTTTTGAGTGTGTTTTCTGTCTATATTTGGATTTTGACCTCTGTACAAGTACCTGCTAAGGGGCCAATTACCCTTATATAAAACTAGCATTTGCCCGCGACTTCGTCCGCGTGGAGTTCGGTTATATCGCAATATCGGCAGATATTTTTGAGACAAAAAGTAGCTTATGTACTTCCCCGGGATGTAATCTATCTCTTTGCCAAATTGATCGAAATCCGTCCAGTGGTTTAGGCGTAAAAAGGTGACAGACAGAGTTACTTTTGCATTTATAATATTAGTAAGGATAGAATGGAATAGAATACTATTTATTATGCACACCATTAAAATAGCAGTACAGTACACACAGTACAGTGTACAGCTGTAAATAACAGTATTATTTTTATATTGCTTCACATTAGGAAAGAGATGGACCTATATCTCCTGTATAGCTTTATCTCTCTTTTTTTTCTCTTCCGTGTTACGCTGCACTGTCCTACAAAAATCCCCTCCTCCTCCGGTCCTTTATAATTTAGTTTTATGATAATTAATTTTAAATTTTTGTCTCTATTTATTTTACATGTTATATTAAATATTGTTAAGAATCCAATTTTCCTTGTAATAGTTATAATAAGCATTTTTATCGCCTGCGACACAGGTATATCCTAGTGCAGGCATATTTTTAACATTATGTTACCAATTGTTTTTCCTAAGTTTTATTTTTGTATTCTGCCACTTTACTTTTTGGATAAATTATTAGTATTAGTATCTCTTTCTCACACTGAAGTAATATTAAAATAATACTGCTTGGTGGTTGTTCCCTTGATCCTTTAGGCGACGGACTTAAGGGGTGAGCTAGGAGGGCTCGGGAAAATTAGGTTTTACTACTTAGTTTATACTCCTTGCATACGTAATTTTTTCATGAAAATGGCATACTTTGAAGCAATTTTAACATGGCAAGTTGTTTTGATGATTTAAATGATAATAAAATAATTTGAATATGCAGGGTGAAATTGAATGGGCATGGACATTATTTTAATTGAACTCATCATAATGAACAACTTTCACTATGGGAACAAATGTGAAATCGCAAAAAAATATTCAGCTGTTACCTACATTATTTACGCATAACTCGACAAAATGTAGGGAACAGCTGTTTTTTTTAATGAATTCCCATGAATTCAATTTCACCCTGTATATTGTTTACAGACGATCTAACTCTTTTATAACGATACAACCACCCACCACCCGCCACCCACTGTTAATCTGAATTGTTTTAATAGATATCGCCAATTCATTGCGCGTCATTTGTTCGAAAAAATTGTCTTAAATTAATAATGTAATTAATGTAGTTGAAATGTCAAAAGAAAACCCATTGCTACTGTTAGAGTGAGGTACTGACACAAACTGGACATTTAAAAAAAAATAAGAAAAGAATTTTCACGGGTCAACTGGCGCATTCGCCGTAATGGCTAAATGGCAACTGAACAAAACGAACGATCCTGTGACCCTCTGTCAATCTGTGGACAGGTGACCCTCCTTACTACGCCAATACTTCGACCCACTTTGGTCAAACCGTCTGTCAGTCGGTAACAGTGATCATGTCAATATCAAATAGCAAATGGAATCAGAAACGCAAAAGTCTGACAGGTCTGACCTATTATAGCGGTGTTCCTCACTAATTGGGTTGCGAATGTCAGTTGGTAGTCTCGTCCACGTCACATTAAAGTATTAATAAATTCTGTTAAATCTAGACTACAAGCGAACCCTAAAGTAATTGTGGAAATGCTTGATGTTATACAGAGTTGATACGATAGAGGGGCTTTCCTTTAAACTGCCGATACTAGGGAACATTTTCAAGGTCTGTACCAAAAATCACTTAAATAGGAGCAGTAGTTTAGTCGTAAATGATTTTTTATGTTTTTGCCCCGTTTGAACATGATGTATGTTTCTAACAGCTGATTATGTTTATAAGAATAAGTCATTCACTTTACAACGATAAATCTTAGTATAACCTACGATGCGCTGTTACAAGGTCAGTTTTTATTTACAAAGGGTGGTTGCGTTTTACTCTGATTTGTAAGCTATTGCTAGAGTAAAACGCTACGTAGTTCGTTTGCAAAAAAAAAAAAAAAATTGGTGCTTTTTATTATTTTGCCGTATCGAATTAATACTAAACACGTATAGTATGCGTAGTGTAATTAAATGCCCCTCTGTCATATCAACTCTGTATATATGTAAATAAAAAAGCGCTTTGCTTGCGATTTCGTTAGCATAGATTTCGCTGCTTACACCCTATTTCACCCCTCTTAAAGGATTCATGGTTTTAATGTATGCCTATTTTCTTTCGCATGGTAAAAGCTATTTCTATGTCAAAATTGGTTCTGCGTTATTCACATCAAGCTATCAAATTTTCCCAATTGAAAATGAACCTTATACACTTTGTAATAAAGTTGAAAAACAATCTAAGAAATTTGACATATTGGGGTAACTTGATGTGCTGGCCTCTGTAGGCGTAACAAACAGACACACTCCACATAGACATTGTCGTATTTATAATAGGTCTGTCTACCTAGCCTTTTCCCATCTATGTTAGGTTCGGCTTCCAGTCTAACCGGATGCAGCTGAATAAAAGTATTTTATATGGAGCGCCTGCCTATCTGACCTCCACAAACCAGTAGCTGGTTAATACGAAACCCCTTGGCAAGACTGGCTATAAGATTTTCGGGATTCTGACGACCCGTAACGACTGTCCGAGACACGGAGGAGTCTCGGTTTGTAAAGATGGTCACCCATCCACGGCCAACCCCGGCAAGTGTAGCTTAACCTGATGGGCCTATGCGGCCTATTACTTAGCCACGAGCTCCTCGTATAATAGGTACATACATATTTGTTTACTTAAATGATTCGAGTGGATGACGGACGTTTGGGTGTACAAATACTACAAACGGTTAATTAGCCATTTAATGAAAGTGTTGTTAATTACAGTATTTATTTAGTGAATAGTTAAACTATATAGAACGGTGAATGATTAACAAATTATAATGTTGACAGAAGTGGAATGAAGGATCTATAATTAAACATTTACATCACACGGGACTGTTTTGTGAATGTAATTGCTTTGGCCGTGTTCGTTTCGGCATTTGAAGGTCCTTTTAATTGTATGTTAGCCACCGGCTTCGCCCGCGCGGAAGTCGAATTTTTCATGTACACAAAATCTTCCTTTAAACCACCTTAAAGGTCGAATTTCCAAAAACCCCTCCTTAGTGCTCCCCTATATTACATAAGGAACGTAAAATAATTACGTGAAATATTATTAGTCCCAGTACTTTCTTTTCGTTGGCTTTCAGTTGATATGTTAGTCAGTCAGTCAGTTTCTTCTTTTATATACAGAGTGTGGCGTAAATAGTGGTCCACCGTTAAGAGTTTGTTAAAATAGATATTGAACTATTACATATCACAATTTTAACAATTTTTAACAACGGCTTCGCCGGCGTGGATGAAACCCGATTATCCTAACCGGGAGAAAAAGTAGAAAGAAAAGATCCTATGTGTTTATCTAGGTCTTAAACTACCTCTGTGCCAAATTATATACAGATCCGCCGTTCAGCCGTTTGAGCGTGATGTAAAGCATACAAACTCACACGCACATTCACAAAGTTTCTTTATAATATTATATAGTGTGATAGATTATTTTAGTTAACAATACCAAACCTGGGCTTAACATAACCTATAATATTGTTCTAGGTTTCTAGGTTATTGCGGCTGCAATTCCAAATACAAATCATAAACTACACATAAACGTTGCAACCACATTTTCGTTCCGCCAAAAGATTCTGGATGAGGAATGCGCAGATAATATCTACGACTTATACATTATTCTAACCCAAATCCTTTGGCACGAAGTAGCTACGAAGTAAGACCAATCGGGCAGTGCACCGCCGAGTGAGCCAAATTACACTCGTAAATAATGTCATTATGATGAATATACGAGGTATGAAATGATGCTGAGATATAGGCATGATGTGAACAAGAGGAAAGAGTTGAAACAATGGCTTAAGGTGAAACATACGGTTTACTCGTGGACATTTTCACGCTAGATAGCGCTGACGGCACTATTTTTAGTTTATTTTGTTTTATGTGTAATTGGAACATTACTTAGAGCATTTAAATGCTCTAAGGAACATTAGTAAGTCGTTGGAGTATTTTACGCGGTAAGGCGATTTACACACGGCACCGCGGATCTCATGTCACATTGGTCTCTAAGAAATCCGTTGATGCCTAACACACCCGACCGCGCGGTCGAGCGGTGCTCGTTTCTACCGCAAACTGCTCCTATCGCGCGGTCGAGCGGCGCCGTGTATTAATCGCCTAATCAAATTGGTCAAACCATTGCATCAAAATCCATTCAATTCGACATAAGTGTGTGGCGAACAGCTGGCACTCAATCTCAGACATAATAATAGATTACTGTTTTTGCAGCACAATCTACTTTTATGACTAAAAATAACGTTAATGAAATCAAAACTTAACTAGTATAATGGTTATATCTACAGGAGCCTCCTAAATATAGCGCATGGCCAAATTTATAATTGGAAAAGGTGAGAGCTTATAATTAGTGTAAGGTCAAGATATTTTTAATGAGTATTATCCCTAATCAGAACAGGATCAAAAGGTATATTTTTGTCGAAGATTACATATATTTCGAATAGCCCAGTTTCGATTTACACAAGCCCTGGGGCCCAATTCTGTAAAATAACCAACTTGTCAACAGTGTGTCTAAAATGTGTGTCTTAATAGACTAATCATTAACATTTGGTATTCTACAAATTATTTATGGTCATTGACTTACCACTGTAGTGCCATTGAATTGTCATTAGTGTGTCAATGTCATGTTCGTGAACGGGCGCTGTCAGTATGGAATGGTCATCTCTTAGCGGCTATGGCTTTTTTAAATTTAATTTGAGAACTGTTTTACATATTTTATATCTAAACTAGACTGCTTTTAACGTTCTGTATCGTTCTCACATGTATAATAATAATATGAATTATTTAACCAATATTTTGTAACCATATTTTGTTTAAAAGAGTGTCTATGGCGTTTCTTGCCCGTTCTTCTCCATATGTACGTACTGCTTTGGAATGGGTAACTAGATTCATATTTCTGACTGACCGACCCCTTGACAATTCAAAAGTGCCTGTAATTGGTTTATTTGAAATAAATACTTTGAGTTTGAGTTCAAAGTTACAGAATTGAACACCTGGATGCCTTAATTTGATTGCGGCATCCAGCAGGTCCGGTTAAGCAGATGACAACCTATTTGATTGAAGATGCTATTATAAAAAAACCAGTGTACTCTTTTTAATAAGCTCTCCGCTGTACAAGCCTTGCTGTGTTTTTCTTTTAACTATTCTCGTAAACGACACTAGACAAAAAATCATTTATTAGAATTCAATCAGCATATTTAAATGTAGTAATTCATTAAAAGAGATAAGAGAGACATATAATTATATCGTTAAAGTAAGCGGTGTTAGGGACAAAGTTACAGACATTTTATACAAATTGAGATGAGAATCTGAACTCTTAGGTATAGGTATAGAATATCTTAATTAGGTAATTAGATGACTCATCATTTCTGTAAAACGCGAAGATAAACTAGTGGAAAACTCCAGAGCTCTAATTGATGAATTGCATGAAAGAGAGGAGCGACGGTCTTCGTATGGTAGATAGAAATAGATGGATGAGGGTGGACTGATGTCGAGCTCAGGATACAGTAAATAAAATAGGTTCTGAAAAGTTTCTGCAATCATTTTCTGAATTAACTTCAATCATATTGTTCATCAGGAAAACATCGTGAAGAAAAAAAAAAGGGAAAATGTCTTAGAACCAAAAATCGAATCGAAGACATGATTGTGATATCCACCAACCCGCACTAGGCCCACGTGGTGGATTATGGCCCACTCCCTCTCTTAGAGAGGAGGCCTGTGTCGCAATAGTGGGAATATTATAGGCTGAGAATGTCATGATAATCTTCATATGGCACATATATGTTTGCTGGCGTATCATGGCCTCTTGGGCAGTGAGACCCTATCAGGTTCCTGACTGACTTATGTTAGGATGGGCGCGCAATGGACAGCCGGGCTAGGGCAGCCATTACAAAATATTATATCACGACATGAGCTATTCTTCGATAATTTCTGATAAGAGAAGTATGTATTTTGTTTTCATTCATCTATACTTTACTTACTTAATATTACTTATACAACGAGGCGATACAGTGGCGACGTTAATTTAACACACATATACGTTATACGATTCACATTTTCGTTTCATGAAGTCATTATATTTCCATTAAACGTTAGAAAATTGCATCTTAGAGCAACCAGTACTTAATGAACTGTCGCGGAGCGGTCATTTGCCGGGGTCACGGATCATAACATGAATCAATGAAATTAAAACGAATAAGCAATACTATTAGGATGAAACAACTGAAAAAGTAGGCGAATTGATTTTATTATTTAGTTTGTTTGAAAGTTTTTTTTTAATTTGCTATTTATTTTAACATATCAACATTTAAATAATTAATGGGCTCTACCCGTGCGTTAAATTAATATCACCATTGTAGCGCGACGTTGTATACAGGACGAATTTTTCAAGAAAGCCAAATACGAAACTATGTCATTTGGGAGATAGCTAGCCTGGGTCCTGGAAAAGCATCTGCCAGGGTCGAGAGCTTGTTTAAGAGAGTTCAGAGGACCCTAGCACAGGCAACTGAAGGAACACGCGTGGGTATTAGGCAGTGAAAGTCTGACACACTCTCCCGCTCCGTCCAGAGCTGGAGAACTTATTTGATGATTTCTCTATCTTGTAACAGCATATAAGATACTTATCATCCTGCATTGTTGTATAAAATTATCAAATATAAAATACACGTAGACAAAGTTGCGGGCAACAACGTGTAGTACTCAAGTTTTAGTAAACCGTGGCTCATGAGGAAAGAATAAGCGACAACAATAATAAAACACTGAATCCGTCTTCAATGACCCCCCGAGGCCTACTAAACGATAGACCATAAACAGTTCACTCGTTTGGCAAGGACTTTACTAAACAGTAAAATAATCTAAATCTTCAACCATATCTAAAAAGAAGTTTTAATAAAAAAGGTTATGTTATTATAACTTACTAAATCATAAATGATGACTTACTCCTGAGAGATTAATATCATAAATAAACGCCGGCGAAGGAATGGACAAAAGCTAGAAATAGCAAATAGAAATACTGAAAGCAATAATGGGATAATCGCTTAATTCTATAGCTAAGTCGGCCATTGTAACGTTCTATTGTAGTCGCAGCAGCTATTGTTTACACACACTTTATTGTGACGTACCATACGATTGGCAACATGTCAATACATTGCGTACATTATGAAGATACCACACTATGTAGTATGTAGTGTGCCAAATGAGGTTTTAATGTAGGCGTCAGCAACAGTGATTGCATGCTTGTCATCGTTAGCACGTCACTGATTGTTTTCTACGCGGCCCCATGAACTATTCATGTTTATAATAGCTATGCATAATTAATTGTCAGCAATTTCAAGTAACCCATTAAAAGGCGGTTTTGAACGTCAAAATTTACAAGATAGTATAATCGATTTAAGTTATAATAGAATTGTTCCAAAATATACTCGTCGTTTCGTTTGGAGAAGAATGAGTGAAAACTCCATCGGGACTGTTTCAACATGTTTCATAATATTTTGTTTACATCATTATTCATCAGCCTATGTCTATCATCAATTGCACGCCATTTTAAGTACATTAATTATAGTTATATGTGAAGACGACGGAGAAGCCCGTGGCAAAGTAATAACAGTCGCACGTATCGAACCATCAGGTTGAGTTACGCATGCTGGGGTTAGTCCGTGGATGGGTGACCGTCTTTACGGATTCATGGATCTTTGTCTGTCGTTACGGGTAGTCGAAAGCCCGAAAGTCTGGCAGCCAGTCTTACCAAGGGGTATCGTATTGCCCAGTTACTGACTAGGTTGTGGAGGTCAGATAGGCAGTCGCTCCATGGAAAATACTGGTATTCAGCTGCATCCGGTTAAACTGGAAGCTGACCCCAACATAGTTGGGAAAAGGCTGAGCAGATTGATATGTGAAGACGACGTACCTGAAATAAAATTACTATGGATCTGGATGTTTCGTTTCTCATGTGTCATTATTATTATTTCTACAAACGTGGCGTGGCTTTGATACATCGTAGACATTCTATAAAACAAAACACTATCGTAGTTACCTACTACAGAATTTTGTGTAAGAATGTATCGAACGGTTCTTTGGAGTTAAGCGAAATCTGAAGAAGCATTCTCTTCATAAATATTGCACAACATCTTCGAAGGCTTATACTATGGTTTCACTATCACTAGGCAACAATTATAGGAATGCCTATAGAAGCGCGTTGTTAAATTTGAAACGCTCCGCTCAGCGTCGAAAGTTAAAAATCGAACAGCGAGCTGTCGGGACTAGGTTCGGAACCGTGCAGGCACTCTATTGTGATGTTATATCCTGATATGACATATTAAGAGCAACGTATTCTTCCACTCCTCCGCCTTACTGCTTCATTTTATAAATAAACAGGGTTTTATAGACAAAACGGAATTAATATCCGATGCTTTGAAGCTGGGAAAATCTCTTTAAACTTGTTGCTATAAGTTCAAATAGCATTACGGCAAGTTTGCTTTCACATGTTCTTAAAACATGTATTCCGTACAAGACGATTCATTAATTTTGTCTTTTTTTTTGATGTCATCAAATCTCATCATGACTCTTAATGACTAAAACCCATCCTAATCCATATCACACAAATATTAGTGAAATCGAACCCACAGAATACCATAAACATAACATACAATATCACGCTCTTGCCTCGGAAGGGTTATGCAAAGGTCGCAAGGTTGCCAGTTCTATGTAAAAGACCTTCAGCCAGACACGAATACAGACTCCGGGCTAATACTGTGTAATTCCAGATGGTAAAACCCAAAAACACTTTGCCCGACCTGGGAATCGAACCCATAACCGCATGCCTAGCAGGAAGCCTTGCGATCACTAGACGAACGAGTCAGTCTAAATCAATTGAGACATTTTTAGATTTAAACCGGAAGTCAATGCAAGTCTTGCATAACGTCTACTTCTTCTTTTCGTGTGGTTAGTGACTATCCTGGTGTCTGAGTTTTTATGCTGCCCATGGGCCTATGACTTAGCTTCACATGCTGTTGAGAAATATCTCTCAGACATGCTGGTTTCCTCACGATGTAACGTGCATAATGTGTAAAAGAATAATGATGAAGTTCCATTCAGCTTCATATCACAAACATATCTCAATTAATATTTAATAAGCAAAGCACACACACACATGTTTGGACTGGCAGCTCCAATAATGTAAGGCTACAAACATACGTTAACATACTTGAGCGGTAATCATATGATATCCTGCTGTCGCAGGCTTTAGCCAACTAACTAATTAATTGGCTCGTGTGCACTCGATGGAAGGCTTGATAGCTTGTAACTCAAATGCAATGGTATTGTATTTTGTATTGATGTTGTACTTGTTTGTATTAATTGATTTGAGCTGTGGGTATTGTAAAATGAGCTTGCGATGACGATTATTGGTAGCATTATTCAATGTGTTGTTTATGTCGCCGTAATGTTAGATTAAGTTAGAACTGCGGACAACCGTGCGCGAGCCGAGCGAGCTGAGCGAGCGCTACTTCCAAGTTGCTCGCAGCTAGGACGGCTATTCAGTATTAACGCAAGGTGCGGTATCGTTGCATGCGAGTTTGGTACCAATTTGTTGGTAACAGTTTATAACAAACTAGCGAAGTTCATAATTATACGGTGACGTATACTAATTTCAAGTTACCATAGAGTTTGACATCGATTGTTAGCGTAAAATTAAAAAAACTATAAGTACTTCAATCAGTCCTAGAAGAAACCTAGTGACTTCTGTTGAGTTTAAAGATAATTTATTAGCAATAAAATTTGTTATTTTCAATATTTAGAAAATTGCAAGTATCTGCGAAAAGTCGGGCGGCAGCGGCGGCGGCGCCAGACGCGGTCTTGCTACGCTACACACTGAGCTACGGCGTAGCACGCAAAAGCTACGCCGTAGCACGCACTTTGCTACGATCTTGTCTTTAGAATACTTTTAAAAATAAAATGTGATTTTAAATAAAACTTCGATCTGTCGTTTTCCTAAATATGTTTCACGCTTTCCACACTACACACAAATGTATAAGGTTGATGTTCCAGGGTAGCCCGCGAAATTCAAATTTTCTTAAGTTTTTTGCAATTTGCAGGCCAGTGATAGGTTGTATGTTGATGAACATTTGATTCGCGGCTGTAAGACGTATGTAGTTACAGAATTATAATCATCAAAATCATTAATACAACCCTCCGAGCTCATAAAGGTGTAAAAATGACTTTTTACAAGGTCAAAGTCATTCCGGAACCTTTCCTGGCCTGCAAATTGCAAAAAACTTAAGAAAATTTGAATTTCGCGGGCTGGTTGGAGGATTCACCATAACTGAAACTCGTATGTTTTAAGCCCTTAAAGTTTTAATACATAAAAAGCCACGGATCGGATCGCTAGTCTTCAATATCTATTAAAATCTGCGAGAGGTTTGAAGAATTTAGGTTCGAAATAGCTCAGATGCAGCCATGTTGAAATTGGATTACAGGTCAATCTTGCGCTGCGGTATTACTATATAGATGTACGTAGTGATCCTAAGACTGGAGTTGTTGATTACTCATGCAACTCGACTCGATTTGAACCATCTCATTTTAGAAATTGATCCATCATAATTTACAGTATGAAGGATCACTTTTTAAAATGGGATGGTTCAAATAAAAATGATTTAACAATACATTTTACAGAGTCAGAAGTTCCTGTAGAGTTTTAATAGATAACTTGATGTTCTGACGATTAATTTGGGCAGACGCTGTGCTGTCAAACGCTACGCTGTTAAACGCTATGCTGTCAAATGCTAGGCTGTCAAACGCTATGCCGTCAAACGCTATGCTGCCAAACGCTATGCTGTCAAATGCTAGGCTGTCAAACGCTTTGCCATCAAACGCTATGCCGTCAAACGCTTTGCTGTCAAACGCTATGATGTCAAACGCTATGCTGTCAAATGCTAGGCTGTCAAACGCTATGCTGCCAAACGCTATGCCGTCAAACGCTATACTGTCAAACGCTATGATGTCAAACGCTATGCTGTCAAATGCTAGGCTGTCAAACGCTATGCTGCCAAACGCTATGCTGTCAAACGCTATGCTGTCAAATGCTAGGCTGTCAAACCCTATGCCGTCAAACGCTATGCCGTCAATCGCTATGCTGTCAACGTGTCTTAAGGCTTCAAATTATTTTTTTCAGTAGCCAGTTAATAATAATAATCACAGAAAAAAATCTCGACGCCATTCTAATCACAAATGACTTTAAATCATATGCTGTAACTCAATAATTGATGTCCCCTTTTTATCGTCCTTACTGCAGCCTTCTCCTCTTCCGCATCCAATCTTCTCCCGTCACGCGGGCGTCCTCCCATTGGCTGCGAGCGTCTCACTGTTTGTCGGTTCCGGTTACCATTACAATATTTCTTAGCGATCGCATGCATAACGTAAAAACAAGCCAAGCGCGTAACGGACCTCGCACAGTGAAGGGTTCCGTAGTTGGAACAGACAAAAAAAAATACATGCATGAAAACGTAAGTTGGTCGACTATTAGTCGTAAACTTGTAAGGCCTGCCTGTAGCAATGGCGGTTTTTTTAAACCTGCGTTATATTTATCGACTATAATCGTGAATTTTTCAAATATCCAAAAACTACCAGTTAGCAGGGACTGACTCTAACAAAATTTTTCACTTTAAAGCCAAATATTCCCTTTTAGTCATTGACTACCACGCAGGAGACATAATAGAACAACTATTGTTAGCGGTCACCGGGGACCGCGTTGGCGTCTAACGTGTTACAGGAAAAATTATTCCAATTAAGGGATCCGATTTCAATATTTTTTTAACACCTATCCAAAGACCAGTAGAAAAAAAACCTCCCCACTTTGTTTAATTATTTAATAACCAACTTATATTGACAGTGTACACTAAACATACAAGTTATAGGTTAGATATTAGTACCTAGAAATTATAATTTAATTATAAAATTATAAGAATCAATAACATAACGTTGCGCTCATATATATAGACTAACATTTGTATATAGAAAGGCATTGAATAGGTACAAACAGAATTCTTAAAAATAACAAACTACGTAAACAATAATTTGTGCAATCAAAAAATAATAGTACTGGGAGTGGCAATAGACACCAAGTAAAGGTTCGCAGTCTTAAGAAAAGTCAGTTCGGTGCTAGTAAACACATCAAGTGAATCATCAAAATGCAAAATATTATTAATTAAGTTAAGGGCTAAGTATAAGGACTGGTGTGTGTAGAGCAGGAACCGTAAAAAAATCCATTACCACTTTGACTAATGTATGTGTATTTATGTTTATGTCAAATTACAGCTTTCTGCGGACGGACACGGTGAAACTATAAGGGTTCCTTGTTGACAACGGAACCCTAAAAAAGAGATTGTAATTTTGCTCGGCGCATAAAGTGGAGCGTTCCTGTAGAATCCTTCTTGGAGTATTTTTTTGTTTTTTTATTTTTTGTGTTAAGTAGAACGTTTCTTAACAAACCAGAACCAGAATGTTAAGAAGTGTTAAGTAGAACGTTTCTTAACAAACCAGAACCAGAATGTTAAGAAACTATTGTTTTCTTAAAGTTTTTCGTCTCAGAGTTATAACACATTTCTAGCGTTTGGACACAAAGCCCAACTTTTCTGTGCAACCTACACTTTTTCACACCAAACACGTCTAGAACAAAAATATTGTTTTTCCATCATAAATCTTTATGAATCGCCTTGTAACATATTGTGGTGGAGTCGCCACCTCGGTAATTAGCACAAGTTCGGTGTCGCTCACATTACAGCCCGGTGTTTGGCGTGGCGCCAGCGAACGTGCCGCGGCCTCGCTCAAATACAATAGAGGCCAGCTTTTACATTTCAAATTTGGAGTTAGAAAAATAAATTCGAGATTTCAGATTCGAGGTTTTATGCTTTTTGGCGGCCAGTGTTGTAAACCTTAATAAGTTTCAGTGCTTGTAAATGCAGCCTCATGGGACTCAGCTTATTATGTCTCTATTAATCTATACTAAATATTAGAAAGCTGAAGAGTTTGATTGTTTGAACGCGCTTATCTCTGGTCCGAATTGAAAAATTCTTTTTGTATTGGATAGTCCATTTATCGAGGAAGCCATACCTTCGTGGCCTTCCTTCCTTTCCTTTTTATTGGCCGTAGCGTGATGTTACATATAACATCACGCTACGGCCAATAGGAACGTGTGAAATCGCGCAGGAGCAGCTCGTTAAATTATAATTTTCAAATAAATGCCTAACGAATAAAATTTCCATAAATTGATAATAATAACAGATTGGGTAATTTAATTTTGTAATATGTAACTATTTAACCTCCTGTTGGACGAAATAAGTTTTTTAAAGATTTTTAAAAAAAGTATTAGTTTTGAATACTTTTGTCCCAGCGATCCTTACCTTCTAAGTTATCAACCCATTTATCTTCATAGCAAAGAGGTAAATAAGGCTTACCTGAATATCCCAGAATATCACTCATCGCTCGCATGATATTTTTCTTCCTCAACTAGAATAGAATCGGGCTCATAATAAATTCTAACGTGTGCAATGGCTTGGAACGCGATAGAGCGGCATCTGTGACGCACCACGTGAACTAACGCCACGAATACATAAAATGCTAAGCATATATCAAATTATGACCGACGCCGTCAGCTTGTATATTATGTAGTGTTCGACGAAAGGCGTCTTCAGTAGCAATATTTTATATTACATAAATATGTAGTGATTTTTAGCTTGATCGTAATAATGACTTACTTACGTTATCTATACAAATATTATAAAGAGGAATGATTTGTATGTAAGTTTGTAACGAATAAACTATTTAACGGATCTGGATGAAACGTGGCACAAAGATAGATTATAGTCTGGAATAGCATATAAGCTACTTTTTATTCCGAAAAAATGTACGGTTCCCGTGGGATAATTTCCTAAGTACTCGCGGGCGAAGCCGCTGGCAAAAGCTAGTGTTTAATATCACGCCTTGTTCCCCGTTGGGATTAGCAGAGGTGTACCTATAGTACAGACGTCAGCACAACAAGCTATCCCTAACTGTCAAATTTTCTCAATTAAAAATGAACCTTATGTCTTTGCAATAAAGTTGAAATACTATCAAAGAAATTTGACAGATTGTGGTAACTTGATGTGCTGGCCTTTGTACACCTACATTACGTACAGTAATTAATTATATTATTACGGGCACAATGTTGATAAAATCATTAGAATACCAAAAAAAAGTCGTTACGATGGTAATACTGTAATCAACTTAAATATGTATGTTTGCTGAATACAGTCCCTCATAATGAACTACCAATGTAGCACAGCGGGTATGTCATTTGCGCTAAGAGGGTTGTGGGTTCGATTTTGTTTCAATAAGTGCACAAAAGAATCAATTTATGTGTAGGATTTGAGATGATCAAAACTTGAGTACTTACCACTAAAATCCATAGACAAAGACTCACTTTAGATTTCATGTTTTCAATTCGTTTTCTTACTTTGTTTTCTTATTCATATATTTCTATGAGTTTCATTAAAAAATTCTATGGTAAATATATTATGGCAAAATCCATTACATTGTAAGAGGATTGGTGAGCACAACCTGATTGTCCTCGATGACGGAGTGTGATGAATATTGATACACCTGTATACCGGCCATATAATGACATAGCCCCCACGCTTTCTCGAAGCCATCACTAAAGGCGAGCACACAATAGCCACTGCTGGACAAACTTCCCGGCGTTTGATGGATTACTCCTTCAATGGACCTCTTATGTACGAAAACGTGGAAGTTTACGTGTGTTGAAATGTATACGGTTTTAAGGGCCAAGTTTCAGTCATGGACTTTTGCCTGATCGCTGAAACGAGACCGATTTTGAGGTAGCTGCGGTGCAGGAGAGGTGATAGTGGTCAGTTGTCTCAAGTTGACGGATCAGTGAGCTCTTGCGTTGCGTCATCATACCCCTCTCGCCCCGCGCAGCTCCTTTAGGAATGGGCTCAGAAAAACGGTCGGGCTATAATAGGCAAATTTCCGAATTGACTATTAGAATCGGTTAAAAATAAAATATGAAATCACATAGCAAAAACACCGCTCGACTTAAAAACTTCCATCACCGTACAGAAATTAAATATTGACATGCGAAGATGTAATTGTAAAATTGCATTTAATGCTAATAAGTATTCCATTTGATTCTAAAAATCTGTGACGTCATATTGTTATATTTCGTAGATACAAATGCCGCGTTTTGATAGTCTATAAAAAGTAACGTTATTGACTACCCATTCAAATACCCAATTATGGTCGTATTTGTTTCTTCATTCATTTGAGTATTATATTATCAACAAAGGTATTTTATTGTTTCTGCAAAAATATATTTAAAAAAAGAAATAAAATCATAAAATATGTATAGGGATCCATCTCCACGTCGAAAACGGGCCAAGCTTCCGGTGGTTGGAGCACTTGATACAGGAACCTACTCACAATGGGTGCCTTGAGAAGGACCTCTTTTTGTATCAGACCCCCTTGTTCAGCCACAAAACGACGATGAAGGCTCATAAGGTCGAGACTCTTGATCAAAACCAAAGGCCGTCCCGGCAATCGGTACAATAATAACCAAATACATTGAACTACTTCTCTTCGTCTTCACTACACAGTATAAAGCAAAGTCGCTTATCCTAATGTATGTATGTATGCTTAGATCTTTGAAAAACTACACAACGGATTTTGATGCATGTTTTTTTTTAATAGATAGAGTGATTCAAGAGGAAGGTTTAAATGTATGTATGTATACATGCTTAATATATTAGAAAACCATTGATAATTTCAAGATTTCTAATGCAAAGTCGTTAAATGTAGTATATGAATTTAGATATTACAAAGATAGCAGGAAATCTTCACAATATAGGGAAAGGGGAATTGTTTGACTACGAATTAACGCGTGTATAGCCGCGGGCATAAGCTAGTATTTTTATAAGTAAATCTCAATTTTTGGTGTGTACCGAAGTGAAGCGGAAAGTACAGCTTGAGCTGGGCTTTGTTGTAACTGAATCGTTGGTTTATCGCGAACTTTCTCTTGGATTCAGAAACTAAACGGAACAGAAACAGTGAGTGGAAGTTTTGCCACAACAAAGGGCACTTGCTTGACTTTGTATGAGCGTCTGAATAGAAGGATTATGATCCATCACCTACCAGGGACGGAGAGCTCGCAAGAGGTATAATATTAAAGTCTAGTTAGCATCATTTTGACGTTCAAAAGTGCCATTCTTGTGCCTATTTGAAATAAATGTTTTGACTTTTGACTTTTGATCAAATGAAACTAGACAGACAGAAATAGCCGCGATATTCGGATGGAACGACATAATGATATTTTAGTCTAGAGGCTTTAACTGTATAACCTACTTTGGTTTTTGGTTCGTATTCTGTAAACGATATTCCTATCTATTATTTAATCCACCACTTTAATCGGATTAATACGACCAATGTGATCGTGTTTGTGCCGTCTCAGTCGTATAAATATGTACGACTAAGGGAATTTCTCAGTAGCAGCCGCCGGTATAAATTTGTGCCCGATTGACGGCAATAGGCTCGCCCACTATTACATAGGACTCAAACATAATTGCCGAACTGTGGGTGTACTAAAGATAACTCAAACTCAAATTCTAACACACACACACACTACCATACACACACACACACACTACACTACACACACGATACACTTCTGCCTAATCCTTTGGGTATTACACGCGTAATGTAAAGTTATATAATAAATAATTATGGAATAAATCCCAGTAGATGGCACCACAAACGAGTGTCCTCCCAATTTTCAAAAGCACTAATTCCACGAACGACCACTTTCAGATTGCTTTCAAAGTAAATAAATGTGAAATATCCGTTGGGATCACTTAAAAATTTAGTGTAATCAACTGTCCCGGCTGATAAATGTTGGCAACTCCTCCGATAAGTTTGGGCTGCGGCAAACAGGCAGAGATTAATAGCTCCATGCCCGAAGGTGAGATAAAAACAAATCTTTTCTCGCTTGTTTCGTTTGATTTCAGATTTATCTAATTATATCTCGTCCTAAAACGACCAAAAATAGACGACCTCACTCAATGTTATTATCTCTTAATTACACGAACGCCCAGGCAAGGTTATCGCAGTTATCAATCTTTATACCGAGAATAATCTTGATCTTGCGGTGACCGCTTTATCTGCAAGACCATGCAAGGGTGCACTTTACCCCATCGATTATTCACGTTAGAATAATTTAGTCAGTGGTCCAGAGGAGAAACGAGGTTTAAATATGCTATTTGTAGATGAAGTGAAATATTTATAATAATATTTACAATCTAAAAGCTTGTTAAGTGGATTAGTGGAGCGGGTTCTCGACTCGGGCCGTGTCTGCCGCATCAAATCAATGTCGCTGATTACGTCGCCTGCCGCCTGCCGCCTTCCACCGTGTCGCCCTATATACAGCAGCCTCTAATATTAACTTATATTCAAACTATGATAATGTCACACCAGTTTATGTTAAACTATATCGGAGAAATTATTTAATACAGTGGTCTGATTTATGAACTTAAACGAAGCAAAAGGGGTATGTAAAAATCGTAGCAGGTTCAGCGGGATTGTCCCAAAGGGTTACCGCTGCTTTGGAATACAAAAAGCTAAGGAAGGAACATGGATGGGTTTTAGTCTATGGTTTTAGTGAAATGTCTCGCTGGTGGTGGCGCGTGTGACATTATTCATTTAGCTCCCTTCAAAATGGTGAGCTGAATGGTGCTAATCCATGCGTCATGTTCGTGAACGGGCGCCGACAGTAAGGACTGGTCATCTCTAAGCTGCCACGGATCTTTCAAAATTGAATTTAATGTTTGAATTGTTTTTGATAATATTTTAAAATCTTTGATTACGGACACTTTTTACGTTATGCATCTTTCTCATATGTATAATTTCAACATGAATGATGTAACCCATATTTTGTAACCATATTCCAATTTAAAAGAGTGTCTGTGGAGGTTCTTACCCATTCCCACCCCTTGACAATTCGAAAGTGCCTGTAGTTGGTTTATTTGAAATAAATGCTTTGAGTTTGAGTTTGATGAGTCTGAAACTCCCTGCCGCTCCACCCAGAGCGGCCATTTGATGATTTCCCACACTCAAAAAAAAAGAACCGCAGCAGACGGCCTACCCCATTTGAAGACGACAGGACATAAGGTATATTACTAGAGACTATATTATAATAGATTTTATTAGGTCGGTCTTTCTACATAATTTCTCCATGTTGTCGTGTCATGTCTTGTGAATCAAGGCGACCTTTAGTGTCTCGACAACTTTGAAATCTGATGAACCCAAATCTTCTAAACGTAGTCACAAACTAATATAATAAATTATGTAAAGTAAATTAAAATATAAATACCTAAGTAGGTACTTAAAAACACGTAATTGATTGTTGAAGTGAAAGGAAAATTATGGTTTCACTGGGAATGAAAATGGATTAGTTTCCAAGCTACTTTGGCGTAAAATTAACGACATAACCCATTACAAAAAACCCAAGACATCCAGTGTACACCTACTTCAAATCACACCGCATCCTCTCGACTCTTTAAACCGCATAAACCACTTCTTTGTAACAATTGGGAAATCACTGGCGGAGGAAATCATGACTCTAACTGGGCAAGGATGCAGACCTGCTATTAGCACTTCAAATACACCATCACAATCCAACTCTTTTGTGTTGCTGGAGACAGATCCGGCAGAAGTGGATGCTACACTCATGGCACTTGACTCAGCAAGTGCGTCAGGGTGGGATGGCATATCAGTGAGTTTCCTTAAGTTATCTCGAGACTTTGTAGTTCCTCTCATTTGCAAACTAACCAATCTGTGTTTTGAAACGGGTGTATTTTGTAACGCGTTGAAACGATCTATCATCACGCCTGTGCACAAGGATGGGGACAAAAGCGATGTTAACAATTACCGACCGATTTCCGTCTTACCGTCACTTTCAAAAATAATAGAAAAAATAATAAATAAAAGGCTTACAAATTACTTGAATAAATATAATATTATTTCCGACTCACAATATGGTTTCAGACAGGGGCGGTCAACTCAGGACGCGGTTATAGCGCTAACGTCTGAAATAACAGATAAGGTAGACAAGGGATACAAATGCGTTGCGGTGTTTCTAGACCTGAAGAAGGCGTTTGACACCATATCTGTTCCTATCCTTGTGCAGAGACTTGAGGCTATAGGGATTAGAGGCAAGGCTCTATCTCTTTTTGACAGTTATCTCCGGGGTAGGAAACAACAGGTTAAGCTGGGTAACTCGTTTAGTAGTGAGGAAAATGTTGTTTTTGGTGTTCCGCAGGGCTCCGTGCTCGGCCCGCCACTGTTTCTAGTGTATATTAACGAGCTCTGTAACCTACGAAACGGTGGTGGGAAAATCCTCTCATATGCGGACGATACGGCTATTGTCTACTTTGGTGACACTTGGGAAATGGTACGTAGTAAGGCCGAACAAGGGTTAGTGGTCATAGATAGATGGCTCAAAGCTAACTTGCTAACTCTTAATATTGCTAAAACCAATTACATTTGTTTCTCTCCAAGTGCAAGGTCTAAAGCATCTAATAACTTCAACATTCGTATACATATGTGTGCAAACAGCATAGGGCAGAGCTGTGACTGCAAACCTATCAAACAATTACCGTCTGCAAGATATTTGGGAATTATAGTCGACGAGTGTCTGACGTGGCACTCACATATCGAGGTTATCATGTCGCGTGTTCGAAAATTTATATGGATTTTTAAAAATCTACGACATGTGATGCCTCAAAAGATACTCAACAACATTTATATTGCACTCGCGCAGTCAGTAATCACATACTGCTTACCTGTTTGGGGAGGGGCCGCCAAAACTAAGTTTCTAGAGTTAGAAAGAGCCCAAAGATCACTTTTAAAAGTAATCTATTTTAAGCCATATAGATATCCCACAATCGAGCTATATAAAATTGGTGGTCTACTAACAGTCAGGAAACTATACCTTTTAAACATCATTCTATATTTACATAAATACCTTCCAGCTAACCCAGACAGCCAAGCTAGGAGGAGAAAAGATAATGTGGCTTCCTCTACTCCGGTACGTACGGTTTTTGCAAGGCGTCAGTATATATGCCAATCAGCCTACATATACAACAAAATTAACGCAAAACTTAAGTTCCACCATGAGGTCTCGCATCAATGCAAAATAGTTATAACAGAATGGTTAAAAACTCTAAATTATGAAGAAACAGAGCATATTTTAGTCAGACTTACATGAACACTTCTCTTCTTTATCATAATGTTATACATTGTGATCACCTAATGGTATCTTTATCTTCGTTTTATAATGGCACTATCAGCTAACACGTAAACTCATACATAAACACACACTAAAACACACAAACGTAAAACACACACACACAAACAAACCCACGATCACACACTACTACAGTTACACAAACACATACCTACTCACAATTCCACAATATACAGAGCTGCTAATTACTTTTTATGTCATTGTTTTCTCTTTGTTTTTAAATTAGTTCAATTAGTTTTATTACTTTAATTTTAATTGTTACAGAGCCTCAATAGTGTATAAGCTACCAATTAAAGGAAAGAGCGAGACAACCCCAACACAAGTATTATTAATTACTTACTGGGGCTGCCTCAATCACATCTGCAAATGTAACTGTTTGAGACCCAATAAACAATTATTATTATAAATTATTATTATAGTTTCTGATTACATAATAGATAATTTTTGTTATAATTTATTTCAAATAAAAAAACGTTTACAAAAAGTGTACATGTAGCCAACAGTAATAAGTTTTCCATACAATTAAAGTGCCTAAACCTAAAATTATAGGTGCAAGTAATAGTTGTTCGGAATTGCAATTTTAAGCGACCAGCCCAATCTAGGTTAATTAAACCTGTGTTTCAGGCCAAAAAAAGATGAGATTTGTGAAATGTTTTTTTTACTATACCTATTTTTTTTGGTATCTTACTCTCCACGAAAAAAACTAGATAACTTCCAGTAGTGAAAAATAAAGTAGTACAATAGGTGTTTATATTTATTGCGAGGAAAACCACCAATCATTAAGTAACCTACCATCAAGTGTAACATAAACTCAAATTCAAAGCACTTATTTCCATTAAAAATAATTACTGGCACTTTTGAATTGGTTATTTGACAGGGTAGTCAATAACGTTACTTTTTATGAATTGTCCAAAAAAATGAAAGTGAATTGCTAAAATGATTTTTGGAATCAAATGGAATACTTACTAACATTAAATCCTATTTTACAATAATATATATATATATCCTCGCTTAATATTTAATTTCTGTACGGTAAGGGAAGTTTTTCACCTTCTTCTGCGAAAAAGTCATGCTCGCGAAGGAGGTGGCGGGATGGGAGAGAGAAAGGTCCTCCCGTCCCAGCCGCCGCAGGAGACGCCCCGGGCGTCGGGAGCCACGTGACGACTCCCGGCCACCGTAGGCGCGGGCCTGCGGGCGGTGAGTAATGGGTGACTCACCGTCCGATCAGCACCAGACCCGTGCCGTACGGCGCGTATATGTTCCACGCGCGCCTCAAAGAGATGTCAGCATATGAAGGGGCCCCTCAGGGCCAAGCCTGCCGGGTAAGCGGGATTGTCCGAAAGGGTTACCGCTACCCCGGAACATAAAGGGCTACGGAAGGAACATGGATGGGTTTTAGTCAGTAAGAGTCTGACACTCCCTTCCGCTCCACCCAGAGCGGGAGCAGTCATTGGATGATTTCCCAGCCTTAAAAAAAAAAAAGGGAAGTTTTTAAAGCGAGCTGACTTTATATTGCGATTTCATTTTTTTTTCTGTTCGTTTCAAATAGTCAACTGTCAAGGGGTCAGTCAGTCAAAAAGATGAAGCTATTTGCCCATTCCAAAACGTAGTAGGTTCCTATGGATCATAACAGGCAAGAGACTTCACTGACACTTTTAAATCAAAATATTGATTACATTATTTATTTTGAAATTATTATACATGTAAGAACGATGAACAAAGATGTACGCGTTAACAGCGTCCGTCATAAAAAGTATAAAATAAATAAAAATTAAAAAAAAAACTAAAAAACACGGTTTTTATAGAAAACCGAACTTTTAGTTCGGCCTATTTTTATTTTTTTAAGGGATGACCAGTCCCTTAAAAAAAAGGCTCGTTGTATACCAGATTTTATACTGAGTTGTAGGTACTTATGTATAATTCTGCTCTAGTATCGTATAGTCAATATTTAATAAATTAGGTGACGTGTAACGTCGGCTAAACTTACATACAAAATTCAAGGGTCTGTCAGTCACAGATTGCTTTCTCGGAATTATTAATAAATCTCCATTCCAATATTGTTGTTTACGCTCCATTTTACTGGTACAGAGGTCAGCACATCAAGTTACCACAATCTGTCAAATTTCTTTAATAGTATTTCAACTTTATTGCAAAGACATAAGGTTCATTTTTCATTGAGAAAATTTGACAGTTAGGGATAGCTTGATGTGCTGGCGTCTGTACATAAATGATCTTTAAAACGATATTGTGTTGAAGGAGGAAGCTGAGCATTATAGTAGATTATATTAAGACAAGTATTTGTGTCTGATCAGAAAAGATTTTTTTTGGAACGAAGTTCCTTATCGCGCGTTGCGAAAGGGGGCTAGACGGAAAAAATTAAGCCCAAAACTTGTAACGACACTTTTTTTGAGTAAAATATGATGTCTTTTTAATCTAATAATTTTTTATTGGTTAATTTTAGATCAGATTTTTTTTGATTATCAAATATCAAAATTTTATTACAATTCCTTCACTAATGAATCCAAAGGAACTTCGTTCCATCCGGGGGTCCCTTGACACCTGTCAAGTTTTTTTTTTGTTAATGGTATCTCGCAGTTCAACCATAGGGTTGTCTACTGGTAAGCGGGATTGTCCGAAAGGGTTACCGCTACCCCGGAACATAAAGGGCTACGGAAGGAACATGGATGGGTTTTAGTCAGTAAGAGTCTGACACTCCCTTCCGCTCCACCCAGAGCGGGAGCAGTCATTGGATGATTCCCAGCCTTAAAAAAAAAAAAAAATGGGTTGTCTACTGCTTAACCGGACTTGGCTGTGGATGCCACAATAAAATTGTAGCCTCCAGCCAGGACTTGTTAAAAACTTACGAACTAAGCGACTACATGCTAAGGGCACCCCCTGTGGGTACAGACCTCGGCTTAGGGCGTCTCTGGGGGAACAACAGCAAGGGACTAGCTGGATCGGGCGTGTTTGATACTACAGGCTCAGCGGCAACGCGGGCTGGCTCGAGCAAGGGTCGGGAGGGATCAGAAAAGAAAGAATGAAAAAGTATTCATTGGGACTCGTGTAGGAAGAACACGCATAGTAGCTGAGTGTGGGGTCGAGGCTTTGATCCCCAGTCCGGGCAGTGTAGGTATTTGGGTTTCCTTAACAAAATTCCTTGCAGCCATGGCTATGAGCTCAGATAATGACAATAGGCTGTTCTCTGTAATAACTCTGGAGTGACACATAGTAGGGATGATGACTAAAATTTATTTTTTAGTACTTCAGCTAAATTATTTAAAAATATAGACACGATTTTTTTCTTTTTACACGTAATCGAAAGATAATGTGACGTGGGACGTGTGAGACAGTGTGTTAAAATGTGGCATGACGTCACTCGTTTGTTGATCCTAAAGTGAGTTGTGACGTGACGCGCCCCCACTCCCCAACTTTAATGCGTTTTATCTAATGACGGGCTGACGGACTAAATATAATTTCTTTTTCTTTACCCTGTCAACAATTTTTTTATAAAAATTTAACGCAACTCAAGTGATGCGATTCATCACTTGATTTGCGTTAAATTTGGAAGCGTTGATCATTTTTGTTCAAGAAACTGGGCGTTACTTACTAGTCTTACCAAAGAGTATTGTGTTACCCAGTAACTGGGTTGTGGAGGTCAGATGGTCACTCTGACGAATAGAGTGTGAATACTTTCAGCAGCATTCGGTTAGCGTAAAAGCCGACCGCAACATAGTTGGAAAAAGGCTAAGCCGACGCGACGATGAAATCGGGTGTTATTTAGTGTCTTTATTCCCTTGAATATAAAATAGTACTATTTTAACTTCTAACGTTCCCGAATTCCTGTAGACGCGTACCGACTTGAATTTAATTCCGCAGCTAAATTAATTTTTGCTAAATTGTCGGTAGGCATCCGGAGCACTCATTTAAAGTAGGCCTTTTATTAATTTGTAAAACACGACTCCCATTTTGAACACCTCTCGTTTGCGCGTTTTGTATATTTTTATGTCTGCCGTTTAATATTTATAATTAAGTCTGTCTATGAAGTAGAATGAAAGATTGTTTTTGACTGCGGGAGTAAGTATACGATTCAATTTTTTTATTAATGATATTCGTATATAATAATAATATTTTTAAAAGCCGATGTGGGTATGCACCGTGATGTGGTGGCAGTGGACATAGGCCTCACCCCGCTTTCCATGGGTAAAGAGAACTGGCGCAAACCTGCAGTACTGACTACCGATGACCGCAAGGAGATATGGCAAGGCAAGGAGCTTCACGGGCGCTTCTATCGGGTTCTTCATGAGCCCGGTGTAGACTTCTTAGCGTCCGTGTCCTGGTTACGTTTTGGTGACCTTTTTGGGGAAACTGAAGGTTTCGTCTGTGCAATTATGGACGAAGTTATCTTGACGAATAACTATCGGAGACATATTATGAAGGACGGGACGGTTGACGTGTCGTGTCGGGCATGCCACCGTCCAGGTGAGTCCATCAGACATATTATCTCTGGTTGTTCTCGTTTAGCTAACGGCGAGTACTTGCACAGGCATAACCAAGTGGCCAGGATTATTCACCAGCAACTTGCTTTGAAATATAAACTTGTAGACTCTGAGGTACCGTATTACAAGTATATGCCCGACCCAGTTCTTGAGAATGACCATGTCACGTTGTACTGGGATCGGTCTATCATTACTGACAGAACTATTGTCGCCAATAAGCCTGATATAGTAGTGATAGATCGATTAGCGCGCCTTGCAATGATAGTCGATGTTACCATTCCACATGACGAGAACCTCGTGAAAGCTGAGAAAGAGAAACAAATAAAATATCTCGACTTAGCACACGAGGTTGTTGACATGTGGAATGTGAGCTCGGCTGTCATTATACCGATTGTCGTAACAGCCAATGGCCTGATAGCCAAAAGCCTCGACCAACATCTTTCGAGGCTTTCGTTAGGTGGTTGGATCAAGAGCCAGATTCAGAAGGCAGTACTCCTCGATACGGCTCGCATTGTGAGGAGGTTCTTGTCTCTGCAGCCCTAACCACCGGTGCCTTGGACCCTGCTCCCGACATCGGCGGACCACTATTTTTTATACTTTTAAATGTTTTTTTTTTTGTTTTTTTATAAAAATATTTAAAAATATATTAGATAAGAAATGGAATAAATGAACGAAAAATAATAATAACAAACATTTATTTCAGAATCACTTCCATATTTGTTAGTAATAATGTAAACTTATCAACTAGTGTTAGTAAAATTAGTTCAGGTGTATTTTGTGTACTTAATAGGTTTTATTTTAAGGTGCGTGAGGCTCACCGACCCAGGCGAATGTCTACTTGACTGCGTGCAGTGATCGTATCCCCAATATCGGAGAGTCCCACCTACCAGCTAACGTACTAAGAATGATAGCGCACACGGTAAAGCTAAGATGCGCATGATGGCCGAAAAACTGTCAACATTCGCGTCGGCAAACATGTCGGACGCGCTACAAAAACGCGGCAGCCCTATCAACACCCGGAACGTGTTGATATATTGAGTGCGCAGGCCACTATATGCCCTCTGCGTAAAGTTAAACCACAGGCTGCTCGTGTAAAAGGATTGGCAGTAGGCTTTGAAAAGCGTCACCTTAACCTGAGCCGTACAACGCGCAAACGCGCGTATATGAGTCACGATATATTTGATCATAGATTTTTTAAAATCTATACTAATATTATAAAGAGGAAAGATTTGTATGTATATATATTTGTAACGAATAAACTCAAAAACTACTTAACGGATCTGGATGAAACTTGGCACAAAGATAGATTATAGTCTGGAATAGCGCGGGCGAAGCCGCTGGCAAAAGCTAGTTGAAAAATAATTATTTGCATTGTGCAATATAAACACTTTTTATACCCCTAGTGAAAAAAGCTGAATATAATTATGTACGTCCCTAAAATAATTTACCTCCCTAAAATCGATCTGCCTTGCCTTTTCCCAACTATGTGGAGGTCGGCTTCCAGTCTAATCAGATGCAGCTGGATACCAGTTTACATGGAGCAACTGCCTCTCTGACCTCCACAACCCAGTCAGTAACTGGGTAATACGATACCCCTTGGTAAGACTGGCTGTCACACTTTCGGGCTTCTGACTACCCATTACGACTAAGTATTAAAGATCCACAAATGACAGTCAGGACCAACGACTTACCAAGGCAAGGAGGAGTCTCGATATGTAAAGATGGTCACCCACCCACGGACCAACCCCGGCAAGCGTAGCTTAACCTGAGTTATTTAGCCACGAGCTCCGCCTATTCTAATTCTAATAATTTGCTTTCCCATCCTAATTTATTCGTGAACATAATCTACACAACCTTTAAATAGTCGACCACCTAGATATGACGTGGCAACATTGTTCGGAACAAGAACTTACGGAATAACTTTATCGTCAGCGAATACATATAAAGTGATTTTGATAGGAGTTCTGATTAGATTTGTTAACAGATACACGCTCATTGAATTATTCAAGCGAGGCGGGTGTGGGTTCGCGCGCAATTTAAAATTGTTACACCAAGTTTAAACTGAGTATATGATGAATACTAAGATATTTATGAAGCCGTCGCTTTATACGTACTTGTAATCAAGGAAGTTACAACTTAAGGTGAAAGCGCCAGGGTAGCCAGCGAAACTCAAATTTTCTTACGTTTTTTGCAATCCGCAGGTCAGTTTAAGTTAGCTCAAATTTTCTTACTTTTTTGTTGGTAGAACCGAATTGCAAAAAACTTAAAAAAAAACGAGTTTCGCGGGCTAAGCTGCCGCTTTCTTTGATTTAATCAAAATAACAAAGAGGATAGCTTAAAATCATTAATACATACGGAAGGAACATGGATGGGTTTTAGTCAGTAAGAGTCTGACACTCCCTTCCGCTCCACCCAGAGCGGGAGCAGTCATTGGATGATTTCCCAGCCTTAAAAAAAAAAAAAAAAAAAAAAAAAAAAAAAAAAAAAAAAAAAAAACCCTATAACATAACCCTATGGAATGACTATTTCAGTTCTTACTTAGACAGTTGTTTTGATGATTCAAATTATTGATTATAATACTGTAAATACGGACTTGCTACGGCCGAAATCATATTTTGATCAACATACAACCTGACACTGTCCTGCAAATTGCAAAATACGTATAAATATTTGAATTTCGCGGGTCACCCCGGCGCTTCCCCCTTAAGGGAATAGCTTTAGTGTTTGCTTGTTATGGACTAGGAAAGCTAGTTAGAGTGGATACTAGTTTCAAATACATAAATTACATTGTTTACGTACAAGTTACCGTTATCGTAGTTTAGATAATTATAATGGAACCAGTTTAGTTGCGGTATTTAATAGTTTCATGATTTACTTAAATCTTTCGTAGCTTTAAGCTTGAGGAGACGTAGAGGCGAGATCAGCTCACCATAGCCTGCAAAACGCTCCGTGTCTTGATTGACGCGCCTAATCTTCATGTGTGTTGTCTCGCTTCTTCGACCCAGACAATTACTGCCGCAGCAGAAAGCTCAGGTTGTTTGCTGTGCCCCCATGTCGCACTATTGCGCGTGCTAAGTCCCCAGTATGTTGCACTCTAGCCGCACGTAATGATTTCTTGGATTCTAATCCAACAATTTATCTGTTTGCGGATGAATGGACGAAGATTTTACTGGCATGTCAGAAGTTCTGTGAGAGGGATTCATGAAAGTATTGCTAATTTTATTATTTTTGTTTCCCTGAATTTTATATTTTCTTTTACCTATATGAGCCTTTAATTATTGTAATTGGTTAACCGTTTTAATTAAAGTTAAATCAATAAAAAAAATAAGGAGGGTTAATTTAAGCAAAAAAGCCATAAGTACACATAAGTAAATGTACATATTGATTTCGGATTTTTACTTATCTAACGATTAGGTACTGTAGAGCCTGAGTGAAACCTTATGTTGAACATGGCTGGTAATAAACTGACAGCATTCGAAATTCCCTTTAAATTTTGAATCGAATAGTCTGATAGGTTTTAGTAAAAGTGACAAGTCTGTCATGAGCCGTGGGGCTTGGCAGATGCATTAGTTGCAAGTAAATATATAGTTAATGATTCACGGTCTGTGTGTTTGTATTTATAGTATAGCAAATCGCTCACACACTCCAACACACACAGAACACACGCTCTTCCACTGAGCCCCCTCAGTGTAGGTCCCTGACCTTTCACAGTACACAGAGAAGAGTTTTCATCGTTAGGTAAGCGATGCAAAATAACTCTTCTATTACAGCGGCAGTAAAATGAAATTTCGATGTTACAATATATAGCGACGCAAATGTACTGCCTTTTTTAAATGAAGCTTTTCGTGCTGATACAACTTACCCCCGGCACTTTGAACCCCGGTCTTCCGTACCTACTTATGCCTGGCACATCATGGGCTCCATCCATGTTTACTTACTTGGCTGAATAGGTATTCTTTTTAACAATGAAACGGCTCGACTACAAACAATAAAATAATGTTTAATTAGTATTTCACAATACTTTTCTCGTAATAAAGCATTGGCAATGTCCGTATTTCAGAGTAAGAATAGCGGAAGAATGAATTAAAACTTTCAACTCACTCTACTGTAAAAATTACTCAGATTGAACGAAGCGCACTTTTTAAATGGATACATTGTAAAGCTGCCATTGTATTCGCATTATCAAGCATTGATGTAAAACACGGCGACTTTTAAAATAAAATCGGAATGTTAGCTGAAGTAAAAATAGTTCACAAATTATTTTACCGTTTCATTTAAATTTTTACGTATGCAGTTCGAGAGCATTCAAAATGAGGGACGAATGGATAGGTATATTTTTTCAGTTTTATTTTATTTTTATTCTTTAAAAGTTAGCGAAAGTTAAATGTCATTAGTTGCTTCACACTGTTATTTAGGAGCTTGATTTAAAAGGTAATGATAGATAAGCATTAACTCAATATGTATTATCAATTTAGGGCTGGTGAATTTTTAGGCCAAAGAGTCTCAGCATTGCCATCCAACGTGGCAACGCTGCCAGCCTTTTGGGCACATTTCCCACTGACAGCGATGGGGATGAATTTTTTGACGCTATATGAGCTCTTCCTCTTTTTTAACACTTGTACATAATAGATATATTTTTAGTTTAAGGTTGTTTAGATTGTATTTAAGATTTGTCCTTAATTAATACTGTTTCATGAGTTTATTTTCTTGTTCTTTATATATTAATTAAATAAAGCTGAGTTTATGCTGGACGCTGTGTAGGAAGTCTGTTTCCGGAACACTGGTTCCCTAACACAGTTTAAACTTAAACATGTAATGGAGTCGGAGTTCCGGTCAGTTTGATTGAAATACACCCGGAGTGCCCAAGGAAGTTTATTGCGGTTATCGGCCATACCCGGCTCGGCCGCATCTCTTAAAATATTGCACATCGGCAGTAATAACCTAAGTTTGTTAATTACTAACTTGAGAGGCCTGTGGCTAAGTAATAACAGCGGCACTGGTCGATCGATCCGGTTAAGCTACGCTTGCCACGGTCGGTCCCTGGATGGGTGGCCATCTTTACTTATCTAGACCTCTACGTTCCTCGGAAAGCATGTTATGCCGTTTGTCCCGGTTGTCATTCTCGGATGTTTGGCAGTCGTTCAACCGAGTCGAACGATCACGTTAAGCTACGCTTACACGGTTGGTCCCTGGATGGGTGACCGTCTTTACCTGCGGAGACCGCTACGTGTCTCGGAAAGCACGTTAAGCCGTTGGCCGCGGTTGACATTCTCGGATCTTTGGCTGTCGTACCGGGTCATCAGTAAACAAAAAGTCTGACAACCAGTCTCACCGAAGAGTATCGCGTTACCCAGTAACTGGGCTGTGGCGGTCAAATAAGCAGTCGCTCCATATAAATTACTGGTATTCAGTTGCATCCGGTTAGACAGGAAGCCGAACCCAACATAATTGGGAAATGGTCGGGCAGATGATGATGTTAATTTAATTACTAACTTGTATCCGTGTTGAATGAACGAGGCGTTTATGAATATGTATGTTGTGTATGATTTTAGGGAGCGCCTTTTGTAGTGGATAATAGCTGGCGTTTTTATGAGAGGGTGAGCAGATTGCGACACATATAAGGTGTTAAAAAATTAACTCTAAAAATGAAAATATATGAGCTGTTCCATACATTTATGCACACGTAACTCAATAAATTGTATGGAACAGCTCATATTTTTTTCGTTCATCCCATAGTAAAAGTTGTTTGTAACGATGAGTAGGTACAATGCTCCCACAAAATTATTTGAATTTATTTTTTAATACCCTAAATTATGTTAACTTCATGTTGATTTGCTGTCAGTGCCACTATCAGATGATTTCACGTTCACAAACAATATCTATTCTAATTTTATTTTTTGCCATAGATAAAAAATAGAATATATATTTTAAGTAGAAAGAGGTTTATAGGTTACCTACCAGCGTTCGATCTTTAAAAATTGCCCAATGTTCTACTATCAGATCTTCTTCATAGTGTGTCGATAGATATAAATATATATATTTTTTAAATATACTATTAGATGACAAGTGGAAGTAAGACGGCATGTACTAATTACACGTAACTAGACATGTCCTAATTACGACGTGTCACTTGTAGAGCGTGCATAAACTGTCTACCTCGTTTTACTTAAAGTACCATTGTTCACAACTTTTTTATATCCATACATACGATTTATGTTAACAACGATATGGGTTTTTAACTTATTTTCTGAGGCATGCCGTAAGAAACAATAAAATATTAACGTCATTTATGCCACTGGCAAGAATCTGACATTATATAAATGGGGCTTCATTCTGTTAATTAACGTAAAACTAAAACGTTTAAAAAAGGAATGTCTGCGATTTAATTCTATTAATCAAGACGTTAGCACCTCGACCGCGCAGGATAGTCACTAAACTAATGAGCGATCAGATTAGTACCCTCCTGGATTCCCGGCCTGTTCTCAACGATCGGTCTATACTTAGGTTAATTCATCACTACATAGTATAAAACAAAGTCGCTTTCTCTGTCCCTATATCTCTATGTATGCTTAAATCTTTAAAATTACGCAACGGATTTTGATGCAGTTTCTTTTAATAGATAGAGTGATTCAAGAGAAAGGTTTTTGTGTATAATTTGTCGACATATTATGCGGGCGAAGCCGCGGGCGGAAGCTAGTAAAAATATAAAAGGACTTTTAAATGCTATCTGTCTTTTTCAATTCCAAGATCAACATTGACGACAAAATGACCGGGTAAAATATTTTAGAAGGAAAAAAGAAACAAAAATAGGTTTATTTATTACACAAAAATATATGATGAATCAAATAACAGAGAAAAAAAACCAGCCAATTTCGAGTCGAACTTGCGCACGAAGGGTTCCGTACCATTATCTATAAAAACGGCAAAAAATTACCTTTGTTGTATGGGAGCCCAATTAAATATTAAATGTTTGATTGTGTTTTTTAATATTTGTTGTTATATCAGCAACGGAAATACATAATCTCTCAATCAAATAAATTTCAACTGTCTAATATCAGGGTTCATGAGATACACTGCTCGGCTCCTATTGGTCGTAGTGTGATGTTACATAGCTTATAACCTTCCTCGATAAATTGACTATCCAACACAAAAAGAATTTTTCAATTCGGACCAGCAGTTCTAGAGATTAGCGCGTTCCAACAAACAAACTCTTCAGCTTTTAAATATTAGTATAGATTAATAATAGATGTGGGTATCTAAAAGTGTGTACATAAATAATAATAAAAATTGGTTTGAAAACGGGAAAAATATACCTGAAGGCTTTCCACGATTCTGCAAAATACTACTAAATATTCAGTCAATTTAAATAATATGTTGTTTGGCGCCAGCCAGACATAGGTTTCCAATAAAACTCATAAAAGCCTGCTAAAAACTCTTCCTTTGTTTCCATTACCTTCATTTGAATCTTCCAACTCACTAGACATTACTTTGTTAAGTTAGCGGCTGATTTTTCAATAGTCAGTTAAGTTTTATTGGAAAAATAAAAATGGCCGTTTGACAGTTTTTGCATAGAAAATATGGCAAACTGTTATATCTATACTAATATTATAAAGCTGAAGAGTTTGTTTGTTTGAACGCGCTAATCTCTGGTACTACTGGTTCGAATTGTAAAAATCTTTTTGTGTTGGATAGTTCATTTATCGAGGAAGGCTATAGGCTATGTAACATCACGCTACGACCAATAGGAGCCGAGCAGCCGGTGAAACCGCGCGGGAGCAGCTAGTTATAAGATATGATACATTTAGCCAAAAAAGTATCGGGAATGGATGATTTGTTTATGGTTCCAAATTCAAATTTTTGTTTTTTTTGTAGTTGTTAGATTGGCACAACTGTTTTCCATTTCGGCGCGGAGTTTGAGTTGCATCTGTTATTTATATTAAATACAGTGCTGGTTTTAGTAATACCATATATAGTGTGTATTGCGAATTTCATAATGGACAAAAATATCGAACAAAGAGTTTGTCTTAAATTTTGCATCGCCAATGGAATTTCGTGTTCGGAGTCACTGAAAATGTTACAGAAGGCTTACGGTGAATCGACTTTATCAAAAACTCGTGCTTATGATTGGTTCAAAGCATTCAAAAGCGGTCGAGATGTGATGGAAGATTTGCCTCGCTCTGGTAGGCCGTCAACGTCTGCAACTGAAGTTAACATCGCAAAAGTGAAGAAAATAGTGACTGAAAATCCCCATTCAACTCTGAGAGAGATAGCTGCCGAACTTTCTGTATCTCACGAGTCGATCCGTACCATTTTAACTAATCATTTGGGTATGAAACATGTTGCTGCTCGGCTAGTCCCAAAAGATCTGAATTTTCTCCAAAAACTCAATCGCATGAAAGTCGCTGAGGACATGCTAGAACGAGTCAGTTCGGACCCAACATTCATGAAACGCATTGTTACTGGTGACGAGACGTGGGTTTACGAGTTTGACATGCAAACTAGTCAACAAGCTTCGGAGTGGCGCCTTCCAACTGAACCGAAACCGAAAAAACCACGCCAAAGTCGATCAAAAGTCAAAGTCATGTTGACTGTTTTCTTTGACTATCGCGGTGTTGTGCACTCTGAATTCTTACCGGAAGGTCTAACGGTAAATAAAGAATATTATTTGAGCGTTATGCGGCGTTTAACACGTTAAGTGCGAAACGAGGCCTAAATCACCCCTCATGCAACTTCCTTGTGGTGCGGCAAGGAAAAACGTGAACATCTCTGTCGTGCGAAGGGCATAGCTTTGGTTTGGTCCAGTATAGAAAAGAGATAAATGTATATTTGAGACGCGCTAGTGGTCCCGGACTCGGTGGTATACCTACCTTCGTACCGGATGTCTTAGGCCTCGTACCGCACTGAATTAATATAATTTTAATGCAGTGCGGAACGAGGCTAAAACGTCCCATATCCACCCGGACCTCGTACCGCACCCAACGCGAGTTTCCCGCGACTAGTGTTGTGCATCACGTCGATTGGAGAGCACGTCCTTTTACATCGCCGAACATGTCTAAACGATGTCGGAAGAAGTTAATTTACAAAAAAACCCAGAAACAGAACGATTGCGATTTTTTATAAAAAAGTATATTGTTACTGATTTTTTTATGTTAATTCAAGTTCTAATAAGTGTATTTTTAAAGCCCGAGGCAGAATACATAGGATAGTTTCTTTTCTATTTCTGGTTTTCTTTTTTTTCTATTCTGTGAACCGCATTAAGATTTCACACAAAAATACATAAACATCGTTGCGTCGATATTATTTTTCCCATCACTAATCTTAGCGAAAATTTACCTTATTTCAGTGCGTTACGAGGTGTATAAGATCCCATATTTTGTTTTGCCAATAATTCCTTAACTAGTTATCAGATCCCGGGGCGACGGTAGATTAGGGTTCATCAATTCACTGTCTATATCGATAAGGACCAAAATTTTTATTTATCTTTGATTTCGCGCCAGAAAATGGATTTTAGTCTGTTAAAGGAGGTGGGGTCTAATAGACCGCGTGTCGCCCTAACGTCTGGTCACGGTGCGGGCCGATAATACCTCGTGCCGCAGGAACGGAAAGTTTGCAAAAATTGGTGCCGCAGCTAACGTGTTAAGAGAGCAAATTCGACGAAAAAGGCCAGATTTGTGGAAAGAAAATTCTTGGATTTTGCACCACGACAGTGCGCCTTCGCACAAGGCTATAATTGTGAACGAATTTTTGACCAAACACTCAACAAATACCATCCAGCAACCACCATATTCACCAGATATGGCTCCTGCTGACTTTTTTCTTTTTCCTAAACTCAAATTACCACTTCGTGGCACCCGTTTTCAATCGATAGAAGACATAAAGGAGAATTCGCGGCGAGAACTGAACTCAATTCCGGAAGCAGCGTTTAAAAAATGTTTTGATGAATGGATTATTCGTTGGCGCAAGTGTATCGTTTCTAAAGGAGCATACTTTGAAGGTGATAAAATAAATTTGGATGAATAACAGACATTTTGTGTATTATTGATCTTTTCCCGGTACTTTCTTGACAGAGTAGTATTAGACTGAGTCCTATTTAAAAGTTTTCATTGCTAGATTGTTTCAGTGAAAATTGATCCAAAGGAAGTTTGTCTGTAACTTTCGATATTATGTTTAATTTAAATAGGCTATTTCATGAAAAGGGTTATTGTAAAGTCGCCATAATGAAAATTTGCCACAAGTAAAAATTAGTAAACTTGCCACAGTGACAAAATAATTCACAACAGCTATACCTGTTGTGAATTATTTTGTCACTGTGGCAAGTTTTCAAGTAAATTCGTCACAGGTAGGTCAAACTTGTTTTGGATGTACCGACAGTAAAACGATATTCGTTCAACATTATTGTTTAGTAAAAGTAATGTAGTTTCCGAATAAAGAAAAAGAAGAAAACTGTATCAAAAAATATGATCCATGGGCCATGTGGCCATGGCCATTAAACACTACTACTTCGTTTGCTATCGGTAGTTTTAAAGCTGTGGCAAGTTTTCGTGAGGCAGATAAGACTGTGGCGAGTTTACTATAATTTTTACTTGTGGCAAATTTTCATTATGGCGAGTTTACAATAACCCCATGAAAATAATATATCGATTTCTAGCAAATATAATTTCGTGGTCTATAAATATAAAAAAAAAAACCTTTTATTTCTTGCATTTTGCATTTGCATTACGTTCGTGGTTGTTCGTTTAAATAAAATTGCTTACCTTATTATTTAATTTTGTCATTATTTGCAAGAACCCCGCCTTCATAGTTAAAGGCCTCTGCCAAAGGCAGCTATAAATATTAAATATTTAAAATAATTATAATTTAATTATTAATTTATCGCGATTGCTGCGTATTAGGTTTAGATTAAACAACGTAAAACAGCGCTGCAATTTGCAAAATCCAGAAGTTTCGAATTCACACTGCAGTAAAGGAATCACTTTATGTAGTGCAATTTGCAAAAGCAAGAAGTTTTGAAATCAGATTGCAGTAATCACTTTATGTAGGGACTGTACGTGAATATATTATTCAGCTTTTAAAAGCGCTCAGTTTCGGAAGTTAGAACAGTTAAATAAAGTGCAAATATACATAAAACCTATGTAACTCCGGGTCCCTCAGGGGTATAAGCGCGAAAATCGCTTTATTTCGACAAACTCTAAACCGGACATCGACTGAAATGTACGAGAGCTCTGCGATCGCTCGAATTTCTGCTCCATTTCGAATTCAAGCATAAAGTTATAGATCCAAGTAACATTTCCGTAGAGAATCTATCCATGTTATGAATAGTAGCTACTCAAAGCTTTGATGTAAGTAAATGTATCAGTTTGAATGAGTAAAGTTAGTTTTGTTGCGTGTAAACGTATGCAAGGAACTGTTGAACTCGCGTCAGCAATTTGCGATAGCGCATCGGAACGGCAAAGCAGTCGATATTGAAGCAATTTCAGATTATCCGGTTCCCTATCTACATATTACAAGAGCGGAAATCCCTCTGCTTATGTTTTTTCTTTACTATACTAGTTACCTGACATGGAACGCTCATACAAGTGCGTGGATGTGTCTTCACATTGATCACAAATAATGTTTTAGAAAATATATTCCACGCCACCCTTAATCAAGAACTCATTTCCAACGAATATTTTTACTCATTTCGGCCCAAGGCTGATTCAATCCCCTAAAAGGTTATTCGAAAAGATGAGAAATTTTCCCACAGCAACTTCAAGATTTTATGTACGATACGTACGTTGGTAGACAACATACAATATGCATATTTAAACAGGCACTTACTTTGTTCCGGGCCGAACATGTTTACTGAGCTATCTCATTATGAGCTAACGTATTCCGTCGTCGCGTCCTTGATGTCAGGTAAAATTAATTCGTAGCACCTTTTAACGAAGAGTCACCGGAGCCTACGGTCCTCGAGGGGCGAGAGAAATTTATACGCCACATTGCCTATTCAAAAAGGTCTCTTGGCAACAAAATAAATTGAGACGACCAAGTAAAATAAATGTAGCTGAAGAGAAGCATAAATAAACGAGCCGGTGTTCCGGGCTCGTCACACTCGTTCCCCGTGCCCGATGCGCCGCGTATCGATTGCTATCCAAACGGAATTTCTGAGCATTTATCAGATTCGAAATTATTTAACGTGGTCTCGGCATATTGAAGCTGCAACACGCGACAGCCGCAGTGCCGAGTAGAGCAGGCTGTGGACGAGACAGTTCCATAATACAGTGAAATACAAAACAAGTCGTGTTCAGCCGTTTCGCGGCGCCTGCTCATTCATTATCTCGACATGAGAGGCTGGTTAATAAATTTGGCGAATGTTTCAGCTACTATGTTATGCGGGATTAGTGTGGCACCTTGGGCGACGGCACGAGCCTTTAAATTAAGGGTGTTTGCGCGGCTTTGCTACTGGTTTATGTATTACACGGGTCAAACTTAATAAGAGCGAGCGACGCCGCCGCATGCAGCTGGCAACCGCGTTGCGCTACTATTGACCCATAATTCTAGACGACATCTTCAGCTAATGTCTAATAACAATATGGCTGCTCGTTGTGGCGGAGACATGTGCTCTTCATTGTGTCGCTTGGCTCTATATTCTTGTGAACACTTTAATTGAAACTATTTATTAGGAGAAGTAGCATCTAGAGCAGTTGATATGATGCTGGCTTTCCATGTTTAAATGTCCTGCTCAATTAACGTGCTACTTGTGTTCCCACGATGATATTTTGAGTTTCAATCTGTTTGGTTGTTGTCCCACTGCTGGGCAAAGGCTTTCCTTTTCCACACACATCTGTCCACTGCCGTTGCAGCTTAAGAATTAGCAGTTATTTTTTTACAACGAAACAACTAACTAAGTAGTAGTAGTTTTTTTTTCACTTTTAACGTGAATCGAAAATTGATTCCAGCTATGAGACTGGGAGGATACTACAGTAACTATTCTAACATTCATATTATGTTTATTTCCATAACATCGTTTATTATTTTGCATCTATTACCACCATCTTATTCACAATGGCCTCTGAAATCAGTTTTACAACAAAACCATACCATCCTAAAAATTAAAACAGTTTTTCTTTAACAACAATATAGAAAGAATATTGTAGTGAAAAGCGCTTTTCTCGGCATTTTTCAAACTAAAAGAAGGCACGTTTCATATTTACAATTAAAGATTCATTGTAGAAAATTCTATTAGGAAACTGTTTTATAATTACAAAAGAGTGTATTTTATCTCATCCTTTTAATTATAAACATGAAGAATATATCTTTTTATTTTTATAGAAACGGTTAAACTAAAACACAACTAAACTCTAACATCAGTCAAACCGATTTCCAATTGAAAATACGATTATCTCCGAATAGCTACGGGATAGCGACTAAGGTTACCATCGTTATTGGCCGCGGATATTGTTTGTCGACAGATTAATCTGTGTGCAGGACACCTGCTCCGAGCAGCCCATAGCCCACCTCAGAGCAATGCAGGGCTATATTTCACGAGCCAGCGACTGCACTAACTTCCCCGCTTTCACTTATTCAGTCGGGCTTTTTGCGGAATTGCTACGGCATAACTCGTCGCAGAACACTCCTTATACAATTCCCAGTAATAACATCAGAAAATATTAATATTAATGAATCCGTAGAACAGATTGTCGAGTGCAGCTTGTGAAGAATTATGTACAGACGGCAGCAAATCAAGTTAACCCAAACTGTCACTTTTACCCAATTGAAAATGAACCTTCTGCTTGTTTAATAAAGTTGAAAATCTATTAAAGAAATTTGATAGATTGGGGTAGCTTGATGTGCTGGCCTCTGTACAAACAATTCGCATTACAAATGAAATTAATGTAGCGCGCAAATTGTATTAATAGACAGCTGATCCAATATTCATGTGCGTACATGCTCATTCGTTTTTGATTCGGGTTTCAATATTTATTTACTGTTTTGTTTAGGAAATCTGACTCTGGTTTCAGTTTATTTCATGGAAATCGGACACATCGGGACATAACAGAAGCTGAACTCTAAAAATTATCATCATCTGCCTGCCTAGCCTTTTCCCAACTATGTTGGGGTCGGCAGTCTAACCGGATGCAGCTAAATACCAGTATTTTACATGGAGCGACTGCCTATCAGACCTCCACAACCCAGTAACAGGGCAATACGATACTCCTTGGTAAGACTGGTTGTCAGACATTCGGGCTTCTGACGACCCGTAACGACTGTCAAAGATGCACAAATGAAAGCCGGGACCAACGGCTTAACGTGCTTTCTGAGGCAAAAAAGAAAGTCTACAAATCGTGCTGGATGAAATAGGTACCGAGAGCGTGAAATGAATATGAGAAAATGTTAAATGAATATGAGAGTAATAAATATGAGAGCTGGTCGGTGGTGCAACGCGGCTAGTTTTATCAGGAATACATAAACGCTCGCAGTTTTGTGTTTGCGTTCGTGCGCCGGCACCGCGCGCATGACTTACTCAGCAATCAGCGGCGCTCGGCGTGGATTACCACCGCTGCGCCGTTGCTTGTTTGTCCACAATAATAGCGATGGTTGCAATGGCCAATTATGTCATAACTCTCTTTGTTTACACTATGAAACGGTTGTGACCCAGTTTGGTCGAAAGTAATAAAAAACAGCGTGTTTTTATGGGAGTTTCAGATAGGGATGCTGTTATATCATATTGAAAGGCTGATATGTTTTGTGGTACTCCTCACTGAATATTATCCAGAAGATAATCCTGGAACATGCCTGGAGTGTGTAGATAATGCAAACAAACTAAACTAAAGCTAAAATATTCTGAGCTACATCATTTAGAACGGTTTAAACATGACCCATCATGCGAAGGTCAACTTTAAATTGTTATAACTGCCAACAATTTAAATAAAATGCCAATGAAAATAAAGTCATGAAACTGTTAAATTTTGATTAATATTTCGTTCTAATTTTAGATGGTTTTATCGACAACAAACAACCGCGAGCAACAAAGGGTAAAAGACGACAAGAAAACAATATCTGTATAATATTCTAAACCAGTTATTATGTCTCACGCCAAAACAATTTCGTAATAAAGGATGCCGAAACAATTTTCAGTAATTTCATAAGCCTACTTTGTGCTAATATAACCGAGGTTATCTAAATAAAGAAAAGTTTTAAAATGATTATTTTTCCAAGCAAATTGCGTTGGCACCGAATAGCGATGACTTGAATTTCGGAGGGTGGAGCCGGAAAGTTCGTCAGTCCTCTGAGGCTAAACAAAAAATTATATAAGAATTTTTTCTTAGACGTTCAACAGCATTATTGAAATATATCACTGTTTTTAACTTCCGTGCTAAACGTTTGTTACCATGACAAATAAGTAAATTGTTGTTGTTGAATTTGAGTTTGATGCATTTATTTCTTTAATAGTCATCTCAATCTGCCTAGCCGTTTCCCTAGTATGTTGGGGATTGCTTCCAACCTATCTGACCTCCACAACCCAGTCAGTAAACTAGTCATTTATACAAAATAAATAATATTGAATTGTCTATTTGTAGTGACAAAATAACCGCTTTTTACTAAATGCATAAGAAGTATATACATTAACTATAACAAAAAACATATTTTTTAATTATAACCGGTCTGTCTGTTTGTTCCGACTAATCCCCCAAGCGGAGCTACGGAGGGATCGATTTTGACGGAACTTTCCCTGACCGATAGCTGATGTTATAAGAAGTAACTTAGCTAATTTTATTTAAGAAAAAGAATTAGGACCATGCGGGTGAAACCACGGGCAGCAGGTAGTTAAAATATGCCCCTAAACATCAGCCCGAAACTACAAAGATCAAATTCAAATTAAGCCGAAAATGAGCACTTTTTGAAGGTCAAAGTCACATAAGATAGTCCCCCAAAAGCCCACCCTTCACCACTTCCTTCCTTTACCAGCGATGTTTACCACAGTCCGTAGACCTGTAAGCTAAATTTTCGATGCAAACCCAACTCAGACTATTAAATTATCCAAATTATAGGCAGTATATTGTACCGTACACTGATCTTCCACGAAAATTACAACGTTACTCAAAGGTATCCCGCACATAATGGTGTAATTGAGTCGATGCCGCGATGGCCTCAAACGGAATTTCCTTAATAATGTTATAGCACAATAGACGAGAGTCTATTAATATAATGTGTAGACTGTAGACATTATTGTCGCCGGATTAATGAATCTTCTACCTTTGTTTATTATCTATGAATGCTTTGCGGAGGATTCCATAAATTATGTTGTGTTGTGGGAGGTAGGTCCTAATACCGCATTTACAGTCACGAGCAAAACTATGTATACACTTAGCTAATTTCATAAGCGGTTTTCTGCTTAATTGTTGAATGAATTTGTATGTTGTCACACCCATTGCATTTTCGAGCCATAGGTTACATCGTGTCTCAAAGTTTAAATAGTTATTTTACGAGAAAATCGGTTCTGAAAATTGTTAAAAAAGTGCTCGTGACTGTACACGAATGTTCACGAGAATGAATTACCTGTGTGTGCGTTTAACATTGTGTTTGTTGGTCGTGTATTTAAAGAGATGAGAAAGATTTTGGTTTTTTTTTAGTAGTTTAAGGATAATTCTCTTAGAATATCGTTGGACAATTCTCCGAAGCGAGACACACGTGCTACGCCGAGGTTCTTGTTTTACACGGAGCGATGGCCGGAAAATCGGCGTATGTGCCTGAGGGGTAAGCATATTTTGATTATTTTCTTTTCTTTGTAAGTTAGTTGTATCGGATACCTGGAAACGAAGGCAAAATTATCTTACAAGATACGTAAGATGCCATTTCTACCATTTCTTAAAATTAATTTCAAATAATATACATTTATTTATGTTTTCCTATTATATAAACTTGTACATAGTTATTATTAAAAATTTTAGGTATGTAAATATTATGTGTATTCCTAATAATAGAGTTACTTTAAGAAATGGAATTCTCGAATCTTTGCTAGCTCCCTTCCTAATAAACGTATTATATCAGGTGAATAGTTACACATCGATTTCCCTCTTTCAGTCGTCGGAATTTTTGAAAGAAGAAGACAAAGCTTTGTGGAACTAGAAAGAAGAAGGAAAGAAAGAAAGAAAAAACGTTTATTCTGCACAAACAAACAAAACGCACTTTTCTAAAAACAAAATTGCTTAGTAAGTAAATACACCCGTGCAAACCGGCTAAAAAACCTCGTATTCAGAGCCACGATCGACAATCTGTATCTCGGCCATAGACAATGGATGGACCACTGCACTGACAATTAGTGTCTGTTTACAAACATAATGAACTTATCAACAAAAACTAGAATAACAAAACTAAAAAGTTATTTTTAAAATAAAAACATAAAAAATGCACGAGAAACTAAACTGCCGATTGCAGAGTGATAACTAATATTTATTCTTACAAACTAACTCTATACAACGTTTACTAGTAAGGAGGTAAATGTAAAAAAAAAACATTTGTATGAAACCTTCTTAGATACATACTTCCGTAAAAGTAATCCCGCATAGTGACAGATGACAGTTGTTATCACATCGGGTAAGTACGATCTCCGTGGAAAGTCTTATCCCTCATTTAACTTTCACAACTTAGCGTGATAAGTTCCTGGACGCTGTTTTTCTTTGGTCTCGCGACGTCTTTGTTGAATGGGATGATTTACATAATATTTTTTTGAGAACTTTCTAAACTTATTCCAGTGTAGTTGTTGTTATAATTATTTAAGACTAGCTCTTCGCCCGCGACTTTATATGCGTGGTTTTTTTCTTAAGATATAGCCTATAACATTCAGGGATAACGTAGCTTCCAATTAGTAAAATAACTTTCGGAATCGCATCAGTATTTTTTTTTCAGATTACCCCTTACATATGTACAAACTTACAAACAAATTTTAACCCTTTAAAATATTAGTATAATATGATAAAATTATAAGCACACTGTATACATTTTTGCTACTAAATTAACGAACAATCTATAAAAATATAACGACCTAACCTATCCGAGTCTTATATTATCTACACTATACTTATATAATATTATATTATAAACAGGAAATATTTGTATCTCTGTATGTTTGTAACGAATAAACTCAGAAAATTAAAGAACGGATCTGGATTAAATTGGCATAGAGATAAATTATAGCACATAGGCTACTTTTTATCCCGGAAAATGAACAGTTCCCGTGGTATATTTTCCTAAAAGCAAGTAATTAAATAAAACGAATGTATCTTCACAAACACTTCCCGTTTGAATTCTGTTTTGAAAACGTCTACTCCTTGTGTAAGGACGTGACTGTTTACATAATAAGTAAAATTACGACGCAAATAATTATATTCTATGGGTCTTTCTAACCTAACTCACTCCGTCCCATTCTGTTATTGTACGAAAGAATGAGCTCGGGTATTTGTTTATGTATGTACAAAGTTATGCTCACATAAACAAAACGACAAGCTAAGGAGAAACATATTTTTGAAAGGCTTGACTTAAGTGATGCATAACAATGTAACTCCGCGTAGAACATTAACATTACGACTTTACGAGTGCCCGTAATGTACTACATGTGTACGTATGGAAATCGAACAACATGAATCTTACACTCCAGCTGTACAGTCACGGATTTTAATTGTTGAGCCCCTTGCCACTGTTCGTATTTTAGCCGTGTAACGCTAATCGGGTTTAGTCGGTTATATTCGTATGTACATCCAGACACGGAAAGTCATAATGTCTTGAATTTTGATTTGCGTGTCTAGTAACCGTAACCTAGCGACAATTGTTTTTAGCGTAGCCATGGTAACGTTAGCATACGGTGAAATATTGTGATTGTTATTTGACATCAACTTTTAAACTATCACGGATAGATTTTCAGAAATTACGATTATCTAATGAGCTCCAATTCAAATGAGGTCAGTAGCAAAATAGATTGGATAAATTAACCTACTTTATAATCTCTAAAACTATAATCCTCAATGGATTTCAGATTATTAGTAATTTTTCATCTTATTTGCTGCTTGCGTGGTTTCAGTTCGTGTTTAATCGTATAAAGTCGTGTTTAATCGTATTAATTTGTAAAATTAAAAAATTTAAAAGTTTGTAAGAAGCTCATCAATTAAAGTCCGTGACTGTACATGAATCTTACATACAGATACATAAAAGCTTGTTCGTGCTCATCTGTTAAAGAACAATAAATCGAAAGGGCACGACGTTTGTTCCCGTTATCACACTTGATCGTAATGAGCGAATTCTGGCGGCCGAATTGTTTCGAATCCCTCGCCTGTCAAGGTTCTGATGAGGGAGAGCTATCACAAAAAAGGGTAACCTCTTTGGAAATGTTCACAATATATCTGCGAGAAGTGACAATCAGTTTGCGAATAGATTCCGAAATATTTGTGTTGTTAATGCCGTAACTTGCGATTGAAAGGTTCTTGGGAAGGTCATGTTTGGCGGGTCATATTACTATATTAGAATATTGTCGTATGAAGTACGCTGTCATATTTGGTGTGAGCGGCGTCTTGTATGCTTTTTTCATATTAAGTGACGCAAAAATTTGAAAAGTTACTTTAATTTAGCAAGCTGTCATTTGTGCATCACACAGTCGTCATCACATTCGTTACGGGTCGTCAGAAGCCCGAAAATCTGACAGCCAGTCTTACCAAGGGGTATCGTATTGCCCAGTTACTGGGTTGTGGAGGTCAGATAGGCAGTCGCTCCATGTAAAATACTGGTAATCAGCGGCATCCGGTTAGGCTGGAAGCCGACCCTAGCATAGTTGGGAAAAAGCTAGGCAGATGATGCAGACGACTATAATTTAGCAAGCTCAAAAAATTATTATATTTTCGAGGAATAACGTTTTTTTTTGTAAGCTTGTTTAAGAATTCCTTGTTGGAAAATTTAGAAAATATTGCGACAAATTTCTTGATTATTCATTAATAGCTTTATCATCTTGTGGAGATGGGAAAAAGAAATTCCTATAAAATGCTTCAGAGATTTTTACTATTTTATTTTTGTTACTGTGTCTTTTACGTTGTATTAAAAAAAAAAATTACGTTAATAATAATTATAGTTCCTGCTGGTTGCTGTTGTATGATCTAGTTACTAAACTACGTTTGTAAAATCGATAGTATCCAGTAGTAGTAGTTGTATAGCGTCTGTATAGTTAGACAACGCTTTGTCTTCTTCTTTCAAATGTTAAATTTCTGACGACTGAAAGAGAGAATTCGATGTGCCATTCACAGACCTGTTATAATACGTTTATGTATAATATAATATAAGGGGGTTTATCAGCCATGCTGGTTTCCTGACGATGTTTTCCTTCACCGATTTTTAAGTAAGTGCATGTCTGAGAAATATTTCTTAACAGTATATGAAGCTAAGTCAGAGGCCTATGGGCTGCATAAAACCTCTGACACCAGGTTAGTCACTAACCACACGAAAAGAAGAAGAATAAAAGGGGGTCTATGCATAATATAATCTTTAAAAAAAACAGCAGGAAATAGCTTGAAATAATTACACAGCCATTAATAATTGCCAGACCTGTGGATTGAAGCTTGAATACAAACTCATTTAAATTTAAATACCAGCCCGTAGTTAAATTAAAAATAAACTGTTTCAAGTGATTCCGTATGATTACAGTCCATATTGGTTGCACGCATAATTAACTTCATTCAGCCGGTGGACTCAACGACGCCATTTATAAATTTACAAAATTCTCCTCTTGCAAAATTGATCGCATCATTTTTTAATAAATGAATGGGTTGGTTTACTTAATTATATCGCGTTTAATGATATTAATGACCTATGGCTGACAGAGATTTATCTGTTTGTGAAAAAATAATTATAAAAACATAGCATCCAGTTCAACCAGCTACGCAGGTAGCTACAGCAGTCCACTCACAAACACGCGGAGAGCTGGTAGACTTCGACACTAGGATGTAGCTAGAGCAACGTACGCTAACGCTGCGTAGGCTGACGTTGATCACGCCTGGACCAGACCGGTATGCGCCTGGTGACGAGGACCATCACGGGACACTGCTCGTTAAACAAACACTTCGGCACAATAGGCATCACGGACAGTCCTCTGTGCAGGGCTTACATGGAGGCTGAGGAAGACATTGCTCATGCAATCTTCAAATGCACTGGCGTCACCCGGATGAGAACAGAAACCCTCGGGACATCCAGGCGTGGACTAGTTGAACCACTGACGGCCGCCATGGCACATGCGCAATAGTCCACCTGAATAACGGCAGAAACCAATCCCTAACATTTTATTTAACACTATTTATTTTTAAGCCCTTTGATTATTTTCCCTTCCGTTTTATAAACTTGTACTAAGTTATTAGTAATATTTTAGGTCTTTTAAGTCCTGTAAATATTATGCGTATAAATAAATACATAACAAAAATCGTTCACATTAACAAATCAGCCAGGAATGCATGGAATGTTGTAACTAATACAACCCGAACATAATATGGCGTATAATTATATTTCTTTTAAAAAGTACGAGAATCAATATAAACTTATCTCTTTCGCCCGTAGCTTTAGATTACTGGTAAGCGGGATTGTCCGAAAGGGTTACCGCTACCCCGGAACATAAAGTGCTACGGAAGGAACATGGATGGGTTTTAGTTAGTAAGAGTCTGACACTCCCTTCCGCTCCACCCAGAGCGGGAGCAGTCATTGGATGATTTCCCAGCTTTAAAAAAAAAAAAAAAAGCTTTAGATTACTGCCAAATATATTTTTAAACGATTGCTGTTACTTTTAGTCTGCATCATCTACGCCATGATTTTCAGTTGCCTACTAGGTTAAGAACTTATGTGGCTGGCTAGGTGCTCAGATCACCAATTTCCGATCTATTAATCAATTTCAATCTCCCTAGCCTTTTCTCTACTATGCTGGGCATGGCAGCTGAATAACAGTATTTTACATGTAGGACTGCCAATCTGTCCTCCACAATTCAGGTACACGATATGTATCTCTTGGTACTAGTGCTAAATAAAACCCGATTTCTTGAGCAAAAATTATCGACTGTTCCAAATTTAACGCAAGAAACCGAAGTACGGAGGGGTCTTATTGTAATGGATGGTCACTCTCCACGAACGAACTTCGATCGATCCGTGCGGCCATTATCATTTAGCCATGAGCCCCTCTATAAAATATCATATTTATTTTTTGTGTTTCCAATTTAATTCTATTTATACTCTGTTGCGGGTAGGCTGGCGTGAGTTTGTACAGAAACCATGACATATGTCAGTAACAGAGGCGACGTGAGTGGTTGAATTTAATTTAATATTAGGTGAAGTAATCTTGGAGCAGGTTCGCGCCACTCGCGGTCCTCTGATTGATGTGATAAGATGACGTTTCGTTCACGCATTATTTATTAAATTCCCTTCTCAGGCAGGATTGATGGCCTTGTAAAAACGTTTACTTAATCTCTTCAATGATTGTTTAGGATACAAATTACGGTTTTGTTTATTTGAAGCAGACTGTTGCTAACATGCGTTATAATAAACAAATGTTTTATTCATGTAATGTGAAAAAGCGTTTAAAATGTTGTATTTTCATGATTCAAGTTGACTTGGAGATAAAATATGATTAAGATCCTGATTTCACTATGTCATGTCCATTGAGTATTTAGTGCTTCTATAAATACCGTTTCTAAGGCAGTCAAGAAATGCGCCATGTCTGGAGGCCCCGTTTATTGAGGCATCCACAGGCAAGTCCGGCTTAGCACTAGACAACCCATAGGGTGAACAGCGAGATAGCATATAAAAAAATAGTCTGGAAATGTTTTATGATTGTGACCAGTTTATTTAATAAGGTACTGCAAAGCTGATAACGAAGCCTCATCACTACCAATCCTACTTAACATTTAAGCACAAGCAATTTTCAGTTTTTTTTTCCAATTAAGTCAGTACAAGGTTTCCCATTGAAGGTCTTCCTGTACTCACGTTGCGAACATCAAAGTCAAATGTTTCCCCTAACAAGAGTCGGTTACAGATCCGTTTCCACTGGAATCACGGAGCCGACCGAAAGCAATCAAATGAAAACTTAATGGGATTGAAAATTTGCCCGATCTGTCTTTGTTAGCGGCCCATTGTGTGGCTGCAAGCTGAATGTTTGATAGATAGCGTAATTAAACACGTGATCACTTAGAATGCTTTTAGAGTCTGAAAAGGGTGGCACTTCTCTGGAAATTTTAGTAAAGCTCCGTTTATACGGGCAATTTTTGAAGCATTTATTGCCTGACTGCATTTGCTGGAGGCAGTGTAATTGTTTTGGCAGTAATATCTAACTACCCTCAAAATTATTCTTACTGGTAAATATTAATGTGTTGTTTAATTTATTCCAGTGCTTCGTGGAGTTTATTAAGTAGTTAATTGCTTGGTGTTGCCATAACATCATATTTGATTAATATTGCCTAGAATTGAGAAGATTAAGTTGCCTGTGTTAGAGCAGCTTTAGAGACCGAAAATGTTGCCGAATTTCCGAAAATCTGAGTAACGCGATCAAATGGTAGAGCTTTACAACACGCTCGTCTGTTGTTTTTGTTCGTTTTAGGGAAGGCTCAGGAGTAATCACGTATGTAGTAGTGAAAATAACATTAGCTCCGCACACCTGTTCCTTTTTTATACAGGTTTTTGCCAGCGACTTTACTCGCGTTAAAATAGGTGGCGGATTTTTTCATGAAAGGATGCCGAGTTGAAGTTTATCACTTCCGTGTTTTTCTTTTTGCGCTGCTAAGTAATGCCGGCTTTAAATAGCACGAACATTATGTACTTATTTTTGTTAAAACATTTTAGTTTCTTGTCAGTGGTTCTATCGTTTATTTTCGTGTTATCGTGTTATTCATGCTATTTTCGTGTTATCGTGTTATTCATGCTAGTTTTATCCTTTCTTTTTAAATATAGGTATTGTATTGTAGCAGTGATTTATTGGTAATTTTAGGGGGATTGGTAGTTTTTTTTCTTTAGTTACACATCGAGTTTATCGTGATATAAAAAGAACCAAAACCACGGTATTTTCTTTAATGAAGTGCTGAAACTAAAAACTGTCGCCCTTCAGAAGTTACCAGTAGCGACATAGGTCCCATGTTGGGTGCCAAGAATCCAACCTCGGTCCCATGCTGGGCGTCATTATTTTACTATTGATATAGACATTTTTGTAAGTCTTTGTCATATTAAACATCAATTAATGTCAAGGTTCTAAAATATAGTTAAGATCTTTATAAGTCGATCGTGCCTTTGTACCTACTCCCCTCCAAATTATAACAAACTGTAATTATTGTGTGACTTGGAAAGCGATAACGAGACTCCATTTGCAGCTAGAACTTTGCGCTTACAAACAATAGACTGTCCCGTATGTGCATAATAGGAGCCATTTAATAGAACCACAAAGTGAAACCGAGCGACGGCATACAAGTCCTTTCCTTTTGTGCCGTTTAAGAATAAAGAATTCAAAGAGTTTCTAAAAGTTCATTTTAATTTCTTAGCCATAAGTTTCCTAGTAGGAATGCGGTCATTCGAATTGTCGTTAGCTTAAAGAAAGATCGTCGGTAATGCCGAGTGGCGCACTTGGATTCTCGTTTTCGTAAGTGGTCGGGAACCTTGCGTTCGGTCACAGTTGTTCTCGGGAAAAGAATGATCATTTTTTTTTAGCACTAAGGTTTACTTACCTACTATGCTTTTAAAAATATCGGAATAGTGTTATTGAAACGTGGTTAATATTTTATTCGTTCAATATCTCATATTCATTCTCTTGAGCAATAAATTGTGGACATAGAAAAATATTGCACTGTTAAATTCTTATGGCGGTCTTAAAACAATATTTTCCCCAGATGATATCTATAAAACTGAGGCTGTGTGTCCACTACAAATGCTGCAAAAGTTCAAAAGGTCGCTGGAATAATAAATGGCACAATGTTTTAGTGTTACTTCTAGATGTGGAATATCTAATAGGTATCTTAGCGAGAAAGGTATATCTAACAGCTACGTAGTTATAAGTAAGTTATGCACGTGCATGTTTTAAACGTCTGGTAAAATGTCTAGCAACTTTTCAAAAATCGAATGTAAATATAGAATAGATATTGAAATTACATAGTCGTATTACATATTTCGAGAATTTAAGTGCGAATTTCACCAATGACTTAGAAAGAGCCTGAGTTCCTTATTGTTGGGTAATATTGACACTGACAGTTCTAGAACGCAGTTTAGATGTGCTAATCGCGTTCAGTGTCATTGGTGAAATCAGATCTAAATCGTAACAACTATGTAGATTAGGTATAAGATTGGTGTTCGAGAATTGAATAATATTTTAGGCAACACCATAAGTTTCGAAAGAGTTTGAGAATTTAGACATATGTACATAGCTAATTAAATGTTCTCGTAATACCTGAGATAAGTAAGTAAGTATTGTTCAGGTGTACGACCTTATGCAAAAGCATGATCATATCAGCCTATAAAGTTCCCACAGCTGGGCCACGAGCCTTCTCTCTTCGAGAGGGAGTGAGCTACCACACTGGCCGAGTGCGGGGTGGTAGATGAATCGAAATTTTCATTCTAGGACGATTTCCTAACGATGTTTCCCTTTACCGTTTAGAGAGCAGCGGTGTTGAAATTATTTACATAAAGTATAGCGCCTTCCTGGATTTAAACTCACGGCTTGAAACTCGTAAGTCGGAGCTGTTACTATTGCCACCATTGCTCTCAAACGACCGCAAGGTACAATTTGAAATATTACTCCGTTACCCATGTATATTAAAATGAAGCACGTCCTGAGACCTGTCTAGGGATTTCAGGATTAAAGCTTTGTGTGGGCTAAGCATCGCAATGTCTTCTAAATATAGTTTTAGTTAGAAGGCTCGTTGGAAACTAATTGGTTTCGAAGTTATGAAACTGATGAACAGACTCTGAATTTTACGAAATGCCAATATAATCCCTGTTTCAAGTCTAGGTACTTACTTTGTTAAAGAATGTTAACTGCTTTTAAAGGTCGCATTTTTAAAAGGTAAAAAAAATAAATTAGAGCCATTATCAATAATATTAAATTCGAGTAACGTAGCAAAACTCTAATTATAAAAAGAAAAAAAGGTTAAGATGAAATACGGTATGAAAGCGAAGCAATAAAAAAGGCAATCAGAGGGGCGCGTATGGAGCCGCTAGCAACCGAAGGGTCCCGAGGATCCCCGAAAGGCCCCGAGGCAGACATCTGCGGATGCGACACATCACAAGATAATGTATTTACTCAGACTCGCTAAGTTGTTGATTGGATGATGCGGTGTTCGAAATCGAATATTTTCTTCTCCTGTATATTTGGTTTTCGACGACCTATGAGCAAATGAGTTTGGGCAAAACGTTCAAGGTGTTTGCAAAAATCAAACGTCAATTTCTTTGCGTCGTGTTTATTGTGGAGTGTTCAGTTAACATAATCCATTCACCTGTACGTACTAACGGCTTCTTTCCATTTATACGGCAACAGATAAATCTCAAAACTATAAGCTTGCTTTGGTATCTTTAGTAGTATATGTGTATCGTGTCATTTGAAAGAAAACATCGTGAGGAAATCAGTATGGCTTTTTTTTTTTTTTTTTAAGGCTGGGAAATCATCCAATGACTGCTCCCAATCTGGGTGGAGCGGAAGGGAGTGTCAGACTCTTACTGACTAAAACCCATCCATGTTCCTTCCGTAGCCCTTTATGTTCCGGGGTAGCGGTAACCCTTTCGGACAATCCCGCATACCCGGCAGGCTTGGCCCTGAGGGGCCCCTTCATAAGGCTAAACCCACTTGCATCACACTTAGTTCTTACCGTTACCCGAATTAATTAAATGGGCGCCAAACATAGACGAACTTAAAACCTCCTTGCATTTTTGACAACTGTTTGACATTGGCAGATCGGATGACGTTTTAAATTGACTAGCAAGACTTGAAAAAACACTTAAAGCGTAATAACGTTGTAATCCAAGGAAAAAAATAAAACAAAAAACCTGCAATATCCTTTCAAAGATAAAACTTCCTCTACGATTTATGCGGTCTTATTGCGTTGTCATCCGTTCTCTTTGCCTCAGTAAAATCAGTATGGCTGAGAGATATTTCTCAACGGCCTGTGAAGCTAAGTCAAAGGCCCATGGGCAGCATAAAAACTCTGACACCAGGTTAGTCACTAACCACACGAAAAGAAGAAGATTTGAATAGAATAACGTTTATTGTCTCCAGTATTGCAGCTACTGCCAGGGTTTGTTCGAAAGAGTTTTTTTTTTTTTAAGGCTGGGAAATCATCCAATCACTGCTCCCGCTCTGGGTGGAGCGGAAGGGAGTGTCAGACTCTTACTGACTAAAACCCATCCATGTTCCTTCCGTAGCCCTTTATGTTCCGGGGTAGCGGTAACCCTTTTGGACAATCCCGCTTACCCGGCAGGCTTGGCCCTGAGGGGCCCCTTCATATGCTGACATCTCTTTGAGGCGCGCGTGGAACATATACGCGCCGTACGGCACGGGTCTGGTGCTGATCGGACGGTGAGTCACCCATTACTCACCGTCCGCAGGCCCGCGCCTACGGTGGCCGGGAGTCGTCACGTGGCTCCCGACGCCCGGGGCGTCTCCTGCGGCGGCTGGGATGGGAGGACCTTTCTCTCTCCCATCCCGCCACCTCCTTCGCGAGCATAACTTTTTCGCAGAAGGAGGTGACTGCCTCCCACTCCCTCTCGCCCCGGACCATGGCTTGCACCAGGGCCGGGCGCGAGAGGTCGCCGCCGCCGATCGCCTCTACGAGGACACGGCGGTGCTCCGCCCAAGCGGGGCAGGTTTGCACCGTGTGCTCTACCGTGTCCTCTGGGCGATCCTCGCAGTGGTGACACCCGGGCGTTTCCTCCCGCCTGATGATGTGCAGGAACCTCCCGAAACATTCATGTCCGGTGAGGACCTGCATCAGGCGGTAGGTGAGGGCGCCGTGACGCCTCTCTAGCCACTCCTCAAAGAGGGGCCTTGCCGCCACTATCGTGGCGTGCCCTAAAGAGTTACCCTGGCCCTGACACAAGTAACTAAATAAACACGAGTGGGGTTTAGTTAGTAAAAGTCTGACACGCCCACACTTGTTTGATGATTTCTCACTCAAAGAAAATCGACAGTATTATGCTTATAAGCGTGATTGTCCGAAAGGGTTACCACTACCCTGGATTATAAAGGGCTAACTAAGGAACATGGATGGGTGTTAGTCAGTAAGAGTCTGACGCTCCCTTCCGCTCCACCCAGAAAGGGAGAGGTCATTTGATAATTTATATATAACCCACACACAAAAAAAAAGTACTAGTAAGGTCCCTAACGGGTTGCTAAGCTCTGGTTTTCAGCTTAAATTAGTTACAGTTTGTCAAAAACTCTGTCATACGTAGGTATAGAACGATATGACGAGACTTATTTCTAACTAAAGTACGATTATTAATTCCAGTCAGTAAAATGACATTTCCAGTGTTGCAGGTTTTTAGTCCCAAATAAATAGTGATGTGGTAAATCGAGGTTTTACGATTAAAAGTTAGTCGAGATTCCATTTTTTTTAAATTGATGATTTTGACTTTTCGGCGATACGTCGTAAAGTTCACCAATTCTTTTATGCGAAGGACCCTCCGACTATTGCCAAGGTACAGTACCCGGCGATAAATATTGCACATCGACCTTTGGAAAGAGACAATCGGCTAATTTCGGCTTCGTAGAGCGCTATCTCTGTCGCACGAAATACAAACAGTCCGGTATCTATTAGGAGTTGTTAAAACAATTATGATTTGCTTCTTTAGATAATTCTTTTCATTCTTTGTATAAAATACACCAACTTTTCTATCAATTCATATATCAATTTCTGAAAATTTGTATATAGGCTCAACCAAAGGGGTACGTCGCCAGGAACAATAAAAATTTTAAATTAAAAGACGTAAAAAAAATATTTGAAGAAGGCCTGAAAGAAGTGACGCCTAAAACTCAAACTCAAACTCAAAGTATTTATTTCAAACAAACCAATTACAGGCACTTTTGAATTGTCAAGGTGTCGGTCAGTCAGAGAGATGAAGCTAGTTGCCCATTCCAAAGCAGTAGGTACCTATGGAGAAGAACGGGCAAGAAACTCCATGCGACATCCGACACTCTTTTAAAAATTGGAGACAGTGCATCAACCATGCCATAAAAGCCTTAAAACTCGACCACATAGATGAATAATGTGGATTCATTCATTATAAATGTTACTGATTCCGATTCCGATTCTGAATATACCGATTCAGAATCGGAATCGGAATCAATAGCAACCGTAATGAATAAAAACGTATAAAATTACTAGTATTTTCCCGACTTTCTAGTGTTAATTCCTCTGAATCCCTAAACATTTTTTTCCCAGCTTTTGTAATAATGTTGTAGTGAGAAATTTTAATATGCTGGTAAGGTCCATATTTCTAAAATCGTATGATTTAATACGGTTTGTATTTACAATAAAAAAAACGCTTTGATACCTAATAAAATAAAGCATGACTAAATGTCTAAGTCTATCGATTGCCGAACATCACTATTGTAGCGGGTCACCCTTTTTTGTATAAGTGACAGTTGCACTTGTCATTTTACTGACTCGAATGAATAATCTTAGTATAGTGTCCGTTATCACAACTCTACCATAAAAGAAAAACCATCACCCCTACAATTCATACAAAACAAGGTAAACATTTAATGGAATGTCTCTCACAGTTTCCATCAGGGTATAATAATTCAACTCGCACGACGCTACGTATTGCTTTCTCAGAGCACTTTACATGTTTCAACTTTTATTATTAACGTACGGTTTCCGGGCGACATTTTTCTTCAATTGCTCGAATGCGATGGCAGTTTAAATTTGAATTTAATCCAGTCTCCCGACATAAGAGAGCTATCCGAGTCTCCTACTGAATTATAGATGAGACTTGAATATAATTTGTGTAAGAAAAATGGTAGAAGTGTACGTATAGTCAAACCTTATATCGCCAGTTATGTATCAGTCCTATGTAACAGGGGTGAGCCTATTGTTATCAACCGAATATCAATCCAGACCTCTACTGTTTCCGACGTTTGGCCCCCAAGCTGGAACGGACTGGGGCCGCCTTCAAGCGGCTCTTGCCCAATCTGAGGGGGCCAAACGCCTCCTGCCGAAGGCTTTACGCGGGAGTCGTGCGGTCCATGGCCCTATACGGGGCCCCGGTGTGGGCGCGTTCATTGCGGCGACGAGCCACTCACTATCTGAACGCGCCCCAAAAGGTGGTAGCCATTCGGCTAATCCGGGGGTACCGCACGATCTCGGGCGAGGCGGCAAGCCTCCTTGCCGGACTGCCGCCGTGGGATCTGGAGGCGATAGTCATCGCGCGCCTGTTCGAGTGGCGCGCGGAGGTACTAAGCCGGGGGGAAACTCCGTTTCCGCAGCAAATTGCGGCGGAGCGGACGGACCTCCGGCGCGATCTCATGGCGGCCTGGAAGCAGCGACTGTCGCAACCCAGCGCAGGGCACGCCACGATAGTGGCGGTAAGGCCCCTCTTTGAGGAGTGGCTAGAGAGGCGTCACGGCGCCCTCACCTACCGCCTTACGCAGGTCCTCACCGGACATGGATGTTTCGGGAGGTTCCTGCACATCATCAGGCGGGAGGAAACGCCCGGGTGTCACCACTGCGAGGATCACCCAGAGGACACGGTAGAGCACACGGTGCAAACCTGCCCCGCTTGGGCGGAGCACCGCCGTGTCCTCGTAGAGACGATCGGCGGCGGCGACCTCTCGCGCCCGGCCCTGGTGCAAGCCATGGTCCGGGGCGAGAGGGAGTGGGAGGCAGTCACCTCCTTCTGCGAAAAAGTTATGCTCGCGAAGGAGGTGGCGGGATGGGAGAGAGAAAGGTCCTCCCATCCCAGCCGCCGCAGGAGACGCCCCGGGCGTCGTGAGCCACGTGACGACTCCCGGCCACCGTAGGCGCGGGCCTGCGGACGGTGAGTAATGGGTGACTCACCGTCCGATCAGCACTAGACCCGTGCCGTACGGCGCGTATATGTTCCACGCGCGCCTCAAAGAGATGTCAGCATATGAAGGGGCCCCTCAGGGCCAAGCCTGCCGGGTAAGCGGGATTGTCCGAAAAGGTTACCGCTACCCCGGAACATAAAGGGCTACGGAAGGAACATGGATGGGTTTTAGTCAGTAAGAGTCTGACACTCCCTTCCACTCCACCCAGAGCGGGAGCAGTCATTGGATGATTTCACAGCCTTAAAAAAAAAAAAGACCTCTACTGTTGAGATTCTACTGAGAAATTTCAGATAAAAAACCCAATAACACGGGAATACAACCAGGGGGCCTAGACCAGTGTCAATCATTCCGTGCCGATTTCATTTCGAAAAAGTTGATAGAACAATTCGTTATCTCAGCGATTTGGATTGTCATGAACGCCATGTCACGAAATTTATATGGGAATATTGATCGAGTACACAAATTGACATTGTCTAGCTCTTAGCGATCAAAAACGATTGATCATGTGACATTTCGAAAGCTTATGCCAATTCCATACATTTCGGATTTATCTAATTTCTCAGACCGTAAAAATTATGCTCAGCAGTAGCATTTCCGACTAATAGACCTACGAGACAGCTTAGGCAGTATACATTTAGAATAAAGAGTAGGTAAATCAAAGAGGACGCATAGACAAATAAGAATATATCTTCGTCGTACTTGGCGAACGTCTTCCATCAGTTCATGTAACAGGCAGAAAATTGGCAAAACATTGTCGAGAAGACGCGAAGTTGAGTTAAGTTTGTAGGTACTTAGTGGGATGTTGTTGGAAAATTCAGTATGAATGGACGCCCGCCGCTTCGCTGTTGCGTCGGTAAAATGTCGTCAACATCGTTTTGAGTCGAGGAATCATGGAGTGACTGCACCATTTATCGACATGGTTGTCATTTTTTTCCGTTAAAATAAATCAACGGATCTGGTTAACGATAAACCTAGAAAAAACTAGTTATTTTAACCTCAATTAACTGTTATTCGTGGAATTATGAAGCTGTTTATGCGCTTCATTATTTCTTTTCGCTTGGAGTCACTTCTGAGACAGATGTACAGGGTGAAATTGAATTCATGGGTATTATTTTAAATGGTCATTGTAGTCATCATTATGAACAACTTTTAAAAAAATCAGCTGGCCCATGCATTACGTTCGCAAAACGCGTCAAAATGTAGGGAACAGCTTCCCGATTCCCGTCCTTAAAAGTTAATTATAATAATGAGAATTTATATAAATTATTATTATTATTATAATTGTTTAGAAGATTACCACCTACGTGCATACAAACTTACAAACAAATACCTGTTTGTAATATATAAATATGTGAGCACCATGTACTTATGACATACTTAAGTTTACCTGCCATTACTATATGTGTTTTTCTTGTTACCTTTTGTGGTGTAGTGTTTTTATTCTGGGAGCATCGTCTTCACATGTAATGTTAAGTTAATATAATGGTGGAGTTTCTTGCCCATTCTTCTCCACACGAAACTACCTTTTGGAAGGGGCGACTAGAATCAATACTATTTCTTGTTCATTTTGACGTTCAAAAGTGCCTTACTTGTGCCTATTTGAAATAAATGATTTGCCTTTGACAAATACCTACATAATATGTACCCACATTTAGTATAAAGTCCACCTCAATACCTCTCCATCGTAGTTTAGTATTGGCAACTTGGATACCAAATAGGTACCTATCGACATGTTGTAGGTATCTACCAATTTTGCATGAGGTATGGATTCCGAATTATAGTTGTAGTCTAGTGCGGGTAATGTAAAATAAGAAACATGATTTCGAGTTGTAATCAGATGATTTTTAATTCTTAATATTGAAAAGAAGCTTTCCAAGTGTGAATCTAATACGCATTTCTAAAACTTTTATTAGATGGCTCTTTCACATTTTCAACAGTTTATATCAATACTAACAATAAAAATTCCATACTCTGTCTGCCTGTATGTTACCTTTCCGCGCCTAAATCACTGAACGGAATTCTATACAATTTGGTAAAGAGAAAGATTGCATTCCGGGGAAGGACATAGGCTACTATTTGTGTCAAAAATATCTCTAAATCATTATTAATAACTATGTCCAAGTATATAACAGGAGGGAAAAAAATAAATTAAATCAAAGGGCATCCAAAAATTCGTCCACATCGCTGTCAACAGGAAAAGTTCCCAAAAGGCTGGCAGCATTGCCACGTTGTATGGCAATGCTGATTCTTTGACCGAAAAATATGCCAGCCCTCTGGTCACGTGAAGAGTCGACCAATCGCTTGGCGATGTCTCGATAAACATAGTGGGTACTCGGACCCCATGGCCCTAGTGTTTCAACCCCAAACGGCTCGAATATATAACTTCCAATAAGGTTGTTATACTTGCGCCGTTTGTGGTTTTCTGCACCTGCAGCAGCTGCCCCAGCACAACCCGCCGTGCAAGGAAGATGGGATGGCGCAAGGGTGTCGACACAAGTTGCATCCCACACCAACGGCCTACCTACCTTCCAAGGCATTAGTGTCATTCCATCTGCTATCAAATCAATCTCAATCAATCTCTCTAAATATTGCGATATATCTCCACGCGGAGGAAGTAGCAGGCAAGCTAGTGCAAGATAAAATTCTGGGGAGTTTTCGCGCCACTTCTTCTTCTCAGCAAAAGCACTGGGATATAATAATAATAAAATTTATTTTCAGAATTGCTTCCATAGCTTGTTAGTAACAATGTTCTTAGCCTACGTTAGTAATAGTAAAATATAAATAAAAATTAAAATAAAACAAAACAACGAAAAATAACTCAGGCACTCGCTTTCGCGTGTAGGCCTATACAGTGCGCTATTAGTGCGCAGTCCCATCGGCCTGCGCACGCGGTCAGGATGGCGTTGGGGCTGCCGCGCACCCGCGCCATTAAAGACGCACTTCGCTTGCGTATGACGGCGTGAAAGCCGTCCACGCGCGCCTCTGCAAACATACCACTGGCGCTACAGTACCGCGGCAGCCCCATCAGCACCCTGAACGCATTATTATATTGCACACGCAGAGCGTTGTATGTCCTCTGCGTGTATTTGGTCCACAAACTGCATGTGTAGAAGGTCTGGCAGAAAGCTCTAAACAGTGTGACCTTCACTTGTTCAGTACACCGTGCGAATCTGCGAGCCAACATATTACAGCGAACAGACAACGCCCTGCGCTCCCTCTCCACATCCATATCATCTTTGAGGTCCTCGGTGACCCAGTGGCCCAGATACTTGAAGTGAGTGACTTGGTTCAATGGTGTACCATAGAGTGAGACGGGAGATACCACTGTGACCACTTTTTTAGGTGCTTTAAATACCATAATCTCACTTTTTTTTACATTGTATCTGAGCCCATGGGCTTCCGCATACTCTTCACATATACTGAGTAGCTTACGCAACGCACCGATTGAGGGGCTGAGCAACACCATGTCATCCGCGTAGCTTATATTATTTACGCAAATTCCATCTATGTGACACCCGATGCCGGTGCCGCTCAGCTCACCAATCAGGCGGTCCATGTATAAATTAAATAACTTCGGTGAGGTCAACCCTCCTTGCCGCACCCCACACTCTAACTTATATTCCTCCGACTTACTAGACGCCCACCTAACAGCATTATTCTGATTATTATGCCAGTACTTAAATATAGATATAATTTTAGGGGGTAGACTAGTGTCTTGATACATATAGTGAAGGACGGGCGTTTTGGAGGAGAATATAAAAAACCTTTGTTTCTGAATAGGAGCTTAAAAAAGTTTTTGTTTTAAATCATACGAGAAAACGATTTTTCCATTCGTTCCTGGCGGGGGTTCCCCAAACGCACACATTCGTGTGTAAGTTAAATTTATTAAGGGCCTGGGGTACCTATTGGCTTTAGTAATTTTGTAAGTAGCTAACTACTTTATTTTGTTTATTTATTTGTTACTTTGTGTTTGTGTTTATATAATCTTTTTGCGAATTTAAGATATTCTTCTTCGTGTGTAGTGATTAACCTGGTGACAGAGTATGTATGCTGCTCATGGGCCTCTGACTTAGCTTCACATGCTGTTGAGAAATATCTCTCAGACATGGCGGTTTCCTCACAATGTTTTCCTTCACCGAATTTTAAGCAAGTAATAATTATACAATACGCACATGAATCCGAAAACTCAAAGGCCACGCGCCTTGGGTTCGAACTCGAGACTTGGCGGTCTGACGGTCACACCACTAGGCTATCACAGCTTAAAGTAAGTAGTTAAGTTCAAAGGCGCTTTTTATGTGCCTATTTGAAATGAATAATTAGACTAAGACTTTGTGAACTGGTACGTCCATTCTAATCTATTATTATAAGTGTTTTACCAAAGTACCTACTCCCTTAAAATAATAACGAGTATATCCTCTGACATATTGCCAGTTTCATGTAGGCGTCGAAAGTAGCCCGGGCTTCACTTGGCTACAATAATAACTTGACTATTTTTATCAAAGACCTTGTTGTATAATTAGTGTTATAACAGTAAAAGCGGCATTTCTGTGGAGTATCATAAATACTCATACATAAGAGATTAAGGGCGGATTTCACCAATGAAAGTGAACGCGATCAGCAAATCTAGAGTTCAAGAGCTGTGTCATTATTTTTGTGGAATATTGATACTGACAGCTTTTGAACTTAGCTTAAATGTGCTGTTTGCGTTCACTTTAACTGGTGAAATGTGCACTTATACAGGATGAAATTCAATTCAATTCGCGAAAACAATATCAGCTGTTCCCTACATTTTGACGATTTGTGCGAGCATAATGTATGACAGCTGATTTTTTTTTCGCGCTGTCAGATTTGTTCTCATAGTAAAAGTTGTTCGTAATAATGAGTACAATGAGCCCTTCAAATATTACCGATGAATTCAATTTCACCCTGTATATGTAGATTCTCGGTAAGTTATCAATATCATGTAAGTATGTAGGTTTGTATGAATGAATTACGTTAAATTGTTGACCTACTTTTACACTATATAGAGATACGATACGACATTGATTGGTATCCCGGTATCGATAGAGGCACCTGTATTCTAAGAAATCTTTATAAAAGTTATAATAACTCGTTCCGAGAATGGCGGCTTTCAGCAGCATGATAAAATATTTAAGCTTATGCTTGATTATGTTACAATTTCCAATTATTCAAGATACGTACACATAATATTACATACTTAAACATACTTAAAATATGAATATATAAAAAAATCAAAGGGCATCCAAAAATTCGTCAACATAGCTGTCAAAAGGAAAAGTGCCCAAAAGGCTGGCAGCCTTGCCACGTTGTATGGCAATGCTGATTCTTTGACCGAAAAATAGGCCAGTCCTCTGGTCACGTGAAGAGTCGACCAACCGCTTGGCGATGTCTCGAAAAACATAGTGGGCACTTGGACCCCATGGCCCTAGTGTTTTAGATACGTATACAACATAACAAATTTAAATAAAACTAATAATAACGGAATACGAGAAATTTACAATAGACTAAACTCTGTGTTACTAGACATAGCATCTTGAACCTACGGCTGGCCTCCGCTTGCTTCTTTAGAAATTATTTATAATTATTTACAAAGAATAAAAAAATACTTTTCACCCTTACTTTATTAAACTACCCCTGAATTAAAATCCAACTCCAAACACAAGCAATTTAAAAACCACAACGTGTTCCAATTATCGGTTGCCATGGTTACAATAACACAATTGCAGTAGCTCTAACATCCAGGAGCTTGCAGTAAAAACAATTCCTTATTTAAAAATGTAATTATTGTGTGTTGCCAGGTGCTGCAATGCGGTGGAGCCTGACCCGATCTGAACTGGGACCGCACATGGTGCAATGTTGTCTTACGTCACAGACTTTTTATCGTCCATGCGGGAGCAAAAAGTTGAAGGATTTATTATAAGTTGGCGGAGAAAGGACTGTTCTGTTTGAAGAGGTCGAAATGTATGTAGAAAGTTTGATTAGAAGGTGTACTTTCCCACTTTGAGAACCACCAAATTCAATCAAATGTGGAGTACAATTTATTTAAATACTTGTGTGGTTGAGATGAATGCGATCCAAAGTTCCTACTCATTTCCAGTCCATTGTTCGTCAAGGTTTTTGTATATAACCAATATTAAATCTAAAAAAATAAACTGCATGATTCAGATGAAAATTCATAATGATATTAATTGATTTGATGCACCCACATTTCACCAGTTATGTTCAAGATCTATGTAGGGGGCGAGCGTACTGGCACCGGGCACAAATCCAGATTCTGAGCTACTACTAAGAAATTCCAGATGAAAAAACCCAAAAAGGATTGTGTGGTTTTATGAAACCACGGTAAAAGTGAAACTTTTTTCACATTAAAGACATTTGACATTAAAGGCGCCGCCATATTGGCCTTGGCTGCTCTGACGAGCGCCTTTCACTTTATCCCTACTACTACACAGACGAAAAAGTTTGAGACGATGTAATATAAGTTTCACTTTAATAACACTTTACCCGACTTGAGAATCGAATACAGGACTCCGTATTCAGCAGTAGCGCTTGCGACCACTCGACGAACGAGGCAGTAAACGCCTACAAACATGTTATATCAGACTTAATTTATCGGACATTAAAATACAATGTTTGCCAGGTATTTAAACTAGTTTTTTGTTCCACATTGCAGTGAGGTTGTAACAAAGAATAGTTCCGGTCAAAAACAAGTGTCCCCCGGGCTGTGTATTGTCGGCAACATAATATTGCGTTATCACAACAATGTACCGTGAGGCGTGTTATCAAGTTTTTAACATATTGCGCACCACAGTTGTGAATCGAATGCGTTTCCTTTTTATTTCCCCGCCATAACACAACACCGCGGCTTTTGGGAAAACTCATTTCTCTCGCTGCAACATTTTTACAGTAATAATTTGAAAAATAGAGATATCTCGTGCATTGCCTTTAGTGCGAAAGTTCTAAACGCCTTTATTTTTTGCTTCGGATTATGAATGAAAATGAAAAATGTCATAGAAAATATATTCTTTATATAACATCACGCCTTGTATCCTGGAAGGGTAGGACAGAAGTGTATTTTTGAGTATATCTACAACTCGTCTTTATGTTAAGATGCCATGTAATGTATGTTGGCCAACAAATTGCCAAGACTCCAGGCTGCATTAAAAAAATCCAGATAGAAAAACCCAAAAACACTTTACCCGATCTGGGAATCGAACCTGGTGGTCGCAAGGTTTATTGCTGAGCATGAGGTCCTCATGCTCAGCAATAAACCTTGCGACCACCAGGTTCGATTCCCAGATCGGGTAGACCAACGGGACAATCGTTATAAGTACCTAGGCTAGGTACTCTACTCATCCATAGATCACTTGAGTTTAGTATCGTTGTATAGTCATAAGTAGTTAAAGTTGTAGAACTATTTGGGTCTCTCAAGATTGTTAAGCCGAAGTGCTCACACTGTCTTAAACTTCCCTAAATTGGGAAACAATATCTCTTCAGGAACACCAGCTTAGCTTCCGCGTTTAATATGACGTTATAATATATTATGCTACCTTCCTTATTTTAATTATTTGTGAGCTCCTTATGTTCTGTGTTGAGCTACCCGTGTACTGACAAATGCTTGCAATCTATACTAATAATATTATAAAGCTGAAAAGTTTGTTTGTTTGAACTCGGTAATCTCTGGAACTACTGGTCCGAATTGAAAAATTCTTTTTGTGTTGGATAGTCCATTTATCGAGGAAGGCCTGTAGGGCCAGGGTTGGCGAACCAATGGCACGCGTGCCATTGATGGCACGTAACAATATAATTTGGGCACGACATCATTTCATGAATTGAAGTAACTTAGTCATTAGCAACAGTAAAAGTCGCACAAATTTGTTCTTTTCTATGAATAAATATAAAAGTGTTACTGTAGAAAAGTGTTAAAGGTATAATTGTATTTTTTTCTAGTACTCACTAATAATACAAGATTGTGTTCTGGCAAGTCATATTCAATATTTATTGCGAAAAAATGGCACGTATACATTTAGAGGTTCGCCACCCTTGTTATAGGCTATGTAACATCACGCTACGATCAATAGGAGCCGAACAGCGGGTGAAACGGCATAAGTCCACTCAATCATGTGTGGTTCTTTCCTTTCCAAAAGACTATTTTAGACATGGTCTTCATATGATCTGACCAAGACTATGGAGAATGTGACCTTTGACTTTGTTTCGGTCTTTCTTCTAAGAGGAATAAAATGGGAAAAGCTGACTTCATCTAGCGTATTTAAAAATATTTACATTATATGACGTGTAAAAGTGATAAGATCACGGAATCGCAAAAACCTACTTACTTTATTTTACACTTTGTTTTGTTTTTTTAGAAATCGATAGTATTTCTCTATGTACAGGTTGTCGCGAATCTGCTGTTCCATACATTATGCTCGTCAAAATGTAGGGAACAGCTGATATTTTTTTTCCGCGATTTCAGATTTGCCCCATAGTGAAAGTTGTTCATATTGCCGACCCCTTAAAATAATGCCCATGAATTCAATTTCACCCTGTATTTTTTGGATACATCACAATGATTGTTTTAAGACTTCTAACTCTCTACAAAAATTGTAGTGATATTATTTATATAATATAAATAAGGAAGAACCTCATTTATAAGCAGCACAGAGTCAGCACTGTACCAATCCTTCCATTTCCATTCCTAAGAAATAATATTCGTCTAACTTTACGACTAACTTCACGGGACTAATCCATTCAACTAAAATCTAGCGAAGTAACAGGTTTAGATGAATGCATCTCCTGAATTTATTATGTAAAATGAATGTAAGTTATATCTTAATCAATTCGCGAGACGTACAAGAAGGCAGACTAATCAGTCGAGTTCAGAACTTTACCTTACAGCAGTGAATGCTTTGACGCTAGTTTTGTACTACGTAGTCTTCAGGTACTTATTAGATACTTTTAGATATTCTCGTGGTGAACTTTTCTTCACATTTATTAGTAAAAAAAACTTAATAAGTACGTAAACTAACTAATTGATAGAAAGAAAGAAAGATAAAGTGTTTATTAGGACTCGCACAGGAAGACCACAAATTAAAAACACTATAAAAAGGATATGGTAGATAGATATATAGATAGAAAAATGTATTATTAAGCTCACACAAAACACATAACACAAGAGTACAATTAAATGATAACAAATGACATAAATAAAAAAAAAACAAGATACAACAACAACAATAAGCAAAAAGAAAAACATACTTAAACAAATAGAGTGCCTCTTTATGTTTTGAGTTTAGGAAATCATCAAATAACGCCTCCCACTCTGGGTGGAGCGGAAGAACTGATTCTTACTGACTAAAACCCATCCATGTTGCTAGACGCCAATGCTAAAATCTCATTCAAATAGAGTGACACTATGACATACTTCAAATCAAATAACGAATATATCTGGTGCGGTGTGCGTACCAAGGTTGCTCCAAAGGTACTTCCTTAGTATATGTCACTCCGCAGGTCCTCACCGGACATGGATGTTTCGGGAGGTTCCTGCACATCATCAGGCGGGAGGAAACGCCCGGGTGTCACCACTGCGAGGATCGCCCAGAGGACACGGTAGAGCACACGGTGCAAACCTGCCCAGCATGGGCAGAGCACCGCCGTGTCCTCGTAGAGGCGATCGGCGGCAGCGACCTCTCGCGCCCGGCCCTGGTGCAAGCCATGGTCCGGGGCGAGAGGGAGTGGGAGGCAGTCACCTCCTTCTGCGAAAAAGTCATGCTCGCGAAGGAGGTGGCGGGATGGGAGAGAGAAAGGTCCTCCCGTCCCAGCCACCGCAGGAGACGCCCCGGGCGTCGGGAGCCACGTGACGACTCCCGGCCACCGTAGGCGCGGGCCTGCGGGCGGTGAGTAATGGGTGACTCACCGTCCGATCAGCACCAGACCCGTGCCGGACGGCGCTTATATGTTCCACGCGCGCCTCAAAGAGATGTCAGCATATGAAGGGGCCCCCCAGGGCCAAGCCTGCCGGGTAAGCGGGATTGTCCGAAAGGGTTACCGCTACCCCGGAACATAAAGGGCTACGGAAGGAACATGGATGGGTTTTAGTCAGTAAGAGTCTGACACTCCCTTCCGCTCCACCCAGAGCGGGAGCAGTCATAGGATGATTTCCCAGCCTTAAAAAAAAAAAAAAAGTATATGTCACTCAAATATACCTGATATTCTGCTGAATCCCTGCATTGACATACGGACTTCGAGCAGACGAAATAGATTGTTGTGGTGACCAACCGTGAACACTAACACGAAGTGAGCTGTTAATATTGTCAATACCAGCGGTATGAAACTCACTAAACTTCACATTATAGTATTTGTTTTCACGGTAAGATGTTTTCCAGAATAGCACTGCAGTACTCGATAATTAACCTTACTTTTTATTTGGTGTTTGTCGACGCAAGTAAACTTTTCTTTTGTTATACTTTTCTTAAAAAAAAAATATTTTTTACACAAAATATTTCCCTTTATAATTGATTCTTTTTAAATAGTGGCGTGTCTTATTAATTTATCTTCTCTTAGGTTACAAAATTGTGATTTTTGCTTCTCTTAATGCATCTGACGTATTAATACGTACTTGTACGTTTAAATTACCTAAATTGAACTTCAATAAGCAGCTTAGTATACCATCGAGTACACAAATACACAGTACAGACATCAGTTTAATTGATCTGTCAGTAGTTCTATCTGTAATTGTAGTTACATTCGCGGATATACTCAGCGCATAGTAAGGTAACTAATTAGTTTGATATTGACAATGATATACAAGGTCTGCTTGTGTCTGCTCAGTGAACAAGCAATTATACAGGGTGAAATTGCATCCATGGGCAATATTTAAAGGGGTCATTGTATTATTATGAACAACTTTCACTATGGGAACCAATCTGAAATCGCGAAAAGAAATCAGCTGTTCCAAACATTATGGGCGCATAACTCGTCAAAATGTAGGGAACAGCGGATTTTTTTTTGTACCCTGTATAACAGCCTGTGTTGTGTACCCCGAAGGGATTAGAACGCGGATGTGTTTAGGGATACTCACTTTTCGCCAGTTATGATCAAGTGCCCAGTAAACCAGTGCGAGTCTTGCACGACCTGGGCATCGATCCCTTACTCAGCAGTAGCGCTTGCGGCCACTTGATGCCTAGACCAACGAGACAGTTACTAGTTAGATATACTTACACTCCGGCCGATGAGAGAATCCGTTCCTGACACCTCAGTCAGTTAAGTTCAAAAGTGTTTAACGTGTTTTACGAATTTAAACCTTATTGGTTTCTAGTGTCCAACAGACAAATGTCAGGAACACATTCTCCCGGCGTCTGATTGACAATATCTTTAAAACTATGCATTTTTGGACCACATATTCTAGAACTTTCTTTATTATTTTAACTTATAAAATAAGTTAAGACATACAAAAAAAACACGTTGTATATCAGTGCCAACACTTACTGCAACGACATAAAGGCGTTATCAATGTCAAATTGCTGCCATTGTTTTCACTTAAGCGCCGCTGCATTGAAGTGAAAATACATAAATTTAAGCTTTGCTCGTGTCTGCTCAATTTTCAACAAGCAATTACAACGAAGAGTAAAACGTAACGACAGATCGGTACTGCTAATGGTATTTATTTGTGAAGATGTGCTCTCCCGTGTTTGTTGTTTGTAATCTCACTAACGAAGTAATCAGGTTAAGTATACACATTATTCTTTTATCGCAAGCACTTCGAACGAGCGTTCAACGGAGGTTTCCGTTTAAGAACAAATATTGAGTGGAAATAAAGTAGAAACACTTTTTGTTTTCTTACAAAATAAATAAGAACGTGGACGTCTATTTACGTTTACTGCGTAGCTAGACAGAGGTGGTTATTCTGTGATACGATAAGTTGTCTTAATTCTTATATTTTTTGGATATTTCTCATTGTTTACGTGATTAAAAAACTGTGAAATCCATTTACTGAAAAACCTCTCAGACGTATTTCAGGGGGCCCAGACAAAGTCACGTTTTCATGAATGATAACGAAATTAGATCCATCCGAAATGTATGGAATTGGCATAAGCTTTCGAAGTGTCACGTGATCAATCGTTTTCGATTGCTAAATGCTAGACAGTGTCAAAGTGTGTAACGAAACTCGATTAATTAATATTCCCATACAAATGCGTTGACAAGTGGCGTTCCTGACAATCCGAATCGCTGAGATAACGAATTGTTCTATCAACAATTTTCGAAATCGAATCGATGCGGAGCGATTAGGCCCCCTTTAAATTGTAGATTTACACCAAGAAATATAATACAACTTTTGTTGTTTTGACTTTGACTGCCTCGTTGGTCTAGTTTACAAGCGCTACTGCTGAGCATGTGATCTTAGGTTCGATTCCTGGGTCGGACAAAGTGTTTGGGTTTTTCAATCTGATTCTTTTCTGTAGCAGCCTGGTGTCTGGATTTGTGTTTTGTTGATGATAAAAAGCTCGCACCCTATAACCTGAGATTTAAATATAACTAGCAAAATGTGATTGTAATGTACAGTCAACAGCAAAAGTAGATGATCAAAATCATAAATTCAATACTAATGAACGGTGTTCCCGAATATTTGGCAACTGTAGTAGTGGTAAATGTTTAGTATAATTTCCAATCACAAAATTTTGAATCACTCTGACACCACACAGGTCTGACGCGAACTCCGTTCTTTAGTATCGAATTTCTGATTTTGATCATCTACGTTTGCTGTTGACTGTACATTTCCACCTAACCGTCTGGGGATAACAGGTGTGATGCTATGTTATGTAATCTTTGTCCTTTTTTTCTGTCTGAACTATAATCCATTTTCAAACTCAAACTCGAAGCATTTATACCAAATAAACTAAGTACAGGCACTTTTGAATTGTCAAGGGGTCGGTCAGTCAGAAAGATAAAGCTAGTTGCACATTCCAAAGCAGTAGTTACCTATGGAGAAGAATGGGCAGTAAACTCCATCGACACTCTTTTAAATTAAAATCTGGGTTACATCATTCATGTTGAAATTATACATGTGAGAACGATACGGAACATAAAAAGGCGTCCATAATTAAAAGATTTAAAAAAAACAATTAAAAAATTAAATTAAATTTAAAAAAAGCCGTGGCTGCTTATTGATGACCAGTCTCTACTGACGGCGCCCGTTCACGAACATGACGCATTTTGCAACCTATTACTTAACATTGTAGGTCTAACTTCCATTAACCAACCTATTGAGTCTATTTTTACTTGTTAATTAAATATAAATAAATGAACGCGAGCATAGGTACAGAAAAAAAGTTGCCTGATAAAAAATTGCGGCCGTATACCTACTATGTGTTGCCAACGGGTGGGCGGCAATAATCGTTTGTTATCCAATGAACCGTGTCGTGTGCTCTTAACCGAACTTTTAATTTAAAGTCTATACTGTCTACCTAGCGCACTCAACCGGGGCTTAGAGACCACTAAATAGTTACTTAAAGTAGGAAAATAATCGGCTAAGCGCGAATCGGACTCGCACACGAAGGTATAACTGCATAAAATTTCTAGAGCAAAAATAAAAATACACATTCTTCTTCTTTTCGTGTGATAAAGTGACTCACATGCTGTCAGAGTTTTAATGCTGCCTCTGACTTAGCTTCACATGCGGAAGCAAAAACAGAAATAAAAACAAAAAGAAATCACATTAAAAAAACACTTAAATTTAAAAAAGCGGCAGTTGAAATACATAATCTACGAAAGTTTCAACTGTACACCTTTTACGGTTTATGATACACAGCCCGCCGATAGACAGACGGACGGATGGATAGCGGAGGCTAATACCCATCCTAAATACTATTTGATCTACTTATTTGGTTAGTTGACTGTATTGCAAATACCCAATAATGTATTCGGTTTCAACTACCATTGAAAACAACATCTAAGTAGTTTTGCTTGTGTTTACAAACAGGTAGTAGTATCTACATCGTTTGGATATTCCGAATAGGCAAATATGATGCGAACCCGAGCGATGCAAATCCGAACTGAAAATTCAAAAGTTCATCCAGGTAACCGAGTTGCGGTGTGAATATTTTATTTGAAAACGTGTGAGCGAGGGCTAACAACTGTGAGTCTTTCCATATTGCAGTATTAAATTATCCAGCGCCACCCGTCAAAAAAACACCCGAATATAATAAAAAAGATGCATTTCGCGGCGCTTTTTGCTCATATCAGCAAGCATTTGGCAACAGCCGTTACTAAAATGAGATTCCCGAGAGATTTGGAGAAGGAAGATGCGAAGTTTTATATGATAATATGTAACGAGAAAATAATCACTCCGCCAACAAGTAGCCAATATCGGAAGCAAACGATTGTATGAATAACTCACGATTTTTGCTTTGTTATCGCAAAATTTGTCATAGTTTTTTTTTTTTTTCAAAATATCGGCGAAAATTCAATTCCGACACTAAGTCGAAGTTGGAATATTGCGAAAAACTACAGCAATATGTTTTAGAATGTTTGCAGAAACTTTTAGATTACACTACACTAACAATTGCAATGACATTCATTTTGACAATTCAACAACATTCATTGCGTAGGTTAGGTTGTCGAACAGACGATTTTTTAAACATATGAAGCATTGGATTAGCAAAGTTTATTACGCAATAGGGGTGCTGGTGGAACAATGAATTCTGGTATATTTGCATTAGTTATTTTAATTTATAATCTTTAGTAATATTTTATTCATAGTTAGATTGTTTTTTTCTATTTTTGCTCCTCTTACTAACTTAAAGCACCTGCCATTTAATCTCTTCCCAACCTTGGTAGACTGGTACAGAATTCATAAACTAAGACACCTTTTGTACCTTTATTGTGTGCAAAAAGTTTAAATAAATTCTGTAAACATTTTAGTGAAGCTTTAAAAGAGCATGTACATTAATCTATCATCCACAGACGTTCATCTTAAAGCCAGTCAGTTTACGGTGAAATTATTACATCAGTCAGTGCGACTCGCAGACGGCCAGGGGGCACAAAATCTGTCTACGGCTTGTTACGGTTTTATTGCAAGCAGACTGGGAGCAAACACCCCGACACCCTAACCCCCTGCCCACCCCCAAACTGTCGAATACGACTGCAAAATATTTTCTACCAATAATTGTGTTAGTATGAAATATTTTTCATAATTATTGGAGTTTTCTTCGTTGTTTTTGGTTTGGTACAGTTCTAGCGGATTGGTGGATATTGTGTTGATTTAAAAAAAGGACAACAACGGTTATGATAGTTTGTGGCATTCTCATTTGGATTAATTATTGTTCGACTCGCGAACGAGCCATGCAATAAACTCCAAAAAAAATTAAAACTAAAACGTGACTTGAAATGGTAAGTCATTAACAAATTAATATGTGTCATAAAAGTTGCACTACAATACAATATAGTCGTGTGGAAGTACGATATATATTTGATAAAATGAAAAGTTTTTTTATTGTTTAAAACTACAGCAGTCTTAACCAACAATTTTTTTGCTGTTAGTACCAAAAATGAAAAAGAGAAAATACTCGTAGAGGACGAGGTTTTTTCGTTGTTTTGTTAGTGTACGGGTTGCTGACCTGATATAATCTCTTTAACGCCTTTGGTTTGGCCTATTGTAGATATGCTAGGATTAGAACTGCATTAGGAATATTTCTGTTATAATTTTTGGATTATAATTTGTTAAACCGACTAATTTATAAAAATGTGTTCGGCTGTGGCACACAGACTTTTCTTTTTGGAGATAAATACACAAAGAATTTCACATATAGAACACACACTTCTTCTCTTCGTGTGGTTAGTGACTAGCCTGGTGTCAGAGTTTTTATGCTGCCCATGGCCCCTGACTTAGCTTCACATACGGTTGAGATATCTCTCACACATGCTGGTTTCCTCACGATGTTGTCCTTCACCGATTTTTAAGCAAGTGATAATTATACATACGCACATAAATCCGTAAAATCATAGGAGAGATTTACTTGATATTCCTTGATGCACAACAAAAGGCACATGGAAAGCAAAAATAAGATTCTTACACGTTTATTCAACTGTTTTTTCGACATCCGCTGCACATTTCTCAGAATCCGGCGTAATATATTAATCATACTATGATGCAAATAAAAGAAAGGTGAATTTCAAGTGAAAATATTATGAAGTGGCGGGGCATAGCGCGGTGCGATCAGCAGACACAGGTTGAAATTGAATTCAACGCATACGATCGCGAAAAAAAAGTCTGCTGTTCCCTTTTGACGACTTATGCGAGCATAATGTACAAAACAGCTGTTTTATTTTCGCAATTTCAGATTTGTTCTCATTGTGAAAGATGTTCATAATGATGAGTACAATGACCTCTTAAAATTATGCCCATCAATTCACCTTGTATATGAAATATAAAGAGTTCAGTGATGCGGTGAAACAAGTTTTCGTTAGGGTGTTCCACTCGGCAAGCCACCTACATAATGTCTACTATCGTAACTTCATAACTCGAAGTCGACTTTTCAAAAGTAACGTAAACTAACTACAAATACTTTTTGTTTTCACGCGATTAGTTTTGGTTGCTGTCCGAGGCGGCGCAGCTCTATTTATCTTTATCTATCTTCTGAGCCACAAAGTCTATTACCACTAATTCTTCGACGCCATTATTTTTGTGCTGACGTAATAACCGGAGCGTAAAATGTTTATACCTTGGTCATAACTGCCTGTTCCAACATTCCGACAGTGTTTTGTTTCTGCGGAACCGACGACTTTATAGTAAGTAGTTTGCTGTGAAGCGTTCTCACATGTATAGTAATAATATGAATGATGTAACCATGGAGTTTCTTGCCCGTTCTTCTCCACAGGTAGTGTGAAGGTCAGAGGGACGTTAACTTAGGGAGCTCAGTGGTAGAGCTTTTTGTAATGTGTCGCAGGGATTTCTATACACGGGACAACAGCTATTGAATTATATATATTGCTTTTAACGAACACACGAGTCAAGCAGCACGGCTACTGACAGACTCTTCGTTTCATTTATTTTATAAAAACCTATCAAACTATTCTACCTATCATTTTGAAAGGTCAAATGCTGACAGTTATTTTCTAACCTACCAGCCAGGTTCAACAGAAGGTTTGAACCAAGGCTCTACAGTACCTTCTTTGGAATGAGCATCTAGCTCAATATTCCTGACTGACCGACCCTTTGACAATACAAAGGTAATTGGTTTATTTGAAAAAAATGCTTTGAGTTTGAGTTTGAGAGTTGTAAGAATTGCAACTACGTCTACTGCAGTAATCGTTCAATGTCTCAGTAACTCCGCAATGTGTCGAGAAACAAAGTTAATTATAATTGTGCCGGTCTCTTATCGTGGTGCTTAGTGTAACGAGCTACAGTTCTGTTGTGGCTATAATCCCGGCATTGTCTCCCATTTACCGATGACAGCCAGATCTTTGCTTAGAATAGTACCTCAGAACAGTGTTCCTTGATAATGTACCAAAGTGCTTTGTACACGCGTGTGGGGAATAAAGGCTGGTTCGCACTAGGGGACGTATTATGCGCGTCGACGTGTATTGACGCACATTTCTGAGCCATTTAATCGGAGCGTAATCCCACTGTAGTGGTTCGTTGTGAATGTCGAGAATTTCTTGACGGTTGTACAAGAATGTAGAGTGAGGAGTTCCAGTGACTAACTCGCGTCTGTTACTATACTTAGTTTGAAACGTAGATTAGTATTATTTAATTCATATCAAATTGTTCTCATGGACAATGGTCGATTAATACCGTTTAATGATCGAAGAATGTCAATGTAAATTCAACAGAGTTATTTATATCATTAGACAATCGATCGTTGCATTTATGTGTCGCTTAGCTTATAATAATAATATGTAGTTTATTTTGTCATTGATACACTAAAAATATTACATTAACTACAGTATGTGAAGCTAGTCAAAGGCAGCATAGAAACTCTGCCTCCAGGTTAGTCACTAACCAGATGAAAAAGGAAAAGTAAAAAAATACGTAATAATAATGCATGTAGGTATGTTATTATAAGAGCAGTGGTGGCCCAGTGATAACCGCAGTGACTTACGAATTATAGGTCGTAGGGTCGAACCCAGGCAGGTGTTTCACTTTGTGCGAGTTGTTCATCACCACCGCTCTCAAAACGGTGAAGGAAAACATCGTGAGGAAACCGGCATATCCTAGAACCAAAACTTCAAAGATACCTATGTGACATCTAAGTACAGACGCCAGCACATCAAGCTATCCGTAACTGTCAAATTTTTCTCAATTAAAAATGAACCTTATGTCTTTGCAATAAAGTTGAAATACTATCAAAGAAATTTGACAGATTGTGGTAACTTGATGTGCTGGCCTCTGTACCAATCCGCCTTGGACCGCGTGGTGGTATGCGGCCCACTCCCTGCCTCCGAGAGGAGGCCTGTGTTCCAGCAGTGGGAACGTGATGGGCTGCTTTTGTTATGTTTTGTAAGTTTTGTAGAAGGTTGAAGACCTGACCACAGAACAGATAAAGAGGTTAGAATGGAAGTAGTTCCTGATTTGTATTAGAACGCGTGTCGCCGCATGTCTCCCACTCTTGTCTCTCCACTACAAGCATGAGATAATACGTACGCGCATTACGCACACAAATAAACCACACGCACTTACATCGCGTGTTTACTATTGGTTGTCACACTAACGCAAATACTGCTCTGGACGTACACTCACACACGTGTAAAAGCAATTTATTTCTCATATATGTTACGGCCACCAAAAGGTCGATTAATCATATCGATAAAATTACTGTAGTTTAGTTAATTAAAGTTTTGCATTTTTTCAAGTTGCGGATACGGTACGAATAACTTCCTAATTACATATAAATAAACTTAAATCAAAGACAAATTAAGGGTGAACATCCGATACTGCCGGGAAATTTAAATTTTCTTTAGTTTTATGCTAGTTGCAGCTCTGTTTTACGGCATAATAATAGAAAGAAAGAAAAATAGCATTTTTAATAACATAAAACGTAAAACAATGCTACAATATGCAAAAAAACTATAAAGAAATTCACGTCCATATCGAATGCTAAGTCGAATTAACATAATATAATCTAATTAATTTATTGTGAACTGCTCCGTGAAAAAGTATTTATTAATTTTATCATGTTAATTTATGAATAATATCTGTGCCCGCCCGTTTCACCCGCGTTACATAATCATTTTCTGCAAAATGTTGCGATCATAAATTGTGCTACATTTAGTACCAATCCATTCAATTCTACCAGTTGCTTCAAACCACAGTTTTCTTGTAACAGGATCTTATGGACAATAAAAAAAAAAGTGTTTGCATCGTAAATTAGATTTTAGACGAAAAACCAACTAAGAAACTAATTTAATAATCCACATTATACAATAATTGGTGTTAATATAAACAAAGTTATTTTCATTGTTATATTACTGACAATAATCATTCGTATACACATCTTAATATCGACATTGTTTACAATTTGGTACAACACTATCGACGCGCATAGATTTCCCAGAATTGAAGCTTTGGATCGACGCACGCGACGTTCGCAGGGAACGCAATACATTGCGCGACCGCTCACGTCGTGCAAGATCGTACCAATGTAATGCAAGCAATGTATAATTTTGCATCTGAATGCGATTTTATCGTTTTAGTCTACAAACTACATAATACTTTTGTAATAATTACAAATATCACTCGTATTTTAAGGTTTTCGGAGTTACCGGTGAAAAGAAATCCCTCCTCGGGCCACATTACACTCCTGACTTCTTTTCCGACACGTTTTAATTGGGCAAGACGGCATAATTCTTTTTTTCCGCGGAGAATTGAACGCTTTCACAATAAGAGCGTGACTGTTGACCGGTGATTCTAATTTCGGTTGGGTTTGGAGCGCCCGCGCAAATGTGTGGCGCGCCTGTCCCGCCCACAAGACCCTTCTAACCTCTTTAACTTAACTGTTCTGTGGACCTGACTGAGGGGCTCAGTGGTAGAGCGTGTAATCTGTGTGTAGCAATACCCAATGTATTGCTACGCTATGAAAGCAAACACACAGGACGAGAAACACCACATACATTATAACGAATACATCTGCCAAGCCCCGCGGCCTAAGTCGGTCTGTCACTTGTACAAAAACCTATCAACTAGTTTAGACATACTACTCTGTCAAGAAAGTACCGGGAAAAGATCAATAATACACAAAATGTCTGTTATTCATCCAAATTTATTTTATCACCTTCAAAGTATGCTCCTTTAGAAACGATACACTTGTGCCAACGAATAATCCATTCATCAAAACATTTTTTAAACGCTGCTTCCGGAATTGAGTTCAGTTCTCGCCGCGAATTCTCCTTTATGTCTTCTATCGATTGAAAACGGCTGCCACGAAGTGGTAATTTGAGTTTAGGAAAAAGAAAAAAGTCAGCAGGAGCCATATCTGGTGAATATGGTGGTTGCTGGATGGTATTTGTTGAGTGTTTGGTCAAAAATTCGTTCACAATGATAGCCTTGTGCGAAGGCGCATTGTCGTGGTGCAAAATCCAAGAATTTTCTTTCCACAAATCTGGCCTTTTTCGTCGAATCTGTTCTCTTAAACGCCGCATAGCGCTCAAATAATATTCTTTATTTACCGTTAGACCATTCGGTAAGAATTCAGAGTGCACAACACCGCGATAGTCAAAGAAAACAGTCAACATGACTTTGACTTTTGATCGACTTTGGCGTGGTTTTTTCGGTTTCGGTTCAGTTGGAAGGCGCCACTCCGAAGCTTGTTGACTAGTTTGCATGTCAAACTCGTAAACCCACGTCTCGTCACCAGTAACAATGCGTTTCATGAATGTTGGGTCCGAACAGACTCGTTCCAGCATGTCCTCAGCGACTTTCATGCGATTGAGTTTTTGGAGAAAATTCAGATCTTTTGGGACTAGCCGAGCAGCAACATGTTTCATACCCAAATGATTAGTTAAAATGGTACGGATCGACTCGTGAGATATAGAAAGTTCGGCGGCTATCTCTCTCAGAGTTGAATGGGGATTTTCAGTAACTATTTTCTTCACTTTTGCGATGTTAACTTCAGTTGCAGACGTTGACGGCCTACCAGAGCGAGGCAAATCTTCCATCACATCTCGACCGCTTTTGAATGCTTTGAACCAATCATAAGCACGAGTTTTTGATAAAGTCGATTCACCGTAAGCCTTCTGTAACATTTTCAGTGACTCCGAACACGAAATTCCATTGGCGATGCAAAATTTAAGACAAACTCTTTGTTCGATATTTTTGTCCATTATGAAATTCGCAATACACACTATATATGATATTACTAAAACCAGCACTGTATTTAATATAAATAACAGATGCAACTCAAACTCCGCGCCAAAATGGAAAACAGTTGTGCCAATCCAACAACTACAAAAAAACCAAAAATTTTAATTTGGAACCATAAACAAATCATCCATTCCCGATACTTTTTTGACTGAATGTAATTTAAAGGTTCGAATGCCATCAGACCAGCCATGTTCAACATAAGGTTTCACTCAGGCTTTACAGTATATTACTATGAAAACTTTTTTCATTACATATCCCTTATTTAAGTCAATTGGAGCATATTATGTTTTGTACTTTTTATTCTATCTCTAAGAAGATGCTCCATCATGTAAATCATTCATAACAAAAGGTAATAAAAATGAATGTTCTTCAGAAGCAGAAGTACTTAGTAATAACGAGGGACTAATATAAGTATAAGCTAGTGATGTAACTCGAGAGTTTTTCTATTTGCTCGCACACAAATAAGTCGTTTCGAGTATCAGCCAATTGTATTTGAATCCCCTCGAACTCGGGTTGACTAGCCTTTTCGCCGATCCTTTGTGATTTTCTATTTTGGAATTTCAGTGCCTATTTGTTTGTTGGGTTGTACTTTCAAGGCGAAGACAAATTGTATTGTATTTCTGTAACATATTGTAGCTGTTATTCCTTTGTATAATTTTGTTCTTCTTCAATCAGTTCAAGGTTCGCTTAGATATTTCCGAAATAGTTTGCGACTTGCAAATTATGTGTAACTTGTGTCTATGTAACTAATGAATGACTGATCTTTTCAATTGCTTAGTAGCTCGCGAATTTTTTTTTATGAGTTGATCGTTAAAAATTCTTGACTGAACCTTGAGAGACGTATTGTTTATGGTTATATTTATGTTTTTGAACAAGATACAAAATGCAGGGCGAAATTGAATTATAATTATGCTCGTATAACTCGTCAAAATGTAGAGTAGCGGATTTTTTTATTTCGCGATTTCAGATTTGTTCCCCTTAAAATAATGCCAATGAATTCAATTTCATCCTGTATTAATAAACCTTTACCATAAAAAAGTAAAATTTTAATCATTGTATTATTGTCTTCAATATGCCTACCGCTAAAGAATTCTTTGTAGAGAATCACACTGCGTCTTTCTTAAAGATGACTTTAGATTTAATCCTTTAGATTAAAGTGAAAACAATAGGCTGCGGCATTCAACGTCTGATAATCCGTTTATTGTCGTTGTGGATGTAACCACCATTCACCGTGGTCGTGACCAATAAAGGATTATTTCTATTTGATATTTTTTTTAAACTTTCATTGCAGGCGTTCATATTGAGCGGTGAACAATTTATACACTCACTAGCTTTTGCCTGCGCTTTTTGAATTTGTCTATCAATTTGTCTATCAATTTGTCTATTAATTTGTCTATCAATTTGTCTATCAATTTGTCTATCAATTTGTCTATCAATTTGTCTATCAATTCGAGTCTAAAATTATATAATTCAGTCATGATTCGAAAAATACGAGGTGGCATCTATTATCATAAGAAGGCTATTGTTGTTTTCCTCAGGAACCGTACTTTTTTCGGGATGAAAGGAAGCCTGTATCCGTTTCTCGTTTCTGTACACCTAACAATGTACATATACGTTGTTTGTAAACAATCAATCTGCCTAGCCTTTTCCTAAATACATATGTTGGGATCGGTTTCCAGTCTCACCGGATGCAGCTGAATACCAGTATTTCACATGGAGTGACTGCCTATCTGACCTCCACAACCCAGTGACTGGGTAATACGATACCCTTGGTAAGACTGGCTGTCAGTTTTTAGGGCTCTGACGACCAGTAACGACTGTCAAATACGCACAAATGACAGCCGCGACCAACGGCTTAAAGTGCTTTCCGAGACGCGGAGAAATCTTGGTATGTAAAGATGGTCATTCATCCACGGCCAACCCGAGAAAGCGTAGCTTAACCTGATGGAACGAACTGTGCTGCGGTTATTACTTAGCCACGAGCTCCTCGGCGCTGTTCTTAAACATTGAACCAATTGTTTTGTGAAATGTAACTTGAAAAGTTGAAATGTATTAAAAAAAACAAGACGATCTTCGTTTTTCTGTAGGTTTTGCCCACACGCCCAAATAAATATGTACCGCTTTAACAATATCAATACAGTAAAGTCTTCTTCTTCTTTTCGTGTGATTAGTGACTAACCTTGGTGTCAGAGTTTGCTGTTGAGAAATATCTTTCAGACATGCTGGTTTCCTCACGATGTTTTCCTTCACCAATTTTTAAGCAAGTGATAATAAAATTATAAATACAATACGCACATGAATCCGTAAAATCAGAGGTTTCAACCTGGCCTTGGCCTTGGGTTCAAACTCGAGACAGTCCGCCGGTCACACAACTAGACTATCACTGCTATAAAAGTTAAGTACCATTAACAGTAAGTAACATACACACAGACTGGCACGCCCCTAAATGTGTACCTTCTACTACTTATGTCAATGTATGAACTAAGTTAGTAAATCAAGTTGTATTCGAAAATTAAGGCCTCTCCATACTGCGAGACAGATTGGGTGGCTGACGTAATTATTGATGCAGCCCTCCAGGATCCGATTACTAACGAACATGTATCACACGGAATTCGGTAACCCTTTTAACTTAATAATACTGATCGATTTTCGGTTACTGCGTGTTTAACTTTAAGATTGGCTAACGAGTTCTGGTCGTATGTTTCGTATCGGACAAACCTTATTTATGTATTTGATTATTTATGTTAAATACATAATTTTAATACAAAGGTAGTAAACTGATTTTTCAGAGACCTACGGAAGAAGTGAAAATAATCCATGCGTCATGTTCATGGGCGGACACCGTCAGTAGGGGCTGGTCACCTCTTAGCTGCCACGGCTGTTTTAATATTTAATATTTAAACTAATTTTGAATTGTTTTTTAAAATCTTGTAATTATGGACGCTTTTATTAAGTTCTGCATCGTTCTCACGTGTATATTTCAACATGAGTGATGTAACCCAGTTTTTGTAAACATATTTTGATTTAAAAGAGTGTCCATGGAGTTTCTTGCCCGTTCTTCTCCATAGGTACCTACTGCTTTGGAATGGGCAACTAGCTTCATCTTTCTGACTGACCGACACCTTGACAGTTCAAAAGTGCCTGTAATTGGTTTATCCTACTACTATTATAAAGGCGAAAGTTTGTAAGTATGGATGTATGGATGTTTGTTACTCTTTCACGTAAAAACTACTGTATAGATTTGGATGAAATTTGACACAGAGATGGTTTATATCCTGGATTAACACATAGGATATTTTTTATCCCGGTAGAACATTCCTGTGGGATAATTTCCGACCTCCACGCGAGCGAAGCCGCGGGCAGAAGCTAGTTTGAAATAAATGCTTTGAGTTTGAGTTTTGAAAAAGAAATGTAATGTTCTTTTCTTTTTTTTCCAGACTATTTTATTTAATTCACATAATATTTACAAACCTACAAAGACTTAAAATATTAATAATAACTATGTACAGGTATATAAAACGGGCGGGAAAAAATAAAAATAAATCAAAGGCCATCAAAAAATTCATCCACCTCGCTGTCAACAGCCAGCCAGCCTTTTGGGAATTTCTCATTCCCAAAAGGCTGGCACCATTGCCACGTTGTATGGCAGTGCTGATTCTTTTAGCGAAAAAAAGGGCCAGCCCTCTAGTCAGGTGAAGAGTCGACCAACCGCTCGGCCAAGTGAAAAGTCTTTTCTGATGTGATTTCCGTAAACAGTCATGCTCGCGAAGCAGGTGGCAGGATGGGAGAGAGAAAGGTCCTCCCATCCCAGCCGCGGCGGGAGACGCCCCGGGCGTCGGGAGCCACGTGGCGACTCCCGGCCACCGTAGACGCGGGCCTGCGGACGGTGAGTAATGGATGACTCACCGTCCGACCAGGACTAGGCCCGTGCCGGATGGCGCGTATATGTTCCACGCGCGCTTCAAAGAGATGTCAGCATATGACGGGGCCCCCTTAGGGCCAAACCTGTCAGGTAAGCGGGATTGTCCGAAAGGGTTACCGCTACCCCGGAACATAAAGGGAAGGAACATGGATGGCTTTTAGTCAGTAAGAGTCTGACACTCCCTTTCGCTCCACCCAGAGCGGGAGAAGTCATTGGATGGTTTCCCAGCCTTAAAAAAAATGTGCAACAGCTATAGCCAGTTTCTCGAACGAAAATGATAACAAAAGTAACGTGACAAAAAACACCAATCACAGTAGTTTACGCGCGTTCGGCAGTTTGTCACATTAATTTAGCGATCATTTTCGTTCGGGAAACAGGTCTCGAGTGAGACTAGATACTTGAGGCCTCTCGAGATTAGTGAAATGCAGGCAAACGAGACTTGCCTTGACTTGACTTGCAGAAACAGATAGGCTGAAAACAGCTGGTCGATTCTGTAAAAATCCCACCGTGAAAACTTAGATGAAGTGAGTAGTCGTTCCACCTAATGCCAGAGATAGACACGAACAGCTCACTTAAAACTCACTTCATCAACAGAATAGCACTATAGGTCAGCGTTTGCTGATCTAGACCAGCTACCCTTTAGCCTGTAAAATTAGATCTACAACTCTTTAAACTGGATAACTGCTGTATTTAGCTTGACGGCAGAAACAGTTAGGGTGGTGATAACAGCCCCTCCACCCGATCGTTATCAAATGCGAATTATGGATATAGTCAAAATGTACCGTATAATTTTCTTTAAAGCAAATTTCTGAATACTGCAATCACAAATTGCCGGGTAGTTCTATATCGTACAATTAAGAGTATTTATCTAGAACGTTTATTTCAAGCACCGTACAACGTAGTGAGGTAAATACGATTTGCTTACGAAGTCTCGCGATCGGTAGGATAAGTACATTACCTTTAAATGACGCGCTTTAATTTATGGACGGTGGTCAGGTAATTTTAATTACAAATGGGTGTCCTACCTCTCATGTGAACCTAATCGCAGGATATCTAAATAAAAGGAAATCGTGACTGATTGACCTATCAACACAGCTCAAACGGATAAGATATTTATAATGATTTAGGTATCCGCTATTCTACGTGAATGAAGTAGCGGGCAGGAGCTAGTTAAGTTATAAAAATAATGAAAATAAAATATATTTTCAAAATATTATGAAATAAGACTTTCTCGAACACACAATGTAAAGAGAAATAAGAAAGAACACATTTATGACACTCTTTTAATGTGTGAGTCTATACGTACACCTCTTTTTCTTTTTTTTTTAAGGCTGGGAAATCATCCAATGACTGCTCCCGCTCTGGGTGGAACGGAAGGGAGTGTCAGACTCTTACTGACTAAAACCCATCCATGTTCCTTCCGTAGCCCTTTATGTTCCGGGGTAGCGGTAACCCTTTCGGACAATCCCGCTTATACGTACACCTCTGCCAAAGTGTTTCAAGAAATACAAGCGTGATGGTATATATTACGCAATTAAATAATTTGTTTTGAAATTGATGAATATAGATTTAATTTAACAGGAACCATACAAAGATGAATAAAATCCCGCGTCTGTACGAAATCCGCGAATACCAAATTAGGTACCCGAATCATTAGAAAGAAAATAAAAGAGGGTCGTTGAGTCTTTTGTTAGCGAATTGCTTTCAGCTCCTCTTGTTTTTAAAGCCTTTTGTACTACCTAAGTATCGAATGTCTCTTTATAGCGAGCTCTAAGGCCTGTTGTGCACATGCGTTTTTCTTGCCGTGAAAAACTACGGTTTATTCACCGTGTGACACGTTTGTCAGTGTTGTGATCACTTTGGAATGTTGTTGACAGACACTTTTTTTATACCAGTCTACGAGCTTTACGACGCGGTTTATACGCCGTGGGTAAGCACGGTTCTTAGTGTTGTATGAATGAATATGGCAGCTTGTTGACACACACATTTTTTCTATTACTCAACGTCGCGGTTTATACGCCGTGTCTAGGCACGGTCATCAGTGTTGTATGGATTACTATGGAAACTTGTTGACAGACACGTTTTTTTCTGCAGCGCGGTATCTACGCCCCCATGCCGTAAAGAATCCGTACCGTTTTCAAAGAGCCTAAAATAACGCTATTTTAAATTACAACTTCGAGACAAGCACGCCGATCCGGACAAGTGGCTTTAAACAAAATGAACATCGTTTTTAATCGTGGAGTTTAAAATTAGTTATCTTTGAAGCACTGCGTGTTTCGCTCGAGTTCTTTCAAAGAGAAAACCGAAGAAACATTTTTTAACAATTACTCTTAACAAAAAGAAGAGTACGTAACAATATTAGTGAAGCCAAAATCATACTTTTAAAGGAACAAAGCAGCCGCGGTTCTGTGGTATGAACAGCGGAACATTTTATGGCTTCACGAATTGAATTTGTTACTAATTCGGCTTTTGTTCGTGCTTATAAAGGGATTGTGGGCATAAAAAATAATTTGCCAACTTCCCCGTTCCTTGTTAATAATGTTGATAATTTGTAAATTTGAGGTGGTGTCGGCATTGTTCCGAACACATTGTTTCGGGAATCTTTTTCGGGTGTGGAAGTAAGTGTGTGCTAGGAAAAAAATAACATTAAGTTACCTTTAGGCAGTTAATTGGTTAGAAAAATACTTGGGTTTTGCGTGAGGCATCACAAACAGCGTCTATCAGCACCAGTACACTCTCGAAGACTGAAATTCTTTGGCCAAGTCTCCAGGTGGAATAATGACTCCAAAGAGAGTCTAGCAGTGCAGGGCAAAGAAGAAGGTAATAGGCCTCGCGGGGGGTCACCGATGAGGTGGAGTAGAGTTGGAGATCCTGTTAATGAATGCGCCAGACTGTCATCTGACAGATCCAGATGGAGAGAGACTGTGAGACGCGCAACGACTACACCTAAAATTGGACACAGACTCATAGTGACCATGACCGCTCTGTCAAGAGCTTAGCGCCTTCGCTAAGCTCTTCCCCTTGGAAGAGAGGTACTTGGACATTTTATTAGAATTAACTTAGATTTAATTAGTCCCGGGCGTCGAGAGCCACGTGACGACTCCCGGCCACCGTAGGCGCGGGCCTGCGGACGGTGAGTAATGGGTGACTCACCGTCCGATCAGCACCAGACCCGTGCCGGACGGCGCGTATATGTTCCACGCGCGCCTCAAAGAGATGTCAGCAAATGAAGGGGCCTCTCAGGGCCAAGCCTGCCGGGTAAGCGAGATTGTCCGAAAGGGTTACCGCTACCCCGGAACATAAAGGGCTACGGAAGGAACATGGATGGGTTTTAGTCAGTAAGAGTCTGACACTCCCTTCCGCTCCACCCAGAGCGGGAGCACTCATTGGATGATTTCCCAGCCTATAAAAAAAAAAAGACTCATAGTGATCATGACCGCTCTGTCAAGAGCGAAGCGAAGGGGAAGATAGGTACTTGGACATTTTATTAGAATTATCTTTAATATTGATGAAAATCCGTTGCGTAGTTTAAAAGATCTAAGCGTACAGGCGACCGACTTTGTTTTATACTACGGATGAAATAAAACAATCCTTCTCATAAACACGTTCCTACATTATCGTCTGCCTATACCAGCTTACCCAATTCGGTGCTACAAAGTGGGCTCAAAAGGAACATTTTTGAATGATCCTGAATGTTTCAGAAGTCTATATTAAAACGCACGGCGCTGTAAACCTTTTTACTGTTTTTACCGTCGTATTGTCTTTAATTCTCAAGCACGGCGTACGTTTTATACGCATACTTATGAATATATTAATAGGGTTCCTTTTAAAATGGGTGCTGAGGATTTGGAGTTCATTTCTTTCATTATTGCGGTACACCATACAAATAGATCCTATGCGGGTATAGAAGTAAGGGTGACTTTCACCAATCAAACTGAACGCGACCAGCACATCTTAATCGCGTTCAAGAACTGTCAGTGTCATGTAAAGTTGACACTGACAGATGTTGAATGTGGTTAATAGTGCAATGGGGTATTTGAAAGGGTAGTCAATAACGTTACTTTTTATGAACTGTCAAAACGCGGCATTTGTACGTGATTTGTATGAAATATAACATTTTGACGTCACAGATTTTTAGACTCAAATGGAATACTTATTAGCATTAAATGCAATTTAACAATTATATCGTCGCATTATATTTAATTTCTGCACGGTGATGGAAGTTTTTATGACGAGCGGGCTTTTTTCCATGTGATTTCATATTTTATTTTTGACCGATTCAAATACTCAATTGGTGAAATTCGCCCTTAAATGATAAAAGTAGGGTAGACTGCATTGCTTGTGTATCATTTTGACAGTTCAACCACATTCATTGCATTATTTAAGTTGTAAGGCAGCCTATTTTTTCGAACATATGAAGCAATGGAATAGCAATATCCGTCAAAATCATTCGGATAGTGTGTTACGCAGTTAAATTGCTAGAGTAAATTAGTATCACAATTACTCTCTAAAATCAAAAATTAAGTAGGCAGTACCGGAACGTGAAACAAACAGTCGCAGAAATATTTCCTTATTTCATTGTTCATTTCCTAATTGCGAAGCAGCTCACTGAATATATTCAGTGGGTTCCCGACTCTAAGGACTCTCGTGACGTCTTTGGATAGATAATATCACAATATATGTATGCTACACTTCAACGCGCGTCATCTTTGCACTTCATTACCTAATTGTTACAAAGTGTTTTGAATCATTACTCTGGGTGAAATTGAACTATTATTAAAGGGCTAAAGAAGGAACATGGATGGGTTTCTCCCTTCCGCTCCACTCAGAGCGGGAGGAGTCATTTGATGATTTCCCACCCTCTAAAAATAAGGGTTAAATTGAATTCATGGGCAATATTTTAAAACAACTTTTACAAAAAAATAATAATCAGAAAACAGCAGAAACACCTGATTTTTTATTCGCGATTACATATTTGTTCCTATAGTAAAAGTTGTTCATAATTATGATTACTATGACCCCTTAAAATATTGTCCATGAAGGCTTCCTGTAGAATGTACAACCGATTGTACATTTTTCAAATAGCCTTTGAAGAATAAAATGGAATGCAGAAAGGAATTTTCTCGATTTTTTGGAACAAAGATGCTTAATAAGGCGTAACGACGCGATACTTGCCTAGCCTTTTCCCAACTATGTTGGGGTCGGCTTCTAGTCTTACCGGGTGCAGCTGAATACCAGTATTTTACATGGAGCGACTGCCTATCTGACCTCCACAACCCAGTCAGTAACTGGGTATTACGATACCAATATTAATCTTCTTCCATACTAATTTTACAAAGAGGAATGATTTGTATGTATGTTTGTAACGAATAAACTTAAGAACTATTTAACGGATCTGGACGAAACTTAGCACAAAAGTAGATTATAGTCTGGAATAGCATATAAGCTAAATTGTACGGTTCCCCTGGAATAATTTCCTACATACACACGGGCGAAGCCGCTGGCAAAAGCTAGTATAATATAATTCAGGCAAAATCCATAATACATAAAAAAATAAATAAAACTTCACAAGAAATACATACGACTTTGATTGGATAATGTAACAGCCCAAGTGGTTTCGAATCAAATAACATTTTTGTAGACTGTAGAGATCCAATTCTTAAGGTGGTACCTACCTAAATAAAATCATGATTTTTGGTTTCATTAATCCTAAAAATCACAATAATGTAGTGCTGTTTCCTTATTATCTGCACATGACAGTGGCTGAACATCGAGTGTCCTCGGCGCCGTGGAGACCGCCTTTGTTTAGAGTTGAAAGAGGTGTCAGGCGGCTTTGACGCAGCTTCCATAGATATTGTTCAGCGGCCCACTTCAATATGCTCTGTTGTAGTGTGTGCTACCTTTGATACAGTCGAGGCACAGGTTCAAGTTAATCTTAATGAAGAAATAATACTTACCATTTCATGTAATGATTAAGTAGATTCTGAATATTAAAGATTTTTGTTATTTGATTCCGAGTACCTACTTAAAGCTGTGACTTAAGGTAAATACGAAAGGGAACCCAGCGAAATTCTTAGTTACTTAATTAAAAAGTCTCTTAATTTTTTTTTTATTTGCAGGTCAATATTAAGTTTTATGTTGATCAAAATATGATTGGCGGCCGTAGCAACTATGTATTTATTGAATAGTAATCATTTAATACAATCGTCTAAGTTCATTCCCTATGGAATGACTATTTTATGAAATCATGACATTGGACTTAAACACGTAGCCGAATTCCGGACCATTTAAATTGCCAACGACACGCTAAGAAGATGACATTTGAGGTAAAAGAGACTTGTAGACTTATACGTTACAAAAAACGTAGGCAATTTTAATTTCGCGGGTTACCCTGGTACTTCCCTTAAGAAATTAAGTAAATTTTATACCATTCGCTTTTGCTTTTCATGATGATTTGGGGGCTAAGGAGTGCCCGTGTCTAACTCCATATTTCTGGCATAATGTTCCTTTAAAATAAATCTACCCTGTATCTAAACATTGTCGATGGTGATCAGATACCTAAGCAGTGCATCAACAAAGGCTCGGCGCCGGAGTCATGAGTGTCCTTCGGCACGTGCTGGAGGACCACACGTCCACCAGCAGTGTTAGCGTTCCGCTTTTTAAGAAATACAGGTACTTATTTGTGCATCTACTCTCATTGTATCGCTCCCTCAATGAATATTTCTATAGATAAATTTGAATTGTTGTTCTTAGGAAAGCGCATTAGGTTTTTATGGAAAGAAAAACAGAAAAAGCATGCAAGTTTGATTCCAGTTCACATTTTGTCGGTTTGTCATGGTTTTTTTTTGAGGGTTTCAAATCATCGAATGTCTGAAGGGATACTAACGATGTTCACAATCATACGATGATTACAAAACTTATTAAAAAAAACATTTATTTGGTTAGGTTGGTAAATTACCATTAAAATGAAAATCAAAGTTAAAATTAACATTTAAATCAAAATTTTAAATAAGATTAAATGAAAATCGAATCAAGTAAAAAAGCTGAATAAAATATAGTTTGCCACAATGTGAACGATAACGTTCTCTGAACAACGTTAGAAGTTTATTAGGATAAATAGTTTATACACGACATACTTTTGACAAGACTTGTCGAAAACAAGTACCTTATACAGCTTGTATAGTGGGTGTTTACCTGGGGTTATAAGTAAATTACAATATTTACCATTTTAACTTTCGATTAAAAATAAGATTTAAAATAATAATAATTACTTAAGAAGTTAATCATAGTGTGGCTACACTTTGACTACACACGAATGATATTATCAGTAGAAACGTGCCGTCGTTGCATTTTAATTTTCTGTAAAAATATGACATTCGTCGTAAAAACAAAACATAACCGTGTTGTATTGAAAATCCCGAAAAAAATCTCCGTAGTCAAACAGAGTGCGAATAGAAATAATAGAGAGCGTGTTTTGTTTTCATTTCTTTTTACAAATTTGTTCTACGAAGCGCGTGATCGCAGAATGATTTACTCAGAATATTGCCAAGGCTTCAGCACAGCCTTCCGGCTTATTTTTTCATTTTTCCAATCTTTAATATCCGCAATAGTCTGTTGTCTTGTTTATTATATTATTTTTTTACTAGCAACAAAAAAAGCAGTGATAGCCTAGTAGTGTGACCGTCGGACTGCCAAGTCATAGTTCTCGAGTTCGAACCCAAGGCACGCACCTCTGACTTTTCGGATTCATGTGCGTATTGTGTAATTATTACTTGCTTAAATACGGTGAAGGAAAACATCGTGAGGAAACCAGCATGTCTGAGAGATATTTCTCAACAGCATGTGAAGCTAAGTCAGAGGCCCATGGGCAGCATAAAAACTCTGACACCAGGTTAGTCATGATAGACACTCACATACATCATTAGAAGCCAAGCAATTTCTTGTAAACACGTCAGAAGGAAATTGTGATTACCCACTCGTTCTTGCAATAAGAGTATCGTAGTTACCTATGGCATCAAGGTTATACATCACACCACGAAGGTTGAGGCGGTCGTGGAGTATCTACGAGCGAAGACCACCTGGACCTAAAGGGTCGAGAAGCTGGAGTCGCGCCACAACACGAATTTCAAGTCGTTTGTGGTGCGAGTTCCGACTCATTGTATAGAGACCTTCCTCAAGGAAGAGTTTTGGCCGAAGGGTGTCGTGTATCGGCGCTTCCGCGGAAGGCTACGCGACACCATACAGCGCACTTCGTGTTAATACTTTTTTATAATTTTTTGTGGTTTTAATTAATATGTATGATAGTCTTTAAGGTATATATGTTATGGGTCTTTGTTACCTGTAATAAATGATATATCATTATCATTATATTCTCTAACAGACTAGGCAGACATGTACCTAAAATCTTTTACACCTCTACCACTCATACAGTTCGCAGCGAAATTATATCGGGCCGTAGCTTTGGTATATTCTCATTTGACTAGGCCTAACGTCGGACTACAATAAAAAAAAAAAAGTTCCACGTTTCATCCCTGCATTTTCTGAGAATCAAACCAACTCGATTTCCAATCGAGTACGTCATTCTGCAGTCGTGATAAAACTACACCTTTCAGCGTACCTATATATTTTTAGCCATATTGATAAGTGTGGTTAAAAAACGTAAAATGCATCAACTGTACCATGTTGTTCTCATGTGGACATGTTCCAATTAATGTGAATGGGTTACAGTACTGTATCAGGGAGTGACCACACTTATCCGGACAGAATAAGCTTTATGTCCATGCAATAAAAGCGAATAGTTTGACGCAGTATCCAGTCGTGTCGACCGAACCGAAACGAGACGAGCGACGTGATTTTCGCTTTTATTGCAAGGAGATAAAGCTCATTTTGATCGGCCCAAGACAAGTCTGGCCACTCCCTTAACGAGACTGGTAAGTTCTCTAATACCATCCTTAAATTAAACTTGATATAGCAACTGCATGAGTTCTTGACTAAGCGCGTTCTTAATTACGATCTTCAATTCGTTTACATCACTGATCTATTGTTGAAACGTGTCTTTTCCTGACCTACTTTTTGCGAAATAATATCGGAGCGTCCTCTTTAAACTTCTCGAGAATAGCTTGTAATTCGTGTATGATTCTAAGAGTGATATTACTTGGCAGTAGCAAGAAAATGCTTTTCCACAACTTGTACGACGAACCATGGATTTTTATTAAATTAAATTAATTCTTTTGTTGAGATGAGTGTGTGAATAAGTATTTTCATTTCAATATTGCGGAAATAGGGTGACAGGACTAAATAAAAAAAAAGTACGGTTACTATTTTCATTTATTTATTTAATAAATCACAACAACATTTTTTAAAACAATAGATCGATGGTGATATTAATTGACGCTATATCAATAGGTCTGTATGGGTAAAGATGAGCGTGTCATGCTTGTTGCTCTAAAATTCCTGACCATACAGGGTGTTCAAATTCCCTAAAAGTACTCATATACGAAATTTATCTATAATATTTTGTTATCGGTCTACAACTAAATCCTCACAGGTCGATTTTAGACATGCATATATAAATCCTTCAACACCTTAATAAAATTTTATTTTATTAAGTTCTTCATATTAAAACCCGTGAGTACCAGACGTGGCAAAACTTCTGTAATATGAGTTCATAAACTACTATCTAAGTTTGCACAATCAACTCCTGAGTATGTACAGCCAACAAAACAGATAAGTAACTCTAACTACTCCAACTAGCCAAGGAACAGGTAAGTACTTGTGAAGCAAATATTTAATGCTGTGTGCGTAATAACTTTTTAAATATTAAGACACACTCAGACGACCACTCTTCATTATTATTGACTGACGACAAAGCATGGTTTAAAAGGATGTTGTAGTTACGGGGTGTCCTGCGTGAGCGACGAATACGACGCGACACAACGCGACGCAATGCGACGCGATGCTACACGCGACAAATGTCTTACGTTATTTTGGTCATTACTTCTCGAATCATGGAGAAGTACCGTTCAAGTTTGCTTTAGTTAGTGGTGTCGCGTGTGGTCGTCCTCAAAACAAGTACGCGTTACGTCGCGTCTTGCTGCAGGCAGATTGATTTGATCGTGTTCGTCGCGCTCGCAGCGTCGTGTCGCGTCGTATTCGTCGTTCGCGTAGGACGCCCCGTTAGCTGCTTGGTTAAACATCTCTTTTGTTGACTGTACGTTAATACACTTCTATATTGAGAATTGTGAATTTTCGACACAATGTAATTATTCTACTGAAATATATGTTTGCGATTGTTCAAAAAGTTTACGTACTCGATCCTAATTTGTTGAACACGAAACTCTATATCAAATAACCTCATTAGTATTTACAATATTATGTTTGGCACGAGGGTTCTAACGTATCACAATTAGAAAATATGAAGGCGAAAGGGACAGGTAGGATGTATGTTCGAATTAATAAGAAGAAGATAAATAAAATACATTTGGAAGTCCGTCTATGATGAAACAAAATGCTAATTGTCAGGTTTCAAAAATAATGACTGCGTGAATTTTTAGCATATTTCAGTTTAAAAGAGCGTTGATTTTTTTTGTGCTCTACAGTTATTGAGCCTTGTTTATTTATAAAACACAGTAAATGGCAGGACAACATAATTACTAGATGGCACTTAAATACTAAATAGTTTTCTCACTAAAATATCTAAACGTTGTTCGCTTCATAAATCAAAAAGGCGGTTAAAACATGTGAAATTACAAAACGTACTTATTTGTTCCCAACAGGTCAACGCTAATTTATCAGTTAAATTCTCTGGGTATAATTCATAAATTACTCTCTTAATATTATTGTACTTATTTGAGAAAATGTTGAATACACCTAGGGTACTTGTGTTCCGCGGATTCCGCGTCTAGACTACTAGGTATATGAATAATGCGGTTAGGAGTAGGTCTGAGTACAACGAGAACGCCATTCCCTTAGTGGCGCTGTTCTCGTTGGCGGGGAGAAACGAGCTGGGTGCGGCGGGGGCCGACACGGCGTGGTTGTGAACCCGCGTCTCTTCATACGCGCCGCTGCCCTCGCCCTCATCCTCGTCATCATCAGACGGCGCCGTCGGCTCCTGCTTCAAAGGCTCGGCCCTCGGCTTCTCCGAGTCTCTCAATATCGACTGAGTATTTATTGTCCCTGGAACCGACTTCACTGTCGTCGGCTGAGACAAATTCCTCACAATCGTTGTCGTCGCTTCAGTAACTTCAATTGTTATCGCTTTGTAAAGATTCTCGTCCGTGACGTTCGCAAATTTTGTAGAATGGAAGAATATTTGCGTCATGTCCGTGCTACTGTTTGTGAGCGTAAATGTAAAGTTGAGGAGCTCATTCCGTAATTCAGGTGAGAACGGTGCATTGCAGAGGCGTGTGTTGCACACACACGTCACTTCGAGTGAACTGTTCGCGGGACTGCTGATCGAACACGGTGACGCGGAGGTGGCTGCGCACGCCAACGACGAAATGAAATCTGCAGAGAATATTAATAGCATATTAATATTCCATCCGATAAAACCTTAAACGTTTTCAATCTAAAAATATTATAGGTCTAAGTCGGGCGTCGGCTATAAAGAAATATGATAATTTCCATCCAATTTCGCTCACCGCTTATTCAACTCACAATAACATTACCATTCTCGCTGAAAGAGTAATTTTTCTTTGACAGAGCAATAACATACTAGAGTGTAATGAAATTGCGCTTTTAACCGCCCTCGGGGTTATCTTCATTTCCTTTTACATGCATTCTCTGCAAGCTTCATTTTGGATGTGTTTAACTTTAATTCGTATGTGAATTTACAGAATGGAAATACTGCCGGCAGGTATTTATTTTCCTTGATTGCTTAAGTATAGGAAACACACACGAGGTGAATGTATAAAAAAAAAGGTAACTACGGGTCGGTTGGATTTTATCGAAACATGAATGCAGCTTTTGTTTTTGTAACATGGAACTCATTACATTTAGCCTCTGCCTTAGCAACTCATGAATCATATTTAGATATGTGTCAACTCACCAGGGCCAATGGCGACCGTGGCACAAAGCGGTCGGTCTTCTGGGCACGCCACAGCCGGCCAGCTGCCATCACAGGTCGTGCTGTTCCCGCCGCATGCGTGGCACCGTCCCGGGCGAATGTCTGCAAATAAAGGGACATTAGTAATGTATGCCACAGAGTGCGCAACGTTCTACAAATGTCAAACACACCCGTTGTACCCTTTTATACTGTGACGAGGCTCTGACAGCTGACAGATGGCGAGTTGAACAGAGCCGGTACAAATGTTAGAGTTCGGTCAAAGGCAGAATTTAATAACCTTTCAGGTGTGCTAAATCGTTATCCGTCACTCGCTTGGTTTGCATAAAGATTAGCAGAAATTTGGGTGTGTCTGAGGGCACTGAAATGAATCCTAAGAGCTCGAATACATGTCATCTTTAAAATTAGTTCTCAAAACCAATATCAATAATCTGTAAGCATTATGCATCTAGGTAAAGCGAAAACTCCACTCAATTAGTACTCGCTAATAAAGATATGGCAAGCTTCTCAATTTAATTTTAGCTATCATAGTTTTAAATACTGAAAACAGTTTAGAAATATTAACCTTTGAAAATAAAGCAAAACTAAGCTTTGGCGGCTTTTACCTATCAAAGAAATTGGACAAATTGACGTAACTTGATGTGCTGGCCTCTTACATACGCAATTAATATTTGACCAAAACTCTAGCCAAAATACAGGAACATCAGTACATAGTCGGAGGTAAAAACTGTAGGGTATTTCTCCAGTGCAAATGTAATTCCAAACGGCAAATATCTTACTACGGAGTGAAGTGCACATATCGAGCAAATTCGATTAGGCTTTGTCGGAAACCTGGAGTCAGGCCAGGAACAATAAAAAACGCGAAGCTTTTATAAGCACAGCAGCATACACAACAATAAACAGAGCAGGTCGAAAACTAGGTTGGAATAGAAGATACAGAGCTAGGCTTTGGGTGAAGCACTCTTGTTTGTGATTCGGCAAATATAGGTATTCATTTATTTGCCCGGTATCTCGTATCGGTATGCAGTATTAGAATAGCGAATCCCATGCTAAAAAGTAGGTTAGTACGATGGTAGCGAAGCTGACTGACCAACGTATGTCAGATGTTCATTTAAGAATAGCCTCTCGTATATAACACAGGCTAGGTACCTCCCCAGCGTGTTATTAATATTTTTAGTAACGTTCGCTATTTTCTGCCTAGCCTTTTCCCAACTATATGTTGGGGTCGGCTTCCAGTCTATCCGGATCCAGCTGAATATCAGTATTTTACATGGAGCGACTGCCTGTCTGACCTCCATAACCCAGAGAGTAACTGGCGAGTTCTGACGACCCGTAGCGACTGTCAAAGATCCACGAATGACAGCCAGGACTGTCCTTAACGTGCTTTCCGAGACACGGAGGAGTCTCGATATGTAAAGATTATTTTAGTAACTTTCAATAATATCTCCTAAATTGACCGTCAAAACCCCAGCTTATTGAACACTGAAGTCGGTAGCCAACTCAAATAATATAAGTTGTAAGTAATTGCTGAGAGGGAGTCGTATCGTGAGTCAGGCAAAGTCACAAGTTCGGGTTGACACACGCGGCCATAACAACAAACTATGAAGGTTTGTGAACTGCGGTGTGCACAACCCTTCCTAACTTTGATCACGACTTGTTACAACACAACTATGTGTGTACTCTGCCTACAGGGTGAATACATGTACAATTACGTGGTAAAAGATGAGACGTTTAATATTGTTGGGTAGGTATACTTTCATAAGCCAAAGTACAGTCACGAGCACCAATATACACCTAGTAATTTTCAGAACCGATTTTCTCGAAAAATAACTATTTCAACTTTGAGATACGACATGTACGGTAAACCTTCTATAGGTTTACCGTTTCGAAAACGCAATTTGTGTGATAACATACAAATTCATTCAATAACTAAGCAGAAAACCGCTTATGAAATTAGCTAAGTGTATACATAGTTTTGCTCGTGACTGTACAGATTGGCGAAGTGTATCATGGTACCACGTTGAAGCTAGGTCGCCTAGTCGTTGTGTTATATTTCTTGTTGTATTGCATCAATTAGGACGGCTCATTTTTGTTACACTAGCTCTTGCCAGTGGCTTCGCCGGCGTGTATATGTAGGAAATTATCCCACGGGAACTGTATTTTTTTAGGAGCCTTTAATCTATGTCTGTGCCAAATTTCATCCAGATACGTTCAGAAGTTATTGCGAGAATGATTAACAGACATCCATACATCCTCAAAAACTTTCACGTTTGTAATATTAGTAGGATTTCATTTATGTTTCGCCTCTACTATGTTGGTTAGAAACAATCAATCTGCCTAGCCTTTTCCTAACAATGTAAGGGTCGGCTTCCAGTCTAACCGGATGCAGCTGAATACCAGTATTTTACATGGAGCGACTGCCTATCTGACCTCCACAACCCAGTCATGTTGGTTAGAAACATTACGAGTAAATAGCTTTTCGACTTCGCTGGATTTTGCATTTTTATTTTCATAATACAACGGCCATGTCCCTCCTTTTTACGTTCGATTTTTAAAGGTTAAAAAAATAAGGTCATATTCGTTTCACATATTAAAAATCGATCCTTATATGTACGTGCCCTTTGTCTAAAATGTCACCCTGTATGTAGAACGTATACTTGTTGGTCATGACCCGTCTGTGGGAAGGCGTTATAAGTATGTGCCGAGATTTTGGGAATTCTTTTGGCTTTATATTGCGTGGAGGTGAGTAATGCACGAATATATTCAACACCACAATTTGATTTTATCTCAACTTCGTATAAATATTGCGGAGCTTTTAGTTCTGTTGCGTGTTTTTTCCACCACCGTAGACAGGGTGATGTTACAGCAGTATTAAATTTCACAGTCACTACTTTGTTCCCTACAAAATGGACCGTCGATTTTTTTGGCGTGATGGTTCTCATCAATAAATTAATGACATTAAAAAAACCAATGTCTAACGGTGTACGGTCTTATTTGTTATCATAAATATCAACGTGTATTTAATCAATTTGTCGCCGAAACTCCCCGACTTCAGGCGACGTTGTTGAAGGTCACAAAGAACCCGTGTAAGTAATTATGTTAAAATTAGAAGACAAATACGATCCATATCCATCTTTGGATATGTTAAAGGCTGGAGCATAAGTGATTGTGTAATTGCATTCGATGTGTATTTAATATTTTAGTTTTTAAGCGGGATTGTCCGAAAGGGTAACCGCTACCTTGGAACATAAAGAGCTAAGCAAGGAACATGGATGGGCTTTCGTCAGTAAGAGTCTGACACTCCCTTCCGCTCCACCAAGAGCGGGAAGAGTCATTTGATGATATTCCACCCTGAAAAAAAAGAAAGACCCCGCAAAATTTTCTTCTCATCTTGTTCTCACACACTATTGTCTACATACATCTCTTTTACACTTCTCCTTTCGTTGGTCTGCTGGAAGAAATTAAGCAGTACCTTTGTACGAAGACTATCAATGTATAGTATCGTATATATTTTACAGTGTACATAAATTATAATAAATAAATAAAATAAGATGCACAAAAACACTATGCTTTTTAAATAAGCTAGTGCGCGTAATTCCAATTTTCTTACGTTTTTTGCAATTTGCTGTAGTGGCAGGTTATATGTTGACCAAATATGATTCACGGCCGTAGAAAGTGTATAGACAGAACTCTAATCATTAAAATTACCATTACATCTAACCCTAAGTGATTACTAAAGGGTTTTCAACGAGAACTTTGTTTTCTAAAACAAAAAAAAACAAATAATTTAGATGAAGATGATTCTTTGTTGTTATTTTTATTGTTTTTTATTTGATATTTTCATGAAATTTCTTGGCAATTTTAAGAGTTGTATTCATGATGCAGATGTTTATATGGTGTGATGTACAGGGGCCAGTACATCAAGTTACCCTAATCTAATAGGGTTTCTTTGATAGCTTATTTCAAAAGCATAAGGTTCATTTTCAATTGGAAACAATTGACAGTTTGGGATAGCTTGATGTGCTGGCGTTTGTACCTACTCGTAAGTTTTAGCTGAGTCTGTGTGGTATTTATTATAGATAGATAACACAGAATTATTATCTTTTGATAAAATAAACTTGCTTAACTTATTTCTTTAATAGGTATGTATAAAAATACTTCAAAGTTATGCCCTTCTGAGGGCCCCATTATGATTCGGATAAAGAGGGTAGAAACATCTTCCTCCTAATCGAATGATGTACCATAGAGACCACTGGTAACTGAAGTATCCAGCCTCCAGGCGATCTAAGATTGAACAGAGCTTAACAGCCTGCCTGCGGCGTCGATCAGTATTTCAGCACCACTTTTATAACTCCAGTTATTATTTCATCAAATGGCCTATTGCGCTGACAGTAAACGGTTTACGAGCGCGTGGTCAGACTGCGTTTAAAGACGTTTATGTCATGTTTAGCTGTAATAAAAAAGCTTTCGTATTGTGTTCCGTCGGTATACGCTCTCTTGCACGCTAAACCCAACTGTGATGTGTTCGCGGATGAATGGAAGAAGATCTTGTTAATACTAACAAGATCTTCTTCCATTCATCCGCGACACCACAACACACAACATTCCAAACATACGTTTGGAATGTTGTGAGTTGAGCGTACGACTGTCGAATAGTTGTATACTTTGTTATTGTACAGTAATGTGTTTAACTAATGATTTGATTTAAAAGAGCGTCTGTGGAGTTTCTTGCCATTTCTTCTCCATAGGTACTGTAGAGTCTAGGTGAAACCTTATGTAGAACGTAGCTGGTTGGTTACAATATAACTAATAAAAAAAAACGCACCAAACTCTTGCAAAAAACCGTACACCAACACACAATACACTACACGAGCTTTCCCTCTCTGAGATATAAAGTGAAGACCCATCTCTGGTCTTCACAGTAGGTAACTACTGCTTTGGAATACAACTAGCTTCATCTTTCTGACTGACCGACCCCATAACAATTCAAAAGTGCCTGTAATTAGTTTATTTGAAATAAATTCTTTGCGTTTTTTGAGTAATGAAACTGACCTCGGCCGTTTTATATTAAAACTAGCTTCTGCCAGCGGCTTCGCCTGCGTGAATGTCGGAAATTATCCCTCAGCAACGTACCACCGGGATAAAAAGTATCCTGTGTGCTATTCCAGACTATAATCTATCTCTGTGCCAAATTTCATCCTGATCCGTTCAGCCGTGATTGAGTAACAAACATACATACATCCACACACACATTAACCGAGGAAGAAGTATGATAGAGATCTTTTATTTATCTTTTTCGTTTATTTAAAAACTAAAATGACATAGTCAGTTTAGTAAGATAAGATAAGATAAATAAATAAAATACGTAGTTTTAGAAAGGCGGTAATGGTTCGCAGTAAAACTGTTCTCAGTGAGGGACAAGTGACCTACTTCTACAATTAATCTCGGGAAGAGACTTCCATAGAAATACTCTGGGAAGCGTATGCAGTTTGAAACAACGAGACTAGAAAATTTAATTTTATGAAAATGGTTTTATAATATGAAGACGCGAACTAGTTCGTTCATTTGAGGTAGCGAGTAAATAACGATCTGTTATGATGCAGACACCTCGACTGGCATCGCTGAGCGATTTCTGCGCTACGGAGCTGGTTGAATGCTCAATCGAACCAGAATAAGTAATTGAGTATCGTGTTTTATGCATGTGTGAGTAAGCATGACACGGTAAAATATAACTTGAAAATACTGCCCATTAAATTCAGAAAAAAATATCTAATGTTAGGTAGCGATATGTTTGTTAAGAACGGAATTCCACCGCACACATTATAAAGAAAGAAATCAGACGAAAAACAGTCAACAAAATAGACCACTTTCTCACTTTTATATTCTCTGTCTGCAGTCTGTTTTTAAAATAGGTGATTATCCTTATCATCTTGACGAACCGTGATAAAGAAAAAGAAGAAGAATGTGAAAAAGAAGAAAAAGAAAGAAATAGATGAAGAATAAATTAGACGAAGAGTGTGAAGAATGTTTACAGCCATGTTATGATAACCACGTCATCTGTGAGCCAAGTTTTGGCAAGCGACCTGACACAAGTATTAGGGACGTACAATGTACACATTCGTGACGAGTATCTAAATATTTTGCATTTTATATTATATGTTTCAAGGATTTTTTACAAAATTGCAAAAGGATCGATCAATTACCAACCACTAATCTAAAAAACAATATTTGTTGTTAACAGAATACCCCAAATTACCTACCCTCTCCTCTGGCATCGAATCAAATATTATAAATGTAAACCCCTAACCTACCTCAAACTCAAACTCAAAGTATTTATTTAAAATAAACTTAGCACCATTCAGCTGACCCATTTTGAAGGGAGCTAAATGATCCAACACACGCGCCACCATCAGCGAAACATTACAGGGAGCATGACATGCTCTCAGCCGCAAGAACACATACAAGTCAATGTAAGACGTACTCAGTAAATGGTAGCTTTAAAGTTGAAGGTACATGCAATCAATCTGCCTAGCCTTTTCCCAACTATATTGGGGTCGGCTTCCAGTCTAACCGAATGCAGCTGAATACCAGTATTTTACACGGAGCGACTGCCTATCTGACCACCACAATAACTGGGTAATACGATACCCTTGATAAGACTGGCTGTCAGACTTTCGGGCTTCTGACTACCCGTAACGACTGACAAAGATCCAGGAATGACAGCGGCAACGGCTTAGCGTGCTTTCCGAGGCACGGAGGAGTCTCGATATGTAAAGATAGTCACCCATCCACGGACCAACCCCGGCAAGCGTAGCTTAACCTGATGGATTGATCCGTGCAGCTGTTATTAGTTAGCCACGAGCTCCTCCGAACGTGCTATGCAATTATACAGTAAATGATCCAAGTAAGTAATTTAATACCGAATATCGTGTAAGTATTATACGTTTTATTTTATTTTATTTTATTTATTAAGGGATAATAAACAACTACAACATATATAAACATAATGTTAACATAACTTTAGGTGGTAATGTTGCAGTCCACTGCATTATCCGCAGATAGGACATATTATAGGATCAGTGGTCGCCACTAGACGAGCATCACTAAAATTAACAAATATTTTGGATTTTTAAGTAACTATAAGGCTAGCTATAGCTATAAAATCAAAACAGAACAGAAACAATTTCATTTACTTAAATTATACAATAAATTAATAATAATAATATGATAACATTAAGATATTTTTTTTATAATATTAGATTTAAATATACTTTTCGAACATGCAAATATATCAATATTCATGAAATTCAAATTATAGGATTCCAACATTCTATGAATAGGGCAACGTAAGCCAGAGTTCGTACGACAAGAATTCACCGCAAACAGGGTACGTGCACGAACCTGACGTACCTGAACCGTTCTGGGGACAGAATAACACAGCTTACTCGTTAGTTCAATGGCATCAAAATGATTGTGAACAATATCATAAAGCACGTTGGCCTCCAGGTATTTGCGACGGTTCTCCAGGCTGATAAGCTTGTACTTATCAAGAAGTTGGGAGTATGACAGATAAGTTTTAGTCCTATAACATCTGAAGTACATAGCACGGAGGTACTTGCGCTGGACCCTTTCTATTTCTACTACGTACTTTTGGTAAAAGGGGTTCCAAATAGGGACCGCGTATTCTAACTGCGAGCGAATGAGCGTCTTATACAGATAGAGATAGGTTGAAGTACGCTTAAATTCTGTTGAAGATCTCATCACAAATCCATACATTTTAAAGGCGTTATTGACTATGGCTTTGATATGCTGGTTTAAGGACAGTTTGCCATCAAAGAGTACACCTAGGTCCCTCACTATTGAGATATTATTTAGGGGGATACCGTTAAGTTTGTAGTTGAAGTTGAAGATGGATTTATTCTTGGTAAAGTGTATATAGTTACACTTTGGGATACTAAGATGTAGCTTATTCTCAATACAGTAGGCAGTTAGTCTGTCTAGGTCCTCCTGAAATGACTGGCAGTCATCCATGTTACGTATAGCCTGAAACGCCTTCAAGTCATCAGCATACATCAAGAATTTGGCTTTTCTGAAACATTTCTTAATATCGTTGATATAAACAATAAATAATAGCGGTCCCAGAATAGAGCCCTGTGGAACCCCGGAAGTAATACTAACAGAGACAGACTGATGACCATTAACAACAACTCTTTGTGATCGGTTTTCGAGGTACGACACAAACCAACGCAACAAGTTTCCACGTATTCCATTGTAGGCAATTTTATTTAAGAGAATTTCATGATCGACCTTGTCAAATGCTTTTTTGAAGTCAGTGTAAACCGCATCTATTTGTAATTGTCTATCAACATTTTCAAAAAGGTAATTAGCAAATATTAATAGGTTAGAAGTCGTGGAACGGCTCTTAACAAAACCATGTTGTTCAGGAATAATAACATTATGCAGAAGAGGGTAAATCTCGTTGTGAACAAGTCTTTCAAAAAGCTTTGACAAGGTCGGCAGAATTGAGATGGGTCTATATTGTTCGATGTCATGCTTTGAGCCACCCTTATGCACTGGGGTAATGTTAGCTCGCTTCCACACCACCGGGAACACACCCTCATGCAGACATCTATTAAAAAGAATATAAATCGGCTCACAAATATTATCAGCCGTGGCCTTAAAAAAGGCCGCCGGAAGACCGTCAGGTCCTGCCCCTTTAGTGGCGTCCAACCGTTTCAACTCGCAGAGTATTTTGGATTTATCAATATGCAAATTACTAATTAAGGTACCATTATCTGCAAACTGCTGCGGTGGACCCCACGTGGTGAGCGTCGGTGACACGGGCTCAAATACGGACAAGAAAAAGTCCGAAAACATATTGCAAACAACATCAGGATCACTTGATTTGACGTTCTGGTACTGCATCTTGGACGGGATGCCTGACTTACTTTTACGATTAGAAATATAGGACCAAAAATGCTTTATGTTACTAGAGAGACTATCTTCAACTGAGTTAATATAGCTGGAATGACAGGTTTTACACAAATGTTTGAAGATGGATCTACATTCCGAGAAATTATTATAGTCTTTTACGTTGCTGTATTTTTTCCACTTTACCCAAAGACGTTGCTTCTTTTTAAATATTTTAACTAATTGCGGCGTAAACCAGATAGGGAAGTCAAGTGATCTAGTCCTTGCGGGGGGCACGTATGGGCTAATTATGTCACTCAACATGCTATAAAAAGCCTCCACGGCCTCTTCTGATGGTAGACTGTCGAACAACGCAGACCAATTGACCTCTTCCATGTGTTTATTAATGAGATCGTAATTAGCTTTACGGAAATTATATTTATGAATCGGTTTTCTCTTCATCATTTGTATGGATAGGCTAACAGGTGCGGTTATAACAAAGGGGGGGTGATGGGGGTCGACTGGTAGTAACGGATCTTTAAGGTGGCTAGTTGAACAGCAAGTGTTCGAAATAAACAAATCTAAGGTCTTTCCTCCACTGTTAGGTATGCTGTTATATTGATGAGCACCCAGCGAGGACATGAGATGCGTCAGTTCCGAGCATATAGGGTGTGTACAAACACATGGCACACAGGCCTCATGCCCCGCCGCTATCGTGTTCCACGCGACATTAGGAAGATTATAGTCACCGACGATGTAAACATTCATGACGTTAGGTGCATTTAAGGTGTCCTGCAGAAAGTCAAAATGAGATGTATAGACTGCAGAGCCAGTCCCCGGCGGGATGTACACTGCGCTGATGACATGTATCTTATGTTTATCTTTTTTGCAAGGCAGTGCAACCATGAGGTGCTCAATACACGCCGTTGGCTTACAATGTGGGCTACTGAAAATATCGAGTGAGGCCGATTGAAGCTCACGCAGTACTGCAATAAGCACCCCGCCCCCATCTCGCTTACCCGTAGCGTCACGATCCCGATCACAGCGGAACACAACGTAGCGAGGATCAATAAACTCGCTATTCGCTATTTCTGGTATCAGCCAAGTCTCTGTCAATATTATGATATCATATGAAGATGCCAAGATGTTCACGAGCAACGAGTGTAGCTTAGTTCTAATTCCCCTACAGTTCTGGTAGTAAATTAACAAATTGTCAGTGCTATCCATTGACAGAGTGTGTTGCAGCCAATTTATATAGATCTCGCGTTATTTTGTTAAACTTCATACATTGTGGAATCCATTGAATTATTACAGTACATCTATAGCTGTTGAAATAAATTACTAAAATAACATTAAAGGTTGTATACAAATTTGAGTAACATAGTATTATAAAAGGTTGATTAATATTTAAAATTGTATATAATTTTAATTTACATTTCATAGTCAGTATAAATGATTTTATAAAAATTGTATTTAGGATTAATTTTATAGAAAGTTTGTTTAAGTATGTTTTTTTGTTTTGTATAAAATTAGTATTAAGTTTCATGGCATGCACAATTTTGTAAAAGTTAGTAGCACAACAGAGTAAAACACAAAAAATATTACAGTAAAAATTAAATAGAATATTGATACCTATGTGAGTTAGACATTTATTCGACCGGTTTGGATCGAATTTTATCGAGATCTCTTTCTCCGCGTATAGCAAACGAGGGCTCGCCTTCACGCTCTCGGATAAGTATTGTGGCGTTTCTAACCCACACATATTTGTAGTGGTGATTTTTGGCGACATCCCGGGCTTTACGAAATAACTGTTTTTTCTTCAGCGTCAAATGCTCATTAAGGTAAATAGAAGATGGCGTTCCAGTTATGCCAATTTGTTCTGTCTTGAGAGATGATGCCTTACGGAAGGCACTAAGTAGGTTATCCCTGTGTATACACGACGTGAATCTGACGATGACATTTTTTGGTCTAGCGCTTTGTTGGTGCGCATGTGGCACTCTGTGCACGGCGACGATGTTCTGCTGTGCTACTGGGGAGTTGAGTGCAAGACCAATTGCCTCAATGAGGGCTGGTAGGTTTTCGTTGCGCCTTTCGGGCAAATTTCCTATTTCAATATTACATTGACGAGCCTGTTGTTCTAGGGTATCAATTTTGGTCTCAAGAGCATTGAAAATCAGCTCCACCTCAGCAGACTTAGTGTCATTTAGTCCACTGGTACGCTTCTCAAGGACGTCATACTGCTGCGTCAAGTCTAGAGTAGTAGCTTGGAGGCTTGCAACATCATTGCGCAGGTCATGCACATTCTGCTTCAAAAGGGACTGCTCAGTACGCAGCGAATTTATTTCCTCTTGTATATTAGCCATAGTGGATTTGATATCATCGCGAATTTGAGTCAGATCTTTATTCATCTCACTACGCCAGCTGCTGAGGGTCTTGTATAAGTCACTTGAGAATCTTTCAAAGTCTGGGCTAGAGATGGTTTGAACAGGTTTATACGCCAATTGGCCATGATCAATGCATGCAGGAGGAGGACTGCGCTCCTCTACAGTGTCGTACGACATGTCCATCGAGTGATCCACAGTCGCAGGTTCCGTGTAGCTGCGTACAGGCGTATTAACATTTGACCTAAGTCGCCTGGTTACGTTGCTGCACGACGGACACTTCCATAAAGCCTTAAATTCAGCGCTTAGCGCGGCATACTGGCTATGCGTAACGTTGAGACACTCAAAGTGATATTTTCCTTCGCATGCACAGCACTGAAGGATGTTATCAGGGGTAGCAGAAGGTTCGCCTTGGCAACAATTCATTATAAACTTGATGTAAATAGTTTGAGTTGTGAACAGCGCCACCTAGTTTCCTTCGCTGAAAGTATGTAGTACACGGCAGCAGCGTGATGATCGTAGTACTAGATCAATTCTTACGGCTCGATCACGATGCGCAAGCCGTAGTAGTTCAAAGATAAATCAACAGATGGCGCCAGAATCGATGAGTGACTTGCGAATTTGATGGGTCAGCGACCTGGTCAAGACAGTAAACAAAACTTCCCAAATGCTGTGGGGACACTGTAGAAGCTTGGTATTTAATTATTAACAAGTCCGGAGATAATTAATGAGGTTTTCGCCACTATTTCTTAGTTTTTAAACAAATACTTTGTTCATCATACGACCCACAGAGAACAGCACTTAATAGTTTAGTCACAGCACAGATAACTCTTGTAGCACTAGACAACGGTATCAGTTCAGATTTCCAGCAATTACGGACACTTATTATAAACTTTCACTATTTTTTTAAATTTTGAAATACGGAGCTGCGCTTTAAGTAAACTGACGGTATCGCCCTCTAGCGGCGAAAAAAAAAAAAGTTATAGTTATAGTACGTTATAGCTACATATGAATAGTTTTTGCCCCCGGCGTCGTCTGCGGTAACTTTGAAATTGGACAGTATTTACTGCTCCGTCCCTTATTCAAACAGGGTATAAAACATCCGACTGTCTGCAGACAGACATTCTAGCCCCCTTCCCATTCAATAACCCATTTGATTCCCGGAAATTGTAACATTGGATGTGCTATTACAGCGTGTTCAGTTATTTTGAGTAAATCTGAAAATGAAAGCAATTTTAAACGTGTCTTCCATTCAGCGTCAGTGTACACAACTTATTTATTTATTTTGGGACGTATTCAGCTGTAAGCGTTTACCTGCGGTGAAAATGAGATTAAGCGTTTTCATGAAATAAAAAAATTTTGGTTAATAATAATTTATTCGAAAATCCTGTAGAAAATAAAAAATGATAATTTTGATGTTGAAAATGTTCACTAATACTAATCATAATTCGAACCTATGACTTCAAATGTACATATCCTATCTGGTACAGAAAAATACTTTGATTTGGGCCTTGAAACCCAACTCGGCCGAACTGGTTACATGAAACGTGACCTTAGATTAACAATAAATAGAGCTCTGACAATACGTTTTCAGTTGAGAAAAAATATTAGAAGCAAAATTCTCGCGATCACTTCACGGAAGTTACAAAATTGACTTCCTTCCCGTACAAAGAGAAAAAATTAATCGATTGTCGATCAACATTTCAAATAAAACGTCCCAATCAGGTAGTTAAAGAAAGGGAAACTTTGTAAAACGTCGTAAAACGACATTTTGTTTTAATTCCTCTTCTGATTCAAACTCGAGTTGAATTAAATTTTCAACGAAGTGCGTCCTTTGAAGTGGGTTGGTCGGTTGGCTCCCCCCTCCCCCCCCCCCCCACCGCCGCACCGCAGACCAGGTAACGTTCGCTCGGTACAATTTCCCTATGCGGTGCGGAACATGGAAATTTTTGAAATAAACAAACAGCGGGGTTCGTTATGGGAACTTGTTTTCTAAACCGCTGCCGCGCGGGTATGACACGTAGTTTGATGCATCGTTAGTTCTGAACACAAACCATCATGCTCCTGTTTTTGTTCTTTTCCGGTTCAATCCGGTTTCCAGTCTGATCAAATGCGGTTCACTTGCATCATCCGTATTTATAGAGAGCGACTGGCGCCCGAACTGCATTGAATAGTCCTTGCTCTGAACGTTGAGTTGTGTCCTATACTCGATCCCATAATGTTGATACCTTTCACAAATAAATAATGTACTTGGGTAGAGTGAGTTTTATTCCTAAATATCTAAACTTATTATAAAATCGTAATCGTAACGGAGTGAAAAGTTTACATAGAGTATTATAATTGCTGCGAGATCTGGGTACAATTTTTATGCCAAAATATAGTTGTTAGAATTTTTGTCTGGTTGTCTTAATGAATGTTCTAACATCACACAAATACTTACGTATACATTCAGTTCAAATTTTGCATAGATATTCCGTATCTCTCTGATCAGGCTGTAGGGTATAAATTATTACGCTATTTACTTTTCTGCAGTAAGAATTAATCAATTAGTGTATCAGTGTAGTACCATTAGGTAGTAATATGCAGAAACTAATAGAGAAGTAGGGATGAAAATCAAATCTTTATTTTATTTACAGGATAACCCAATGCGATAAATGCGCTGATCCTAACTTAATCTATACTAACATCTATATCTAATTATAAACAATGCGTTCCTTGTGAATTCACTCAGAGAACAATAAATTAAGTTCGTCTCACGCGCTATGCGGTGGGAGTGCGGGGTGCACGATAACTCACTAAGAACAAAAAGTTTGCAAGCGATAGGAAATTGCTACTGAAGATTGCGGGTGTTGACCTCAGGACGAGCTGGATCTAACAAGGACAACTGTACGTGGCTTGCTCTCACATCACAAGTTCTGACTTTGAATTATGTTGCATAAAATCCATACTTATACTTATTATAAATTCGAAAGTAACTCTTCTGTCTGTCACATTTTCACACCTAAACCACGGAACGGATTTCCATAAAATTTGGCTGAGAGATAGATTGCATCCTGGGAAAGGACATATAAGGTTACATTTTGTCTCAAAAATGGATATAGGGGATAAAGGCGATTTTACCAAACTCCACACGGACGAAGTCGTGGGCAAAATCTGGTAACTCATAAACGCAGGTCCATACAGAAATCGAGATTCAATTTAAAACATGCTTGATTATGAACCAGATTAGGTCTGAAACTATTCAACCGATTATCATCACTGAACTAACTTGGGAAATCAGCCTCAAATTCAAACGTTGCAAACAACGGTGAAGAAAAACATGATGTGGAAATCGACATGTCCTAGAACCACAAATTATAAGAAAAGTGACCAACCCGCCCTTGACCCGCGTAGTGGATTAAGGTCCACTTCCTCTTACCGAGAGGAGTTCTGTGCCCCAGCCGTGGGAACATTTTATGCTGATTATTATGTTGCTCATAGCCTTTTGAACGCCAGACCAAAAACGCACGCGCGTGCTTTCCACGCCAAGCTACAAATCTATAAGGTTCTCCCGTCCCAGCCGCCGCGGGAGACGCCCCGGGCGTCGGGAGCAACGTGACGACTCCCGGCCACCGAAGGCGCGGGCCTGCGAGCGGTGAGTAATGGGTGACTCACCAGACCCGTGCCGGATGGCGCGTATATGTTCCACGCGCGCCTCAAAGAGATGTCAGTATATGATGTCCACGGGATAAAACATTATTAAATAATCTGACTAAGCGATTAAAGAGAAAAATAATACAATTCGAGGATGAATCCCTAAACACCAACCTTCTGCAGTTAACCAATGACAAATCAACGGATTACTCTCTTTGGAAAGTGACAAGGAACCTAAAAAGGCCAACTAAACAAATACCGCCTATTAGAAATACTGACGGAAAATGGGCTATAAGTAATGACCAAAAAGCGTTAAGGTTTGCTCAACACTTACAAAATACTTTTCAACCCAATGATAACTGTACAGATATACTTGAGTGTGAAAAGTTAGTGCAAAATCAAGAAATTAAGCTTGTGACTCCTAAAGAAGTTATGAGAGAAATTCAAAATAATATTAGTTCAAAAAAATCGCCGGGCTATGACCTCATAACAGGTGAAATTCTTAGGTGAAATTCTTAAACACCTCCCGCGCAAAGCCATAGTAAAGCTGACCAAAATTATCAATGCTGCGTTTACTCTGAAATATGTACCTGAGCTGTGGAAGGTAGCTGAAGTAATTATGATTGCGAAGCCTGGGAAACCGCCCCATGAAGCGTCATCATATAGACCTATTTCCTTGTTGCCAGTGTTATCAAAACTATTTGAAAAACTATTGCTAAAACGATTAAAACCAATAATAGAAGAAAAAGATCTTATCCCAAATCATCAATTTGGTTTCAGAGAAAAACACTCTACAGTAGACCAGGTACACAGAATAACAAACGTCATTGAAAAAACGCTCGAAAACAAGGAAGTCTGCGCCACCGTATTCTTAGATGTCGCGCAAGCTTTTGACAAAGTTTGGCATGATGGCCTAATATTCAAACTTAGATGTATGTTGCCTCCAGAATTTGCAGATATTCTGGAGTCGTATTTAACTAATAGAATGTTTAGAATAAGACAAGAAGATGCATATTCCGAGCTAAAAGCGATAAAAGCTGGGGTACCTCAAGGAAGTGTGCTAGGCCCAATCTTATACTTGTTGTACACATGTGACATCCCAGAGCTAGATAACAACACCATTGCGACCTTTGCTGATGATACTGCTATTATGGCTACTGGATCGAATCACAAAGAAGCAGTAGAAAAAGCTCAACTTGCTGTGAACAAAGTTTATGACTGGACACAAAAATGGAAGATCAAACTGAATGAGTCAAAATCAATTCACGTTGACTTCACAAACAAACAGTGCGACTACCACCCAATCTACATAAACGGTACGCAAGTGCCTTATTCTAATACAGCCAAATATCTTGGCATAACCCTCGACGCTAAGTTGCGATGGAAAGCTCATGTCAAAAAGAAAAGACAGGAACTCGACATACGCTATAAAAGTATGTATTGGTTACTCGGAAGGAAATCCTGTTTATCAATACATAATAAAATTATACTCTATAAGCATATTCTGATGCCAATTTGGACGTATGGTATCCAACTCTGGGGCTGTACTAAACAGAGCAACCTCAAAAAAATACAACAATTCCAGAATAAAGTACTCAGAGATGCTGTAAAAGCACCTTGGTACATCAGAAATGACGACCTCCACCGTGACCTTAAAATAGAACTCGTCACCACCATCATTCAAAAATTTGCTGAAGCCCACGAACACAGACTTCACCGACATGTGAATGTTGAGGCAATTCAGCTGTTAGACAACACGGACCTAGTGCGTAGACTAAAGAGAACTAAACCTTTTGAGTTAGTGTAGTGTTTAAAGTTAGTGTATAATAGTGATCATTGCTGTGCTATGCATATAACACATGAACAAAGTGTTTTTATCAATACCAGACTCTAAGAAAGTGCTATGGACTTGTATAAAAGTGCTAAAGGACGCTATTCTTAGTTTTAACAAAACCTTTACCGTATAATAATAAGTTAGAGTTAAATTGCTTATTAGTCTTTTAGGCTAGATTGTAATCATTTATTAAGAAATCTTTTCTTAATAATAAGGAAAAAAAAAAAAAAAGTATATGAAGGGGCCCCTCAGGGCCAAGCCTGCCGTGTAAGCGGGATTGTCCGAAAGGGTTACAGCTACCCCGGAACATAAAGGGCTACGGAAGGAACATGGATGCGTTTTAGTCAGAAAGAGTCTGACACTCCCTTCCGCTCCACCCAGAGCGGGAGCAGTCATTGGATGATTTCCCAGGCTTAAAAAAAAACGAGTGGCGCGTGGAGGTACTAAGCCGGGGGGAAACTCCGTTTCCGCAGCAAATTGCGGCGGAGCGGACGGACCTCCGGCGCGATCTCATGGCGGCGTGGAATCAGCGACTGTCGCAACCCAGCGCAGGGTACGCCACGATAGTGGCGGTAAGGCCCTCTTTGAGGAGTGGCTAGAGAGGCGTCACGGCGCCCTCACCTACCGCCTGACGCAGGTCCTCACCGGACATGGATGTTTCGGGAGGTTCCTGCACATCATCAGGCGGGAGGAAACGCCCGGGTGTCACCACTGCGAGGATCGCCCAGAGGACACGGTAGAGCACACGGTGCAAACCTGCCCCGCTTGGGCGGAGCACCGCCGTGTCCTCGTAGAGGCGATCGGCGGCGGCGACCTCTCGCGCCCGGCCCTGGTGCAAGCCATGGTCCGGGGCGAAAAAAAAATCGGCTACAAATCTATTTCTTCTTGTTACCATGAATTTCCCAATATCCATGGTGTCTCATAATTTGTTTCATGTCATTAAATACGTGCGAGAGCTTCAATTTTCAAGATATCTATATAAACAGTCACTAAAGTAAAGATTTAATTGTTTATTTCGTGTTAAGGTGTTGTTGCTATGTAACATATTTGTGTTGTTGGCGTACAGTGCATGCGCTTGCTTGTCACAATGTGACAATGGCGTTCAAAAGGTTAAACAACTTATTCATTGCCAGATGCACCTGGGAATCGATACAGTATCATATAATAGCAAAGTTACTCCTTATTTAATAGTTAGCAGTCAAGTCAGAGAGTTCCCTTAGCCGCCGTGATAGAAAGCTCGTTAGTATGTATAGACCGGACAAGGAAAACCGGAGCGCGTCTGAGAGCGAGGATTATTGGCCTCACTTCGCTCGACTATAGATAAAGGCGGAATACCTTCCGCGGGATGTGCACTGAATTGCTTTAAAATTAAAAGTGGATCGAATGAACGGAGCATTGCAGGTGACTGCTATTGCAGGAAGCGGGTATTGTTCGCTTTGATAACTAATTAAAATAGTTATCTTCTACGAGAAACAAGATATTTTAATGATTAAATCTCTTAGTTAGAAGTACCAGAAAATGTTTTAAGAACTTAAGAAAAATCTATTTTATAAGCGTCTAATCTATGTTATAAGGTCACTTATACATGCACAGACTGATTAATTGACATAAAAAATCACGTTTGTTGTATGGAAGCCCCTTAAATATTTATTTTATTCTGTTTTTTAGTATTTGTTGTTATAGAAGCAACAGAAATATACAAAAGAAATATATGTGAAGATTTCAACTGTCTTACTATCACGGTTCATGCGATACAGCCTGGGGGGATTGGCGGACAGCCAGACGGATAGTCACCGGAGTCTCCGGAGTCTTATTCATAGGGTCCCGTTTTACCGTCTGGGTATGGTACCTAAAAATAGCATTGATTCTAGTTGCCCTTGCAGAAGGTAGTCTAGTAAGGAGAAGAATGGAGAAGAAACTCCACCGAATGGTTTAGACTGAGATTTCGCATATACAGATAACTGTTCAACATTTCCTACGTACTACGTGCTGACGTAGGTATCCGCTAATCTATGAGCACGAAGTCCTGGGCAAAAACTAGCTAAGCATAAATTACATTTACATTTTTTTAAATCACATTATTGAATGAATAACTATTAACCGTTTATCGACAACCTCAAAACATAAAACTCAAACTCAAAGTATTTATTTCAAATAAACCAATTACAGGCACTTTTGAATTGTCAAGGGGTCGGTCAGTCAGAAAGAAGAAGCTAGTTGCCCATTCCAAAGCAGTAGGTACCTATGGAGAAGAACAGGCAAGAAACTCCACGAAATTTGTGTCTGAAATACGTATGTGTTGGATGCCTACCCAAGTTTTGCTTACCTCCATTCTGCAGAGCACCAGTCCGGACATCCACCACCAGCAAAGCCACAATGCTCATAAACCACATAGAGGAGTACATTGTCTCTGGCACAATACAGTCAGTCTCCTGAAGATTGGTCACTTATTCTCACTATACGTCGAGTCTTATCAACATGGATGGTCCTTTATTTGTTTTAGAATCCGTTTAGTTTTTTGCCGAAATAATCTGGTAATAAAAATCAATTAAAATGTGGCAGTAGTTTCAAAGTATTTTTAAACTGAAACTAAGTTCTTTATTATTATTTCTGTACATATTATTATGAATATTTAGCTTTTAAATGTAAATGTAAATATGATTAGTTCTTTATTACATACGTAACATCACGCTTTGTGTACCGAAAGGGTCAGCATGATGCATGCGTAGTAGGTACGAGTAAACTTTACAAAAGTTTTTTTTTCTTAAGTTCCTTATTTAAAGTAAGTAAAATGGAAAGAACGTCAAAAAATTCAAAACAACGGAGCAAGCTACCAAACTTTAAATATAGGTATAATACATGGCCTTTTATTAGGTTAATTTTAATTAATTATATTAGGTTAGATTTTTTTCTTGTTCGTATATCAGCTTTACTTAAAGCGTTCGCGATAAAACTAGTAACACATTTTCTAGATTTAAACTACTGCATTGAAACCAAGAGCCTTTTTCTTTTAAGTTCTAATACAAACGATCATCATACATTAATGAGCTTAGTTAGGTAAAATCTAGCTCATCGCAGCTTTATATTAATAATTCAATTTTTCTCACACCCTATCAGACACAAAAATATTTATGAAAAGTGAGAAACGTGATGCCTGCATTGTCCTAATAATTTATTTACTAATGGTTAACGCTTACCTACTAGCATTGTACAGTGAGCACTTATATACTGTAGAATACTATGTCGTAGATATTGAGTTATGGTACAATAACAGTATACAAGATTTTAGCTACATATCTATTTATTTTCATTACTTGATCGTTATGCAAAACCAAGTAACCAGCAAGTAAAAAATACTATCAAAGTTATTTTAGAAATATATGCCTTACAGGTCAAAAATAATTCAAACTTTTCACTAAAGTATGCAACACAGATAAAAATAAATACGAGTCCACACACGTGTTTACCCAACCGCGAGTTCGTAGCACCGCGTAGCGGCTGCGTAGCGCCGGTACTACGGCTCGTAGCCAACTGCCGTAGCCCGTAGCGCGAACCTCGGCAGATTCGCGCATCCCCCGGGGCGGTTGCACTGAGCCACGTGAATTATTCCCTCTGATGTTCACAATACCATGTATCGCTACTATTGCTGCTTGTCCATACAATGTTCAATATTAATCTCTTACAAAAACAGACATGCATTTTGTTCTGAATTACTCAGGGGCTTGCCTGTATGTGCGTAATAGAATAAAACAAGAGTATCATGTTAAAAGCGGCTGTCGGCTGGCGGATTACCTGGCTATTGTGTGTAGATAATATTTCTATTTGCTTGTGTTTGGTAATACCCTATTTATATCACTTATCTCTATTGTTGCTCGTTTGTTGTATGTCCGCTAAATGTAGTCGTAAATATTATTTTAGGTTCTTATCATATTATGGGCAATAGAAAAGAAATATTATGAACAATTTTGCTCTGTTGATCTGACGTTAAAAATGCGAAAATAGAACAAATTATGCGCTATACGAGGAGCAGGATAAATCACCGAAATAGTCGACATACATTAACACAAACTTTTAGTAAATAGTGACTGACAACACTCGTATAAAACCCTTCACGGTAAAAGCAACTCACTAACTAGACACAGGTTGATGCTTCGCCTACAATTTTTAACAAAAAGTACCTACCACCTGACACTCAAATTAATTCCTCTCATTTAATCCACAACACTAAAAAAAGCAACTCACTAACTAGTCACAGGTTGATGCTATGCCTACAATTTTTAACAAAAAGTACCTATCACCTGACACTCAAATTAATTCCTCTCATTTGATCCACAACACAACATGTAACATAATCACATGAAGTAAAGCCGTCACGATCTTAATCTCAAAGGGACGAGCCGGAGAAAGAAGTAATTATTTACAAATAAGAATAATGTATTCAGAGAAGAAAAAAGAATCGAATAAATCTCGACTCCCGACGAAAGGTATCTGGGGGGTAAAGCCTCGGACACACTACTGCGAGGGAATTACTACCATAAAATGCGGCGACGACTTGTTAAGCCATAAAAATAAGCACCTGACTAATGTGTTTGGTAAGTAATAATGCTCGCGATGTTGTACCTGCCCTTAGGACGGTTTCAGTTCCTTGCGAATTTACTTTTTTTTTTTATTGCGTCGAATGATACATTATTTAGTTGCAGTTTTATAATTGTAACCGCTTTTAAACACTTCGATTTATTTATTTAATACTTTAAGTACAGAAATGTCAGAGGCGGACTTAATGCCATAGGCATTTTCTACCAGTCAACCTTTGGGTGATGCAGAGATAAACAGTGGTAGATGCAAAAGGAAATTAAGTGTACATTTATTTAATTACGAATACACATATACAAACTATAAATATATAATCTATCTATATATATAAAAATCAATTGCTGTTCGTTAGTCTCGCTAAAACTCGAGAACGGCTGGGCCGATTTAGCTGATTTTGGTGTTGAAATGTTTGTCGTAGTCCAGGGAAGGTTTAAAAGGTGAGAAAAGGTAGGTGGGTAGGTAGGTAGGTAGGGTAGGTAGGTAGGGTAGGTAGGTAGGGTAGGTAGGTAGGGTAGGTAGGTAGGGTAGGTAGGTAGGGTAGGTAGGTAGGGTAGGTAGGTAGGGTAGGTAGGTAGGGTAGGTAGGTAGGGTAGGTAGGTAGGGTAGGTAGGTAGGGTAGGTAGGTAGGGTAGGTAGGTAGGGTAGGTAGGTAGGGTAGGTAGGTAGGGTAGGTAGGTAGGGTAGGTAGGTAGGGTAGGTAGGTAGGGTAGGTAGGTAGGGTAGGTAGGTAGGGTAGGTAGGTAGGGTAGGTAGGTAGGGTAGGTAGGTAGGGTAGGTAGGTAGGGTAGGTAGGTAGGGTAGGTAGGTAGGGTAGGTAGGTAGGGTAGGTAGGTAGGGTAGGTAGGTAGGGTAGGTAGGTAGGGTAGGTAGGTAGGGTAGGTAGGTAGGGTAGGTAGGTAGGGTAGGTAGGTAGGGTAGGTAGGTAGGGTAGGTAGGTAGGGTAGGTAGGTAGGGTAGGTAGGTAGGGTAGGTAGGTAGGGTAGGTAGGTAGGGTAGGTAGGTAGGGTAGGTAGGTAGGGTAGGTAGGTAGGGTAGGTAGGTAGGGTAGGTAGGTAGGGTAGGTAGGTAGGGTAGGTAGGTAGGGTAGGTAGGTAGGGTAGGTAGGTAGGGTAGGTAGGTAGGGTAGGTAGGTAGGGTAGGTAGGTAGGGTAGGTAGGTAGGGTAGGTAGGTAGGGTAGGTAGGTAGGGTAGGTAGGTAGGGTAGGTAGGTAGGGTAGGTAGGTAGGGTAGGTAGGTAGGGTAGGTAGGTAGGTAGGGTAGGTAGGTAGGGTAGGTAGGTAGGGTAGGTAGGTAGGGTAGGTAGGTAGGGTAGGTAGGTAGGGTAGGTAGGTAGGGTAGGTAGGTAGGGTAGGTAGGTAGGGTAGGTAGGTAGGGTAGGTAGGTAGGGTAGGTAGGTAGGGTAGGTAGGTAGGGTAGGTAGGTAGGGTAGGTAGGTAGGGTAGGTAGGTAGGGTAGGTAGGTAGGGTAGGTAGGTAGGGTAGGTAGGTAGGGTAGGTAGGTAGGGTAGGTAGGTAGGGTAGGTAGGTAGGGTAGGTAGGTAGGGTAGGTAGGTAGGGTAGGTAGGTAGGGTAGGTAGGTAGGGTAGGTAGGTAGGGTAGGTAGGTAGGGTAGGTAGGTAGGGTAGGTAGGTAGGGTAGGTAGGTAGGGTAGGTAGGTAGGGTAGGTAGGTAGGGTAGGTAGGTAGGGTAGGTAGGTAGGGTAGGTAGGTAGGGTAGGTAGGTAGGGTAGGTAGGTAGGGTAGGTAGGTAGGGTAGGTAGGTAGGGTAGGTAGGTAGGGTAGGTAGGTAGGGTAGGTAGGTAGGGTAGGTAGGTAGGGTAGGTAGGTAGGGTAGGTAGGTAGGGTAGGTAGGTAGGGTAGGTAGGTAGGGTAGGTAGGTAGGGTAGGTAGGTAGGGTAGGTAGGTAGGGTAGGTAGGTAGGGTAGGTAGGTAGGGTAGGTAGGTAGGGTAGGTAGGTAGGGTAGGTAGGTAGGGTAGGTAGGTAGGGTAGGTAGGTAGGGTAGGTAGGTAGGGTAGGTAGGTAGGGTAGGTAGGTAGGGTAGGTAGGTAGGGTAGGTAGGTAGGGTAGGTAGGTAAGGTAGGTAGGTAGGGTAGGTAGGTAGGGTAGGTAGGTAGGGTAGGTAGGTAGGGTAGGTAGGTAGGTAGGGTAGGTAGGTAGGGTAGGTAGGTAGGGTAGGTAGGTAGGGTAGGTAGGTAGGGTAGGTAGGTAGGGTAGGTAGGTAGGGTAGGTAGGTAGGGTAGGTAGGTAGGGTAGGTAGGTAGGGTAGGTAGGTAGGGTAGGTAGGTAGGGTAGGTAGGTAGGGTAGGTAGGTAGGGTAGGTAGGTAGGGTAGGTAGGTAGGGTAGGTAGGTAGGGTAGGTAGGTAGGGTAGGTAGGTAGGGTAGGTAGGTAGGGTAGGTAGGTAGGGTAGGTAGGTAGGGCAGGTAGGTAGGGTAGGTAGGTAGGGTAGGTAGGTAGGGTAGGTCGGTAGGGTAGGTAGGTAGGGTAGGTAGGTAGGGAAGGGTAGGTAGGGAAGGGTAGGTAGGGTAGGTAGGTAGGGTAGGTAGGTAGGGAAGGGTAGGTAGGGTAGGGTAGGTATCATCGTTAAGACAGGACAACGTCTGTTGGGTCAACTAGTAAATAAATATATATCTAATTATATATATTGTTCATTGTTTGTTTCCATCTCATACTATATCTAGTCAATACGTTGCCTGTCTAGAACTTTGTATCATCTCCGATACTGCACACTAGCTGTGTCCCCATCTTAAAATAGCGATGGGGGAGAGTATCGGGGCGCAGTCGGCGGACACATTAATTGGCAATTTCCTCGGCTGGCTGCCCTCGAACCGACCCTCCGACACCCCCTACTCCGGGCATTACTCATCGGCACATATATCCGATAATGATGTTCATTAGCAGCCTGCCTTGATTACCCATGTAGCGACACCACGGTTCAAAGCGACGCAGCGGCTTATGATGTGTGATGATACACGATGTAAGATTGTATGAAACCCGTGGTAATTTAAAATGAAATTCGAATTTTCTGTTGAAAAACTCAATCATTCTCAGATGAAATTGCAACCGATAAATGAAAATAAGCTCACGCTCACATGACACGTCATATCGTCAGCTCTGCGACAGTAAACCTCAGTCTACACCGCTGGGATTCGAGAACACGCTGACAGTTTTGAAATTCGTTTCATAACCGTCTGTTTTTCCAGAGTGGCGACTTGGTGACGTGTGACAACGCCTTAATGGTCTGTTATCAACAGCTGAGCTTAAATTCCATTAGATCTTTTTGCAACACAAAATGGCGGCTCGTCGGCAACTTTGAAAATATTCACCCCTTGAGGCTAGAGTTTCGGTTCAACGTTTCAAGAGGCAACAATGTTGTGCGAAAATTGTATAGAAGTAAAATGTTCAGCGATCAACTTGACATGGAAAAGTTTCTACTGCACGGAGTAATCGAAGGGTGCGCGAAAGAAGAGGATATTCAATGCGGTTTAAAAAAAACCTGGCTGTTAGTATCAATAAAAAAAAATCCGGTGGTAACCGTTCGTTGTTTGTGCCGACTTTTAACTCAACGTTAAACCCAAGAGAATAAAAACGTGAACGATAGTAATGTTTTGGTCAGAATGCTATAATTATGCAAAAATATTCAACCGCAGTTAACAGTACACACGAATAGAAATACAGTGGTTTTTTTTTGGTGAATGTGAATTTAAACGACTTGATTATACAACAGTTTTGTACAAATTGGATTGCTGCAGGACTGGGAGCATTCGGTCTCGTTTAAGGTGCTGTACGTCTAACGCTGACCCGCTTGTTGGCTTTCCAACACACAATTTAAAGATTATATTTGACGGGAATATCATCATTTTAAAGTACGTCATTTGGAAAGGATCCAAACCTAAAATGGAAGGAGCGAGCGACAACCTTAATGTTAGTTAAAAGCTTCAAAAGTATTAATTTATTCGAGACGTTTTTCTCAAGACCTTGTTACGTAAATTGATTTCGTAATGTTTCCTTTTTATGTTTTATTGATGTTCGGTAATTTTATCAGACCATTTAATTTAACTTTGTCACTGAAAATTAATAGTTATACGAAAATTCAAGTCAATTTTGAAGGCAAACATTTGTTGTGTATAATTTAGTTTAATAAATATGCCCAAAAGACCTTGCCACAAATATTCTAGACCAAAGTTTAATAAAATGTTGCCTAAACGTTTTGACGTTATTCAACAATAGAGCAGGCCGTACTAAACGAAAGGATAACTTATTCTGTGAGCCGAGTCGCGTAGCTTCTGTAGAAACAACAAACAATTTACATATCTCCACGAAAAAGGTCGCTGTGATTGAATTTTATGAAAAAAAAACTTTATTTCATAAATATGTATTAGAAATTTTTCACCTACATTTAACATTTGTTCGAAAATATTTCCATCAAGGAGATCAAAGACGTATTTTGAACTTAACGTTCTCTTGTAAATAGTTTTATATTTTTCAAACGAAACATCTTTTCAAGTAATTTTATTATTCAAACAAAAGTGCAGTGCCTCGCCATGCATTACTATTGACTGGAATAAGTTCGACTAGGCTGCGGTATACCTCTACTCCCTGCATTTTTTTAGGGTTTCCCAATCATCAAATGACTCCTCTCGCTCTTGTTTGAGCAGAAGGGAGTGTGAGACTCTTACTGACTACATTCCTCACTGTCAGCAGGCCCGTCTATCCTCTCCTTACGTGATTGCTGATAAAGCCACAAGAAAAACATTTCAACTTAATCATTAAGCGCTAACATAACTAACCCACACTTCGAGTTACAAAGCCAATCGTACACAATATAATATTAATATTGTAAAAGTTTTCCGCCAACAATTTCATAAAATAGAGAGCCAAAAACTGTTTCATCAGTTCAATTAAAAGTTTGTCGTGAAGCCGGCGGCGTCAGAGGCGCATAATTACGGGTGTCAGTCACACCGGGCAGGCGGCAGGGAAGGGCAGGCAAGAGCAGGCAGCGGCCGCAGGGCTCCGGCAAACTGCCAGGCGGCTTTGACAACGTCACTAGACTAGAACAGAAATAAATAAATAAAAACAAAATTCACATCTCGCTCCGACTGTTGACTTCACTACGCGAGTAGTTTTTAATTGGCCACATGCTTCAATATGCGTTTTTATAGTGACGAGTATAATATAAGTATTAGACAGTATTTTTATCAGTTCACCAAAGAAAAATAGAAATGAGAGAACAATCCATCACAAAAAGCCTCCAGACGATATTCGACATAAATTTGTAAACGTACTAATAATTCAAGTATAAGAATAAAAATTCCCAAAACAAGAAAGCAATTAGTCAACAAAATCACTTGTAGTTACATAAACCAAAGCGTAAAACAAACTAACAACCCAATTTTGTGTGGATAAATCCAAGAAACATGACCTGCTTCTCGTTTGTTTTCACTTAATTGTATTTGGAGGATCGCAAGTAACTGTTAATCTCCATTTCCAAAGCTTGTGTGTATTGGGTACATGGGCATACATAAGCCCCGTACCGCCGGGCCAATCCCTTGTACAGCCCTCCACATGTTTGATAACGTTCATAGATTGTATTTCACTTACTAACGGGTATAGTCTGAATCTAGTTACTGGGCTATATATACCGGCCGACGATTTAGGAAGTCACACAATTTATTTATTGAAGAGATGCAAAATTGCGTTAAGAATAGAGGAAGACCAACTACATGGACTACTATATGGACTGTGTGAAAGATGATGTGATATGAAATGACGAGTATGGAAGAAAAAGACATGTTGCAGCGACCCCAAATAGTAAATAGGGATAATGGCAAGAAAATGACGAGACAAAATGGATAAATTGAGACGAGGTTGGGACACGCAATGTTATCACATTACCTCTTCTTTCTATCAGAACGAAGTCAAATTGTTTACTAAATAAAATAAGCAAGGCCTAAAGCTATCACGCTTATTCAATACGTGACGACGGCTCAAGATCACCCTCCAATAATTTATAGTAGCAATACAAAGTATTACACAGCTCAACGGATGCCTAAATGAGATACTTTAAAGGCCTAAAGATCATTTAGGGTAGTAACGCAAGACACAGTGCCTCCGTCAGTGCTTTACGTGCTTAATACAAATTATAATGGATGGCGTGTACGCAGGGCATAAGCTGCTATCATATATCTTGGTAAATACGCCAAATGTGTGAGCTAACCCGTTATGTCTGGAACTAAGTTTTGTCTCAATGTTTCGGCAGTAATGCCTTCGTCACTTGACAGACTGTCTAACTTTACGCAATGAAAAAGGTTCGTTTTGAACTTGGTAAGCGTATATTGTAACTTGTAACTTAGTGATAAATCATTTGGTTTTGTTATATGTAAACACATATTACGTTTTGGGTGGATACATTGTTTATTTTTTAAGCTATGTAAGTGATATTATTAAGGACTGACTTTTCAGAAGTCAGATAACGTTTATCTGAAGAATAAATATTGCAGTTTGGCAGCTTTAATATCTATACTAATATTATAAAGCTGAAGAGTTTGTTTGTATGAACGCGCTAATCTCAGGAACTAGTGGTTGGACATGAATTTCTTTTTGAGTTGGATAGTCTATTTATCGAGACGGGTTATAGGCTATACAACATTACGCTTACGGTCCGGAGTCTAAACGGAAAATGTTGCAAAAACGGGTTAATTTTTTTTTTTCATATGGTGGGTCTCATTATTGGAGTTTTAAGTAAGGATCCCAATTTTTTTTTTTAATATAATGTAGCCTACGTCACTCGGGGATAGTGTAGCTTCTCAACAATGAAAGATTTTTTCAAATCGGTTCAGGAGTTTCGGAGCCTATTCGATGTAAACAAACAATCAAATCTTTCCTGTTCGTAATATTAGTATAGATAATTTATTTCATGGTAATGAATAACCCCCTTACTAATAAACGTTGTATCACGTCTGTATAGTCACACACCGATTTCGCTCTTTCAGTCGTCAGAAATTTGACTTTTGAAAGAAGAAGATAAAGCGTTGTGTCCGATACAGACGCTATACAACGTTTAACTTACGGGGATAACAGTATAAACACGAGAAAACACCCAATCTAATATCTAATACATCTTATGAAATAAATCATGTTAATAATATACAAGCTTAGGTACTCGCGATAGGGCACGCCACGATAGTGGCGGTAAGGCCCCTCTTTGAGGAGTGGCTAGAGAGGCGTCACGGCGCCCTCACCTTCCGCCTGACGCAGGTCCTCACCGGACATGGATGTTTCGGGAGGTTCCTGCACATCATCAGGCGGGAGGAAACGCCCGGGTGTCACCACTGCGAGGATCGCCCAGAGGACACGGTAGAGCACACGGTGCAAACCTGCCCCGCTTGGGCGGAGCACCGCCGTGTCCTCATAGAGGCGATCGGCGGCGGCGACCTCTCGCGCCCGGCCCTGGTGCAAGCCATGGTCCGGGGCGAGAGGGAGTGGGAGGCAGTCACCTCCTTCTGCGAAAAAGTTATGCTCGCGAAGGAGGAGGCGGGATGGGAGAGAGAAAGGTCCTCCCGTCCCAGCCGCCGCGGGAGACGCTCCGGGCGTCGGGAGCCACGTGACGACTCCCGGCCACCGTAGGCGCGGGCCTGCGGGCGGTGAGTAATGGGTGACTCACCGTCCGATCAGCACCAGACCCGTGCCGTACGGCGCGTATATGTTCCACGCGCGCCTCAAAGAGATGTCAGCATATGAAGGGGCCCCTCAGGGCCAAGCCTGCCGGGTAAGCGGGATTGTCCGAAAGGGTTACCGCTACCCCGGAACATAAAGGGCTACGGAAGGAACATGGATGGGTTTTAGTCAGTAAGAGTCTGACACTCCCTTCCGCTCCACCCAGAGCGGGAGCAGTCATTGGATGACTTCCCAGCCTTAAAAAAAAAAAAAAAAAAAAAAAAAAAAAAAGGTACTCGCGATCAATAAACATCTCCGCCGAGGAAAATAACCAGAATTTCTTTTACAAAATCATTAATATGAATGAATCAATTAGGTGGAGCAATCAAATATCGTGCGGTAATAACGTTATTAAATGTTATCATGAAAATGTAAAGCCCACGTAAATAATTTGTATTTATAATGAAAATTCTGGTCTGGCTGCCTCGTTGGTTTGGTGGTCGCCAGCATGAGGTCTTAGGTTCGATTCCCGAGTCAGGCAAAGTGTTTTGGAATCAGGAATTTCTCAGTAGCAGTCTTTTTTTTTTTAATTTGGGAAATCATCAAATGACTCCTCCCGCTCTGTGTAGAGCGGAAGGGAGTGTCAGACTTTTACTGACTAAAACCCATCCATGTTCCTTCCTTAGCCGTTCCGGGGTAGAATAGAATAGAATATCATTTATTTGCAAATATGGGTTATACATAAGTAGGTAGTAGGTTTTTATAACAGTTCTGCCATATTTCACCATTCGGCATGCAAACATTTTCATTAAATAACATTGTTAAAATTTAAATTCTTATTTGGAACACTAGATTAGTTACTTATGTCACTGTCATTAAATAAAATTATTAAATATTTAAATATTCATTAAAAATGTCAACTTAATTATTACATTATACCTAAAAAGAAAAAATTGTTAAAAATTTAAATTGTCAGTAACAAGAAATACAAAATCGCAGTCCAAAGATAAATTAATAAACAAACGAACATTAAAATTTCAGGTCATAGACAATACACATAATACCTTCAAATAAACAAAAAAAAATTACTTAATTAAAAATTACGAGGTAGTTTGACAAAACTTGTCCGTTAAAAACTCAGTTACACTGTAATATGCTTTATCAATTAATAATTTACGGAGTGTACTTTTGAATTGCCCCGTTTTCAAGGCTTTCCAAGCACTTGGCAATTTATTATAAACAACGGAGGCCATGCAATAAATACTTTTGCGCATCATAGTGGTTTGACACTGCACATTATTTAATTTTGAATTGTCACGTCTGTTTCTTGGGTATACGTCGGCCAAACGTTCAAAACGATTTGGATTGTTCTTCACAAACATCGCTACTTCAAGAATATAAATACAAGGAAGTGTCAATATGTTGTACTGTTTGAAATATGGCTTGCAACTGTCGGTGGTTTTTAGCTTAAACATTGACCGGAGACATCTTTTTTGAGCCTTAAATGCTGTCTCTTTGTCGGTGGAGTTCGCCCAAAAAATGACACCGTAGCGTAAGTGCGATTCAGCTATACCGTAGTAAGCCGCAAGAAGTGTTTTCGTATCTACTATGGAGGATAATCTATGTAAAGCAAATGCAGACGAACTCAATTTTTTACATAACATGTCGATATGTGCTTTCCAGTTTAAACTGCAGTCAATTTGTAAACCTAAAAATTTTGTATCAGTTACTTCATCAATGTCGTCATTTTTGTAGTGTATGTGAAAGTTCGGTACACGAGGCATACGTTGTCTAAAGTGAATTATCTTAGTCTTACTTAAATTTATATTCAAATTATTTTTATCTAGCCATTTAATCAAATTGTCAAGAGAATTATTTATGTCCGTTTCATATGTATTTAGCGGTAACCCTTTCGGACAATCCCGCTTATATAGTAGGAGTCTGGATTTGAGAAGTTTCATTGCAAAAGGCTCGCCTCCTATTGCTTACTATTATATTACTTGGGACTTATACATAATAGGTAAAATGTGGGGTGCACCTCTGCCTAGCCCTTCAGGGAACAGGGGCGTGATGTTATATTTTAATGAAAACCAAAATAACTTGCGGCAAACATTTTAGTATTTTGCACATTCGTTCCCGTGGCGCATTCATTTTGTTTACTGTACAAACTCGCAGGTTTAGGCTTGTATACCAGAATAAGTAATTAGCTTTTGGTCTGCTAAGCTAATTGCTTACGCTTTGATAAATACCTGGTTAGCATAAATAGTAATGTTAAGACTTTTCGTCTTTTTTCAGTGTTTCAATTGTGAACTTTGTCAATCACGTGACACTCACTTCTTTTTTGTGGAGCCTATTATTTTTGGTATGGTAACCCGAAGGTTTGCTGATTGGCCTCTTTTTAAGTATCTGATACTAACAATTAGCAATCTGTCTAGCCTTTTTACAACTAGTTTTGAGTCGGTTCTAACCAAAAGCGGCTGAATTACAGTATATTACATGAAGGGACTGCCTATTTAGCCTCCACAACCCAGTTACTGGGTCACACGATACCCTACGTTAAGAATGCTAGTGAGTCTTTTGAGCTCTTGACTACCCGTAAGGACTTTACATGCTTCCTGAAGCACGAAGGGGCATGTAATCGACCGTGGCAGGTGTAGCTTAACCTCAGATCGACTCGAGCGGTTGTTATCATTTAGCCTCGAGCCCCTTCACCAGGCACCTGTACAAATGCTATGATATTTGTTTAACCACATAATTGACACAATAATCAAACATTGAACCCAATGATTGAACGACAAACAATTGGAAACTACAAACACATCATGAACGCATCCAGTCTAGTTACAAATTAGTCTCCCGGGAGCACAATGTCGCATAACTAGAAGGTAAGTCAGTTAAGCTGCATGCTGCATACAACGATCCGTACCAGTTTCACGAGATTATGATAAAGAGTAAATGTTTAATTTGTAAAGCGGCGTTTTATGAACTTTAATTATGCACAACACGATCCCGACATAAAGTGCCTGTTGGTAAATTGCATACAAGAAAATGTATTTACAAGGCAGATGTGAGTGGAACGCCGGAAGACGACGCCCTGGAAGAACATAGTGACCTTATAGGTGATGTCATGTTTTTGGTAGGAATGGATCAACAGGGTGGAAAGTCCCTCCATTGAAAAGGGATGATCCTCTAACCCGACTGGTGTTGCGTCTGGCGGGCTACTGCCCCACAATTCTTAGTCGGGGCTGAGTATATAAGTTAGATCGCGCGGTAAACTCTGCTTGCGCGATCTAGGATTTGTGTGACGTAGTAGTGTCGACACATGTCAGCTTTTTGACCCTTCGCTCGCTATCAGTGAATTTCCTATGTGGCTGGATAGATGTCGCCACATCTTGTTCAGAATGGTCAGATGCGTACCTACTGGCCACCGGCGTGTGTGTATGTGTGTATTAACGTACTCGAAACAAAGGAGTATTTTAGGAGCGTAGCAGGTAGAGGTGTGACGGATGATTAAAATGTAGATCCGAAGATACGGATCTGGATACGGATCATTGGCGTCAAGATCTGCGGATACGGATCTTAACTTTCTTACTCTATCGGTGTCGGTGCGCATGACCTTGTAACGATAATTGACTCCACTTGAATGTTCGATTTCTTTGATTTTTTTTTTTTTGAAATTTTATGGTATTTTATTGCTGCCTAATCACCTACATATAAAATTTAATCTATGTACTAAAGGTTAGTATGGTAAAAGATCCGTCACAAATGTACGGATCTTTTTTCTACCGTGGATATCTGCGATACGGATATCCGGAACATCACTAGCAGCAAGTGTCTTACAATAGTTTCTACGTACCTCTATGAAAAGAAGGCGTCAGTATGTGTATAAAAACATATGAATTTAAAAACAGAAACGAGGCCATGTCTCAGCATGATGTTGCGAAATTTAAAAACAGGTACAGAACCCTAACAAATAATGGTACCTTATAAAATAAACGATTTAACCTCGATTTGTATAGCTTATTGATGAATCCATCCCGCAGATGGCGTTATACTCGTGTGTACCTACGATATATGGGACGAGTATGTATAAAGCTATGTATGTAATAAATGTTTTAACTGTAAAGCAACGTTTCATCGTATAGCGAGAACTTAAATTATGCAACACACAATCCCGAAATAAATTGACTGTTGGTATGTTGCATTCATTAACATAAAGGCACGTCACTAGAGTGTATGAAATTGACGTCGTTTCAACACGTCATTGTTTGCTCACCTTTGACTCGACACTCACTGCCTCTTTCATTCATCCTACGTTGCAAAACTACAGTGAAACAAACAACAAACTAACACGAGGTAAGCCTTTTAACTATAAAATATACCCTTCCTACCCTACCTACCCTACTTACCCTACCTACCCTACTTACCCTACCTACCCTACCTACCCTGACCTACCCTACCTAACTACCTACGCTACCTACCCTACCTACCCTACGGAAAAATCTAATATATCAAAATCCTATGTCCGTCTCCTGGTTCTATGTTACCTCCCCACCAATTTTCAGCTAAATCGATTCAGCCGTTCTTGAGTTATAAATAGTGTAACTAACACGATTTTCTTTTATATATTGGGTTTAAATGTAATAAGTACTGTAGTGCTATTCTGTAAACATCTCACCGTGATAACGTAGGTGAAATTAGTTCAAAGTGAGCGGTCAATAGTGTCAATCCTTATAATAGCATTAGGTGGAATGACAATTCACTTCACCTAAGTTTTCTTTACAGCAGAAGTCTTTTCTTTATAATATTCCTGTGCAACGTTTCATAAAATGCATCCAGTATTTTCTTTTAATTTGAAATCATAGACCAGCATAGATCGAAAAATAGATAATGTCGTACATTATGTGTTTCTCATATGCAATTCGGTACATATGAGTGGTGTATTTAAAATGTAATAGAGCCGTAATCAAGCTCAAGCAGGTTTAATCAGGGGACGTACTGCGGCACACGGGCGCTACCCACTCCCCTAACTAACGCAATTATGGACACAGAATATACACAGTATAGGAAATATTTTTTTTTTCTATATTGTTCTTTGTTTCATATATCCGCTCATATCCTGTACTGACATAAACAATATAACCTCTTATCTAATCTCTTTACCACCCTTGGTTGACCGGTAGAGATTGCCTTTCTTTTGTTTTTGTGGGTGGGAAATCATCAGTTGACTTCTCCCGCTCTGGGTGGAGCGGAAGGGAGTGTCAGACTCTTACTGATTAAAACCCATCCATGTTCCTTCTTTAGCCCTTTATCGGTAACGGTAACCCTTTCGGACAATCTCGCTTAGGTAGAGAATGCCAAAGGCATTATGTCCACTTTTGCACCTTTATTGTGTGCGAAAAGTTTAAATAAATAATAATATAAAAATATAATATATTTATTCAGAATTAAATTGGTAAAATATTAACATTAAAATCTTAGAAAATAATTTGTAACGGTATTTATATTGTAAGATGCCTGTACTAGGATGAACCTGTATCACAGGCGGCAGGAGCGCATACGTTATGGTATTTGTAGGACAAAACATTTCGCAATATTTAACATAAAATATCTTGAACAGTGAAAATATTAAAATAATTCATTACTTATTTAAACCTAGTTTACTAACATACTATTTACCTTAAAATTAAAATAACTATGGAAAATAATTTCTTAACAAGTTTGCGTAACATACATATTTTCTTGCACCTTATAACCTAGTTACACAGATACGATATGATTTCGCGTCAGCAGAATTGATTAAGGTCACAACTTAAATCACAATGTTTGCATCAGGCGGTCATTATGCTTAGACATCAACAAATACGCAGGTTTGTAGACCAGTGCAATATAACGTTGAGTCAGCAGCAGCAGAGTTTGGCCTTGAGTATGACGCTCTAGGCGCCCTCAAAATCGATGGAGTTGATGTACCAATATTCCGCTATTTTCCTAGCAGGGCACTCAGTGTCTCCCGTTTTGTGGTTGTTGGGCTTTTTAAAGCGCGAGCAAGTTGCACATTTCGGTGAGTTAGCTTTCTTCGAACACTCTGACATCGAGTGCCCTTCTTCGGCGCAATGGCCACACGTAGGTTTTAACTCTCTGCATGTTTTTGCTGCATGACCATATTGTTGGCATTTGTAGCACCTGGTTACTAGGGTGAAGTCCCTGACGGGGCAGGACGTCCAGTTTATAAAAAGTCTTGATTGGGTTATTAGGGCTTTACGTATACCGGCTGGAACTTCAATTATATAGTTACAGGTCGACGTATCTTTTTTCCCAGATTTGTGGCTCAATTTAACCATGGTCAAAAAGGACTCTATAGTCACTTCTGGAAACTTGTCGGCTACGTTCTGTTCGTAAATGCACCTGAAGACTTCTGCGTCAGCCAAAGTAGTAGGCACTCCTACCACCACGATTCGAGGTTTGCGCTTGTTGGGTTCGTCGGCGGTAAGCCCAGATGTAGAGAGCTGGACTGCCTGCTTGAGTTTTTCAGCATCATGTTTAGTCTCTGTACTAATAATAACGCCTCCATTTTTGGTCTTGCGGACACCACGTACATGAAGCTTCATTTGATCAGGGCGTATGATTTTTTGTACAAGGACTTTGGTTTCGTCACTGGACTTTAATTTATCGTTGGGATAAATAGCTACTGAGCTTAAATTGTTCGGTCGAACGAAGTCCTTTGCTCCTTTCTTGACCATATCAGCAAATGAAACGTTTCTCGCAGTACTAGAGTCCTTAATTGTCTGCTTTAGGTCCGAGATGTGTTCCGTCAGATCACGCGCTTCTTTAAGGGAATCAACCATGTTGTAAGCGTGCATGGCTTTCTGCTTCAGCGACTGGTATAATACTGCCATTTGTGAGGTGCCAGAACCTACTTTTCGGCACAGTGTAGAAATTTTCATTTTCTGCTCCGAGTTGAGTTTGCCATCCGTGGCAATAGAGCAAATTTCATTTAAGTGCAGTTCGATGGCTGACATCCATTTTTGGATCTCGGGCGTGGAAACAACATCAGTCGAGGCCGACTCGAGGGCTGGCACTGGCCCTCTTTTATTAAAGGGGCTGTTTTCCATTTTGTATTTTTGGTAGTTCACTGTTCCGTGTTCATTATTCACTAAAACTGCACACTAGGCACTATTACAGTTGCATTACGTCAGTAATGCGCTAAAGGAAGTCACTAATAATAAAGTATTTATTAAATATTGCTATCGAGCACGTCTGCACACTACGAATGCTTTGGTTTCAATCGACATCAAAAAAATAAATAAACATCACGCTAGTATTTCCCAAAAGGTTAGCCAGAGACCTATAGAATACCTATATTTCACCAGTTATCCTATACTAGTTGTATGTTAATCTCTAACGTAGAATAAACCAAATTCTCCTGCAATGAACGGTGGTCGGTCGTGCAGTATTTTCTCAAAATACTGCTGCTTGTCTTGACGTCATGTATCTTACCCCTAAGCGGTAAGATTTATATTCTAAAGCTTTTTTAGAATAGCAGAATTTTCTGAAAGTTCCATCCAGTAAGCGATAAAATACATGTAGATTTTCTGTTTTGAAAAACTTAAAAGAGGAATAAAAATTCAACGTACACACTCCCCTTTTTCTTTTGTGTAACCTTATAATAACTTGCTGAAAGGACCGTCTTATAATGTACCCGCCCTTTTGAGGGACCAAGATATATTGCTACCAAAATAAGACATAATTATATTTAAAGTCCCATTATCATATTATTAAATTAAGTGACTCTGTCGCGATGCTGGCTGGTTAAGGCACATTTTAGCTGTTCCGTTCCATTTTAAAATCACGTTGTGCAACTGATATTGTTACTCTGTGCCGCACTTTCCTGAGATGTTCGCAATTTTCGCGCACGGCAGTCGAGCTTCATATTAACCGTTTAACCTCAGTACCCCAGCAATCACAAAATTCATGCCGGTCCCCACATCTCGCAGAACAAATGAATAATTAAAATATTCATCATCATTGTCACCCCTTTATGTGTTTCGTTTTGGCAGACATTGCACATTGCATTGGATTGTCAGCTACCTAGTAAACTTGGAACTTAATTGGCCATAATTCGGGATTAAACAACAATCGCCGTCGTACCTACAATCATGTTAACAATCGCTAGACATGGCTATCGTTATTCTTAAATCTTACTTAACCCATTAGATGTTCGCTTATTAGAACCTGTTTGCTTATAAGAGCTCAACGATTTATATGATTATATTTACTATGGTTTCGAGAGAATTTTTCTTATGAACCTATGGATTGGACCTATACATACGACATTTGAGAGGTTAAAAATGTGTTGGTTGTCACTACACACAACCTACCCATCTACCTAACCTACTTCCAATTACAACATGACAACAAGCCTTATTTCCCTGAAGGGTTTAGCAGATGTGTACCCAAAGAGTGTCCATGGAGTTTCTTACCCGTTCTTCTCCATAGGTACCTACTGCTTTGGAATGGGCAACTAGCTTTATCTTTCTGACTGACCGACACCTTGTCAATTCAAAAGTGCCTGTAATTGGTTTATTTGAAACTAGCACTTTGCCCGCGGCTTCGCTCCCGTGGTCTTTCCCGTGGGACCCGTTATTTTGCCCGGGATAAAAAGTAGCCTATGTTACTCCTAGAAAACTAAGCTTTCCAACGGTGAAAGAATTTTTAAAATCGGTCCAGTAGTTTTTGAGCCTATTCATTACAACCAAACAAACAAACAAACAAAGTTTTCCTCTTTATAATATTAGTATAGATAAATGCTTTGAGTTTGAGTTTGAAAAAGTAACCCACCCACCGTTCGCCAGTTATGTTTAAGTCCCATATAATAGGGGAAAACTTAATACATAGGACTTTTACTGCCTATAACCAGTCACAAATCCAGGACTCTCAGCTGCTACTGAAAAAATCCTAACGGAAAAGCACAATAACACTGCCCGACCTGGAAATCGACCCAGGGACCTCTCTCTTCTAATTACATGCTCTAATAACCCAACGTATTATGCTGTATAACATCTCTTTTATACAAATTACCTACATTGTTCTCTTACAAAGTACTTTTTGTTATGGTTGCTCCAACAAAAGCCATATCGCATACAATAAAACTGTAAAAGGCTATTACTTTTAACACTTTTTCCCCATTTTATTGGCAGTATTTTAAATTCTTTTGACTGTGTGAAAAGTTTAAACGGTGTATTCTGATTGATGACACTTAAACAATTGTAATGTAGTTCGCTGCGTCATTGATATCAACCTACCTATAAACTTCTAACAATTTTTGAAAAGGTAGTTCATATCGAAGGTGTAGGCACGCGCGTTCCAATTCAACCCGTGCCATGTCGGGATTGCGTTTGCATAACGCAGTACCCTATACGGTATACCTATTACTCATGCATCTTCGCTTACCAATAGGCAAGCCAGCGGTCAAACACATAACGTGAATAAAAAATCTTTTGTTTTTCCCTTTGGATGGCATATTTTTGTAGAGATGTACTTCGATCAAAAATACACTATTGATCGAAGGAGTTGTAGTTTGTAGTTGGTAGTCATACTTTGTGTATAGGGTGGGGAAAATATTGTATAGTACATCTATTGTTCTTAAAAAACTGTCGTCAGTTTAAACGAAAAAATATCTTAAACTCGTCGACTGCTGAAGCTTCGTCGTAAAAAACTCGGTAATAAAGAGAGTAATAAAAGTAAACATTATGATAACTTTTACAGAGGGTTACGCTCTTTTAACTGTTATCGTATTGTACGGACGATGTTTATTTTATGAATTATGTTGTTTTATTTAGATTTCATGACGTATACAGCGACGCGTCGGCGTCGTTTCAATACCAATTGTAGCTGAAATGTGTGACGTGACAATTGAGTTTGATACTTATGAAGGGGTGTCGATGCGGGTCAGGCTTTTATGCCGATATATCGGGGGTAGAGTGGGGGGAGAGATGTAAAAGTTAGCGCAGCGATATCGAGTAATTTCACGATAAATTGCCCAAATTTATCAGTCGGTTGAACGTGGTAAATTCGCACGCTGTCGAGCGCCTGCTAGCTACTGGCCACTCTAATGTCGCTCATCTAGTCGCGTGTTCGTCATCGACAACACATCAATAACTGCTGGAGTTGATTGCTGCTTCATTTCATACTAAATGAATCGCTCGTTTAATTAATGGCGTCATTTCACTAAGTTCGGAGTTAAACAATGACAATGTAATTTGTTTAGTACCTACTTAATGATATGTTGGAAACGAGCAAAGATTATCGGCGCTGTTTTAATTACTAGCTTTAGTAGTTAAAAGTAATTTATTCAAAATAGGCTGAAAATCAGCATTTTTTGAAGGTTTATAAGACAACAAACTTAAATAAGACCGTTCCCCAAAAATGCCCACCCTTCACCACTTTTCTAATAATTAGCGTTCCTTTCCTACCTTAATCTAATCTACCACGTGACGATGGGAACAGGTCATACGGCCATAATGCTTTGGAAGTTGGGCAGGCCTTAGGTGTGGTATTCAACCTAGATATTATGTCACTCTTGCGCCATTCCTTCATCTCAATCGGCGCAAATATAACAACCTTATTGGGAGCTATATGATTGAGCCGTTTGCGGGTGAAGGACAAGGGCCGTGGGGTCCGAGTCTCAATGAGTATTTCGGGATATTGCCCAGTAGTAGATTGACTCTACGTGACCAGGGAGGGGCTGGTAAATGTTAATGTCAAAGAATCGGCATTGACATCCAACGTGGCAACATTGGCAGCCTTTTGGGCACATATCCTACTGAAAGCCATGAACTTTTGGATGTCGACTTTTTTTCTTTTATATTCTTGTACAAAACTGGGCCCGCGTGGTGGATTATGGCCCACTCGGAGAAGGAGGAGGCCTGTGTCCCAACAGTGGGAAAATTATAGGCTTCTACGTATACTTTTACATACTATATACATTTTAGTTTTATGTTGTATATTGTATGTATTTAAGGTTTGTGTATCTTCCAAGTGAAACATTCTGTAATAAAATTATAATCGTAAATCCATCTCTTTCGCACTTTACAAACGTACTACGCTCACTGAATCTGGGCTATTGTCTTAACAAATATCCGTGGAAACCGCTTACTTAACGATCAAGAGATTCGAACTTCAACCACTTAATCAAACTTCCAAACGACAAACAATCGGGAGGCATTATTTCTTGTCATCCTAATTATTGTAGAAAGAGACCAATTTATCTGTCGTCACTGCGATAGAGAGGGAGAAAATATGCCTTAAATAAACCCATTAAGAAGTTTATTTACTTGTGAGAATAATACAGCCTGTGCAGTTTATGAAACGACCGCTTGTTTATCGTTGAATGTCTAATATTGTACGTAGATATACCCATTCTAGCGAAAGAGGTGCGATATAAAATGCATTGCACTAAGTAATAAATAACATGATAGTGTAAACTTTTAGGAGCTTGATACGTACAGAGGCCAGCACATCTAGTTACCCCAGATCAAATTTATTTGACGGTTTTTCAACTTTATTGGAGAAGATTATGGTTCATTTTCAATTGGGAAAATTTGACAGTTAGGGATAGCTTGATGTGGTGGCTTATGTACGTAGGCATGTATTAAATACTTCGCGCTCAGTATAGCTATGAATTCAGTAACTATATGAAAATACCGACTATACTCCATATACGAACGTCACCGTCGTCTCCATTTAACGGCTAAATAAAGACCGTTATTGTATAATATTGTTGAAATTACTGCAGTTTAGAGATATTTTTTTAAATATAAATGGAGAATAGATTATATTGCTTTGTATTTATTTTAAAATCACGGAGTTTGTCTGGACCATTATTTGTCTCATGTTAAAATATGTAAATGGAGTCAATCAATAAATTTTCTAAGCCTTTTCCCAACTATGTTAGAAACAGTCCAGTCTAACCGGATGCAGCTGAATACCAGTATTTTATATCGGGTGACTGCCTATCTGACCTCCACAACCCAGTAACTGGGCACCTCGATACCCCTTGGTAAGACTGGCTTTCAGATTTTCGGGCTCCTGACTACCCGTAACGACTGTCAAAGACCCACAAATGACAGCCAGGACCAACGGCTTAACGTGCTTTCCGAGGCACGGGGGAGTCTCGATATGTAAAGATGGTCACCCATCCACGGACTGACCGCGGCAAGCGTAGCTTAACCTGATGAATCGATCCGTACGGCTATTATTACTTAGCCACGAGCTCAAATGGAACATACATATATAATACATATCTTAGATCGTGTGTTCTATTGAGTTCTTATCTCCCATCACTCGCAAGGGTCACTTAAAGATATCCATTAACTTTGATTGCTCCAGTAACTGGCTTGAATGTAGAAGCTGCCAGCGATGGCTGTTGAAGAGCGATTTGAGAGGAATCCGCTGGTTATTGGAACTGAAAATGTAGTAAATAGTTCTATAAAAACTGATAATGGATCTGCTCTTTTTATTTTAAACATAATATAACTAAACGCATTGTTTGTAAAAAAAAATTGTATACTGCTGTGGAAGAGCGGAGTCTCCTAATACAGGCATAACTTGCTTAACAGGATGCTCCAATCACCAACTAATGTAAAACTTTTCCGTTCACAAATAAATTTGATTTGATTTGACAGCAGAGGCAGAGATAGCAGAAACAACAACATTTCGCCAGTGATGTTGTAATCCCTTGTAACAGAGGGCGAGGCTATTGCCATCAACCAGGTACAAATCAAGACTCCTGGCTGCTGCTGAGAAATTCCTAATGGAAAAAAAAACTCAATCAAAATTACTTACACACATACCATCAATATATTATATTCTTTCTGTTAGTTAAACTTTTATGATTTGACTGTATTACAAAACAAAAATATTTTCAAATAATAATACCAGCCTATTATAATCCTGTATGTATATCCCACTGCCGGAAAAAAAGGACTCACCTCATGCAGGCAAGAGCATTGCCAACCGCACTTACTCAAAACGGGCGATTTCAAATTTAATTTTAATAAGTCCAGGTTCCCTCACGATGTCTTCCTTCACCGACGTCTAAAATATCCAAGATAAACTCAGAAAGTACACATGAATTGGAAAACAGCACATTGGTATCGGAATTGATCGCACAGCCTTAAAAGAGGAACCTACAGAAAAAAAACGTTTTTTGGGTTCCGTACCTAAAGGGTAAAACGGAACCCTATTACTTAGACTCCGCTGTCCGTCCGTCTGTCACCAGGCTGTATCTCATGAACCGTGATAGTTAGACAGTTGAAATTTTCACAGATAATGTATTTCTTTTGCCGCTATAACAACAAATACTAAAAAACATAATAAAATATATATTGAACAACTCCAGCTCTCATAGAACAGACATGATTTGTTTGCCGTTTTTATAGATAATGCTACGGAACCGTGCGCGAGTCCGACTCGAATTTGGCCGGTTTTATTGGTTTCACATTCACAGATATACAATCGACTCGCCCCGCGGCATATCCCGAGCGCATTTATAACCGCCCACATTCGATAAAAATGCAACATCACGTATACTGCACGTTTTCATTGCGTCATCGCGCTATAAACCAGCTGCGGAGATATCACTGGAGTGTCCAATAAATATTGCACCTGACGCGATGACGTCACATGGCTCGCCGGTCTAGGGATGTAACCCAACTTCTGAACTGTCAATACAAACCGAACTTTCCGTGCCGATATTAACGATTAGGGACGTTCCACGGCATAAGTTATATCGAAGATCCTGGTATGCATGTTGCAACTAAGGCAATATCGCTTTTGATCGCTGGAAGTTTTGATTGAAATCCCATACCTGAGTTCGCGATCAATTTTGATTAAACAACTAGTGTTCAAAATACTTATGTTTGCACTATAACGCCTACTCGTATTTTTATTGCAATGTACACGGATGCATCTCACTGCTTGCGGCGAACGATTAGCTGTTAAGAATTAGTTTTATAAGTACCTACGTCTAGTACAACTTTTGTTATTTTTTTCTTCTGTCAATTGTCTTTGCACGGAATACAGCTCTTAAGTTTTCGGAAGCATTTTATTTTCAATAATCCTGGATATAAATCCCCAACATGGTCCTAACGAGCGGATATAAATGAAGAAACAATAATAATCAGTGGAAATAAGAAAAATACGGATTTTACTGGAATATTGAAGACTATTGAAGTAGTCCGGTACGCGGAGTCCAAAGGTCACAGGCGAACATCGACTTGGAAATCTTGATATATTTGGAGTCTGGAGATTTTGGATAGCTAGATGTGGATATATACAGTGTTCAGACGATAATCAGTATATTAAATAGTACCCAGTACTCTTAAATAGGTTTGTTTCATGGTAATTCGCGTAAGTTTCCGAAAATTGTTAAGGTCAGTACTACCTACTTTATTCACTTTGATTTTAACCAGACAATTACTTTATTTGCAGTTAACTGATTGTGATTACATTGTTAAAACTAATCAGAACTAGGTGTATTGTTTATCGTTATTGTGATTATATCAGTACATCATTAAGCAGTATTGTAGTTTTCAGCTAAGTTTTTATTAGTGTAAGTTGGTTTAAAACAATTTGTTAGGTAGATTACTATTAACAAATTATTGTACTTTAACTTGTTGTATTTCAGCTGCAAGAGAATTAGGTATTATTGTTAGGAATTGTACGTTATTTAATTGTATCTTTGTATATTTCAGTGTAATACCGGTTTCTCAAAATGGCTGACAAGGAGTTAATTAAAAGAAGGGCAAGTTATAAGGGACGTTTGACAGCTTTCTGTAATTATTTCAATGATTTGGAAGATTCGTTGAATCCATCACAGGTATGCGAATTGCAACTACGTTTGGGTAAGATGGAAAATTTATTTGTACAATTTGACGAGATTCAATTAAAATTGGAGTGTTTAGTTGATGATGTCAATAGTCAACTCCAGGAGCGAAACGAGTTTGAATCCATTTATTACAAGATCTTTTCAAAGGCTCAAGAGTTACTTACACGTAATTTAAAAACAACTAAGGATGAGGATCCTTTGGAAAATGATAACTGTACGTCACGAACGCGTAATCGTAAGCTTGTTAAATTACCTACCATACAACTGCCAAAGTTCAGTGGTTCATATGAAAAATGGTTGGAGTTCCACGACACGTTCTCTAGTTTAATACATTTTAATGATGAAATAGATGACGTCAACAAATTTCACTACCTTAGGGCTTCTCTCGAGGGTTCAGCTGCTGTGGTGATTCAATCTATTGAGTTTTCTGCCAGCAATTACACTGTCGCATGGAAAATATTGTGTGAACGTTTCGATAATAAGCGGGTTTTAATACAAAATCATGTAAGTGCATTATTTAATCTCGAAACAATTAAGAAGGAGTCATCTGTTAGTTTAAAACGTATTATTGATTCTGTCAACAAAAACTTGCGTTCGTTGGAATCATTAGGAGAACCAACAGATCGTTGGGACACGCTCTTAATTTATATAGTTACAAATAAATTGGATTCTAAAACTTTTCGAGAATGGGAAGAATTTAAAGGTGGTATAGATAAAGAAAAGTCAATCAGATTAGACATGCTTCTTGGTTTTTTGCGAAATCGTTCAGACTTATTAGAAACTATTGAAATGTCACACAATAGTTCTAATAATAATTCTTCTAATTCTAGCAATAAACATAAAAGCTTGGTGTCTGTGGCCAGCACATCAACTAATCGGCCTAATCCTGGTTCCAATTCACTGAAATCGTGCCCGAAATGCAAAGGTGAACATAACCTCAGTAACTGTTCACAATTTCTAGCTCTGAGCAATGAGCAGAGATTAGAGTTACTGCCACAATATAAAATATGTTTTAATTGTTTCCGCACTGGCCATTACGCCAATCATTGTAAATCAACTGGTTGCAAAGTGTGTAAGCGCAAGCACAACACACTTGTTCATGTTACAGATCCTAAAGCTAAGTCGAATATTAAACCATCGACTACCATTGGTGATGATGAAAGCCGTGAAGCTACTGAACCATTGCCTAACAATAACATCACATTATCGGCACAAGTCACATCGAACGCGAACGTACAAATTAAAGGAGAAGTTCTATTAGCCACTTCATTATTAAAAGTTTATGATGACAATAACCGCGAATATCTCGGTCGTGCCATTCTTGACAGCGGCAGTACATCGTGCCTAATAACAGAAAAATTCTGTAATTTATTAAATTTACCGACAATCAAAGTTAGCGAGTCACTGATGGGTATTAATAACTCTAAGTCACCAATTGGTAAAATGTGTTGCGTTGCAATAAAATCATTAAATGAAAACTTTTCTAAAAATATTTGCTGTTTTATCTTACCTTCTATCACTGATGAAGTGCCCTGTCGTCAATTAGATCTTAGTGAATTAAATATTCCGAGTGATTTGTGTCTAGCTGATCCTCACTTTTACACACCGTCTCCTGTGGACTTAATTATAGGTGCAGATGTTTTCTGGGACCTCTTGGGCACAGAGAAGATAAACCTGGGTATTGGAAAACCGGTACTATATGAAACTAGACTTGGTTGGATAGCTTCAGGCCCTATGCTACATAGTGGTCAAGTTCCGTGTTCTCTTCCTGTACTTTGTAATTTTACAAATATTAAAAAACCCGAAACTACTGTTTTAGCGGATAGCTCAAGTACTGATAATATTCAAAACCTTTTAATGCGTTTTTGGCAACTTGAGGAAGTAAGCCATCAGTCATCAGTATTTTCTCATGAGGAGAAAATGTGTGAAGAGCATTTTATTCAAAACACAACACGTCTCAAGGATGGCCGTTTCTGTGTGAGAATACCTTTAAGACAATCACATGGTAACTTAGGCGACTCTGTTCATAGAGCTAAGCACTGTCTGCTTTCATTAGAGCGCAGGTTTAAGAGTCAGCCATCATTTAAAGCACGTTATTGTGATTTCATGAAAGAATATGTTGAGTTAAAACATATGTCTAAATGTGTACCTGACCCACAGAAACTTGCATATTTTATACCTCACCATGGCGTTGTGCGTGAAAGTAGTTTAACTACAAAACTCCGAGTGGTGTTTAACGCTAGTAGTCCCACCACCTCAGGAGTATCACTTAATCAATCACAAATGATAGGGCCTACTGTACAAGATGACTTAGTATCAATCCTTCTTCGGTTTAGGAAATATAAATATGTCCTATCCGCAGATGTGGAAAAAATGTACCGCCAGGTAATAGTACACCCAGATGACAGGCATCTGCAGCAAATCTTATGGCGGAATGATCCCTGGAGGCCTATGGAAGCCTACCAGTTAAATACGGTTACGTACGGTACCGCTAGCGCACCGTATCTTGCCACTAGGTGTCTTAGACAGGTAGGGCTCGATTGCACTGACAAAAAAATTGCTGCAATTATAAAGCATGATTTTTATGTAGATGATTTGCTTTCGGGAGGGGATACAATTGACGAAGTCCTTGAGATACGCCATAAGGTAACCGCAGAGCTGGCTTCGGCTGGGATGCCGTTACGTAAATGGAAATCTAATAATTCACAAGTGTTGTCTGATCATACGGATCATTCTTCATTAAGTTTAAACATTGGTTCAATGGAACCTTGCAAAACGTTAGGTCTAAGCTGGCATACTGAGCCTGACGTGTTATGTTATTCAATTAATCCCAATATTAATAATGCCATGACCAAGCGCGGAATACTTTCTACAATTGCTCAGATTTTTGATCCGCTAGGTCTATTAGCTCCTTACATTATTGTTATGAAAACTATAATGCAAAAACTTTGGGTACATAAATTGGGATGGGATGATCAGTTGCCATCTGATATAGTGAAAATTTGGTCCAATGTTATACGGGACTTACCATTGTTAAACACATTAAGTATTCCACGGATTGTCCTTTGTGATTTATATAAAGATATAGATATCCACATATTCAGCGATGCGTCGCAACTTGCATTCGGTGCGTGTCTGTATGTCAAAAGTACAAGTCATGATGCTAATGTCCTGGTACGTTTACTTACAGCGAAAAGCCGAGTAGCTCCAATTAAGCCAACTACGATACCAAGACTTGAGCTTTGCGCGGTGTTGGTTGGTGTTCGTCTTTACGAAAAGGTGATTTACGCTCTTAGAGCTCAAGTCAGAAGTGTCACCTTTTGGACTGACTCGACTGTTGTATTAGGCTGGCTTAAGATGCTACCACACAAATTACAGCCGTTTGTGCGCAACCGGATCGCAGAAATATTGGACAAGACAGCCGCATGCTCATGGAGGCACGTCCCTACAAATTTAAACCCAGCTGACCATATATCACGTGGAACAGATGTAAGTCTTTTGCAATCTTTAGATTTGTGGTGGTCGGGCCCTGAATTCTTGAGATATGACATCTCGAAATGGCCTAGTAATCCTACAGTAACAAATAAAAAACTTCCTGAAACTCGATCCGAAGTTTCTTTACTTGTTACATCTGCCAATCCACGACCCGTTATAGAATTTGATAGATTTTCAAAATTCATTACTCTTCAACGGTCGGTGGCATATGTTTTGAGATTTATAACTAATCATCATAAAAAGGAATTACCTGAAGATCAATTCTTCAGTACTAATGAACTGAATCAGTCATTAAATTGCATAATACGACTCTCGCAAAAGGATTCCTTTCCAGAATACACACTTTTACTAAATAAAAAGGATTTACCAAAAAAGAGTCCATTGATTAAGTTTAAAGTCTTTCTAGACGACCATAATTTAATGCGTGTTGGAGGTCGACTTGAAAACTCTCAATTTTGTTACGATAAAAAACACCCTTTACTAATACAGTCCACTCATGTTGTCACAAAATTGTTGTTTGAATTTATGCACAGAAAACTCATGCACGCTGGGCCGCAATTGCTATTAGCGTCTATTAGAGAAAATTATTGGCCAATAGGTGGTAGACGTTTAGCTAAATCAACTTATAATAAATGTATTTTATGCTGCCGTATGAAGGGACGGGTAGTCTCTCCTCTCATGGGTGATTTGCCACAGCAGCGCTTGATTCCCGGGGGTTACCCCTTTGAAACTGTAGGTGTGGATTATGCTGGACCAATTATGTCCGCCACTAGGCAAGGACGTGGTTGTCGTCTTACTAAAGTATATGTTGTTCTTTTTGTATGTTTCACTACTAAGGCGATACACATCGAATTGGCAGGTGATTTAACAAGCAACAATTTTTTATCAGTTCTGCGTAGATTCGTTTCGCGTCGAGGAAAACCTAAACACATCTACTCTGATAATGGAACCTCGTTTGTTGGAGCATATCACGAACTTGGTCAGTTCATAAAGAGTAATTGCAATTCGTTATCCTGTGATTTAGCAAACGAAGACATTAATTTTCATTTTATCCCTCCTTATGCTCCTCACTTTGGAGGTCTTTGGGAGGCCGGTATCAAATCTACTAAATATCATTTAAAGAGAGTATTGGGCAATTGTAATCTTACTTATGAGGAGCTGAACACTGTGTTAGTTCAAATAGAAGCCTTACTCAACACTCGCCCACTCACCCCACTCTCATCAGATCCCAACGATTTGCTGCCGCTAACGCCTGGACACTTCCTAATCGGACGGCCACTGACAGCATTACCTGCACCTAACCTCGAGGACCGATCCGTGACTTATTTGACCAGATACCAGAGGATAGAGCAACTCCGTCAACACTTCTGGTCTAGATGGAGCAAGGAATACGTGTCAGAGCTACAGCAGCGAGTGAAATGGCGATCCTGCACTAAGCCATTAGAAAAGGACACCCTTGTGCTCATTAAGGACGAGAAACTACCTCCCTTGAAGTGGCGACTGGGCCGAGTCATGGCTGTTTTCCCTGGACAGGACGGCATCAGTCGTGTCGCTGATATCAAGACGTCATGTGGAGTGGTTCGGCGAGCCTTCAGCAAGATTTGCCCGTTACCTGTATCTCATAAAGAAGATTCTGGTTGAGAGACGATCTCTCAACGCCCGGGGGGATGTTCAAAATACTTATGTTTGCACTATAACGCCTACTCGTATTTTTATTGCAATGTACACGGATGCATCTCACTGCTTGCGGCGAACGATTAGCTGTTAAGAATTAGTTTTATAAGTACCTACGTCTAGTACAACTTTTGTTATTTTTTTCTTCTGTCAATTGTCTTTGCACGGAATACAGCTCTTAAGTTTTCGGAAGCATTTTATTTTCAATAATCCTGGATATAAATCCCCAACAACTAGTATCTGCGAGTTTATTGCGACCGCGTCTACGTGCAATTCTGATGATACCGACGCCATCTTACATCTCTAGTCAAAGGTCTGGGGTCCACGGGCTCACACGAGCACTTTTAATTGATTCGACGAGTTCCTCCCGCGAGATAAGCGCACGTTCCACCGAGCGAACCCTTTTGTTTTAAAAATGAAGACTTTACCCGGTTTACTGGGACTCTGTAAACAAGCGACCCTTTTTTTGGCAATAAAGCTTTTAGGAATGTGAATATTTCGCCCCACCGGAAATTTTGTGAATTTAATAAACGGGTAAATAGAATTTATTTGTTTTCTCTTGATATTACCTAAACATTGTCGTGTAAATGTTTATTTTCCTGTTTTAAATTGATATTTTGAGTTAAATGTTATACTTGATTTTTAGAAATATCACTGCCTAACTGTCTTAACCGTTTCAAACAGATACCTTTTTTTTTTTTTTTTTAAGGCTGGGAAATCATCCAATGACTGCTCCCGCTCTGGGTGGAGCGGAAGGGAGTGTCAGACTCTTACTGACTAAAACCCATCCATGTTCCTTCCGTAGCCCTTTATGTTCCGGGGTAGCGGTAACCCTTTCGGACAATCCCGCTTACCCGGCAGGCTTGGCCCTGAGGGGCCCCTTCATATGCTGACATCTCTTTGAGGCGCGCGTGGAACATATACGCGCCGTACGGCACGGGTCTGGTTCTGATCGGACGGTGAGTCACCCATTACTCACCGTCCGCAGGCCCGCGCCTACGGTGGCCGGGAGTCGTTACGTGGCTCCCGACGCCCGGAGCGTCTCCCGCGGCGGCTGGGACGGGAGGACCTTTCTCTCTCCCATCCCGCCACCTCCTTCGCGAGCATAACTTTTTCGCAGAAGGAGGTGACTGCCTCCCACTCCCTCTCGCCCCGGACCATGGCTTGCACCAGGGCCGGGCGCGAGAGGTCGCCGCCGCCGATCGCCTCTACGAGGACACGGCGGTGCTCCGCCCAAGCGGGGCAGGTTTGCACCGTGTGCTCTACCGTGTCCTCTGGGCGATCCTCGCAGTGGTGACACCCGGGCGTTTCCTCCCGCCTGATGATGTGCAGGAACCTCCCGAAACATCCATGTCCGGTGAGGACCTGCGTCAGGCGGAAGGTGAGGGCGCCGTGACGCCTCTCTAGCCACTCCTCAAAGAGGGGCCTTACCGCCACTATCGTGGCGTGCCCTGCGCTGGGTTGCGACAGTCGCTGATTCCAGGCCGCCATGAGATCGCGCCGGAGGTCCGTCCGCTCCGCCCCAATTTGCTGCGGAAACGGAGTTTCCCCCCGGCTTAGTACCTCCGCGCGCCACTCGTACAGGCGCGCGAGGACTATCGCCTCCAGATCCCACGGCGGCAGTCCGGCAAGGAGGCTTGCCGCCTCGCCCGATATCGTGCGGTACCCCCGGATTAGCCGAATGGCTACCACCTTTTGGGGCGCGTTCAGGTAGTGGGCGGCTCGCCGCCGCAATGAACGCGCCCACACCGGGGCCCCGTAAAGGGCCATGGACCGCACGACTCCCGCGTAAAGCCTCCGGCAGGAGGCGTTTGGCCCCCTCAAATTGGGCAAGAGCCGCTTGAAGGCGGCCCCAGTCCGTTCCAGCTTGGGGGCCAAACGTCGGAAATGCTCCACGAAATTCCATCGGCTATCGAGGACCAGACCTAGGTATTTCATCGTGGTCTCGACGCCGATGTGAACCCCTCCTACCGTAAGTTGGGATCCCGATGGTGGCCTATTCCGAGGCCCATGAAAGGACATGGCCTCGGATTTGTGCAATGCCACCTCGAGACCCAACTGCCGGATCCTCTCAACGACTATCGCAACCCCGCGTGTCATCGCGTCGGCCGCCGCCTGATGCGACCTTCCCTGCGCCAGAACCAGCGTGTCGTCAGCGTAACAAATTACGCTGACGCCGTCAGGGAGGTCGGCCCGCAGCACCCAGTCGTAGCCGATGTCCCACAGGTGCGGCCCCAGAACCGATCCCTGTGGGACACCGCACGACATCTCTCGCCGGTTCCATTCCCCATCGCGACCGGGGTAGATGACGGCTCTGTCCGTCAGGTACGCCCCGACTATTCGACGGAGGTAGGTCGGCACCTGGTGATACCGGAGTGCTTCCCCAATGCAACTCCAGGGCAGGGTGTTGAAAGCGTTGGCGATGTCGAGTGACACCGCCACGACGACCCTACCCTGGGACACCGCGTCCCCCGTCGTGAGGGCTCTAACGCGCATGATGGCGTCCACCGTCGAGCGCCCCTTGCGGAAGCCAAACTGGCAGTCCGCAAGGTCCGGCCCCGTCCTTCCAAGGTGCCCGACGAGGCGGCCCGCAATAATTCTCTCGAAGAGTTTGCCGACCTCGTCGAGCAGCACTATGGGCCGGAATGCGGACGGAGAGTCCGCAGGGCGCCCTGGCTTCTGTATAAGGACCAGCTTCCCCGTCTTCCAACGGAGCGGAAACTGGCCTCTTTCCATGCATGCGCTAAAGAGCGCCTCCAGTCGGGGCCCGAGAGCCCCTGAGGCCAGGACCCAGGCTTTACCAGGCAAGCCGTCGGGTCCTGGGGCGGTATTCTTGGCCTTGAGCCTTCCAACCGCCGCTCTCAGATCTACCTCGGTCACTTCGGGGATGTCGTCGTCGTCCTCGTGGTCCGCTTCGGGCGGAGCCATAGGCGGGGGAGTGTGCTCCCCGCGTGAAGGGAACAGAGCGCTCACCACCTCCTCCACCAGCTGAGGGCGGAGACTCTGCGTCAGTGGGGGGGCCCAGGTGCGGAGCTTGTTCCGCACCATTTTATATGGGCGCCCCCATGGATCTCTGTCCAGAGTCCCCACCATCTCCTCGCGGGCCGAGTCCTTGGCCCGCTGGACAGCCTCTTGGAGGGCGGTCTTCGCCGCTCTGTACCCCTCGTACAGCTCCGCCTCCGTGGCTGCCGCATCCGGAGGGCGGATGCGGAGCCTGCGGTGCCTGGTGTACAGGTGGCGCACCTCCACGCACGCCTTGCGAAGTTCATCCACTTCTTGCGACCACCAGTACACCTGACGTCGGGCGCATCCTGGCCGGACTCGGGGCATTGCCACGTCGCAAATCTCCGACATGGCCTCCCGGAACCACTCTGCCTCGTCGTTAATGTCGGCAGGCCTGACCGGTGATGAAACCCAGGCCTGCACGATCGAGGCTTCAAGGAGAAGCTCCCGGTCCAGCTGCTTCAAAGCCCACCGCGGACCACTCGGGGCCTGTCGGACCGGCGCGCTTGAGGTCTGGGTGGAGACGTCGAACCGGATATACCGGTGATCGGAGTAGGTCTCCACCTCCTCTACTACGCGCCAGTCAAAGACGCACTGTGACAGAGCGGGGCTCGCGAACGAGATGTCCACAACGGACTCACCCCGCATCCGCACGCACGTGGGAACAGAACCCCGATTGAGGACGGCTAGGCCTGCTTCCAGAGCCCAGTCCTCCACCATCCTGCCCCGCACATCCGTGTAGCGGGAACCCCAGGCCAGACTTTTGGCGTTGAAGTCCCCGAGCACTAGCACGGGGAAGGGATGGCTTCTGGAGACGACGACACCCAACTCTGTGAGAGAGTTGTGGAACTCGGCGAGAGTTCGGTTCGGAGAGTAGTACACTCCCACTACTACGATCTCTCCGAACCGTGCTGCGACGCACCCCTGACCCTTCGAGACGCTCTCGAGAGACGGGGTGCCGGCGGCGGCCGACGAAGTTATGGCCACCGAGCCGCTCAGGTCCTCCACCCAGTTATCCCTGGGCGGGACAAAGTACGGCTCAGCGACCACGGCGATATTGATCGACAACTGCGCCGTGCTCTGGAGCAAGAGGTCCTGAGCACAGGCGCAGTGGTTGATGTTCGCCTGGAGGAGGCGGAGTGGGGCCATCACTTCTCCATATTAACCCCCCCCCTGGGTCCCCTGCGAGGGGCCCTCGGCAGTGGCATCGTCGGCGGCGGCGGCGGCGACTGTGGCGGCAGCGGCGGCGGCGACGGTGGGGGTGGCGGCGGAGGGCCTGCCTCTCCTCCTGGTCCCGGCAGGCGGGGCGCAGGACTTGCTCCCCGCCCGGTGATCGGCCGGCTTGCCAGCAGCCGCACATGCGACGCAGTGCGGCGCGGCGTTACAAGAGCCGGCCGTGTGTCCGGGCTGACCGCAGCGGAAGCATAGTGTGCTGCGGTCCACCTCTGAGGTGCACTGGACACCGACATGGTGCCCCACGTGACAGCGGAAGCACCTCAGAGGTCTGGGCTCCAGCAGCTTGACCTGTGCTGAAACCCAGCCCACCAGGAGTCTTCGGCCCTCCACAATCTTGCTGGCCGCCGTCACGGGGCAGCTTACCGTAACGGTTCGCATGCCCGTGAAGTCAGGGCGTATGGTGCCTGCCTTCACTTGGTCGGCGAGACACCCGCCCGTCCTGACGACGGCGGCCACCACCTCTCCCTCCGTGACGGAGTCATCCAGGCCCATGATACGCATGTCTGCGCATTTCACGGGCCTGGAGACCCGAGCCTCCTCCGCGTTTAGGGACGCCCGTAGCTTGTCAGCTAGGGCGTCAGCGGTGGGGCCACTTGACGCGCCGGGGATCTCCAGCATGCGAGCGCCGGTTGCCGTCACCCTATGCCGGAGGCCCCCGGTGATCCCCAGCTCCTGGAGGTCCACCGTCGCCCTCGCTTTTGTGAGCACGTCGCGGTACGTGACGCCCCGTTTGACCGCGTCCGGCTGTAGTGTGATGACTACAGCCGCGGTCTTTGGGGCGCGGAGTCTCGCCGCGACGGCTCTCTCCTTGCGGCGCCGCTTCTTTTGTTTCCGCCTCGCTGCCTTGGCCGCCTTTTTCTTCTCCCCGACCACCTGCCACTCGGCGTCGGTCGCGGGAGGCTCCGGGCGCCGGGGAGAGGGCTCTGGGACCCTATCCACCTGCGCCGGTGGAGACTTCTTGCCCTTTTTATTTAACGTCCGGGCCGGCGTCGGGGCTTTGCCGGACGGTGCCGGTTTTGCCGGCGCCAAGACTGTGCCTGACGGCCCGGGTTTAGGGGCGGCAGCCGCCGCAGCGCCCGCATACGAGGCCGGCCTCGGGCTTGTGGCCGATCTTCCAGTCGCCAAGGACGGGCGCAGGACGATTCCCTCTATTACAGAGAATCGCTCCTGGAACCGCGTCTGGAAGGCGGTTAACTCCTGGCGAACGAGGTCTATGACCTGGCTCTCCGCTGGCTCGAGCTGGCTTGGACGCTGCAGCTGCTGCTGTTGCTGCTGCGGGCGGTTCTCCTCCCGGGAGTCTTTGCGGCTGCCGGCGGCCTTCAGGCAAACCAGGTCCGCACGCAGCCTCCCATTCTCTTCTTGGAGGTCCTTCATGGCGGCCGTCAGGCGGGCAACCTCCGCCCGCAGATCGGCCACCTCGCTGGCTGGAGGCCCAGCGTACCTGGCCGCCTCCGCCGCCGCCATGATGGAGGCAGTGGCCGAAACGATAGCCCTGTTTCGGGAGGCCTGTACCCGTTTTAGGGACACGTCCCGGACAGCGGCCTCCACGACCGCCGCGAACCCAGCCTTGCGGTTCACCTCGGGGCCGCCGGCTGCACCCGCCTCGTCGCCAGAGGGCCCCGAAGCAACCGCGCATATGGTTTCCGCCTCCTTGTGGGGCTCCTGCGCCAGCTCAGCAGCCTCCCGGGCAGTGAGCCCCCTCCCTTTACCCCGCTCGCGAACACCCCCACGCTTACTGGTGGGGATTTTACGAGCCGAGGCCCTTTCTCCTTCAGAGGACGACTCCTGGCCGTCCTCTGACCTTCGCCGCTTGCTGAAGAACTTGCGGTTCCTTTCAGCAGCGGCCGACTCCCTGGCGCGGCGGGTGCTCCTTGAGCCACCCGTGCTCGCGCTACCAGATGCGGCGTCAGAATCCGACCCCGCATCACTCCTCCTCTCATCTGGGTTTTGGGTTTTATTTTTAGCTTCCATTTTGTTCCCACGAGTAAATTACATGTTGTACTGGCTCAAATACGTGGTCCGCACTAGCGACTGAACCAAGCTACCCATCAGTCAAGCTTACAACCCCTCTCACGGTGCGCCGCCGCTTAGGGGTTTGTGGAATTTTTTATAGAGGTTATCTTCCTCGCGGTCCGGGCGGTTAAGCCAAGACCCTTGACCCCCTTCAACAGTCAGAGACATGACCGTAACTGTCTCCGGGGCTACGAGATTATAGCGGTGACAGGAGAGTTACCCCTCCTGCCTGCCCGGCGGCAGGGTTAGTGCACACCGGGCCCGCTCTGACTCCACCACAGTTGCCGCTCTGCTACTCAGAGCGGCAGGTGTGGAGCGATCCTCCTGGCAGAACATTAGCATGCGGACAGCGAGAACCCACTGGGGAATAGCCCCAATGGGAAGTCGCTGCCCGCACCCCAGGATGCACCGGCCCGAAGACTGGCCTTCCCCCCGGACGTGTCCAGAAAGGAACTCCAGTCCCCGGGCACACGTGGAGGTTTCCTGCCGGGCATCCCTCAAACAGATACCTTACTGTCACTTTCCATACCATAATAAAAATACAAGCTGATTTATTTTCCAGCAACTAAATATTAAATTGATTCCATTATTAATATATGACACAACTGTAGTATTGACTATTGAGCCGAATGTTTGTATTTTCCACTAAATACTTCAAACGCCATTCATCAACAAAATACACAACTTGGATATTTATTTCGAACACGTTCAAGTCACGCTACCGCGACGTGACCCATTTTATTTATTCGACAACCATAGTTATACATAAACAATTTCCAATTCCAAAGGGCAAAATTCGATTATGGCGGGATAAAGCGACAAGCTGCCGCTCGAGGTAAATAGAACGTGGAGTGTCACGCTACAGTTATTAATACAATTGCTACGTACGTAGGGCTACGTAGATCTGCCATCTGAATATTATTCTCTAGTAGCTCGTAGCCCCTCGTAGCAGGCGTAGCTTCATTTTCGTAGCGCTGTAGACTGTTCGTAGCTATTATGCAGCTGGCTACGAAGATGTGGCCTACGCCTTAAGAAATAATCTATTGTAATAAATGAGCGAAGTCTAGATTGCCCACGATATTATAAAACGACGGCTTCTACTAAATCCTCGTCTAAATCATCCCATAATTCATTAGCAGCGATTTACGCACCAAAACTGTATTACGAAATCCTAATGAGGGGATTAGGTACAAGCTAAATGGTTGAGCTTTTCTGTGGTAGCCTCCTTTTTTTCAATCTTCTGTGGAAAACCTCTTGGTCTATTCTATGATAGATAAGGTTGCGTTGTCTTTATAGCGCCATAAAGTAGTTATTGCTCGGAGGCGATAACAGGCGATTTATAACACTTTAGCGCTCGCTGGGTGGCCCGCTGAGGGTTCAGGCCCTTTATTTTCACACATTTATATTGTTCACTCTTACCAAGCTTGTATCTACTGCGTTGCGTTGAAAAAGTGCGTACTTTGAGATAAGTTTTAACATGAAAGCAGAAAATGTATGCTCCGCACAAAAGCCTCTATTTCATTTTTGTCTCCAGACACTTCTTGAGCTTAAGTTGGAGATCTAATCTTCAAACGTAGGTAGGACATTGTGTGTGTCTGCCCTTGAGTATCACACAGAAAAATACTTTAGAAATATTTATATTCAAAATAATGGAGTCCAATTTATAACATTGGCGAATTTGTTACAAGGCTATGAAATATTTAAATCGACAGCTGAAATGAATATTTAACTGAAACGAAAATATAATAAAACATTACGTAATTCACAGAAGGATTTCCATTTCAAAATACAGTCATCGCAAATGAGCGCAAATGTCGTTATTTTTTCCATTTTACCATAATTACGTGGGCTCTGTTGACTACGCCCAGGCTTCTATTTCAATTAAGTCGTTTAGCTGGCCCTAATGTCAAAGTGGGTGAAAATACCGACAGCCGGCAATCATTGTTAGAGCCGGCCACGGGCGTAAAGTTAAATTGTATTGCTGTGTGACGAAGTAAATGTAAACCGCTCTGAAATTATGTCGAGTTATCTGGACTTTATTAATAAATAGAATTTGTTTAAATTGTTGGTAGTATTTTATATTTCGTATTACCCTACAGTTACTGGGTTGTGGAGGTCAGATATTAGAGAGGGAGTCCACCCCACCTAGGTTGTACTTTGTTTAATAAACCATTTGAATTGCAAATGAATTTTAAGTACATATTATCACTACATAGTATAAAGCAAAGTCGTTTCCCGCGTCTGTCCTAGTGTGTATGCTATGTATGTATACTTAGATCTTTAAAACTACACAACGGATTTTGATGCAGTTTTTTTTAAGAGATAGAGTAATTCAAGAAGAACGTTTATAAGTATAATAACGAATTGTTTTAATACAAATTTAACGCGAGCGAAGCCGCGGGCAAAAGCTAATATATTATATACAGTTCCCAAAAATTTTATCGAAGTGTAGGTTCATACACGAACGTCTACATATATCTAAGGACATGAGGTCATGCATGATCAAAACCACTTAATATTTTTTTATCGCTACCTTTATTTAAGTACTTATTTTCAGTAGGAAATCGAGAAATCCATATTCGAAGAACCAAACTAATTAAGTCAGTTTATGTATTAACAAATCCTGAAAAGAGAAATAAATTCATTGATGTATATAGGATATAATTATGCATGATTCTTTTTATGGCATAGGTACCTAAAAATCAAATTCGTTGAAGATTATATATGTCGTAGGATAATTTGATACTTCGAATCTTCGCGGAAATCCTAGGGGTTTTGCGAAAACGCGGATAATTAGACATAGGCGAAAAATTATCAAATCTTACTGGACAAAGTCAGGATTTTTGCGAAAATACTCGTTATTATAGCAATATTGCGAAACGAAACGCTGGCTGTTATGAAATAAGAACGCTGATTGGTCAATAAGAGATCGTCTCTGATTGGTTGACGTCTTAAATGTCAATCATTTGTTGCCGCACGTTATTTGTTTACGTTTGTGTCTGAGTTAAATTGCAGAAGTGTTTTGTTTTTTATCGTAAATAGTGTACCTACTTGGACTTAAATAAAGTGGTAAATAAAAGTGCTACACGGATGTACATAGTGTCATTTATCATAAAAGTCTTAGTCAACCACTCAACAACAACAATGCTTTCGAGATTGGTTTAGCGGAAAACAACATACATACTAAAATTTTCAATAAAAAGTTTATAAAAATCAATTTAGTGATTTTCCTTTCTCACCTATTCTAAACCTTCATAACTCTATGATACAATACTTGAAGTTAATCATCGGCAAACTAGGAACCAATTAGAAGTCAGCCAGCAAAATTGTAGCCAATCAGTGTTGAGCACATCAAATTTTACTATAGTAACGAGTATTTTCGCAAAAATCCTGACTTTGTCCAGTAAGATTTGATAATTTTTCGCCTATGTCTAATTATCCGCGTTTTCGCAAAACCCCTAGGATTTCCGCGAAGATTCGAAGTATCAAATTATCCTACGACATATACAAAGGAAACCCTTTGAAGCTGCCTACAGATTTGCTTCATTTATGACTAAAGATATCGTCGCTCAATGTTCTCGATAATCGGGTTAAAAGAACTTATAGTGAGAACATGTTTAAGTTGATTATCTTCATTAGGTAAGGTGCCTATAAGCGGGATCGTCCGAAAGGGTTACCGCTACCCCGGAACATAAAGGGGCAAAGGGCTACGGAAGGAACATGGATGGGTTTTAGTCAGTAAGAGTCTGACACTCCCTTCCGCTCCACCCAGAGCGGGAGCAGTCATTGGATGATTTCCCAGCCTTAAAAAAAAAAAAGGTAAGGTGCCTAATTCTTGCAGTAAGTGTGGCGGAAAATGATAGAACAAAGTCCTTTGGAGGACTTTGTCCTATCACTTTCGCATAATCTTTTAGTTCAACTATAGTAAGTTATTTTCCAATATTTGTAATTACCTACCTAATCCATACGCACATTACTATAGCAGAAGGTATAATAATAATTATAACCTCTCACCGCCCACTGCCCTGCAATTATTCGCTAGCATCCCAAGTTCCAACATGAGCTTAATGGCCATGTGATATCCAACTGCAATTACTTTCATTATTATATGTGTAGCAGTTATAAAGTTGGAGCCTACAAATATGGTTTTATTGCTCTTGTTAAGCTGTTTAGTTTCGGGTGCAAACATTGTACTCCCACGAACTGTTGTTTAAACAGACATAAAACCGTTTAAGATGAATGCTACCGTATTTAAAATGTTTTAGGTACTGAAAATAACATGGCGCCTAAGGGTCAGAGGTGTATGTATAGCTGGTACTAACACATTTCGCTAGTAATGTTCAAGTCCCATGCAATAGGGGGCGAGTCTATTGCCATCAACCTGTCACAAATACAGACTGATTTTTTTAACCGAAAATTCAAGAAAAAGATAGATAAATAAATCATTTACCTAATTACTGGACATAAAGTTAAGCCTACATCAATAAAAAAAAAATAAGGGTCCAATAAGACAAAAAAAGCGGAGGGAGCACTCATTGTGCACTTGTGAGAATTCATAATTCTTATCTTAATAGAATACAATAGGCCGAATTGATTGAGTTAATTCAGTGTGTAAGTAAGTACCTACCTCTCATTACCTATTATTACCTACTAAATACGTAGGTAAATGCCTGCCTATTTGAATGGACCTAATTAATGTTGTACCTGCCAACGCAATACAAATTAAATGCAGGTTACGACATAGTAGTACATACCGGGCTGAGTACATTATAAATAAAATACTAGCGGCTGCCCGAGGTTTCACCCGTTTAGATTATTATTTTTTTGGTAATAAATGAAGGCACCTACTCCATATAACTATAGCTATCTCCCGTCAAATTCGGACCAGCCTTTTCGGAGATCAGCCGGAACAAACAAACAGACAGATAAAACATTTAATAGGTGTTTTTTTTGTACCTACCGTATACAAGATGTATCAGAAAGATGTGATACAGGTACGACCATCAAACTGAACAACTTTCCTATGAGACCAACATCGTAATCAAGACATAAATAAAATGATCAGCTGCCCCGTACAAAATTCCAGTACCTACCTACTCGACCCAGGTCCCATACATTTGGGTCGAGTAGGTACGGATGATCATTTTTTTGACCACACCTTGTATACCTTCATAAGCATCTATTAAAACGCTGATGTTTTGTCATTTATACATACAACACTTTAGTTTTCTTTCAAAATTGCCTTTCTTGTGCCCATATGAAATAAATGAATTGACTTTTATTTTATATAAGAAACTCATGTGTATCCTCAACCCTACATTGCTTACTATTATTATGTTTAGAGCAGGCGTCGATAACCAACTGCATAGTGCCTATAAACGCCTGCCTGCGGAACGTCTCCGGTACGTCTCGTCTGGGTGCGACTTGCCTAGGTCAACTTGGAAGGCTGCAATAAAGAATTTGAGTTTGAGTTTGAGTTTGGGCTCTAGACAGACTCCGGATCCATGTTAGCCGAAGCAAGGGAAACCTGCTCAGATGGTGATTCATTGACAACTCCGCCTTGAAGTGTAAATGTGGTGCTGTTCCACAAACGATGGGACACTTAATCTCGTGTCCTGTGTGTCCGTGCCGTATGCACGTTACGGGAACTGATGGACGCTAGAGATGGCGCCAAACTCGTAGCCGAATTCATTTCATCCTACCACGGAGTAAATACAAAGTAAAATAAATACTTTGTATTTACTTCGTGGTTCCTACCTAACCATGGTCGGTCAAATTAATTAAACATAATTATGCCCCTTGCAGAATGTTAAGCAGGAAGTATTTCCCATAGGAATAATGACTTCAAACCTACTTATCTATAGTAAGTAAATAAATATCACTGCTCTCTTTTTAATGTCACTTGGCTTGCTTAGCAACTAGGCTTGTGTCGTGTTATTGAATCAATACAAATAAATGAAATAGCCAAAAATAACCTTGTACTTTTATTTCACCCATCAAGATTAAGGGATGTAAAAACATTATTGGGGTTACTTTATTTTCATATAATATGTAACTGCGGCCGTTATTCTTAGAATTGTCCCGGAAATTATAAGCCTGTATCTGGCAACCCTAATTGAACCAGACGCTGCTGTTTTATTTACACTAGCTAACCTGTGGCGCCATCTAGTTAGATAGTAATAAAACTTTTCGCTTGAAAATCTTCCTTAAGAATAAATTTTCATTCTAATGACTACGATCAGACTAGAAACTCTGCAACAGCACTTTATAAGTCTCACATTATACTAGAAACAAAATTATAAGATAATCATACATAAATCATTGAATTGTGGTTGAATCAAGAATTGTTACCCTATACTGTACTATACATACACTACAGAATGTTGCAATAATAAACTTCATAATTCAATAGGATGATGGAGTTTGTTGAACTTTTATTCAATAGGGATACAAAAAAAAAAAACAGTAACCAGAACAATATTTATATACTTTTTATTTTGTTGTTTGTATAAAATACATATTTGACATAAAATTAATAAATATCTCTCGGTGGTGGTCCTCCAAACATAAGATTCCATGACACTGGATGAATTAGTTGTGAATAAATATCCGAGTCATTGAACAGGGGCACCACAGTGTTTAAGTACTGCACCGTTTCATATGCATCCGGTATGTTGTCTCCTTCAGATGCAAACTTGTACAGAACTAAGCATGGAACAGACTTGTTCTTGGTGATTTCAAACAGTAGGGATGCAAAGCCTCCACCAAGAATTTTAACAGTCTCGCCTTGGGACTCATGTTCTACCCAATCTAAGGTTCTCAATTTACTTGTGTAAGGACATAATTCATTAACCACATATCGGAATGGAGATGTCATTATATGCTTCCTCTCATGTGCAAAACTACTTGTTAAAATTATAATATCCTTTATTTTTTCTTCCTTGAACTTATCCACCACTTCAGTCAGGAATTTCTGTCCATACTTATATACTAGTGGTGCTCTTAGCAACAGAATTAAGATTTTTCTATCAGCACATTGGTAAAGTTCACAGCAACCAGATAAATTGGTTGAACCAATTTTGTAGGGGTCGTATCCCAATATGGGAATAAGTGCAGGACTGTAAACCAATCCAATCTTTGTCATGTGTAAAGAAGAAATAACTAAATCACACGCTAATTGTCCAACATTTCCGACCGCAACGCTTGGTATAACAAGAGTATATCCACTCACATCAGAGTTTTTTAACATCTTCCAGTGATTAATTTGAGCCATTTTCAGTAACACTTAAAAATTTTCTGTTCTCCCGGTAAAAAGTTGAACCAAATTTAAATGCACAATTAAAATCAACAACACACAAAATAAAATAACTACTACTCATCTAGAGAGGATCTGACATTTGCGCAAATTATCGATATAATATCGATAATTTTCCTGAATAATAGTTGCTTGTTTCTTTTACGAATAATTATACAAATACGATCCTTTACATTGCATAAATACGAGGATCTATTATTGCAGGTAATATTTCAGTAGAAGGTAATATGCGAGAAAGAAGCAAAATTGGAAAGCCAGTAATTTTCGTCTAAATCTGCTCTTTCACCAATAGTAGACACATTTTTATTCAGTGGGATGCGCCAAGGTCTAAACATGATTCGCAGTGAGTGGGTGGTCTCAGGGCGCGGCCGTAGCAAGTATGTAACATACGTATTTACAGAACCATAATATTTAAAATCACTGTGACAATTCTTTATCACTCGCCTTAATGAGTCACACATAACTTTATTTATTTAATCGAAAAATTTGTCTGCTGACCAACGTAAAAAACGTAATAAATGTTTTTGAAGTGACAAAATTAAACCCAATGCTACAGTTAGTGTGTTAAGCAATTACCCCACCGATTTTGTTTACCATTGTCTGATGATGAAACACTAATCGATAAATTATTATACATTATATAACTTCAATCTCTTAGCATTGTATAATTGCATATAGCACGTTTGTGAGTACCTACTATAAAGCTACCATTTGCTGAGTACGTCTTACATTGACTTGAATGTGCCCTGGCGGCTGGGAGCATGTCATTCTCCCTGTAATGTCTCACTGATGGTGGCGGTGTTTTGGACCATTTAGCTCCCATCAAAATGGTTGAGCTGAATGGTGCTAATCCATGCGTCATGTTCATGAGCGGGCACCGTCAGTAGGGGCTGGTCACCTCTTAGCTGCCACGGCTGTTTTAATATTTAAATTAATTTTGAATTGTTTTTTTAAATCTTGTAATTATGGACGCTTTTATTAAGTTCTGCATCGTTCTCACGTGTATATTTCAACATGAGTGATGTAACCCAGTTTTTGTAAACATATTTTGATTTAAAAGAGTGTCCATGGAGATTCTTGCCCGTTCTTCTCCATAGGTACCTACTGCTTTGGAATGGGCAACTAGCTTCATCTTTCTGTCTGACCGACCCCTTGACAATTCAAAAGTGCCTGTAATTGGTTTATTTGAAATAAATGCTTTGAGTTTGAGTTATTGTCTTTACCTATAACTTTTTCCCAACTCTATACCTAATGTCATCGTTATTCGACACCGGAATGTCACCATGACAAACATAATTACAATCATGGATGTAGTAAGTACTACCTCGTACCATCTGTGGATACTACACATAAAAAACGGTGAAAAAAGTTCACCAAGAAGGTTGTAAAAAAGGGTTGTAACAGTATTTTTAATGAAGACACTTTTCATAAGCCCGCTCATGCTTAAATAAATCACTTTCAATATGGGGTTAATCCTTATCGCAATATTCTGTCTTATGTCATCGACCTATAACGATTGACAGAAATCAATATTTCTAACGTATTAACTAACGTAAACCTAAGCTAAGAAACGCATACGCTTTGTGCGGTACTAGCGGGCCTAAATCCCGGTAAGGTCTTAGTGTTCTGTGGCCTAAATATAAGAATAATAAAAAATACTTACCGTAGTTGATTGCTGAAAAAAAAGTCTTAAACATTTTCACATACGATTGGTGTAAAATAATATTTTATTTATAATCGGATCTACGCGGAATAATTTATTTGAAAAAAAGTAGGAAATACAACTATGACTGATGACAGTTTAGTATGACAGTTGAAAGCAATCATTCAATAATTCCAGTGAATAATTCAGTCAGTGAATAAATGAATGAAAAAAAATAGCTTAGCTTGGCAATACTAAACCTATTGTTCAATGTTCACGTTTCTCTCCGTAAAAATAGGCAAATTATTTTTTTCTCTGTTCTCAGATCCCCTAATCCTGGATTGTTACTTTATTTTTTAAGTAAGCTGCTTACATAAAATAGTAAACAAAATAGTTTCTGTTTGTGTAAAAGTGCGACTATTTCACTGTCCTAACCACTGATTATGGTTGAAACACAATTGGATAAGGATCCACAGTTAGAAAAATTCATCCTCGCCGAAACGCAGAAGCAACGTTTCCAGGTGAATGTTACATTCTTCATTGTTGTTACTAACAATAGGCTACCTGTCAAGTGTTAAGGCTAATGAGAACATGGCTTCAACGCCAGCCTCGTAGCCATTATCACAGGTATCGCAGCTCGTCATCGACCTTTGACCGAACCTCGCTTAGTTTTAAATATTTAATAGTAATATTATGGTCTATTGTCTTATTAATTTATACTTCATGAAGAGTTAACAAGAAAGAATTGTTTTCTGTGTTAACAATATATCTCCTTGACTGTAAGCCTTGAGTTTTAAATGATAGCAATTATTGATAAAACTCGTATTTTTTCATAGAATGTAATTCTCTTGGATATACAAGTATGTAAACGAAATTAAAGCCTATACTTATAAATATGCAAACGAAACATGTTTTTAATTATTGTATTATGTTCTACTTTCCAGGTTCTCGTTCACGGACTGACAGACACATGCTGGGACACCTGCATGGGTAGTCCTTCTAGCCGTTTGGACTCCAAAACTGAGGTGTGCATCATGAACTGCGTGGAAAGGTTCATTGATGCTACAACATTCATCACCAAGCGTCTTATGAACACAACTAAATACCGTTCCGAAGCTCCTCTTATATTCCAATAAATTAAGTATACAGTTGAGTAAGCAACATGTTAGATGGCATTAAGGACTTCTTGCGCCGTCACAAGAGGAAATTTATTGTGACGGGTGCTGTTTTTGGCGGCCTTTACCTATTGACAAGCTATGCTCAAAAGAAATTGCGAGAATGGCAGGAAAAAGAAGCAAAACGATTCTTTGAGATCACGCTTAAGAGACAACACTTTGAGAGCACAGAGCGCACATGTAATCAAACCATTCTATCACTTTCGAAAATTGTGACAGAAAGCATTCTAAATGTTCTAAACACAGAAGAAATAGTTCAAAAATTGCAAGAGAATCCGGACAACAAACTAGCATTATGGGAACAGTTGAAAATTATGATATTTACAAGAATATGTGTCCTTGTGTATGCACTGAATATACTGCAAGTGATACTACGAGTGCAACTGAACGTTATTGGTGGTTATCTGTACAGAGACTCAGTCCAAGAAGGAGAATCTGTGATTGACGGAGACTTACAGGCCAAGTATTTGTCTTTGTGTCACCACTTTGTAGATAGGGGTGTTGAAGACTTGATAAAACAGATAGAGAATGTGGTAAAGAGGGTTGTTGAATCTGTATCTTTGAAAAAGAAGATGACACTGCAGGATGTGGAGCAAATATTCTGGTCTATACAAACTGCCTTGTGCACAGACACCACAGAGGGTGACCCTATCAAAAAGATGGTGGACTACTTAGTAGGCCATACAGAGGTTAGCGGAGCAAAGATAGACACACTTGTAACGGAGACAATGGACATTTTAGAAAGCGATGAAGTCAGGTCTATCGCTATGTCATCCGTCAGTCGTAGCTTCTCGTCTGTAACTGATGAAGTGGCTAACTTATTTGTAACTAAATCAGCACCAATTACAAAGAATCATTTGGAATTAAATGTGGATCACGTAATCACGGAAGGAGCTTTAAAACTAGGAGCAACTCCTGACAGTTTTGTAGATGTTAATAAGGTAGAGATACACTTTGTCAAACTGTTGCCTGTTATAAATGAACTCATCACAAAGAACACATGCAAGGGTAACACAAACATTCCAGATTTATTGACACTGCAACTCACTCTGAATGACAAATTTAAACTTCTAGGCGCAAACATTTATGAAGTATTCAGTAGTGGTTAGGCTTAAGGCTGACATAAATATAAATTACCAATATAATGAATGGTATGTAAATAATTTGGTAAATGATATCTTAGCCAGCCACTACATGCACCTTATTGTGTTGAGGCAGAAATAGTGTCACAATTATTTATTCCAAGTCTAGGTATTGTGGTAGATAAGCTTTTTGTATTTCTTGCATTTTGGGGACAGTAATAAAAGTCTTAATTAGTAATATATTTTGTTTAATTGGCGTTTATACCGCGTTTATGATCACATCACACGTAAATAGATTACACAGCTATTGAATTCTGTTATTCTTAAAGTCCTACTTGATCATCCTAGGTCTTGGTAAATATAAATCCGAATCCCTGTTGGGTGTATCGTCAGTGAGTGGTAGATACCTGCATTCACCCCGCCCTCTGCAATAAATGGGAAACCAAGAGTCGGAAGCATTTACGACAAAAAAAATATGGGCTTATTTATGTAACTATTGTATTATTCGCATGAACTTTCTATATGTGGATGGCTATACCAGTAGAGGAAGACCAAGGAAACGATGGATGGATTGTGTGAAAGATGATATGGCTGGAAAGGAAGTGACTACTAAAATGACGACTAATAGAGAAGTATGGAAGAAAAAACTAGTTGAGCCGATACCAAAAAAAATGGGTTAAGGGCACGAGAATGAGGCTGAGGAGTTGTTACCTAAATCATACAGATTTTTTTTTACATAACCTACACTGCTGAGCAAAGGCCTCCCCCAAATCCTTCCAAACATCTTTCTCTAGAGCCACCTCTATCCATCCTTTCATCATTAATCATACAGATAGTAGGTGTAAATGTTTCCACGTAAAGTGTAGACATCGATAAGCATTGTAAACTTTATGAAAAAAATCAATAAGTGACATTGAAAATAAGGCATGTCAATGTTATCATTGTACCCAACAGGTATGCGGGCCGATTGCCACCAGTATGAACGATTAGGAGTTCAAGCGTGGTTCGCATATTACAATATCTAACGGCTAACATTACCTTGCAGGCAAGTAGGTAGGTACGTGATGAAAGAAAGTACATAGGTACTACTAGCAATGTGGTGTGGTAATGAAAGAGAGACCCAGAGAAATTGGAAACTTCTTTTTTTTTTAGGGTGGGAAATCTTCAAATTACTCCCGCTCTAGGGCGGAAGGGAGTGTCAGACTCTTACTGACTAAAACCCATCCATGTTCCATCCTTAGCTCTATATGTTCCAGGGTAACGGTAACCCTTTCGGACAATCCCGCTGACCCCGCAGGCTTCGGGCTCTTGTCAATGAAGGATTACGTGAAGAATATTAAGAATGTCTCATCTAATCTCACAAGGGGTAAAGAAACTTTTTCAACCGAAGATCACCCTTAATAGGACAATAGCAGGCAAAACAAGATCTTTACTAAAACTTGAATGGGGACACCTATTGCTAAGTAGGTACCTACGTAGATATAAAGTGGTTTCTAATGATAGGCCACCGTTGACAGTGAGTTAGTTTTATCAGCTACTGTAAGTAGGTATTTCAAGGATTGATAAGGATAACTTTCAATGTAAAAGTTTATTGAAAACTGTTTTTATCAACATATTGCAGCGATAAGCAAACAAGCGATATTTAGAGGTAAATACAGTCAACCTCGTAATTCCTCTATCACCACAAAGTTGAATGTCATTTACACTTCGCTCTAAACATGTATGTAATATCGAGGTCTAGTCTTCTTTTCTTTTCGTGTGGTTAGTGACTAACCTGGTGTCAGAGTTTCAATGCTGCCCATGGGCCTCTGACTTAGCATCACATACTGTTGGGAAACATCTCTCGGGCATGCCGGTATCATCACGATGTTTTCCTTCACCGATTTTTTGTCTAGTTTGTGTAACAGTCTTCTTCTTATCGTGTGGTCAGTGACTAACCTGGTGTCAGAGTTTTTATGCTGCCCATGGGCTTCTGACTTAGCTTCACATGCTGTTCAGAAATATCTCTCAGACATGCTGGTTTCCTCACGCGGTTTTTTTTCACCGATTTTGAAGCAAGTGATAATTTATACAATACGCACATGAATTCGTAAATTCAGAGGTGGGTTCGAACTCGAGACCTATGACTTGGCAGTATGTAACAGTTCTACTTTCGCACATAATAATGTTCCCACTGCTGGCACACAGGCCTTCTCTCTTCGAGAGGGAATTGACTGTAACTTCCTAAACTCACGCGGGCGGGTTGCGTAGCGTGCGTAGCGGCTAGTACGGGTTGGTAGATGTCACATGTCTTCTAGGACATTCCTGTTTCCTCATGATGTTTTCCTGCACTGTTTTGAGAGCAGGGGTGTTGCATACTTTGTCCATAAACCCACGATCGTATAATACGTAAGTCAGGGCCGTTATCACTGAGCCACCACTGCTCTCCTCTGTTCAATAAGGTAGAACAATGTAGAAGCATTGGTGAAGTTATGATGAAGAGGAGCTCGTGACTAAATAGAGGAGTTCGTGGCTAAGTAATAACAGCCGCACGGATCAATCCACAGAACAGATAACTTTAACTGTTCTGTGGATCAATCCATCAGGTTAAGCTACGCTTGTCGGGGTTGTTCTGTGGATGAGTGACCATTTTCAGATATCGAGACTCCTCCGTGTCTCGGAAAGCGCGTTAAGCCCTTGGTCTCGGCTGTCATACGTGGATCTTTGACAGTCGTTACGGGTAATCAGAAGCCCGATAGTCTGACAGCCAGCCAAGGGGCATCGTATTACCCAGTTAGTGACTGGGTTGTGGAGATCAGATAGGCAGTCGCTTCATGTAAAATATTGGTATTCAGCTGCATCCGATTAGACTGGAAGCCGACCCCAATATAGTTGGGAAAAAGCTAGGCAGATTTTTGGTGAATATATGATTTAGAGGAAATTTAAGTCACAAGATTACAAGGTCTACTATAGGTTAGGTTTACTTTAGCTACATTCTCGCGTTTTATGCGTTTTACGTTACCTACAGGCTCGTTTATTGCTTGTTTACGACTTGCAACTAGCATGATAATTAAAATCAAGGTGCCTATTGGGAAAAGGTAGTTGATAAAACGTACCAATTTTGATTATACCTAGGTACGGAAGCCAGCATATCAAGCTACCCCAATCTGTCAAATTTCTTTGATAGATTTTCAACTTTATTGCAAAAACTTAAGGTTCATGTTCAATTGGGAATTTTTGACAGTTTGGGGTAGATTGCTAGCGTCTGTACCTAACCTACTTAGTTCAAAATTAAAACGGCCTCCCCTCCTGCTGTACGTATACATAGTATGGTCAGCAACGAAAGTCAATTAACCCTGAAGAAAGTAGGTAGGTAAATACTTTTTTCCCACTTCGTTCTTCCTACTGCCGGACTTGCCTTTTCTCTCTGCCTATTGGCCTAGCTCTCTCTGTCTCCTGCTTGATAATATTGAGGAAAGTGGAAATAATGGTGTCTCTTTTTCTAAGCTGTTCTTTTTCGTTTAATTGCGTTTAGGTTTCAAGACAGTTGAATATAGTTTCTGCGGGATCTGTCGCCAATAAAATTCACGTGGATAGCTTGATAAGTCGGTGTCCAAATGGTGACATTACTAAGTAGAGCGGCCCCTTGTATTCCGTTAAAAATAAATGCAGCTAATACAACATTACGACATTAGTCTACGGCCGCATCTTATGCAAGCGCCAAGATATTTTGATGAATGCGGGATTCACCCCGAGCACATGTTCCAATATATCATATTGAAGAATTAAATTCTTCAATATGATATATTGGAACATGTAAGAATTAAATTCTTCAATATGATATATTGGAACATGTGCTCGGGGTGAATCTCTACCTACTACTTCGTTAAATTTTAAAGAAGTAGTAGGTAGATATTGGAACTGCTTGCCGGAACTACTAATATCAAACGATATCTGCATTGCCCATCACTTTTGTACATATTACTTTCGTCTGTAAATTATGAGACATTTATTGTGACATAGTTATAAAGTAGGTACAGCGAATAATAGGTAGGTACTAAGTATCAGGTTTACGAATATTATTCCGCGCGTTTTCCAGGAATCGCACCCAAGACACATTTTATCCCATTATTTATTGCATTGGCTTAATATCTACGTGGTACCTAGTGCATGGTTCTTAGGATATAAAAGTGAACAGAAACATTTAATTCCATCGCAGGCCTCTGAGAATTGCGTCAATAGCACTAGCACGTGCCAAATGTGATTACATGTGCTGATAACATGTGTTACTGTGTTAGCGAGATGTTTTATAATCCGGAGAACACGAAAGTAATTAATTATTTATACATTCAAGACCGGCCACTACATGGATGTTAAAGAAATTCCTTCTGCTGTATTTCCAGGCGATGTGTGTGCAAAGTTATTTTCTTTTACCTTCCTTCAGAAGAAAAAAACGACAGGATAAAAACATAACAGCAGAAGTTTCGTCTGAAGGTTATGACAATTTCTATAACCGAGCTAACCGCTTTGTTCTCGGGTACACAACGACAGTCGAAGCTACGCAACTTAAATACATACCTACCTACTTAATAATAATACAAATAGGTATGGTTTGGAATGGCAAGATGACGAGCTATTAGTCAGTCTGCTAAGACCAACAAATCGCCGTCGACGAAGAAGCCGAACGTTTTAACCCGTACGATATGCGTGATTTGTTTCATGAAGGTATTTATTCTGCTTTTCTTTCAAACGATATCTACATTGCCCATCACTTTTGTACATATTTTCTCTGTCTGTCTGTTTATATGCATGTGCCTACACAAACTGAGAAATAAATAAAATTGTCTGCAGGTAACTAACTAGCTTAGCTTATAAATATGTAGGAGGTAGAGCTAAGTAGGAACTACATAGGGGTGATCGTATGAGCGATCGATCGGAGTGCAAGCCGTTGTTTCTCTATCCCTCACTATTTAGTGAACCGGTGTCTTAGAACCGATATTTGTAAATATTCAATGTTCGCACATTTATAAACCTCACAATCCAAATCGAATCAATCCACAACGGTGATAACGCGCCGGCTCGGCTGTGCAGTCTCGTAAACATTTTCAGTAAATAATTTTGTGATATCCTGAAATACTCTTTGTAATATAATACTTATGTCTTCTAGACTGCATGGTTCATATAAGATACAGAGATTTTCAGGGGTACTTATAGCCTATAGCTATATTTTACGTGAATCAACCGTTCTTTCACTCAGGCGTGTATACTTATAGCGTTTATACATTCACCTTGGAAGCAAGTACTTTGAAACCATGAATTGACGTCCACCTGAGACGATGGGTGTGTACAGCCGGCAGCGTATTTGCCTGTCAATGCGGAGTGGATATGCGGCAAGCGGCGTGACGCGGCCTGCGCACGCAGCTCCGGCCCGCGACTGCCAATAACCCGCTAGAAGCCGTACCGCGCGCGCCACTCGCTCCTGAACAAAATATCGACGCGTAAACCTTACATTCACCCTGTTAACTCACTCTGAAAATTGTGCCATAGTTTTAGTGTTAACACTCGCGATACATCACTGGATTTAACAAAAAATCAACGCGCTTAATGAAATCAGTTGATCAGTGCATCACGTTATCAGTTTATTATCAGTGAACTGCACAACACACGTTTTTTCATGTAAGTAAGTGCAATGTTTTATTTGATGTATCTCTGTATATATTTATTTTGCGGATTCTGTTTATTCGATACAACGTTATCTTGTTGTAGATACTATAAATAAAAACTGTGTTCCCGCGTGTAAATCATTACTCAATAGTTTTGGGCATGACATGACTGCTTTTTACGGGTGGAATTAAATTATATGGTTTATTTCCATGTTTGTTTGTATAATGCTTCAAATATTTACAAACTAGTAATTATAGTTATTTATGTGAATATGTTGATTGTTGTAGTTACATTGATTGATCAGTGAATATTATTTATCGCGATAAGATAGGTATGGACATAATTTAAGTAGGTACAGTAAGTTACGTATCAATGGTAAACTTAGCTGGGGTGGCTACGATTGATTACGTAAGTTAATATTTTCTCATAAAGATTTTTTGCGTAACATTAAATTCGGAAATATGTAGATGCGAAGAAAATATTTTTTTAAATACTGCTGTTGAAACCTACTTATTTTGCTACGTAGTGCACGCAGAATCGAAACATTTTAAATAATTGGAAAAAGGAAATGCCAGGTATGAACATTTTTTAGAATTTAGCTTTTTGCTACCATAGACACTGACCCAGTTTCAAATAGTTTATGTTTTTATTTTATTCACTTGTTATTCATGCCTCTATCATGTATACATATTCACAAATTAATTATACTTAGTTAGGTACCTAATTACGACACACACACCCACAATATACAGAACACCTTAGATTATTTAATTCTAAACAGAAGTGATACCTACAGAACTATAGAGAAATAAAAACGGCAAAAAAAAACGTCTGTTGAATGAAAGCCCACTTAATATTTTATGTTTATTATATAATGTATTTTATAATATATTATATAATATTACATAATATTTTATAATATCTTATTTAATATTTATTCTGTTTTTTGGTAGTTGTGGTTATACGGGCAACAGAAATACATCATCTGTGAAAATTTCAACTGTTTAACTATCGCGGTTCGTGAGACACAGCGGTGACAGACAGACAGACAAACGGACGGACAGCGGAGTCTTAGTAATAAGGTCCCGTTTTTTCATTTGGGTACAGTACCCTAAAAAAAGAAAAGTAGGTAAAGATAAAGAATACTTATTCTATTCTATTCTACCAACAATTAATTTCTAATTGAATTTTCAAACTATTTAATTATGTAAAGAAAGTGTATATAAAACTGCTATATGGATGATAGGACCCACTAAAGGTTAGGTATCTTATTAACCTACCGTGAGTTTATCTTTTTCATATATGTATTGCGACCTATTTTCTTGTTAACAAGTAATTAACTTGAGTAATGTTATGAAAATAATAGTTGGTTAATTTACTAAGCGAGTTGGGAATAGGTAAACAACGCGGTTACATTTCGTTGGCAGTTACTTATAAATTGGGAGGTTCATATGAATGTTAGCTAGGTTTTCATTGTGTGCAATTTTATTTGTAAAAAAAACCTTGGACAGATTAATTTCACAAAGCAAGTCTTTGTTTTATGTATACACGGTGATTTTTTAAGAGACGTCACTGGAGTTAAACTACACACTTGGTGTAAGAATTCTAGTTAGATAGTTTTCAAGGGATTTTCAGGTTTCAAGCGTCACTAGTCTATCTGCAATCCTTTTTAGCCTTCGAAGGCTCAGTAGGGACCAAACTAACTCTTGTTATGCCCAAATAAGGTATGGATATTTTTTGTACTTATCTCATGGAAAAAAACGGGGTAACCCACGAAATTCAAATTTTCTTACATTTTTTTTTGTAATTTGCAGCGCTGTATTAGGTTCTATTTTGACCAAAGTATGTTTCGCGGCTGTTTAAATGTTGACATGTCGTTGTAGTCTACATGAGCGAGAAAGGTGTCATTATGTGCTGAAATTGAACCCTAATTTAATTTTAGTGTAGGCACGTGTTTAAAAAATCAGTCAAGTGTGCTAGCCACACACACTGAAGGATTCCGTAGTTCAGTCTTTGAGGTGCGGAACCTTAAACAAGGGTTACAATATTGTAAAACTTTTTTAAGTAGGGTAAGCTTGCGTCAGAAGTACCAACGCCTAAGTCGTACCTACTCACAAATATCCCTCTCCTGTTTAGAAAAACGCACATCTAATGATGTGAAAATATGTACTACTTAAGTATAACCACAGATAATATAAAACATATAAGTATAACTAAGTTACTTCTGTGACTTAACTAAGCCAATCGGTAACGCTCTGGACGTTTGCTAATAGTCTTAAATAAGATTTCATGCAAATCAGCACACCCATTCATAATAATTTGGTATGCTAGATAACGCATCGTAATGCTGTAAGGTGCGTTTAGGAGGAATGCTACATATCGAAAGGTAAAAAGTTATTATTATAAATTTTGCATCATAATTTTAAATAACTTAACCGCCTAATTGAGTTTGTATTGCATATAACAATTTTATGGATCTGAAATAAATTAATACAATTTTTAAACCTTTTGAACGCCATTTTCACAAATACACAGATATGTGACAATGATCACAAACATTCTTAATTTTGGGAGTGTCTAAGATATCTGAAAAATTGAAGCTGACGTATTTAATGACATGAAACAAATTGTAAGACTCCATGAACATTGGGAAGTTCATGAAAACAAGAAGAAATAAATTTCTAGCTTGGCGTAGAGGGCACGGGCGTGCGTTATCTAGCGTTCAAAAGGTGAAAATTAGCTTGCAGTATTTTAAATCGTAAACCGATTAGAAGGCGAATTTACGATAGACGTTCTTCCTTAACGCACTTTACAATTTCGATTCGGCAGCGTATCGAATGGTTGTGCTGAACTGTCCTGTTAGTTTTATTCTGAATGGGATTTGGCTTCAATTAAAAATAGGTAGCTGTCTATTTGTTGTATTCCTAAATTCCTACATTCATTAAAGCATACATCTGCCTAGCCTTTTTCCAACTATGTTGGGGTCGGCATCCAGTCAAACCGGATGCAGCTGAATACCAGTATTTTACATGGTGCAAATGCCTATCTGACCTCCACAACCCAGCAACTGGGAAATACGATACCCCTTGGTAAGACTGGCTGTCAGACTTTTGGGCTTCTGACGACCCATAACGACTGTCAAAGATTCACAAATGACAGCCGGGACCAACGGTTTAACGTGCTTTCCGAGGCATGAACGATGAAGGAGTCTCGTTATGTAAAGATCACCCATCTACCGCCAACCCCAGCAAGCGTAGCTTGGTGGATCGACCTGTGCGGCTGTCAGTACTTAGCCACGAGCTCTTCCTTAGCCTCGAGCTCCTCATTCATTAAAGCATAACCCAAGCGTTTTTTAAAGGTTTTGATTATAAACTTTGAAGCCCCTCTACTTGTTTTTGAAAATTGCAATTGATATGGATATTTGGAAGACCTAATATTCGTTGATAACAGGTAAGCTAAATAGCCCACCATGATAAATCGCATGAATACCATTATTTTTAGGTTTGTGATATTTTTATGAGTGCAGGTTGATAGCAGCTTACCTTATAAACAGAGATGGTAATAATATAATTGGGTCTGCCTTGCTACACCTAGTTTAAATCAATCAAAAAATTTGACTGCCTTTCTGATCTGTTCTATCTAGTTTTAATTATAACTATAATATTAGATATAAACCAGCGACTTCAATGCAATGTAGATACCTACTTTCGAGTGGACGAAGCCATGGGTGCTGGTTGTATTATTTCACTTATCAAAATTAGGTATGAGGTAGGTACGGTCGCTACCGCATAAAGTTATACCAAACTGTCAGATTTCTCCTTAATATGTTCAGTATTATGTTCAAAATCGATTTAGAAAATTTGACAGTTTGTGGTATATGGATGTGTTGGCGACTGTACGTCGAATTAACTCAGACGTGTTAGGTATTTTGAGATATACCTGCTCACCATCTGTTTAAATTATGTTTTGTTGTTGTTAAACAGACGTAGTATCTACATATCTACTTACAAAATGCGGAACGACGATGTTTCGCAAAACCGTTACCTCGTACGTTATTTCGTAGGTAGCTTTTTTTTTAAATCATCAAATGACTCCTCCCGCTCTGGGTGGAGCGGACAAAGTGTCACACTCTAACTGACCATGCCATGTTCCTTCCTTAGCCATTTATGTTCTGGGGCAGCGGTAACCCTTTCGAACAATCCCGTTGATTCGTACGTACCAACAGATGATTATCCCTGTTCGCACTATGCGATTACGCCCAAGGACAACCCGTGGTTGGTGCAGGACTATTGGAGGATAAATATGTATATTGTATTATGGGTTCGGATGGCTAAAGTGAACTAGTTATTGGTCAGGCCTGACCAATGTATTTTAACAGCAGTGATAGCCTAGTGGTGTGACCGTCGGACTGCCAAATCATAGGTCTTGAGTTCAAACCCAGGGCACGCACCTCTGATTTAACGCATTCATGTGCGTATTGTATAGGTAATAATCACTTGCTTAAAAATTGGTGAAGGAAAACATCGTGAGGAAAACAGCATATCTGAGAGATACTTATTTCTTATCAGCACGTGAAGCTAAATATGTAGTAACCATATTTTGTTTAAAAGAGTGTCCGTGGAGTTTCTTGCCCGTTCTTCTCTATCGTTACCTACTGATTTGGAATGGGCATCTAGCTTCATTTTTCTGACTGACCAACCTTATGCCAATTCAAAAGTGCCTGTAATTGTTTTATCTGAAATAAATGCTTTGGGTTTGAAGTCAGAGACCCATGGACAGCATTTAAACTCTGACACCAGGGAAGTCACTAACCACACAAAAAAAACAGATAAAATGGCAAGGAGTAACTTGCACACTCAACAGTTGCCCCCCGAAAAGAATCGCTAGCACATAGTTACGTAGTGTCAAGGGGCACCATGTTCTGAGGTGTTATGAGGAGTGGAGAGGTATTCTACGGCTATCAGGACAATCTCGGATGTACGTTCAAGATCCCTACCAGCTTTTTACTATACATACATATGCAACGGAATACTTCCGTCTTCCGAGCACGTTTGCTCTTGCGAATCTCCACTTAAGCAAGCCAGTGAAGGCATTACAAAGGGGGGAAAAATAAATCTCCCTGGAGATAGGGTCCGTGGAGCCGCTTCTGCTCAGCAGCTCGCCACAAGCTCCCAACTTAGCAAGTAAACTTTACTTACACAGACCTGCGAGCTGCTGTTCAGGAGGGCACAACCCTCACTACGACTTTAACGTAGAGGTACGACTGTGGGGTTACTTATCATTAATAGGTTTATTAACAAAAGGTAATAAGGTAAGGTAATATTAGGTAAGGTCGGTAATATCGATTGTATTTGTTGTGTTACTATGAATCAATAAGATGAATTTATTATTTTTTTTCTACATAAGATCATATCAGACCTTCGGCATCCTAACAATCCAGGGTAACCCTCATCATCACCAGGTTAATCACGAATGTAACCGAAATCCCCACTGAACCACCCACTTGTGGACTATCGCAGTTCTACCCACTTGTGAACTATCACAATCCTACTTTGAAATTCGCATAATATGAAGGCATGCGCGTACGACCTGAAGATATACCATTTGAAGATATTAGTGTCCTCCCCACTAGGTAATGAGAAACTAGATTAAGTACTGATAAAGATTGTAGAGTGCCAATTGAAAAAGTTTCTTCAGAGCACTCGACGAAGCCAATACCAAATTTACAGCCTGTTTGATACTTAATCGCGTATCGGAACATGAGGCGTGTCGCTGCGCAGTTACTTATTCATGTGTCAGCGGGGGTGAGGGGCGGGGTACTGCGCAGCGAGTAGCGCACTTCAGAGCTGTCATAAAGTTTGTCAGCTGTTCCCTACATTTTGACGAGTTATGCGAGCTTAATGTATGGAACAGCTGATTTTTTTATACACCTCTGCCTCAGTCTTCGGGATTACAGGCGTGATGTTATGTTTCTATAATATCGAAAAGCCGTTTTCACAACTTTCCCTCTGCTGAAACACGCTTGGAACAAGCAGCAACTCGAAGCATTTATTTTAAATTAGAATCACTTGAATTTTCAAGGCGTCTGTCAGTCAAAGACATGAAGGTATTTGCATTCCAAAGTGTAGTAGGTGGTTCCTATTGAGAAGAATGGCATATAATATTCTTTTTAGGGTTCCGTAACTCAAAAGAAAAAAACGGAACCCTTAAAGGATGACTTTGTTGTCCGTCCGCCTGTCTGTCTGTTAAGACCCTTTATCTCGGGAACGCGTAGAGGTATCGAGTTGAAATACTCAGGTCTACAGACCCTTGAAGCTGTGAAAAAATAATTCCGACCATCAGACCGTTTATGCCAAAAAAACGTATATTTCAACACTATCAAGGGAATCAAAAATTATAGGGTATTTTCCGTTGACCTAGAACTAGAACAAGCATAGGGAAACATCTTAAAAATAAACATTGTTAATAAAAACATTATAAAAATCGGAACTAAGTATGTATAATATGTACGAGTCCGACTCGCAGTTGTCCGGTTTTCTATTTATAATAATCTTTATTCACCCAAAAACATACAGAGTTCGAAATACAGTTTTGATATTTGGTTTAGAAAAAACATTTATAGTTTACTAGCTTCCGCCTGCGGCTTCGCGCGCATAATATGTCGACAAATTATACACATAAACCTTCCTCTTCAATCACTCTATCTATTTAAAAAAAAACCGCATCAAAATCCGTTGCGTAGTTTTAAAGATTTAAGCATACATAGGGATATAGGGACAGAGAAAGCGACTTTGTTTTACACTATGTAGTGATGTTGCAAAATCTGTACAGAATAGTATTCTCTACCTCTTAAGCTAGGGTGTACCTGTATTATAAGAGGTAGTTTACGGTCAATATCAACAAAAACTTATATCTCAAGTGGACTGTGTCATTCTACTGTATGTGTGGTATAAAAGAGTAGAAATGTATGCTGTGTGTTAGTGTGTGCGAGTTGTGTGTGTGTGTGTGTGTGTCAGGGTGTATGTGTAGGTGTGTGTGTATTATACAAGATAGGTGAGTAAAGACTCCGTGTAAGAGTAATCCTTGAGGAGCAGCCACTCCGGTACTTTTGATTTTAGTGCATGTGAGTTTAGACTTGTAATATTGAGATGTTTGTATTTACTTACACGTAAATATTAGTCGTGTATCGGTGAAATTAATTTTGTATGAAATAAACGAAGGTATGCATGCGTTAGTGTAACGATAAGAAATCGATAAGTTGCAGGCTAACTAGGCGCTGCACTTATACATACTCTATCTTACTTGTTAGCGTTATCAATAATGTTCGGTGGTCTAGTGGTTGCAAACGCTCCTGCTGAGTTTGGTCCTGGATTCGATTCCGAGATCGGGCAACGGCCCGGCGAGCCTATTGGTATCTACCGGGGACAAATCCATGCTCCAGGCTGCTACTAAAAAAATGTAGGTATATGGGAAAACCCAATAGCACATTGCCCGACCTGGAAATCAAACCCAGGACCTCATGCTCAGCAAAGAACGTTTTTGCAATTTTTTTTGAGTATTATTATTTAATTGAGTGATTTGGTGGTTGAATACCTACTACTTGTACCTACTAAGCGACACAAGAACAGCTTTTTTATTTTTTGAGTATTATTATTTGATTGAGTAATTTGATAGTTGGGTGCAAATTGTACCTACTAAGCGACACAACAACCAAAGAATTACCTAATACCAATATGAACAGTATGTAGCTACGATATGAACAATAATCATTTATGAATGGTAAGTAAGCGGTGCGACAATGGAGAGAAAGTTATATTATCATCTATTCAGCCGGTTAATCAAAACATAACCGAGGAATTATTTTCAAACATCACGTGTGTTAAAGAAAACAATTAATATGAACACTCATAAGCTATAAGTCAGTGAACAGGTGACTTAGATGGAACTCTACTGTATAATGTTATTGCTTTAAATTAGTAATAAACAAGAAAATCTGTCATTTCACGATTTAATCAAACTTCAGCGTATAAAGTCCCTGGTCAGCGGGATTGTTTAAAAGAATAATGTGGTGTGGATGTGTTTTAGTCAGTAAGAGCCTGCCACTCCCTTCCGCTCCACACAACGCCTAAAATGCCAAGAAAAAAAAAGTATATAAAACCTAACCTACTAACCTAACCTAACATGCCAAGAAGAAAAGATACCTATTGGCTATTTAGTTTAAAATCACCACTACATATAGGACTCTTAGCTCTGTGTGATTTTCTGAAAGGGTTACCACTACCCCGGAACATAAAGGGCTAAGAAAGGAACACGGATGGGTTTTAGTCAGTAAGAGTCTGACACTCCCTTCCGCATCAAATGACTGCTCCCGCTCCACACGGGAACAGTCATTTGATGATTTACCAACATCAAAAATAAAAATGACTATCAGCACAAAAACTTCCATCCTTCATGGATCAGACGGGGTTATAGTAATATTTTGTATGCTCTGCTACCCGTGCGATCGCAACTATACCGACAAAGGTTGGACCTATTTTGTTAGTTAGAGTTACTTTCAACTCCATCACTAGACATCGCCAAGCGACTGGTCGACTCTTCACGTGACCAGAGGGCTGGCCTATTTTTCGGTCAAAGAATCAAGGGAACTTTTCCTGTTGACAGCGATGTGGACGAATTTTTTGATGCCCTTTAATTTATTTTATTTTTTTCCCTCCTGTTATATACTTGTAAATAGTTATTAATAATGTTTTAGGTATGTAAATATTAAGTTTAATAATTTATGCTAAATTGAGAACATTATAGAATAACAAAATTTAAAAAACTCCATCACTAGATATAATATACGATTCACTACGAACAAAACTAAGGGGTATAAGCAGTCAGAGACCAATTTCTACAGTATCGGTAGCATGGCTAAGTAATTACAGCCGCACAGGTCGATCCATCAGGTTAAGCTATGCTTGCCGGGGTTGACCGTGGATGGGGGACCATACTGAGGCTCTTCCGTGCCTCGGAAAGCACGTTAAACAGTTGGTCCCGGCTGTCATTTGTGCATCTTTGACAGTCGTTACAGGTCGTCTGTCGCCCGAAAATCTGACAGCCTGCCAAGGGGTATCGTATTACCCAGTTACTGGGTTGTGGAGGTCAGATAGGTAGTCGCTTCATGTAAAATACTGGTATTCAGCTGCATCCCTAAACCTAGCGTAAATACAAAAGAATTGAACTTTAACCACTCTTATACTAAACGGCGGGCTTCCCATAAACACGAAGTCAACGAAGTAGGTTAATAAATTATTCAAAAGATTTTTACTGACGCAAGCGCAGTCGGATCTAAAGATAATATAAAAATAAAACATAACACTTGGCTTGCATTTCTCAACGAATTCATCATGGGATGTTTTGAAAAACAGATGACATGTTTACGTACAAACTTCCAATCGGACAAGAATACTATTGTGTTAAGACGAGCGGCGCATACGCACATGGCAGGCTATTGTCTCCGAAGATACTTAATTCCGTAAGAATTACTAATTATTAAGATCAGAGATACCTAGATCAGAGATATCTGTAGAACATTCCTTTTACGGATATTTTTTTGAATTTTCGGTCGTTTTTTTACGTTGACTGGGAATTCATTTCTACCCTACCTATCAGTTTCGGAAAACCTACGGGATGAACATCGTAGGTAGGTACTAATCCGCTTTTCAAATGTATGTAAAACCGTACCGAGTAGGAAACAGCAGTTCATAATATACATGACGCCTTTGGAATGTTAATCGTTCGAATGTTTTTAGAATCGAGTTTATACTCGGTTGGTTAAAATGAAAGTAGGTTAATAAACCCCGAAATTGATTAAAACTTTAGTTAAATGGGCGTAACAAAAGTATTTCTTCGTCATCTTAATTTTATATTGAAAATACATCATCTATTTAACAACTAGTTTCTAGCCGCGACTGCCTTTGCGTGGAAGTCATATAATACACAATATACTGAAATAACAGCCATCTTGTATAATTTCTCCATACACATTTTGAACTCCCGTTACATCCCTTTAGGGTTGAAATTTCAAAAACCCGTTCTGACCGGACGCCTACGTCATAGATGCATTATATTATCTGTGGTCATACATAACTATGTATGCCAAATTTCAGCCGAATCCATTCAGTGGTTATGATGATAAACAGTCAGTCACGGTTTCCGCTTATATATACAGATAAGTACAGAAGATTTATATGAACCAAATCGTTTATACATAGACGTAAGACGGAAACAGCGTTCATCACAGTGCAGACGGATCATTTGCAAGCGACGCGCACCATAGACAATAGGAAGCGTGCACCGCTCACACGGATTCGCTCCAGTTTCCCACCGCTAGCGGAGCAACGATACTAAAAAGACATAGCGAACCTAGACCACGATCTTTCTGCCTGACTTCGACCTATAGGCCTACTTTTACGGTGTCAATGCCACTGCAGTGTAGCGGTTACATCGAACCGAATTGTTACAATGTATTCGGTTCTGGGTACTGTTTTCTACTGTTTAAGATAGATTATAATAATTATGCTTTGTTTATCTGTTCACAACATTTAACCTTTTGAACGGCATTGTCACATATACGTGACAAGCAAGCGCATGCCCTGTTCGCCAACGACACAAATATTATTATGTGACAATGCAATGTACATGAACACGAAAAAACAATTAAATCATTACTTTTGTGTGTGTTTATATGATATCTTAAACATTTAAGCTCTCGTACGTATGTAATGACATGAAACAAATCAAAATACACCATGGATATGTGGAAATTCATGATAACAATAAGAAATAAAGTAGCTTGGCGTGCGTTTATACTCTGGCGTTGAAAAGGTTAACAAACCCAAAACTTTACCCAACCAACTTAAATCATCATTATCATAACCTTATACAGGGTGGAATTTTGTAATGCCACCTGAAGGGAAAGTACTCTTAATACTGTAGATAGTAAATTTTACTCAAAGGAAACATTCCTTTATTTTTGAATAGAAAGAAAACTGCATTCAAGGATTTTCAAAAATTCGCTTGCCACACCCGGGAATCGAACCGACTAAAATCAGTAAAAATTACAACCTGTATTTTTTATTGAATCGATCGTTAGGATCAATTATAAGTTTGAAATCTCCTTAACAAAGTTGATAAATTAAATGATAGGAAAACTATGAAATCTGGACTTATAAATTCAATAAGTCAAGTTAAAGCTCTTCCACCACCTGTATATAACGTTCCACCCTGTATATAACGTACAAAATCAGTCTATAATGTTCCCACTGCTGGGATATAGGCCCCTCTCTGTAAGAGGGTGTGGGCCGTATTCCACCACGCGGGCCCAGTGCGGTTTGGTAAATGTCACATGTCTTCGAATAAAACTTCTAGGTATTATAAACGTAGGCCAAGATAATTCGTGGCACAATGCCCAAAATCCACTAAGTAAATAAACAATAACTAGGTATTATCTAGATAACTAGTGTTTATTTACTCCATTGTGTAGATTCTTGAGCTGTTTACGAACACAATTACGGTCAGATTATCTCAATTCCAAATTGCACTCTTACGACCATCATATGACTTGAATTACCCTCTGAAAATAAAGACAGACGGCAATTCTCATATACATACGTACTTATAAAATGATAATATGTTTATGATATTAAATGAAAGGACTATAAAAGGAAGTTGAGAGTTTGTTGCGCAACTTCTTCTTCCCAGCTAAAGCACTATGAACTTATGAAGTAGTGAAGGGTGGGCTTTTTTGCGGCACTGTCTTATGTCTTTGACCTTCAAAAAGTGCTGATTTTCAGCCTAGTTTTAAATAAATGACTTGGTTTTGAGTTACAAAAAAGAAAATTTAGAGTAGCAATGAAACATTCTTTATTAATTAAAAAAAAATCTTAGATAGGTAATAGGTACTTAGATCACGGTTTCATTTGTCTATGCCTATTGTCATTATAAAAACAGTATTTATTCGTTTATAAAATCAGGCTACAAGCATCAGGGCACAGTCTTCATATAGTTGTGTCACTGAATTAATGGAGCTCGCGGCTAAGTAATAACAACCGCACGGGTCGATGCATCAGGTTAAGCTACGCTTGCCGGGGTTGGTCCGTAGATGGGTGACCATCTTTACATATCGAGAAGTCTCCGTGTCACGGAAAGCACGTCAAGCCGTTGTTCCCGGCTGTCATTCGTGGATCTTTGACAGTCGTTACGTGTCGCCAGAAGCCCGAAAGTCTGACAGCCAGTCATACCAAGGGTATTCAGTTACTGATTGGGTTTAATTAATCTAATTTTGTTATTTGATAAGTATCTACATATACTTAGGTAATTTTTAATCGCAAAAATAATTGAAACTATGTAATCCACGGTCAACATCCGCTATACAATCAAAATGAAACAAAATCGAAGTGCGACTCTATGCGTGCGTACATATTCCTCCCACAATCAGTAGGTACTCATAACAAATTTAATGAACAAACAACATTATAACGAATTTCCTGTATGTATAAATATGGTATTCTTATGGGGGTGTTAGGTGGTGTGCGTTTATTCTGGGACATGTTGTAGTTCGGGATACTTCTCTAATCTGAATTATTTATTTTTTTCAAATTTTATTTCATTTATTTCAAATAAACCAATTACAGGCACTTTTGAATTGTCAAAGGATCGGTCAGTCAGAAAAATGAAGCTAGTTACCCATTCCAAAGCAGTAGGTACGACTGATTCCTTTTTCTTGTCTGTTCGACGTGATGGGGACATGACATGACCACCATATCGGTGATGACGTTGCATGTATGACATACAATGTCAGTGGCTTTTTTTTTTGTTTTGCTGATATTGCGTCAATCTGACAGCCAGTCTTACCAAAGGGGTATCGTATATTGGTACATTGCCAATTTACTGGGCTGTGGAGGTCAGATAGGCAGTCGCTCCATGACCAATACTGGTATTCAGCTGCATCCGGTTAGATTGGAAGCCGACCCCAACATAGTTGGGAAAAAGCTAGGCAGATGATGATGACTGACATTGCGTCGATCTTGTCTCCCGCAGAATCTTTTGCCGCGGACATTTCAGGTTGTTCTTAGTAGTTTGTGCTACGTTATCCGATGGACTCCTTCCGTCTTCTGATTGAGGCATAGATATCTAGGCAGATACTAGCGATTTAACAATATGGGTCGACAGTATAGATAAAGACCCCCAGATCCGCCCAGATCTGGGGGTCTTTATCTATCACATTGGAACTAGAAACTTTATGGCCACAAAGATACAATAGCTATTAAAACAGTCATTATGATGGCTTCACTCGATAAACACTATTTATCAAACAAACTAACAACTTCACACTTATGTATTGCGAAATAGGTATTGCCACAACAAAAAAATGTGAACATTCGCCACAATCACTGCAGTAATTACTCGTTAAATCGACAAATCAAAATTGCCGTACAAAATACTGTTTGGGTTGAATTTAAATATTATTATGCGCCATTTTGCACCGGACGTGAAAAACGCATTAGAATATACAAAAGTATTCTACTATAACTATTGTCGCAATGACAGTGCTCGTTAAATGCTGTGTTGGTTTCTAAAATACCCTATTTAATAAATAATAATATATAGGTAGGTGCTGTTAAACCGCTGAACTTTACGATACTTTGCACCTACCAACTTCGCACTCGTCTTCTGCACTCATTTACCGCTTGGTGAATGCTGCCTTCAAAAGCCTTCCTGATCGCGTCTGACCGTTTCGGCTCACTGCCTCGACTGCGTTTCCTTCCACCTTGCCCAGTATCATAAGCCTTTCCAAACTATGTTCATATAGACGCATAATTATGTCAAAAGAGCCTGTCTACAATAAACTCCTGGCATATTGTAGACAGCCGCTTGGTGATGTTGAGTTCCTTCAGCAAGGATTCATTATTTTCCAACTTCACGTGGCATCATCGCCATCACTTACAGTCACGAGCAAAACGATGTATACACTTAGCTAATTTTATAAGCCGTTTTTTGCTTAGTTATTGAATGAATTTGTTGTCCGTATTGAATTTGTTGTCCGTACATGTCGTATCTAAAAGTTGAAATAGTTATTTTACGAGAGTATCGGTATATATTGGTGCTCGTGACTGTACCTACTTACATATACGAAACGTCTCACCTGATATTGAACAGCAATCCTAGAGAACTAAAGGTCCCATCATAAGCTATTTATTGGTTAACAAAATCTGCCTCGTCCGGTAAGTTGCACCAATTAAATTAATTCGACCCTCTTTTGTCAATATAACAAAAGTAATAATAACAGAATCGGTCGAAAGAAAATAACATTTGTGACTTAACATCCTAACAAAACATTTATATTATCAACTGATAGTGTCAACATTTAATTTAATTCAACATAAACTATGCTGTTGATAAATATCTCTCAGGCATTTCGGTTTCCTCACGATGTTTTCGTTCATGTGAAGCTAAATCAGAGGCCCATGGGCAGCTTAAAAACTCTGACACCAGGTTAGTCACTAACCACACGAAGAAGAAGAACATAAACAATCAAGCTGTTTTTGACGTAGCCCTGGGACGTGGGTACAGTATCGGCGAAGATAGGTCTTCGCGTCATTTCCGCACGTCTTTCGTACCGATTTTTACTATGGTAATGTAGGGAACAGCTGATTTTTTTTCGCGATTTCTGATTTGTACCCGTAGTGAAAGTTGTTCATTGTTTCAATGATGAGTAGAATGACCCCTTAAAATAATGCCCATGAATTCAATTTCACCCTGTATTAAAAACGTGACAGTTTGTGAGGATGGATGTTTCGCGCAAAAACGAATGAACGTTCTAGATGAAGTTTGGCGCAGAGATAGATTAGGTTACATATTCTAGAATAACACATCTTTTTATATTTTTATTTCTATGACCATACCATTTCATAGCGCCACAGATTGCTAATACGTAGGTATATCAACAACTAGCCTTATATCAGCATCTAGGATTTTCATGTGCGCATGAAAATCCTTGTTCTAACTTTAAATAATATTCTATAACACTCTGCAATACTGTAGCTTGCCAGTTGTGAAAAATATTTCGGTATTATGCTACTGCCGCGAATCATATTTTGATCCACATACCTACAACCTGCGACTGACCGGGAAATTGCAAAATACGAAAGAAAATTTTGTTCAGGCTTTTTTTTTTTTAACGCTGGGAAATCATCCAATGACTGCTCCCGCTCTGGGTGGAGCTGAAGGGAGTGTCAGACTCTGACTGACTAAAACCCATCCATGTTCCTTCCTTAGCCTTTTATGTTCTGGGGTAGCGGTAACCCTTTCGGACAATCCCGCTTACCCCGCAGGCTCGACCCTAACGGGCTCCTTCATATGCTAGGCTAACCTGGCGCTTCCTCCTTAATTAATTTCCTGCTTCCACTCCCGTCTACTCTATGGATTGATTGTTCGATTGACCTACCACCCAGATACCTCTTTTATACGAGAGAGGTATCGGGGTAGGCGGTATTGAAATAATATTGTAGTTTGTGCCTAAAAAGGACCCGTTATGTGTTTACTGTATTATACGTAACAATTAAGTGTCCTTGTTGGCCAAAAACTATATTATTTCAATGTTAAAATCCCTTAGTTTCGTCCCGCTTCACCCCTGCGCCCTTATTCACCCCGTTTGACTGTAGTACTCATGAAAATGAAGTACTTTAAAGTCAATATCAGCTGTTCTATACATTTTGACGAATTATACGAACATAAAAGTACTGAACAGCTGTTTTTTTGTGATTTAGGTTTAGTCTCATAGACAAAGTTGCTCAATTTCAAGAACTACATACTTCACTACATAGTATAAAACAAAGTCGCTTCCTCTGTCCCTATATCCCTATGTATGCTTAAATCTTTAAAACTACGCAACGGATTTTGATGCGGTTTTTTTTAATAGATACAGTGATTCAAGAGGAAGGTTTATGTGTATATTTTGTCGACATATTATACGGGCGAAGCCGCGGGCGGAAGCTATTTCATATATATAAATAAGGGACATAGTTTCAGGGGTTAAAGTACACTATACCCCCTGAAAGTATGTCCCTCGATTAACCTAACACACTGTATAGTAGTTGCTTATTGTGTACTGTGTACGAATAGAGCATCAAGTACGTCGAACGATTAGCGGGTTTACACATTTGTATGTATCATACAAAATGTATTGCCGTGTAACTTTCACCCAGTTTATCATTTAGCAACACACGCCTCGCGACATTATCTGCTCATCGCAGTCATTCGCTGTGTGTGCCCTATACTAGGCACAAACAATAGCACGCGTACCAAACCATGTCAGCTACTGAAGCATTATAAACTCTAAAAACTAAATAAGTTTTAAATAACAGTTTTCAACTTTTTTCTCTTTTAAAGAAGCTTTGGCTGCACCTAAATAGCTTATTACAAGTACTTGAAAAAAAAAAATGTAGTTTATCAGCCATCTCGTTGCCATAACACAAGCATTAGGTTACCTAGCTTGGGACTATATAGCGTTGTGTGAAATGTCCAAGGACATTATTATTAGTAATACCATTTAGGTGACAGTCTATTATATTATTGGGTGTTTAATTAATGTAGGAACGTAACATCAAACAATTAATATTAGAAAATCTATATATATAAAAATCAATTGCTGTTCGTTAGTCTCGCTAAAACTCGAGAACGGCTGGGCCGATTTAGCTGATTTTGGTGTTGAAATTTTTGTCGTAGTCCAGGGAAGGTTTAAAAGGTGAGAAAAGTTAGGTGGAGTAGTTAGGTAGGGTAGGTAGAGTAGGTAAGGTTATCATAGTTAGGACAGGACAACGACTGTCGGGTCAGCTAGTAAGTGATAATTCTCGCTGCTAGGACACAGGCCTCCTCTCTAAGAGAAGGAGTGGGCCATAATCCACCACGCCGGCCCAGTGCGGGTTGGCGGATGTCCTATGTCTTCGAATTTTGGTACTAAGACATGCCGGTTTCCTCACGATGTTTTCCATCACCGTTTTGAGAGCAGTGGTGATGAAATTGAATACACAAAGTAAAACGTCTGCTTGGGTTTGAATTCGAAGCCAATAACCAACCAAGTACCTACCTTAATCCTAACTAATATTATAAATCCGAAAGTGAGTTTGTTTATTTGTCACGCTTTTATGTCTGACTACTCAACCAGCCATTATGACAGAAAAGGACGGTAGGTACCTACCTTTCATCCAGAAAAATGTATCTTCTGTTCCCGAGGAATAGTAACTGAACACGAGCGAAGCCGCGAGTAAAATATAGTTTTATTTCTTATTTATCTATTATCTACTGTTACTCGAATTCAAAACCCAGTATATCCATAAGTACAGACGCCAGCACATCAAGCTATACCTAACTGTCAAATTTTCTCAGTTAAAAATGAACCTTATATCTTTGCTAATAAAGTTGAAATACTATCAAAGAAATTTGACAGATTGTGGTAACTTGATGTGCTGGCCTCTGTACATACAAAATTCAAAGTCCTGACTGACATATAAACCCACAGCCTAATACCGCTGGTCCTAGAGACATAAAAGGAGGGCGTGTTCTATAAGAACAGTAAGTAAGCAATTATAAGAAAGGGTATTTTGAAATTTGTCCCGTAAGAGGGTGAATCGACGGACTTGAAAATTTGTACACATACTCTTAAATAAACCCCTCAAATGTTGTATTTTAAATCCCATGGGTTCATAAGAAAAATTCTCTCGAAACGACGATAAATATAACCGTATAAATAGTAGAGCTCTTATATATAAGCAAACGGCTTGTAATATGCGAACATCTAATGGATTAAAATTATGAGATATTTCTATCGCAGTTTTTCCAAAAACACTTCCCACAGAGTCTAATTTAACAGCACGTTCCGGCTCTAACGAAAAAAACAAAAAGAACAGAAAAAACGCTAAATGATAACGATACACGAGCGCGTGCGAGTGATAAGATGAGACATAGTGGATTGGGGGGAGGCCGAAATTTTACGCGGACGAAGTCACGGGTGGAAGATAGTCAAGGCCAACTATCTGTGTGCCAGATCCGTTCAGCCGTTTCTAGCTTGATTGAGTAACAAACAAGCATCCAAAGTTCCGCATTTATAATATTTAATATAGTAAGGATAATAATACTAATATAATAAAGAGGAAAGATTTGATTTTTCTTTTGTTCGTTTGTTTGTTTGAAATGAATAGGCTCCGAAACTACTGGACCGATTTAAAAAATTCTTTCACCGTTGGAAAGCTTCTTTTTCTAGGAGTAACATAGTCTTTTTATCCCGGGAAAAACGGGTCCCACGGGAAACACCACGATAGCGAAGCCGCGGGCAAAGTGCTAGTAATCTATACTATCTATATTAATATTATAAAGAGGTAAAATTTGCAAGTTTGTATGTAGGGGGTAATCTCCGGAACTAATGATCCAATTTCAAAAAAAAATTCACTGATAGAAAGCTACATTATTCCTGAGTGCTATAGGCTATAAATTATATTTATATCATACATATTAGCCGAGCTATCGCAATTTTCGTCTAGCAAGTCGGAAAGAAATACCTCCGAAAACAGAATTATTTGCATGCGCTGCCTAAACAGTTACAGTATATCGCAATTTTCCGCGGACGAATTCGCGGGCAGAAGCTAGTATAATATATATGTCGTGGGTTCGAACCTAGGCAGGCGCTTTACTTTGTGTTAATATTCCATCACAACTCTCAAAACGATGAAGGAAAACATCGTGAGGAAACCAGCATGTTCTAGAACCAAAAACTCGTAGACATGTGACATCCACGAAGGAGCTCGTGGCTAAGTAATAACAGCCGTAAAGGTTAAGCTTCGCTTACTGGGGTTGGCCGTGTATGAGTGACCATTTTTTCATACCGAGACTCCTCCGTGCCTTGGAAAGCACGTTTAGCCGTTGGTCCCGGCTGTCATTTGTGCATCTTTGACAGTCGTTACGGATCGTCAGAAGCCTGAAAAGACTGCCAGTCTTACCAAGAGGCATATCGTATTACCCCGTTTCTGGGTTGTGGAGAAAAGATAGGCAGTCGCTCCATGTAAAATAATGGTATTCAGCCGCATCCGGTTAGACTGGAAGCCGACCTCAACATAGTTGGGAATAGGCTCGGCAGATTGATGTGACATCCAACCCGCACTGGGCCCGTGTGGTGGATTACGGCCCACTTCTTCTCGAAGAGAGGAGGGGTATACCCCAGCAGTGGGAACATACATAACATATAGTATACAGGGTTATTTGTAAAACAGCAGAAACCTCATAAGAGGTCATTGTACTCATCATTATGAACAACTTTTAGGGACCAAACCTGAAATCGCGAAAAAAAATTCAGCTGTTCCTTACATTTATGTTCGTATAACTCGTCAAAATGTAAGGAACAGCTGATTTTTTTTAGGTTTGGTCCCATAGTAAAAGTTGTTCATAATGATGAGTACAATGACCTCTTAAGAGGTTTCTGGTGTTTTACAAATAACCCTGTATATTAGTTAAGAAAACTGTACAGGTACTTAATGCACAACACATTTTTAAAAAAACGTGAAGATTATAAAATACTTACATAGTTCTATTTGATTTTCGTAACGTGAGTTGGTAATGGTAATACCAGTCGAGAATTAAGGTAAAGCCTATAAAAAGATTTATGGCGAAACTACGTTAACATACGAGCTGATAGCACTTCAAGTGACCATAAAAACCAAGCTTAAAACACATATGTTTATATGATCGCAATTACTGAAACTGTACCTGAGCCACAGTACCATTGCATAATTAAATCGCTTGTAGAAGACTGGAATCATAATTATGTTGTCGTGTCCCGGAAAGCAGGTTCAGCCGTTGTTCCCGGCTTTCATTCATGGATCATTGTATCAGTGATAGATAGATAGCCTATAGTGATATAAGATAGCCTATTGGTGTGACCGACCGACTGTCAAGTCATAGGTCTCGAGTTCGAACCCAAGTCCTCACGGAACCTCTCATTTTACGGATTAATGTGCGTATTGTATAATTATCACTTGCTTAAAAATCGGTGAAGGAAAACAGACAACCAGTCATACCAAGGGTATCGTATTACCAGTTACTGATTGGGTTGTTGTGTAGATCCGATATATTTACTGAATCGAATTCTGCAATCTTACCAAGAGGTAACGTATTACCCTTTATTTTTTTTTGATGGCGGGAAATCACCCAATGACTTCTCCCGCTCTGGGTGGAGCGGAAGAGAGAGTCAGACTCTTACTGACTAAAAACCCATCCATGTTCCTTCCTTAGCCCTTTATGTGCCGGGGTAGCGGTAACCCTCTCGGAAAATTCCGTTTACCCGGCAGTATCGTGTTACCCTGTAACTAGGTGGGGAGGTCGGATAGGCAGCCGCCCCAAGTGAAATGTTGGTATTCAGCTGCATCCGGTTAGACTGGAAGCCGACCCCAATATAGTTGGGAAAAAGCCAGGCAGATTGATTTATAGTAGTACAAAAAGTCTGCATTTATCGATAGAATGTCATCAACAGTGCTATGGCAATATGAAATCGTTTAACACCTCAGATAAGCATGGTAGTGTAAAGAGATATGAGTTCATAACATGATTATATAATGCGATTATACGCACGTGGTCCGTAGGTCCTTGTACACTTTATTTTTAATCGATATTCATCTAAGTTGTTTTGGTACCTTCCAAAACACAAAAATCTAAAAAGTAAACAAAGTTATATGTATATATAGGTAGAAGTAATAAAGTAACTAAAGGATAGCAACAGATCTATTTTGTAAAAATCTCGCTGTGGAAACTTATGTGAGGTGAGCTATCGGCCTTTTAACTTAATATGTATAAATTGTAGTCTCAATAGTCTAGTGGTCGCAAGTGCTACTGCCAATAAAGAGGTAGTTAGTGAGTTCGATTCCCTGGTAAGACGAAGTGTTATTGGGTTATTTTATTAAAGATTTCTCAGTAGCAGCCCGGAGTCTAGTTTTGTGCCCGGTTGATGGTAATAAGTAGGTGGTATGCATTTCGCCAGTTATGTTAACTGGTGAAATGTAGGTATAAACTATCGGTACACCTGTGTTTAACCCTTCCGGGCAACAAATCGTGATGGTAAGTGTAATATTTTGTTGTTAAGCGTCGTCGTGTTAATGATATTTTTAATCATAGAGCAACAAAGAACACTGTCGATCAAGACCAAGAAACCAAAAACGTCAAAGATCGGTTCAGCCGTTTGGGAGGTACCTACGATGCTAGAGATAAACCAAGACAACATGGCGTACCCCTCCAAATGACCACAGATTAGGTAGAGATGCAAATGACTGTTTCAATGTTTGTAGATCGTCATTACAAAAGAGTTTGTATGTAGTAGGTAGTTGTAAGTATTCGTCTTCAGGTAGCAGGCCGGAAGCAACATGCGTTGTGAGCCTTGGTGGCGCTTTGTGATTAGTTTTAATGTACAATTTTAATGTTTATCCACAATTTATCGCCCTTTTCATTCATCTGAGTTTCCTTCCGTCCTTCATAAATTCTGCCTACAGGCAGAATTTGTGTACGATAAGTGTTCATTAAATTCCAGAAAAACAACTCTGTTTTAGGTACTTACAAACCTGGATAATTATTAATTATTCAACAATGGTTTTCCTATTAGGTAACGGTACTGTACCAAAAAAGGCATAGTGGATGGTGTTATTTCAATATAGGAAAGCTGATGTGGTGTGCTTTTCCTTATTCTGAAACTTTATCAAATGACGAAAATAATTATATTATCGGGTCTGGGTGTTTTCTATGTATAGGTATGGGTATTCTAGACTCTTTGGTTGTAGTTGTGGAGGATACTGCGGATAGTTCTATTATTATTCTTTGAACTAGTCAGTAGGACAACAGCAGTTACCACTTCAAATAACCAGTTATTATTACTACAAAATAATAAAAAGGTATCTTCGTGCAACATTACTCTTAATAATAGAAAGGCTTGGCAGATGATGATGATGATGACGACTTAACATTTCTCCTGTTAACACCGAAATATTAGGTAGAGGTATACCTCACTCATATTTCACCAGTTATGATTAAGTCATATGTAATAGGGGCGAGCCTATTGCCATCTACCGGGCACAAACCCAGACTTCGGGCTGCTACTGAGGAATTCCTCATAGAAGACCCAATAACACTTTGCCCGGCCTTGGAATCGAACACCAACAAAAAAATTGTAGGAACATATTATTATTAATAGTTACGTTTTTATGATTTTATATAAAACTAGCTGACCCGACAGACGTTGTCCTGTCTTAACTATGATACCTACCTTACCTATCCTACCTACCTACCCTACCTGCCCTACCTACCCTCCCTACCTACCCAACCTACCTACCCTACCTACCTACCCTCCCTACCTACCCTACCTACCTACCCTACCTACCTACCCTACCTATCCTACCTACCCTACCTACCTACCCTACCTACCCTACCTACCCTTCCTACCCCACCTACCTACCCTACCTACCTACCCTACCTACCCTACCTGCCTACCCTACCTACCTACCCTACCTACCCTACCTACCCTACCTACCTACCCTACCTACCCTACTTACCCTTCCTACCCCACCTACCTACCTACCTACCTACCCTACTTACCTACCCTACCTACCCTACCTACCCTACCTACCTACCCTACCTACCCTACCTATCCTACCTACCCTACCTACCTACCCTACCTTACCTACCTACCCTACCTACCCTACCTTACCTACCTACCCTACCTACCTACCCTACCTTACCTACCTACCCTACCTACCTACCCTACCTTACCTACCTACCCTACCTACAAACATTGTTCCAACAGTGACTGCTTGTAATTCAATATGAACTTTATACAATAGCAATAAAGCTCGTTTTAGTTAGAAAACGTTAGTATGGGAAAAAGAAAAGGGTTTTTTTTAGGGTTTTTCCGGCAATTATTCGAATTTTTCTCGCCGTAAAAACCATCTTTGAACTTCAAACAACATTTAAAAAAAAGAATTAGTGAAATCGGTCCAGCCATTCACGCGTGATGCCTTGACCATGGAAAACGGGTTTCATTTTTATATAACTATATAGATGTCTTGTTTCAGATTTTTCCCTATACTTGTAGTTATAAGACGATATTACTTGCCCTAGGTCAACGGAAATACCCTAGAGAGTGCCGAAATATACGTTTCTTGTGGCATAAACAGCCGTATCTCTTTTTGACGTAAATTTAAAAGTTTGAGATTTTCACAGCTTCAAGGAACTGTAGACCTGAGCATATGGTTTTAATTTCATACAGACAGACGGACGGACAACAAAGGGTCCCGTTTTTTCCTTTGAGGTAAGGAATACTATGGCGGTGAAGCGGTTCTTATGTCGCATTGGTCTCTAAGAAATCCGTTGGTGCCTAACAAACGTACACCGCCCGACCGCGCGGTCGAGCGGTGCTCGTTTCTACCGCAAACTGCTCCCACCGCGCGGTCGAGCGGTGTCCTGACAAAATAACTGCTTTTTATTAAATGCATATGAAAGTATAAGGCCCTTATACCACTGGCGATTTGCGAGCGATTTCAAAGCGAGGCGAGTGCGCAACGAGCTCGCAGCGAATACGCCACGAAGACGCGGCTCAGCCTAATCGGTTTATAAGACAATGTTTGTTTGTCTGTCTGTTCCAGCTAATCTCCGGAAAGTTTGGACCGATTTTGTATGTGGCTACATAAGTAGGTAGGGTAGGTAGGTAGGCAAAATTTCTGATGGGGAGTGACTTTGTTTAAACAAAGTCACTCCTCGCCGCTGTCCCTCTGTGCGCTTAAATCTTTTTAACTACGCAACGGATTTTAAAGCATTTTTAGTATTAATACTATGTAGAGAAGAAAAGAAAATTACATAATTACACATTAAGTAAGGTATGCACGGATCATAATCAGTGAAGTATTAACGAGTGGCTTGTCAGTGTATTTTTAAGCGATTGCCTAAAAATACATTGACGAGCCACTCGTCACTTTATTAATGAGGTCTGATAACTGTGTCGGTCATTTGTATCAAGTGTCACAGTGACCAGCTGCTTTTGTCCCGTTTCATAATGTTCACAATGACCCATGTTTTGTCAAAACAATGTGTTTTGTTTTTTTTTTTTCGCTATCATTTTATACGCAGTCAACGGGTATTGTAGTATCACTGTAGTATAGTGGAAGCTATTTCACCACATGTCATGTAGGTACGTTACGTATATGATTCATACATGTAAGTAAAATTGAAGAGGCTGTTTGGCTGTTAGGCTGAAAAAAAAAGAGGGCCGACCACCACCTCTTATAGCATATTAATCACAGTGGGAAAGAGATGGCGCTATACGTCCTGTATTAGCTCTGTCTCATTGTCAGACTGAAGTACTGCTTTAAGTTGTGCTGGTTTGTCATTGTCACAGATGTCTATAACCCTTATCTTATGACAAGTATTCCATCATAATTTCATTTCATGCCGACGAACATTTAATCGGAATCGCTCTGTAATAAACCTTTTACTTCTTATCGAAATGAGAAATTAGAATACTTCATAGTACGTAGGTATGTAGAGCCAGTAATATGAACTACTAGGAAACATTTATTTTAGCATTAGACAAATCACAGCAAAATAACGACAGTTATTGTGTAATATTGAAGTTATTGGAACGAAGTTACTTATCGCGCGTTGCGAAAGGGGGCTCGACGGAAAAAAATAAGACCAAAAGTTGTAACGACACTTTTTGCTATAGTTGTAAACCGTGCGGCGTGCGCGTGTTTCTCTGTCTCTCTCTCTCATAGAAAGCAAGGCAGTTATTTTCGTTTCGTCTTTCTATTTCGCATTGAACAGTGTGGTGTCGCGACGATTATTTTTTTGTATTACATTATATTTGTTAATTATAAAAAAATATTATTATAACTAAAAAGAAATAAAATTTTATTACAATTTCTTCACTAATTAATCGAAAGGAACTTCGTTCCGTCCGGGTGTCCCTTGACACCTCTCAAGTCTTTTTTGTATGTAAATGGTAATTAGATTACATTGCTTTATAGTTTGTACTTATCGTGGAATAACGGAGTTTGTTAAACGTTTATATGAAAAGGGTTAACACCGTTATTTTTCTAAAGTTATAGGTACAGAGGCCAGCACATCAAGCTACCTCAATCTGTCAAATTTCTTTGATAGTTTTTTCAACTTTATTTCAAAAGCATAAGGTTAATTTTCAATTGGAAATATTTGACAGTTTGGGATAGCTTGATGTGCTGGCGTCTGTACTATATGGGTACTAATATTAGTCCTACAGTCTCAACATCATGTACGGTTTGTGTACCATAGACAGATCGACACTATGACAACATAATTTGCGCAAATATCTAGGCTTTCAAGTTTAAAAGACAGGGTTTATATATTTGTTTTTATATAATTTTGTTGCGATTTCAGGTGTGTTCCCATAGTAAAAGTTGTTCATAATGATGAGTACAGACGTCAGCACATAAAACTATCCCTAACTGTCAAATTTTCTCAATTAAAAATGAACCTTATGTCTTTGCAATAAAGTTGAAATACTATCAAAGAAATTTGACAGATTGTGGTAACTTGATGTGCTGGCCTCTGTTCAATGACCCCTTAAAATATTGCCCATGAATTTAATTTCACCCTGTACACGAGGCGAACCTAGTTCTCACTTCAAAAATACACGAAAACAAGATACCTACCTAACAATTTCATACAAATTTTATTCTATTTAATAGGTTTCTTATCGTTGTCTTTCTATGGGGGCGTTTTATGCATATTATCGGTACAGAGGCCTGCGCATCAAGTTACCACAATCTGTCAAATTTCTTTGATTGTATTTCAACTTTATTGCAAAGACATAAGGTTCATTTTTAATTGAGAAAATTTGACAGTTAGGGATAGCTTGATGTGCTGGCGTCTGCACAACAGAAATCTATAGGCATGTAATTATCGCAAGTGGGTACATGCACGTAGTTATTGTATTTCAGTGATAATGAGAGAACTCGTTATTATAAACAGTCTAATCAAATTGTACATACATAGGATAACAGTTATTATTTTGCGTACCTACTAATATTGACCACAACATGATAAAAGGTCGATAGCCGTTGACCAAAGATTTCCCAGATAAAACGTTACTTTTTAACATGTACGGTCAACTACAACATACGAAACCTTACTTGAAGTTTCTTGCTCATTCTTCTCCATACGAAACTACCTTTTGGAAGGGGCGACTAGAATCAATTCTGTTTCTTGTTCATTTTGACGTTCAAAAGTGCCTTTCTTGTGCCTATTTGAAATAAATGATTTGACTTTGACTTTACTGCTACGAAATAAAGACGGCATGCCCGAGAGATATCTCAACAGCATGTGATGCTATGTCAGAGGCCCATGGGCAGCATTAAAATCCTGACACCAGGTTAGTCACTAACCACACGAAGAAGAAGAAGATAAAGACGATATCAAAGTCTTAATAATGTTACCATGAAAGTGCGGTTGAACGTACCCACGCGCACCGTTGTCGTCGCAGGCGCAATGTGTCAGAACGGTATCAAATTAGCATCGTTCAAGTAACCGCTGCATTATAATAAATAGAGTCAAGTTCAACAAACCTCGTTTCCATATTACATGTGTAGGTACGAAGCCAGCACATCAAGTTACCCCAATCTGTCAAATTTCTTTGATGGTTTTTCGACTTTATTACAAAAACTTAAAGTTCATTTTTAATTAGGAAAATTTGACAGTTAGGGATAGCTTGATGTGTTGGTCTGAACATACCTACGTATGATTACTGTAATATTACTATTTACTACGTAATACCTATCTCGGTTTTTCTCATAGGGTGTTATTTGTTATTGAATCTGTACAGTCACGAGCACCAATATGTTTACACTGAGCAACTTTAACACGTTGAACGCCAACGCGGTCACCGTGTGTCCGACACACAATAGTTTTTCTATTGTGTCTGCTGCGTGGCAGTCAATGACTTAAAAAGTGATTATCTCCATCTGCATTTGTTGTAAATAATATGTTGTTACGGACATAGTATTTCGGAACCCATACTAATATGAACAAGGTTCTATTATCACAAAGTTATCGTTATTTTACGAGAAAATCGCTTTTGAATGTTTCTAAGAGTATACATATTGGCGCTCGTGACTGTACCTACACAAAAAGGAAATGTGTAAAGAGTGAGAAAATCGGTTTTTATAGTCATGATGTGATGCGGATGAATGAGGAAAATGTCGTGAGGAAAGTTTTGAATAGGGATGTGGATGGCTATACGAGTAGGGTTTGGTCTTCAAAGAAACGATGGATAGATGGCGTGAAAGCTGATATGGCTAGGGGGGACTACCGAGATGACGAATAATAGAGAAGTAGGGAAGAAAAAGACACCGATCGAAAATAATTTGGGATACGGGGCAAGAGAATGAAGATGACGCAAAAAAAACCCGCCTTAGGGCTACGGAAGGAACATGGATGGGTTTTAGTCAGTAAGAGTCTGACACTCCCTTCCGCTCCACCCAGAGCGGGAGCAGTCATTGGATGATTTCCCAGCCTTAAAAAAAAAAAAAAAAGTACGTATGGAACTGCGCACAATGAAGGATGCTGTAGTTGGGATGAATTTACGCCAAAATTACTCTAATTTTGTGGTTAAAAAAGGTTCTCTTATAGGTATATCGATATACATCACGGTCGATTTTCCAACAGCTAATGTAAGTTTAACGCAGTTTTCAGACGTTTTTCTTTACTTGTGCTGTGAGACCTTGCTTCTTGCCAAATTTCATGACTCTAGGTCAACGGGAAGTACCCTGAAGGTTTTGATTTATTTGAGAGTACCAAAAACGTGGTCTTATTTTATTGCATTGATTTAGGGGCTTGATTTTTAAGGCTCCGTAGCCAAAGGGTAAAACGGGACCCTATTACTAAGATTCCGCTGTTTGTCTGTCACCAGGCTGTTTCTCACGAACCATGATAGTAAAACAGTTGAAATGTTCACAGATGATGTATTTCTGTTGCCGCTATAACAACAAATACTAAAAAACAATACAATAAATATTTAATGGGGCTCCCATACAATAAACGTGATTTTTTTGGCCGTTTTTATAGATGATGGTACGGAATCCTTCGGGAATGAGTCCAGCTCGCACTTGGGCGGTTTTTTAGAGCTCCAAGGGACCGTAGTATTTCAACTTAATATCATCACGCATTCCTGAGAAAAAGGTCTTGACAGACAGACGGCAAACGAAGTGTTCCTTTAAGGGATGCGTTTTTCTTTTGATAAAAACTTGTATTACATACATTCTAAGCTGAAAGTGTCTTAACTAAAACAAAAAAATATCCCAACCACTTAACATAACGCCTGGGTAGGCATTTATAGTTATCTGAGTCCTACGTTCGAATCAGCCCAGATCACTAATTGAGAATGCTTGAAGAATTATAATTCAAAGTAGCTAACTTTAAAACTAAGCAAGCAAGAGAGTTCTCTTTAGGGTTCAGTGTCAGTGATACATGCCTACCCAGGCGTTATGTTAAGTGGTTGGGATATTTTTTTGTTTTAGTTAAGACACTTTCAGCTTAGAATGTATTTAACACAAGTTTTTATCAAAAACTACAACAACAGTGCAGCTGTTTAGCTTTACCGAAGAATAATTTTATTATAACTTACTACAGCTATGCTATGCTACTTATTTATCCGCTACGCGGTCTACATTCTCATAGCAGTTATAGCTACGAAGGCCCTAATTGTGTAGCACATTTTCAATCATAGACTCAATGATTTTGAAGGATGTTGCTAATCCATTGCTTCATATGTGCGAAAAATGTGTCTGCCCAACAACGTAAATAACGCAATGAATGTTGTTGAACTGTCAAAATGAAAGCCAATGCTACTGTTAGTGTTTTTAGAAATTAGGGTGGAACAAGTCGTATATCCTAATTTACTGACCGCCTTTTTGGCAAAGGAAAATTATGTATCTGCATTTTGGATTAAATATTTACTTTCATACATTACTATTCTACATTTCAAAACAGACCTTTACTAATCCAGCTAAAAACTCCATGCATAAAACATTTTAGAGAAGTTTTAAAAAATAATAAATTTGACATGACATTTTGAGTAAACTTTTTAATTTAATAACATGACTTGTTGATCGTTTTTATATAAATACTTAGTTTATTATATTAGCGTAGTTCTATATGAAAGTGATTTTACACCAAAAATCCTGAAGTGAATAGTCGAACTTGAAATGTTAGATATAAGATAAAAATCTTTAGTTTTACATCTGTTTTTATGCAAAGAAACAATCCATTCTTTTATAAGAAGTTTCAAATTCTTAGCGTATGTAATTCAATATAAACATCTATTCATTCAAATCGGAAACAAATCAATCGAATCCAGTCTTTAGATAATCGATTAAATAGTTGTTTGATGGTCAATAACAATCAGGCATTCTTTAATTATTAACCACTCCATAGTACCTATGGTAAGTGCCCCAGCAGATTATTTTAATGTGTGTACCTATAGACTTACCTAAAATACTTTACTGTAGATAGAATGTATGTATTTAAATGATGGTGCATCTAACACACACACCTCGCATTTTTTTTTTGAGCTTGTGAAATCATCAAATGACCCCCCTGTGTGGAACGGAAGGGAGTGTCTGACTCTTACTGACTAAAATCCATCCATGTTCCTTCTTTAGCCCTATACAGGGTGGTGACAACAATACGACAATACATTAGACTGTGTAACTCTAATACCGTCCCCAACCTGCATACCAAAATTCAACCAAATATATCCAATAGTTTAGTCACTATAGCTAGTCAAAGATTAGCAAAACCCATAGTCAAACCGTCACTGGTATTTAGTTTGTTTGAAAAATCACTTTTTTTTATTTCGATGTTAGGATTTGTTTAATATTTCCAAAATACTCCTATGTATTAGTGTTGTTAGTGTTTTTATTCATTGTCGCATTGTCATCACCATATTGTATGTTCCGGGGTAGCGGTAACGCTTACGGATAATCCCGCTTACCCGTCAGGCACACCTTGCTTTGTTCAGGCAAACATTCACATAGTTATTAACGTTAAATAATTAAGGGGTTGGTCTTATACTAAAACTTTTACCTATACAATGATGAGTTGAATTAACCCTTTTCAGGTTTTCAATTACACGTTGTAAGTATCTATAATATCCTCCCAACGGAGACTAGTCGTAAGTGACATGTGCCCAGTAGGTACAACTTGACTATTTCGGTGGATTGTAGATTAGGTACTACCTATTACAAGCTACTATGGTACCAGGTCCATTCGTTCAAATCAAGCCTACCCCTGCTACAAAACTTTACTCGAACCACAGAATAACTAATAGTTGTTTTTCAAAACATGTAGGATTTATTTCAAACTAGCTTCTGTCTGCGGCTTTGCCAGCGTGGATGTTGGAAATTGTTACATTATTGGAGTTTTAGTTAGGATCACTAATTTTTTTATAATATGATATAGCCTACGTCACCCGTGGATAGTGTAGCTTGCCAACAATGAAAGAATTTTTCAAAAGGGTTCAGTAGTTTCGGTGCCTATTCAATGCAAACAAACAATCAAATCCTTCCTCTTTATAATATTAGTACAGATAAACCAATTACATACACGATTGACTTGTTAAAGAGTCGGTTGCAAATTACAGCTTCGCGTAGTAGGTTCCTATGGAGAAGAGCAAGCAAGAAACTCCATGGACAGTCTTAAATCAAAATATTGATGGTTCTTTTATTTCCAGATGTCAAAGCTAACCAGAAAACGATAGTGCGGGGGGCAGGGATGCAGGCGGCGGCAGGGGCGCTCTCTCTGGTGCGGGTGGAATAGCAGCGAGGATGTGGGTGCGGGCGGCACGAGCGATGCGTGCGTTGCGCCGGGCTGCGCTACTGCTGCCGCTTGCGCTCACGGCGCTGGCGCTACTTCTGCTGCCGCGCCCGCCGGCCCTCGCCCCCGCGCCAAGGAGCACCCCTCCAGCACAGCCGCGCATAGACCTCCACGTAGAGGTAACATTTCATAATACTTAATTAAAACTGTATTGTTAAAGACATACTTATAAATTCAAATGGCACTAAGTACCGTAAAACGGAGTGAATATGGATGCAGGGGGGAATAGGGCCGAAACTTTATAAGCGATTTAAGCATTAAATTATATAATTTTGGCCAAAAAGGACTCGTAATGTGTTTACTGTATAATAATTAATTTTCAACTGTTCTCGTTGGCAACAAACTATATTATTTCAATGTTAGCATCCATTTATAAGTTTCGTTCCGATTCACTCCTGCATCCCTATTCACCCAGTTTTACCGTATTAAAGCCTCAACGCTAGTCCCTATGTCGTGGCTCAGACTAGTCTCTTCGTCTTACAAGATTAAAGATATGCACACTTTACTTGAATTAGTGATTTGCACCACCAAATCCGCCTTCCTTCTTCATGAACCAATATTACTTTCCTCTATGCCGTATCCATTCAATAAGTTAAGTGTCGGCACAGATAATATAATACTTACGGAGTGCAGCTCATAGAACACGATTGTGTAGGTCTACTCTGTTGCATTCCATTGAAAAGCCAGAGTACAGAGGCCAGCACATCAATTTATCCCAATCTGTCAAATTTCTTTGATAGTTTTTCTACTTTATTTTAAAAGCATAAGGTTCACTTTCAATTGGGATAATTTTACGGTTTAGGAAAGCTTTGACCTTTTATCGTTCTGGCTCGCCTTAGAATAAAACTGAAGCCAATAATAAATTACTAGTAATAATATTATTCGTAACAGTAATGTAAATACATAACAGTGTGAGATAATACTGGTTCAAATGCTACATTTCCTTTGCTTCTCATAACCCATAGCATTATCAGTTCTCACATTCAACGATCACATGTCAGACTGTTTTGCAAAAACAAAAATCCGTTGCGTGTTTTTAAAACTATCTACCTATTTAAGTACGTACTCTGTCAGCATGGGCCTTTCAGTAGTAAAGAAAGAATGAAAAAATTGGTAGGTACTAGCGGTGCAATGCAGACGAAAGCTAGTTCAACTATACGTATAAGACTTCCTTGCGCGTGAATCATGATCTATTGATGAAAACCGTATTAAAATCTGTTGCGTAGTTTAAAAGATATACGAGTATGAAGGGCAGACGGCTGGAAGCAACTTTAGTTTTATTATGTAGAAATACTTGTAGGTATGTAACCGCTACTTTACCGTCTGTCCTTTATCATTTACTAGCTTCCGCCCGCGGCTTCGCCCGCAAAATAAGTCGACAAATTATACACATAAACCTTCCTCTTGAATTAGGTACTCTATCTATTAAAAAAACCGCATCAAAATCCGTTGCGTAGTTTTAAAGATTTAAGCATACTCGTACATAGGGATATAGGGACAGAGAAAGCGACTTTGTTTTATAATATGTAGTGAAGTCGTAATGATTATGACAACTTACTAAGTCAATCTGCCTAGCCTGTTCCCAATTATGTTGGGGTCGACTTCCAGTCTTAACTGGATGCAGCTGAATAACGGTATTTTACATGGAGCGACTGCCTATCTGACCTCCACAACCCAGTAAATGGGTAACACGATACCCCTTGATTAGACTGACTGTCAGACTTTCGGGCTTCTGACTACCCGTAACGACTGTCAAAGATCCACGAATGACAGCCGGGACCAAGCGCTTTACGTGCTTTCCGAGGCATGGAGGAGTCTCGATATGTAAAGATGGTCACCCATCCACGGACCAACCCCGGCAAGCGTAGCGACTTTCTATTATATATACTATGTAGAAATACTTGTAGGGATGTAACTGTTATATAACCGTTTGTCCTTCATCATTTATGTCGTAATGTTTATGTCATCTTATGTATCCTTGATAATTATAACTTCAGAACGTGATCACGGAAACGGACTACGCGGTAGCTCACGAGGACGAGTCCGCTCGTCTGCCATGGTTCCTGAGAGGAGGAGAAAAACGTCCTCGGCAGCACGACCCTGATGCGAAACTGTTTCCAGAAGATTCACCAGGAGACGACAGGTCAGCTCCCCTTCTCAAACTTGGGTGTTAAAGTCAAAATCAAGACTGTAAACATTATGTGATATAGGTACTTGCAAAAACTATGAAGATAGCTTGATGACGAACGATACAACAAAACGTAAGCAATCACCAAGATGGAACGTGTGATATGTAGTATCTTTTAACTACCTAGAAAGTGAGTACTTATAATATATAAGATTGTATGGTATTTCTTTTATTTAATTTATCATGTTGGATAGAAAGATTTGATCCTCATGATTGTCATGTAAGATTTTAGCCGGTACGCTTCCCGAGTGTGGCAAGTTAATTTTAAAATATCTTTGAATGCAGATTTGATTCTATAACACAAAAAGGGATGTTTCCTTTGAGTAAAATTTGCTGTCTCCAGTATTTAGAGTACTTTCCCTCCAGATGAGGTGTTAAAATGTTCCTCTTAGTATATTACTCACAGTTCTGAGGAAAGGTATTCCTCTTTTATTTAGTATGTGATGCGAACGATTGAGGTAAAAGTCGTGAGTGAGAGGAGAATTTTTGAGTCCGACCTAAGTTTGAATCTAAATGACTGAGTAAAGTCAAAGTCAAATCATTTATTTCAAATAGGCACAAGAAAGAAACAAGAAATAGAATTGATTCTAGTCGCCCCTCCCAAAAGGTATTAGTATAAGACGATTGGGATACGTGTCCTACCTATAAGATTTATGATGTTTTTGTTATCTTTGCAGAGTCGTCAACCAATTAATGTATACGCTACCAAAAGACGAAGATGTGCCTATTAAGAAAATCCTACTCGCTAATGGGTTCGGCGCGTGGGGCGTCTCCGGAGGCCGGACGGAGTTCGTCCGGAACAAGTGTCCTGTAGATCGCTGCTCACTAACAGCTGACGCAAGAGATGCTGCCACGGCTGATGCTATACTTTACAAAGATCACCACACACCCTTCAATGTTAAACGTTCTCCTAAACAGGTAAGTTGATAAGAATACAGATAGCATTAGTTAGGGTGCGTTGATTAAGCGCCTTGTAGCGTAGCCCATTCCTGTACAAGTGTAAACTGGTACGAACAAACAAAACGCACTCCCTCTTACGCCTCAACACAAAACTCATGTTTTGTATAATATAAGCATGCGTAGGTCGATGTTAAACGTTCTCCTAAACAGGTAAGTTGATAAGAATACAGATAGCATTAGTTAGGGTGCGTTGATTAAGCGCCTTGTAGTGTAGCCCATTCCTGTACAAGTGTAAACTGGTACGAACAAACAAAACGCACTCCCTCTTACGCCTCAACACAAAACTCATGTTTTGTATTATATAAGCATGCGTAGGTCGTATTTTTTGTCCGCTCGAATGATTCTTTAGTGCAATTTCGTAGGTAGTTTAGGTACCTCTACAACTATAAAAATAAAAAAATGAAGTATGGGTACAAACATTTGTAAAGACGCGTCGATGTATTACTGCGTTCTTCAGTCAGTCTTTTGTAAAACTATCTTCGATACCTACGTCCCGACATGTATAAATAATTTACCATAGATACATTTCGTAGGTTCATTAAGTAGAAAAAAGCATAATTAGGTACCTAAATGTCTGATTAATATGCTATATTATGCAGACAGATAGGCGGATACTGCGTTAGCGCGCTAACACGCCAAAACAATTTGAGTGCACGCCAAAAGGCCAAAAAGCGACGTATTCTATTAGGTACTTACTATTCCTCTTTCCTTCATATTCCAGATCTGGATTCTGTACTACCTGGAGTGTCCGTACCACACAGCGTCACTGCGGCCGTCGTCTGTAGACGTGTTCAACTGGACGTCTACCTATAGACGCGACTCAGACATCGTGGCACCTTACGAACACTGGGTCTACTATGATCCCCTCATCACTGAAAAAGATCTCGACAGGAACTTTGCTGCTAACAAAACCAAAAAGGTACTTACTTGTTTACCTACTTAGTCGCTGATAAGCAATGTAGACATATTGTCTTCAAAGTCAAATGAATTTTACACAAGTAGGTGCCTAGATAGGGAGGCTCACTTATGATAGCTAGTCAACGACGACGACAATGATAATGCCGGTTGCAGACCAAGAGCTAAGCTTAGAAGTTAGTTTAGCATAGCTCGCATAGCTGTAACAGTTTTTCATACTTAGGTACGTGCAGACTGCAAAATATGTAAACAAGTATGACAAACTGTTTCAGCTATGCGAGCTAAGCTAAACTAACTTAGCTTAGCTCTTGTTCTGCAACCGGCGTAATGCAAGTTGCCTATAAACAACCTTTTCACTTTTTACAAAGTGTTTAATACAAAAGAATCAGCGTCCAGCGCGTCCTAAAACAACTAGTTTGATGATCTTGTACATTTTACTAAATTAATTATTGCGTTCCACAATGTACCAACAGAAGAACTTGGGCGAAAGCTTATAATTTTATCTCTCTGTTCGTGTCGTTCGTGACTATGAGTTTTTTTTTATGCTGCCCAGGCCCTCTTTAGCTTCACATGCTATTGAGAAATATTTCTCAGACATGCTGCATAATTTTATGAGAGAGAAAGAGATATGAAAAGTGGGATGTTAAGGTTTGGCGTTTTGATTTGTCAGGTGGCGTGGTTCGTATCGAACTGCCACGCTCGCAACCGCCGGCTACAGTACGCCCGGCGGCTCAGCAAGTACATCCAGGTGGACATCTACGGAGCTTGCGGCGCGCACCACTGCCCTCGCAACGACCCCAACTGCCTCGAGATGCTCGATAAGGACTACAAGTTCTACCTTGCCTTCGAAAACTCCAACTGCCGTGATTACGTCACTGAAAAATTCTTTGTCAATGGGCTACAGTAAGTCCTTGATATTTAAATTTATATATCTTTTTTATCCGTCATTTATGCATTTAATTAACACAACTTAGTTTCAAACTTGTGAAAGCAAACGTAGGTATATTATTCTGCCCGCTGCGACGTATTCGTATCGTATACCCAGATGATACCCTACCTTCTTTAATTACATTCGTAACTAAGGTTCCATTTCATAATTCCTATTACAGACACAACGTACTGCCAATAGTGATGGGTGCTCGTGCGTCTGAATACGCAGCCCTGGCGCCCCATAACTCATACATCCACGTCGAGGAGTTTGCTAGCCCGGAGGAGCTCGCCACGTATCTGCGGCGCATCGACGAAGACGATAATTTGTATAATTCCTATTTCAAGTGGAAGGTAAGAATCCGTGCTTACTTGCTACTAAGCTGCATCATTATTTAATTACCAATACCTAATGTATGAGTGCTGTGTAACTACCTACTTCTATTCACAAAACGTGCATGTTACCAACCTAAAAATAACGGCTACAATGATAGGCAAATACAACTGAGAGGTCCCAGGTTGGGCGTCATAAATGCTTTGTCATACCTACTCCTAAAGGTGGACGACGCTGAAACGTTATCCATAAAAGTAAGTTGGTGTGTTTCCCTAGAAAGCGTTTAAGTATTAACACCGTATAGCAAACCTAAGTGCCATCATTTTATACGGCAGTTAATGTAGCGACCACCGCTGTCATAGGACACCGCAGATTAACCATTTTTGAACACCTAACTTGGGACTCGTTGTTCATATTACTAAATCTGAGCTAATCCAACTTTTCAGGGTACCGGCGAGTTCATTAACACGTACTTCTTCTGCCGCGTGTGCGCCATGGTACACGCTAACGAGCGGCGCCAGCGCAGCGCGCACTACAGCGACGTGCAGGCGTGGTGGCGCGAGGGCGCCTGCACGCGCGCCGAGTGGCGCACGGAGGCCCGCGACACGCGCGACAACGGCTAGCGACACGCCCGCGCGACACGACACTACTTATAGGTTTATCGCTTCGAGCCCGCCTCGTCCACGAGGTCCGACTAATTTTTACAGAGTCCTGAGCCCCGGCGCTACGCATTTTAGTCAATATTTGTATCGTGTTACAGTCGAGTCGAAAGTAATCGCGTCCATATACATAGCATAGCGTACACGATGGTGGTAGTGATTCTGTTATATTGATTAGATTGCCGGTGTTCGGTGTTCGAGTTTTCCCCACAATATTTTTGTAACTAGTGAGGCGTATAGAAAACGCGCATTAGATAATAATAATATAATTCGATGTTATTGGCGCCCGACGTGGGTCTGGCGGCCTGAGGAAAATCTATGTGAACGAGACCTGATTTTCCCTCTTTATGACATAAAGCCATAGTAGATTCGCTTTTGCATTTAATTAGACCGATTAAACAATCATAGAAATCATGTGTTTTTAGAAGAAGAAACATTCCAATGTAGTTTTAATTTATTTACCAACTGTTAAAATATTTTTATTGACTTTAATAACGAATTTTATTAGGTTTAAGACATGATTGTTTTATATATTTGCTGTTTTACCTACCCATAATTAATATTTTTTGTAAATTAATTGAATTTTGTAAATATTTTTGACTTACATAATTAGATACTTATACTTTATATTTCAGTTTTGAAATATTAATAATCAAGACCAACATTTACATAATATGAGTAATAGGTACCCAATACAGCTGCGTATTCTTAGTTTAGATGCGCATTCAGACCAACATTTGCAGTCAGCAGATTAAATTTATTCATTTTTAACTTAGTGCTAATTTCAACAATGCAACTGAACGCGATCAGCACATCTAAACTAAGTTCAAGAGCTGTCAGTGTCTATAGACACTGGATGGAGGAATATATTCTTCGAATTGACAGTTTCATTGGTGAAATTAGCCCGTAATATCCTAGATGTTGTATGGTTTATGATAGAGTTATTTATACAGAGTATTTGGGCTAGACTTGATTCGGTACCTTTTTTGTATCTATTTTCTGTGTTGGTGGATTTGTGGTATACATATCTAACGACACACACCACACAGACACGCAGTCATAATATTGTGTAAATACCTAATGCCACAACTCAACTTGAAGTAAGTCTAGTCATGATGCCATTGCGGAAGCACAACCAAAAATGAAACTTTCATGAATTTTTACGCACAATTTGCACAAAGTTACAAAGACTTAGCAAAAAGGTTTTAAAATCATTGATTTTTGCACTTCTCTAAGGAGTAAAAAGTTTTATACTGAGTTTAATCTTTTTAATAAAATAATGTATTTCTTGTTCACAAGTTATATTTGCTAATAGTTGAATGTTTTGTACATTAATATTGTTGTGTTGTGTTATTTTAGAATGTTATTTTATTGAGTAGAATTTAAATCAATCTTAGTTAAGAAAAACCTTGTAGAAACAAGATTGCTGCAAATTAATATACTTGTATTTGAGGAAACAAAGTATTGCAGTGCATTTTTAAGAGATCATGATATTGAGACTTGAAATTTAACTGGCTGTTAAAACAGAGACTGAAGAATCTTAAATCATTTTAAATATTATGTTTTACCATTTGAAGAAATCGTGGCTGATAAATTCTATTAGGTAAAATTAGTTTCTTTGCTGTTAATTAAGCTCAACCTAGACATGATATTTTGTTATTTCACAGGATGCATTATATTCCACAATTTCCTAACATGCCTAGTTTTAAAAGTAATCAAATTTAAATGTATTTAAAAATATCTGAATGTTAAATGTAAAGATCTCAAATTAAATTGAAAGCCAAGAAGCGTGCACCCGGTTTTGTAGGATTATGTAAGTAATTGTTATTCATTAAAGTATCTCAAGTGAGAATTGTATAAAGATCACATGTTTACAGGATTGATGTTGTATTTACTTGGATCATTGTTAATTATTAACTCAGGTGAACATTCCATTTCTGTTGTTTCTATGCACCTCAAAGACAACAATATGTATATATGTAGTTAAATATTATATAGACAATTCCTTGTATAATACTAAAAATGCTATTAGAAAAAAAATACTGTCATAAAAGAACTTAATATTGAAAAGTGAATTCAGTATGATTATTTGATTGAATAAATATTATAACAAGTATGTGACACCAATAAAATTATGTTAATAATGTTACCAACAAATAAATATACCTAATTGTTTCAGAATAAAATGAAAGTGTCATTTGTTATACAGTGTGTTAGGTTAAACAAGGGATTTCCAGGTTGTATAGACAACTTTGAATACGGAACTATACCTGAAATCACGAAAAAAAAATCAACTGTTCTATACATTTTGACGATTTATGCAAACATAAATTTACTGAATGGCTGATTTGTTTTTTATGATTTCAGGTAGTTCCATAGCCAAAATTGTTTGTTTTCATGAGTATAGTAACCCCTGAAAGTATGTCCCGCTTTTAACCTATCACACTGTATTAATCTGAGAAAAATATTATGAAGTAGATATACAACCTCTTTCTCAACAAAGGCCTTTCAATTGTTGTGATTAAACCAATTAATAATGCTTATTGCAGTATGATTAAGCCACAACATGACACCTAGTGATCATTTCACAAATGAAAATAAGTAAATGACAATTACAATTGAAACATGATTTGTTTTATTTCCCTTTATGAACAACATAAGAAGAAACTTAAATTATTATCACAATTATGATGAATAATATGGGCTTGTATCTAATTCTTGCATATTGATGCCTAAATTATCTCAGGCAGCGGCTATCTTTTCTGAATTAATGTATTTTTTCAACATTTCAATAATTTTTAAATTATTCTGCAGCTGTATTTGAACATTTACACATTCAACAACAAAGTTGATAGCATTTTGAAATATACTTTGGGCTTTATGCATATTCTGCGGAACTAAGACACCAAACCAGCGAAGAGGGTTCACTGTATTCTCTGCATCATTTTCAATTACTTTCTTTAGTAAAACGCCATCTTCCTCTGTAGTTTCGCATATTGTAGACGCTGAGAAATCCGGGCTGCTCTCAGTAGGGAGCCGTGTTGTACTCACTGAGCTCTGACCCATGATATAACGAGATTTAGCTAAATGAATACTTCCATTCTTGATACTGGACTCAATGTTTAATTCGCAACGCATCTTCTCCTCCATCAAATGTAATTGCTTTATAATAATCTTATCAAGCAATTCACATGCTACAGCTTCAGACGGAACACCTGTGTCCAAAAGAACAGAGTTCGTATTATTGTTGTAAATATCATCAAGAGGGTCGTTAGGTAAAAAGGTACTGTATGGATTTTATTACAATTTATAACACTGCTTACCTTGGTTCTGTTCGGTCATGACTGAATTTTTTTATTTATCTCTGTATTGAATAACCGTGCAATCAGCAATCAGATGATGAACCGTGAAATAAATATGCTGCTTTTAAAATCGAGTTTGATTCTCAAAACAAACCAACTATCTGACACTGACCCAAAGACTACAATATGTATAGGGACACACTGACCTGACAGTGACAGACACAGACAGTGACGCTGCCGATCAATCTATCATGTGATCGTGAACGGAAAATTGGTGCTGCCACCAAAAAAATAATCAAATTGATCACCACTGCTTCCCCACCTCTACTACTGGCCATATTCTATTTATTCTGTGCCTCTACAAATAATATGTTATGTTCTGTGGTTGCCAACGTGCTTAGAGCATTTATAGGTTAAATGCTCTAAGCCAACGTGCGATCTAGTTAAAATTCTAAACATACCTACTTTCCTCTATGATCCAAAGAGTATAGTAAGTATTTGCTTTGATCATAAACAAGTATTTTTCTTTGGTCTTGTTTGTTTATTAATACTCTATGGTCCTGTTCCAGAGGCCGCCATCTTAGCTTATTCGTCATTCATGTGTGGGAATATTCGTCGTTTCGCATAGATCAAGATTACTGAAAATATACAAGGCAAAGTGAGTTATTATTAGAAACATTCCTAAAATAACACCAGGCGATGTCGGACAAGAAGCGTTTGCTGAACGACCTCAGAGTTATAGACTTACGCGCAGAGTTGGAAAAACGCAACCTAGATAAAAGCGGCGTTCGCGGTGTGCTCATACAGCGTTTATCCAAGGTAATTATGTGACGTGTAATAATTAGAATAGGCACAACACTAATCAACTTTGCGTCCAATACGTAATTGATGATGTATTTCTAGCATTTGGAAGAGGAGGGGCATGATCCAGCAACTTTCAAGTTTGATTCGGCTGGTACTGTAGAGGCAAAAACTCCTGCGAAGAGAACCAGGCGGTCAGAGAGCACGAACTTTGTCGAACAAGAGTCTGAAGAAACTCCGGCTATGGAAGATATGATCGTACAAGATGACGCTGGAGAAGAAGAAGAAACTGAGCAGACTGACAAAAAACAAAACACAGTTAGCCCAAGCAAGCCAGAAGCTAAAATGGAGGTTGAGGAAACTGAGAAATTGAACAGAAAAAGGGAGTTAGAAGAAGAACCTGAAGCAACACAGCCTAAAAAACAGTGTCTTGATAAGGATACCAAATCTGAAGACGATCACAAAATAGAAAACAACACCGATGCGGAGGACAGCATCAACTTGGATCTTGGAGATGATGAGCTTCTCAATGAAGAGGTACGTTTTTATTTCTTCAGTGTAACAGTTAAACTGCCACCAGTTGCCTCTAAAGTATCAAACGGGTTCATGATGGAGATAGACTAGAACATACAAAGTAAAAACTACTTATGATTTAGTATATGATTGTATATCCACATATTTATGTATGTAGTATATTTTTAATTTGTTGAAAATATATACTTATGTGTTATAAGTATCTTATTTTTTTAATAATCAAAGTCTTTCTAACATTTCTTCAAACACTGCTTTATCAACCCATAATAATATGTCAAGTCCGGTTTCAGTAATAGTATCAAACTGGAATAATGCCAAATATTAATCATTAAACATGCATTTATGCTCATACTAACCTATAATTAATCTCTTTCAGGCTGACAACAACTCTAAAACTGACAAAAAAGGTAAGCTTAGAATGTATTTAAGTATTTTTCTGTACATACCATCTGTAATAATGAAAATAATGAGTCGGTGAATTTTGTCTTGTAGTGATTACATTTTAATCTTAATCAGATGAACTGAAATAATGTGCTTGAGAAAGTACTAAATCTTCAGTATGTGAATAAATTAATAATAATCAAGTACTTGTGTTGCTATATTTGTCATCATGCTAACATAACAAGTTGAAATAGTTGCGGTATACAAGAGTGGAAACTTAAATACAGCAGAAGAAAATTTATAGTAAGACCTGCAAGCAACGTGCTAGAAACAGCTGCAACACAGAATACAACCAAAAACTAACAGAGAGAGCACAGATGACATTAATTATCATTCAGGAGGATTACCACTGAAATGAGCACAGACAGAGGTGGCTCTCATTACAACGATGTGGTGTTTTATGTAATTTACGTGACAGGGCATTTTCAGTCACGGCAGCACTCCAGTGTCCTACAGTTATGTATGCTTTACTATGGACATAGTGGCTCATAGCTGCTATGCTGCTCCATATCCAGATGGTGGTGCTAATGTCCAATCAAGTTTTCAGGTCAGGATTTTTTGTGTAAACAACAAACAAGTGTGAAAAACATCAAGAAACATTCAACACTTCATAGCAAGATTAAGGAGAGGCAGGGTGGGCCGCTCCCGAGTATCGGCGAGCGACCTGCGCTGGCTCAGCTGATAAATGCGACTGACGTAGATGAGGCGGCTGAAGAGGAGGAGGAGGAGGAAGATGCGGGCGAGCCGTCGAGCGACAAGTCTGCGCCGGCCGACTCTGCGGCAAACGGCGACGACGAGCCGGCCGACGACCAACAAGTAACCTCCGAAGTCCCCGCCACTAGGTTGGTGAACGTCGACCGACCGCCGTGTCGCCGCCCACGCGCATCTATAACTACTCCGATTATTCCGACATCCAATACTTTCTTTTCGTTATCACTACAAAGTTTTGCACCAAACGTTTTGGAGTCCTGGCTGCTCTATGGATTTGACAACAGCTGCCTGTCAAAAAAACTCGATGATGTCGTCGTCTGCGGTCTTCGGCGCCGGCTGCTGCATACTGTCTACACCTGATCGCTGGTGGAGGACCATGTGCTGTTGGTGGTGACATCACCGGCTGCAGAGCGGCGTGCAACGGGTATAACGCGACTCTCACAACCTTGTGGACCTGCCCTCAACATCCTGGGCCAATGCAGTGGAGTAATGGTGCAAAACTTTGTAGGTGATGAGTGTCACTGCGGGAATTCTAAAATGATTACTGTCAACAAACTGCACTATTTATGGAACACAAAATGCTAAATAAATCGTTCAAATTCCGATCTTCATGTATAGTTGTTATTTATATTCTTATTATTTTATTGTTAAATAATGCTCTGATTATTTTTTCAGCAATGAGGATGACAAACATGACAAGGAGGCTAAAGGTATTTATTATTATTGAATGAATAAATCTTCATGTATTGTGAAGGTTGAGTACATTTTGATGACAAAACAGTGAAGTTAAAATAGTGCATAATCCTATTTTAGATGATAAAGAGAAGGATGGTGATGGTGAAAAGAAAGAGAAGAAAGATGACAATAAGGAAGGTGGTGCAAGGAACTTATGGGTCAGTGGGCTGTCTGGAGACACTCGTGCTAAGGACCTGAAGCAACTGTGCAGCAAACATGGAAAGGTACTTGATGTCTTAGTTTTAAATTCATCATTACTCGATTTTTTATCCACTCCATTTGAAATACAACTTAAGATACTTAAGATAAATAATTATGCCGGGTAAGCGGGATTGTCCGAAAGTTAAGAGGATTGTCCTCTACCCCGGAACATAAAGGGCTAAGGAAGGAACATGGATGAGTTTTAGTCAGTAAGAGTCTGACACTCCCTTCCGCTCCACCCAGAGCGGGAGAAGTCATTGGATGATTCCCAGCCTTAAAAAAAGATAAATAATTATCAAAGACCCCATTTTAACTATTGTTTAGGACCTCCATATTAATGTTGACAAACATATTTACAGGTTATTGGAGCTAAGGTGGTGACCAATGCTAGAACTCCCGGTTCTCGTTGTTACGGCTATGTCACAATGGCCAGTGCTCAAGATGCTGAGAACTGTATTAAGTTTTTACACAGGACTGGTAATTATATTGCTATACATTATCTTGAAATGGCGGTTCACTGTAATTTCTCTTATAATTCTTTTCGAATATATTTTCCTTAGAATTGCATGGACGTATGATTTCCGTGGAGAAGGCTAAATCAGAGTCGGAGTCATCGTCTCGCCGTCAGCCATCCGCGCGCTCCGAACGTCGCTCTAGCAAAGAACACAAGGAAGAACCTAAAGAGACTGAGGTAATTATTATTATTAACAAATTCATGTTTAAAAATTCAATATGGATCTGGCCACTGGCATTGGGAATGAGGTCCAAGTCAGTTCAGAGAGAGAAACCTACTCACGTCACTAACTAAACTGCTCTATACCCATCTATACATCTGTACAGTACCCGGCGATAAATATTGCACATCGACCTCTGGCAAGAGACAATCGGCTAATTTCGGCTTCGTAGAGCGTTATCTCTGTCGCACGAAATACAAACAGTCTGGTATCTATTAGGAGCTGTTAAAACAATTAAAGGGGTAAGTGGACAAAGGTGTTATCAGACAAAACTGAAAGAATCGAGTTTCTTGCATGAACATTGGTTTTAAGTGACGATAAATCGACTGGTGGGCTCAAAATATCTAATTTCAATTCATATCCAAAAATACAGACCCTAGCAAAGGTGTTAACTACCAAATATGCATATATTTATGCACTTTTGTCCACTTACCCCTTCAATTATGATGTGTTTCTTTTGATAATTATTTTTATTCTTTGTATGAAATACACTAATTTTTCTATAAGTGATGGCTTTATGTTGGGTAAAATAAATTTAAAAAAGCATGTTCACATTATGTTTACGTATTTAATTATTTTGGAAATTTACAGCTAGTGTTCATAATAAACACCATTATACCTATTGTTAAAATGAGATATTGTAATAAAAATAATAATAATTCTAATTCTCAATTACTTGCATTTCACTATCTGTGCTCTCAAAGAGGTCACTGTCAGCCGTATTTATCACTTGTCTGTCTGTGTGTATTTGTCCAAACCGTGTTGAATGCTTTTATATTCATTCTCACATTTAATTGCATGAGCGCAAACCTTTTTCCACTTTTCAGCTCCATGTTTACTTTTCCAGTCAATAAAGTCTTTCAGTTGAGAACATATATTTTCAATTGGATTAAAATCCGGATGATATGGTGGCAATCGTTATGATAGGGTGCGTTGTCGATAACTAGAACAGAATCACTGGGTATATTTGGGATTAATTGATTAACCTGCCATTTTTCGTAGTTATATTTGGGATTAATTGATTAACCTGCCATTTTTCGTAGTTATCGTTATTTATTTCTGTAGTGTATACTTGTAGTGTCCATACGTTAAAAAGGCATCGGGTACAAAGCCTTTTTCATTTCCCGCATTAACTATTATCAAATGTTGACCTTTTGAAATGGGCTTTTTTACTCCTTTTTTTCTTATCATTTCCCTTTAGTGTGGGATGAATGTATGTAAGACTCATCCATGTAGACGATATTTTTCCCTGATTCGCCAAATTTGTGTATTTTATCGAGGTATTCGGGTATTCCATTCGTTTGAGACTTACATCATGCTTTTCCATTAGAACTTTTCGATTATTTTCCATTTAAGTGAACCGAAATCCCATTTCGTGAATTATTTTTCTCAACGTCTTTTCAGTCCCTTTTTTGATTTTATTGTTGACAGTTCATTAAATCGTAAGTGAAAATCATACACCATTCTTCGAACAACATCATAATCAAAATCGTCCATATCCAAACGAAATTACTTTTTGGTCTCCCTTGTTTGGAGTGCTGAACTTAATTTCAGAAGAATGTGTTTCAGTACCGACTTCGTTTAATATATTGTTCAAAGTTCTTCTTGAAATTCCTTGAACCTCGTTATAAATTATTTATAAACATTGTAGATAATTTCGCGTGACTGACCTCGTAAAGGTTTTCCTCTTTTTCCTAATGATGCCATAGTACAGTTTTAAATTATTTAAATTTGGGGGTGTTAACAACTCTAAATACTCTAGGTATAATTTGAGCATTTAGAACATTTTGTCAATTAGCCGTTTGTCTCTTTCCAGAGATCGATGTGCAATATTTATCGCCGGGTACTATACTTATTTTAATATTATAATTGCAAGAGTTTGGACGGAGGGATACTGGTTAATTCAACACGCGACAGCGGCTGAATGAATCTGGATGAATTTTGTCACAGAGATAGATTATAGTCTGGAACAGCACATGTACTTTTGGTCCTGGTAAAAATGTATGGTTCTCGTGGGATAATTTCCGGACTTTCGCGGACGGCTAGCAAAAGCTAGTAAAATAGAAATGTTATTTATTAATACAAGCTGAGCCCAAGTGTACCACTAACTTCATGAAGCTTTTGATCTAACTGCAGCAGCTTTTTTTTTGAGAGTCATCAAATCATCAAATTACTGCTCCCGCTCTGGGTGGAGCGGAAGGAAGTGTGAGATTCTTACTGACTAAAACTCATCCATGTTCTTTCCTAAGCCCTTTGTGTACCGGGATAGCGGTAACCCTTTCGGAGAATCCCGCTGAACTGCAGTTGACTGCCTTCGCAGCTGATGGTCGTAAATCGCGTACTTACTGTGCATCTGTGCTATATTTAAGGAGAACAAAGAAGGCGCTGGAAAGACTGGTGAACCCAAACCGAGGATGGATACCGAAAAGAAGGAAGATGAAGTGTCTGGAGCAGAAAGTACTAGGTCCACGTCGCGCACGCGCGAAAAGTCTCTTCGCTCTGATAAGGTATTTTACGTTCAAGTCTTTTTAGGCTTCCAAGATTGGATCCTATCACTAAGTCCACAACGGCTCTTAAATCGTAAGAAAGTAAAATAGGTACAATTTTCAGCAAACACATTCATTAATTTTAAAAAAAGGAGGTATTTCCTTAGTTCTCGAGCCTGACTTGCTGGTGATTTTGTATATTGCACTTTTATATTCTGACTTATCGCAATGTGACATTCCAGGATCGTACCAAACGGAGCACCAGGAGTCGTGAACGAAAGCGATCGCCCCGCGAGGTTCTGTCCTTTTCTAAGATCTGGGTGAGCATGAACCGGGATTCAATGGGATGGTTATGGTTATAGCTAGACAGACCCAGCATGTCCTTAGTTCTTAATATTGATTAAGATACCAAATCTGAAAGCAAACATGTTATTTTACAGCTTTTGGAAGTTTGTATGGTGTTGAAATATTGGTATTTGATCAAATCTTCTATAAGTCAGTGCTTTATGGAAATTCTTATAATAAGGGTGCAGGAGTTTGGAAGAACCACACGGTCACGTAGACACGACAAAAAAAACGACTGCTTTTAGTAATATCCCCTGAAAATTGACGTAACATGTAATATGTTGTATGATACAGAAAGAGCGAGACGTTGCGCGCGCACGCGAGCGATCCCGCGCGGCAAGGGAGGAGGAGCGCAGACGTCGCGCGGCCGAGGACGCGCTGCGGGAGAGAGAGAGACGACAGCGGCAGGAGAAGCACCGCCTGGCGCTAGAGAGGGAGAAGCTACGCGCTGAAAGGTACGAAAAACAAGTACCTAATTTTTTATACCAATGTAACATAGCATCCTTCCTAGAAAGGAGTAGACAGGTACTTCTCTGTCACATTGGTACATAACTGGCAAAATGTTTAAATCCCAAAAATACTAATTGAGAGTGAGCCTATTGCAACCGCCCGGAAATCCAGACGGCTGCCACTGAGAAATTCCTGACAGAAAAACTTAAAACACTATCAGGACTGTGATTCAATCTTAAGACTCCACATCCTGCAGTTACACTGATTACTAGGCTATGTATGTGTATATACAAATAATCAATACAATACAAATGTAAAATCGTAATTTCACAGAGAGAAGATTGAGCGCGAAAAGAACGAGCTACTTCGGTTGGAACGCGAGCGTCACAGAATAGAGCGAGAGAAACTAGAGTTGGAGAGACTGGAACTGAAACGCGCTCAACTAAGGTATGGTCTTCTAAACGTATAGAGATAACTACAGGGACACAAAAAAAACCCCTATTCTTATTGATTATTTTGGTTTTTTTACCAAAGCTTGATTTTTTTAAAATTATTACTTACTATTCCAAGAACTTTAAAAAAAAAAATTATGATGATGGGACAAAGCTTATTTGATTAAAAAAAAATTATGGTATTGTCGTTGGTCCTTGATAAATGTGCAAAATTTGAACTATTAACGTTTTAAAGTGGGTGAAAATTCCGTTTACATACACACATAGATATAAGTGAAGCGTCAAATGCGTGTTAAGTAGAATCCTCTATGACAACATGGTGATAATCCGCAGGTTGGAGGAGGAGCGTCGCAAGCGCGGCTACGAGGGCGGCGCGTACCGCAAGGCGGCCAGCCCGCCGCCCGAGCCGGCCTACGAGCGGGACGCGCGCCACAAGCGGCCGCCACCGCCGCCCGGCGTACGTACAATCATTCGATTCTGTAAAAATCTCACTGTGTAACTGAGATGTCGTCGTTCCACATTTGACATTGACACTATGACAGCTCACTTTAAACTAACTGCACCTACATTTTCACGGTGACATTTTTACAGAATAGCACTACTGCTGCACTTTGTAGTCTGTAGAAACCGCTACCTTACGAAACAAACTAACGACTTGATAACATTAATTTCTAAAGTCGGTGTTGGTCTTATTTTGTATTATCGTATTTTTATCAACGACTTCCGAAATAAAAATTACTTTTCAGTCAAGTAAGAAAAAGAATCCCGTAAGAAGATACTTATAAAATACAGTCATGTTCAGCAAGTATCTTTTTTATCATGTCAGCTCGTCTTCGTTTTGAAGTCGATAAAAAAGTAACACATTAGGTAGTAGGAAAGACTGTTTAAACAATAGTAAATAGTAGCTAAAGCTGAAAATATTGGGCCAAGTGAAAGTGACAATTATATTGGACCGACTGGCCGTAAATCCACCAACAAACACGCACACTTCAACAAATTTCTCATTCACGTAATTCTTTCCGACAGTCTTCAAGTCGCAGCCAGTTCGAGGCACCACCGCCTCCCCGATTCGAGATGGCAGCTAGCTACGAGCGAGGCGCTGACAAACGAGACCGCGACCGTGATTACAAACGGGACTACCCGCGACATGTCTCTTGTAAGTGTACCAATACATAGCATTTTCAGCAATATCTTGACTGCCTTTTTTGGATTGTCTAATTTCATTCTTTTAAAACCCTATTGCAAATTAAAGTATCTAATCATAATATATATTATAACATCCTTTTGGAAACTTTTACCTCTAAAATATATCCTTCCAATCTTCATTAGTATCATTTATGAAAACATTTTATTTCCAGCTGGAAACATGAAGTACTCCAGTAATGGTGGCGCTACCGAAGACTCGCGACAACCGATGCCACCGGGCACCAGGCCCAAAGAGCCCAGGTATGTTTTTTAATGTTTTAATAAACTCATCCTTAGCTTAACCATTGAACTAACAAACGATCAACTGGTTTAGATTGTTGAGTCTGTTAAAAGTTGGTTTTTATGACAGAAATTAAGATGGCACTACATTTTTCGTATATAATTACGCCAAGAATAGTGCCAGTATTATGTGAAAATTTACGTAATGCGGGAGATACTTTTTGTAATAGACAATAATACATAATTTTGGTTCCAGTCGTTCGTACGAATCTCGCGACAACCGCTCGTACCGGCCGTCGCCGCCCGGCAAGCCCGAGCCCCGCAGCTGGAATGCGTCCAGTCGCTACCCTGACCCCGCAGTTCCTTCTAAAGGTAATCTTTTATGGCTATGATTTCAATGGTCAGTTAAATAATATTTAACTGACCATTGAAATCAATCAATCAATATTATTGAGAATCTGTCAGTATCAAAACGTGTTCTGTCAGCAAATATATTAAATTATAACGTGTGGCGTTAGTGGCTAGCAAGGACAGTGATCAGCAAATAATGTTATTGGATAGCTCATTTTAGTTATTGCAACAAATTAATCTGTATTGATTTAATATTACTCTTTAAACTTTTTTGTTCTTATAACTAACTGGCCTATGCAGTCCTAAAAAAGTTCCGTTGTACTTATAGGAAGCAACGGCAGTGGTGCTGGCGAGGCTTGGTCGAGCAGCGACGCCCGCTACAGCAGCTACGAGGCGCGCTACGCGCCGCAGTACCAGCCGCCGCCGCCCGGCGCGCCCTACCCCGACCGCTACGCGCCGCCGCCGCGCGACTACCCGCGCAAGTACTGAGCACCCGGACCTGACAGCTGACGAATACAGAGAAGGGAGGTCGAAGAGGTAGGTTTCTGAAATCTTCGATCTGTCACAAGGTGCACCACCACCGGTTTAGCCATGTGGGGCTGTATAACATAGCTTTATATTGCTTAACCTTTTGAACGCCATTGTCACATATACGATACAAGCGCATGCCCTGTACGCCAACAACCCAAATATGTGACAATGAAAAATACTATAACACACTCTACTATCGAAAACACGAAATTAACAATTAAATCATTAGTTTTGTGTGTGTTTATATAGATATCTTAAAATTATAAGCTCTATTACGTATTTAATGACATGAAACAAATTAAAAGACACCATGGATATTGGGAAATTCATGATAACAGGAAGAAATAAATTTGTAGCTTGGTGTTGGACGCGCGTGCTTTTATGCTCTGGCGTTCAAAAGGTTCAACCCAATAACATACGGTTTGCGCGCACATTAGCTAGTCACTGTTCTAGCTAAAAATAAAAATTAATGCGATGTCGTAAGTTAATGTTGTATTTTTTTTTCAGATTTCGACGACCCAAGGCGATCTAAGTTCACATGTTTATTTTATATGTTAGAGTGAATGCTATTATTTTAGGATGTTGTACACTTACTTATGTAGCTTAGAGGGGATAGTATCTATCTCTAAATGATTGCACGTGATTACTTTGTGTAATAATTGGTATATTCTACAGATACACATGTATCCTTTGGATTTGAGTAAGATTTTTATATGGAGACCTTTAAGACTACCCTTTGCCCTTGGACTCTCTCACGCGGCTTTTACAAATGCGATAGAATTTTATTTTAATATTCCTCATTCCTTTCAAGGCAAAATGTGTTATTAATATATTACATTTTTATTTATTTAGGCCGTTGTTTTCTTCAATGTAATTTGCTCATTATTTTCCGTGTTATGTCTTCATATATAGACCATATCTTCAGACTAGCTATAATCTGCAAATATTATATTCGCGTACGCAATTGTAGTTTTATTTTATCATGTAATACTTGACCAAAACGAACTAAAGTATTTTAAAATGTACAGTCAACGTAAATTAAATACATATTATAATACTTAAATGTTTGTACAAAGTTACATTGGGTACGATAGGCTAGTACGAATACGTTTAATTTTTTGTGTAAAGTATAGCTTATAATGTGATAAGTAATAAATAATTATAACGGGCGCATTGTTTTATTATTTTTCGTTACAAATGTATTTTTAAGGTTAATATGTTTTGAAAAAGGCACCTCCGCCGATTAACAACAATACAGGCTGATTCGTATTGTTCTCTTCGAGGTGACTCCCATAGAACAAATCCTATGGCATGGAATTTGTAAGTACTGTGTCTACACGCTTTTTGCGAGACTCAATTGTCGCGATCTGCATATGTATCAAGGTATGCTCTAAGATCAAGGTCCGCCAACACAAATGGAGATGGGTAGGACACATGGCAAGCCAGGTGGAGTCAGGTAGTGACCGAGTGCACCGAAGACAAATGTTGTTAGTCGTTCGGGGGCGAGATGGGCGGACGACATTGTAACCATTGCGGGTAGAATCTGAATGAGGCTCGCACTGTCGCACAGGAACGTGAGGATCGGCATATGATAAGAGGCCTATGCTCAGATGGTGATGAAGTCAGGCTGTGTGTGATGATGATGGATAAATATAGGTTAGGCATAGGCTATCGATTCAGTGGTCTAAGGTATCCATTATCCATAGATCTATGGTGACATAAATAATACATCGCCATATCTTAGAGCATTAAGGAAGCGCCATATGGAAAGTTTTCAAATAATTCGAGTGTCTAATTTCATTTGCCAGACTCTATAATTGTGGTATAAAGCCACTGGCCACGTATATTACTTTTGGCGCGTCAACAAAATAGGAAATAATGCGATTAATGCCCACCTTGTGAAGTGTCAGTTTTTGGCATTCGTGCATTTCTAATTGTTTTTGCTTGTAAAATTTAAAGAATATGCCGAAAGTCATAAAAAGTAGTGTTAGAGAGGTAGTCTTAAAAGTAAAGGAGTTTTTTATAAAGGAGAGGGAGCATAGCACCCCGGTAATTCCATTCGAAAGAGTAAATGAGAGAGTTGCCGCTGCTACAGGTTAGTGTTACCATCCTTGAGGATCCTAGAGTCCCTCTCCGAAGTTATAAAACGAACTAATATAAAGTTTAGTTAGGTTTTGCATAAACTTAGGCGGGCCTAATATTTCCACTCCACCCAGAGTGGGAGAAGTCATTGGATGATTTCCCAGCCTTAAAAAGGCGGGCCTAATATCAGTTTTAAAAGTTTGTTAAAGCACTTATTTGATTAAATAAGGGTTCATTCTCTGTTCTTCAGGTGTTTCTTTACGTACTGTAACAAGAATCGCAAGTGAAAGAAGATTGGCTGAAGCATCGTCCAGTAAAATAGTTACAATAGGAAAGAAAAGAAAAATAAAGAAAGCCAATTTTTTATTGGACGATGTTGGTATTGGAGTCTTACAACAGAAAATGCAAAGGAAAGTGGGAGGGCTGAATATTGTAAAGCCATCCAGCGAAATGCCAGAAATGGTAGCCAATTCATTTAACGCCATCTCTAGGAATGAATGGCGCAATTACTGTTCTCATGTGAAGAAGTTAGAAGAGTATCGGTTAAAATCTAGATGTATAAATGAAGATTCCGAAATGCAACTACTTGATATAGTTCATGCAGAACACAATTATAGTAAATAAAGAAAAGTTCACACTTTGTTTTCTTGATATAACCGAACTTGACATAACAGCAGTGGCGTAACTATAGGGTGGCAGGACTGGCAAAGTGCCACGGGCCCCTGGCCTGACGGCGCCCCCGGCCGGAGAGGGTGCGAGCTCAAAAGTGGGACCTAGCATTTTGTCAAAAATTAGTAAAAAGTATGAATTTGGGGCCCCATGCAATGGATTTGCCAAAGGCCTCAGACGGTATAATTACGCCACTGCATAACAGCACACTATATCCCAATAATAGAGTAAGTAAACGAGTTTTATGAAACGTCAATGATTTATTGATGATGATTTTAATAGTTATAATTCGGTAAATACGTATTCCTATTCCATCTACCCTGGCTAGGTTAAATGCTCTAAGACCCTGGCCCATCCCCATCCATCCATCAGCGGTGGCTTTGCTATGTGTATAATATAAATTCTACTCTCTTCTCTACTCTTTTTTTTTTTTTTTTTTTTAAGGCTGGGAAATCATCCAATGACTGCTCCCGCTCTGGGTGGAGCGGAAGGGAGTGTCAGACTCTTACTGACTAAAACCCATCCATGTTCCTTCCGTAGCCCTTTATGTTCCGGGGTAGCGGTAACCCTTTCGGACAATCCCGCTTACCCGGCAGGCTTGGCCCTGAGGGGCCCCTTCATATGCTGACATCTCTTTGAGGCGCGCGTGGAACATATACGCGCCGTACGGCACGGGTCTGGTGCTGATCGGACGGTGAGTCACCCATTACTCACCGCCCGCAGGTCCGCGCCTACGGTGGCCGGGAGTCGTCACGTGGCTCCCGACGCCCGGAGCGTCTCCCGCGGCGGCTGGGACGGGAGGACCTTTCTCTCTCCCATCCCGCCTCCTCCTTCGCGAGCATGACTTTTTCGCAGAAGGAGGTGACTGCCTCCCACTCCCTCTCGCCCCGGACCATGGCTTGCACCAGGGCCGGGCGCGAGAGGTCGCCGCCGCCGATCGCCTCTACGAGGACACGGCGGTGCTCCGCCCAAGCGGGGCAGGTTTGCACCGTGTGCTCTACCGTGTCCTCTGGGCGATCCTCGCAGTGGTGACACCCGGGCGTTTCCTCCCGCCTGATGATGTGCAGGAACCTCCCGAAACATCCATGTCCGGTGAGGACCTGCGTCAGGCGGAAGGTGAGGGCGCCGTGACGCCTCTCTAGCCACTCCTCAAAGAGGGGCCTTACCGCCACTATCGTGGCGTGCCCTTCTTCTCTACTCTAAACTATAGTTTATCTTCTTTACCACCTTAGCTAATTTTATCAGTTCAAATAATTAATACTTTGTAGGATTCATTTTATTCACCCGCCATTTTGACGTCACGTTGGTGGATGTATTTTATGTAGCCTAATTCCCAATTTCTCATTTCGACAAAATAGAGTCATCAAGGACCCTCCTTTGACTGCACTGAGTATTCCCTAAAGTTAAGGTACAAAGTATTAAATATTAACTCTTTAAGTCACAACAACGGGGCCCCTTGAATGTCATTCAAACGCGAAAAGATGCTTGTGTTCCGTTAGATTCCGTTTTAAAAAATCTTGATTAAATACTTATAACCGATTGCCGAAAAAGCAGGCAATGTATTAGCAATTATTAGATTTCATTGCTATATTTTATTTTTGAGGGTGGGAAGCCATTAAATTGCCGCTCCGGGTGGAGCGGAAGGAAGTGTCGACTCTTACTGACTTAAACCCATCCATGTTCCTTCCAGTCCTTTATGTTCTGGTCTGGGGTATCGGTAACTCTTTCGGACAATCCAAAGGGACAATCCCGCTGACCCAGCAGGCTCCGGCCCTGACGGGCCCCTTCCCGATTACTAAAATATCTTTGAGGCGCGTGTGGAACACGTACGCGCCGTCCGGCACGGGCCTGGTCCTGATCGGACGGCAGAAGGTGACCGCCTCCCACTCCCTCTCGCTCCAGACCATGTATTGCACCACGGCCGGACGCGAGAGTTCTCTGCCGCCGCCAATCGCCTCTACGAGGACACGGCGGTGCTCCGCCCAAGCGGAGCAAACCCCCCACCGTATGCTCCACCGTGTCCTCTAGGCGATCCTCACAATGGTCTAAGATACTTTACTTAGTACACTATTCGACGACTAAAGTCGCGTTTACAAGCGTTTACACGAAGAGAGTTTGATAGTCTGCGCTTGTCTTGTCATAAAAGTCCGTGTAAACGAGGCTAATGCTTGGCTAATGGTGGCGTTGATTTGACTTACGACCTGACTTGCATACAGGTATCTGTACCTGTAAGGGTATGACCACACTTATTCAGCTCTTGGCCGTAAAACTAATGATTTTGTATGGAGAATCCGTTCAGCTTTCCGCGTCTATTCAGGCGCGTACGCATCTCCATACAAAGTCGTTGTTTTGATATGACGTCTGCTGTACACTACGTTCGAGGATAATAGAACGCGTTGTAAAAAGCGGTTCTCCAAAATATTCATTAGAAAAGTCAGCAAGCTAGTCTGATACTGGACACACTGTATAACTTGTGGCTCTGCACCAGTTTTGTCGTTGTAGAATTGGACGAATCAAGATTTTATCATCATGCATGATATATCATCATCATGATATGTCTGGTTGCAGATAACTTCCAAGCACGTCCTTATCAAAAAACACGTTCAACAGGAATAGGAATCTAATCGGTCAAAGCATGATTAAAAAACAAGCCTATAGGACAAGTGAACACTGACCTAACGTTGGTTAATGATTTTTATTTATCACCATCTGCATAAAAATGGCCATGAATGTTTCTATTTTCTTTGTATCGAGTATCGAGATCGATAAACTATCAATTTACTCCACCCTATTCTGTGTAACCGCGAATGACGAAGGGAATTAGGAAAAGTGAATCTTTGATCTGTTGTTGGTAAACTGCTCGTTTCATTCAAGTTCCTGAATACTATTCACATCTTATATTAGAAAAAAAGCTAAGAGAAAAGCGGCAGCAAATATTTGTTTTTTTTTTGGCCTATAGTTATGATTTTGAGACCGAAAATTATCCTATAAATATTGTAACCATGCGCTCAATCCACCAAAATCTTCAATGGAAACTCGTGTTTACCAACCAAACAAATTCAAATATACTTGCGGCAATACAGCGAACTAATCAGTTTTCTCTTTCACACACATACAAAACCCGTTTGACTAGAACGTGACAGCAGAAATCCACCAGCAACGATATTTACTAGCCAAGCTATATTTATGTGGAGAGCAGTGTAGAGAAAGAAATAAATTATCAAGTTTAAACATTTCTTTTCAATATCCCTTTCTAGAGATCGATATAAAGCAACGCCGTTTCGCAATATTTGAAACCACAATAAATCAATACAGTTACCTCCAAATGGACATCTAATGTTCTTGTTGTTTATCGAATAGGTAAACAACAACTGAAAAAAATACAAGAGGATTTGATTGAGTGTACCACGATCGCCATTACTATGGGCATTATTAAATTAACGGTACAAAGTGTGTGACTGTGTCAAAGCGTAATTGGTGTAGGAGTATCTTTTCTTGAAGGTTTGCTAATTTATTTATAAAAAGAACGTAATTTTCTTTCAATTTTGGCGGGAGTCCTGGCACGTTGTATAGCGGTTGTCGAATGGCGATCTGTCACCTGTCGCCCCCTGGCCTCGTCGACGCCGATAAAAAGTTCATGTTTCAGTGGTTCTCAGTAAAATTAGCAGTGTAATAGTGAAATTCCTGGTGCGCAATCCATGTGGACATTCGACGATGCGTCGCGATTAGACGGGTCGGATATGGATAATAGGCGAGCGTGCCCAAGCTACGAAGCCGGGTTCGACGTGTGCGATCCCTTGGGGTCGGTGTTGGATTGGTCTGGTCGGGAGCCAGCTCGAATACTGCGGCGTCGGTGCCGCAGCGAAGGCGTGGACCGTTCGCCGTACGAGGATGTAAGTCGCGAGGCGAACCGCTCCGCGGACGGTTACTGTCGCTATCACCGAGCACTGCCCAACAAGAGCCATTTCACGCTGAACAACAGCGAGCCGCACTACACGGTCGCGAGGTTTCGTCACGAGTGCTCACTGCCTGCTGCCGAGAACGGCGACTACGTCATGGCTCATGAGCAGGACAGGTACCATGGGTGAGCTTCATAAACATAACCTATATGCTTGTAGTGCTTGGACACTGCTCGTTATCTAACCTAATGTCAACAATGGTTAGGTGAACTTAGGGTATGCATGCTATTTACATGTTATTGATTTACCTGAAAAGGTGTTATTCTTAGACATTATAACTAAATCTTAATGAAAGCCTTGAAAATGCAAATTCAAAACATTTCAACGACTTGTGTAACAATAAGATTTTGTCTATCCTCAGTTACCAGCCAGGAAGATCAAAATTATACCCAAAAAATCCGAGCAGACCTTTTCTAGTTACAACACTTTCCAATACTAAAGTAGATGACCGGTTGCCAAAAGTTGAGGAACTACTAGAAAAAGTTGACCAAGAAATGATGGAGGTGCAGGCAACGAAACAGCCTTTGAAATCAATACTCAATAACCCCTTACCAAGTTCACCACTACACAGTATACTCAAAAAACCTAAAAACAAACAGGACTCGAAAGCTAACATAGAAGGTCGCAGAAGACAGCGGGCTGCCAGTGAATCTGACAACTTGTACTGCAGTTTTAATATAGGAGCTCCGATACCCGGATATGATAAGTAAATTGTTATTCTTATCTGTTATCATTATTGTGCTTGTGGGAACCATGTAATCAACTATCAAAACCGCAATTGGTTCATTCAATAACTTGATTTTTGCATGTAATGGAATACTTGACAATACAAATTGAATAAATTGATTTGTCTTTCACAATTATTAGAGGTATTGTGCATGTTGAAATGCTATTTATTTTTTGATTAATGTGTTAAGCTTATTACTTGTGGAACCGGGTGGAATATAGGTAATAATATATATTATAGTCCTTGTTTTGAATGATAAAATAAATACAGTTGACTGGAATTTTACTATGAGGAAGTGTCTATTTATTTGGCAGACTTAATTGTTCTTTTAGGTTATACACATGCTCACATTATTCAATATGGTTAAATTGTACCTACCAAAAGTATGTATATGCTTGTGAGTTGTCACCATGCAAGTTTCTTATCAGTGGTATAATTATTTTAATCCCATAATGATTTTTTTTTCAATTAATCCCGTTGGTTTTGTGTGATCTTATCATAAAATGGCCAAATTCAAATAAAATATATTTTGTTAATGGCATGGTTCTGGTAAAATTTAAAAATATTATAGTATCATGTCAAAATGTCTGACCTTATTATGAAAGGTCAAACTATTGTAGGCATTTGTAAGTATCTAGAAAATAGCAGTTATTTATCCATGAAGTAAATGCTACAAAATTAAATTCACAGAATCTTTTCTCACATATATGACCTTTTGGGTACTGTAAATAGATAATATTTATATGTGTAGGCAAAGGTGATATATTACATGAAAGACACCCACCCACTTGGGGCACAAGGCTATTATTAGCTTAAAAGTAGGTCAGTATGTTAAAAGGATTATGTTAGGTGTTCACTCATTGTATCTGCTCAGTGGATTGAAAAACAATGTAGTCTTCACCTCACTACATTATAATTTTACTATAAATATCATAATAATAATAATATCCTTGGACATTTCACACAGCGCCATATCGTCCCAAGCTAAGCAACCTAATGCTTGTGTTATGGTAACGAGATGGCTGATATACTACTTATATACATTTTTTTTTTTGTAAATACATACATATTATAGATAGAAAAACACCCAGACTCGTAACAAATACTTGCAGGTCGTACAAATATTTGTTCCGTGCGGGAATCGAACCCGCGACATAGTGCGCACCAGTCAATCGCTCATCCTCTGCGCCAACCGTGTCATCATCTACAGCCTGTCTTCACCAGTATGTCATCATAGGCCTCTTTTTTCACAGGCCAATCCTCAAGTTTTTTTTGTTCAGTTAGTCCTTATAATATTAGCTATCAGCGTGTGAAAGTCCTGTCAAAATTGGTCCAGCCGTTCTGGAGATTAGCCGGAAAAGACAGACAAAAATGTTTTTTTGATATTAGTACTGTTATACTTTGCATTTAGTAAAAGCTGTTTAAACAGACACTTTTTAATTTATCTATATATGTTGATGACTTTTTAATGTCAATTTATGTCACTGGCCAGGATTAATTGTATATTGTGTTGTTTGGTGAAATCATTAATGGTATCATGCTTATGTTTTTAGGCACAGAATGACGAATGTTTAGCAATGACGCGCGTAACGCGAAAATAATATTGACGCATGTGATGTGACGCGCTAATTTGAACTTTATTTATATGGGGAGTAGGTTGAAAATCAACTTAATTTTTGTTGTGGAATTTTAGAATTTTCCAATAATAGGGCTAAAATGATATAAAACCTAATTTAGTTTTGTTACCTATTTTGAAATCATACAGTTTTGTACTTCGAGAACATTTTATAAAGTTCATTAATGGTTGATAAATCAGTAGTAAGAGTAACATGTTGATATATTTAAAGATTAATGGGTTTAGGCAATGATATGACAGGCTAGGACCCTAATCCATCACATCTTTTCCGTAGATTGCGACATTAAAATAAAGTAATAATACCTTAACTCTAAGAAAAAAAAAAGTAACAATATATTTATACAACCATAAACATTCTTTTGTTTTTAGCCGCCTATCCTTCCAATCGACGAATACGAAGCGCGCCAAAGATAACGCTGGCTTTGGTTACTCGTACGGATCTGCCATCGCAAACCTTGGCAACGCAGCTCCCGTCAAGAGTCCTAACAGGGGCTCCTCCAGTCCTGGAACTAAACCAGTCCGTCCTCGGAAGGAAGTAACTGTGATGAAGGACCATCACCAACATGATATGCATGTGTTGAGGACCACGGCTATCAATGAAACTGTTCATGTTGAACCTGTTATTGATGTGGTGAGTATAATTATATAATATTTATTTGTTTTATGACGATAGATAAAAGTTTGCATTTTTTTTTAGTTGCGTACCTATTTATATCCAGGAAAACTAAAGGGTATAGTGTTTCTCAGTGTTGGAGAAACAGCAGTTACTCCTTGTAGAAAAAAAAATCTTGTATCCAGCTCATCAGCTGCATCCGGTCAGGTTGTAAGCTGATCTCAACATAGTTAGGTTGGGAATAAGCTAAAGAATGATGTACGTAATGAGCCGTAAAAAAAAACATTATGGAACAAACAACTTTTGATATAGGAATATTATGGCACATTGACATCACTAAAATACGTCAGCATGACGTGTGATCAATCATCATAAAATGAACAGAGTAGAATGATGCTTGATTCAGTGGAATCACCGGAATCTGCGGCGCCGGCGGCGTCATATGATACTGTTCTAGCGTCGCGTCGGCGTTAGCGATGCGTGAGCGCAGCGCAGTCATATGTGCACTTAGCGTACGAAACGTGTGCTATGTAGGCGTTGTCGCGTAAGACCGTTCGCTGAGTGATCGCTCTCTCACGAAATCATGAAAGTCGCCAGTCAAAAGCTGCTACAATTTGGCACATAATACGAGGCGTTAGGAATATTTTATTGGTTTCTTAGGTTCCTTTGTTTGCTGATAAAGTTTCTAATTGTTTTCGCATACATGTATTTTTAATTGGCTTTAACATTAATTATAGAGGCCCATTTGCGTAAAAATATAATGACCAAGTCTACATCAGTACTTACCTATTATAAGATCACGAGATATAGTATATGCTAAGTCTAATTATGTACTTGTAGGTACTCTACCTATATGGACACAATTAAAGGGAAGCACCAGGGTAGCCCGCGAAATTATTTTTTTGCGATGTAGGTCAATATCAGGTTGTATGTTGATCAAAATATGATTCACGGTCATCACATGAGGCCAATTCTAAATGAGAGAGTTTTATTGATGATTCTAATGGTTATAATTCTTTAAATATACACCTATAGTGTATTTCTTTTACAGTGTCCAATTTGCTAAACAAACACGGGACGAAAATTCTGATTTTTCGTATCAATCAAACACTTTGAGTTAAGCATAAACGTCTTGAACTTTGAATAATACACTTAAGGCATGAATTATTTTTAAAAAATGCTTCAGAGGCACGTATCATTACCTAGAAACCTTAACATTAGACGCGACATTTGTTTACCAAATGAGACAACTAAAGAAAAATACACTATACTTGTTACGGCCGCGAATGTAATGTTGAACATAAAATCTGACACTGACCTATAGATTGAAATGAAAATATTAATTTTGCGGGCTAACCTAGAGCTTCCCCCATAATTAAATTCTTCTATCTGTAGCAAACTGTTTTCAATCTGCTTAGTCTTTTCGCAAATACATCTAAACTACGTCTAACTCATACACTGCCATGAACACGAATGTGTGTTGAAGGCACAGGGCTTAGAATAGCATAGAAAATAGTGGCAGTGTTTGTGCTAATGTCGGCTGTTGAATATCAGTATTTTTATATCGACTGACTGCCTATCTGACCTCCATAATCCAGTAACCGGATAACACGATATCCCTCCGTAAGAGTCTGTGCCAGACCTTCGGGCTTCTGACTAACGGTAACGACTGTCAAAGATTGCTAATGATAGTCGGGCTTAACGTGCTTTCCGAGGCATGGAAGTGATCGGTATGTAATTAATGGGCACCCATCCACGAACCGACCTCGGCATGAGTAGCTTAACCGTCTATCAACCCGTACGGCATTTATCATTTAGCCATACTTTTATCATTTAGCAAACACTATTCATATTGTGTAAAACAACCGCAAACATTTTTGTTAGGGACTTGTTAATTACGATTAATTTAAGTAAAACGAATGAAATACATACATACTTATAAGTTTAGCAACATCCGAAAGCGAATATAGACATCGTTTTCGTAATATTCCGCGAAAATTAATTGCGTGCGATTATCGCATGTCGTTATGATATTTTCGTCACAAACGCGATTTAATTTGAGCATGAATGCGCTGAAATCATTAACGAGCACACATTTACCTTGAATCATATTGTGATATGTTGTAGCGTTGTTGAGTTACGCCTAAATTACACGGTTTACTTGAGAATCATCATCGTCCTTTAACGGTCTATTGCTGGACAATGAATGGCCTTTCCAATTATTGCTCTCGTCACTTATCCAGCTGTTACCAGCCACCTTGCATAGATCGTCGCTCCACCAATCCTTAAGGCACCCAACCTGCTTCAAGTTTGCTGCTTTCACGGTTCCCTTACGCCATTCAATTTGGATGAATCAACTAAATTCTTTCGTGAACTATGAATTACTAGCTTTTCGCGGCGTCGGCGTCGCTCGCATGGAGGGGTCGGTATCGGTAATTATTCTGCTGTATTACCGGAATAAATAGTATCGTGTTAGCTCAGTCCTCAGTTAGTTAGTAGACTCCAGCTTATCCCACTCCATGTGCCTCACTTCATCCAAATCCGGTCAGCCCTTAAGACGTGAAAAGAAAGCAAACAGACTGCGTTATTTTCACATGTATAATATTAGTAGTATGGATTAAATGTTTGCTATAAATAATTATTATATTCTTAATTAGCGACTCGCCCCGGCTTCCCACGGGTGCAATGTAGATCACACGGGCGAAAGCTAGTTAAACTATACGTATAATAAACCTTTCTCTTGAATCACTCTATCAATTGATAAAAACCGCCTTTAAATCCGTTGCGTAGTTTAAAAGATCTAAGAGTACAGACGGCGGGAAGCGACTTCGTTTCAAACAAAATAACTTTGGTTGAACCGTATAATATTGCCATTAGCGCAGTAGTTTCTAGTTTATTCTCAACGTCAGGACTTCATTTTGGACGTAACAGAAACATTGCTTCCGTCGTATATCCATCATCACTATTCAAAATCTATTCATAATTTGTCTGAAGAGATTATTCAAGTCTCTTGAGATTGTTTATTTCACCGTCCATGACTCATGTTGAAATTCCTTCGTGTTATATTATAGGAGTTCGTTCTAACTGAACTACGTGCTGTAAATCTTATGTGTTAAATCTGAATTTGTCTTGGAAATGTGTCAAAGGAGTGCTTTTCGCGGTTGATTTCGCGAGTACAACGTTTTTGTTATGTCTGGGCGCACGCGAGGTGATTGTGTGATTTTAATCGAGACCTTTCGAAAGCTTCTATAAAAATAATCTACAATTTGTACCTTTAAAACTGAGCTTTTTCGAAGCACGTGCGTTTTAGCGTGTTATCATTATGACACAGTCAAAGTTCGTTCACAGTACCATAAAAATAGAACCATAAAATCCTTGTAAAATAAACTAAACTTTACACACCACACGCATTAATAAACCACCAAAAACGATGCTTTATCATTCCAATCATGTAAAACACTATAAAACCAAATATCATAATTACAAAGGTGGCGACTATAAAAAAAAGTTTACGACCAGCTAGCTTACATCACTCGAATAAAAACGATTGTTTACATTTCAGTCTTCACGGAAGTAGTGGAATTCTTTTACAAAATATATTTTTAAAAGAAGTTTTTCTTTTATTAATGTGACGTGGTTAGTGGTGTAGGTTATGCAAGAGGTGGCCAGGCTATAGTGTGTCATGCAATGAAGTTATGACGGGATCGCCGTGGCTAGTCAGTGACGTGGTTCCGTTCAAGACGCGCGTATATCTTGGAGGTATGGGTTTCCTAGGAAAAGTTTGGAAGAAGTTTTCGCAAAATGTAAGTTTATATGTTACTTAGCAAATTCTTGAAAATATTGTTTACTTTAACACGTTTCTTAGAAAAGTGAGACAAGAACTCCGAAAATCCATTAAGTGTAATGAAAGAAAATCAATATTATGGTCATCACATTATGTAGCCCAACACGTACACTGAAACTTTTTCATTCATGTAATATGAAACTAATGTTCAAAAGTTTTCAATTAGTTATTGATTCTCGAGTCTTGACGGTGGCGCCCGGTTGTCTGTTGCGTTTGGCGCGGTTTTCAGTAGAACTTGGCGTACGCTCGAAGAAAAATGTTGATAACAAGTTTATATGTAAGAACGGTTAAAACCTGTGATAATTAGTTAAATATTAGAATTAAGGACTTGTGAAAATCATTAGTGACGGTTTGCATGCAATTATAAATGTTAACACTACTCACCGGTCAAAACGATGTCGCGTCGCTGCGTAGGTGTGATACGTTTAATGATTACTGGTTACATCTCGACTAGCCTTGTTTTATTGTCTGTTTAATTCTGTACACTTTAGATTTTATTGTGGCATCGGTTCACGCCACCTGGCCTCATGCCAAAACTGTACAAAATGTCAATACGATGCATTATCACTGTTACTACCGTGCCGTTTCCATCTCCTGTCAATGTCTTTGTGCATATTAATTAGTCAATTAGTGTATAAATAACAGAAAGTGTAAAAGAAAATTTGATTGGTTTCGAATATGTAAGAGTTTCAGTAGTTTCAGTTAGAAAGTTAACCTTTGGATTGACAGCCTTGACATGTTTTGTGCAGTTATATTTGAAAGCGATCTGTTTGCTCGAACGAAGAAGAAATGACAATAAGTGTGGGTTTGTTGAGATACCAGTGTGATGCTTGCCAAAACGATTTGCGAAAGTACTGGAGAGTATCAGTGCCGGTAAATCTCGTGAATTCCTGTATTTATTTCTGTCGACCTATTTCTATGACTCGATTATCCTTATTTATAATGCTGATATTTACTTAATAACTTACTCATAACATCCTCTCATAAATCTGACACGCAGTGTGCAAATTTCACTTCGCCTGTAATACATTCTATTAATTAACCTTTCCGTTTCGTATAACGCAACTGCACGATATTCGAAAACGTGGAGTGTTCTCATCAAAACTTACCTATTAAAGCTCTATAAAATAGGTCGTTTCTATGCAATTTACTTAAGTGTTGTTTCGAAAACACTCTCAAATCAAACACCATCAACCAAGTGGTGATTATATTAATCTAGAAGCGAAGAAAGTTTCATTTCCTGCTACTTATCTCTTATCTTTATATTATGAAATATACTTTGATTACTTTGTGCCCTATTTATTTTCTGAGGCTGGTAAATCATCAAATGTCTCCTCTGGCTGAGCGGAAGGGACTGTCAGACAACTCATCCATGTTTCTTCCTTAGTCCTTTATGTTCCGGGGTAGCGGTAACCCTTTCGGACAATCCCGCTTACCCGATTACAAGGGACTTAACAACTGGCGAAATGTGGGTATACTAATACAACTCTGCATACCCTTTTATGGCATACAGGGGTGAAGTTATGTTACTTAACAAAACAATTCTTCCAAATCCAGAAGAAGCTTGTTCCCGCGCATTTCTCATCCAGATTAAATTATGCCGATCTTTTTTTTCGCGCCTCCTTATAAGGCTATGGAACACACGCTAAGCTAACGTAATAGTGAGAAGTCTTAGCTATTTTTAAATCCACTTACACAGGCTGCCTACATGTGTTCTAAATCCAAAATATTTTTACCAACCTTGACCCACTGTGCTCCATTGTTATTCTTCAGCTTTAGTTAAGGCCTGATTCCACCCAGCTGCGAAATTGAAATATTAAACACGTTTCTGTGTTCTTCCTTGTATTGAATATTTAACCGTATTGCCGAATTAGACTTACAACATACTGTCTGTATCTGCTACGCAAGATATTTGAAGAAACAGACGTCTGGAATGCTTAGAAGTTGTTCATGGTTTGTTCTAATATTCAAAACATGAAGCCATTTGGCTCATAATCATGCAAAAGTATTTGAAGTTTTTCTACTTTTCAATGTGTAGTTGCAATTAAACTGTTTCTAACGAGGTTCGTGTAGAATTAATTTCGTTTCGATAGTTGAATACGATTCATAATTGAATTCATTAATACTTTCGTAATTTCCTTTTTTTTAATTTTATAATCTACGATCATTAACCTTTGCTTTTTTTATTTGTGTCGGGTCTGTTTTCGGACTATTAGATACGATCGAACGTCTGTGCTTCGGCACAGGCACCAATTTTCACTATTCCGGGATATTCCGATGTCTAAAGTTCCAAAACTGGATCGGTTCAACAACTCCAAAAAATAATGTAAAGTTTTCCCATTTCCGCATAGCCACGCCAAGACACGCCAACGCCGACCTGCCCAGCGGTGAGTCCGGCGCTCCCAGTGAGTTCGGGCACCATCGTACCGGCTGCCAAGAAAGCCGCCAAGATCAAGAAGAAAGTCAAGAAGACGAGCAGCGCCAAAATGAAGTCTGGAAGCAAGATTGACTGCCCCACACTTGAGTTGGATAATGAAGAGTAAGTCATCTTATCATTAAACTAGCGACTCGCCCCTTTGCACCGGTTTTTACGACTTGACTCATCGAGATCTCTTTATTATATTAGGTTAAGTTTATATCAATTTATTGTGCGCATAAACCTTACGGAATAAATTTTCAAAATTATGATGAAAATCTCATCCAAGTCTATTATGTACAGACGCCAGCACATCCAGCTATCCCTAACTGTCAAATTTTCTCAATTAAAAATGAACCTTATGTCTTTGCAATAAAGTTGAAATACTATCAAAGAAATTTGACAGATTGTGGTAACTTGATGTGCTGGCCTCCGTACTTTAGAAGAACAACACGAAAAGCGACTTTATAATAGGTATTTATAGATTGTAGTTTATTTTACAGTTATATAGGGCATTTTTAAATTAACAAAACAAAAATTTTGTTGCTAATCGTCGAACTTCGTTATTGAAACGTCTGCAGAAGTTCAGCATTAAACCTATTAATCTTGAAAGTTGATGTTAATCCGTGATCATTTTAACTTTAAAAATATCTTCAGATGTCACAAGAAGCATTACATTATCTATGAAAAAAAAAACAAGCATTATAATCTATTGAATTTTATTTATTTTGTTTGGCATTTGGAATTGCCTCATTAGCCACTAGTTTTTATTTGATACCAATATCGAAGTAATTTGTTTGCAATATAGTGTGCAAAGAAGTAAACATACATACATACTCTAGAAAAACATTATCCTCCTTATGAGCCGGTCTGCCTAGCCTTTTCCCAATTATGTTGGGGTCCAGTCTATCCGGATGCAGCTGAATACCAGTATTATAGTATAGGAGTACCCTTTTTATGAGCAGTCGGTTAAAAATACACAATAATATATGCTAATTCGTTAAACTTTTAATTCACAAGATTTCGTTTTACCAGCATGACCCAATTCCGTGTTCGATACTTTTGAATTATAAATCGGTTGTTGCCAAGATTTAGAATTGCGAACATTTGTATTTACATTATCATTTCTAAAGTGAAACATGTATGGTTCAAAATTTATCTATATTTAAATGTATGTTATGAAAAAGATACGGACATGTTTGAGAGGTAGATAATCATGAACGCCAAGTCGTTTGAACGTTATTGTATTCGTATCTTAATAGTTTAAAACTGCACGTGAGTAACTAAAATTATCTATATATATAAAAGAAAGACGGGTTTGTTCCCTTCGTTATAACTCGAGATCTGCTGGACCAATTTTCATGGTTTTTATTTCGTTGGATTTGTCTCCGCGCTGAATAGCAGAATACCTTTTTTTTTTTTTTTAATATTTATTTTTAGGTAGGGTAGGTAGGGTAGGTAGGTAGGGTAGGTAGGGTGGGTAGGTAGGGTAGGTAGGGTAGGTAGCTAGGGTAGGTAGGTAGGTAGGTAGGGTAGGTAGCTAGGGTAGGTAGGTAGGTAGGGTAGGTAGGGTGGGTAGGTAGGGTAGGTAGGTAGGGTAGGTAGGTAGGGTAGGTAGGTAGGGTGGGGTAGGTAGGTAGGGTAGGTAGGTAGGTAGGTAGGTAGGGTGGGTAGGTAGGGTAGGTAGGGTACGTAGGGTAGGTAGGCTAGGTATCACAGTTAACACAGGACAACGTCTGTCGGGTCAGCTAGTTTGAAATAAATAAATGAAGACAGTGCTCGGAAAGTTGCAGTGAGATTCGATACGCCACTCATAACTTCTTTAAGGGGAATGCGCATCGGGTCCTGTGTGTCCTGCCATATGCACGTTACAGGAATTGATGGACGCTAGTGGTGGTGCCAAACACGTAGCCGAATTCTGGGCCGAGTGCATTTAGATTGCCATCGCGAAATTCAAATTTTCATACCTTTTTATGTAATTTGCAGGTCAGTGTTGGGTTAGGTAGTGTGTCAATCGAAATACTATTTGCAACTGTATTTGTTACAGTGTATTTATAAAATTAAAATTATTAAACTCATTGATACAACCATTTTACCAAGGGGTATCGTTTTACCCAGTTACTGACTGGGTTGTGGTCAGATCGGCAGTCGCTCCATGTAAAATACTGGTATTCAGCTGCATCCGGTTAGACTAAAAGCCGACCCTAACATAGTTGTGAAAAGGCTAGGTAGATTGATTGATACATGCTAAGTACGAACTAAATGTCATTTTATGAAATAGGCATTCAATAAAGTAATCTGTACTAGAAATTGTTGTAGAATTGATGATTTTAAATGTTATATTTCTATTATTACGGTTACGAATCATAATATTTTGATCAACATACAACCTAAAAAAACGTAAGAAAAATTTAATTTCGCGGGCTACCCTGCAGTTTTCACCTTAATGTTATTTCGCGCCATTTTGTACAGTATTCCATTTAGTTCCCCGCAATGCGGAATGCGACATTCTTCCATTGGGTTAATAGCCTACTTTCAGGATATTTTCCTTTTCAAAGCCTATTCGTTCGCTACCCTAAGGCCTCTACGCTATCCCGTTTTCGTTCCGCCTTCTTTGTATGAAAATCTACCAATGTCCAGTACCAAAAAGTAAATTATCTCTAAATATCGTCGCTGTGACGAAGAAGACAAAGTCTATACTGTTAGCCTGCCAATAGTCGTGTAAAACCATAAAGATTTAGCAGCAGTAAGTGATGGATACCACCGATATCTATGATAATTAAACAAATTAGAATCATTTTCTAAACTCATTATTTGAAGTAACATCACCACCAGCAGCGGTCGTTGACCTCATCAAATACAACTGTTTGCTTGCCGTTACCGACATAGCTTGCAGAGAGCTATAGAGGCGGTGGGCTGGCATGTCTGTCGAAGGTCAGACTGCTGGGACAGAGTGGATGCGGAAGGCTGAGGACAGGGTGTTGTGGCGCAGCTTGGTAGAGGGCCATGTACAACAGTGGACTGCGATAGGCTGCGTTGATTGATAGACTTGAAATTATAAGTTGACAAAATCGTTAAAAAGAATATAGTCCTCCTTGCCGATTTCGATAACGGCGACACTTCAAATCACTTCCTTGCGCGAGCCCTTAGGTGGCTCGCTAGACCGAATTTTGTTTTGAACACTCGGTCACAACTAGAGCAATAGAGCGAAAGATCGTAAGCCTCACCACATCTGTGTAGTTTTGCCAGGTAATCTAATTAAACCTTCTTTAATTGCTTTTCATCTCCACAGTGCGAACAGCAGATCTCCCTCACCAGACGCACTAGACTATTGGCAGATGGAAACAGACGCAGCTTTAGCGGAGATGGAGAAGCTGGAAAAGCCAGCTCTGCCTTCTGCTGTGAAGAAAGAGGAGGAGAATCTCGTGCTGGTTACCAAATTGTCCAGTAAACTCAACGGGGCGGCCGTCACACCTAAGAAAGCAGTTTCCAAGGGTAAGTTATCGAATAGTTTGTTTTAGGATGCTTTTACGACGCAACAAAGTCCATTTGACGCGTGTCATTAACATTAAAGTTAACATTTAAGTCATGAAAAATAAACTATGTATCAGGAAAATGTCATTTCAACATGTTTACATCAACATTAATCAAAACACAAAAGTATACATCATATACGCTACATATATGTACTATACAACACTACTATACAAGTCAAAATACTTTGACATGTTTGAGTAACATTTAGATCATGAAAAATAAACAATCCCGAACATTTCAACATGTTTACATCAACATAAATCAAAATGCAAACGCCAATTCAGGAACAATGTTCTATTTTTAGTACAAAAGCTGCCGTTACGATTCAAGCACAATTTTATTCATCCATAAATACATTCTAACGTTGTTCACAGACAAAATTAACAAGGAGCAAATATTTCTGACAACTTTGCACACGACAAACCCGTTCAAATATTTACCGACACGCAAAGGCAAGGAAACTTACTTGTTCAGACCTTATGCCCTGGTTACACGAGGCGACATTTTTAAGCTAGAAGAGTAAGCAAGTGATATGTGGCTAACTATCCTGGCTTGGTACTACGCTAGAGCTATTTTATATGTTTACACGATGCTAGTAAATTTTAAGCCAATAGCGGTAACTTAGTCTGTAGAGTACAATGCTCCGACTGGATACTATGTTCACTAGCTTGACGAGACTAGTACACAAGCCAGGATAGTAAAACTGGTGGTGCGGGGCGTTACTAGCTCAAAAATAGAACCCTATCCTACTAAACTTTCACACTAGTATTGCCCGTACTTGCTCATTAGCTTACTAGTCTAAAAAGAGAGGATAGTTCTGTATGCATGATTTTAGAGTGACTAGCTTGCTAGCTTATAAGCCCTATCTTGCTATCCTAGCTTTAAAAACTAGCCTCGTGTAACCCAGGCATTACGTCGTGTTATCAAAACTATAGGTTTTGCATAAAAAGGCACGCTATTTCGTAATCAATTCAATTAGAGGTACATAGCTTTAATTGGAAAAGTTCAATTAATGTTACGTAACTTTAACTGAAGTTTTTAGAAACTTTTTGGTAATGTGTCTATTTTTTCGAATTATTATGTCGTTGTAGTTTCGGAGTCGCGTAGATAGATGTAAACAATATGCGTAGCATGCGGATATTTTGTTTTTTAATTTAAATATTTGGCACTAGTTCAGTTTTTCGTCAGTTCTTTGTTTGTCCACCTATTTTATCTCACTTCAACGTCGTTAGCACATTTGAATGACACCTTCTTCGGCTTTCCCTAGTTCTACTTTTTTCCGGACTGGAAAAGCTTGCTTTCACATAACACCTTTTTATTTTTATGTATTTTTTTAAATATTTATAAAACAATTGTTTGCTGCACTTGCAGTAAACACCAAAGCGCACAGCACACCAACAATATCGCACCATTAGAATGAAAACGACACAATTTAAAAAAAATACAAAAGTTGAGTTATCGTCATAAAATGAATCAAAACGAAAATAGTGTAAATACTTTTTTATAATTTGCAGCACAAACAATAATCACGAAATAAATAGTCGAAATAATATGGAGGTGTCAGAATTTCCAAACTTGTTTGGCTAAAATTCACTTTTTTGAGTTACGTCGTTTTTATCCTAAGGAGCGATATAGCATTTAATTACAAAACTTCTACACATTTTAAACATTGATTTGATTGATACATAAATATGTAAACATTATTATGAATCATTATTATGAAGAGGAAACTAATCCAATAAGGACAGCCAAGTTTTCATTGTAGTATTTTGAAGACCTCTGTAATTATTCAATTTTCCATTTTATATTTTTACAAAACCCATCTGCATTGGCACCAATATTATTCTTATATTTTAGTCAGTTTATAATAATTGTAATGTACCTTTTCTGTATTTACAAACGTATTTGAATTAAAATATGTAAGCGTAGCTTAGAGGAAAACATGAACTAGTTTTCAGTTAATTCGACACTTCTACATATTTTACCAATCCTTTGTCGCATTTAAAACTGACACAAAACGTTTTCAATTTTCAGAATCGCCGCTCCACTTGCCCGAATCAGTGACAAATTGCCTTCGTCCGTCGCTCTTTCCCCGCGTGCCTCCCTACCTCAAATTCATAGGCCACGAAGACAGCCCCTGTCTTAAAATACCTATGCCCATACAAAAACACCTCAAATGGAAATTGACCACGATAACGCCGATTGTTGTCAAGAAAACGTTGACAAACTCTGGCTTTCGGTTGGTGAAGAGCGACTGTGATACCGCGGAATGTCCACAGGAAGGTATGGTCTTGATTTACTTCTTATTGATTTTATTTTTTCTACAGAAGAGAGACTATGAAACTGTTTCAATGATGATTATCACTACATAGTATAAAACAAAGTCGCTTTCACTGTCCCTATATCCCTATGTATGCTTAAATCTTTAAAACTACGCAACGGATTTTGATGCGGTTCTTTTTTAATAGATAGAGTGATTCAAGAGGAAGGTTTATGTGCATAATTTGTCGACATATTATGTGGGCGAAGCCGCGGGCGGAAGCTAGTTACTGTTATAAAGTGGAGTACTCATCATTCTCCTGCCCTTATCCCAATTTATTTGGGGTCGGCGCTGTTGCGCCATAGTTCCATAGTTCTCTATTAGTCGTCATCTCGGTAGTTACTCCCTTCCTAGCCATATCATCTTTCACACAATCCATCCATCGTTTCTTTGGTCTCCCTCTTGTATAGCCATCCACATTCATGCTCACAACTTTCCTGACAACATTTTCCTCATTCCTCCGCATAACATGCCCATACCATGACAACCGATTTCCACACAACTTTTCAGTCACCGGTGTCACTTTCAGACTTCCTCTTAGGTATATACTCATTACGTATTCTATCCATTCGGGTAACACCACACATCCCTCTTAGCATTCTCATCTCAGCTGCATGCAATTGTCTTTCATTCATTCCTTTTGTGGCCCAACACTCTGATCCATACAAGACGGCTGGTCTAACCATGCTTTTATAAATCTTCCCCTTGAGTTTAATGCGGGAATGCGGGAGTCACAAATTGTTCCCGTGACCTGCCGCCATTTCATCCACCCAGTGTTAATTCTATGCTTAACAGTCCGATCTATTTCGCCATCGCTTTGCACAAGTGAACCGAGATACCGAAAGTCTGAGCAAACTGGGAGAAGCGCGCCATCAAGCGCTATGACCCCAGAACTGGAGAGACCGCCGAAATCGCAGAACATGTACTCCGTTTTGGTTCTACTGATTTTCAGGCCAACAATCTCCAGTTTCCGTTGCCATTTCTCCAGTCTGCTCTGGATCTCAGGTCCATCTTCACCGACAAGAATGATGTCGTCGGCAAATAGCATGCACCATGGTGCCTCTTCCTGTATATCCGCCGTAAGAGCATCCATAATCAAAAGGAAGAGGTAAGGGCTTAAAGCCGACCCCTGGTGCAAGCCTACCGCCACATTGAACTTGTCGGTGTTGCCAGCAGCCGACCGAACGTATGTACGAGCGAACATAGCACGAATTAACTCTACATACTTCCCGGGCACACCTTTCTCTTTCAAGGCCCACCACACGACATCCCGAGGTACCCTATCATACGCTTTCTCTAGATCTATGAACACCATGTGCAAGTTTTTGTGTGCACGTCTATACTTCTCGCTCAATTGGCGGAGTGCAAAGGTGGCGTCCATTGTTCCTCGCCCTGGCATAAACCCAAACTGGTTTGGGGTAATCTCGCTCTCCTCTCGCAGTCTTTTTTCTATTATTTTCTCCCATACCTTCATACTATGGAGTACTGTTACTGTTATAATAGTTTAAATAGACATCTATTTTTTTTTAAACAATATTTTACAGTTTCTTATCGAGAAGCTCGAATATAATTCGAACAGTCACAGCCACACTATCGAGAAGCTCGTGGCTAAGTAGCCACGAGCTTCTCGATAGTGTGGCTGTGGCTGTTAGTACTTACAGCAGCCACACAGGTCGATCCATCAGGTTAAGCTACGCTTGCCTGGGTTGGCTGTGGATGGGTGACCATCTTTCCATATCGAGACTCCTCCGTGCCTCAGAAAGCACGTTAAGCCGTTGGTCTCGGCTGTCATTCGTGGATCTTTGACAGTCGTTACGCGTAGGGGGAAGCCTGAAAATCTGACAGCCAGTCTTACCAAGGGGTATCATATTGCCCAGTTACTAGTTTGTGGAGGTCAGATAGGCAGTCGCTCCATGTGTAATACCGGTATTGAGCTGCATCCGGTTAGACTGGCAGCCGACCCCAACATAGTTGGGAAAAGGCTAGGCAGATTGATAGTTTATGATATAAACATGTATTGTCTAAAATGTACTCAGTTCTCAATATATTTATTTGCGTTCCACAATGTAAACTGAGGTCGTAGGTTTACTGCATTATATTCAAAGCATAATTTTTGCATGAACTAAAATACAAAATGGCGGATGATTCCGCGCAATTCTCTCTAAACCAGCCCCTTTACTATCTGATTACAGAAACAATAGAATGGATCGGCATATGGGGCAAACACATGAAATCAATAATGTTCAGAGCTATCAAGGATGGCCAGAAAATGAACCATTTCCCGGGCACATTTCAGATCGGTAGAAAAGACCGATTGTGGAGGAACCTACAGAAACTGGTCTCTAAATATGGTTTGAGTGAGTTTGGTATCATGCCCAAGACCTACGTTTTGCCTCATGATATTAAACTGCTGAAACACGACTGGGATAAGTACGCAGCCAATGATGAAAGGTGGATTATTAAGCCGGTATGTATCGGATGTAAGGTAATTGTTAATCGAATTGGGTACCTACTCAAATTGTTCGTATATTCAAATCGCAACTGTCATTCTATGACAGTTGGGATTTTGATTTTTGACTCATATAAAGTAAATTGACGTAGTATGTCAAATTGATTAACAATTTACCCTGATAGTAATATTAACCCCTCAAATGTCGTATGAACCCCATAGCTTCATAAGAAAAAATCTCTCGAAACAACAACAAACATAACCGTAAAAATCGTTGGGCTTTTATAAGCAAACGGCTTATAATAGGCGAACATTAATGGATTAACAGTAAAGTACTAGACTTTATGGATAAGCTCAGACTATCGGAATCCCCTTAGTATTCCATCTTCTTTTTAGCCATAATAATGATGGTATTTCAAACATCTCACCGTAGCTATTAAGTTATAGATGGATAGAACCTCTTCGTTTATTTGCGTCAGGACTTGCCGCAAATAAACGTATTTTATTTTTTTCTATCTTTTTAGCTATAAATATAAATGGATGGTTTCATATCTTTATGAAAAAAAAAATCTTAGTACTTTCTCTCTTTCTTTTCCTCGTTGTATTTCCCCAACATATCTAATTAACACATAGCAAGTACAGCGCTAATCTTGCATACACTTATTTCATTCGTTCGAACTAACAACCAACCATTTCAAGCTAAAGCCGACATTGGCATTGCATCTAAAACCCAATACTCACGGGTATGTCGATACTTTCGGCATATTTACGACGATATTCGAAAGTCAATGCCGCGTTTTTATTTACGTGTGTCTAGACTACATAAAATGGGGTGCATAAATATACATAGATTTAAATGACGCACCCTTGACGTATCAAGCACAAGATCATTGTTGTTTATGAGTATGTACAAGTATTTTTGTAGTGCTGCCTAGTTACCGGGGTTACAACCAGCATATTGTTTTTTTTAAAAGAGTGTCTGTTGAGTTACTGGCACGTTCTTCTCCATAGGTATGTACTGCTTTGGAATGGGCAACTAGCTTCATCTTTCTGACTGACCGACCCCTTGACAATGGACTACTTGAAACGGTCAAAAATTAAATATGAAATCACACAGAAAAAAGACCGCTCATCTTAAAAACTTCCGTACAAAAATTAAATACTCTTCTTCAAAAGTTCTTTCCTCAAAAGACCATTTCAGACACGGATCTACATGGTCCTCGCATGATCTGACCAAGATTATGTTTAAACTTTAAAATAGACTTTGACCCCTGAGTCGAAAATGGATCTGGAAATGTCGAACTTGTTTTATTTTCAGTCTATAGTACCTAATCCTCAACTGAACATATACCTCTTCACGCTAGATCCTTAGCCACTCAGGGGCCAACGAACAATCTAAATGTACTCGGCCCAGAATTCGGCTACTTGTTTGGCGCCATCACTAGCGTCCATCAGTTCCTGTAACGTGCATACGGCAGGACACACAGGACACGATATTAATTGTCCCATCGTTTGTGGAACAGCACCACATTTACACTCCAAGGCGATTACGTGTGTGAGAAAGAGATGAAGCTATACGAAAGATTTAGCTCTATCTCTTTTCAATAAGAAGTGATATTAAAGTAATACTGTTTAAAGAGGTGGTGGTTACTAGTCAACCCCTTATGTATTTATTCTAATCAATTAATTTTATTTTACATTTAATTAATTCCAGCCTGCGTCAGCCCGCGGCACAGGTATCAAAGTGGTCTCGAAATGGACGCAAATTCCCAAGAAACGACCTGTAGTGGTCCAGCGATACGTGTCCAAGCCTTACCTCATCAATGGCAATAAGTTTGATCTCAGACTATATGTGCTGGTGACGTCAGTGCACCCGCTCAGGATATATCTGTATAAGGATGGGTTGGCGAGATTTGCTTCAGGTAATTTCTTGTATTTCAATACCTATTGATAATCTAATACTGTGCTGTTTCAAACATATAAGATACTGTCTTTACTCAACTGTCTACCTTCTCAAATACTTTGTTTATATGTCTCTTATATCTGTGAAAACAATTGGCTTTATTTTGCTACTCTCAATCGTGCAAAACTGTAAAATAAAATAAAAAATAGGCAGTGCCCTTTGCGTAAAGTTATATTTTGATCAACATACTACCTAACACTAATCTGCAAATTACACATATAAACACTTTGCCCGGGAATCGAACCCAGTATCCCATGCTAAGTAATAGCATTTCAGCATTTTTATACATTTTGCTCATTATTATACTTTCTTTCATTACAGTAAAGTACAACGACGAGCTAGCATTTCTAAATGATAGGTATATGCACCTGACAAACTACTCTATAAATAGACTATCTAAGAACTACACGCCCAATGAAGACTTCGCAGCTTGCGAGGGACACAAATGGTACGTATTTATGACTGCTTCAATATTTTTTTTCATCACGTTAAATCTTTGATTTGATTCTTTGATTGAATCACAGAAGTTGAAAGCTTATAAAAGAAAGAAAATATTTTCTTTATTGTTTAAATCATATTATTCATTAAATTGTAATTGAAAATCATCGACGAAAATTTAGTTTATGAAACTAATCACAATCGTCATATGAACAATAAGTTGAAGGTGATTTAAAATTAGAAATTCGGGTTTAAGTATTCAAATAATGAAAACACTCAATTTGTAAGTGGTACTAAATGCTATCCACAGGTGATTTTCTGACAATTTGTTTACACTTTTATCAGACACTCTTGGAACAGACTATACCATTGATATTACTGACCAATCGGTACACTAAAGGTAATAATTTGTGCACAATAAATAAATAAAACTATATCACTACTATTTTAGGACACTTCAAACCTTACTACAGTACCTGAAATCTGAGAAACTCGTCGACACAGACGCGCTATGGGACGCTATGAAGGACCTTGTAATAAAGACTATCATATCAGGCGAAGCGAGTATCAGTTCACTGACCAAAGCTAACATTACATCGCGATACAACTGTTACGAGCTGTTCGGCATTGATGTGTTGTTGGATGAAGATCTCAAACCTTGGTTGTTGGAGGTGAGGTTTTTTGTATATCCTGATCTGAAACTGCTGCGGATGAATGTGACTAGTTCCCTTTAGCGAGGGATTGTGTGAGAATTAAACCTGAACGGAATTTGTTTACACTTTCAGCAGATACTTTTGCAACAGACTACTATAGCTTTTAATTTGACTGTGACAAAACAAGAAATTGCGTAGGCGTATTCGACTTGGTGTGGGGTAGGTACGACGGCTAAAAAGTAAAAATAACCTTTTTTACACAACTGTAAAAAAACACTTTAAAGTGATAAATAACTGTAATTTTAGAAGTCTTCTTAAACTCAAAAAATATTTTGTACTTCGACTGTTTTTTGTTTATAACTAGATCTGTTTCACGTTTCCTAGCCAGCGATTGTTTAACATCTTAAGAAATTCATCATGCTTAAAAATATATATCTACTTACTGTAGCTGTAGATTTTTTATTGATATTTCAACTTATTTTCCCACTAGATTCAGTTCAATTTCCTATGAACTTTTACCTCACACAAATATTATGTATGTTTACAGGTGAACATATCCCCAAGTCTGCACAGCGCGTCTCCTCTGGACATCCACGTGAAGGGACCCTTAGTCACCACAGTACTCAACCTGGCCCAGTTCCAGGTGCCTGTGAAGACCAACCTTGAGATGCTGTCCAAGGAAAAACCACAGAAATTGGTGATTTTTTTTACTCTATATTATGCACTGGTTTCTGGGACCTGAATCGAGTCACACTGGGTATTTTTGTTTAGGGGTCTATCTTTTTAAATAATGTTAGAGCAAAAGAAAAATTGTGGTTTTGAAGCCACAAAAACCTGATTTCATAAAAAAACGTAAGTCTACATACATTACTGATCTGTACGGCGCTGCAAGCAACTAGATTATCGTCCGGAAGTCTCTGTTCATGTCGCAAGACTTCCAAACTACAAGACAAAGTTAGAGACGGGAACTTATCGAAGCCGTTTGTTTCGCCGCTAATTACTCCCTTTTTGGCCTATGTCAAGCTAGTAGTTAGTATCTTCTTCTTTTCGGGTGGTTAGTGATTAACCTGGTGTCAGAGTTTTTATGCTGCCCATGGGCCTCTGACTTAGCTTCACATGCTGTTGAGAAACATCTCTCAGACATGCTGGTTTCCTTACGATGTTTTCCTTTACCGATTTTTAAGCAAGTGATAATTATACAATACGAACATGAATCCGTAAAATCCAGAGGTGCGTAGCCTTGGTTTCGAACTCGAGGCCTATGACTTGGCAGTCCGATGGTCACACCACTACCAGTCACTGCTACCAGTAGTTAGCTAAAGCGTAGTAAATAGTATGAAGTAGGACCGTAAGTATTCAAAAGAGGTCACAGTTCCAGGTACCAGGCCACACCGATATCGACACGGCCCCCAAGCAGAGTCCTAGGAAACTGGTGAATTTACTGTCTTTATTTTAGTAGCGTTATGAAAAGTTAACGGTAAAGCTTTCACACTTAATATTAGAAAAAATTACAGGAATAAAAAAAAATATTATTAAAGTTAGTTGCCATTCTGAAAAAGAACAACTAACACTCCAGGTTCTGAGAAAACAATACATATAGCCAGTAATCTACTTAAGCGTGAATAACAATAGAGCTCTTGACTGCCCTTTAAATAACTTCATTACGCGTTTTTGAGAAAATACAAACTTGAGTTTAAATAATATGTCAGTTACTTATTTTATGTATTTATTCGATATCACAAATTATACATGCACATTCGCTATTTCCGACACACCGGGATTTTAATATGGCTTATCCATATTCTCAAAGAATTAGTAATTGCACTCCAAATTCCGACCACAGACAGTTAACAGACTACAAGCGGCATTGCGACATCGATGTCGCAGAGTAATGTTGCTTACCCGGGTCAGACTTTTACTTATTTCATTCAATAGATGAAATCACATGGAATCGTGCGTCCACGCATAATAGTGTTTAAAGTATAATCTGCCTTGTTTAATGTTGCCATTTTTTAATTTCAGGCTGGGTTGCCATACGACAGCCGGTTATATACAGTGTACCTGTCAAAAGAAGAACGAGATAAACACATAATCTATACTAATATGGACGATCGGGATATGGTAAGATCATTTTATTTGAAATTTTATTATTCAGTATAATTTGAGTAAGGGGAGTATTTTGAAGTAGTTGACCCCAGTATGGTTTCAGAAATCTTTATCAGTTTAATGCCATTTTAAAATGTCTTGGTACTTAAATAACTTTAGCAAACGTAATATCTAATATCAGACAAACTACCTTTTGGAAGGGGCGACTAGAATCAATTCTATTTCTTGTTCATTTTGACATTCAAAAGTGCTTTACTTGTGCCTATTTGTAATAAATGATTTGACTTTGACTTTCACTTTGACAGACCAAAAGTCCCTCTGAAACTACTGGTAAATCATATTGCAAGTATTACGAACTGTTACACTGTTTCGCCTTCAGCAGTCGTGATTTATTTCTTGACCATTCCTATAAACTTTACCCCTCACAGTATCTCCGCGATATCCTATCAACACTCACTCCAGACGACGTCCGACATCTCACTCAATCAGAGGATGAGTTGACTCAATCAGGAGACATGGAGCGAATATTCCCAACTTACGAAACACACAAGTATCTAGGCTTCCTCGCCGGACCGCGGTACTACAACCGACTGTTCGACGCCTGGGAAGCGAGATATGGACGGAATAGAGAACCGGGTGAGAGTTTATTTGATATTTTCTGATAGGAAAATTAGCTGATAATCAATTTCATGCCGGCAATGGGAAGCTACTGCATTTGTAGGTGCGGTTTGACCCGTTTGCGCGACAGCAGATACGGTTTTGAAACAGACATAGTATACGTTCTTTGTTTTCGGGCATAGATATGAATGGTTTTTAGTTCAACTATGTGTACTAAGCTTGCAAATTATTGTCCGAGCAGAACTTCTACCTTGCTCACCGTCCGATCAGGACCAGGCCCGTGGTGGACGGCGCGTACATGTTCCACGCGCCCCTCAAAGAGATGTCAGCATTTGAAGGGACCCGTTAGGGCCAAGCCGCTACCGCTACCCCTGGAATATAAAAGGCTAAGGAAGGAACATGGATGGGTTTAGTCAGTAAAAGTCTGACACTCCTCCCACCCAGAGCGGGAAAAAAGTCATTGGATGATTTCTGAGCCTCAAAAAAAAAAAAGAACTTCTGCCTTAGTTAGACAGTCGAGAAATCACTAAATTATGTTTGTATGAAAAACTGACAGACTAGTGCAACCTTAACTTGTCCTGTCTTTACGTTGCAGGTGTGGACCTACTACGCAGCCTCTGCGACATAGGTTACCATCTAGAAGTGCCACCGGTGCCGCTCAAGGTAACTACCCGCCGCGTCACACTCAGGCGCATACTACACTACATACTCGCTTTCACATCGCTCATACTCACGCTCTTTACGTTCTGGTGACTTTGATGTTCACACGTTGTTATATTAAATTTGGAAATCTTAGGCACACTTGCACCACAAATCACTAAATGCATCACAAATTTGCAGAAATAGAAAGATGTTTTAAATTCCCTCATCGATAGAAGTATTTGTACATGGATCGGTGACCATCTTTACATATCAAGACCCCCCGTGGCTTGGAAAGCTTGTTAAGCCGTTGATCCCGACTGTTATATTTGACAGCCGGACAGAAGCCCGAAAGTCTGACAACCAGTCCTTACCAAAGAGGTAATTACCCCGTAACTAAATTGAGGAGGTTAGATATGCAGTCTCTCCATGTAAGGTATTCAGCTGCATCTGGTTATACTGGAAGTCGGCTCCAACATAGTTAGGTTAGCGAGAGCTGAATACAATTAGAGATTTGTGGTACACGTGAGCCAAAGGACAAATTTCATTTCAACTAAATTTTTAGGACCCGTTTGTTACAACAACGTGTGGACAACACACACATTTCTCACACAAATATCAAATAATTTACAACTACATGAACATCACTTATATGATATTTTATGTATATATATTTTGTTTGTCTTCCATATTTTTATTTAAGCCTATTTATATTATATCATTTTAATATACATATTTAATTATTACATTATAATATGATAGTTATATGTTAACTTATAAGTCGGATTTCCAAATAATGATAATGTGAATAGGTATAATAAATAGGTTAGTCAACGCGTGTTATAATTGCAGGCAAAGCCTGGGATAAGCGTGGTGAGAATACTTTGTGTTTAGCATGAATTTTCTTCTCTCTAGTCACTAAGATTATCATTTTCAATCTAATTGGTAATCATTTTAAGATTTTTCTCATATAAAAAAATCTCATAACTTTTTTATAATATACTCTTGAGCTTCTGTAATTTTCTTACTGATTTCCGTAATTTGAAATGCTCTGCTGATCAAATTTCTGATTTAATTCTCATTCATAATCTCAAACTTACTTTTTGAGTATCTAACTTTTCTTTCTGACCTTATGTGCTGTTTATTTTATCTCATAAACGAAAAAAAAACTTAAAAACATGTTCTTGTATTTTATAATTTAGTTCAAAGGAAGTTATTCTCAAGCATTTATTTTTGTCAAAGTTCGATGTTATCCCATATTAAACTCTCGGATTGTGACTGATTGTCAGGGCAAAGTGACAAGTGCGCTCAGGAGAGCATACTTGGGTTGTAAGAACGTCGCTCACAGTAAGTGCGTAGAAAGAAAGAGAAAGAACAAAGTACAAAATAGTATGGCTACGACCGACTGTCCCGATATAGTGTACAAACCTCGTTGGTCATAGTGTTCGACCCTCCAGGATGCTATAGACAATATAGATGAAACAATAGCGGTTTTAAAAAAGTTGACGAGCTAGAAGGTTTTATATGTGCTACCTGTATGTAATGTGCAATGAAAATAGCGCTAGATTTTTGTATTGTGAGGGAATTATGGATATAGCTATTATGTATGTGTTTAATCCACGGTATATACTCTAGAGTAGAGTTGTAAGGAAAGTAATACCTATAATTGAAGCTAATGTAAATATGAAGAAAATCGCATGAAACCGATATGTTTATCCTAGATTTTTATATACTCAAAAGTTGGTATTTTTGGATCCTAATATTTATACAAATAGGTATAAATGTTGTATTGTTATAATAATAATATTAATTAAGTAGGTAGTTTTATATTCGATGGCGTGCTGTATCACGATACAAATAGTGAAAACACAATATTTTGATATTCATTTTATCATCTAGGTTTCGTGTTCGAACCACAGGTATTTGTAAGTTTATATGTACGTACATTTTAATTATTATGTACTTAGTACGTTATTCTTATGTAGAAGTGTTGATATAGACCCGTATTTAAAGTATTCACAGTAAGGTTATTAAGTTAAGAGCTATCGAGTTAATATCATTGTAAAAATCATGTATTTTATTAGAGATGTAGTGACTACCAATAATTTTCATAAGTATCGATGATATCCTTAGGTAATTTTTATCGATATTTTAGATTGCTCTTATTGGTGTTTAGTTTTCCGTAAAATAATACTAAGATAATATTTTCGCATATAAAGGGTAAAGGGTCACAATATTTTATTTATTTCTTTACGTTGATCATAGTTGATACATCTCTACACCACAAAACATCGCTAGAAATAATGTTGGCAAATACTTAAACTCATTGTTTTAGACTTAAACCCATCTTAGTATAACTAGGTAAATAAGATATTTATATGTTTTTGTATTTAGTATTATATATTTATTATTTATCTTTCTCGCTATATGCTTTAATAACTATCATACACTTGCATGTCTAACCTACTTTCCATACCTACTCATATTATGCTTTCAGCTTTCTTTAACACACACAAAATTCTTGACTAACAAGGTAACAAACAATCATTACTAACTAATAAGATATACAACCGGTTTCTGTAAGGCTAGACAACACAACACAATCAAATTGTTGTTAAGGGGGATGCTCTATTGAAGCCAGTGAAATTCCAAATTTTATTACGTTTTTAGCAATTTGCCGGCCAGTATCAAGTTGTATGCTGATCAAAATATATTAACAGAATAATATGATTATTACGATCATCCATACAATTCTCCTTGACTGTCAATTTCAAGTCAAATGATTCGATTGGCTGTTACTTCAGTCTTCCAATCACAATAGTTGACCTGAGTTTGACAGTTTTTCAAATTTTTGTGTTGTTTAGCATTTCGGAAACCGTCACTAGATCTAAATTTTAGTCTAGTCAATCATTGGTTTAGATATAAAGTCGTGTTTTATTTTAAAACAACTTCTCGTTCGTATGATTTTTGAATATTATCTATAAAAAAGTCATGACGTTCTAAAAACTGCTATTAGTTAAAGGACTCCTTGGCTTAAATCCTCTATGTCTTAGCACGCTTTGTCTATTGTCTACGGCGGGAATCACTTGAATGCACCAATCGCTCGCTAAATGTGCTGTCTTTTTCCATTTGGACATGTATTTTAAATCCATCCTTTCTATGAAAAATTTTACATCCATACTCTCTAAGTAGACTTTAACGAAAAAAAAACCATCTCAATTTAAATTTTTATTTACGAAATTGTGGGAGAGAAAATAGTAAATTGAAAAATTAAAACTGCTTTGAAAAATGGTTATTATTTTTATCTTCTTTTTATATCTTTAAAGAGTTTTATGGATTTAGAATATTATCGATCGCCTAACGTCATTAGGGCTTAAAAATGCTGCTTCAATATTCATTTAATCAAATCTATAGTCGATCTGAATTAGAATCAATTTTGACAAACATTAACAAAAAAAAATATCACAGCTTTCGCAACTAAAATATATAAGAATTAGATGTAATTCTAGTCCATAATGTAAAGCAGTTATTCCAAATATATTTGTTGACACGACTTTTTGTTTCCATAGTATCAGATCATCAGTACCATCAGCAGCACAGTATTTTAGTGACCGCGTGATGCGTCTCAGATGTCTGTCGACTGTCTCGAGTAATGACCACGGAGGAGTAAACAAATGGACTAGTCATAACGATCGATATCTTAATATTGTCATAATGACAGCTCCTGTCCAATGAGTTCGTATATGAAAAATCCGTAATTGATTATAATATTCTGTTTATTTACTTCTGCGGTGCTATTCTTGTAAAAATCTCACCGTGAAAACTTAGTGGAAGAGAATTGTCAGTAGTTTCAGTCCCAAGCATCAGGTGGAATGACAGCTCGCTTCAAGTTTTCATGCTGAGTTTTTCATAGAATATACCGGCTGTGTGGTCTACAATTATGAGACATCAGCCAAAGACAGTGGACCGTCGTCTGTGACGTGGCACGGTATGCGAGTGAGTAACGGTGCCCCCCGTCCCGTCCCCCCCCTCCCCCTCCCGCCCGGTCCCCCGTGGTGTTGTAGCCGGCGCCACAGCTGAGCGCGTTGGATCGTTGCAGAATGATGTGGACGCGCCCTCGCCGGCCCCGTCGGAGCGGCCCTCTGTGCCGTCCGTCACGTCGCTGGAGCACGGAGGCAGCGGCGGCTCGGCCGCGAGCCTGGCCCGCGCCGCCTGCGGCCCGGCGCTGGCGGGGCCCGGGCCGCTCGGGCCGCTCGGGCCGGGCGGGCCGCTGGAGCTGCCCGCGCTCGAGCCGCGCGCCTAGCCCCCGCCGCAAGGCCGCCACCGACCTCAACGAGAACTGCTGCGCCGCGCCTGCCGCCAGCGCCGACCAGTGCTGATCGTGCTCGACCTCGAGCGAGACTTTCGATGAACTCCAGTGAAAGCTTTCCTAGCTGCGGAAAGATTCTCGTCGTAATAGTTGCCGTTTTAGCATGTATCCGATGTGTTCCAACGACTCGATGTGTAGATGGTGTTGATGCTCAACTGTTTGTCGTAGTGAAGATATATTAATGTTCGATGAACACGTCATTATCACCACGTGGAGCTTGCCGGCCAGCCGACGGTGTATTCGGAGTTGTCGACTGATATGTGTTAGTTCTCCAGTCTTTGTCGTCGCATTCTTGACTCAATATTACTCAAATCACATTCCTGCTCATGACCTTTTCACTTTATAAGGTAAATTATTAATACCTAATGTAAAAAAAGTAAGTTTAAAAAATCTGAAAAAATATAGCAAAACTTATCTAAATCTTTGGACAGGAGTGATATCGGTTTCGGTGTTCAAAATTACCAGCCCGTGAAGAGTAGGCAATCACTTGGTAATTGTAGTTGTAAGAATATTGAAGCCGGTGCGAGACGGGCTCTCGTGTGGGTAAAAAAAATTGAAGGAGAAGAAAATTGAAAGTATTTGTAAGGAAATGTAGCCTTATATTTACCTATTTGTTTTAGGATGACTGAAATATGGTTTCTGATAGGCTTATTCGGTACAAATTGTAATATTCATGCAATGGGCGGTAAATATACTGAATAACATTTATTCATACCGCCAAACGTAATTCTAAATATTGGGCTTTTACATGATAACCAAAGCATCAAGAAACTATATTTTAGTCAGTATTCCGAGACTGATAGAAATCTTAGCGTTAGGTAATATTCTTTTTTTTTTATTAATCTATTGAATGTGCGTTCTATCAGTCTTAAGCTATGTACGCCCAGGTAAACTTAAAATAAAAAAAAAATATTGGTTCTAAAAATGAAATGTACATTCGAATAATATAAAATTGCCAAAAGCTTGGTCTGCTTAAACCTTAAACAGTTTAACCTGCGTGTATATAGTTGATCATCAGGAACGATTCCCTTAAGCTTAACGAAAAAAAAGTAAAAAGGAGATTCTAATAAATATTGTAGGTAATTCCCAAATTACAATGTGTTCATTGTATACCTAGAGTTTGCTAGCTTAGCGCGTATAAGCTCGTAATGTCTTCGAGTCGTGTTCAAAAGTAAAGAATCGAGAAAATTCGATGTATATAATCTTAAATGTAATCGATTTGCGAGTAGTATCGATGAAGGTTCCAGTTCTTTTTAAGAAAAGTTACTAATTATTATTATTCTCTTGACAATTATGAAACATAATTTAGCAGTGTATTTTTTCGATAATATAAAATTAATTGTTTTTAATGAATTACGAAAACAATTTTATTGTATTACTTATTAAATTATTTTCAGTGTAACAATAAATCGGTTGACACGTCACTTTATTTGATTGCGAAATCCCTCGACTTCGACTGCAAGATTTTTTATTATTTTATATGGACGATGAAGAAGTCTTTTTTAAACTGTATTTAATTTTTTACTTTATTGTGTACTACTCGGACAAATACAACAATGTGGCAATGTTTTTTTTATTTGGTTTTCTTATTTTTAAATCAAAGAGTTCTTTAACTGAGTCATATTGAACATTATATAAAGCACTACAATAAAAGTTTACATATTACATACAGGACAACAAATGATTATTATTATCACACAATTAGTGAGGGTAACTTTCCGCTGAGCAAATAATACTTAAAAACTACACAATTTGACGAAATGTCGATTAAAAAATAAAACTTAACTAATAATACATATTATCCACTAACCGTACGGAATCCATTATCCATTGAATACTAAAAACAATAAAAAAGTGGTTTGGAGATGCCGGGGATCGAACCCGGGGCCTTTCACATGCAAAGCGAACGCTCTACCACTGAGCTACATCCCCGTGTATGTGCTTAGCCGAATACGGTACGATATTTCAAGTAATGTCGCCAAGAAGTAACCAACAGTGATCATAGCAGTGCATTTAATTTGATGTAGTGGATATTTAAGTATTTGTGCACACATATTTATGCGGAACGCGCTGGTCTATGTTGTAAACGGTGATAAAAGTTATTCCACTACCTAAAATTACATGACGAATGCGAAAGACAGCTGGTGAGTTTACGCTTTGTTTTCAATACTTTTTGAGCTAATTGTCACACGCATGTATTTTATAGGTGTGTAGAATTTACAATAAAGGAATGTCGACAAACCAGCCTTCTTAAAAATTAAAATTATTTTCATGGCCGCGAAACAATGGAAGCGAATTGTTTTTTATCCTTATCGCCATCATACTCCTGCCCTTCTATCCCAATTTATTTGGGGTCGGCGCAACATGTCTTTTTCTTCCATAGTTCTCTATTAGTCGTCGTCTCATATGTAACGTACAGACAAGGTAAGAGCCAAAACAGGTCGCGTGTTTTCTGGAGAATTCTGGCGCTTTCTCGGTAATTGCCTCAGTTACAAGCTCGTATCCAGTTTATACGTTACACAATTGATATAAAGTTCATTTTTCTATGTACAGTATCGTTACAAAAACTTGCTTACAATCCATTCCGTGGCAATGTAAATTAAGCCTTAAAAAAAAAACGGGGCGCTTGATTGAGTAAACTTATTTCTATCCTAATCGGGATTGATATCACTTTTATAATAATAGTCGGCGCCAGTTTTCATTATTGTGACTTTGATTTAATTTTTTTTTTCTTCAATACTTTTTACCACTTTGTAATTTGTTTTGTCATTCGGTATTCTTTTCTTCATGCTCGCGAGAGTAGCCGGGTTCTCATTACGAATCCTGACGAATTCCCCATAGGTGGTTGGTTGTCATTGATTTAAGTTTGTTTTTCTGCAATAGATAGATGGCATTAAATCTATTACTACCTACTGTGGATAGCAACAACCGTTAAAATACATATTTATGGATTGCAAAAACCATGTAGTCTTGTCTTGAAATACGCCTTCCGTTTTTGTAATACCTGTGCCATTACGAAATATGTGACAGGTATGTAAAATGCATGAAAAAAAAGTTACTATTCCTTGGAATCTTAAGTGAAGAGATGTTATAAGGGAAGTTTTAATCATACTTGCAGATGACATAACCATTTACTAACAAATGACTTGTGTCGGTAAATTCCGACAACCCTGTCGGCTTACGTGAGGAATTGAATTACAAAACACATACGATTAGCTTGTAGAATTAGCAATGGCTGCTCGTCCAATAAAGATAGGCATTGTCGAATAGGAAAAACAATAAGCCATGTTTGGTGTTTTCGGAATACAAAAACTGGTCTTGGCTGATAGTTTTATTATTACCGAGCTACTAATAGTTCTCATTTTATTTGCGCGTTTGAGTTACGAACTTGAATACAATCGAGTTATTTCCCATCTGTACTGTGACTAGATAGTTACGTACCTAGGTGTTAAAAATAAGTTTCCGACTTTAGGAACATTCAGGGCTAGGGTTTTGCAAGATTGTAATATGAAACTAGGATGTGGGTGCATCGCCAATCGCAAAAACAGGGATGTAAATAATTGGGTGAATTTTACATTGGACCTTCACGACGGATGTCCAATGCACACCTAGGTGAATTCACGAACCTAAGTCGACTCGAAACAGAACCCAGAGGTAATGGTTCATTAATGCGTGTTTTTGCACCATCGCGGCAGGGTCTCTATCTGAAATCTCTCCCAAGAGCCTAGCTTTGAACTAGGTAGGTAATAGCACGTGCCCTTTTGGTCAGGCCACTTAATCTTACCAAGTGATCGGAGTGACGAGAAATTCATTCTGGTTTAGGTACGTACTATTGAATAACAATTGTGTTGAATAAAAACTGACTGCAGATTTAGATTAGAGCAAAATAGATTTTGTTTTATTATTTTATTTTACACATTTTGTAGCTTGATCAGCGTGATGTTGAAGGTAAATAAAAATCATTTGGGTACTCATAAGTTGGTATATAATATTTAATATTTATTATTATTTCTAAAATACTATTCGTTTTTGTATAGTAAAAATATAACAACAATATATTTATAGATCACAAAATACATGAAAAAGCATTGACTAGGTAGGTACGACATAAAAAGAATAAAAATAACATTATCAGAGATTTCAATGCAGATAACACTTAGATTAGAGTAACGTTTTGTATAGTATGGCAACTATCAGACATAATTATTCAGAAAATCGAGCGCAATACGTATAATAAATTCTTTTTCACAAAATATTTTCTCATTTCAAGCTAACAATTGGACTGTTATACCTACGTATAACGGTGCCCATTGGTATAATGCCTCGATGAATAACTTTCTAAAAACAATTACAACAATGGCGTTCGTTACACAAACAAATCGAGACTTGGCAAAATAAGTAGTAAACAGGAAATGTGATCAAAATTACACATACATTACATTGATCCTCAACATTTTCCGGTCGCTGCTAATAAATAGGTATTATATCTCACATTATACAAATTAAGTTTGTTTTTTTTAAATATTTTTGCGACATTATATGGCTTATTTTAACGTAATACCACCATCTATAACGTAGGTTGAACCAGTAATACTTTTCGCTTTATCACTGGCCAAAAATGCAATTAATGCTGCCACTTCATCGCCTTCCACTGCCTTCTTCATAGGCATGTTACCGACAACATTAGCAACAAACATAGCTAACTGATCTTCCGTCAAGCCAATATTCTTCAACAAATTCGTTTTCACGAATCCCGGATTTACAGAATTCACTCTTACGCCATCTGGAGCCAACTCCAACGCAACGCATTTAGTAAAATGATCTAATGCGGCTTTTGAGATATTGTACGCTAAGGCCATTGTACTGGGCTTAGTACCAGCAATACAAGAAATGTTAACAATACAACCTTTGCTTTGAATCAGGTGTGGTGCAGCCAGCATCGTCAATTGGTACACAGATCTTATATTAGTATTCATTACTTTGTCGTACGTTTCCATGGACGAGTTTTTGATTCCGCCCATCCCAATAACGCCGGCATTGTTCACTAAAACATCTAATCTTCCATAGTGTTCTATTGTCTCGTTAATTATCCTTTCAGCATCAAGGTCTTCTGTGACGTCCGCGGTAATAGCAAGAGGTTTTATACCTTTAGTTTTCTCGCAGTATAGGGCTATTCTCTTGAGGTTTGGGTCTTTTCGGCCTACTAGGGCGAGTTTGGCCGATAGCTTGGACAAGTAGATGGCTGTTGCTGCGCCGAGACCGGAACTGGCACCAGTAATTAGAATCACTTTGTCGTTGAAGTCCATGGTTTGTTTAGATTGTTTTTGTTAACTCAAGGTCAAACAGCTGTTTAACTACACGGACAAGCGTAGAGTCGACGCGTCTGCGTAACCTAACTAACTGATGTAGAATGTTGCCAGTAGGTTTACTTGATACTTTTACCAAACTTTCATAATTCACTCTCAATATTATTCGGTGTACCAACTACTTTCGTTATCATGTCAGTATACTTAAATTTAATGTCGTCGATAACGCTAAGTAGGGTTGGGCTTATTTTATCAGTTTTCGACATCAATTTGGTATATGCTAATAGATAGAGAGATAAATAAAATAAATATAAGTAACTAATAGAATAATAAATAGAGATTGTCATTTTACGATGGACAACATCAAGACTAGAGTGGCACCGTAAAACACTACACAATAAGGTACACGATGCAAGTTTCTTGCCTGTGGCATAAAATAAAATTAGAAGTAAAAATTGTTAAATTTTTGTTGTTGCTTCATCTGGAATGCCACTGGAAATTATAGCAGTGTGAATATCAGGCATTACAGAAATTGCAAATGAAGGAAATATTATATATCCGCGAGTACTGAAGTAAACTGAGTGTGGCTGCCTGAATGTACTTCGGACGCTCGTTTTATTCTAGCGTTTGCTTTATAAACGGTAAAAATAATTATATCCATTGAAGTTTCTATAATATTTGAAAATATAATTCCACGTAACCAACAAGATCAGACAAGTCACCAAAATAGTAGTTCATTTAAAACCAGGTAACACGGCCTTTAAAAAAAATGTACGGACGGGACTCAATACCGAAGCAGGGCGCGTGATCCAACGATATGTTATAACATCGCGGTAATCTATCTGCCCAAGTTTGTAGGTGCACATGGGCTCATTTTTATCACATCGTTCTTCTATTTCTCGATAGATGTCGCTGTGCGTTGACGTCACGTTTCTGAATCGCGGTGTTAAGATTCTCATCCAGTGAATGACCACCCTGATTTTTCACTTTGTAGGTATCGCTTCTCGGCCTTTTGGCTAAGATCAAAGTGTAGTATCTGTTCTTTTCAGCTTAATATCTGAAAGTTCCCTCACTGAGGGACCAGTATATTAAACTGATTTTTGTAAGCTGACGGGATGTTCGGGGCTCGCTCCACTCCCGTCGCGGGTCGGCCCGGCATTGCAGTGCCGCCGGGATCGGCCCATATAATTCCTAACATCCGTATGTGTAACATTAATGTTTACCACTTCGCAGCACAGTTAAAATAACTTATACACATACATTCAAATTCACATGTATACAAATCCGTTCTGTAATTTTAGAGTTGATCGCTTCTGACAGGCGGGGACTTATAAATACAAGAGCATAATTATATTGAATAAATGATTGAGTCTTGAATTATTCCAGTTTGCCCCACGTAGCCGGATATAGTGGAGTGCCTAAAATTTTGCAGTAGAATCTGCACCACTAATTCGAATTGGTGGGGCAGATTCTAATACTCTTAAATTTGCAAATAGGAAATATAAATAATGATGAAATGTATACAAAAGCGTCCAACTTGAATGACGTATATTTTCAAATGGTGAAATCTGTGGCTACGGAGATCACTCCCACATTTACACAAATATACAAAATTCGCTGCTCTCTCTTTATAATCACAAAGTACCTTGTACGTTTTTATTACTGTTTATAATTATGTATATAATATTTAATACCTATTTCGTGGGACTATAAAAAATTACGAAATGAAGGTTTCGTCACATGAGTAGGGCATCTATCTGCCTCATTTACTACTGATCCGGATTTAAATTGGATATTTTGTGTACCTACTGTAAAAAAAGTAAATCAAACAAATTCAGTTTCTAAGTCTCTGGTTGGAGGAATGGCTCTATTTTAGAGCCATTGACCATGTCTACTGCAGCAACTGCAATCAGTTGTAGGTTATTACTAGTATTTAAATTATTATATTATATTATTATTATTATTTCGATGTCTTTGCTTGTTCTGTTAAAGTTAATGATTCTTCAGTTTTCCTCTGCTGCTGGTAATCACTGTAATAGTTTCAATCATCGCCGCCCAAAAATCCTTGTGCCAAAGTAATTTTGTACTTTTGAATTATCTTTGTAATGTACTAGCTTCTGCCTGCGACATCGATGGCGTGGAAACACCATAATATAGAAAAATAACAGCCACATTGCACGCCGGTGTTGTTACTTCGGTCTTCCAGCCTACCCGAGTTTTGATTCAATAACAAATAACTGTCATTGTGACACCTATGATATTAGACATAGCTTCGAGGACTTTTTTGTGGGTTTTATAAACATGTATAGGTACTGTAAACCTGTTGCATGTACATCATTTTATATGCCATCAATAGTTTTCGTAGCGTACGCCAAATAAGATAAAGCTCACGTCGGGCATCGTCTTACCTACCTATCACTTAAAACTTTTCTGCCAATTGATTCAAACCCTTAGTTAAGAATTAAAACCAAGTTTTTAATACAAGGCGGTCAAGAAACACGACAAACATTCCCAGTTCCTGTATATTTCACAGGACCTACAGCGAGGACATTTCTACAACTAATCTAGGTTCCTATTGATACATAAATTCATCTTGTCATTTATCGTGAATAACGGATTGGCTCGTGTGCCTGCCCCCACGAGCTTGACCTCGTTTGACATAATGATTTACAGAAACTAAACTCGGCCGCAAACGTGACCGCGGCTTTATGCAAATTTAAATGTTGTTCTATTGTTTTTTTTTATTGTTATTCAGTTATTTGGATTTGGAGCAAGGAAATAGAAAGGTTTATTGAGGTAGTTAGGGTTCCTAAATGTTTTGTAGGATGGAAGTTGCCTTAAAGGTTCGAGTTTTTGGAATTGCGTAATGTTAGGGGGGATGGGCAGCAGTAGGTTGCCTGTTAACTATGCAAGTAGATTAATTGATAAATAAATAGCAGACAGATATCAAAATTAATATTATTGTTTGGCGGACAAATTCAAGTTTAATTACCGTACTTTAACTAAGCTCCTTTACAAGTTTGTGGAGCAAATAATCGTATTGCCGTTAGTGTAGCTAAACGTCCAGTTTGCAATGTTAGGAAAAACAATATAAACCTGCATTACGTTAACAATCTAAATCATTCGCTATCAGTCTCTGGGCCAAGCCATTCGTCTTAGGACTTCATTTACATATAAAACATTCCAATATATCAATTCGGCCTCGAAATGCAATTTGTGAATGGTGGCCATAAATAACTATTTTCTATTTGACACATGGCGACCCTTCGTTTAAGCTGGCAATACCGTGGTCTGTTTTCCCGCCATTATTTGACAGATGCGTTTCGTTCGGTTGATTTTTCAAGCGGCTTCGAAATCAAATCAAGTGTGAAATTCAATTGGATGCCCATAAATATTGTAGGTTTGAAAAATGTTACAGTGGCTGCGATTTTTGTTATAGTAGGTATATTCTGTGTCGTGAATGTATTTGTTGGAAATGTGGAGAATGTTATTTGATAAAAAAAACATTCTAAAATGGAGGGCAGTCCTTTACATGGAAATCATGATTGAGTTTGATTTGCAGAGAACGTTGGTACCTAGATAGAAAAAAAAGCAATGGGTCTTTTTGATTTAATTTTTCGTGACGACGCTATAGTGGTCGTCCATGGTAGCACGATAGCACAGGGAGGTAAGCTGTATGGAAATAATCCCCTTTATGCTTGGAGAATTTTATTTAGTTTTGTTTACCTACCTAATGACTAATTATTACTTTATATAATACTAGCTGACCCGACAGACGTTGTCCTGTCTTAACTGTGATACCTACCCTACCTACCTACCTACCCTACCTACCTAGCTACCTACCCTACCTACCCTACCTACCCGCCCTACCTACCCTACCCACCCTACCTACCCTACCTACCTACCCTACCTACACACCCTGCCTACCCTACCTACCTACCTACCCTACCTACCTACCTACCCTACCTACCTACCTACCCTACCTACCTACCTACCCTACCTACCCACCCTACCTACCCTACCTACCTACCTACCCTACCTACCTACCTACCCTACCTACCTACCTACCCTACCTACCTACCTACCTACCTACCCTACCTACCAAAAAAAAAAAAAAATATTCTGCTATTCATGGCGGAGACAAATCCAACGAAACAAAAACCATGAAAATTGGTCCAGCAGATCTCGAGTTATAATGGAGGGAACAAACCCTTCTTTCTTTTATATATATAGATTTATTGTATTGAATCAAGTTCTAACTGAACAGCTGTCCTGTTGGGCAGTTTCTGGCTCTCCCAGCTAAAGGGGCGTTTTGGGGGTCTGTCATACGGAATTTCGACGTTCAAGAAGTGCTAATTATCAGCCTAGTTTAAATAAATGCGTTTTAATTTTGATTTTCTACGAAAATTCCATTTCAATTCTTACTGAAAAAAAAACCTTTGCCAATTTATTTGAAAACTAACATAATATTATTAGCTTTTCGCCTGACTAAAACGTTGGATATTTTGGAATGGTTAGAGAATAATTTTGCACGAATTGCTATAATTATCAGTGTAAAAGTACTATAATTTAAGTGGTAAAATACAATATTCATTTATTGCATTTTTTTAACACTTCATAACTAGTACAATTGTTTTACATAAAAAAGTTTATCTCTCCCTTGGTCCCTCCGTCTTACGAATTTTCGATCAGGTCACGTGTCCTGACGCGAGTTTAACATTTTTTACTCATCACAAAAAACTGCACAACGCCGCTAAAGAAGTTTTCACATCAAAAATAAGTACCTGAAACCAAGTCAGCCCAACTAAATAATACAGGTAACTTAGAAACTGCCCTTTTTTTCTTCAAAATGGCCTCAATCTCTCACCGGATTGACAGCGATAGATCGTCGCTGCGAGACTTTATATCTAGTGGTGGTGTTAGTATAAAACATTCACCATAATGTGACTCCGCGAAGCATGGCGCAGTTAGTGGGATGTATAGCGCGCTGGTGCTGATCTATCGAGTAATCAGCGGATTGCCAACCTATGTGCTGTAAATGTGGAAAGAAACGTAATGGAAATGGTTTCAGACGTTAATTTTTAATGGTAGGATTGTTTTAGCTGTTTATTTATTTCTCTATTTAAACTTTAGGGTAAACCAAACAAAAAATTGCAAGAACTACATTTAACACTATAAAATATACATTGAGCGATGGGTAAATTTGGTAAACAGGACTTCCACAAACAGTAATAATCACTACATAGTATAAAACAAAGTCGCTTTCTCTGTCCCTATATCCCTATGTATGCTTAAATCTTTAAAACTACGCAACGGATTTTGATGCGGCTTTTTTTAATAGATAGAGTGATTGAAGAGGAAGGTTTATGTGTATAATTTGTCGACATATTATGCGGGTGAAGCCGCGGGCGGAAGCTAGTTCATAATAAAGCAGACCTTCGATACCTACGACAAGTTTAGGTAGGTACACTTATCTTTAGTTTTTAAAGAATTTTCCAAATTGGCAATTGCTCAGGGGCAGTAAGCACCTAAATTTAATGTAAATAATATACAATTTGTAATTAAAACTGAACGCGAGAGAATTTTTCTCAATTCCGCCGTGATCCAATAAAGAAATGCAAATTAGGTGTGGCCAAGAGTTATTGCTTCAAAGGGATGTGAAAGGTTCGATGTCGATGAATTGTTTTGTAGGAATGCCAGTATCCTTACTTGAATAGAACAACACTGCGTGTCATAGGTATTTTTTTATAGCTTTTGCAAAGAATAAAACTAAACGTTTAGTACGCTTTGAGCATGTTCTGTACAACCATTAGTAGATACGACAGCGGTGGCTTCTATAATCATTGTAGAGGAGTAGATAAAATTATCATTATTACTAGCATATAATACGTTTTTTTACTAACAAATGAGTCATGGTGTATTGGTAGGAAATGGTTCATGGTTGAAATAAATACATTGAATTGAATTGCAATAGAATTGTCTTACAATGTACGGATGCCAGTACATCAAGCTATCCCTAACTGTCTAATGTTTCCAATTGAACATGGACATTCTTTTGCAATAAAGTTTAAAACCTATTAAATAAATTTGACAGATTGGGGTAGCTTGATGTGCTGGCCTCTGTACCTACTTCAGACAATGTAGCTACCTACGCGTCTCAGGTGAGTATCGATAGTGGCACTTTCCCATCTCTAAACAGGACCCCCAGTGCCGATTGTAAAAAAGTTTTTACAGCTAATTCGGGGTGCTCTCGGCACTAATTCTACACTTTACGGCCACGCACCGACATTGTCAATCTATCCGCAAATGAACAGCCATCTTTGTTTTACTGTCAAACTGTTTATAGCATTTGATTAGCTTTTTATTTCCTTACAAGATTTGTTTTAAAGTTAATCGTGGAACAGAGCGTTTCTTGTTTTTTCTTTCTTGTTGTATGATGGATCTTGAAAAGAACTTCAGGCGACGTGGTTGATTTGTTTTTTTAAAGGTAACTCTTTTAAAAATGAGGCTCACAAAATATATTATAACGCGAAATTTTACTACTTCTTCACGCAATCATTACTGAACGGATCTGTATGAAATTTGGCACAGAAATATATTATAACCTGAATTAACCCATAGTTATAGGTAATACGGGCTGATATCCGCAACTCCACGTCAATGCGCGTATTTTGTGGACAAATACATAGGTACTCGTACCTACTTAGGATACTTTTTATTCCGTTATTACGCTCCCGGGGGATAATTTCCGACATAAATGCGGGCGAAGGTCATAAATAAAATGTTTAACACCTTAAACAGCCTGAATTTAAATTATCTAGCAAAACACCGCAAACATGTGTATGATATCTAACTATGATCAAACAAAATGTACATTAATTTTGATCAGTTTTTAAGGTCATCAAACGCAGTTAGTGTAGTCATTTTAAATATCACTCTAAAGAACCGGTTTTATTGTATACTTCAAAAGATTTTCGAAATTTAAACTTTGAGTAACGACACTACCAGTGCCCGTTAACCACAAAAAAAAATCATCAAATAATTAGAATATCGATACTATACCGTCAGCGCACTTTCGTTATTAAATTATTTTCGTTGACCAAAAACAAATATTTGGAGATGCCGGGGATCGAACCCGGGGCCTTTCACATGCAAAGCGAACGCTCTACCACTGAGCTACATCCCCTTGTACTGACACCATGTAATGTAATTGTACAATGTAGGTTACTCAAAGTGAGTAAAAACATTGTTTAATTAAAGTAAACACTTGATTAAGCCATTGTTTAAAACTTACATACGTATTAATGAACTTATTCTTAACATAGATACAATTTACTAACAAGAAACAGATGTTTTCAACAAACTGTTTGCACTTAAGTAAAGATTATCCGTCGGGTAAATGTGATATGGAAATAGGTACTTCTCTACCTCAATTAATCTGCCTAGCCTTTTCCCAACTATGTTCAGGTCGGCTTCCAGTCTAACTGGAAGCCGACCTGAACTTAGAAACAGCTGAATACTAGTATTTTACGTGGAGCGAATGCCTATCTGAGCTCCACAACCTTAGTAACTGGATAATCCGATACACTTTACTAAGACTGAATGTCAGACTTCCGGGCTTCTGCCGAAACGTAACGACTGTCAAAGATCCTCGAATGACAGCCGAAACCAACGGCTTAACGTGTTTTCCTAAAGAGTCACGCATCCACAGACCAACCTCGGTCAGCGTAACTTAACCCGATGGATCGACCCGTGCGGCTGTTATTAATTAGCCTCGAGCTCCTCTGGTACTTGTGTACCTATCTACGTAAACCGATAGAACAATTTTCGGAATAAAATATGTGAGTTTTTGACCTTTGAAATAAAACCCGCATATTGCCTATCAGTCATAGCCATATTTGCGTAATAAATAAACTACCTAGGGCCTGTAGGGGACGCTCTCAGCACTGAGACAATAAGAAAATAATCTTTCAGAAAAATATTCAAGATCTTCTTCCCGTCTCCTGCTAAAAAGTTTAATAACCCCGACTGGAAAAGCCTCGCTCTTTAATACGCAAAGACCATACTTAATATAAGAAATTACCATAAACCCATAGTGGTATATGTATAGTGCAGGGTTAAATCCCTCATTGAGTCGTGAAGATATTTTTATGGTGCTACAAGAATGCCATGAGTTTCCCCCTGACATGATCATGATTTACTGAAGTTCTTCGTGATAATTATGTCTTAATATAAGTGTTAATGCAGGTAGTTTTGAATTTTTGGGGTAGCTGTGTCTTGGCAGGGCCAACCTCTATCTGTTAAAGCAGTAGTTTTTAAATATAACTTCAAAGTGGGGTAGATATGGAGCTGTACGTCCGGTATAGTTCCGTTTCGTTCTCACGCTGAAGTAATATTAAAATAATACTGCTACAAAGGATGATGGTTCAGTAAGAAGAGTGGTGGAGAATTTGTCGCATTTATTTCGGGTAGGTTATTTGAAGTTTAAAACTGAAAATTACGGTAGTAGGTACAATCGTTACAAAATGTAAAATATTGGTATTCAGCTGCATCCGGTTAGACGGGAAGCTGACCCCAACATAATTGGGAAAGGGCTAGGCAGATGAGGTACAATCGTCACAAGCTATTAGGTATGTAGGCAGCTAACTTGCAACTACTTAACAATGTTGTGAGACTGCTGAGTAGCCATTCGTCTGTCAGCCAGTCTATCCAAGGGGTATCTTATTACCAAGTTACTGGGTTGTGGAGGTCAGACAGGCGGCGGTTGCTCTATGGTAATGGTAATAGCGGTATACTGGTATCCAGCTGCATCCGGTTAGACTGGAAGCGGACCTACATAGTTGGGAAAAGGCTGGGTTGATTGATTGACGTATGACTCGACTCTTAGGGCCTTATCTCACTAGGACACTTGCAATAGCGGTACAACCGGCGCACTTTGGAAAGCCAGCCCCACTTTTTTTTCATAATTTGTATTAGTCTCTATCAATTCAAGGGACCGATTTTCCTAACACAACCATCCATAAATTCATTACCCTCTTAATATTATTCCAAGCTACTACCAAAATAATATCAGCGTTTCCTCCTAAATCTCGCTGCGTCTACGTACCTATAACGCTATAGCTAGGTACAGTCGGTAATTCAGTACGAGCCGCGCACGTAGTCCTACGTGACCGGAATACTGCACAACTTGCGTTGATCACTGTACGCAGTACATATTGAACGGAGGAAATTTTCGTAGTAGCTGATCTTAATATCGTGATGTGGAGGAATATTAATGTTGGCATGGTGTTGGTGGAAAGGTAGGCATGTTGGCACAATCGGCTGCTTCTACCGGTCGCGGCCAGTAGGTTCGATTCCCGTTTGACACAAATACCTGTCGATGATTTTAGTGATTATAATATTCGGCCGTGAATCATATTCTGATCAACGTTCAAGCAGTGACCTGCAAATTTCAAAAACCGTATGAATATTTGAGTTTCGCGGGCTACCCTGGCGTTTTGCCCTTTAATATTTTTTCTGTGAATACTGTGTGCCCTTCACCTGGACTAAATAAAATTATCTTATTTTCTTTCTTTTCACACGTTGATTTTTAAGTGTACAGATTTGTAAATATTTACTTGAGTCCACTGACAGACCGGGTAAGCGGGATTGTCCAAAAAGGTTACCGCTACCCCGGAACGTAAAGGGTTAAGGAAGGAACATGGATGGGTTTTAGTCAGTAAGAGTCTGATATTCCCTTCCGATCCACCCAGAGCTGGAATCAATTGATGATTTCCCACCCTAAAAAAAATGTCGACTGACAGAACCAGTGTCACACATTGGTGGAATATCGCCTACTGCGATATCGACGCACTGCTTGTTTCATCAATTGGAATTTAAAACAACCATTCCATCAAAAAACAAAATTCATCACAACGAAAAACTCAGAAATACCCGAAGAAAACATATTATTTTCGTGTAAACTTAACGTAGGGATGTATAGATGGCGCCACGTAGCGACTACGTGACTCGAATGTGGGCACGGAAGGCGCGGTGATTAGCTATGAAAAACTTTCAGGCGATGCCCGTCTGTACGGAAGTGCGGTTAAATACCTCGTTTTAACATAAAATAGCTATATTTAAAAACATATTTGAGATCTTCTGGCACAGGTATCTTCATACTTAAAAGAAGACCTCTACAATGCTTTTGTTAAAACCTGTTGATTTTGAAAATAAAATTATTTTTATTTTCGGTAAACAAATTTTGTTTCTTAGCTCTTTGGCTAGTTTAAACTACATTAACGGGCCTAAGCCAAGTCAATGTAGAGGAGGTGTTGTGATTAGTTTTTAATTATTAGTTGTCTGTTATTGGTATTATATTATTACGTTGTCCTTTTCTTATACAAAATAACCATCACGCCTTGTCACCCGGCAGAGTTGGGCAGAGATGTGTCCATTTTTCACCGGTATGTTTAACACAGTCACTTCCACTATTTTTGTGCTATTCTAAGCTCTGTGCCAACACACATACGGGTTCATGGCAGTGTAGGGGTTAAGTTCCTTGTAAGTGGGCTAGCCTACTGCCAACAACCGGGTACAAATCTGGACTTCGGGCAACTGAGAAATACCAGGTAGAAAAATCCCGATAACACTTTGACTGACTTGGGAATCGAACCCAGGACCTCATGCACAGCAGTAGTAATTGTGAATCCGCCGACCAGAAGGTTGCGAAGAAAGCCATATCAAGTTTGGCTATTGTTATCAAGTTTCAGTGCCAGTACATGAAGCTAACCTAATCTGTCAAATATTCTCAATTGAACATGAACCTTATTCTTTTGTAATACAGTTCAAAATCTATCAAAAAAATTTGACAGATTGGGGTAACGTGATGTCCTGTCCTCTGTACGTTTTTTAATTTAATTTTTTTTATATTTTGAGTATTTACTCTTAAATATTTGACTAGATAAACTTTGTTACAAACCCATAAACATATTCAGAAACCCATTAATTCGCCATAAACTAAATATAGTTGGTATAAACAAGCAGTATGCTGCTGTATTGTGCACTTATACAACTTTATGGGGTCTACGCGATACTTAAAGGGGCATAAACCGTCCGCCGGCGTCCGGCACGTCCCGGCATCGATCCGGCTACGTGACGGGACGGCGACGTGGTCCGACGGCTTTAGAAAATGTTTCGACTTGTTTTGGGTGGAAAGTATGGATTTTTGGTAGGTTTGAAATTTAATCTTTTCCTCGTAAGCGTTACGAATAGTTTAAAAAAAAATAGCATACAAATAACATAACGCCTCTATTCCTGGAAGGGTTAGGCTGACATGTGTGTCCCTATCATGTAATATGAGGCGAGCCTATTGCCATTAACTGGGTATAAACCCTGACTCTGGGCTGCTGCTTTTATTCTAAGTTATATAAACACTTTTTCTTTTCGTGTGATTAGTGACTAACCTGGTGTAGTGGTGTCAGAGTTTTTATGCTGCCCTTGGGCCTTTGACTTAGCATCACATGCCGTTGAGAAATATCCCTCATACATGCTGGTTTCCTCACGATGTTTTCCTTCACCGATATTTGAGCAAGTGGTATAATTTATACAATGCGCACTTGAATTTTGGTAAAAAGCAGTTTTATTCAAAGTTCAACCGCAGTATCCGATAAAAACTGAATTATTGAACCATCAATAGAAATTGTAAGAAAATTATATACATATCTTAAATAAAAGGTTCTAAAACTAGCATTCTTGTTTCATACCCTTGAAATTAAACACACCCCCTGAACATTTTAAAACTCCCTTTAAAACCAGTAGCCTTCGTCAGCTTTTAGCTCCAACTGCCATGTTAAAGCCTCATAATGCAGGTGTTACTATGCGGCCCACGTGCTCAGGTATCGGGGGAAAAGGGGCCAGCCCTGGGGGAGAAGGGGCCTATTTTTTATTTCATTACCACCCCCTGTAAGTAGGTGATAGTGCCGCGAAATGTTCTTGATTGTATTGAAGATTTTGTAATAGGCATACGATTTTTTGTTTGGGAATGTTATGGCTAGATTAATCTCTAATGCTAGCAGTCATGTGGCAAATGATTGATTTTAATGTGATGTGTTTCGTAATGTTAATTACTTCTCATACGATAAATGTGTAGAGTCAAGTTCTTCCAACTAAACAGACAGCTGTGCTGCTGGGGAGTTTGTTGCGTCACATCTTCTTCCCAGCTAAAGCACTAGGAAGTGGTGAAGGGTGGGCGTTTTGGGGGACTATCTTATGTAACTTTGACCTTCAAAAAGTGCTGATTTTCAGCCTAGTTTGAATAAATGACTTTTGATTTTGAATCCTTGTTTTATGGGATAGGTTGTAACGAAGTCAGGCATGAGTATCTGTTTATCAATGACCATAAAAAGAATAAAAAGATCTTTCCAACAGATAATCTATACTTCACTACATAGTATAAAACAAAGTCGCTTTCTCTGTCCCTATATCCCTATGTATGCTTAAATTTTTAAAACTACGCAAAGGATTTTGATGCGGTTTTTTTAAATAGATAAAGTGATTCAAGAGGAAGGTTTGTGTGTATAATTTGTTGACATATTTTGCGGGCGAAGCCGCGGGCGGAAGCTAGTAATATTATAAAGCAGAAACGTTTGTTTGTTTGAACGCGCTTATCTTAGAAAGTACAGGTTGGAATTGAAATAATCTTTTTGTGTTGGATAGTTCATTTATCGAGGAAGTTATATAGGTTATATAATATCACGCAAAGACCAACAGGGGCGGAGCATCACTGAAAAATATGGCAAACAAACCGATAATTTATTGCAGATAAAGTTGCGCGGGTCAGCTTTTTCATAATAATTGTCATTTGAATTCAAAAGAACCTACCAAAATGCGGGTAGGTTTGGTTATTTTGAATTTGATACGACCCTTTATTTGCAATAACCTAAGTAACATTGCAAATAATTTGATGTAAAATATCTCAATTACCATCAACAGTAGGTATCACCTGTTTCACCTACAATATCCAGCACATCAACCTATGCTTAACCGTCTACTTTTCCCAAATGAAAATGAACCTTACATTTCTGTAGTAAAGTTGAAAAATTAGCAAAGAAATTTGACAGATTGGAAATAGCTCGATGTGAAACCGAACCGGAAATCTCGAAAAAAAATCAGCTGTGCAGTACATTTTGACGAGTTAGGCGAACATAAATGTACTGAACAGCTGATTTTTTTCGCGATTTCAGGTTCGGTCCCATAATAAAAGTTGCTCGGTATAATGAGTACAATGACCCCATAAGGGGATTAAAACGACTAAAATTTAACCGTGTATACCTACCTACATACTCTCTTACAATCTGAATATAAATCATGTCTACCCTCCCATACAAACTAATCAGAAACCTAATATCAGTCATCAAGCCGCTTGCTTAGCACTCAATCAAGTCATTCCCTTTTTATCTCCCATACCGTTCCTATCAATACTTTGTAGCAAGATATATTCACCCGTACCACAATACACAGGTACATTTCTGAATAAGAAAGTGCAATCGAAACTTACCACACAATATAACAAAAAACAGCGTGACTAAGGTCCGACCACAAATTGTTTTTGCCCAAAAGTGGGCAGTTTTTGTGGGAGTGATATTAAAAAAGCGACAGAGTAAGTGCTATACGATTGAGGTGACATGTGTGTGGACAATGCGCGGTGGCCACGAAATATGCGGACTTGGAAGTGGTTACGATATTTTGGATTTGACCATTCGTGAGTTGTTACATGTGTAAATGTATTTTTTTGTTTGGAAGTTCACATTTAATGTTGCTAAGCTTGATGGAGGCAACTACAATTCACAATTTATTTCATTCTAATAGAAACCCTTAAGAAAAAAAATTAAAATTACTTAGGTAGCTCATGGAACATGGATGGGTTTAGTAAAAGTCTGACACTCCCTTCCGCTCCACCCAGAGCGGGAGCAGTCATTGGATGATTTCACAGCCTTAAAAAAAAAAGAAAAGGTAGGTAGCTCATTCTATATGATACATAGACGGAGGATTAGTGAATATTACCCCCTGTTTTTTATCACTTATAGTCTTAATACCAATTGAGGGATATGTGGATTTCCCTGATATTTCAGCGCTTTGTTACGTTTATTGTTAAAGCCATTTCTGAAAGAAAACGTTCACAACTGAAGCTAAGGTTGCTTAGAAGAGTCGTGGCTGCCACACAGTGACGGCTGTCTTGAAAATGATAGTAGTGAGGTTAGAATCTGACAATTTGCTAAATAGACGTTCCCATACTGACCATCTGATAGTTGGACGTTTCGCGCTGTTGGACATTTTGCTACTTAGACCTTCTGATCCTTTACTCTCAAAGTGGGCAGTAGACAAAATAAGTTTGGGAACCTCTGGTCTAACCGACGCTTAAGCGCATAGAACCGCTGTTCTCGTAGCCCTCACTAATGGCCAGCAACAACGCAGGGAGGTAAGTTCTACACAGTCGGACTTAAGGCGAGTTGCATCATAAATCATAAGGTTAATCCGCGACACAAGATAAATAGCTTTATATTGATTGTGCTAGGGATAGCGGCTATTAGTGTGGCTTTATTGTGGAAAACTGTGAAGGGCTCGTGGCTCAATAAGAACACCAACATGGGTAGATCGAAAGTTAAGGTATATTTGCGGAGGTCGGCCCGTGGATGGGTGACCGTTCGTAGCATAGGTATCGATACCTCTGAAATATCGTGCCTTGGAAAGCACGTTAAACCGGGGGTTCCGGCTGTCTCTCTCAAGTTCTAATAATATTTGTTTATTTCTCATCACACTATCCATAAGAATCAATAATAGCCGAGTGCGCAACTCCTTTTTAAGGAAATTTCTCGCCGATTGATCGACACTTCGCGTGACCAGAGGGCTGGATTGTTCTTTGGCCAAAGAATTAGCATTGCCATTCAACGTGGCAATGCTGCCAGTCTTCTGGGCACGTTTCCCGATGACAACGATGCGGATGAGTACTTCGACGCCTAAGTGTCCTTTTTGTCTTTTTTTGGATTTATTTGTATATATAGTTAGTTAGATAGTCTTTTAATTTAAGTATGTATAAGTTTTTATTGTATAATAGACTGGAATTGCAGTCATAAATTATTGTGGCGAAAAAAACCTTCGATCATTCGATGAATAGATATTATACCTAATTTCCACGGTGTTTTTTTGCTGTTTGTATTTAAGTCTGCTAAAAGCTGAAAAATTTAAACATTTTCTTAGTTCCAAGACTGGACTGGACTTACCATGGGGTATCGTATTACCCAGTTACTGAGTTGTGGAGGTTAGATAGGCAGTCGCTCCATGTAAAATACTGGTGTTTAGCTGCATCCGGTTAGACTGGAAGCCGACCCCAATACAGTTGGGAAAGCCTCGGCAGATTGATCAACTGCTTACTTCCAAGAGTGGCTTGAAATTGGTCATTGTCAGTGTAGGGTCATAATATATGGTAAAAAAAAACTATCTTTTTCTTCTACTTCGTGTTGTTGTATTTCAGATTTTGTTGGCCCAAAACTTCCGCAGCGTCACAGAGGTGGCAGCGCAGATATCACTGGCTGCATATTTTGGGACATAGAGGGCAGGATAGGAGGTGCAGAATAGTTTGCGGTATAGATCACATCCACAGCCTGCTGCCATGCCGTAAGTAGCCCCACTTTACCAGGTAAGCTTTCATGAATACAAGACATCGCATTGGACAAAGCTTTAGAACAATCAAACGATTCAAAGAAAAAACGACAAAATTATCAGGTTTGTTGTTTCGGAGCCCCCTTAAATATTTATTTTATTCTATTTTTTAGTATTTTTTGTTATAACGGCAACAGAAATACATCATCTGTGAAAATTTCAGCTGTGTAACTATAACAGTTCATGAGATACAGCCTGGAGACGGACAGATGGACGGACGGAAGGACAGCGGAGTCTTAGTAAATGAAAGTCAAAAATAGTAAAAATCAATTCCCCGTTATTCTGCGAACGGATAATCCTTTAAGAATGTCCCTCAAGCAAAAAACACCGATCAAATTCCCTAAACCGAACGAAATCCAATCTCGAAAATGGCTATAAATAAAAATGGTTACAATGAGATCCTTCGACAATTGGCATGTTCGTCAGAGGAGCTTAATAAGTTTCTGCTTACTTGTCCATCATCACTACAGTGTTTATAACTTAGACATGACACATCATCAAAGAAAACTACACCTTATTCTCTTCAATCAAAAGTTTATTTTCGTTTGAGATCCACCTGCTGAAAATTTCAAAATCATACAACGTGTTTTGAACTTTGAAGTTGAAGCTCTAAGGTTGGGTTTCATTTGTGCTGGGTGGACATCAAAGGGCTAAGACGAGTGGAGAAACGGCTTCTTACGTGTAGTTCCGACTCACTTATTTTGTCCATACTAAGACAATGTATGCGGTGAATTCGCGGTTCGGCGGTAAAAAGTTACTTCGTGATGTTAGGGTTGACGATTGTTGATGTAAGATTTTCTCCTTATTACTATTTGTAGTGTAAGTTAAGTGAAATATGTTTATTTTTACAATGATAACACAATCAATAAGTTAAGCTGAGGAGACGGATAGGCAACTGGCTAATTTTATCTATACTAATATTATAAAGAGGAAAGATTTGATTTTTTGTTTGTTTGTTTGAAATGAATAGGCTCCGAAACTACTGGACCGATTTAAAAAATTCTTTCACCGTTGGAAAGCTTAGTTTTCTAGGAGTAACATAGACTAGTTTTTATTCCGGGAAAAATAACGGGTCCCACGGGAAAGACCACGGGAGCGTAGCCGCGGGAAAAGTGCTAGTGAAATATAATTATCAGTGCTTGTTATTCACATTATGGTTAATAATTTGGCAATATTATTACTAAACAGCCCGGAGTCTGGATGTTTAACTCCCATTAAATAAGGGGCGAGCCTGTTGCCACCAACCGGGTACAAATCCGGGCTGCTACTTAAAAAAATCCTGGAAAATCCCAAGAACATTTTGCCCGACCTGGGAATCGAACCCAGACCTCATGCTAAGCAGTAGCGCTTACGAACACTAGACAACGAGGCAATCACCAGACCTTATTTACGCAAATAAATCACTTTGATTATAAACTAGCTTCTCCCACGCGGTTTCACCGGCTCCTATTGGTCGTAGCGTGATGTTACAAGACTATCCAACACAAAAAGAATTTTTCAATTCGGCCCTGTAGTCCCAGAGATTAGCGCGTTCAAACAAACAAAGTCTTCAGCTTTATAATATTAGTAAGTAATTAGTATAGATGTGCTTCACAGTTTGTAGGTATCAACCCTACACACACCCCATCCATAGGATTGTGTCATGTGTGTGAATCCATCATGAACGTGCTGTTAATAGTTCGTAGTCGTCATAGGCTTTGTTATGATGTGTAGTGCTATTCTGTAAACATCTTACCATGAAAACATAGGTGAAGTGAACTCGAAGTGAGCTGTCAGTATTACACGTGCTAAACCCTAGCATAAGGTGGAATGAAGTCTTATATGATAATGGATTTTTAAGGCGAATTTCACACAGAGGGATTTTTCTCACGCTCAAAAAAAAAAAGTCCACTATCTAAGTTATCATTGTAAGATTTATATAAAACTAGCTTCCGCCCGCGGCTTCGCCCGCATAATATGTCGACAAATTATACACATAAACCTTCCTCTTGAATCACTCTATCTATTTAAAAAAACCGCATCAAAATCCGTTGCGTAGTTTTAAAGATTTAAGCATACATAGGGATATAGGGACAGAGAAAGCAACTTTGTTTTATACTATGTAGTGATAATCCGGCTGTTGTGCCCACTTTAGCCTTAAAATTCCACTTATCAATTGGAACTATTATGACGCCATCAACGGATAGGCATATCCATATTTCATTGCAAGTAAGTATGTGAGGAGTTCTTATCTTTTGCAGACTTCTTAATAATTGTGATCGCAAGCGCGACGGCAGCAGGTGGGGTTCTGGGTGCGTTCCCTGGGTTGGACAGTGTTATTGGGTTTTTCCATTAGGAATTTCTTAGTAAGAGCCCGGAGTTCGGAAGTTGGGTTGGATATCTCCTTACCTCGAGCACGTCAAGCCATTGGCCGTCGACGGGGTTGTCTGAAAGGATTACCGCTACCCCGGAACATTATAATGGGCTAAGGAAGAAACATGGGTGGGTTTTATTTAGTAAGAGTCTGACACTCCCTTCCGCTCCTCTCAGAGCGGGAGGGATCATTTGATGATTTCCCACCTTCAAAAAAAAAAGTATTGTCCCTACGCTTGATTCCAGTCGTGGCGGGTTTACCTACGTCCTAATTAGTCCCAAATAATATCTTCCGCGTCGAAGGCTGGTAACATTTCCATCTGCGCCTGAGCTGAAGTTACAGCAGTTAAAAATCAAAGCCTATCCCTGTTCCTTCCTTAGCCCTTTATGTTCCGGGGTAAGCGGTAGACTTTTCGGACAGTCCCGCTGACCCGGCAGAATAAACTTTTTTCAAATGGTACCTAAATTCCATCTGACTTTGAATCTGACTGACTCAGTCTATTTACTATCTGACTTAGGTAAACGCGTAATTCGAAGAAAAAGAGATGTATGTGCTATATCACTTTTCCGTCAGCATAACTCGTGCTCCGGAACGCAAAGCGACGTAAGTGAGAAAATGATAAATATTTTAATTGAACATTTAGTTTTTGTATATTTTCACGGTATAACGCCTTGTAAGGTGGAGCGATGAGCAGGCGGAAGGTTCAAACAAAAAATGTAAGTAATTGACAGTTTACAAAAATAATGATGATAATTCAGAAGGAGGTTCTTCAAAACGGTTTTTATATTAAATATCTCAAGTATTTGAGTTTATTGTTAAAACGAAAGACCCGGTGTATTGAGACAGTTTGTAAAGAGATATAAGCTTAAGTTGAAGCTGGAGCGAAGGCTGTGAACCTAAAAGACAAGTACGTACCCAGAAGTTAATCAAATCAATAAATTATTTCCTGAAAAAGTGATATTGGGTTTTTCCATTAGGAATTTATCCGTACCCACCCGGAGTCTAAATTAGTGCCCGGTTGGTGGTAATAGATCGACGACATCTTGGTTTTGACAATTCACAATGACAGTGACCTTTTCACAATGTTTACCAACACCCCTGTCAATGTCGCTTAGGCGCCAAATGATCACTCTATTGTCGATGGTCAAACCATACTACCATAGTAAAGGACGTCCATCGTTTCTATAAAAAAAAATACAACCATAAGTTTTTCTTCTAAATAAAAATATAGACACCTAACTTCTATTTTCATACATAATTCACATCTAATTAGTTGAGACAGGCACTAAAACTTTATCGCTCGACCATTTGCAAAGTAATTGAAATAAATCGGACGAGAAAACATATTATTTTTTGTCTGATGCCTTGTCGTTAGCCTGTCTTATAAGGTGTCGGAGCCAGAAGTGGCTTAAATGGTGCTTACGGATGAGATTCGATTTGTTGCGAAAGGAAGGAGCATGTATTTGAAGGTAAAATTTGTGTCATTTTAGGTTATTTTAAGCTTCTTTGTTTTTCATGTGGTTAGTGACTAAACTGTTGCAATAGTTTTATGCTGCCCATGGGCCTCTAACTTAGCATCACATGCTGTTGAGAAATATCTTTCAGGCATGCCGGTTTCCTCACAACGTTTTCCTTCGCCGTTTTTTATACAATACGCACTTTGATCGAAAAATCAGAGGTAAATTTGTCGTTCAGTCTTAGCATAATAAAATAGGCAGAAGGAAAAGATCTCATGAAATGCATACTTTGTGATCACTATTTTTAGCCGACTTCTTAAAAAGGAGGAGGTTCTCAATTCGACTGTATATATATATATTTTTTTTTTAATGTTTGTTCGCGCATAACTCCGTTGCTTGCCAACCGATTTGAAAAATTCTTTTTTTTTTGGAAAGGGTATACTTCCCAAATGGTCCCATAAAAATTTTATTGAAATCGGATAAGCGGTTTTTGAAAATCAACAAAAATCTAAAAAAAATCTTACTAGATATATGTGGACGATGTTCTAATACTGTAATTTACATACCAGGTAGTTGTATTAAAATTATGAGGGGGGGGGGTTGTGTAGGTACCACAACTAAAAAGTGAAAAATAAAAACTTTTTTACAAAAAATAAAACCGACTTCCAAAAAAAAACACTACAAAGTGAAAAATAATCGGTGTCTTCGGTTTTGTATTTTCATTTTTTGCCACCGACTTCCGAAATCAAAATTATTTTTCACTTTGTAGTGTTTTTTTTGGAAGTCGGTTTTATTTTTTGTAAAAAAGTTTTTTTCATCATATTGATCTTCCACTTTTTAAACTATCTATATAATACATCAATCAATCTGCCTAGCCTTTTCCCAACTATGTTGGGGTAGGCTTCCAGTTCAACCGCATGCAGCTGAATACAAGTATTTTACATGGAGCGACTGCCTATCTGACCTCCACAACCCAGTAACTGGGTAATACGATACCCCTTGGTAAAACTGGCTGCCAGACTTTCGGACTTGTGACGACCTGTAACGACTGTCAAAGATGCACAAATGACAGCCAGGACCAACGGCTTAACGTGCTTTCCGAGGCACGTAGGAGTCTCGTTATGTAAAGATGGTCACCCATTTACGGCCAACCCCAGCAGGCGTACCTTAACCTGATGGATCGACCTGTGCGGCTGTTAGTACTGTAGAGCTTTAGAGTAAAACCTTATGTTGTACAAGGCTGGAAATTATCTGACGGCATTCGAACCTTTCAAATGTTTTAAGAATAGATTAGGATTTTATACATTCTAGACTTGACCGCAGGCAGCGAAGCTAAACAGGTGTATTCGATATAACAAAGTGAAAATATAATACATGTGTGTCCATCCGTGTTTCTCTTCATAGTATAGAAGTCCTATACACACATAACACGCTCTACCACTGAGCCCCCTCAGTAGAGGATCTTCCATCCTCTACAGTACTTAGCCACGAGCTCCTCAGTATATTATTATTATCTATGTAATACATAATTATGGAAAGCAATAAAGTATTGAGTATTGCAATATCGGTACACCTCTGCCTGACCCTTCGTGAAATAAAGGCGTGATGTTATGTTATTTATTCATTCAGGTAGGTTTGTTTAACATTTAATATTACTTATTAGACGTCTTTCTTCTTGCGGGTGAGTTGCGAAGGAAAAACAAACGAATTACCATAACACCATAGTTGGGCTAGATAGCTGTAGAACGTTTGTCAATTGTCTTGTCTATGGTAACTAATGTCCGCTCATGATCTATGGTCGTTAGTGTTATTTATATTTTTGAAAATTTAAAAGTCAATTAAATTATTTATTATAATTTTACTAGGCCGTTTGCTGATTCAAAAGTTAAGATAAGTACTCGAAGAAAGATAATTGAATTGAAATAAAATTGAATACGTATATTTGTCGTTCAGTATTAGCATAATGAAATAGACAGTAGGAAAATTCTTATGAAATGCCTACTTTACATCACTTAAAAATCGATGAAGGAAAACATTGTGAGGAACCAGCATGTCTGAGAGATATTTCTTAACAGTATGTGATGCTTAGTCAGAGGCCCATGGGCAGCATAATAACTCTGACACCAGGTTAGTTACTAACCACACGAAAAGAAGAAGATCACCAGGTAACAGAAAAAAACACCAAAAAGTTCGAAAAATCACACTTGCTTAATGAATTGCATGACTAAACTACATCTGCACCTAATTATCCCCTAAACACTATCCCCTGAAATACAGGTTCCCGCCTTGTTCAGGGGGTAGGCTCAAAACTTTGTGAACCTCGTTCTAACTACCACAGAGAAAAAACAATTTTAATTTGTAAGTTTTGCTTGACTTTTATTTTTAATATACCTAGTGTTTTTTTAAACATGCATGCTAGATTCACATCTCTTAGATGTCGATCCGACATACTGTGTTGTAATTTTTTATTGCATTTGTGATTGTACACACGCCAGCACATCAAGCTATCCCTAACTGTCCAACTTTCTCAATTAAAAATGAACCTTATGTCTTTTCAATAAAGTTGAAATACTATCAAAGAAATTTGACAGATTGTGGTAACATGATGTGCTGGCCTCTGTACATCATTATTGTGAATGAAAAATAAATAAATTGTAACTGAACTAAATTCTAACTAAACTAATTGTAACTTAAGTAATACATATCAGCACCTCATTTGATAAACATAGATTTATTTATTCACGAAATCTACAGAACTTTGAAAATTTAACATATTAACTAAACTTAAATCACCACACCTATCATCACTTAAAAACCTCATCATGGACTAGAATCATCCCTAAAATTCTCCACAAGTAGTATCAATAAACTGCGTAGGACCCCAAGTTTTCAAAACCGTTGTCTATTACCGTTGTTTTTACGTAGATAGGTAGTCAGTCTAACAGATTTTTAGTGACAAAATATTTAGCATTCACCGAACCAGAAACAGTGGACAAATATCAACATAACCCAACATATTTGACACCTAGCCCCGCGGGTTCCATACAGACCTCAACCGACATTTTTCTTCATTGTTCCTCTTTTTGTCGTCACAAAGGCACCGATGAAACGGACTGTAGAGCATCCCAGAGATCCTGCATCGATCCTATATCGAACCGGAGGAATGGAAACGCATTGTCATATACATTGTAATTGTATATAATTGGTATTTCTTAAGAACAATGACGCCAAATTACTCCTTGACTGAAATAATTGCGTTATATTTTTTTTGAGTTCATTGCGAGCTCGTCTTTGATAAACGCCGATTGTTTTGTGATCGTGAATCGATTATTTTGTATCGATGTATGAAATGTCAGTGAACATGTACCGATGGTTATTTTAAGGGATACACAAAAAGTGTTGTGTGAATTCTCGTGTAAAGTGGTAATTTCGATCTGATAACGAGATCGGCATTTGGTTTTGTTAGTGCCAGCTCAATTCGTAATTCTTCAGAGCATTGAATAAGTAAGTTTTTGAGAAAAATATGTGGTAGGTTTGGTCAGCTGTTTATGTTTAAAAGCTTGCACCATTTTGAAGATTCGCTAGTTCGACTGGTTGCACTTTATGAATAGAAGTTATGGGTACTACAATATACTTATTTTTTTTGAGGATGGGAAGTCATCAAATTACCCCTCCCGCTCTAGGTGGACCGGAGCGAGTCTCAGACTCTTATTGACTTACTCATCCATGTTCCTTCCTTAGCCCTTTATGTTCCGGGGTAGCGGTAACCCTTTTGGACAATTCCAAACTACAATATACTGGGCTGTACAACTAGCTAACCGTCGCGTCTCCTTGACAATTCAAAAATGTCTGTAATTGGTTTATTTGAAATAAATGCTTTGAGTTTTCTTTATCATCGTCAAGCAGCCATTCAATTATAAATGCCAACCATAGGTTTTCTAATAGTGTTTCTGCTGTAGTTTTTGCTCCACCTCTTTCAATTATATTTCCTCTATTTCTGTAGGGTTTTCCTTCAGAAAGTACACACACAATGATTGTAACTTTAACGCGCAATAATTGAGATTTGTGTTTGCAACTTATGGGCATTGCTTTCCAGTTAACGATTTCCTGTCCTCAAAATGATAGCCCAAGATCTAAAAGACTCTAAGACCACCCTATCTTCCAACATCTCAGTGATCTACGATCTCTTACGCATCTCTCAAATCGATACCACACAATCTTTATACCTACCAACTTAACGTTGGTCTTAGGAATTCAAGTTTTTGCCGTCAAGCGGTTTATGTCAGCCCCCTATTCTACTGGGCTTTTTCCATTTTATTTGAAGTATTAATGAATAACAATAAGAATGAAAAAGTCACGCAGTTTGATTTAATACTTCGTCTTATCTTTTAGATTGAGGAGATTGCGCGCGCAATGGACGCCGGCCGGTGGTACTCGCTGTTTTAGTTTTTCATTTGTTATTTTATTTATGTTTTGTTGTAGGTGCCGTCTGCAACTATACTTGTATTTAGAGTTTCTTGAGTGTTAGTTGGTAGATAAATCTTATTGATTGTAATAGAAAAATGATTTGAATTTCCACATATGTATGAAGAACACTGCCAATAGACATAATACATTTTGGATGAAGATAATTATATTATTTTAATATTTTTAGTTTCCAAGGTTTGAACAGCAATAGAAATTAATGTTGATGAAAAACCTTTACGAATTGGGTTTATTTTTTTCTCATTTCGCTTTTTCTCCGTTTTGTATTCGAACCTCAAACTCACTAAGTTAATGCTATTTCATTATTTCGTATCATTCATTGATGACTTGGAAAACAGTTTCAGGATTAATCAATTTTATATCAGAGTACCGTCCTCAATTTTTTCTTTAATGTGAACTTTTTCGAATTCGTCGACTAACAGACAAAAAATCAGATTTTTGCAAATCGCAAATAGCGAGCGAACTTCATGATAACTTATCTATCAATTGAAGTCGGTACATTGGTTTTTAATTGGCGCATTAATAAGATGTGGATACTTATCTGATGGGTTTAATTAAACCCTACATTAATTACATTATAATTACGGGCGGACAATGACGCCACCTGTCGGAGGAATGCCGAACTAACGATCGATACGTCGATCGATCGATCGGTATAAAATGTGCGCCGGCGCACCGAGTTAAATACGTCAGTTGGTTCGATTAAAGTGTCTGGATGTTTAATTTCGCGAATTATTTTTTAGTTGGCGTTGACATTTTTTAAGTATCGTTTGACTGGATAAGCCTTGGGGAGAATTTGTATTAATTGAGCTTTTTGTGGGTGATGTAAACTTATTCACTTTAATTAACCGCCTGTACGTTAGGCAACTCATCCATTCATAGCTAGATAGCTATGTACAGACGCCAGCACATCAAGCTATCCCTAACTGTCAAATTTTCTCAATTAAAAATGAACCTTATGTCTTTGCAATAAAGTTGAAATACTATCAAAGAAATTTGACACATTGTGGTAACTTGATGTGCTGGCCTCTGTACTTACACTAAGTAACTCAGTAGTAGGTACCCTCGGTTTCAAGCATATTGTTCAATGCTTTGTTGTTGACGATACACATTCAAATCAGAATTTTTGGTCGAGTGAGGGCAAGCGTTACTCCTGGGTTCGATTCCCAAATGGGGTAATAGGCTCGCCATCTATTACATGGGACTAAAACGTAACTGGCGAAATGTGGGTGTCATATAGGTACACCACTACCCAACCCTTCGGGGACCAGTAAATCACGTGATACACGCTGACTTTAGTATTTTCGTCAACGATTCTCAACTAACATTATTCGCTATAGCAGATACTAGTTTCTACCCGCGGCTTCGCCGGCGTGGATTACAGAAATTGCATGTTATTATACATATACCTTCCTCTTGAATCACTCTATCTATGAAAAAAACTGCATCAAAATCCGTTGTGTAGGTTTAAAGATCGAAGCATACATACAGACATTAGGACGCGGGAAGCGACTTTGCTTTATAGTATGTAGTGATATTCATGTGCACTTGATGAGTCTGTCAGAAACAATTTCGAAAATTAAAATGTTAGAAAAACAAGCGCAATATATAAACAGTAATTAAGTTTTGGATAGTCCCATATATAGCTTGGATTAACGTCTGACACCACCATACTAGTATTTGTATAAAACCAGCACCTCTAAATCAGAATTTAATCTTCTAAAATTAACACTCCAATCGATCAGGTCGACACACAAATCGAACGACTTAGTACACAACGCAAACTCACTCTTATTTCCTTCTGCGTAGAGATCAAGTAGACCGCAAGTAAAATTTTGCCTTAAAATTTTCTAATATTCTACAGCACAACCAGAAACAAAAGAAAATCACTCTTAATGTTTACCAATAAGAATCAAAACAACGGTAAATAAATGTTGGCATTTCAAAAGTTAAATATTGCAGTGGCGGGTGCGCGGGCGCACAATAGCCTGCAACGCCATCTGCCGGCGCGCGTCGATCATGGGCCGCGCGACGAAAAAATCGCGTCGTCGAGCTCTATTGATACGACATTGACGGATTCGGGGGATCTCGGGTAGGGATGGCACTGCAAGATTTGGTGGTTCTTGAGATTGACTTTTGGAAATAGATCTTAAGTAGTGCGTATACTTACTAGTGCGTATAAGATGATAGAAAAGAATAGTTGCAGGGGGATTATTAGCTGCCTAATCAGCTGAGTTTATTGGGGTCCACTGGACATAGGGTACATTGTAACGGTGGGAAACAACATAGCATGAAGAAATGAAATAAAATCTTTATTTCTGTAAGTAGACTTTGTAAGACGCTTCTACATGTCAACATTTTAAAGATAGATGGCGCCGGCATTTCTTAGCTGTCTGATCCCTGAGACATTGAAATTAACTCAGAAGTCATGTTCTCTTTTAGTCCAAAATCAATAGAAAAAAAAATCTACTTTTGTTTAACTATCTTTTTTTAATCTATCATTTCACAGGAAATAAGAAAGAAAGAAAAATTTTATAATAAGGTCATGTGAGGCTCAAAAAAATTCTCACGTAATACATCTTTGTGGCAGAAATAAAACCATGCTGCACAGGAACCAAAACAAAAATTCTTAATAAACTGCTAATCTGGAGCTGACAACCCTATTATAATATACATGGCACAGACGCCGCCATGACATGTTTACGGGCCAATTATTTGTATGGATTCCGCTGCAATAATGATTTCTTGCGTCCGCCGGTCTGTCCAGCCGCCGTCCGTCCGTCTGTGCGCCCCCGCTTCATATATTCCAAGCTTTTTATCGGCATTTTGAATTTTGATTTTACGCAACTTTGATCCAGAGATTTATGGACGATTTACGTAAATTGTGACGGTTAAAAAGTTCAGTTATGCGTAAGTAGAGCAGCAGTGAATCAATTTGAGTGGAGCATTGGAATTAAATAGCTTGGGACTGGGTTTTGCTTGCAGAGATTCAACTGTGTCATCACAAAAGGAAGAATTGGGAACGCAAATACCTGATAGCAAAGATATCTTCTTAGGTTCTTACTAGTAGCATAATAAAGTCAATCTCATTCTACCTAGCCTTTTCTCCATGGGGTCGGCTTTCAGTCTATACGGGTGCAGCTGAATTCCAGTATTTTACATGGAGGGACTGTCCTATCTGACCTACATAATCCAATTACTGGGTATTATGATACCCCTTGGTATACTGGTTATCAGACTTTCGGGAACAAGGAAATAATAGATGGAATGTGTGTGTAAGACGATATTGTTCATAAGGTAGAGAACACTTAGGTGATAGCTAAGGTTACGATTAACGATATCAGAAATCTTACGCACTGTGGGCAGTCAGCCCTTCTACCACCATGCCGAATGGTTCTAATATACTATACCATCAGAGGTTAAAGGACTCTCCTCTTATCTAAGAGGTTGTATGTTCAAAGTTCAAATGCAGTCAAGTACTAATGAGACTTTTTCTAGACAAATATACTTTTTGAGTTTATCTTGGACATTACAGGCATTGGTGACAGAAATAAGGTGAGGAAAACTGGATTAATAGTACTGGATTAATATTAGTAAACTAGCATTGAGCAAGCGTGGTATCAATGCTTGTATAATCAGCTTATAATGTTCCCACTACTGGGATAAAGGTCTCCTTCCTATGAGAGAGAGAGTGGGCCGTAATCTACTACGCGGGCCCATTGCGGATCTTCATCTTTGAATTTTTTGTTGTAGGACGATGGTTTCTCACGATGTTTTCCTTCACCGTTTTGAGAGCAGTGGTGTTGAAATGAACCACATTAAGTAAAGTGCCTGACTTGGTTCGAACACATGACCTACACACACGGAAGTCGGGGCCACTAGCCCACCACTGCTCTGAAGCAGTTCTCATGCCTTCTCTATTATTAGCTGAAACACTGCCACTATTTGTCGTGCTATTCTAGGTCAATGCCTACGCCCGGCCCTGGTGCAAGCCATGGTCCGGGGCGAGAGGGAGTGGGAGGCAGTGACCTCCTTCTGCGAAAAAGTCATGCTCGCGAAGGAGGTGGCGGGATGGGAGAGAGAAAGGTCCTCCCGTCCCAGCCGCCGCAGGAGACGCCCCGGGCGTCGGGAGCCACGTGACGACTCCCGGCCACCGTAGGCGCGGGCCTGCGGACGGTGAGTAATGGGTGACTCACCGTCCGATCAGCACCAGACCCGTGCCGTACGGCGCGTATATGTTCCACGCGCGCCTCAGAGATGTCAGCATATGAAGGGGCCCCTCAGGGCCAAGCCTGCCGGGTAAGCGGGATTGTCCGAAAGGGTTACCGCTACCCTGGAACATAAAGGGCTATGGAAGGAACATGGATGGGTTTTAGTCAGTAAGAGTCTGACACTCCCTTCCGCTCCACCCAGAGCGGGAGCAGGAAGCGTTAGCCCTGCAGTGGGTCATTAATACATTGGTATTATATTGAATACCAAAATTCTAGATCAGTAGTATTAGCTACGTGTTACGCGTTTCGATTCCCCGATTAGTGTCGGATTCGAACTACTAACTTCTATGCAAGTACATCATGACGTATGTTAACGTGCGCGTGAGTGTAATCACTAACGATGTTATAAAACATTTGTTTTCATTGAGCAATTTACCTTCAATATTCTATTAATTGGTGTCTATTGTTAAAATCATGAACTTAAGTCACGTTTTTCGATTATTCAGTTGTGTTTATAAAACTACAGATATTGTAGTCTGATATTTTATGCTTTCAATCAACAGGGGATGTAGCTCAGTGGTAGAGCGTTCGCTTTGCATGTGAAAGGCCCCGGGTTCGATCCCCGGCATCTCCAGTTTTTGTTGCATGGTAATTTTATATTTATTTTCTTTTAATAGTTTAAATCACTAGGCTTTATTTCTTGTTCTATAACACGGGGATGTAGCTCAGTGGTAGAGCGTTCGCTTTGCATGTGAAAGGCCCCGGGTTCGATCCCCGGCATTTCCAAGTTTATTTTTAATGTTCTTTTTTGATCAAGAATGTTTAATTTCCTTTGACGACACGGTTGGCGCAGCGTTCCCGCACGCATATTTGTACGACCTGCAAGTATTTGTTCCGGGTCTGGCTGTTTTTATATTTATAATATGTATGTTTTTGCAAAAAAAAAATGTATATTTAAGTAGTTTATCAGCCATCTCGTTACCATAACACAAGCATTAGGTTGCTTAGCTTGGCGTTGTCTGTAATGTCCAAGGATATTATTATTATTATGGAAGAGCGCTGGCCGCCACATATCGCCCGCATTTTACGAGCGAATGATGTCATTTGAAAGTACTTTGCCGCGCTGGTCACTTTCTTAGAGAGCGTTTTTAAAACCTTAGTCAAACAAGGGGCTCGTGGAGTGTATGGGTTTCGCCACAATGTGCTTTGTTTGATTCGCTGTCAGGTCAGGGTCTTTGTACTGCCGGGTAAGCGGGATTGTCCGAAAAGGTTACCGCTGCCCCGGAACATAAAAGGCTATTAAAGAAATACGGATGGGTTTCTAGTCAGTAAGAGTCTGACAGTCCCTTCCGCTCTACCCAGAGCGGGAGGGGTCATTAGACGATTTCCCACCCTCAAAAAAAAGGGTCTTTGTACTAATTGTATGAGTCATCCTAATATGTATATTAAAATTTGGGGTCGGCATAGTACGTCTTCCATACATCTTTACTAACCATCATCTCAGTGTTCACTACCTTACTAACTATAAGACTGGCTGTCCGACTTTCGGGATTCTGACTACCCTTAACGACTGATAAAGATCCACGAATGAGAGCCGGAACCAACGGCTTAACGTGCTTTCCGAGGCACGGATGAGTCTCGATATCTAATATTATATCGTCTTAGACACACATTCCATCTATTATTTGCTTGGTATGGCTCTTCCAGTTCACCTTCTACTTTATTCTGCCATAGAGTAGCTCCTGGCTAAGTAATAACAGCCGCACTGGTCAAACGATCAGATTAAGCTTCGCTTTCGTTCGTCGTTCGTTGGTGCCGACTTCAAAGAGTCTGAGATTTGTACAACCTGTGTTACCAAGGGGAGGGCACCATGAAAAAAATATTACTGAACTGGGCTGCAGAGGTCAGATAGGCAGTCGGTCCATCTACAATACAGGTATTCAGCTGCACCCGTTTAGACTATAAGCCGACCCCGATGTGACGACCGATGACGAGACAAACCCCGTTGTGATCATAAACCACCACCACATGTCTTCTAAGAAACCGTTGCTTAATTTTTTGTTTTTTTGAGCTTGGGAAATCGTCTGACTATCACGGTTTATGAGGTACAGCCTGCTGAGAAACGGACAGACGGACAGCGAGTCTTAGAAATAAGGTCCCGTTTTAACCCTAAAAATGAACACTTTAACTCTCTCTCTTCTCTCCCTCTCCTGGTCTATCAAAGCACTTATGTCCACCGATCGATTGATTTACTTTTATCAAGGATATAACGCGTGTTCATATTAAATATCGAAATGTTCCAATTTAACTTATCATAAGCTAATTAATTAAGTCCGATTTCAAAGAAATAATTGGAGATGCCGGGGATCGAACCCGGGGCCTTTCACATGCAAAGCGAACGCTCTACCACTGAGCTACATCCCCTTGTGATTACTACTATCAATACAACTTGCTTGTTCAGCACAGACTATAAGCAATACATCTGTACAAATAAAGTAAATAGTCACTAAAACTATTGCTTCATGAGGAATTGAGCACGTCAGTAAAGCAACGGTCCGGGCGTCGGGAACCACGTGACGACTCCCGGCCGCGTTAGGCGAGGGCCTGCGGACGGTGAGTAATGGGTAGTTCACCGTCCGATCAGGACCAGGCCCATGATGGACGGTGCTCAGCAACAGGGGCTCGTTAAGTTGGCCGAAGCCCGCCGGGTAAGCGGGATTGTCCAAAAGGGTTACCGCAACCCTAAAACGTAAAGGGCTAAGTAAGGAACAGGGATGGGTTTTAGTCAGTAAGTGTCTGACACTGCCTTCCGCTCCACCCCGAACGGGTGGAGTCACCTAATGATTTCTCTACAAAAAAAAGACAGATCACAGGACATTTACTTTGTGTATATTATTTCATCATCACTGCTCTCAAAACGGTGAATCAAAACATCGCGAGGAAATCCGGAATGTCATGAAACCAAAAAAAATCAAACACATGTGACATCTACCAACTCGTACTGGGCCCGCGTGGTGGAACACGGTCAAATCTAGAGATTGGACTTGGCATTGCTAGGACGGAGGCCACCTCCCGGTCTCTCTCTCTTTTCGTGTGGTTGGTGTCTAAACTGGTCCTGGTGAGGAGCTCGTGGCTAAGTACTAACAGCCACACAGGTCGATCCATCAGGTTAAGCTACGTTGCCCGTGGATGGGTGACCATCTTTACATAACGAGACTCCTCCGTGCCTCGGCAAGCACGTTAAGCCGTTGGTCCCGGCTGTCAATTGTGCATCTTTGACAGTCGTTACGGGTCGTCAGAACCCCGAAAATCTGACAGCCAGTCTTACCAAGGAGTATCGTATTGCCCAGTTACTGGGTTGTTGGTCAGATAGGCATCATCTCCAGGCTCCATATAAAAAAACCTGGCATTCAGCTGCATCCGGTTAGACTGGAAGCGGACCCCAACATAGTCGGGAAAAGCTAGGCAGATGATGATGATGAGTGACTAACCTGGTGTCCTGGTGTCATCCAGGTGAGAGCAATTGCGTCCCGGCAGTGGGAAAATAATAGGCCGATTATGCTTATGCTATTAAGCTATTACGACGTGAAAAGGTAACAGACAGACACACTTTTGTGATAAAAATATAAGGAAGGATTGGTTTGGTAGAATAATAATGTGTAAAGTGTCAGTAGTCCTAGTTTGTTTGCACAGATGTGTAGGCTATGATTTGTCAAAACGGGAGGTTTTATTGTTGTATAAAGACACACGGGGATGTAGCTCATTGGTAGAGCGTTCGCTTTGCATGTGAAAGGCCCCGGGTTCGATCCCCGGCATTTCCAAGTTTTTATTTATTTGCCTAAGCATATTGTAATTAGCTTCTATTGCTACGGATTAAAACCCTCGGGCCGTGGGATCTGAGTGCTCACTGTTTGTTTAACGCGGTTTCCAATCTAACCGGATGCAGCTGAATACCAGTATTTTACACGGAGTGACTCCCTATCTGACCTCCACAACCCAGTCAGTAACTGGGTAATGGCTGTCAGGCTTTCGGGGTTCTGATTATCCGTAACGACTGTCAAAGATCCACGAATGACAGTTGGGACCAACGGCTTAACGTGCTTGCCGAGGCACGGAGGAGTCTCGATATGTAAAGATGGCCACCCATCCACGGACCAACCCCGGCAAGTGTAGATTAACCTGCAAATAAATCTTTGACTTTGACTTTAGATCGATCCATGCGGTTGTTATTACTTAGCCACAGTAATAAAAACTGTTAATAGGCGATTGTCATCTTTTTTTTCGTGAATGCAATATGTTTGCTTACCTACCAAGGCTTGATTTGATATTGGCACAGCTGGGTATCACAAATACTACTAGAAGCAGAACGTTGTATAGTCATAGACAACATACGGGGATGTAGCTCAGTGGTAGAGCGTTCGCTTTGCATGTGAAAGGCCCCGGGTTCGATCCCCGGCATCTCCAAATTTATTTTTATTGTGCCATTCTTCGATCAAGTATGTATGTTTCATTTTCTTTTTATATATTGAGGTTGCGATAACCTCAATATATAAACAGAAAATTATAAAAATAGTCATCGGTTTGTATCTTGTACCAGACATAAGGGGATGTAGCTCGTTGTAGAGCGTTCGCTTCGCATGTGAAAGGCCCCGGGTTCGATCCCCGGCATCTCCAACTCTTATTTTTGAAAGTAAGAAAAAACATAATTAACTTGAACTACTATTAAGAATTATTGTGCTATAATTTTAGAACAGTTCCATTTTGAAGTTCTTCTTCATTTCGTGTGGTTAGTGACTAACCTGATGTCAGAGTTTTTATGCTGCCCATGGGCCTCTGACTTAGCTTCACGTGCTGTTTAGAAATATCTCTCAGACAGGCTGGTTTCGTCACGATGTTTTCGATTTTGAAGTTAAAAACCAGGCACTAGTTCTTTGACATTTTTGCTGAAATTCCTGTAGATTACCTTGCTAACTGCACTTCCGTCCTTTGTATTTTTTGTTGTAGTTATTCCTTATGTTTTACTTGGTATAGTCTTTTGAACCTGTTAGTCTGTGCTGAATAAACGTATTTGCTTTCATTTTTTTCGACATGTTCCTTAGAAATATTTCTATCAATATTTTTTTTTTGTTATACATAGGTATGGGTTACAGATACTTTTGCACATGTGCACCATGTTTTGCCAATATATGACGTACAAAATTAACATAAACAAACAATTTATAATTCAAATTCAGGAAGCATGTCGATAGACAAAAAAAAATACAATTTAAAATATGTCAGGTAAACAGATTAATAAACCATTCATACGTAGTCACAAATATATCAAAAGTGTTTAATTTAGCGTACAAACGTAACAAATTCCGTACGTTTCATATACCTATGTATATGAAACGTACGGAATTTGTCTGAAAATCATAAAGAATCCCTTTTCAGCAATGGGATACGATATTTGTCATCATCTTCTTTTAACCGTAACACGTTTGCTGCTGAAAGTAGTGCTCCCCGGGCCGACCGGTTCAGTGTTTCCCGCTTCCAGCGGATTGCCATGACTTTGACCAGGTCGTCAGTAACCTCGTAGGCTGTAAATAATCACATGACCAAATTTGACTTTTAAAAGGCGATTGTCAACTGTCTTTCAGGTTTATTGAAGACTAGCTCCCGTTAGACTGGAAGCCGACCCCAACTTAGTCGGAAAAAGGCTTGGCAGATTTATTGAATTCAAGACTAGCATCTGTCCGCGGCTTTTCCCAGCGTGGATATCGGAAATGGAACGTACAGAGGCCAGCACATCAAGTTACCACAATCTGTCAAATTTCTTTGATAGTATTTCAACTTAATTGCAAAGACATAAGGTTATTTTTAATTGACAAAATTTGACAGTTAGGGATAGCTTGATGTGCTGGCGTCTGTACTAACGGGATAAAAAGTATCCTATGTGTTAATCCAGGTTATAATCTATATCTATGCCGAATTTTATGCATATCCGTTCAGTAATTCTTGCGTGAAGAAATTAAAAACACACTCACACACTCACAAATTTTCACCTCTATAAAATTAGTGTGATTTTTATTCGCTTTCAACGAAGGAAGGTTATAACCTCACTTAATTTGATATTTGGTCAACTGTATATTATAGGCAACTTCTAAAGCAGTGTGTTGTACAGTCATAGACAACACATGGGGATGTAGCTCAGTGGTAGAGCGTTCGCTTTGCATGTGAAAGGCCCCGGGTTCGATCCCCGGCATCTCCAATTTTTTCTTAGTGCCTCGTGTTCGATTATTTTCTTTTTATATAATGAGGGTACCGCCTGTAGACAGGTTTGTCTAGAACTAGACTAGACATAAAGGAATGTAGCTCAGTGGTAGAACGTTCGATTTCCATAAGCAAGGCGATCTCCAAAAATATTTTTTAATTAAAGGCTTTCTTACCAGTATCGCATGAAGCTAAGTGGTATCCTGCAGCGAAGATACGCGGCTGTGCGTATTATGAACACTCGTGACGTTTTTCTTCGTGTTTTCTGTGAGAGGTATGTCACGTGAAACTGACCGTATCAGGCGAGAGGCCATGCTTAATTTTATGATACGGCATTCATTTGTACCTTGGCTTATTTTGGGCTTGGCCCTTTAAAATATACTTTTTTTACGGCGTCATTTGAGATATTATTTTGTTTCTTGTGCATTTTCAATCCTGTTAGCAGTATAAAAAACGAATCAAAGGCATAATTATAATGAATTCACTACAATTTCTCGTTTCCATTATAGTATTATGCAAGTAGAATACATAGGCATGTGAGCGACGCCGCGTGCGAGTTAGTCAAATATAATCACACTAATAATATAAAGGCGAAAGTTTGTGTGTGTAAGTTGGTATGTTTGTCCGTCCTTCACGCTCATGATCAAATTTTATGTAACACTAGTTGCTCTCACGCGGTTTCACCGCTTTTCGGCTCCTATTGGTCGTAGCGTAATGTTACACATTTGCTACACAAAAAGAATTTTATAATTCGGACCAGTAGTTCCAGAGATTAGCGCGTTCAAACAAACAAACTCTTCAGCTTTATAATATTATTATAGTATAAATTATGCTCGCTCTCACCAAAATGTAGGGAACAGCTGATTTTTTTTTGCCATTTTAAGTGTGTTCCTATAGTAAAAGTTGTTCATAATGATGAGTACAATGACCTCTTGAAATATTGCCCTTGAATTCAATTTTACCCCGTACAGAACTATTGAAACCGCTTTCACCTACTTATTCCAATAAAAAGTTGAGACTTATGGTTTTGACTTGTGGTGGTTGTCTGTGTCCAAAGGTTCTGCACTCCTAGTTTATTGTAGGCACCTAGGTGCGTATGAGACAGTCATGACACCCATCATCACCTGCATGTCTTTTCCCAACTATTTTGAGGTCAGCTTCCACTAAATTCCAGCTGTATACCAGTATTTCACGACCATACAGTTTTAATAGCCTCTCTGCCTTTAAAAACACCTCAATCCAACTAAATTTGAAATCAACGCTAGTACCAGGGCGGCAGGACACGAAGGAATTACAATATCCCGTGGAAGAGAGCTCGACGGAGCTCGGAGGCCCGACCAGTTAGTAAGCGGGTCACGCGCCTCTATCGATCCGACTCGAGGTGCTACTGAAACGTGTGCCGAGATGGTTTTGTTTAGCTTCAGAGGAGCGTGGTGAAAGACTGAAAATATTTTGTGAGAGGGCTGTGTTAATGAGCAATATTTCCATTCAGGGAAAGGTTTCGATAAGACTACTAATCTATTGTTGCAAGCAATGTTGTTAAAAGCAGCTTTTTATTTATTTTTCCTCATTTGTAAACATAGGTCTCGAGTTCGAACCCAAGGCAAACACCACTGATTTTGCGGATTCATGTGCGTATTGTATAATTATCACTTGCTTCAAATCGGTGAAGGAAAACATCGTGAGGAAACCAGCTTGTCTGAGAGATATTTCTCAACAGCATGTAATGCTAAGTCAGAGGCTCATGGGTAGCATAAAAACCCTGACACCAGGTTAGTCACTAACCACACGAAAAGAACAAGATTTGTAAACAGGAATTAACGCTGAAAACCAGCGCTTTACAACTCGATAATGGACCTAAGCATAATGCTGACGCTTAAACCTTTTGCTTCCGGTATTATAGGTTTGTGTATACACCACTAATACTAGCTGTAATACCGGAGACAATAAACGTTTATTAAATTTTAGTGCTGTTGAAGTTTTGTTTGTAACTCTTATTATATTTTTTTCTATTATCTAGTTTAGTATGATTCATTATTGATGAATGAGCTCTCTAATGAAACTGATGCGAACATTATTAAAAGATCCAATTAATAAGGAATCCTAAAGGAATGCGATTGAAATGGTATTGTTTAAAAGTTTTGTACTGTGTTGAACTCAAACTGAAAACATTTATTTCAAATAAACCAATTACAGGCACTTTTGGATTTTCAAAGGGTCGGTCAGTCAGAAAAATGAAGCTAGTTGCAAATTCCAAAGCAGTAGGCACCTATGGAGTAAAACGGACAATCTTTTAAACAAAATATGGTTACAATATGTTGGTTACATCATTCATATTATTGCTAAACATGTGAGATGAAAGTCATAAAAGTCATCAGTATATTATTATTATTATTTTTTGTATCGTTAAAGATTTTGCTAAAAGTAGCAAACACCTCATAAGCCTCATGAAAAAACCGATCTCGACAATAATCTGTTATCCAGTACAGCGAATAAATAAATTGAGTAAACCCTTTCATTTGTTTTCAAAGAAATAATATGACAGCGAATCTCAAACAGTCCATCTTTCGAAAACAATCACTAATTTCATTGTTTTTCCTATTTTACGAAAACCTAACATTCTTCTATAAATACCCTTTCTTGTTACAGCCTATTTCACCTCAATCAATCAAACTGCCTAGACTTTTCTAACCGCTTGCAGCTAAATACCATTATTTTTCTTTAACCTATTAGATGTTCGCCTATTAATAAGAAACGTTTGTTTTTAAGAGCTCAAAAATGTATACGGTTATATTTATTGTCGTTTCGAGAGAATTTCTCATGGACCTATGGGGTTCATACGACATTTGAGGAGTTAAGATACTGTCTGTCTGACCTGCACATCCTAGTTTCTGTGACATGATACCCCTTGGTAAGATTTGGTGAACTACCCGCAACGACTCCTAAAGTTCTAAGAATTATAACCGGGAACAATTCTAACTTGTAAACAAATTGGGAAAGCCTATAGGTATACTTTTTTTTTGAGAGTGGGAAATTATTAAATGACCTCTGCCGCTCTGGGTGGAGCGCAAAGGAGTGTCAGTCTCTTACTAACTAAAAACGGATCCATGTTCCTTTCTTAGCCCTTTATGTTCCGGGGTAGCGGTAACCCTTTCGGACAATCCCGCTTAATAGGTGCAGTACTACCCTTCTTTCTTGTACAGCCTATTATGTGGAACTCGTATCAACACGACCTGCGACAGAAGGCTACATATTCTTCAACAAACCTTCTGTTTTCAGAACACCGCCAAGTCTGTGAGTCTCAATTTCCTCGTACCATCGATCGACTACTACGCTGCCCGCATACCTAATTCTCAATCTTCACACGTGGTGCGACACTACCGATATGAACCCTGTCGCTTAGATTATATGGTTGAGTTTACTCTGTGTATGTTGAGTCTATGGTTTGGACCTTCAAAAACCAGTCAAGGACGCATGTGAGGATTTGTGGTGGTTTTCCAATGAGGAGGTTAGTTTATCATCTGCCTAGCCCGTTCCCAACTATGTTAGAGTCGGCTTCCGGTCTAACCAGTTGAAGCTGGATACCAGTAGAGGAGGTTAGTTCATAATCTGCCTAGCCTTCTCCCAAAATTTTGGGGTCAGCTTCCGGTCTTACCGTTTGCATCTGGATACCAGTATTTTACATGGAGCGACAGCGAATTTTACACGATTAGTTAGGTAGGTAAACAATGTTAAAAAAAGCCGGCTTCTGAAATCTGAAGTCTGCTTTTAAGTCTCAAATTCCCTCCCTAATAAGGAATTGTAAAACCTAAAAATGAAGATCTCGTACAGTCAACAGCAAAAGTAGTAGCAAATGTTTGGTATAATTTCCAATCACAAACTTTTGAATCACTCTGACGCCACACAGGTCTGACGCGAACTCCGTTCTTTAGTATTCAATTTCTGATTTTGATCATCTACTTTTGCTGTTGACTGTACACAATAACTAGGCTATGTACCATACTTAAATTTAAGGGGGCAAAATGCAGGTTTTTTTCGGAAAAATCCCAGTACTTATGACTATTCTCCCTTTATATTATTTCGAGCTTTTTGGTAAAGAGATACCTACCTAGAAGAATTCATTCAAATGCAATGGACATTTTATATTAAAGACTGTCAGAAAAATTGCTTTCCTCTTCTATTGAGTAGATGAGAATATTACAAGAAATCCTTGTTGCACTTATATTAAATGCCTGACCGACATCCGTCCATTGGTCTATCTTTGTACATATGTGTATGTACGTTGTCAATCCTTGAGCTCCTTAAAATAGGTTCGAACTACACTATGACTGACGCATGTATGCTCTCTGTTGGCACAGGTCTACTCGAAACTACTTAAAAACCCTTTTTAGAGTCGTTTTTTTACCTCCTCTTTAAAACTACTATAAGCCCTCACACGCGTCTTTGACTAAAGGTTTTATAGTAGTTTTTGTTTGGTTGTTGTATTATCTTCAAAAGGCCATTGGCCTTGCATTGTTACTCACATAAAATGTTTATAATAATTATAATGTTTGGACTAAATAACCTCTGAGTTTGATTCTCTTCTCTTTTCAGGGATCAGTCAGCTGGGAAATGCCGGCGCCATCTTGGAACTAGATGATGAAGAAATTTAAAATAGGAACCCGTTCATCATCATTTTCGTGTGGTTAGTGACAACCTGGTGTCAATGTTTTAATGCAGCCCATGGGCCTCTGACTTAGCATCACATGCTGTTGAGAAATATCTCTCAAGCATGCCAGTTTCCTCACGATGTTTTCCTTCACCGATTATAAGCAAGTGGTAATTAAACAATACGCACATGAATCCGAAAAATCAGAGGTGCGTGACTTGGGTTCGAACTCGGGACCTACGACTTGGCAGTCCAGCGGTCACACCACTAGGCTATCACTGCTTCTTATAGGAACCCGTTAAAGTGTCTTAAAAAATCTACTTACAGAAATAATTTCATTGTATATTGGAAATAAATATTTCATTTAATTTCATTTTTTATTGGATTTAACTGGGTATTTTTTAAACTCTTATCTACCTAGTAGAAGACTCTCTATGGAAGGGAATAAATTGTCAAAGGCAGAACCTTCCTCCAAGCAATCTGTGCTCCAGTTTGTGCACATGACTGCCGCTTCCATTACAGGCACCTGAGACTTCTCAATATCCTTTCTGGGTGACGCGGTGCAATGACGCGTACGGCACGTCTGAGTTGGACGTGACCTTCGATCAATTGCACAAGTGGAAGGGCAAAGGTTAACTGGAGGGATTTTGCCCAGTTTTGGCACTTGATTTTGGTAAAATAGGTAATTTTTTTTAAAGAATATGCACAAATAAGACAAGACAGGACAGCTAACGATTTTCTTCTTCAGTTTATGCTGAAAATATGAGCGTAGTTAAAAACCTGAAAAATCGCTTAGTCTAAGCTGTTTTGCTTGCTACGTAAAGCTAAAGCGTAAATCTAATGACAGCCATACTTTATCAATAAGAACTCCAAACGTTATCTATCTACGTAACTCGTAGCGCTACGCCGTAGCAGCGCTACGCTCATAAAACAGGCATATTCTATAACGTTCAAAACTAATTTATTAGCATCAGTGACCCAGAATGCCCCGTTAGCACCACGCCTTCCCGCCAATCGCCGCGCCCCACGCCTCGCGAGCCCCTCAACCAGCCAATCAGAGCGCGCTGTTCGAAATTTAAAACGTCGCAGTAGACGTATACCCGTTTCTGTCACTCTTGGTCCGTTCGCACCTCGGTTCGGATGTTTTTTTAGTTGGATAATGTTTTATTTTTATGAAAATGTAATTTGTTGTTATAGTATGTAGTAAAATGTTGTTATTTTTAAATAGTGTGCTTCTTTTGGTAGCTCCATCATTATAAATTGGTGTACGTTTCATAATTGATGGTTATTAACGAGATCCAATTAAAGTTTCAGTATAAATTAAACTTCACAGTTCTTGCAATTTGTAATTTCGTCATGGTCCAGTAAAGATATGCAGATATCTTATCAAAATTAAAATGAAAAAATAGAAGTGAAGTTATTAGTACTTAAATAATATTTTATGACGCTAGTAAATCATTTTGCTGTCACTATACGTCTATAAATTTTATTTATGGCTTTATTAATTTTTTTTAATGCAAAAATACAAGCAAGCGTTAAGGGCTCTCAATATGACATACTCACTTAAGGGGAGTGTCACTAGACATCTTCTTAAGGCACTAAATCAGAATTACAACCTTTTAAGGTGACCATCACTGTAATACCACCAGTTTACAAAGACCTCTGGGATTAAAACATTTGCTCAATAATACTTAACAATGATGGGTCTACTTGAAGTGGTGTTTGCCCCCCACTCACGAATATGAATTTTACACAAAAATATGTGTTAAGTAGTTGAATGGATGCATAGTCAGGGATGAAAGGGGTGGGAGAGTTATTGTTTATTTCATTTGGTGTTTTTTTGGGATAAAAAATATGAATACTAAAAGTATCTTCCAAGATTTATGTACAGAGGCCAACACATCAAGTTACCACAATCTGTCAAATTTCTTTGATAGTATTTCAACTTTATTGCAAAGATATAAGGTTCATTTTTAATTGAGAAAATTTTGACAGTTAGGGATAGCTTGATATGCTGGCATCTGTACTTAAATATTCGTAAAATGGAATATATTTGGTTCAGTTAGGTCTTGACTTTAATCTGTTTTTCGTATTTTAAATATATCTCTTCATAGTAAAATAATGTAAGTAGTTTTAGCGTACAAACTAATACCTTTATTTGTTGAAGCTTACTTTAAATTGCCTGGACAAAAACATTTGTCATAATGCTAAATTGGTACTACTTTATGGTTTTGAATAGATACTTAATTTGTTCTCAGAAAAAGAGGAACGACCAAACTGCTCAATAAATGCCAGAATAATTTAAAAAACCGCGCTAAATACACAGAAAAAAAGCCGAAGCCGTTTCAATTACATCTCATACAACATTGGAACAAAGCCAAAACACCGTTATGCCTTACTCACACCTCTGCCATTTCTGTCTGCAATTATTATCACCATAACCAAATAATATTGACCCCCCATACATTGGCTCTCCCCCCTATTACACCTTTATGGTTCGGAACCAGAGAGGATAGAAGGGCCATGTTATACTGGCCAGTATCTTATTGCTATGACAGTTAGAAATGTCAAAACATGGCTAGGTCACAGGTTAGAATGTAAAGCGTGAGAATATTTTACTTTTATTTTTAAGTTACGGTATTTGTAATATTAAAAATTGTCGTTGGTTTTAAGTATGATATGCGTAATGAAGTTAAAGCTTAGTCATCGGTGTAATGTTTGGTGCTTTGCGTAATTTTGTTTTTTTTTGTGTTGCCATGTCAACATTTTTGCAGAATAATCCTAAATCTTTGGGCTGAAATTCTTGTTGTTTTTGAAAGGAAAACGTAGGTACGAAATAATACATGAAAAAAAAATGAGAACATTTTCTTACTAATAAAGTGGAAGGATTTTTATGCTAGTAAAATATGTTAACTTACAAATGTAAGTTAATTAGTTGGTAAGTTATAAGCTGTAACCCTTGATTTATTTTAAAAGTCAGATTGAAACGATTCTAATGCTCTGATCGTACGTGGTATTTTTGAATTTAGTCAATTAATTAGCATGAAATTACACATCCCAAAGCCCTTTGTCCCACATTCGTTTTAGAAAAAACCGCATTTTTTTGCACACCTAACTTCAGGGTACGTAATTAGGGCACACCCCATAACAGCGGGACGTACTAGGAACGTGCCACGCTCCCGTGTCACGTAAGCCTAACCCAATTACAGCCGACGTGATGTTCAGATATTCGACAGCACGCTCCGTGCTCCGTGCAGTGTAGTCGGGGCTTGTTTCGTATGCCCGCCGTATGGCCGGGCCGGTTCGGCGCACACATCCACCCGCACGGCGTATAGTTTTGATACCAGATACTCAATGACCGCTGGACCGACAGACCCGGCACACGTGTTTTTACCTCCGGCAACGTATTACCAAAATGCATGTAAATAGTGACGCATGCAGTCGCGCGTGTATCGGATCGTGTTGTGGCGCGCGGGAAAAGTTTGGCAGTTGACATTCGCGCGCTTTGCTCTTTTTCTTTTTTTTTCTAACGTGTGCGGCTGCGGTAGGCCGTTTAGTGACTGTGGCTGTACTGAAAAGTGAAAAGTGGAGAAAATTCTAACTAAATTGTGTTGCTACGTGGTTGTTAAATGATTGTTGTGAATTTGTGCTGTATTGCAACTTGGATATATTAATTAAATTCGGTAATTATTCTCACTTTGGTTAGTGTTACAATTTATTACGAAAGCAAAAGGCAGAATGTTGACATACCTTACACTATCTTTCAGTTAAAGAATAGTTTAGAGTACACATTTTGAGCCAACTTTTTCAACTTAAAAAAAAAATTAACAAAACTATTTAATTTAGCTAAACATCATAAAACTCACTAGAACCGTCTCTTGCGCATGCCCAATACAAACAGCTGTTATTACTTAACAAACAAAAAAAACCTGTTAATCTTAAATCCCTTGAGGTTAACAAAACATTAACGCAATATTTAGGCTCTGTACAAATAATGATCATCGCCTCACTAATAAGTGCCGATCTGACAGACGAAAACAATCATTGTGGTGCGTATACGCACAATGTCAATATATTAAATGTTCGTGTGTCGGCTGTGTACATAATGTGGGCATTTCTAGTGTTGTAGTATCATGGGAATTTATTGTCCACTAGATGTATTGGTATTATGGAAGATTTTTGTAATAGAAGGACTGTTCTAATCAGGGAGATTAAAGAAAAATCTTGAAAGATTTGTTAGAATATTTGTGTCCATTATGAAGGCATATTTCAATTTCCTGGTATATTTAGTTATTATTTTATTTACGTTCAAAATTTATCGTAATTAAAAAAATAAGTTACATGTTACAATAGTCTAATGATTTCTTTTAAATACCAAGTTTTATTTGTAAATAGAAGCAGATAAATTTAATAATTCAAAAGTTGCTAATTGAGATACTTTAAGATGACATTTTTATTGAAATTCTTCAATAACTTCATAACTTATCTCAGATTTCTCATCATTTCTGTTCGAAATACTGATTTTTTATAACCAAAATTTTTGTAGTTGTATAACTTAATTTAAAAAGAATTACGGCAATATTTCATTAGTATTCTTGTCAAGTTCAAAAACTTGTAAAATTGAAAGTACTTTTATATATAATATTATGTATAATATTATACATAATATTATAAATAAAAATCAATTGCTACAAGTACGAAGAAGTATTACTGGGAACGGCTCGACCGATTTGGCAATTTTTTGTTGCATTAGTAATTGTCAGGACAATTAAGGTACCCATGAAAAGAAAATTGGATAATCCATGGCAAATTCACCCGGGCAACGCCGCAACACGTGCAGCTCGTTTAAAATAAATATTAATTGAAACAATGTTGAAACACCAGCAATAGTTTCTATTGCTAATCTATTTTCGTTGACAATTCAAAGTTGATTGAGGTTGAGGTTCATTATCCCTTGTTTCAATGATACCTATGTCTTCCTTCAGTATCCTGATTATTAATTGATCATAACTTATTATTAAACTAGCTTTTGCCAGCGGCTTCGCCCGCGTGTATGTAGGAAATTATCCCACGGGAACCGTACATTTATCCGAGATAAAACAGCTTATATGCTATTCCAGACTACAATCTATCTTTGTGCCAAGTTTCATCCAGATCCGTTAAGAAGTTTTTGAGTTTATTCGTTACAAACATACAAATCTTCCCTCTTTATAATAGTATATAGTAATATAGTATAGATAATATAGTATAGATCATAAATTATTATTAAACAACATTTAAATCTTTGTGCATTCTTCAAACACTCACTTCAAGACCTGTTTCTACAATTAACATAATCGTAACGCCTATGGACTGATGTTTAAACACTTCCAATGCATTCCAATTCTTTCAAGTCACAGATTTTGCCATCTAAGTATCTCTATCCCTTTCTTTAACACCTGATCTCACTACTTTTATCCTTCTCTGTCCTGTTGATTCTAGTTGATTAGTTTGTTATCTTGGACATTAGCTCTCACGACATTCTGCCAGGGATACCATGCCTCCTGTGGTGGCTCTCCGGGAACCCCTAGATCAACACATAGTCTGCTGTTTTTGCTTTGTTAGATGCAAATTGTGTTTTTAATATAGGTTTACAGTAAAGGAGTAATTCTTGTAGGTTTAAAAATGTAAAGCTTTAATATTTTGGGAATAGGAAGATGTGGGTGTACCTACTATAGCGTACTCCTTTGACTAACCCTTCGCAGAAACAAGGTGTCATGTTAACCTTTCTCTTGAGAAAGGTTTATGTGTATAATTTGTCGACATATTTTGCGGGCGAAGCCGCGGGCGGAAGCTAGTTCAATAATATAACAATGAAAACAGCAACAATATAATAAATATGTCTTTTCCACGTCTTTCTAACAAAACATAACATGACACCTTGTTTCTGCGAAGGGTTAGTCAAAGGAATCAAGAATCACTCTATCTATTAACAAAACCGCATCAAATTCCGTTGCGTAGTTTTAATGATTTAAGCATACATAGGGATATAGGGACAGATAAAGCGACTTTGTTTTATACTATGTAGTGATTATTAGTTGTAGTGCCGATATCATACCCTTACCGGGCCTTTTATTCGAAATTTATTTTGTCTGGTAACGGTTTACTACTTCCTTATTTATATTGACTGTGTCTGGTTAATTATAATTTGGATTGGACTAATGAAAAAAATAAAGCCTAGACTTGTGCCCAGAAGACTGGCAGTAGGAATACTAATTCTGACATTTTTTTTTTTCTTGTTATGTTTTTTTTGGTTAGTCTACACCGTCCCAATGCTGAGCTAAGGCCTCCAGTTCTCCTGCTTTCAAGCATCCTCTTCTACAGCCACTTTGATCCAGCCCTTGCGGTACGCTTCGAAAAATTATGGCGTCGAAAAATTCCTCCGCATCGCTGTCGACTGGTAATGTACCGTAGAGACTGGCAGCATTGCCACGTTGTATGGCAATGCTAAGTCTCTGGCCAAGGTAAACGCCAGCCCTTGGGTCACGGGGAGTGTCAACTAGCCATTTAGAGATTTCTTTAAACAAACTATGAGCACAAACCCAGTGCTGGATTAACCACATGGCAAGAGTAGCAATTGCTACGGCCGCGGCCCCGCGCAAAAGGGCGCCCCGCGTTACCAAACCAATCTGAGCGTATTTTTTTTGAGTGACACATTGTAAGACGAGGTGTAATGAATTTCCTTGATGTCACATTCATTTTTAGTTACTAAGTGCGCTGCAGAAATGATTTTTTTGTTTATCGTGTTACACATCGTTCGGGGTTTTCTTAAAGACATCCGATATTGAAAATGTTGTCGGAGACTAGTTGGTCCGCCAGAGCTGATGCTACGAAGGCACTTCTATGTAGGGAACCGATACGTACCTAGAACAGAACCTATAGATAACAATTAAACGTATTGTGAGTTGAATTTTACCAATTTTTACATAAGAACCCATTGCAGATCAAGCCGCGCTTGCGTAATCCGGCACTGCTTAGACCCCACGGCCCGACAGTTTCAACCCCAAACGGATCGAAAATATAAATAACTATATATATACTGAAATAACTATATACCTACCCAGTAGTACTTAGTGGTATGTATCTCGTATCTACGTACCTACTGAGTCGGCACTACTCAAAGTCACGTACGAAATCTGAGGTGTTAGGTTCAAAGGTCAATTCCGTGCAAAAGTTCTGGCCTGTTACTAGACCGATCATATAAATTCGAAGCTGTGATGCTCTGATCTCTTATTTAATTTGTAAGTTTGTCAATTTGACTGTAGGAACTGTCTTTTGTATTCGATCTGTTATATTGGTTTTAAGTACTTTCATTTTTCGCACTTGAAGGCCTAAACCTTGACCTAACTTTCAACAGGATTATAATGAAGTGCTCGGTAGTTTAAGTTAGCCCCTTAAATGCTAGGTCTTCTGCTGTCGAAGTTATGTGTGATTTCCAATTTAGAAATAAGCATTATAGATATTTTGTACAATAATTCAGAGATAGATAACTTTTTTTTTGGAGGAACGGGATATCATCACATGACTTCTTCCGCTTTGCGTGGAGCGGAAGAGAGTATCTGACTTTTACTGACTAAAAACCATCCATGTTCTTGTCCCTTATGTTCCGGGGCAGCGGTAACCCTTTCGGACAATTCTACTTAGAGATAGATAGCTTACGGGTTTAATTTTATTCAGTCATTTCATTGTTTCATAAGCACGATATATCTAGCCAATTTAAGGTAAAATTCAAAAACTAAAAGCTAAGCTCTCAAAATTTTCGTACGCCCTCCGTGAGATCAAAAAACTACAGACCTTAAAACTGCTCTGGTAACGTACTACGCATATGGCATGGCTCAGCATGGCTACGCATGGCTCAAATATGGTGTCATCTTATGGGGCAACAGTACCGATGCGCCTATGCTATTTACTTTACATAAAAAAATACTCAGAATTATAATAAATATTGAAGAAACTGAAAGTTATGAGCCCCACTTTAAAGAAATGAAAACAATATCGTCATTAATTAATGTCAATAAAAAAAAACTTTTTTAATAAACTCAACTAGTTTATTAAAAAAGTTTTTTTTATATTTCTACTTAGTAAAGCTTATATTAAAATTAATATAACAATTTAGATTTTTGAGCAGACGTCACCACATGTAAAGCCATCTCATTTATTTGCCGATGATCTACGATGTTAGCCGAACATCAAAGTTCGTTGCGCTAGCGCAAGCGGGCACTCGCTAGAGCAAATAGGCGGCCGTTATCATAATATTTTATTTGCACACAGATTGATTGCATATCTATTCAATTTCGATGGCAGTCGGCTGGAAAAATTGGTGTATGTATATTTGTGTTAGGTTTTTTATGAGGAATAAAGACGTGATATTTTCTAAAGTAATGATTACGTGCCTAGGATGACTACTGTCTAGCTGTGAGCGACAGGTTCAGAACACTAAACAATTGAAGATCGGATGAATTTGTTTCATTTCTGCCTTTTGAAATAGGTTCATTACCGTGTTTTAATTCTCATTTAAGTTGGAATTTCGCGGGCGACCCTAGTGCTTTAAGCAGGAGCATATGAAGGGGCCCCTCAGGGCCAAGCCTGCCGGGTAAGCGGGATTGTCCGAAAGGGTTACCGCTACTTCGGAACATAAAGGGCTAACTAAGGAACATGGATGGTTTTAAGTCAGTAAAAGTCTGTCACTTCCTTCCGCTCCACCCAGAGCGAGAGAAGTCATTGGATGATTTCCAACCATCAAAAAAAACCCGCGAAATTCAAATTTTCATCCTTTTTTTTGCAATTTGCAGGTCAATGTCACATTGTAAGTTGATCAAAATATGATTCTCGGATAAAACCCGCGTATAATCATGACAAAGTATTATGAATACAACCCTCATGAAATACCAAGTCATACCAAGAACTTAGACGGTTGTATTGATGATTTTAATGATTCCAGTTCTGTGAATACGTATTTGCTACAGCCGCGAATTATTTTTTTTTCAACATAAAACCTAATACTGGCCTGCATTGCAAATGACGTAAGAAAAATATAATTTCGCGGGCTATACTGGGCCTTCGATAGGTTCACTGTCTTTTTCATAAAGTTGTCATGCATAATTAAAGAATTTAAAATCTTATGCTGATGAATCCCATATCAAACTCCTGCAGCTAAAATGAGAATACCCGAAATCATGTTACTAACTGAGAACCCTTAGCATAGAAGCTTCAGCGAGAATGTCCGAAAGGGTTACCGCTACCCCGGATCATCGGATGGCTTTTAGTCAGTCTGAAACTCCCTTCCTCTCCACCCCGCGAGGAGTTATTTGATGATTTCACAACCTCAATAAAAAAAGCAAAGCTAGAAGCTACTTTCATCGAACGATAATAAAAAATAAACTGCATTCATTAGAGCTTGTAATTTTTGAAGTGCGATTAATTTATCTAAAAATACTAGTTCGAATTAACTTCTCAAGAACAAGATAGGTGTCGTTAACATTATCATATTAATGAGCAAACTACATATTTCTGAACTTATTCGACTTTGCCCACAAAAACTAACAAGAATTTGAAGCAATAGCGATATTTTCTGCATCGAAAATATCTTAATTGCTGACATTTTATCTTAAATTTTATCATTAACTTTTTATAGCAAAACCTATTTGAGACAACACTAAAAAACAAAAATGTTTTGAAAATGGAACACTATAAACATCAGCCATCTTGTTTCTGCTAACGAAATGTGAAGCCATTTTAAAAATGGAACAGTGAAGTGAAAAATGATTTTGAATGTGGTACTGAAAGTGATTTTTAAAATGGAACAATAAGTAATAATGGAGCACCCTGGTGGTTTCGCGTCTTCACCGTGGGCGGCCATGCTGGGCCACGGCATGCATGGCATGATGCAACACGAGTACTCCCATGCCCACGCGCATGCATCGATGCCCATGGATCTGCATGTGCCGCAGCCTTTTCCTTATTACCGGTGAGTGATTATGATTTATATTTGGCATTATTTCAGGTTACTTAAATGTTTTGAGAGAAATTGTATAGAGTGTAAGAATATTTTGAGCCATATTTTATGGTAGGCGATGGCACTATAGACCAAAAATACTAGAATAAGCTAGTGATGTGCTAGTGGGAACAGTTTCTAGAGGTCGTTAAGTACTAAAGCAAAGAAGTTAATTGTTGATTCCTATTTCTACATTTTCTACCAAGCATGCCTTTTTCCTGTTCTAGGATGTGATGGGTTGGCAGTCACATCACCATTTAAATCTTAGACAAAAAAAAAACTAGCTTGAATCCCTCCCCCACACTCCATTTTCTTAACAAGCAGTTTCCGTTCATGGATTGGTACTTTTTTGACGCGCACAGCAATTAAAGCTTAATTAACAATTATAACACTATCCAATAAGCATAGGGAATTTACATGTCAATAAGGTGGAGTTTCGCTTGAAAAAAATGTGTGTGGTTAAAAAGTGGTGAGTCAGATATGGTTAGTTATTAGGGCTGGATGCCGTCGGCTGCGCAGGCGCTGCTTTTTGTGCGCTCGCATAAGTTACGCGGCATAGCGCACGCTTGTGGAAATTATTGGAGTTCTGGTTGGGTATACAGTGTGAGTTTATCTGTTGTGTTGCATTATAGATTTTGAAATTTTTTTTTCGGTGGGTCAGATACCCACCGAAAAAAATATTTCTATTGTATAGCACCGAATCTATTTAATTTAGTTAGGTCTGAAGAAAAAACACATTTGAAAATAGTCAAAGAAATCAACATCCTGGCGTTGGGAAGTCAAGCTAGCTTAGATTCCTGTAACAATAAAAAAAAGTTGATGGGCTCAGAATTAAAAAAAAAAGAATGTTAGTTGTATAAAAGTTGTAGAGATAATCATGCCGCGAACTTAATATTTGTTTGCGTTTTTTTGTAATTTGCAAGTTAACTTAGATTACTTCTAAATTTATTTTCTGAATATAAGTTCGTTGTTATTGATAATGCCTATGGTTACAATTATATAAATACATGTTTGTTATTGTCGCGAATCACATTATACCTATCGTTGCATGTATTCTTGTCTACGATCATATAATCGACTACCCTAAACGCCTTGATAATCGTGGAAGATAAATTTTGAATAACGTGAACAGTATACTAGTCATAGAAAACCTGTAAAAATAAAATGAAAAAGATTCTATTTTCAATACCAAATAAAAAAACCTATAAAAATACACGCTTATCACAATTGCATCCCATCTAATATTATAAATACGTAAGTGAGTTTGTTTGTTGCGCCTTCACGCTAAAACGGCTGAATGGATTTTGACATTCGGCACATTGGTAAACCGGGTTGGGACATAGAATGCTTTTGTCCCTGTAGCACGTTCCCGTGGGATTTTCTTTCTTTCCGTGTAGTTAGTGACTAACCTGATGTCAGAGTTTTCATGCTGCCCATGGGCCTCTGACTTAGTTTCACATGTTGTTGAGAAATATCTCTCAGACATGGGCTGGTTTCTCACGCACCTTCATCGATTTCTAAACAAGTGATAATATTATACAATACGCACATGAATCTATAAAATTAGATCCCGTTGGATTATTTCCGATCTCCACGCGGACGAAACAGTGTACAAAAGCTGATACGGGATTGGATTGCTAATTCCCATGTTGTACCATCAAGTTATAGTGTAGTGAACTGAGGGCAATGTGCCACTAACGCCTTTCTTGGCAGTTGCTTGTCATAAATAGTACTATTACACACTGCCCTTAATGTATTTGTAACTTCTAACTACAGATGGTATGAAACTATGGAATGGTGAGATAAAAAAAAGAAAGAAGAATAATGTCTAAGGAGTTTTATTTGTGCATTTATTTATACATGCTTTATTGTATACCACAAAAATATATAACATTTTTTTTTTGAGGGTGGGAAATCATCAAATCACCCCTCTCACCTAGCGGAAGTGAGTGTTCTGTGTCAGTCTTACTGACTGAAACCCATCCATGTTCCTTCCTTAGCCCTTTATGTTCCGGGGTAGCGGTAACTCTTTCGGAAAATCCCACTTAGGGCTGATTTTCAATAGTCACTTAACTTTTATCTTAAAAATAAATATATTGCAGTTTGACAGCTTCAGTATGGAAAATTAAAATGTCATTTATATTCTTCAGATATAAGTTATCCGACTATTGAATAATCTGCCCTTAATAAATTAAACACTGCAAGTTTACAATGGGCGACGTGGTACGAGATTCTGTACAAATCTCACTTAGTGAAGTGAAATGTTAATAGTGTCAATCCCATCAGCACGTTTTTTGCAGAATTGACCGGCTATGAAGGTGATATTCTAAATTTTCGCACAGTTATTGACAATAACGTCTTTATAAATGTGTAGAGTCAAGTTCTTCCAACTAAACAGACAGCTGTGCTGCTGGGGAGTTTGTTGCGCCACTTCTTCCCAGCTAAAGCACTAGGCAGTGGTGAAGGGTGGGCGTTTTTGGGGGACTGTCTTATGTAACTTTGACTTTCAAAAAGTGCTGATTTTCAGCCTAGTTTGAATAAATTACTTTTGATTTTGGAGCGGGCAGCAGCTGGTAATATCTAAAAACCATAAAAAAAATCAAGGCGTCAACAGAAAATATAATATTTCCGATTACATTATTTCTAAAAGAACACTTATCTCGCATACGAGGCGCAAATCCACATCTAAACCACAACTCCGCAAGAAATCGATTTCTTTTTAATATCGATCCCCAATCGAATGCGTTCCCAATGACAGTGATCACGTGTCGTCGGTCGCCACTAATGTCCGTTCGCACTATAATCTGTGCGCGTACGCAGACCGAAATTACGGACCAAAATGGCGGCAAGGTTGTCATTTGGCGCGTCGGGTTTGTAGTCGCAAACCTTAATTATACAGTCAAGTTATAGTAAAATGAGGTTCCGATGTTTACTTCCTTTGCTCGTTTTTCGGATGGAGTTAATTTTATTGGTAAAAATATGCAGTTCCGTGTATTTGGTGATACGGGTATTTCGGATTAAAATGTTTTGTTTTTTTAGATTATTATGTATGACGAATTTGTTTGAATACAGGCTTGAAATAGGATACAGAATAGCTTCTTAGTTTCATCCTCATCAGTCCGACTATTTCAAAACTCGACTGTCATTGAATATCTTACTGTTAGTTAGCTGTGCCCACAGCTTCTATTGCAAATAGGCACACCTACAGCAAGGATAACGATATGCTGGATGGACTTCCACGAACGAAATATAATTTTAAGCTGAAATTACAATACATTCGTAAACTAGACAATGTGGCGCTACAATTATAACATTAATTTAACACACATATACTTACGTTTTCACATTTTCGTTTCATGGAGAGATTATTGTTACGGATTTATTTAAAATGTTAGAAATAGCATCTTAAAGCAAGCTGTTTAAAGAACTATCGCGCAGAGGTCATTTGCCGGGGTTACGGATAATACCATTCGCATCAATGCAATTAAAACGAATAAATAATACTATTAGGATGAAATAACTGCAAAAATTACGCGAATTCATTTAATTATTTAGTTTGTTTGATTTTTTTTTCAATTTTCGTTTTATTTTAACCTTTCAACATACCTAACTACTACCTACCCGTGTGTTGAATTAATGTCACCATTGTAGCGCCACATTGTATAAGCCGGTCTATCCTGTCAAAAATCTTACCGTCAAAACTAAAGCGCAGTAAGCTTGAAGTGAGCTGTCTATAGTATCAAGCATTATGTGGAACGATAGCTCACTCCAAGCTCATCTCACCTAAATGTCACAGTAAGATTTTTACACAATAGCACTACAGTTCCACTACGATTTTAGTAACAACCAGATCACTTACTTCCAACACAAGTAAGTGCTCATCCAAAAATCTCAGACACTTGAACACCATCAACATTCCTGAAGTAATAAAATTAATCAAAATTAACAAACAAGTTATATATAGAGGCATGCCTCAAGCCTCATGTCTCATGCCTCATTCGTGGAAAGGCGAATATAGATAGCCTTAAGTCAGCATCCTCGGGAGCCTCGGAGCACTGCTGACTTAATTAAGCCGGTCTTTAGAAAAACTGTCCGAAGTGAATTGTGAACCAAAATTGTAAGTTAAATATGTTCAATGATTGTGTGTAAAGGGAAGAACGTTGTAATTAGATGTTGAAGACGTTCTGTTTTGATTTCTAAGCGCTACTGCTGAGCAGGTCCTAGGTTTGATTCCCAGGTTGTGCAAAGTGTTATTGGGTTTTTCTATTATTTTTTTCAGTAGCAGCCCGGAGTCCAGATTAATGGGCGGTTGATGGCAATAGGCTCGCCCACTATTACTTGAGATGGTGGGAATACTGTGAAGGTCAGAGGGACCTTCAGGGTCAGAGAGAGCTCAGTGGTAGAGGTTGTGTAGTGTGTTGTAGGTATTTCTATACTACAAAAGACAAACACACGGGCAGCAATTAATGTATTATTATGCTTTTAACGAATACCTGCGTCAAACTGCACGGCTACTGATGGAGTATTCTTTTCTTATAAAAAAACCTTACAAACTATTCCATTATTTTGAAATGTCGAATGCTGTCCGTTATATTCTGACCAGCCAGGCTCTTTAAGTTCAACGAGGTTTCACTTAACCTCTACAGTATCTACTATGGGTACATCTCCGCTCAACCCTTGGCTGCGTGATGTTATTTTGCGTGAAGATGGTTTTGGTAGGGAAAAGACCAGAAGGTAGGTACATCGCGGAGGAGTTTTAAAGGTATAGAAAGTGGTATGTGTAGTGCCGCCTACGACAGGGGCAGAGCGCTGATGTCTGAAAAACAGATATTTCATATCTAGCTTAGACACAGATGTTCATTATCAGGTCAAAGAATGAAGTGTATTACAGTGTATCACAGTCGTTACGGGTCGTCAGAAGCCCACAAAAATTTGACAGCCAGTCTTACCAAGGGGAGGTCGGATAGGCAGTCGCTCCATGGAAAATACAGGTATTCAGCTTCATCCCATTAGACTGGAAGCCGACCCTGAAAATAGTTGGGAAAAGGCTAGGCAGATGAGATGATTATAGTGTATCACCATATGATTTAAATGTCTGTATTATATTTTTTAACAAATAAATTATTCTTATTTGAGACCGGAACGCACAAGTCAATCAAAATCTGCCTAGCCTTTTCCCAACTATGTTGGGGTCGGCTTCCAGTCTAACCGGATGCAGCTGAAGACCAGTATTTTACATGGAGCGACTGCCTATCTGACCTCCACAACCCAGTAACTGGGTAACACGATACCCCTTCTTAAGACTGGTTGTCAGACTTGGCTAAACAAATAAACAGGCGAAATCACAAAAAAGTATCCTTTCAACTTTTATGACGTGATAATTGGACGTACTAGTTACAACTTACTAATCAGAGATTATAAACTAAGAGCTGATCTCAACAATGAAACTAAACGCGATCAGCACATTTAAACCGCGTTCAAGACCTGTCAGTGTCAATCAGAGAAATTAATTACAGCCGTTCAGTTTTATTGGTTAATTGGTGAAATTCGCCCTCAAACTCAAACCATTGTTTTTTTAATTACGCTATTTAACATGGACTTTTGAGTTGTCACGGAGTCAAAGTGTATTATATACCTGCCAATGGAGAAGAATGGGCAATAAACTCCATGATCATAAATAAAAAAATTGGTTACCTCAAACAACCGGGGTTTGTTATTAAGGAAAGCTTACGTTAAATTCATACACACTGCTCATAGTACCTTTATTAAGATGTTGAGAAACTGGTCTCTAATCAGATTCTGATAAGATTACATCATGTATGTGTCGCCGGCGCGGGCGCATGCAATAAATTAGAACTAGTGTTTTGCGAAAATCCCTACATAGTCTATACTAATATTATAAAGAAGAAAGATTTGATCGTTTGTTTGTTTGCATTTAATAGGCTCCGAAACTACAGAACCGATTTGAAAAATTCTTTCACTTTTGGCAAGCTGCACTATCCCCGGGTGACATAGGCTATATTATATTTAAAAAAAAATAGGGATCCTTACTAAAACTTCAATATTGTAACAATTTCAGACGCGGGCGAAGCCGCGGGCAGAAGCTAGTATAAAATAAAGTCGCTCCCCGCCGTCTGTCTCTCTATACGCTTAGATCTTTTAACGCAACGGATTTTAATGCGGTTTACATCAATAGATAGAGTGATTCAAGAGGACGGTTTATATGTATAGTTTAACTTTCGACCTTGGTTTTGCCATGTAGATTTTTTTAGACCATACACTGCCATGAACACGTATGTGTGATGAAGGCACTGAGATTAGAATAGCACAAAAAAAAGTGGCAGTGTTTGTGTTAACGAAGTTTTTTTTTTGAGGCTGTGTAATCATACGATCGCTCCCGCTCTGGGTGGACCGGAAGAAAGTGTCAGACTCATACTGACTGAAACCCAAACAAACATAGCCTGTGCCACTCAGGGATAATGTAGCTTCCCATCGCCAACATACAAACTTACTATTACGATTAGAAATTGACCAGATCTAGCAGTCCAGATAAAACAATTGCTCTTTATAAGTACAGAGGCCAGCACATCAAGTTACCACAATCTGTCAAATTTCTTTGATAGTATTTCAACTGTATTGCAAAGACATAAGGTTCATTTTTAATTGAGAAAATTTGACAGTTAGGGATAGCTTGATGTGCTGGCGTCTGTACATACTGTATATAGTTATGGGATGATAATATCATCCTTTACTATATCAGGGAAACATTTAGAACATCAGACTTATTGATTGCCCATTACGTATATTAAATTGGATTATCAGTAGTGCTATTCTGTAAGAATCTCACCGTGATCACGTAGCTGAAGTGAGTAACAAGTGAGCTGTCAATAGTGTCAATCTCTAGCATTAGGTGGAACGACAACTCACTTCACGCTCACTTCATCTAAGTTCACGGCGAGAGTTTTACAGAATTAACCGACTGGTTAATACGTATTTCATTCTTCACATGAAGTGAGCGTTCCCTAAAGGTGGTTGGGGTCCCTCCCCAGGCCGCCTTTACGGGCCGCTCCTTTACAAAGTAAAATACTAAACCACCAGCTAATTCCATGTATTGAAATAATTATTAGTGTCAGACTTCAACTAAAACTGAAATAGTTATTTCGAATAAGGTAGCATAAACTAATAATTCCGACATTATAATTTCAAAGGAGTTCTTATTTCAAATGTAGCTGTAGACAGCTGCATTTGGCGTGTTCGTTTTAGGACCACTTCATTAGTGCCTGGTGTCGATTGGCCGACCCACGGGCGCGTTCGTTCCCTTTCCCCTTATCATCAATAATTAATGATGAACCTCCTTCGGACAAACTGACAACAAATTCCAGTATTTAGATAATGCGTATTTGAACAAATTTTTGAAATTGTCTTCGATTTTGGAAAGACTTTTTGGTGCTTAATTAGCGTTTTTGATCTGTGTGTCGAATTCGATTTTGAGTTAATGTCGGAAATCAGGTGGTGATTTTTTCATTCATTCGGGAAAGTTACGTGGATTGTTCTTTTTTTAATTTTGATGTACTTTTCATATGCATAAGAGTGGTATTGACTTTTAGCCTTCACATCTTATAGAATAAAAATAGCTGACAATAACTATAACAATACAAATCGTTTCAGCCTATTAAGCTATCCTCTACTAACAATGACATTCTTATGACGTTGAAAACCAACAGTTTCACTTTTTACCCCCTTCCTGTAACCACACATTTGCGGCAATTCCACTGGGCACTTAAACTTCATAAGGACTGACTGACATTCACCATAAAAGGGCTTCAAAAGAGTCACAAGCGTCATAAATCGATGGTCGATACGAAAAACTGTACTATCTTCAATTGCCCCTTTTAATTCCTCTTACAGTGCGCTGATCGTAAAATACGTCACAATTAGTCAACTAAAGACCTGCTTTATTTATATAAAAAAGATTTTTATTTGTAAAAAAAGTATTCAAGTCTAATATATGGGCCGATTTTATTTCCAAATGAGGGTTTATACGTGTAGATAAAGGTGGAGCGTTGTTGATTTTTCTTTTTTTAAATCCAATTTGCCGAAGGAATTGATTGCGTTCAGCCTAATTATCGGTAAGGATATTTCGTAATGAGGTTCGATAAAAAATAGGTAGATAGGCTACACGCTATGGGTATCTCCAAGTTTAATTTATGGGTAATTGGAGAATTAAGGTTTCTTTACCGAATTTAATTAATAGTCTCTTTAAGCCTTCATTACTTTTAATTGTTTTGACTAAAAATAAACAGTCAATTGCTAAATATGTCATGTGTTTCATTCAGTAGAGTTTATTCAGATTTATAGAATTTCTTTTCTCGTGCAAGTAAAAATCTTTTTCTTTTGTATCACTTTTTCAAAAAATATTAAGAATTTACGAAACAATATTTACGTTGTTTCGTAATGTAAAGAGTTAATAACTTTTAGGGAAGAGCTGTAATTTTTTAAAGATTTTTTGTAATTCACGCAATGATTCAGTTACACGAAAAAGTATTTATTAAGTACGGCGTTTTTTTTAATCAAAATAATATGAAACTTTATCATTACCATGATATTGCTTACCCATATACAATTATAGAACAACTAACAATTTACTCTAGGTAAATGACTAATTAACAGTTTTCTTGAAACAAAAGGCGATCAATTATAAAAAACTAGGGTGCATATTGCGCATGCGTAGGTGCTTTAAAGAAATGCAATCACACTCATCTAATTCACACCACAAGGAATATTTAAATCTCACCCTTTTTCTAACAGTCAAACATAACGGCTGGTCCACACTCTAACCTCGGGACCTAACCGCTATTGAACGTCGCGCGAGTATGTGATCGACGCGTTTGTGTGAATTATGATTAAGTACGGCCGCCGCGCGCCGCGCCGGCGCATCAAGTTATATCAAGTTATAGCTGCTCCAGCGTGGTTTCACCCGCTGCTCGGTTCCTATTGGTCGTAGCGTGATGTTACATTGCCTATAGCCTTCCTCGATAAATGGAGTATCCAACACAAAAAGAATTTTTCAATTCGGACCAGTAGTTCCAGAGATTAGCGCGTTCAAACAAACAAACTATTAAGCTTTATAATATTTCGGCGGCGGCGACCTCTCGCGCCCGGCCCTGGTGCAAGCCATGGTCCGGGGCGAGAGGGAGTGGGAGGCAGTCACCTCCTTCTGCGAAAAAGTCATGCTCGCGAAGGACGTGGCGGGATGGGAGAGAGAAAGGTCCTCCCGTCCCAGCCGCCGCAGGAGACGCCCCGGGCGTCGGGAGCCACGTGACGACTCCCGGCCACCGTAGGCGCGGGCCTGCGGACGGTGAGTAATGGGTGACTCACCGTCCGATCAGCACCAGACCCGTGCCGTACGGCGCGTATATGTTCCACGCGCGCCTCAAAGAGATGTCAGCATATGAAGGGGCCCCTCAGGGCCAAGCCTGCCGGGTAAGCGGGATTGTCCGAAAGGGTTACCGCTACCCCGGAACATAAAGGGCTACGGAAGGAACATGGATGGGTTTTAGTCAGTAAGAGTCTGACACTCCCTTCCGCTCCACCCAGAGCGGGAGCAGTCATTGGATGATTTCCCAGCCTTAAAAAAAAAAAGCTTTATAATATTTGTATAGATATGTCAAATTTCTCTAAATGATTTCAACCTTCCGCTTTTCGAATTTTTTTAATTTCAAAATTGATGTAGAAAAATTGACAGTTTGTGGTAACTTGATGTGCTGGCGACTGTACAAACGCGACTTCATTGATAGCGCGAGTATTCGCTCGACGATACCGTACTATTAGCACGCGGGGATATTCATTTAAAAGAGTTGTATCAAATCCAGCCTGTCCCTTGCTGTTCTCCTCAGCGACGCGTTTAGCGTGTAGCAGTAGACAACCTCCTTGGATGAACTGCGAGATGCCCTTAACAACAAAAAAAACATTAAAATTTAAAAGAGTTCGACGATCGCTTTCGTTTAGGATGTAGCCTGCCAGTGCGTTCTAACTACGCCTGTTCACGGCTTAATTGCCCCATAGAAATTAATTTTATTATATCGCGGTCTTGTCCTGAAGATTGTCAGTGAATAGCTGCGATTAGTGCTAAGATACTGTGTAATAAGGTGCGCGGCCCATTCATAGTGTAACGGAAGTCGGTAGTAGGTTTTTAGATTTAGTTTCACTCGCCTTCATTATGTGCTGAGTTTATTTTTAGCATGGGAATTTTTAAGACTTTTAAAATGGCCTCTGCCCGTTTTCTCCACAACTATAGAGTTTTTTCTGAGGGTGGGAAATCAACAAATGACGCCTCCCGCTCTGTCTGGAGCGCAAGGGTGTGTAAGACTCTAACAAAAACCCATCCATGTTCCTTCCTTAGACCTTTATGTTCCGGGGTAGCGGTAACCCTTTCGGACAGTCCCGCTGAAAGTTACCTGGTCTGGGAAATCATTGATCCTCAACACATCGTGAGGAAACCGGCATGCCCTAGAACCAAAACATTCGAAGTCATGTGACATCTATCAATCAGGTGAAGCTACGCTTTTCCGGGGTTAGCCGTGGAAGGGGGAACCTTCTTTACACAAAGCATGTTGGTCCCGGCTGTCATTTGTGCATCTTTGACAGTCGTTACGATTCGTCAGAAGCCCGAAAATCTGACAGCCAGTCTTACCAAGGGGTATCGTATTGCCCAGTTACTGGGTTGTGGAGGTCAGATAGGCAGTCGTTCCATAGTTGGGAAAATGCTCGGCAGATGATGGATGATATATCTACATGGAAAGCAAAAATAACAGTAATTACCCGAGACACGTCACAAATTACAAATAATTACAACCAAGCACAATATTTCCTTAGAAATCACGGAAAGCAAGAAAGCTTTTACACAAGCGTTGTAGAACGTTACTTAAGTCACCGCAGATCTGATGATTATGTGGTCACCAACAGTTTTACAAATGGTTGGCAGATGTTGACATTGTGGTCGGCTCCTAGACCTTACGTTTCTAGTCAACTGTCATTATAGCAGGGAAAGTCTCATTATTTGTAAAGGAATTAAGATTGGATGCTGGATGGGAAGTTGTGGGGATTTGTAATTAGATATGTTGGTGTAGGATTTGTTTACTTTGATGACATGATAGGTAAACAAACAATGCAAAACTTCTGTGACATACATTTTAATGACAGCCTCGTCGATCTAGTGGTCGCAAGTCCAAGCTGAACATGTGGTCCTGAGTTCAATTCCCAGGTTGGGCAAAGCGTTTTAGGTTTTTCTATTAGGAATTTCTCAGTAGCAGCGCTTATTTTTGTGAGGGTGGGAAATTATTAAATGACCCTTCCCGCTCTGGGTGAAGCGGAAAGGAGTGTCAGACTCTTACTGACTAAAACCCATCCATGTTCCTTGCTTAGCCTTTTATGTTCCGGGGTAGCGGTAACCCTTTCGGACAATCCCGCTGATCAGTCCCCCAGCCCTGGAAGTGTGCCCATAACAGCCTATAATTTTCCTACTGCTTGGACACAGGCTTTCTCTCGGTGAGAGGGACAGGGCCATAAGCCAAAAGCCAACATACACCATATAACCCAGTGCGGATTGGTAGATGTCACATGTCTTCGAATTTTTTCCTCACAATGTTTAACTTCCTCGATTTATGCTTGCCTAGTAGCGTGATTCGTATAACTCTGAAAGCAGGCAAGTAAATACGAACAATTTTTAGCTGGAATCGGGAGCAGGCACCTAAGTAGGTGTAAGCGGTATTGTCCGAAAGGGTTACCGCTACCCCGGAACATAAAAGGCTAAGGAAGGAACATGGATGGGTTTTAGTTAGTAAGAGTTTGACACTGCCTTCCGCGCCACCCAAAGCGGGAGAAGACATTGGATGATTTCCCACCCTCAAAAAAACACCTAAGTAGGTATTATTTTTACAAAGTACAAGTGCATCGAAGCGGCGGAGAAGTACTTCTATAAAATAGATGATTAGCTGATAGTTTTGCAGAGCTGAGCAATGAACTGCAAAACAGTTACGGATCATACATTCATAACATACCTAATAACAGCTCCTTTTTACCCTGTTACCTCAATACAATGTCACCACATTTTCTCCTTTAATTAATTAGCCATTTTGCCTCTACGGTTCCTTAAAAGAAAACTAAGTTAAGCCACCTACCCTTTAAGCAATTTAAAAAATAAATTTCTTTTGCGATAATTACTAGTCGTTGCGACTTGCGACATTCCTTGAGGGGGAGGATAAAAAGTGCGAATAAAAGAAATGTGCCAAAGGGATGCAGGCAATTGGGTACAAATGAAAGGGCACCGGACTGAGGACGGAATTAGGAAAACATTGGGACTAGTAAAGGTGTAGAGTGGTTAGTGATGATTCAAGTTTTTGCCGAATTCGAAATACTTATCTTTAGGTAACTAGGGGGAAGCGTATTATTATTTTTAAATTGGCATACACTGTCTTACGGCTGAGTAAAGGCCTTCAACATATCCTTCTAGACATCCTTTCCCAAAGCCACTGTCGTCTCGCTATCTCTTCTGTCTGTTCGTTTAACGCACAAAATGCTTCGCTCCACTACTCTTTGACAAACCCAGGGCGAAACTTTGCGATTCGGTGAGTGACCAGGGAGCTTAGACAAGTATCCAGATGCTCTAGCATTTTTTTATGCTTTTGCCTGCTATTTAATTATTTATGAAATATTTCCCATGGACACCAACTAAATCTCACGCTTAAGTGTCCTTGGCCTTACATGTAATTCTTTCAGCGATTTATTGTAAAAAAAGCAAAAAGAAGCAGTGATAGCCTAGTGGTGTGACCGCCGGACTGCCAAGTCATTGGTCTCGAGTTCGAACCCAACGCACCTCTGATTTTTCGGATTCATGTGCGTATTGTATAATTATCACGTGCTTAAAATCGGTGAAGGAAACATCGTGAGGAAACCGGCATGCCCGAAAGATATTTCTCAACAGCATGTGATGCTAATTCAGAGGCCCATGGGCAGCATTAAAACTCTGACACCAGGTTAGTCACTAACCACACGAAGAAGAAGAAGCGATTTATTTACCAGTCCAAAAATTATGTTGTTAAGTTCATTACTCAAGCCAAAATTTAATAAATATTTTCCATAACAAAATTAAATAATAACTCATGTCCACCCCTCTCGTAGTCCTATTTGCACAGACTGCAATGGGCCAGCAAATGGGGTGTAAGAATTATAAGGTGCTCAACTGCTCAGTGCCTTTCTCCGGGTCGCAGTGTCGCCCGTCTGTTCCCGCCTTTATTAGTTCACTGTGCAGATTATACTCGCTTTTTAAATGCAAAATTAGGTAAATTTTCGTTAAAAGCTACTGATTTTGTACTACTTTCTTTTTTTTTTTTGGAAAATATGAGGCGTCCTTGTGTGGAAATCGATTGTCTTCGTATGGGCAAGTTTTGCGGAGGAATGAGGAAAATGTTGTCAGGAAAGTTTTGGTTACGAATGTGAATGGCTATACAAGTAGAGAAAGACCAAAGAAACGATGGATGGATTGTGTGAAAGATGATTATGGCTAGAAAGGGAGTGACTACCGAGATGACGACTAATAGAGAAGTATGGAAGAAACCACATGTTTCGTCAACCCCAAATAAATTCGGATAAGGGAGGATGATGAATGATGATGTTGCGTTAGATAAAGGTTACTTTCTTTTCGTGATTTTAAGCTATTTTACAGCTTTGTTTTCAAGTCAAGAATATATAATAAAAAAAATACAAAAATACAGGTGAATTTTGCAAGTGGGCGTGGATGGCCAAATCCGAAACTATAAGAAATAGCGAACAGTACTCAAAGAAGACGCGGGCTAGATTTTAATGAAAATTAAAACTGCATCATTGGATTTTTGAAAACTAAATATTTCTAGCCAGGAATGTAGCCTGTAGAATTTGAAAAAAAAAAACGCATTCCACCATTCGATAGTGTCGCTAATAAGGATCGAATTCTGGGAAGTACTGACATACGGCAAACAAGGAAAGGGCTTATTTTTAACTAAATCCTTTTTAAGCGCTTTTTATTAGCTTCACGTGTATGTTTGTCTGTTCATATACGCACGCTTTTTTTACAATTAAAATTCTTTTCTTATTTACACTTAATTTATTTATATTGATTAAAATTGGGAACACTATTTTTAATTCAATGGGTTTTATATATTTTTTAACTATTTTTTTCTGTTACATTGTTGTTTATTTTTGTTATGTTATATTTGAAATAGTAGGTAGCAAAATACAGTTGATAGGCTTCTTTCTCATTATCACTACATAGTATAAAACAAAGTCGCTTTCTCTGTCCCTACATCCCTATGTATGCTTAAATCTTCAAAACTATAGATAGAGTGATTCAAGAGGAAGGTATATATATGTATAATAACATGCTATTTCCGTCATACACGCGGGCGAAGCCGCGCGCAGAAACTAGTGCTTAATAATAATCAGTGATTGTAATGAAACCGGCATGTCCTAGAATAAAATACTCGGAGACATAATGACATTTACCTACCCGCACTGGGCCCGCGTGGTAGAATACGGCCCACTCCCTCTCTGAGAAGAGGCCTGTGGCCCCGCACATTATAGGGGGAACATTATAGGCTGATTATGCTAAAGTATCTGTACGGCTTCTATACAACTGTATTAGGTATGCAAATAAATGTCTAGCAATATGACTGTTACCTTAAAGATCATAACTTTATAATTAGGTAATAATTAACGTTGTATTATTAAAGAGGATATCGACCGTGGCTTTAATAATGGGCTCATGATCACTTGAATCATGTTTACCTACTTTTCGATCTTCTTCTTCGTGTGGTTAGTCACTTACCTGGTGTCAGAGTTTTAATGCTGCCCATGGGCCTCTGACTTAGCATCACATGCTGTTGAGAAATATCTCTCAAGTATGCCGGTTTCCTTACGATGTTTTCCTTCACCGATTATAAGCAAGTGATAATTATACAATACGCACATGAATCCGAAAATCAGAGGTGCTTGAGTCAGAGGGTTCGAGCTCGAGACCTATGACTTGGCAGTCCGGCGGTCACACCACTGCTTTTTTTCACTATGTTGAGCTAGCTATTTCTTAACTATGTTGAGGTTGACATCCAGTCTTACAAGATGCAGCTGTAGTTTACGTGAAGCGACTGCCTTTCTGACCTTCACAACCGTGACAGGGTCAAGTCCCATTGGTAAGACTAGTTGTCAGACGTTTGGGTTGTTGTTTTGGGCTTCTGACGATCCCAACGGCTTAAGGTGCTTTCCGAGGCAAGGAGGTAACCAATAGTAAGTACTTAATTCAAGTCCCAGTAAAAATCTAGAATACTAAAGCATAGAGCTTATACCGAAATATTCTTGAAATAGTCACTTATTAAATATTTTCTTTGCCTTCAAAAATCGATCAGATTCTGTTAATTATGTAATATCCATTCAAAATCTAAAAACGCACTTTATTCCTGTTTAACTAAAGTCTAAATTTCAATGTAATAAAGCCGAGAGCACAACATCGCATGTTATTTATGGCCGCCATTACTTGTTACAAGGCGACGTGACAAAAGTCACACTTTATTAAAGCCTATTTGTTTTATCGAATAAATAATTTTATTGTGTGCACTCGAGTTAAAAGTTTTATTTGTTCAAGAAGGTGGGTTCTGTAGGCAGTTTTAAAAATAGAATACTAAAATTAAATATTTATAATCGTTAAGCATTGCTGGCAGGTTATAGATGACATTTATGTCTATCGCAAAAAGCTGGAATTTTACAAAAAATATGAAGCGAGCAATCGGCTCAAAAATTGGTAGTGCATACTTGCTTTTTTTTTAAATTGACGTTTTGAAGACTGGCTTCGACTGCCAAAGTGTTGCATTTTGGCAGTCGAAGAATTTCGTCAAAATGACTTCTACGCAATTCTTGAAATGCTTCTATCTTTCTTTTGCGTGAAGTTAATTACTAACCTGGTGTCAGTTTTTATGTTGCCCGTGTTCCTCTGACTTAGCTTCACATGCTGGAAATGAAAATGCTCTTTTACCAGACTAAGTTGACTTTTTTATTTTTTGGCCGAGATCGACGGTTCATCTCACTGACTCTAGGATTTGGATATATTCGTATGGGGTTGTAAAGTTTGAGTTGAGTTTGAGACTTCAGATTATAAAAAAAAGCTTCCCTTGCGCATTTTGTGTTCTTCAGAAAGCGCAAGCGAATCCCGCAAACAGATTCTAAGTTACAAACATCCCGCTTGTAAGCGGGATTGACCGAAAGGGTTACCGCTACCCCGAAACATACAGGGCTAAGGAAGGAACATGGATGGGTTTTAGTCAGTAAGACTCTGACACTCACGTCCGCTCCACCCTGATCGGGACGAGTCATTTGATGAATTCCCACTCTAAAAAAAAAGAGACATCCAGCTTATAAGACCAAATTACTACAAACAATAAATATTCAATTAAACCCTATAATTTGTTTAAAAAAATTAACATATAGTCCCAGTCTCTGGGACAGCGAGGGTCCATTTATATTACCATAAAACAGATATAAATACCATAATGCTACTAACTATTAGGAGGCCTATGCCCAGCAGTGGACTTCTTTCGGCTGAAATGATGATGATAGGCCGAGACGGGGATTAAAAACTCAAACTCAAAGTATTTATTTCAAATAATTCAATTACAGGCACTTTTGAATTGTCAAAGGGTCGGTCAGTCAGAAAGATGAAATAGCCCATTCCAAAGCAGTAGTTACTTATGGAGTAGAACGGGCAAGAAACTCCACGGACACTCTTTTAAACAAAATATGGTAACAAAATATTGGTTACAGTAAATGAGATACGTGTGGATTCTGTACGGTTTGTCAATCCTATTAATATGGAGTAGAACGGGCAAGAAACTCCACGGACACTCTTTTAAACAAAATATGGTAACAAAATATTGGTTACAGTAAATGAGAGACGTGTGGATTCTGTACGGTTTGTCAATCCTATTAATATGGAGTAGAACGGGCAAGAAACTCCACGGACACTCTTTTAAACAAAATATGGTAACAAAATATTGGTTACAGTAAATGAGAGACGTGTGGATTCTGTACGGTTTGTCAATCCTATTAATATGGATTAGAACGGGCAAGAAACTCCACGGACACTCTTTTAAACAAAATATGGTAACAAAATATTGGTTACAGTAAATGAGAGACGTGTGGATTCTGTACGGTTTGTCAATCCTATTAATATTTCGAAAGTAACTCTGTCTGACTATCTCGACGAACGACACCACAGCTGTACAGATGTCGATGGAATTTTCACCGTCTTGGATTAGGACATACAATACAAATGTCCTGGTAGTCCGTTCTCGTGGGATAATTTATGAATTCCACGCGGTTCTGAAGCGCAACTTAAAATCGGTGAAGGAAAACATCGTGAGGAAACCGGCATGCCCGAGAGACATTTCTCAACAGCATGTGATGCTAAGTTAGAGGCCCATGGGCAGCATTAAAACTCTGACACCAGGTTATTCACTAACCACACGAAGAAGAAGAAGAATTTAGGATTTGATGACAACTGTGTGGACTTCTTCATAACCATGATGTTTCCACCGCTAAGACGCAGGCCTTCTCTCGGTGAGAGGGAGTGGAGTGGACCTTATTCTATCACGCGGGCCCAGTTCGGGTTGGGGCATGTTGATCGCAATCCAATATTTCCTGTTCAGCATCTTAGTTCAATCTAACTTTGGAGGCCTCAGTATGTATTCACTGAGAGGAGCCTTTTTTTTTTTTTTAAGGCTGGGAAATCATCCAATGACTGCTCCCGCTCTGGGTAGAGCGAAAGGGAGTGTCAGACTCTTACTGACTAAAACCCATCCATGTTCCTTCCGTAGCCTTTTATGTTCCGGGGTAGCGGTAACCCTTTCGGACAATCCCGCTTACCCGGCAGGCGTTGCCCTGAGGGGCCCCTTCATATGCTGACATCTCTTTGAGGCGCGCGTGGAACATATACGCGCCGTCCGGCACGGGTCTGGTGCTGATCGGACGGTGAGTCACCCATTACTCACAGTCCGTAGGCCCGCGCCTACGGTGGCCGGGAGTCGTCACGTGGCTCCCGACGCCCGGGGCGTCTCCTGCGGCGGCTGGGACGGGAGGACATTTCACTCTCCCATCCCGCCACCTCCTTCGCGAGCATAACTTTTTCGCAGAAGGAGGTGACTGCCTCCCACTCCCTCTCGCCCCGGACCATGGCTTGCACCAGAGCCGGGTGCGAGAGGTCGCCGCCGATCGCCTCTACGAGGACACGGCGGTGCTCCGCCCATGCGGGGCAGGTTTGCACAGTGTGCTCTACCGAGTCCTCTGGGCGATGATGATCCAAATGTATTCTTCTAACAAATTCATTTCTTGTAACCTTTAATAACGTGTTGTGGTGAATATTATAAATCGTATTCTGAACTTCAACTCTCAACTCGTTTACATTCGCATAAGATTTAATGTAAATTTAATTTTTAACATATCCCCATAAAAAAAAAACCAAAGGGGTGAGATCTGGTGATCTCGCAGGCCATCTGATTGTGCCGTTTGTACCAATCCAGGTATTAAAGGTATTTATTTAGAAGAATACATTTGTGTATCCAAGAAAATGGAGCCCATTTCGAGCAACTAATTAATTAGTTTACAATTTTTTGTCAATAATTAAAGATTTCATGGTTTTCCTATCATTTAATTTATCAAGTTTGCTCGAGAGATTTCATCCTTATAATTGATACTAACGATCGCGGCAATAAAAGTACAGTGTGTACTTTTTGCAGATTTTAGTCAGTTCGATTCCCGGGAGTGGCAAGCGATTTTTTGGAAATCTTTGAATGCAGTTTTCTTTCTATTCAAAAATAAAGGAATGTTTCCTTTGAGTAAAATTTTCTATCTACAGTATTAAGAGTACTTTCCCTCCAGGGGGCATTACAAAATTCCACCCTGTATATGGCGTTAATAATCGTAATACGTTATAATCCGTAGGTTCATTTTTAATTGAGAAAATTTGACAGTTAGGGATAGCTTGATGTGCTGGCGTCTGTACGTTCCGGGCTGATAATTGTTAACATGCATCAAGCAAATCTGTTGATTATAACCATTATCTCCTTGCTTTAGGGGGGTCCACGTTCAGTGGAGAAAGTTTCAAACGCAAAGTATGTATTTAAATTACCAATTATAGGAATTGTCACGGGGTCGATTAGTCAGAAAGATGAAACTAGATTATCCAAAGCGTAGTAGGTTTCTATTGAAGGGAACGGGCAAGAAACTCCATGGACACATGTTTAAATTATGTGAGAATGATGTAGAAAGACGGTTGTTGAGGTACTTTCCTTTTCAGCTTTTAGAAGGCAGAATAGGAACTTTCCTGTGCTGCCTCTTAACAGTTAATGACGGTGAGATTTTTGTTGTTAAGTGAGGTCAGTTGATATGTAGCGTTCGGGTAAGTGCAGTGTCCTTTAAAGTTTTTTTTACAAATCGTGGTTGGGGACTGATTTGATAAGATCGGGTATAGCGCGCATAGCTTTAAAATTTATGTTTATCTAACACTATTTTTCTTTTGGAGACAATACATCTCAATGTCTGTATTTTAAGCCATATCGAATGCACATTTGTACACAATAATAAACAAAAAAGACCTTTATCTCTTTTTAAAGTTGCAAAAAGAAAAATTACCGTTGTCACCTCAACTTTCGTTCAAAATAACTCCAAGGGAGGTAGCAACGCATTTGGATTGTACCTTTAATAAACTAAAGAACACGAATAAAACAATTGCGGTCATTAATTAACTGAATACACAAGTTATAAATTACTTTCGCCTTGTCCCAACCGATAGCGCTTCCATTCACAAATTATTCAAAATTATTCGAAAAACAAAACTGAGCCTTTGATTAATCGACGCCATTGCTTTCCGAGCTCCTTTGGACTTTACAAACTTGCATTTACAACCCTAAAATCCAATCCCACGTAAAAAGGAACCTTATGTTAACAACGGACCAATTCAAAAAATGTTTTACAAATCTTGTAATTCGAATTACAAATTCGTAGTAAATGTAAGTGTGAAATCAGTTCTAGATTCAAAAAACCTTAATTTTACATTTCTAGTCGTTGCGAATTAAGCCTTAAATCAATGAAGGTAGGGTTTATTTTATAATTAAGGTTTTCAATTTTGAGGTTATGTGTCAAAAGTTTGAGATATAAGCGCGCGCCGCCCGCCGGCAGAAAACGACTCACATAGATTACGTTCGGATTCATGCTGCGACGGCCACGCAGTTGTTTATTTGTTTATCCTTGTCTCTGGAACGTTTTATTTGTTAATAATTATTTTGATGTCTCTTTTAGTCGGTGGGTTTTCGTCGTAATTTAAGTAGATAAATCGGTTTTTAAGATTATCTAAAAATTTATATTTTTTCTGTCGCTACTTAATTCAATTAAGATTATTAAGTGTGAGCTAGAAACGTATTGAATGCAAATGTTTATATCAGTCAATAAATCATTAATTATTACAAGCATTGCTACAAAAAATACCAACAAATAATATAAAGAACATTTTTCAAATATTTCGTCGCCACGTTCGGATACACATCCAAAAAACTTTACAAATGCCTCCATTTTTCTCCCATAAAACCCGCTAATTACTTGTGAATAATAACAAAAATCAAACATTATCAGATTTCGCTTTATTTATATCGTGTGTTGGTATCTTTAGGATAAACGGGGAACGCTGGATGTACACTTAATTAGTACAATCTTAACTTTATGCGTTCCAGATTGCTATGGTAATAGGTCCTTAGTAGCCGGCCGCCGTAAGTGGCGTCCTTTCGATTTGTTTGTCGATTAGATAAATTAATATTTACTTTGCGTGTATGAATACTGAGAACGTTTTTGAAGCGTTAGAGCTCTGGTACGGAGTGAGCGTTGTTTATGTGACGTAAAATTGTTTTTTTTTTTTACTAATTTTGTGACGTCGGGTCTTATTGGTTGCACCTTCTTTTCGAGACGATGGTAAATAAATGTATTATAATGGAAGTGTTTGGCTCAGTAGCTGGCCACGCCAATCGCGGCATCAGTGGCGTTTTAGATCCTCAGAAATGCAGGTTATGCACACTCTGAACATTACCATATAGGACATGGTTTGGTTAGGAGCATCCCATTCGCATTAGGCATTTTGTTGTCTAATCGTAATATACAAAACATTACATTAGATACTGTTAAAAAAAATTGAATGCAGCTCACCCACTTAATCATATTATTATGCTGGAATTTGGGCAGTTATTCCCGTAAAGTTCCGATACAACTTATTTTGCTGAATGAACTAGCTATCTACCATTTTTCAACACGATAATAAACTTTTTGTATGATTTGTCATACAAAAAGTTTATTATCGTGTTGTCGGACACGAGGTAAAGACATATTTTTATTTAAATATTTTAAAGGTTTTATTGTCAGTACTAATACACTTTTGTGCATAATCTGGACTAATAGTTTATTGGTATCATAATCATGTTTTTCTCTTTTCACAATTTTACTACTAAGCTACAATAATTTGTTATTGTTTGCCATTAACATTATTACCTATATTGGCATTTTACATGCCATAACTCAGGCAAAATGTACCCGGCTCGCTATATTTCTATACCAACTTTATTGTTCAGTACCTACTCATTCTATGCGAATAAATGATTCGATTTGATTTAAATCGTTAGATTTGCCCTTACCGTAAATAGTCACACAAAAATCATGGCGTGACATGACACATCATAGATCACAGGCTTTGCGACATTGTGAAAATGAGAGGTGTCATAATAAATAGGTGTCATAAATGTCAAAACGACGCGAAAATGCGATCTTTATTTGACGCGGCAGGAATCGCGGCTGGGAATCCACGATTGAAATCTTGTTTTTTATTACAGTCCTTTTGAAAATCTTCATGATTATCATCGGCAGTTATAGCCTGGTAGTGTGATCGTCGGACTGCCAAGTCATATAGGTCTCGAGTTCGAACCCAAGGCACGCACCTCTGATTTTTCGAATTCATAAGCGTATTCTAAAATTATCACATGCTTAAAAATTCGGTGAAGGAAAACATCGTGAGGAAACCTAAGTGAAGCTAAGTCAGAGGCCCATGGGCAGCATAAAAACTCTGACACCAGGTTAGTCACTAGCCAACGAAACGAAGAAGATCATTGGCAGTATTTTTACATCCACTTCTGGCGTTACGCCTCCTTTATTTTTCTTTGAGGATGAGAAACCATCAAATGACTCCTTCCGCTCTGGGTGGAGCGGAAGGGAGTGTGAGACTCTTACTGACTAAAACATATCCATGTTCCTTCCTTAGCCCTTTATGTTCCGGGGTAGCGGTAACCCTTTCGGACGATCCCGCTTAGGCTTTAGGTATCCTTCTTTCTGTGCCAGGCTTCTTGGTATGTGCGAGTGCCCTAAATCATTTTAGGTAGTTACAAAATAATCTGGCTGTTTGTCATTGACTCTACATAGTTTAAAACAAACTCGCTTACCGCCGTCTGTCCCTTTGTACAGAGGCCAGCACATCAAGTTACCACAATCTGTCAAATTTCTTTGATAGTATTTCAACTTTATTGCAAAGACATAAGGTTCATTTTTAATTGAGTAAATTTGGCAGATAGGGATAGCTTGATGTGCTGGCGTCTGTACACTTAGATCGTTTAACGGATTTTAATGAGGTTTTCGTCAATATATAGTGATTCAAGAGGAAGGTTTATATGTATAATTTTACAAGCTTTCGCTCACGGCTTCACCCATGTGACCCGAAGCTTCTGTAAAAATCCTAACTCGCTTTTAGCTTTACCGTAGTCAGGTAAGAAGGCTCGAATTTTCTGCCCACCAAAACTGACGCTAAGGAATATTGGCATTATGAAATCAAATTTAAAAACAAAACATTCTAAGAACGATTAACCTCATAAGCCCGTATTACAGAACCTCACTCAAGACTCAAGCCTTACTTAAAACTAGTTTCAACCAATCAAATGGCTTTAATCGAGACTCAAGAAACGCTTGAGTATTGAGTGAAGCTCTGTAATACGGGCATCAGTATTCTTTTAATTTGACAAGTTGAAAAAAAAAAATACTCCTAACTATTAATATTAATTTATTTTCCAGAATTAATTACAGCTCTTTATCGGTATTTAACAACTTACATTAACATTATATGAGACTAACAGCGGTTTTTATTACTACTTAAACTTAACAACTGCAGTTATTTAAATATTATAGCCTTGCAAGTGTAAAATAAATACTATAAATGCTATTACTGTGCTGTTTTATTGTGTATTATTAGCTTTATGTGAATATTCGCCTTGTAAGTACTGATAGAGGTCACTATAGAGGATATTTGAGACCAAACGTGTAATGTACACAGGCCAACACATCAAGCTACCCCAATCTGTCAAATGTCTTAGATAGATTTTCAACTTTATTACAAAACTTTAAGTTTCTTTTTTAATTGGTAAAATTTGACAGTTAGGGATAGCTTGATGTGCTGACGTCAAGTGATTTATATCTTCGTCAGTTTAAAACTCTTACCCATAATACGACACCCCTAGGTAAGACTGGCTGTCAGACTTTCGGGCTTCTGACTACCCGTAACGACTGTGTAATATCCACGAATGACAGTCGGGACCAACGGCTTAACGTTCTTTCCGAGGCACGGAGGAGTCTCGATATCAGAAGATGGTCACCCATCCACAGACCAACCCACGAGCTCCTCACTTGGCACATCACTAATTGTGCGATTTTCATTTTGGTTGGTAATTCAATGCAAGGTGGAAGTGTTGATACACTTTGGAGAATGGTACAATACAATACAAATATACAATATACAACGTAGTTAAATCATCAAAAATCAATTCGGATGAATTACAAACTTTTTTTTTTATAGGTAACGAATTTCAGAACATATAATAATTATAGAAAACAGCGCGTGAATATTACGTTTAAATACAAATTGTTTTGTAGTGCTGTACCGATAATTTCGAACGTAATCTGTCATCGAATGAATCGAAACATAATCGAACGATTTCGCCACACGCAGCCAATCAGATGCACCGATGAGATCCGATGTAAGGAAGCGGTATAGAATGTGAGAGAAAGCGATTAAGACTTTGTGTTAACTAAGTAAAGCAGATTTTGCCATGACTTAGATTTTTGTTATTCGCTAGGAAATGCACGAGGAGGCCCACGTTCACTTTGCCGTGTTACATTTGTCCAGCTTTATGTTTTTTTACTGGGTAATGAAAGGAGTGAGAGTCTATATTCACAACTAGCTCCTCCCGTGCGGTTTCACCCGCTGCTTGGCTCCTATTGGTCGTAGCGTGATGTTACATAGCCATCCTCGATAAATGGACTATCCAACACAAAAAGAATTTCTCAATTCAAACCAGTAGTTCCAGAGATTAGCGCGTTCAATCAAACAAACTCTTTAGCTTTATAATATTATAGTATAGATAAGCTCCTGTAATTCTCTTTTATGCAAAACATAGCGTCAAACAAGACATATTTAGGACTGAACGAATATCCATATTGCATTTAAATTTTACCTAAATAAATATCATACAAAAATTAAGTGTTAACAGTTAAGTGAAGACTAATAGAGAAGCAAGGAAGAAAAAGAATGATGACTACGAATTATTTGAAAATGATTCGATCAATGCAATTTAAAATGGCATTATTCAAATACAATCGTTCATAAACAATTTCGCATCCACATCGCTCCAACCTCTCCCTTGCACCACATTCTACTCAATATGTAGCCAGAAACGCGCCGCCCTGTAATTCCAATACTTACGAACATTACCCAGGGATAGCACTATTATAATGTATTAAGGAATATTATTTTATGGCTGCTCCGACGCGTTATAGCCGTTTTGTGCGCGGCTAAAAATACCGACCGCGAGTAACCACCTTTATGGATATCGATATCCGTAATAGTGTGCAGAAATTATGCGCGTCACTAATTTTATTTGTTGATTTTTTTTTATCTGTGGATAATGAGTTATTTTAAGGTATTTTGTCATTATTAATTTGTTGCTATTGGTAGCGTCCTAGAATAAAAAAAAAAAATTAGTTGAATAATAATAAGCCTATTAAGTATTGTCAATGAGACAATTGAAGACAAGAATATTAATAAGTTATTTCTTATAATATCAGCTATCTGCCAGTGTTAATCGGTCCAGTGAGTTAAAAGAAAAGAAATTATAGTTAGTCCGTCAGTCAGATATCTAATAAAAAGCGCGATTGTCCGAAAGGGTTACCGCAACCCTGGAACATAAAGGGCTAAGGAAGGAACATGGATGAGATCGGGAGAAGTCATTTGATGATTTCCCACCCTCAAAATTTTATTTATTTGAAATAAATAAAATACTTTGAGGAAAACCTAACGTAGCGAGTCCTCACTACGTCACAATAAGGTTTAAAATCTACCTAACCGTGATGTTATGCCACATATTAACACAATGCATCAACCTAATCTTTGTATTACGTAAAAAATTAAAAAATAAGTGTCCAATATTTTTTAACCTATTGACCGCTTGGTTTTATATCAATTGCCGTTCCCCCAGCGCCCAAGTCATAAAAAAACTTTATTTCAGACGAATAGGGTGTTGCAATTACATAAAAATCGAAAACCGAACACAGATTCTCAGTCGTTTAAACACGACTCAGGCAGGCACGAAAACATTTGTCGTATTAATCCGACGAGGGCAGTTGAAAGGTTAATAAACTATTAATAAAAAAAAATGTCGTCAATCCCTTTTAAATACTTATAAGGCTTCCAAAAATGCGGGGTTCACAGTATCTATTTAAAAAAAGATCTAAGCACTATTAGAATCCAGAAAGGTTCGCGACGATTGGTATTATCCGCCATTTTTTTTTAAATTCTTTCTTTATTCGTGTGGTTAGGTTAGTGACTATCATGGTGCCAGAGTTTTTATGCTGCCCATAGGCCTCTGACTTTTTTATTCCCATTAAAAAAGGCAGTGTCGTTTGCTCATTCCAAGTGTGATTACCACAGCAATGGTATTGCGCCTGAGTCACAAATAACGGTATTAGATCTTAAACATTAGTTTAGTTCACATGTGAACACATGAACTGTTTTCCCAGTATTTTGGTATAAGGGTCATAGTTGAGTTAACATTCGGACCATTGGTCTCTGACTTTGCTAACGTTTATGGCTTTTGGTTATTGCGATTTTCGGCTTTATTGCGTAGAAACAGTATGTTAATGCCCGTCAGTTACCTCAGTCCGTGACTGTAGTGTTGGTCCAATCGAATCGAAGTCCAGCCGAATCCAAAATTGGAACTGAAATTTCGGCATCTTTTCTAGTTTCGGCTGAAACAGACTGTTGGTTAGGTAAGAAAAGCTCAGCTCAGTGTTGTGTCCGAAAGGGTTACCGGTACCCCGGAACATAAAGGGCTATGGCAGGAACATGGATGGGTTTTAGTCAGTAAGAGTCTGACACTCCTTTCCGCTCCACCCAGAGCGGGATGGGTCATTTGATGATTTCCCACCTTAAAAAAAAAGCTCAGTGTTGCAGGTATCTTAATTTATGTTACGTAACATTCTGCTTAGTAGCGCTATTTTAACAGTTTTGAACAGTCGCTAGCACATCAAGTAGTCTACCACAAACTGTCCAATTTTCTCAATCGATTTTGAACTTGACACTCAACGTTTTAAGGTTTAAAATCATTTGTTGGAATTTGACAGTTTGGCGCCGGCGACCGTACATGAGTGTACGGTCAAATTTTCTCAATTAAAAATGAACCTTATGTCTGCAATAAAGTTGAAATACTATCAAAGAAATTTGACAGATTGTGGTAACTTGATGTGCTGGCCTCTGTACCTATACGGGTACAATCATGAACAATGATTTGTATTTGTATTGTTTTTTATTACAAAAATTAATGAAGGTTATTAATTGTAGGACAGGGATAGAGATCTTTTTCCACTACCGAATTTAAAATAAAAGCTCACCTAGCTAAGACTCCTACAACTAGCGTAGAATATCATCATCCCAACAATATTGGATGGTGATAATTAATATTTTGATAATTATATTAATAGATGGAATAAAAATAAAAGTATTCAGAATTAAAATAAAAATAAAAATAGAAAGAAAGAATGAGATATAGGTAATAGATCGTTTAAGGATGATTCCTGGGTATTCGAATGACGTCTATATGACTCATGTCCCACACAGCTGCGCAAGCGTAAGTTTCATAAGCTCTATTACCAACAATCATTTCACTATCTGTACAATCACACACAGCTTTACGACTTTTTCACACGATAGTTTCTATCTATAATAAGTACAATCGTGTTCACAAGTGCTACGTACAGTCGTGCACAATGGCGCGCGCGCACGACTCGAGGTGTGAAAGGTTATGTTGAATGCGCGCGCACCGCGGATTATGAGAATTATATCGTCGACTGTGATTTTACGCCGCAAATGCGTAAAGTTTGTGGGTTGGCTGTTGTGTGGATGTTACTTTGGTTTCACTTTTATTTATTCCGAAAATTTCGGTAAATATAAACAAAATCAGTTTGTTGTCATAGAAACATTTTATATGCATGTAAAAAATATATAATTTTATTCGAATTTTAACCAAAGCTAATATTACCAACGCTTTTGTTTTTCTGCAGAAGTCTGTGGCTGCTTTGTTATAAAACAATCCATTTTCATATAATGCGATGTATTAAATTATGGATGGTTAATAGGTTTTTGTGTTTTTGCTATTTAATTTGATCGATCAATTTCATACGTAGTGCTTTCGTAGTATCGTAGAACGCTGCGTTTAATTGTTACTGCCTTCCTTCAAGTTTAAGATAAGTAGTTTAGTGGTCTCTAAACTACAATGGGTTAAAATTAAGTAATCAAAAGTCATTTATTCAAACTAGGGTGAAAATCAAACTACGAGTAGGGTGAAAATCAGCACTTTTTGAACGTCAAAATTAGACAGTCCAAAAACGTCCAACCTAGTGCTTTAGCTGGGAAGACGTGGCGCAACAAACTGCCCAGCGAATAGTATCAGTAACAATGTTGCCTATTTAAAAAAATAATTATTAATAAAAGTAAGTTTCTCTGCATCACCCAAAGGCGTTAAGTCCACCTTTGCACGGTATTTTTACTTGTGTATAAAGTTTAATAAATAAATTGACGAACCGTTAAAAAACGATCTCCAAAGTCCAATGAAAAAAACGTCACCAAAAACGGCAACACTGACAAATAATCAACAACACCACATCCTTTCAATTCTTGTACGTATCGAGGCGTATAATCATACATATACAGTTATTGTTTTTTCCCTCTACTAATAAGCGGCCGGCCAGTCATTGATACAAAATTATTGATTGTGCAGGCTCGCGATAATCCCGAGTAGAAATAAAATTATTTTAGCTTTAACACTGTTATACAGGGCGGATGTGAGAAATAGGTGATGATTAGATTACTTTTGAAGCATCTGGAAGGCAGGTTGGAGATAATAGTTTCATATATACTCGTAAGTATGTAATAATAGTTGGGTGATGAGTAGCGAAAACTGGTTGTGAGATTGCCTATGAGTTTTTTTTTGTGTACCTACACCGTTACGGTAATCATTTTACGCATGTGGTTTAGATTAGTCATTCATTACAATAGAATACGAATACATTGTACAGAGGCCAGCACATCAAGTTACCACAATCTGTCAAATTTCTTTGATAGTATTTCAACTTTATTGCAAAGACATAAGGTTCATTTTTAATTGAGAAAATTTGACAGTTAGGGATAGGTTGATGTGCTGGCGTCTGTACCTTGGGGTATAAGCTAATAAGCCTTGTAACTGCCCAAAAAAATCTGGTAAAAAAAAAAAAAAAACTTTAGAAAGAACTCAAAAGGAAATTCGAAATTGTGATGGAAAGAAAGAAATAAAGAACAAAAAGAAAGAGAAATAAAAGAAAGATGTGACTGTTTTCTTCTTTCTTTAGAAGAGACTTAAAATACATGATGTTGATTGAACAATCGTCTTAAAGACTGAGAAAGTAATGTTAAGTTCTCAAAACTTTACAAAGAACTCAAATATAAATTGTGATGGAAAGAACAAAAAAGAAAGATCCGACTGTTTTTGTTTTCTTAATCTATACTATAATATTATAAAGAGGTAAAATTTGTAAGTTTGTATGTAGGGGGTAATCTCCGGAATTAATGATCCAATTTCAAAAAACTTTTCACTGATAGAAAGCTACATTATTCCTGAGTGCTATAGGCTATAAATTATATTTATGTCATACATATTAGCCGAGCTATCGCAATTTTCGTCTAGCAAGTCGGAAAGAAATATCTCCGAAAACTGAACAGAATTATTTGCATGCGCTGCCTAAACAGTTACAGTATATCGCCATTTTCCGCGGACGAAGTCGCGGGCAGAAGCTAGTGAAATAATAAATGAAGATGTTTCAAATACAAGATGTTGACTGAACAATCGTTTTGCGTATTATTTTCAGCGAATAAAAATACTAAGGACCCCAATGTAGGCCTTCAACTATCATTTTCACGACTGATCTATCACAACGAAATCCTCTCAGCAATCGCTCAACAACCGGTCGCTACCGTTATTACAGTTGCCAGTTGCTATTGCCACCACACTTCAAAGGAAGTACAGTTGTTCATAATACAATTTGCTACACAACATGCGCCTGCGGTTTCACTTACACACCGACGAAATTACGTAAATGTGGGTAGATACAAGTATGGTATTCATGGCTATTGACCACAGAGTATAATATATTTTCAGTGTAACTATGATTTTTGGTTGGATTTTATTTACTGTATTGTTGTTGATAAGTAGGTTCTCAGTGCCTTAAATTTGATTTGAGGTTGACAAATACATATATAACTATGTAACTTCGGTGAAATCTATTACAAAACTTATTCCAATCATTTCTATAATGTATAATGATTTGTATTTTTTTTTGAGGGTGGGAAATCATCAAATGATCCCTCCCGCTCTGGGTGGAGCGGAAGGAAGTGTCAGACTCTTACTGACTTAAACCCATCTATGATCCGTCCTTAGCCCTTTATGTTCCGGCGCAGCGGTAACCCTTTCGGACAATCCCGCTGAGTAATGTTTGTGATAGAGTAAGAATTTTTCATAGACAATAAACATGTTCCGTAATTTTTCGAAGCGTAGCGGTTAAGTTGCGTTCCTTTTTAGCTTGTTTGGTTTTTTGTATTTTGGTCAAACAGTTAGTTACTTATTTACTTCCGAAGTGAAGGCACTCCTGATCGTCTTTATACAGTGTGTTATACTCATGAAAAAGAACAACTTTGACTATGGAATTATACCTGCAATCACGATAAAAAAATCAGCTGTTCAGTACATTTATGTTCGCATAATTTGACAAAATGTATGTATCATATTTCATAGTTAGTCCCATAGACAAAGTTGTTGATTTTCATGAGTACTACCTATACAACATGAAAGTATGTCTCTAATTTAACACGTTGAACGCCATCGCGGTCACCGTGTTTCGACAAACAATAGTTTTTCTATTGTGTCTGCTGCGTGGCAGTCAATGACTTAACCTAACACACTGTATACTAAAAAAATTTGATTATATGACAGTAATTTCGTCCATTCTTTAAACAAAATTCTGTTCCCAAAGACAAAAGCAAAGTCTCCACACCCGGCCACTGCAACTTTGTACAAAACTACAAAGCCTTCGCAGCTAAATCAAGAATAGTCCACTAAGTAGGTGTCGGGTATCTTTTAGAATATTTATCTTTATCTTATCGGCGCGCGCGCAGTAATTGGCGACTAATTGCGTTTCGTTGTAATCACAGAGTGTAACACTTAGCTGCGCAAGAGTGTTGGTCAACGCAAATGTATGTTTGTTTGGTTTTACATGTGTCAGTTTACTTGTGACTACCTAAGTTATAATGTTTATTAGTAAAGTTAAGATTCGGGGTTGAAATAACTATAATATGGGAATTGTAGCTTTTTTTTAAAAAGCGTTACAGTCAGGGTTCTCGTTCAAAAAATATGTCAGTAGAGCGAAAATACAACATAAAATTGCAAATGTCAAATGACAATGACAATGTCAGACGTAATTTACCTCAAAATAAAACCTAATTATGCCATGTTTAGTCAAACATCCTGTTAATTAGTCGGTTTTTGGTGCCGTAACTAGGTGTTTCATTTGCGTGACGACTCACTGTTTGCAATATGACGGCTGCAAACTGCCAAGCAAACACATCGGAGACATATTTGTTTGTCTGTGTGTTTGTCATGAGGCGACTGATGAACTATTAAGTACGACAGAGGTAGGTTATGTTCTTTTGGAAATATTTTACTACTGATCATGTAGATGTTCATCGGCTTTTTTTCCAATCAATCTGCCTAGCCTTTTCCCAACTATGTTGGGGTCGGCTTCCAGTCTAACCGGATGCAGCTGAATACCAGTATTTTACATGGAGCGACTGCCTATCTGACCTCCCCAACCTAGTAACTGCGCAATACGATACCCCTCGGTAAGACTGGCTGTCAGATTTTCGGGCATCTGATGACCCGTAACGACTGTCAAAGATGCACGATTGACAGCCGGGACTAACGGCTTAACGTGCTTTCCGAGGCACGGAGGAGTCTCGATATGTTAAGATGGTCACCCATCCATGGACCAACCCCAGCAAGCGTAGCTTAACCTGATTATTCAATCCGTGTGACTGTTATAACTTAGCCACGAGCTCCTCTTTTTTCGCAAAACAGGATAAAAATACCTCAAATGCTCTTAAGAAATTGGACATAATCATCATCATCATCATTAGATGTCATAATTGGTTTCTTATGACCATTTGAAGTATTTTATAGATAGAGGGAGATACCTATTGTGTGTGATAGTGGCTTGGGCCACTATCACAAACAATATCTCTCTCTCTCTCTTTATCACAACATATGTGTTGCAACGAATATCAATTAAACACATAATTGTTATAATAAAATGACGTGTAATACAATAATGGCCCTACCGCTTGTGTCGCCCTCTGTCGGCGAATATTGTAATTTTATGCAATAAACCAGCGCGAGTGTCGCCAACGAGACAAACGTGTTCCGAATTTGAAAATTTAAATTCGTAACATGACGACAACATGACGTTCTAGGTGTAACGTTTTGTCTGAAATTGGATGTTTTGACTGTTTTAGTCGTATTTTTGGAATTGTACAGACTGGTATCTTATCTTATATCTTGCTGGTATTTTACGTGGTTTAGCTATTTCTATAAACAGAAGAACAAACACGGAGCTAAAAAGTTTGACTCAGTTTTTTCTGCAGGAAAATTCAGTGTTTTTGAGCTTCTCTTTGTAGGCGTTTCAAATGACACAGGTACAACGTTTTTTTTAATTTATTTTTAGTCAGACTTCTCCAACATCTGATCTACAGACATAAATTCGGTGAAATGGAATAAAAACAGTATAACATAACTTTCCCTATATGTTTCCAAAATACCCTAAAACAAAGTAATGTGCTATAATCCATTTTCATGGGTTTAGAATTACTGACGTCACGTGCGATCTATAGCCACAAGTTTGTTGTTCGGCAAACTTCGGGGATGCTCGGGGCGGTTCGGTTCAGGGGTTAATGGTAATTAACCGTTTTAGTGCGGTTATGTGGGTTACCGTTCCTTATTGTAATTTGTTGGGATTTTTGATGGAGAAATGATTTTTCGTTAGCCACTCATGCATAAAATCAAAATCAAAAGTAGTATCTAGCTAGGCAGAAAATTTAAATCAGTTTTTGAAAGTCAAAATTAAAGATAGTTCTCTAAAATACTCTTCGCCGCTTCCTAATAAGATTAGATATAGTTTTTATTAGATTTAGGGCTGATTTTCCAATTGCCTGATAACTTTTATATGAAGTATAGCTTCTGCCCGCGGCTTCGCCCGCGTAAATGACGGAAATTGCATGTTATTATACATATAAACCTTCCTCTTGAATCACTCTATCTATTAACAAAAACTACATCAAAATCCATTGTATAGTTTTAAAAATCTTAGCATACATAAATACAGACATTAGGACGCGGGAATCGACTATGCTTTAGACTATGTACAAAAAAAATGATTAAAATGGCTATTAGACAATTTCTGTGCAAAAGCTGTCAAACTGCCTAATTCCTTCAATAATACTTTTCAGACGATTGAAAAATCAGCCCTTAATTAATACGATATAGTTTCTATTCACTATGTGGTCGAAGTTTTAAGTGATAGGCTGGCAAATAAGCATCCCAGCCGACTTGATAGTAGTGATCAATATACAGCCTTAGGATATTTGCTAACATGTTTATGTCATCATGTCAAACAAGTTTAGTTTCCATCACAGGTTTGAGCCAGTTTAAGCGGGATTGTCCGAAAGAACATAGGTAAAGGGCTACGGAAGGAACATGGATGGGTTTTAGTCAGTAAGAGTCTGACACTCCCTTCCGCTCCACCCAGAGCGGGAGCAGTCATTGGATGAGTTCCCAGCCTTAAAAAAAAAGGTGTGAGCCAGTTACAATAGACGCAGTTATTCTATTTTTTTTAACTGCCAGTTCCTTCCTCGTATTTCAAATTCCGAATCGAATTTCTTAAAAATTCACATTTTGAATTCCGAATAAAATTTGCAATTTATCACCTACATCTGCCCAAAACGTGCATACAAACAAGGTTCTAAAACGGAAAGCCATAGATCCAACATTGTTAAACGAGTATTGATAGGGCTCAGTAAAAATTGATGGTCATCATTACCGCCTCGCTCTCGACAAACGTTCGGGAGCGTGTTATAAAATGCAAAGTGTTCAACGGGTGTTGACAATTGCAATACGTAGGGCCGCCATCTTTGAGATGGAATGTTCGAATTTTGCTCAGTAACGCTTTTTTTTGGGTGGGAAACCCTCAAAAAAGAAGCGTGGTCCACCAATAAACTATTAATGTCCTAAAAACCAAATTCAAAATTCGAACATTCCATCATCAAATGACTCCTCCCGCTCTGGGTTGAGCGAAAGGGAGTGTCAGACTCTTACTGACTAAAACCGATCCAAGTTCCTTCTTTAGCCCTTTGTGTTCTTGGGCAGCGGTAACCCTGTTGGACAATCCCGCTGACCATGGTTGACCACGTTGAGGAGATTATTTGATTTCTATTAGCTATTTTAGGTAGCAGTGGTGTCCCAGTGGTCTTGGGCTCGACTTACGAGTTGTAGGTCGTGGGTTCGAATAAAGGCAGGTGCTTTAGGTACTTGGTGTAAATAATTTCATCACCACTACTAGCAAACTGGCTTGTCCTATAACCAAAATTCGAAGACATGTTATATCTACTGACCCGCGCTGGGCCCGCGTGGTACTCTCATCTCGAAGAGAAGATTCCTGTGTCCCAGCCGTGGGAACATTACAGGCTGATTATGGTATTGGGTATTGCTTGCATACTTTGTATTGTTCTTCAACCTTGTATTGTTCAGCAAACTGGGTTTCGTACGAAAGTGTATCCCTTATTAGCCTTATAATATATTGTAACGGCCATCATGAAAGTCTATTATTTACGCGAGAATTTGACATTTAAAGGTGTCAAAAAACGTTCGGTATATGAACATCCGTTATTGAATGACCGATCACCGTTTTAAGTTTAGATGCTGTGACTGGAAAAGCTACTGTGAATCTTATGTCATTGCTCATAAGCTTCTAATTATATTGGGCCAATGCAGTTTAAGACCATGGGTTGTTTTAACGTTTACTAAGGTCTGTTTAATGTAAAGTATTCTGCTTATGATTCCGTACATCAACGCAAACAGGTTACCTCAACCCGTTTGTCGATGCATAAACCAAGTAAAGAACAAAATAACCTAATTCGATAAGTTTCTGATAATAATTAGTAGTTTAACGTGGTTTATATTAAAAGTTCTTCTAATCAATCACATTTTTGCCTTCCCATGAAAACAATTGGAATATTAAAGTCTTAATTACAACAAAAATATACTTGATTGGGATTCGTTTTTATTCAGCCATTGTTTTTAATCGATGCATTGTGAGACCATACTTTTTTCTCAATCTGACAGCCCTGGCAGAACACGGCGTTCCTAAACCGAATTCTATTACTTTTTATGTTCACTCGAGTTAGGAACACGTTGTAGAATAACACCTTGTGAGTTTGAATGCGATTCCAAACTGTTACAGAATGAGACTTCGTTCTAAATTCAATTTGCGAATTGCGATGTCTTTGCTTGCATTAGGTATTTTAGTTCACGTTTAGAGAATTAATAAGGTATCAATTAAAATTTCTGTTCATTTATCGAACTAAAGTGGAACTCAAACTTCAAAATAAGTGCTTTATAAAGAAAAAGGCGTGCGCCTAGTGGGTTTTTTTATCCGCAAAAATACCTATTACTTATTTATTGGTGAGTAAGAGGTGGTAGTTTAGTTAAAGGACAAATTCTAGTTGAACTAAGTTTTTTTTAGTGCAAAACTGAAAATGATACTGGCAGGCAGTTTAAGCAAAACTGTAAATATACGAAAGCGTGTCTTTTACACCCTTTCTTATAGTACATTTTTTAAGCGATCTTTACTTTTTAATAATCACATAATTGGTTAGTCAATAACGTTACTTTTTATGAATTGTCAAAACGCAGAATTTGTACGTGGTTTGTATAAAATATAACAATGTGACGTCACAGATATTTAGAATGAAATGGAATACTTAAATAGCATTAAATGCAATTTTACAATTACATCTTCGCATAATATTTAATTTCTGTACGGTGATGGAAGTTTTTAAGACGAGCGGTCTTTTATCTACTTATGTGTTTTCATATTTTATTTTTCACCGTTTCAAATAGTCAATTATCTGGCGTCGATGCATGTATGACCGCGTTGCATCTGCTTGCACATGCAAAATTCTTAGCTCCTAACAATTTTAATTTTATATTTTGTTCCTACTCGTAATTTCATACGTGGCTATTATACCTACCTATCTGCCTAGCCTTTTTCCAACTGCATTTCGGTCGGCGTCGAATCTAACCGGATGCAGCTTAATATGTTACACGGACAGACTGCCTATCTGACCTCCACAACTCAGTTACTGGGCAATACGATAACCCTTGGTAAGACTAGCTGTCAGACTTTGAGCTTCTGGCTACCTGTAACGACTGTCAAAGGTCTACGCATGACAGCCGGGACCATCGGCTTAAAGTGCTTTCCACACACGGAGGGGTTTCGATAATTATGATCACCCATGACACCCATCCACAGACCGACCGCGGCAAGCGTAGCTTAACCTTTGGACGACCGTGCGGCTGTTATTATATAGCTGTGAGACCCTTTTCTAAATTTGGTTCCTTAATTGCATAAAATGCCTAGAGTTAACCTCGATGCCGACGCTTTTCCAAAAGAAACCCACTTTGCAGTTCGTGAATTTCGTTTCATATAACATTTTTATCTCTTCCATATTTTCTGTTTAATAAAACTTTCCGTCACGATTTAATAAGCCTGTACGATCAGCGATCTCTTAGATTATTGTCAGACATACGCGCGTGCGAGGTATTTTATTAAAAAGCGCGCAAAGAATCGCGCGCCATATTGGCAATAGACAAACTTATGAGACGTTTACAACGAATCTGTGGGTTATTTGTTTTTTTTTGTGTATTTATGGGTATTATGGGTGAGAAGTGAGCAAAGGGCGTTTATTATATTATTAGGGAACAGGTTTACCACAGGAGTTTTGTATACTATGCCGAGTCATTTAAAAAAAACTTTGTCAAAAGATTTACAGGGATTAATGTAATTTAACCTAACTTGTATATTACACTATTGACATAAAGTTCATTATGCATTCTACTACTTTAGTTTAAAAAACTGTTTTGCAGCCACTAGCGCCCTGGACGAGACGACGTCAGGGTTTCATTTACGGCGGAAGGAACATGGATGAGTTTTAGTCAGTAAGAGACTGACACTCCCTTCCGCTCCACCCAGAGCTGGAGCAGTCATTGGATGATTTCCCAGCCATTTAAAAAACAAAAGCTACCTATATTTTTTGTTTTTTTTTTGTCATAACCGGTCAGTATCAGGACGTATGTCGACCAAATTTGATTCGCTGCCGTAGCAAGTACGTATTGCCAGAATTCCAATACTTAAAATCATTAATACATTTTCTTAGCTGATATCACCCTATCGAATGAAATCATGACATTTGAAGACCATTCTAACTTAGAGAGTTGTAATGACAAAATGTACCTAATAAAGCATTCCTTGGAATAGCCCACCCTAGTAGTACTTTTATTAGGTCCTGTTGATTAATGGGCTAAAGGTTTATTATCATATTTTGATATTTTTGTTCATTTACTTTTAGTTTACTTTTCGATTCAGCATAGTAAGTACCAGCCCATCAAGCTACCCCAATCTGTCAAATTACTTTGATAGAGTTTCAGCTTTATTACAAAAGAATAAGGTTCATGTTCAATTGAGAATATTTGACAGTTTAAGATAGCTCGATGTGCTGGCGTCTGTACATCAACGCGTAAGTTTGCGTCGGCGCAGTTCCGTAGTAATGTTGATCGCATCCTGCATACTGATTACGTATTATCAGTAGGGTTGACACACATAAAAACGGTTCTGAAGCAGTATAATTATTTTTCAGTGTCTATGTCCCACGGTTTTGTTTTATTTGTTGACTTTACATTTTTTACCAGGGTTTCTAAATGATTGGACTTTTTTCTTAGCATTTATTTAACTTTAATTAAAACGGTTCACCATTACAATAATTAAAGGCACGTATAAAATAAAATATAAAGTCGGAAACACAAAAAAAAAAATTGCGATTCTTTCATGAATTCCTCTCACAGAACAACTTTGTTTGAGTCCGTTCAGTTGGAGGTCTATATTTTTTTCTTAACCCTTAAAATCCCTTCTGGGGGGCGGATCCAGCTGGTTAGGTTAGGTTAGAAGATTTCGTGGTTATTTTTGGCTGGCTGCTACTTACCCCTACATTGTATTCATCGGCCCACCACTTTCTATCTGTGTAAATGCCAGAAAATCTTAAAAAAATAGGTTAAACTTTTTAAAAAAAACATGTCTCAAAAAAGTGCGGTTCTGCAGGGGGTGCTTCGCCTACTCTACTCCCTATTCTTAAATCGATGGATGTTGAATTAAAGTCCTTTTTTTTTAAATTGCGCGTCAGACGAGGAAGTCTTTCTTGATACCGTTTGCAAGTCGTGTTTACATGCATTTAGCACTGTGTATGCAGTTATATTTAAAGCTATTATTAAGCATTTTGACGATCTGTTCTCGCACAAAGACCTTGCAATGAACACCAAACAAACAAGAAGTTTATTGGTATGGTTGTGGTTTCTGATAAAAGTGTAGTTTCGCTTCTGTCAACCCTAATTGTTCCCGAGTTCGGGTGTTCATCGTGAATACCTTCACCTGACACTTGCAGACGTTCACAACCTCTTGGTATGTTGCAGCAGATTTTTTTTTTAATCACGCTTGGTTTGCTCGAAGTGTTAAGAAGTCGTGTACTGTAGAGCCTAAGTGAAACCTCACGTTGAACATGGCTGGTAAATATCTGACAGCATTCGACCTTTGAAATTTGAATAGAATACTTTGATAGGTTTTTATAAATAAAAGGATTCTGTCATTAGCCGTGGGGCTTGGTGTTTGTATTCGTTACAAAGCAATATAATTAAATTTTGGTGGAAATGGAGGAACAGGGTGGAAAGTCCCAGAAAATGAAAAGGGAGGATCCTCCAACCAGACAGGTGTTGCGTCTGCCGGGCTACTGCCCCACAACTCTTAGTCGAGGCTGACTATATATCTTAGATCGCGCTGTAAACTCTGTTTGCGCGATGTAGGATTTTGTGTGACGTATAGTGTCGACACATGTCAGCTTTTGACACTTCGCTCGCTATCGGTGTAGCTCCTATGTGGCTGGATAGATGTCGCCACAGAAAAATCGTTGCCCGTGTGTTTGCATTTATATTAGGAGTTAGTTTAAGAAATCCCTACAACACACATTACACAAGCTCTACCACTGAGCTCCCTCAGTGAAGGTCCCCTGACATTCACAGTACCCATAGGAATTACACCCACATCGGTATGTTTAAGTCCCATGTAAGAGGTAGCGAGCCTGTTGCCATCAATCGGACACGAATCCAGACTTTGGCCTGCTACTGAGAAATTCCAGATGGGACAAACCAATAACCCATTGCCTGACCTGGGAGGCGAACCCAGGATCTCATGCCCAACACTAGCGCTTGTGACCACTAAAACAGGCAACTCAGGCAGTAAATACTTAGATGTGTTTATCATCATCATTCTCCTGCCCTTATCCTAATTTATTTGGGGTCAGCGCAACATGTCACTTTCTTCCATACTTCTCTATTAGTCGACATCTCAGTAGTCACTAGTCCCTTTCTAGGCATATCATCTTTCACGGTGTCCTGCCTTTTCGCAGAAAATTGTTTGCCAAATTTTCACTTGCCAACCAACGCTTCGCCGATGTTTCACTTTGACAACTAACGATTAGCAAATTTTTGTATGACAACGTTTCATTTGGTAGAATTATTGTTAAGCCGATTATTATAATGACACAAAACGTTTGGGACATTTATCATTTGTCAACCATTTCACTATAATAGGCCACACAACTATTACAATAGAAGTCTAAGGTTGTTAGGTTAGGTTAGGTTAGAGTATGACTAACAACGCACGAGCCGAGCGAGCGAAGCGAGCGTGCCGCGGCAGCGGCCGGCGATGTGCCAGAAGCGAATCGCTTTTGTAAAAGGAAACAGTTAAGTTAGGTTAGGTTAGAGTATGACTAACAACGCACGAGCCGAGCGAGCGAAGCGAGCGTGCCGCGGCAGCGGCCGGCGATGTGCCAGAAGCGAATCGCTTTTGTAAAAGGAAACAGTTAGGTTAGGTCATATTAAAGATAAAGTAAAAAAAATAATAATTACAATAACTAATTGCAAAAAAATCTGCTAAATGAAAGTTGGCATTTTAAAAAGTGTCATTATGAAAAGCAGACCAAACGTACAGTTGGTAACTGTGAGGTTGGGAAATAAAACAAAATTATATGATAAGTTGGCAAATGATTATTCGGCGGAATAAAATTCTGCGAAACGTTGGTTGGCAAGTGAAAATTTGGCAAACAATTTTCGGCGAACAGGCAGAGAACCCATCTTTCACACAATGCATCCATCGTTTCTTTGGTCTCCCTCTACTTGTAAAGCCATCCACATTCATGCTCACAACTTTCCTGACAGCATTTTCCTCATATTGTCAAATAAAATAAGTGTTGAAAATGAAATAGTCCTACTAATATTATAACACAGATAGTTTATAATCTGGATTAACACATAGGATACTTTTGATCCCAATAATACGTTCCCTTGGCGTAATTTTAGGCAGCCACGCAGGCGAAGTCGCTGGCAAAAGCTGGTAAGAAATATGACTAACATTAAAAATATCAGTCACATAAGATACTAATTGCTTCAACCTTTCTGAAAATACCAACAAACCTATCCACATCACCTTAAGAATTCTGCTCTAAATATTTATCCACAATAGCACCACACAGAATAATTACCATGACAGGTCCATGTCCTGTAATGGACTATAGACAATATTCTATTCAACATATTGTGCGCATACGCAGTCAATGAGCAAGGTGCAGAACATCTATTCTGCTAAGTGAACTGGTACAAGCGATTTCTCTGCTTATCTCACTATTGTTAACTTTATAGTTTCAAGGAGTTTCTAGTTAATGGGTTTTTGACGAGGTTGAGGAGTCAATATTTTAGTTATTTGTGTCTCTTTCTGTTCATGAACTTTCACTCATTGTGGTTGTGAATGGGTGTCTCACGTTGGTTCAAACTCAAAGCATTTCATCATCATTTGCCTAGCGTTTTCCCAACCATGTCGGGGTTGGCTTCCAGTCTAACCGGATGCCGCTGACAGTATTTGACATGGAGCGACTGCCTATCTGACCTCCACAGCCCAGTACCTGGGTAATACAATACCTCTTGTTAAGACTGGCTGTCAGATTTTCGGGCTTCTGTCGACCCGTAACGACTGTCAAAGATGATGTTTTGAGAGCAGTGGTGATGAAATAATTTTCACAAAGTAAAGGGACTAAGTTCATACCCACAACCTTGCACTCGTAACTCGGGGCCCCATTCCCAATGTTCCACCTGTTCAGCAAACTTAGCTCCTCATTTCTTCAAAATGCGAAATAGCCACAATTTTTAGCGGTTTCCGTCCATCTTGTTCATAAGTTAACCGTCAGTTATTAATTATGTAGGCGGCGGATAGCAAGGCGTCGTGAATTATTCATTCATTCACTGGGAGGTCGGCACACTGGGAAATGATCTAGTTCAATGATGTACTGAGAATGGAAGAGGTAGTTGGAGAAAGGGTTTTGTGGGGTGCAAGGTTAAACATGTGAGGAATGGTGCTTGAAAGGGAAGGAAAGGTCTAGAATAGAAGTGTTTGTGGGTACATTATGTACAGACGCCAGCACATCAAGCTATCCCTAACTGTCAAATTTTCTCAATTAAAAATGAACCTTATGTCTTTGCAATAAAATTGAAATACTATCAAAGAAATTTGACAGATTGTGGTAACTTGATGTAAGATAAACATAGCTGCTTACCACAGTTTGTTTTGTATTAAGTATTTTAAGAGGACATAAAGAAGTTGTCAGACTTAGCAGCAGAATCTACGCGACAATGATTGAAGCAAACAAGAGAATCGAGGAATGACGCAGTAGTAAATACCTTGTAGATTCTATGTAAATGTAAAAGGCGTTATTTTGTATATAAAAATAATTTTAAAAAATATATAAGAAAAAATTTATAAGCTAATAAAAAAATGATAGTTTTTTTACACGCTAATATTATACGGGGTGTAACCGAAAGGAACAAAAAAAAATCAGCTGTGCCCTACATTTCAACGAGTGACAACCAAAAATGTATACTCTAAGTATACATTTTTGGTTGTCAGCCAAAAATGTATACTCTAAGTATACATTTTTGGTTGTCAGCAGATTTCTTTTATCGATTTCGGAGTTGGTCCCATAGTAAAAGCTGTTCAGTTTGGTGGTCTGTAACATATCCTTTTGAATGTACCCATCCGTTCGGTTACACCCTGTAGATTAAAAAAAAAATGGGTGACGAATAACCTTTTACTCACTACGAACGATTGAACTTCACGCCCAAGTGCGGTTAACAGTTGCCATTTCCATATCCCCTAGATCATGGTGAGCCTAGGTGTGAGACAGACGTCTAGGTATTGTCGCATCTCGATCAATAATGAGTCAACTCGCCCAGTTATGTTTTTACATACATATGTTTACCATAGCTATGTGATATGCACTTTTTACTTCACAACGAACTGAACTCAGATTATTATCGCAACGATTTATTGAGTTTTAATGTTTTTACTTGCCTAAAGATGGGATGAATTTGTAATGTTGTTGATTTATAATGGATTTTTTTACTACCTATGCCTCGTTGGTGTAATGGTTGCAAGCGCTACTGCTGAGCAAGAGGTTCTGGGTTCGATTCCCGGATCGGGAAAAATGTTATTGGGTTTTTCGATCTGGAATTTCTTAGTAGCAGCATTTTTTTTATTGTGGGAAATCGTCAAATGTCTCTACCCGCTCTGGGTGGAGTGGAAGGGCGTGTCAGACTCTTACTGACTAAAACCCATCCATGTTCCTTCCGTAGCCCTTTATGTTCCGGGGTAGCGGTAACCCTTTCGGACAATCCCGCTTACACGGCAGGCTTGGCCCTGGGGGGCCCGTTCATATGCTGACACCTCTTTGAGGCGCGCGTGGAACATATACGCGCCGTACGGCACGGGTCTGGTGCTGATCGGACGGTGAGTCACCCATTACTCACCGCCCGCAGGCCCGCGCCTACGGTGGCCGGGAGTCGTCACGTGGCTCCCGACGCCCGTGGCGTCTCCTGCGGCGGCTGGGACGGGAGGACTGCCTCCCACTCCCTCTCGCCCCGGACCATGGCTTGCACCAGGGCCGGGCGCGAGAGGTCGCCGCCGCCGATCGCCTCTACGAGGAGGCCCTAGCAGCCTGAAGTCTTGATTTGTGCCCGATTGATAGCAAAAGACTCGACCCCCATTTCATGGGATTTAAACATAACAGTCTAAGTGTGAGTGTAGTGCATCTCTGCCTTACTCTTCAGAGAATACGGCATGATATTATGAATTCGAAAACCTAGACCAGTCTTTTTATCATTATCAGGTTTCGAAAATTATCTTGGTAAGGATAACTAGTGGTGTCTATAAGATCGTTAGGTGATAATTGGTACACACATAATAAAATACACCAAGGTTATAAGTAGTGCCCCTTTTCCTATAATTATAACCAGGAACTGTCTTGTGATGATGACCGTGTTTTGTTTAATGACTAGCTGCTGCCAGCGGCCTGCGTGAATGTCGGAAATTACCGGGTTAAAAAGTATCTTATGTTTTAATCCAGGTCATAAACTTCTTCGGTGCCAAGTTTCATCCAGATCCGTTCAGCGGTTATAGTTATATATAACCTCAGTTTGCACAACTGATGAGGAAGAATAAACGGAGCAATCATTGGATGGCACTCGTATAAGCCCGTTAATTAAATGAAATCTCACACATATTGCCGAAAATCTGCAAGACTGTTAGATTGCAATAAAGAAATTTAAAAAAAAACTGATGAGGAAGCGATTAGCTATCAATTATTTTCACGCATAGGTACGAAACGCTACCACAAACAGTCAAATTATCGTAATCGGTTTTGAGTTTTACTCTAAACGTTTTAAGGTTTAAAATCATTTGGAAAAACTTGACAGTTTGGTTTAACTTGATACGCTGGCGACCGTAAGTACCTGCACCAGGTGTAGGTAAAAGAAAAAGAGATTTGATCACTGCCTGGTTACACTGCCGGCGAGAACTCTCTCTCGCTATCAAAGAAAATTCTCGCTCAGTGACTCTCGCTTGGCGATACCTCGCTGAAAGACTCTTTTGATATATGCCGCAACTGACTGGGCAGCCATTCTACTCGCGGCGGTGAGGTACCTCACCACCCGATCAGGACCAGGCCCGTGCCGGCCGGCGCGTACGTGTTCCACGCGCGCCTCAAAGAGATGTCAGCATTTGAAGGGGCCCGTTAGGGCCGAGCCTGCCGGATAAGCGGATTGTCCGAAAGGGTTACTGCTACCCCGGAACATAAAAGGCTAAGGAAGGAACATGGAGGGATTTTAGTCAGTAAAAGCTCAGAGCGGGAGAAGTCATTGGATAATTTCCCACCCTCAAAAAAAAAAAACTATTCTACTCATTGTGCTCGTCCGTAGCACAGTGACAAAACTATCCTCATTACTCGCACTCGTTCCTCGCCAACTCGTTCGTAGTCACTAGCTCGTGGTACAGCTGCCTTAGTATGTATGTAGGTTCCTAATGGTTTTTAAAACGGTTGCTTTACGAGATATAACAATAAACAATTTCCTTTTATTTTCAGGTATCGAGATGAAGCCTTATGTTGGTCCGACAGGTAATTCATTTCTACATTATTTGAACTACATATTGCATGACTTTTGGTCAACTTTTGTTCTACGGTTCCTCTGCTTTGAGTTCACAGAATAGCGTAGATTTAATACAGAAGATGACTTTTCTTAGCGTAAGCATAATCAGGCTATAATGTTCCCACAATTGGGACACAGGCCTCCTCTCTGTGAGAAGTGGGCCGTAATCCACCACGCGAACTCAGTGCTGGTTATCGAAGTGGATTTTAATTCATAAGCAATATATGGAACAGCTGCTTTGCGGCTTCCTAGTAAATAATAATGCCATTAAACTAATACGGCACATAGGTAAACAAAAAGGTAGTACTTAGTCACAATTTTATATACAACTAGCTGACCCGACAAACGTTGTCCTGTCTTAACTATGATACCTACCATACCTACCCTACCTACCCTACCTACCCTACCTACCCTACCTACCCTACCTACCCTACCTACCCTACCTACCCTACCTACCCTACCTACCCTACCTACCCTACCTACCCTACCTACCCTACCTACCCTACCTACCCTACCTACCCTACCTACCCTACCTACCCTACCTACCCTACCTACCCTACCTACCCTACCTACCCTACCTACCCTACCTACCCTACCTACCCTACCTACCCTACCTACCCTACCTACCCTACCTACCCTACCTACCCTACCTACCCTACCTACCCTACCTACCCTACCTACCCTACCTACCCTACCTACCCTACCTACCCTACCTACCCTACCTACCCTACCTATCCTTCCTACCTACCCTATCTACCCTATCTGCCCTACCTACCCTTCCTATCCTATGTCCGTCTCCTGGTTCTAAGCTACCTCCCCAACAATTTTCAGCCAAATTGGTTCAGCGGTTCTTGAGTTATAAATAGTGTAACTAACACGACTTTCTTTTATCTATATAGATAATGAATGAAATAGTAATGATAGGTCAATTAGGAAGCAGTGCGGCAGCTTAATTAGTGTTGCCCAAAATCGGTCTTGGTCTTGCAGTCTTGGTCTTGTTCTTGCATTTCCGCAAGACCAAGACCAAGACCAAGACCGCCTTATTGTAGCAAGACCAAGACCAAGACTAAACCCTGCAAGACTTGAGCAAGACAAGACTTAAGCCTGCAAGACTCTTGCGTCTTGCAGTTAAGACAATTTGAAATTTGGGCGTTATTAAGTAGGTACCTCTTTGGTTTTAATCCCGATTTTGATAGACGTTCCCCAGTATCAAAACCGTATCGTCATAACACTAAACTAAGGGCTGTAGTTGTATCTGCAGTTGGCAACGTGCCGCTCGTCTGAAAGAACCCTAAAAGGTATTGTATTGATTAGGTAGGTACTTATTACATTTCAACTATTTATTAAGTAGGTAGCGTGTTAATACTCACAAATCTGTTCCCATCATCCCATGTGATTAAATGTACCTAGAATAACTTGCTAGCAAAGTTCATACCTTGTAGGTATCTACCTATAATTATATATATTATGCTTGTTTATGTCTAATGTGCAGATGTAACGTTAGTAGGTTGGTATGTGCTTAAAATTATAGCCAACAAAATTATATAAACATTATGTAGGTACCTACTTATGTTTCAAAGTTTATATTATTATTCTTATTCAGCAAAATTTAAAACTAACAGCGAGTCGAGTAGGTCTAGTAACAGTTTCTACGGCAGCCAATGTTATGGTACAGACGCCAGCACATCAAGCTACTACAATCTGTCAAATTTCTTTAACAGATTTTGAACTTTATCGCTAAAGAATTAAGGTCAAGGTTGATTGGGATAATGTGACGTTCCGCGAATAAACTGTTGGTCGGTCGATGTATTATATACCTACTTATTTGATAATTTACCGACAAAGACGCCGCGGTTTGCAACAAGTGTATCACAGCATTTGACACTGTTTGAGCGCCGCATTCGCCGACAAAGAGTACGGACAGAGGCACACAAAATTGTTACCTATTTTGGTAGGGTTGGTACAGGAGGATAAAATTAAATGACCTTGAAGATGTCTCAGCAGTAGGTAGGTATAAATTGAATGCTTTGAGTTTCTTGTATAAATACATTCTCACACTGGCTCGAATTCGAACACTACAGCGTTTAAAGCTGTCGGGCGAGATGATAATTAATAACTAAGTAGGTATCGCATCTATTGAATTGCAAATATTTTGATTTCGAAATAATCATTGTTAATATCGGTAAATGATAGATAGTGAGTGGTACTAAAATGTGAGCAGCAAGATTAAAAATTGTATAATTATGTCATGTCAGGGCTTTCCATAATTTTATTTTAATAAAAGCTCTCAAGTAAGATTTAAGAGTTTACCATTCAATTACACACAACAAATTATTGAAAAATAAAAATTATGAAAAATATATTTAGACTGATTACCTACTTAGGAAATTAGTAGAATAAATTTTCTATCGTGGATACCTAGTTATATATAAAAAGTTGATAAACGTTGTGTTTAATAAATTATATTTTTCTGTACTAATGCCAACATTGACAACCCTACCAAAATAGGTAAAAATTTAGTCCGCTCCTAGACTTTGTGTCGCCGCCGCCGCTTTCATATCAAAGGTCGCCGCCACTGCCCATGTTCAACGATGACAGACTACGTAGGTATAGCAAAGCGCGCCAGACACGAGTACGACAAATTGCCTAAAAAATGTACCTACGCACACTGTAATGAAATCTGCAAATCTCAACACGACACGCACTTCCTTATTTTGGCCGCATAGGTAGGCTTTGCCTGTAGTCTTCTATTATTGGTTGATTAACATTGTACATTAGTGAATGCTCCAGGATAGCCCGCGAAATTCAAATTTTCTTATTTTTTTTGCAATTTGCAAGCCAGTGCTAGATTGTTTGTTGATTACAATATTATTCGCGCTGTAAGACGTATGTAGTTACAGAATTATAATCATCAAAATCATCAATACAACTCTCCAAGTTCATAAAGGTCGAGGAAAAATTAAAAAAAAAATGACTTTTTCAAAGTCAAACTCATTCTAAACTAACAATTAAATGAAAGAAAATTTAAAACTCACATTAAAAATACACTTTGTAAACAAGCATATTACAAATTAGAGGATTATATAAAGGATAAGGATGCTTGGAAACATGCTGGTCCTGCTCCACAGGGCAATCTAGTGTCTAGACAAAATCAAACTGGTTGCTAAGTAAATTAGGTAATAATTTATTATTTATAAAATACTATTTTAACATGTTGAAATAACTTCTCACACATTGATTGATTTATTATATATTAAATTTTAGAATGTTTGTAAATATGTGAGCACCATGTACTTTTGACATACTTAAGTTACCTACCATTACTATATGTGTTTTTCTTCTCACCTTTTGTGGTGTAGTGTCTTTATTCTGGGTGCATCGTCTTCACATATAATGTTATAATTCATGTATACAAAACATTGTAAAACATTTTAAAAGAGTAACGGTGGAGTTTCTTGCCCATTCTTCTCCACACGAAACTACCTTTTGGAAGGGGCGACTAGAATCAATTCTATTTCTTGTTCATTTTGACGTTCAAAAGTGCCTTACTTGTGCCTATTTGAAATAAATGATTTGACTTTGACTTTGACTTTAACGTGTTCAATAAATAGCAATAGGCTAATAGGTATTTGCAAGACTTGCAAGACTTGCGAGACTCTTGCTGCAAGACCAAGACCAAGACCAAGACTGAGAGTGCAATACCAAGACCAAGACCAAGACCAGGTGTATTGACGCAAGACCAAGACCAAGACTGGCCTAAGTCTCGTCTTGGTCTTGCATTTGGGCAACACTAAGCTTAATGGTGTGACCGTCCGACTGCCAAGTAATAGGTCTCGAGTTCAAACCCAAGCCACGCTCCTCTGATTTTACGGATTCAAGTGCGTATTGTATAGATATCTCTCGCTTAAAAATTGGTAAAGGACAACATCGTGAGGGAAACAGTATGTCTGAGAGATATTTCTCAACAGCATGTGAAGCTAAGTCAGAGGCAGGGCAGCATAAAAACTTTGACACCAGGTTAGTCACTAACCACACGAAAAGAAAGAAGAAAAAGTATAATTATTTTATGCGGGCAACATTTATAATCCCGATACAAACTCGGCACAGTAGGGTTCTTCCACAAAGCCAAGCAAACTGACCACTGTAATATTATAATCTGGACGTCAACATGCAAATATTAGATACACGACCCTTAACTAATCCTATAAGTGTGGCTGACCACTTTACCATTAAGTTGAGTAAGATATAGGTTGGTGAAATAACAATAGGATGATATATTATAATGGGATAGTTGTATTTGTTAGTTTACATCGGAATTTCAACAATGATTAAAAAGGTATGGAAGAAAAAGATATGTTGCACCGATCCCAAATATTTTAGGATAAGGGTATAGGACTGATGGTGATTTATAAAAGAATTTATAGAACATTCTTAGCACATGATATCCTGCATTTTCGAAGATAATTGGGGAAAATAGACAAAGGCAAAGCTATTCTTCTTCTCCATCGCCAGAAACTTCGGCGTCGCCCGTGGCAGCGATCTCTCGCTTAGGCTGCATGTTTTGGGATACCAGGCAGGATATGAGGCGGAGCAGAGTTTGCGATATAACTCCACATCAGCACCTTGCTGCCGTGCCGCCGAGGTAGTCCCACCTTACCAGTGTTAGTTACACATGTCGAATTTTACTATTAAGACTAATAATTTCAATACTAAGACTATTATCATCAATATTCTCCTGTGTATGTGAAACAGATGCTGTAGGTTCATATATGTAGAGTTTTTGAATACTCAAATAATGTCTCTAAAATTGTGCGCACCTAAAACAAATCTCAGAAATTCATAATTTTCAAAGAAAATATGCAAGTTCTACACTGTCCCACTGCTGCGCAACGCCCTTCCCCAAATCTATCCAGGCATCTGTTTCTATATCCGCCTCGATCCGGCCTTTGCGGTATGCCTCTAGGTAGTCTCGCAGCCTCTTCCTGAGCCCACATCGACGACGTCATCCATCCTCCGTGTGTTGCCCAGCGCCTGACGTAACTTGCCCATCTCATTTTAGCTTGGCAATATTTTTGCCTAATTCTAAGATCCACGTTTTGGAGCGCAGCGTGGCGTAAAGTATTGCTTATAAAAGAATAAAAAAGTGATAAATTATCATAATGGTGATTGAGATTCAATTGGGCGGGGACAGCCCTCGGTCACGGGATGGCTTATTTTGTGGCTTAGATAACAATGGGATCGACGCATAGGGTTGGCAAGGACCATACACACGGAAAACAATTTTAGGTAACATCTTTTGCTTTTTATACAATTTTATCTAAATTCAATCACATCAGTCACGGTGGCCAATTAAAAACGAAAAAAAAAATTGAAGAGAGCGGTACAAATTCAAATATAAAGGATTCCATGTGTCTTATAGACTAGTTTCCTTCGTTTATATATTTTTTATAATAAAGTGGGTTCACCAAGTTCCAAAGTAACATACTGTTCTCCGAATTCCACCTTGTATACTCCTAAATATTTAGTTTAGGCAACTAAAAATCTCGAAAAAACCACTTAAGGGATTGGTACACCTTTAAGCCTGTGCACTCCTTAGACATAGTTAAGAAAATCTACCAAATCTGACGTTTTCACGGTGTACGATGGTTTACAGAGTTATAGAATTAAGTAGTTAAGTAATCAATGTCAAAAGTCTCCAAATGATTTTAAACCTTAAAACGTTGATTGTCAAGTTCAAAATCGCTTGAGAAAATTTTACAGTTTGTGGGAATTTGTGTGCTGGCGACTGTACTATTAACCGAAAAAACACTTTATAATACACTAACTATTCCCACGCGTTTTCACCCGCTGCTCGGCTCCTATTGGTCGGAGTGTGACGTCACATAGCCTATGACAGATTACGTTCGAAATTATCGGTACAGCACTACAAAACAATTTCTATTTAAACGTAATATTCACGCGCTGTTTTCTATAATTATTATATGTTCTGAAATTCGTTACCTATAAATTAAAAAAGGTTGTGATTCATCCGCATTGATTGTTGATGATTTATCTACGTCTAATTTGTATTATATTGTACTAGCTGCTCGTGGTTTCACCTGCTGCTCGGCTCCTATTGGTCGTAGCGTGATCCTCGATAGATGGACAATCCAACACAAAAAGTTTTTTTTCAATTCGGACCAGTAGTTCCATAGTTTAGCGCGTACAAACAAACAAACTCTTCAACTTTATAATTTTAGTATAGATTTTGACAACCCTAAATACAGCCGGTCAAAATGGTCATCGGATCCGGTTAAGTGAGGGTTAGGGTTACCGCACAAAATTATGTGTAGCCGCTGTGCGGTCATCGCAAATAATGCCCGTTTGGAAGGACGCAGGGTTACAGTCGTTTCTGTATCATATGGGGACTATGGAAGTTTGGAAGTCGTTGGGTATAAGAATGATTGTTTTCTTCGATTCAGGGCGACTTTGACCAAACTTTTATTCCTAGGGTTTATTTGGCGAATATTTTTTCAATATATTGACAGTTTTTCCATACAACAAAGGCGTCAATATTATTCCACCAATAAAAGATGAATCAAAAATGTTTTAAAGTGTTTCAGTTTTTAGATTCTTTTATGCATTTATTAGAGAATTTGATTTGATTATTTATTTGTATGATTTTTATTAATTAATGTCTTAAATTAATGAATTTATTATTTGAAGTAATTCGTATAAGGGCCGATTTTTCAATAGCCTGACAACTTTTATTTTAAGAACAAAAATGGCGGTTTGACATCTTATGCAAAAGCTGTCAAACTGCCATATTTATTACTCCAATAAAACCTCAGACAATTTAAAAATTTGCCCTTAAAGAAATTCTAAGACCTACTCACTGTCACTTATTGCTGAAATGTAAACATAACATCACGCGATGTATCCCCGGGTTGGGTAGAGTACACCCACATTAACTTCAATACTTGCTGGGTACATAAAGTACTTCCCTAGTCATCATCAGTCGAAAGACGTCCATCACTGGACATAGGCCTCTCCCACAAGCACTGGCACTTCGACCGGTTCTCTGTGTCTCGCATCCAGCGGATTCCTGTGGCCTTTACAAGGTCATCGGTCCACCTTGAAGCCTTCCAAGGTCACGTCTTCCCCTAGTATGCGAGTAAAACCGCGTTCAAAAGCTAGTTTTGAATAAAATCATCGTAAACTGCTCAGGTGTAAAATGGTTGCGGTTTGATGTTCACTCTTATGTTCCATTAACATAGACTTATGGTCTGTGCGCATATTATAGTCAGACTAACTGACAGGTGGCGCCTACGCACATTTTACGTGTTTGTTTATTCTAAACGTGTAAGTGTTTAGAATTAAGTTTGTTAATTCGGGTCACCTGATGTTTCAATTTATGATGATCTTGATATGTCATTGCATATGCCTTATTATTGCGACTTTTTAATAAATGGCACGATTAATTACTTTTATATAGAGTTCGGCCATCTTTTGATTGTGAAAAGTGACTTTCCTATATAATTTTCAGGTTTTTCCCACACAACTGTGAACCACTTTTAAGTGATTGCATTATTTTTTTTTTCAACAATTTCTATCTCAGTTATATTCGAAAAAGTTATCAATTTTCATTACAAAATAAATATCCCAAAGGACCAAAATAAATTGCTTACATAATCTTTTAAAGGACCAGGCTTATTCAAACTTAATAAATAATAATCTTGGCATCACATTTTGCATACGTAACGACATCTTATTATGAGACATTAAGTCGAATAAGTTAATAATTATTTCACATCACTACTGAATTAAAACAACGCCCATTATAATAGCTATTTGCTGATAGACATTGCAGCTGTCATTGTGACAGGCACAAAAGTCATACGTAATCAGGTAGCGTAATGCTAGTGTTATACATTGGGCAATAATTAAATTAACTTTAATGGTTGGTATAATGTTTGGAGAACATTTTTATTTTTGCTTCCTTTTATAGTACTTTCTTTAATAGAGCTGATTCTCTTCAGAAAAGGATTGTTTAAAAATGTCATGAAACAAAAAAAAATGGCGACTGACGTTTGCAAATTGTTGTTTTTTATTCAGATTTTCTGATAATTAAAGAGAAGGGTTAACAAAAAGTTAATTAACGATCTTATTACAAATACGAATAGTTTATTTTTCTTTAACAGGCTTTGATAAATTTGAGATTCTGCGGTATACGCGGAATTTTTTACTGAAAACTATGTAGGTAAGTTATTAACATAATATAAGTAATTTAAGAAGTTAATTATGTGCTAGAACTTATAACTTAGCGATGAATTATGTATCAACGGCCTATAAACTTTTATAACTTAATTATTTGCCAGGTAAACGTAAATTATGGTCAAGTTATGTTAAAGCAGAATACTTGAAAAAAACTTGAGAAAAGGTGCAAAGAACCTCCTTAAATGGTGTTTGGAGGATAGATTGAAGATATACAAAATACTCCTTAAATATGAAGTGAACAAGAACTTTAAGGTCATTATTGCTTGACTTTTTAAGTAGGTGGTTATCGCGTTTTAATTATGTTTCGAATGAGTTAAGTTAATGATAATATGGTTATTAAGAATTAATATAAAAAATGTTTATAAGCAGTTTTAAGTATACATTTTCGTTTAAGATAATACATTTACATTGCACTTTTAAATTAAATGAAACTGTTTTTACTGTCAAAAAAATGCACATAGGTACTGTGCTCCTACCAAAATTAATAAAATATTTTTTTTATTAATACTTTAAGCACTGAAATCCACAGAGGCGGACTTCGACAGTTGTTACGGGTCGTCAGAAGCCCGAAAATCTGACAGCCAGTCTTACCAAGAGGTTTTTTTGCCCAGTTACTGGGTTGTGGAGGTCAGATAGGCAGTCGCTCCATGTAAAATACAGGTATTCAGCTGCATCCGGTTAGACTGGAAGCCGACCCCAACATAGTTATGAAAAGGCTTGGCAGATGATGATTTAAGGATTTGCCTGCGGGTGTTTTTAGTCCGGTTCCCAAGTCCGCGAGGTGCAGACAATGTGACACCAGTCTGACATTATTGCCACACAATAATACGACAGCGAAGATAAATTATAATTCCACAGTAAGTACACATGCGCAGCAATGGCGCCAACCGCCCTATATTTATTATGACAATCATTATCGGTTGCTCTCGGAATACATCGCGCCATTTTACCCGCAAATAATTTCCTCCTTCTTTTTTCGAAAATTAACGTATGATGCGCGTACGCACCACTTAAGTTAAATGTCCCAAACTGAGAGCAATTTGCGAATCCCTGAGTAAGCTATAAATCATGTAAAATTATTTTTTCATTACGCTTTACTTTTTATACAGTCTTAATATTCTATTAGTGGGGACATGTCTCATGTGTTGATTAATGGACGTATGTCTTTTGATCTATAATTTGCATTAATATTGCGTCTTGTATAGGTTATTAATATGATTGTTTTCTATTATACTGTGTGATTATTGATGCTGTTGTCTGTATCATTTTAAATGATACAGAAGATAATGGGATTAATGATCAAATAAAGAAAAAAAAAAATCTGCTGTGTAAAGTTTTTTGCCACACAACGGAGATACAAGCGACATTTTGTAGTACATGTGCTTAATTACACACAAAAAGTCATTGAATTAATCAAGAGAATAGTTTATGTTCTACGCATTCATTTAAAAGACACTAATGTACTGAAAAATGCAAACTTCAAATTATTGAGTAAAGAAAAATAAAATAAGTTAAAGATCGTAGATAATATTTATAGCGTCCCACAAAATTAATAAAGAATCTCAAACCACAATATTAATACCATACCATTGATTTAATTCACACTCTGCTTGACAGTCTTTCAAACGAAATTGTCCAGCGGGATTGTCCGAAAGGTTGACCGTGCCCCTGAATATAAGGCGCTAAGAGAGGAATTTAAAAGGGTTTTAGTCCGTAAGGGTCTGACACTCCCTTCCGCTTCACCCAGAGCGGGCCAACCTTATTTAAAATGAATTGACGTTTTTCATCTAAAACGCTCTGTTACTAGTTCATACATAAACACAGCCTATTTTTCTTGGAGGCAGGAAGAAATTACTGAATACCGCCTACAATTCGTAGCTGATACTCCTTTTGCTAGTTCGACACTATAATAATAATCCTACTACTACAACTGGATCAAGAGCTTGATCCAGAAAGCGCTACACTTGGACACGGCGCGTATAGTTAGAAGGTTCCTCTCCCAGGAGCTCGACCTCCAGTAGCTCGAAGTATGGTCCCAATACTGGGCTGTACAATATGGGCTACTACTATTTTTTATATTTAAAAAAAAATATTTAAAAATGTACATAGCATATGTATTGAAATTAAATAAAAAAGACATAATCCTACAACAGCGAACATATTAAAAACCTTGTAACGAGAGGTAGTGTTATGTTATTCGTTTTTGCTATGAAACCAATAAGCTTGGAATCCAATTACCACTTTTTGCAACATTGATCCCATATTTGGGTATTGCTCGCTTCTTCATCTCACTGTCTACCCTTTTTAATTTTTCCGTGAGAACAATTTTTTTCTCAACGAATGCTAGTTATGTCCTCTTCGGATCTTTCTAGTTTCTAGTAATTTTATAACGCATACCTTTATTATCATTGATTTTGTTTTTATTTACGTCTAAAACCAGGTTTTGTATCAGCGATCTGTCGATCTGTACTGTTTTACGTAGACGTGGTTGATCTTTGAGTCCATTTTTATGTCTAAAGCACAGCACATCAAGCTACTCAAACTATCAAAATTTTCCAATTGGAAATTAACCTAATATTTTTGTATTAAAGTTGAAAAACGATCAAAGAAATTTGTCAGATTGGAGTACCTTGATGTTCTGGCCTCTGTACAAAGTACTTCACCAAGATACTCAATACCTATTTTGTCATTTTTCTTATGTCTCTGCTGATTGCAATAAAAAAAATTCAGGACTTTTACTTTGCCATAATACGCCTGTAATATATTACTTTTGAAATCTTTAAAAATGTCTGATACCAATTGACTATTTGAATCGGTCAAAAATAAAATATCAAGTCACTTTGATAAAAGAACGCTCGTCTTAAAAACTTCCAAATAAATATTTTGCAAAGATATAATTGTGATATTGCATTTAATGCTCATAAGTATTCCATTTGATTCTAAAAATCTGTGGCTTCACGATGTTAGATATATTTCACAAATCACATACAAATTTCGCATTTTGACAGTTCATAATAAAGTAACGTTATTGACTACCCTTTCAAATACCCAATTCGCGTCTACCGATTCCTCGCTCTTCGTAAATATCTTATTACGGGGAGATCACGGGCTGTTATCAGATGGTAAGAAATTAGCTGACCGCCGGCCATAACAGCGCGATGCGCGTACGCATGAAACGTTATTATAGCGCTACAAGTGTATGACATGTTTGGATATATTGTGGGAGAATTTTGGTGTAAATTTCTTGACTATGGTGGAATAGTAGTAAAAAAAAGAACATTTACATTGGTCCTTCGTTTTGCACTTTTTATTTGAAGTTATCTATGTATTCACTCATATATTATTATTTGTATTTATGCTATAGTTAACTGTTTTTTTGTTAATATCTAAATTCATTCTTTCCAATTATAAATGTCTGGTTGGAATGCAGTACATACCTTAGTAACATTTTTTTTATAGATTTTAATGTAACCGAATTTACTATAAAAAAAGCCATTAACGGCCATGTATAATTATGTTGAAATATTACAAATTACCCACTTCTCGGTAAAGTGACTATTTATCACGTGTGCATTAATTATGATTGATCAACTATTTAGTAATTGATAACACGGGTGTAGTATCGATTCTTCTTGCTCCGTAACCTTTGTAAGCGAATTAATCGATTGGTGTATCGATGTCTCATAATCGGTGAGTAACGAGTGCAGTTTTTTGATTGTTAGTGTTAATTATCATAAGATGATCTCTGAATATAAAGTATCGTTTGACGAACAGAGGTCTAAATAAACTGGTTTGTCTCTTGACAGGTGGTGCTTAGGACTGCCGACTAACTTTTTTTTTAAATATTCAACCTTCAATTGTTTTCTTTTAATTGCGGAGTTAATCTTAAATTTTTGAATAACTTTGTTGTAACATTTGAATTTATAATGCACGTTCTTGTTGGGGCGCGCACGCATCCGGCGTGCGCGCAGTTTTCATTACAATACGTAATAGCAACTGACATATGTATTGTGTTCTCGTATTCAGACATTATAATATAAATGAATCATTATTGGGCTTATGTGATCAGTTAAAAACACGGTTGTGTCAGCTGTTATGTTTCTGCGTGCTTTGGAGTCCATCAAACTATTTATTTACGAGTTAGCAAATTGTACATTTAATTTTTTATTGTTTTAAGTCCTGTTTTGTCTACCTATGGCCATTAAGATACGAATTGAAATGTTGTTGTAGGAATTACATTAATTTTGCAATTTCTTAAGGGAGGGAATTAAAATAATTAGAGCAGAACACGCGATATGTCGTTTTAGATGTTTTTTTTCTATTTTAATATCTCAATCTATCTAGTCCTTAATTAAACCCTGTTCTTTCATGAGCTCAACACACTATTGACGTAATGTTTGTGTTTTTTTATAGTAATTAGAAAATAGCGATGTATTGTATTCCTATCTAATTGTACTTAGAGGCATTGCCATACAACGTGGCAATGCCGCTAGTCTTTTGGGTACATTACCAGTCGAAAGCGATGCGGAGGAATTTTTGACGCCATATTGTAGTAAGTTATTAGTTTTAAATACTTGTACATAATACCTATATTCTTAGTTGTAGTGTTAGATTATACAGTGTGTTAGGTTAAACGAGGAAACATACTTTCAGGGTATATAGTACCCATGAAATTGAAGTTGTTCAGTACATTTTATGTTTGTATAATTCGTCAAAATGTATGGAACAGCTATTTTTTTTTCATGTTTCAGTGTTGGTCCCTTGAACAAAGTTGTTGATTTCCATTAGTACTATACAACCTGAAAGTATGTCCCTTGTTTAACCTAACACATTGTATATAGTATATTCTATTTTAATGGAATAATTGTAATATTTGAAATAAATGTATAAACCAACTTTTAATAAACTTTAATATACCTTAATTTGCCCGATCCAAATACATAATTAACTAGAAACCTTAATTTTAAAATGAAAATCACAGTTTCCGATTTACTTTCCATAAATAATAGACTTCCAAAGAAGCTTCGAATCACCAGTAGAACTATTGAATAAGAATTGCACGGAATTACGTCGATCTGTAAGACAAACATAAATCAAATAGCATTAATGCGGGTAGCACTCATAATCTCAGGCGCATCCGATCGCGGTATAATCAAATACGTGAGCGAGATAGACATACACCCCACGCTGATGCGAGAACAAGACAAAACACCCGCCATTTTGATTTACCGTAACTCCAGCACAGGTGATGCCATTCGTCTTCTGCAGCGGACGTTTTTGAAAGTGCGCGGGAGCAATTTTTTTGCGAAATTTATTATTATTATGCATTTTCTGTTAAGGTTTATGTGCGGTAAGTAGGACATAAACGATTGAGAGTGTCATAGTTATTGAAATTTTATAGCAATAGTAATTATTTTACTCATCTGAAATCTCAACCTCAATGTAGTTAAATGTTGGCACCAAATGGTTTTTTTTTGAGTTTTGGAAGTCATCAAATGACCCTTTGCGCTCTGGGTGGAGCGGAAGGGAGTGTCAGACTTTTACTGACCAAATCCATCCTTTTACCTTCCTAAAGGGCTACCTTTATGTTCCGGGGCAGCGGTAACCCTTTCGGACAATCCCGCTGACCAAATGTAGAATAAAGTAAGGTTTTTTTTTGTAAAAAAGAACGGCTGACCTTGAAACTGTCTTCAAAAGAACTTTTCTACTATAGAGAAGTCATGAATATTGGTACATCATCCTTGCTAATTTCTTGTACACTGCTGGAATCCGACCTTAACATAGTTTGGAAAAGGCGGGGCAGATGATAATCACCCATGCTAAATCAAACACTCACTGCGTTTTAGATTTTTGAAACCTCTGAAAAAAGTGCTGGTTCGTGAGAGAGAGCCTAGAATCAACGTTTTTTTGCTATCTTTCCTTTCTTCTTCAATTAAATCAAACGACTAATAGTTTTTTTTTATCGCTCCCGCTGTGGGTGGAGCGAAAGGGAGTGTCGGCCTCTTACTGACTGAAACCCATCCATGTTCCAGCTGTTCCGAGTCAGCATTCACTATGACCAATGGCATAAACGTGATTTGTTTTTACAATCCATACCATCATCATTATTTCAGCCGTAAGACGTCCACTGCTGGACATAGGCCTCCCTCAAACACCGACACTTCGACCCATTCTGTGGTTCCCGCATCCAGCTTCCTGTAGTCTTTACAATTTCATCGGTACATCTTGTACCGGTCTTTCAATGCTACGTCTTCCGATACGTGGTCGCCACTCCAGAACCTTTCGGCTCCATCGGCCATCTGTTCTGCGAGCAATGTTCTCTGCCGACTGCGTTCTTCGGGCATTCATCAGGCTATGTTGGTATCCAAAATTGTAGTATCCATACCATACTTTTTATTTTTTTGAGGGTGGGAAATCATCAAATGATCCCTCTCGCTCTGGGTGGAGCGGAAGGTAGTGTCAGACTCTTACTGACTAAAACCTATCCATGTTTCTTCCTTAGCCCTTTATGTTCCGGTAGGCTTCGGCCCTAACGAACCATACTTACATGATATTATGGATACAAAAGTGACTGTTTCTGTCTGCTACCGTTTTACTGCTAAGTGCGCATACGCATGAGCTGCAGTTAATCATTAAAGCGAGGGCAGGTAGGTAACCTGAGACTCAGAAAAGGACCTGTTACTTTACTGTGAGGTTGACGCGCAATGGTAGCCAGCAAAATTCAAATTATCTTGGGTTTCTTGCAATTTATATGAACAATGAATAGATACAAAATACACGAAGTGCAGACGGAATACAGGGCAACAGATAATAAAACAAGAAGAGCAAAGAATTCATAAACAAAATCAAATATGTCGTTTTGCAACTCCCACCGATACTATTTATATGTAGTGCCATTATATTGGCTCATAAAATATTATCTATGGTTCTTTAGCTCTATGGTTGTTATAGAACTGTAACCAGTTCCATACATTGTCGTTGAACTATTGGCACGCCGTTGTTAGAAGTAATTACTTTGGTAATAGGCCACAATTAAATGTGAAGAACCTGGGGGCCTAGACAAGTGTCAATCGCTCCGTGTCGATTCGATTTCGAAAATAGTTGATCGGACAATTCGATATCTCGGCGATTCGGATTGTCAAGAACGCCACTTGTGAACGTATTTGTATGGGTAAATTGATCGAGTTTCGTTACACAATTTGACATTGTCTAGCACTTAGCGATCAAAAACGATTGATCTCGTGACATTTCGAAAGGTTATGGCGATTACATACATTTCTGATGTATCTAATTTCGTTATCGTTAATGAAAAATGTGACTTTGTCTAGGTCTAAGATGACTTGCAGAGCTTCATAGGGATACATTTTAAATTCTTCTTCTTCCTTTCGTGTGGTTAGTGACTAACCTGGTGTCAGAGTTTTTATGCTGCCCATGGGCCTCTGACTTAGCTTCACATGCTATTGACAAATATCTCTCAAACAAGCTTGGCTCACTTTTGGTTTCTAAGCAATTGATAACTATACAATACGCACATGAATCCGTAAAATCAGAAGTGCGTGCCTTGGGTTTGAACTCGAGACCTGTGACTTGGCAGTCCGACGGTCACACCTATAGGCTATCACTGCTATTTTAAATTGAATCTGAGCAAACCAGCGTCCAAAATTAAAGTAGGAGAGAGACATTGGTCTAGTGGTCGTAAGCGCTGCTGCTGAGCACGAGGTCTTAGGTTCGATTTCCAGGTTGAGGAAATGCTAATAATTTTTCAGTAGCAGCCCGGAGTCTGGATTTCGACAAACATTTCGCCAGTTATGTTTAAGTCCCTTGTAATAGAGGGCGAGCTTATTGCCATCAACCGGGCACAAATGATGACTCCGGGCTGCTATTAGAGATTCTCTCTGATGGAAAAACACGATAACACTTCGTCCGACCTGGGAATCAAACCCAGGACCTCATGCTTCGCAGTAGCGCTTGCCACCACTTGACCAAACAGACCGGACAGCAAAAATAACAAATTAACAGGGAAAAATTTAAAAAAAAGAGAATAGTTTATCGGAATAATAAAGTCCGTTTGCAATCAAATAATTAAAAGACACTACGCTTTGTGAATAATTGAGACAACTCAAGGCATCGTATACAGGGTTATTTGTAAAACACCAGAAACCTCTTAAGAGGTCATTATACTCATCATTATGAACAACTTTTACTATGGGACCAAACCTAAAATCGCGAAAAAAAAACAGCTGTTCCTTACATTTTGACGAGTTATACGAACATAAATGTAGGGAACAGCTGAATTTTTTCCCCAAAGTAAACAATAAAAACCAATAAGAAACTTGGTGAAACTAGATTGAAACTAGATTGAAACTATCTTTTGGAAGGGGCGACTAGAATAAATTCTATTTGTTGTTCATTTTGTGTGTGCCTATCTTGTGCCTATTTGAAATTAATGATTTGAAATTAATGATTTGAAAAATATGAAATGAAAGTTAATTGAAAAGAAAACACAATCATTTTACAAATATATTCAGCAGATGCGCAGCGGGAAGAATTTTACATAAACGAGCCAAATTGCTGACCGTAATAACACGTTAATATCTCCTTCCCTCTCAATCGTATAGGAAAAATTCGGCTCTCTCTCTCACACACCCATCGATCTCCCTCATATGGATTCTGCAACCATAAGGACCAATAATTATATTAATTTCTCACGAAATGGTTATTATGACTTTGTTGTACAGAGGCCAGCACATCAAGTTACCACAATCTGTCAAATTTCTTTGATAGTATTTCAACTTTATTGCAAAGATATAAGGTTCATTTTTAATTGAGAAAATTTGACAGTTAGGGATAGCTTGATGTGCTGGCGTCTGTACCTCTGCGAGCAAGTTGCATTGTTTTGTTCAATAGTTTTTTTGGTGACTGTACCGAGGATTATAGGCCGATAATTCATACCTGATCCTCCATTTTTCATTCTTGTTCCTAGATTAAGTTAGATGAGCTGCTTAATGAGGGGCTCGTGGTTACACAAGGGCTAAGTAATAATAGCCGCACCGTTCGATTAAAGGTTAAGCAACGCTTGCCACGGCCGTTTCGTGGATGGGTGACCATCTATTACACATCGAGACTCCTCCTTGCCGAAAGCATGTTAAGCTGTCGGTGGCGGCTGTCGTTTGCGACGGGTAGTCAAAGTCTGACAGCCAGTTTCACCAAGAGGGTACCTGGTGGAGGGTTGTGGAGGTCAGATACGCGATCGCTCCATGTAAAATACTGCTGCATCCTATTAGACTGGAAGCCGACCCAAACACAGTTAAGAAAAAGCTAGGCCAGTTGAGATTCGCTTTAGCTTTAGATAATTACGATCACGTGTCTTGGCTCAATGTTTAAAAAATGTGGAGAGGTGCAGAACCTAAAGAAAATACAACGACAAAAGCTTCCACTAAAGAGTACACAAACGATGAAACGAATAGGGCAGTGTAGCGATTGACATTGGACACGAAAAGTACCCGAAAATTAACATGGCCGACAAATCTAACCGAATGTATATACATTGTGGAGAAAAACAAACTAAATAATAGTGGTGGGCCGACTATGGGTCTTGCCAATCTTTGACTAGCTATAGTGACTAAACTATTAGATGTATTTGATTGAATTTTCGTATACAGGCTGGGGATGGCATTAGATATACGTAGTTTAATTTATGATCGTATTGTCGTCTCCACTTTGTATAAATACCAAAGTAATCGTGTTTACTGGGAGCATTTTAGTTCCTGACATTGAATTGATATTTAAAGCGAGGAAATTATACTATGTAGATACATTTAATTTTTATTATTTTACAATGGCAATAGAAATGAATTCGGCCCAGAATTGGGCTACGTGCCACTAACAGACGATAAGACACGCAGAACACGATACGGGACCTTATAAAGTCAACGCTTTTATAATTACAATTCTATAGATCAACATGCGGATCTAAGCTTTTAATATTTCATCGATTATGATTATAATTAATCACAGAACCAATAAAAGTTATTTGTTTTGTGATCTTAATCATCCCTCACATACATTTGTTGCAATATAAAATCAATAATAATAACATAACTAGTTTCAATGGCGGACAATCGGAGAAAATTGTCACCGTAACCGAAGGAATTATCCCCTGGATAATTACCGGATAAAATACTTTAAGCCTCCTTTATTACAAACTTATTAAATACACCTGATTTATCGACAATCCATCTTATTGATGAAACGATAAGGTTCAGATTGTCAGCAAAATGCAGTGGTTAATTCGCTTCTTCATGACAGTGCCTATTATCGAAAAGAAAAAAAATAATAAGGCTTATTCCGTTGTCGTCGAATTGATTGGTTTCTACGTATAGTTTTTTTTTTCTGCAATTATACTTGGAAATGCGTTGAGAATAGGACACTAGGTATACTGCCTTTTTTGTCAGCATCAGGAATGGTCTTATATCTTTCTGTGTAGATTTTAATTTCATGTCCTGGTAACATTCCGGTTTAAAAAGTTGATATACCTATATTTTTTTAAATTTTCAAATATAGAAATTTCCTGTGTTAAGTTCTATATATCTCTGGTCGCTTTATAATGACAGTTGAAGCAAAAAATGGTATAGCTTTGATACGTTTGAAGGAAAATGGGAATGATCGGTTACAATGCGAAGATTTGAAAAAACTAGAGCTGTCATTCTATTTATGGGTTGATTTATAGGCAGTTGCTTTTTCAAATTAAAGATATTATGATGCGGAAGAAGTGTTGGCTCATGTTCACAATATAATTACTACACTGTTTTACGATGCCACCATAACATTTGTAATGGTGTAATTCGTTAATCAATAGCAAAATCACGTGACCAGATGGCTGGAATATATTTTGGTCAAAGAATGAGGTATGCCCACAGATATAGATAGACATAGATAACGCAAGTATCACGATCTGTATGAAAACCAAGCGTGCCATTTTTTGACTACCTATTATGACGTCACAAGCACTATTTAGTGATGTATGATGATCAAAAACCAAGCGTGCCATTTTTTGACTACCTATTATGACGTCACAAGCACTATTTAGTGATGTATGATGATCAAAAACCAAGCGTGCCATTTTTTGACTACCTATTATGACGTCACAAGCACTATTTAGTGATGTATGATGATCAAAAACCAAGCGTGCCATTTTTTGACTACCTATTATGACGTCACAAGCACTATTTAGTGATGTATGATGATCCGACTAGCGCTGTATACCGTGCAGACTGAGCGCGAAAGTGACCACTTACGACTTTTGTACGTAAGCTAGGCACGCGAAGTAGTTGCTCTTGCGTTATCTATGTCTATCTATATCTGTGGGTATGCCATACAAAGTGCCATACCTTGCCAGCTGAAAACTTTTCCTGTTGACAGCGATGTGGATGAATTATTTGATGCGCGAAATTTAAATTGATTTATAACACGTAGAAGTACCTTATGAAAACGTTGAAGTTCACAATGTCGATGCTACGATGCGTATTCTTCTAATATTTGAATAAGACCTTGAATTTAAGTGAAGTGCAATATGTGAAACTGTTGAATTTATTGTAGAACTGTTGATTAGTGATCAGGACGTAATCACAAGACCGTATAAAATAAAAATCTTACTGATACAGATGAGTGATACAAAAAGGTGCCTAAGTAATTCGATTCAGTAGATTTAAACTACATACACTCAAACACAGCATTAAGCACTTTTATTACTTTTACATTAGCACTTATATGACTCACATCCAGCCATGCTCTCGAATCAGACACCCAATCTTAACAAATCGACAATTAAACGTTTTTATAGTGACTAAGACTGTGGACAAACCTCTCATCGGACATACAAATAACAAAATGGTCAGATACTATCCATCCATTGTTGCATTCTGAGTTTTTGGGCCCGTCAGATTCTTCGCAATGCTGCGATGTCCGTCATTCGATTTTTGTTGAGAGGACAGTTTTTGTACGCGAGCCGGCTGTTTCGTTACGTTTCGAAGGCTAGATCTAGAATGAATTGGTGTGACACTTCGATATTAGTTTGTTTTGGAATCTAAATCAAATGATTCTATGCTGTAACAGAAAAGGATTAGATTTTCGTTTTTATTGTGTTATTTAAGTTGAACTTATAATTTACTTTTCCTTAGGGTCCGATTCCAGTATAACGGAGTTAAACTGAGTACCAGTATTTTATATAGAGCAACTGCCTGTATGTCCTCTATAACTCAGTTACTGGGTAACACTATACCCCTTTGAACGACTGGTTGTAAGACTTACTTCCTGAAACTATTCCTTGAAATTATATTGTTGAAATAACTTGGATTTTTTAACAATGGACGGCCGTTTCAGTCAATTTTGCAGTCTATTATGTAATGGCTGTTGGGTGACTCAATATCCGTAGGCTGAGCAATTGAGCATTTAGCAACTCCAACTATATCTTGGCCTTCTCCTCTTTATCATATTTTCTCTGTTTTTTTCAATACACCATTTGCCTACCCATATCAGTCACAGCCTCATTACAATACGAAGTACAACAAACCGTTAATCCTGACCCCCTGAAACAAAGGGCCAGGAACAGGTGCCAATAACATGGACATAAGAAAACTAAAGGTACACAATAAATTACGTAACAACCTGCGTATATATTCTCACGGCCGTGATCCGGTCATGTCAAGCGTAATGACCGCGTTCGGACATCGTCGTTAGTGATCGGCGGTAACAATGCGCGGGCGCACCCATTTGCATCGACTGCACTGTGCGATTGACCGGCTGAGACAGGTGGATATACATAGAGATGATGTTACCACCTTTTTAGTTTATAATTTCGAGTTAGTGTTTTTACGTTGTTTTTATGTTATTACGATTATTTATAAGGGCATGTAATTCATCTAGATGATCAAGAATTTAAATTGTAGATTAGTTTGATCATCAATGTAATCAAGATACGTAGGTACTTTAAGTGGCGGTGTTTGTTTTACCTTGAATTATTTTGTAAATAATTAAAATAATAATCCTTATAGTATTCATATTTTGTTCTGCTACTGAAGCTGCTGCCAAAGCTGCAACTCTATGTAGTTGCCTTGCTCCGATGCGCGTGCGCTTACAATATAATTTATTGAAAAGATCGCTTAGTTTGTTAAAATATCGTCAGTCGTAGATCGACAATGTCGTCGGATAGACGGACATCTGTGCATCTTGTATGAACATCCAATCTAATTTATATTGTCCTTGTTCTCAAGAATAAAATAATAAATCCACGGCATTTATTTCGCAGGTGTTTCCATAAATACTTCTTTTCCTAGAGTTGACGCCATCAATTGTACTTCTATGTCAATAGTTGTTTTCTTAACTATGTGGTCTTACAATGTGAACTATAAAAATGTGTAAATATAATTTAATAGACGTGTTACTTTGTTTTTAACTGGAGTCTTAGTTTTGTTATAGCGCTGTCACTTCCGTATGAAAATTTGGGACATTTGAGTTGTTAAAATTTCGGTCATCGCTGCTTTGAAGATTTAGAATATTATTTACGTACAGTCACCAGCATATCAAGTTACTACTAACTGTCAAATTTTCTCAATTGATTTTGAACCTTAAAATGTTTTAGTTTAAGTTCAAAATCAATTGAGAAAATTTGACATTTGGTAGTAACTTGATGCGTTAGCGACCGTACACCATACTAATAATATACAGACTAGTTGCTGCCCACGGCTTCACCCGCGTTTTTATTGACAATATTAGCTCCTATCTATGCTACATGCATTTTTGTAACCCCAAAAAAATAAACAGCTGCAGTTTCCCTAATTTGCGGATCAGACGACCAGAACTTTTAGTCTCCCAATTTCACCTACACTCCATATTTCACCTGCCAATGTAAATAGTGATTGTCATTTTTAAAATAATTAACTCTTGTTAAGTTAGTAAGAATTGCGGCGTATGTAAGTTGTCTCGCAATATTTGTCATTGTGTTGTAATGTTCGAGTGTCGTTAGTGGACGACTGAAAGAAGTGGTTTAGTTCCGCGGGCGAGTAGGGCTCGCGGTAATGTTGGCGTAGTTGATACTTGCGGTAAATATTACTGGAGGCCTGGACAAATGTCAATCGCTCAGTGTCGATTCGATTTCGAAAATTGTTGATCGAACAATTCGTGATCTCAGCGATTCGGAATGTCAAGAGCGCCACTTGTCAACGCATTTGTATGGGAATATTGAACGAGTTTCGTTACACAATTTAACATTGTCTAGCACTTAGCCATCGAAAATGACATTTCGAAAGCTTATGCCAATTCCATAGTTTCGGCTTTATCTAATTTCATTATCGTTAATGAAAATGTGACTTTGTTCAGGCCCCCTGTAATAATTAGAATCATTAATACAATATTTAAGTTCATCTTACGGTGTGGAATGAATATGTTATGAAATTATTATTTTGTAGGGCAATTTTTACTATGATTGATTGGATTGAATTTTAATGAAATTCTGTAAATACTTACCTACTTGTTCAAATTCCAAAAAGAAACCATATTTTAATTTCGAGAGCTACCTCTGGCGCTTTCCCCTGAATTTTTAAAAACCTTTAGGACTGAAAAAGGATATCCTGGTCATTGTCACCATCACAGGTAGAGCCTGAATGAGGCTCGCTCAGTAACGTGAGGATCAGCATGTGAAAAGAATGGCCTATGCTTAGCAGTGAGTGAAGTCAGGCTGAGGATGATGATGATGATAAAGAACCCGGCCAAGTGAGAGTCGGACCCCTTAAGGTGAAGGGATTATAATTAAGCATGCACAGTAGGTATTGGTTTTATCGTCCGCCCCTTCACGCTGATGTGCATTGTTTTTTTGTCATCGCTTTTTACGACTGAAGAGAAAAACGATATAAGTATTTTATTTAGAATATTACCACAGTGTTACGAAGGAAATATTGTAATACTGTGATTTTACAGTCACAGGCACGGAATCGAAATTATATATTTTTTTAAATTCCTTGAATTGTCGCAATTTTGGGCAAATATTGAAAATAGACGCTATCAGTCGAATTCTCAAATTCAAGTTGCCGTTATGTAACAAATTGTCTTCTTCGTAACTTTAAGAAAACCTTCGTCTTTTGAAAATTCAACTCATTAATTCGACAACAGTTTCTCTCCTCCAAAAACCACACCTAATAAAAAAAATCCCATTCAAAAAATGCTTCTATATTTTTTTCTCCACAGCATCTAATCCCCCAACATTACCGGGCTAACGGCTTTGTTTAGGGCGTCGACCGACGTTTTCACACTGTCCGTCTGAGTCACACTCCTCACAAAGAGATTTTCTGTACAAATGTAAATCACCATTATGCCTCACTTTACATGTAGATTGGGGACGTTACAACTTTCAAACTGACACACAATACGTCAAAAGTATTATTAATATCGATTACTTTTTTCTCTTGTTTTGGTCTTCGGAGACAGGTCTTGAACGTCTGCATATGTATGAAGATAAACAATATGACTCTTGCATTTTTTTTTAAAGTTGCAATATTGCTGCGGTACCTACTTCCGTATGATGGACGTTAAAAGGATTAACAGGCGTATACAGGCGCAAAAAAATTGCAAAACATTCAACTTGTGAATATTCATTCACAAGTTGAATGTTTTGCAATTTTTTTGGTCCTTTGTTTGTGTAAGTCGAAGTGCTGATTTTGCATATATTTTCACGAATGATTTAGATAGGCAGAGCAGTCTTTGTGAACACTGAAAAAACTTTTACAATCAGGGCCAAGCCTGTCCAGCCTTTTCCCAACTATGTTGGGGTCGGCTTCTACTCTAACCGGATGCAGCTGAATACCAGTATTTTACATGGAGCGATTGCCTATCTGACCTTCACAACCCAGTAACTGGGCAATACGATACCCCTAGGTAAGACTGGCTGTCATATTTTCGGGCTTCTGACGACCCGTAACGACTGTCAAAGATGCACAAATGACAGCCGGGTCCAACGGCTTAACGTGCTTTCCGAGGCACGGAGGAGTTTCGGTATGTAAAGATGGTCACCCATTCACGGCCAACCCCGGCAAGCATTCAGGGCCAAGCAAATGTCGAAAAAAGAAGGCATTATATTGTCGAGTTGGCGAAAGGGTCCAGATTTCCGATTGTGGATTGCGGTTTTCATAGCCCTGAACCTCGCTTTATTGAATTTAATAGTTATATCTCTTAATAACGACTGCCTCGATGGTCTAGTGATCGCAAGAGCTACTGCTGAGTAGAGGCCAAGATTTCGATTCCCCGGTCGAGCAAACTATTTCTGGGTTTATCTATCTGGAATTTCTCAGCAGTAGCCCGGAGTCTGGATTTATACCCGGTTGATGGCAATGGACTCTCCCCCTTTTATTTGGGACTTAAACATAACTGGTAAAATGTGGGTGGAGGTACTATTGGTACACCTCTGTCCAACCCTTTGGGGAAAACAAGGCGTGATGTTATGTATTATAATGGTCCATAAGGTATGATGATTCATACCTTTGAATATGGATATTGTTGTTTTACCTTGAAGAATTCTGGCAGACTTATTTGCGTAATTAATTAATGCATTTTTTTTTTGAGGGTGGGAAATCGTCCAATCACTTCTCCCGCTCTGGGTGGAGCGGAAGGGAGTGTCCGACTCTTACTGACTAAAACCCATCCATGTTCCTTCCTTAGCCTTTTATGTTCCGGGGTAGCGGTAACCTTTTCATTAGCATTTACTTAATTAATGCACGGAAATTAGATTGCATAAATATGTCAAAAAATAACGCTACTATACGCTAACTACATTAAAAATTCAGTCACCTGGAAACAGCGTTAGTTTATTTATATACATTTATGTAATACATGGCAAGCTTTAAGTTCCAAGTGTCGAAAGTTATATTTGTCTATTAAAAAGCATGGTGTCAACAGGCATAACGCTTTTTTGTTACCACATTTTCTGCCAGTTTACTCCCATTAGCCACGTAAAAAACTTCGTTCCAAAACCCTCACTATAAATACCTACCAACAATCTACCTCCAGATATACAAGCAAGTGCGATACATAATGGTGAGTGAGTGACGGGCAGGCTCGACCCCTGAATGCGCCTGCGCTTTGCATTTCAAATACACCCATTGTATGCACATTTTTACCGACTTATTACTTTCTATCTGGGTGCATAAGGTTCGCAAATTATTTTCTGAAAAGAAGCTGCTTGTTTACTTTTAATATTTGGTGATGGCTCGGTTTTTTTTTAAGCGGGATTATCCGAAAGGCTTACTGCTACCCCGGAACATACAGGGTTATGGAAGGAACATGGATGGGTTTTTAGTCAGTAAGAGTCTGACACTCCCTTCTGCTCCACCCAGAGCGGGAGCAGTCATTGGATGATTTCCCAGCCTTAAAAAAAAAAGCCATAAAAAAAGGCTCGGTTTTTGAACGTAGCATAGCGTATTGAGCCTATAATGTTCCCATTGCTGGGTAAAGGCTACTTATAGATGAGACAGAGTGGGCCAAAAATGCCATAAATTTTCAAAATCTCCATAGTAACATTTATTAATAAAGCTGCGTGAACGTAGCGTTATCCCGTATTATAAAACTTAGCTCCTCATAATCAGCCTATAATGTTCTCACTGCTGGGACACAGGATTCCTTTCTGTGAGAAGGAGTAGTCCATTATCCATCCACACCACGCGTGCCCAGTGCGGATTGGTAGATGTCACATATCTTCGAATTTTTGTTTCTAGGACATACCGGTTTCCGTACGATGTTTTTCTTCACCGTTTTGAGAGCAGTGGTGATGATATAATTTACATATAGTAAAGCACCTATTTGGGTTCGAACTTACGATCTACAAGTCGTAAGTTGCTGTTCTTGAACACAACGTTACATAAATTCACGTTTTTTTTCAACAGCTTTTCCGATGAGTATCGTTTAACTTTCTTACCTTCATTCCTTCCTTCTTAAGAACAATGATTGTACCAAAAATGGTTTCATATGTTGCTTAATATTGGGGCACTAAAATACAAGCTTTAAAAAAAAATTACCAAAGTCAAAAAATCTTAGAAACTGACAAAGATTAGCTGACCCAAAATAGAATGTTCTATTTTTGGTCTCATGACAGCAGAATCTTTGTAAATGGAACTTGATAGAATAAATAAAGTGTAAATAGATACCTAAATGAGTAGGTAATCAAAATTCTATCCGACTCATAGTGTATGTAGAAGTTTTTAGAATTTAAGTTCGAAAAAACTTTAACTCAATGCAATTTTTCACTCTTTGTCTTTTTTATAAAAAATAGAAAATACTAATAATTATTCTATTTTTGGTCCCATGACAGCAGAATCTTTGTAAATGCAATTTTATGGAATAAAATAAGGTGAAAAGAGATACTTACCTCAAATCAATAATTAAGATTCTGTTTTACGCATTCCGTGTGCGATATTTTCTTTATTACAAAGTAAATAAAATATCGATTACTCTTTACTTGAATTTTAGTTAAATTCCATGTTATTCCTTTTCCCCGATTTATTTGCCAACGCTACAAGTTGAGTAACGAAGCCGTACAGCCAGGATCAAATCGTCCCAATGCGTATTTTGTTTAAATTGTGACTGATATACCCCGTTAGGCCACGCTTCAACATGGCCTAGGTTAAGGGCCTGGATGAATAATGCTTGGAACCTAGCATATTGTGTAGGGAGGTCTTATTTCCGAGTTGTTCTGGTGCAGTGAGATAATAATAAGTGGAAGTAATTTTGTTAAAATCAGGCTAAGGTTGTAATTGACGTATTAGCGCTTTAAGGGCAATAATTACACTCTTATAGCGTAACGCGCTCTATGAATCATCACAATCAATATGATTTTGATGGATTGCTAAAGATTGTAAGGAAGTGAATACCTACTAAAAAGACAACTAGATCTGTGGGAAAAACGACGTGCTGCGCCAGCGCCGTTCTCATATTCGGATAAGCCCAGGTACATACGCACTGGAGATTTATTAGTGCACCAGCCTGGATTACGAACGCTCTCTATATTATTTTACTTATTATTATATGATTTAAGTACATAATACTGATGGTCATCCTGAGACCAAACAACCCAACCAAGCTTAGCTTAACCTGATAGATCGACCCGTGCGGCTATTATACTCAGCCACTGGAGAAATAGGTATAACCTAGAAAAAAAATTAAAAAGTCTACATCATTTAAAAGTAGAGTACAAGAAGTAGGGAGCAAAAAATACATACCTTTTTTGTAGTTTATAAAATTTTAAAATTAACTAACACGCCATTAAAATTATGCTCAGAACTTACCGCTGTAATAAAGCTACGGTGCCGCAATTAAGAGTTAGTTAACTACAACTTGACGCGAAGTTATTTAACTTAGCCAAAAGAGTTACGGCGAAGTAACTTGCCACTTAACTTGAGAAGTTAGTTTAAGTAAGGTTAAGTATGCTAAATTTTATTTATGACATTTTTTGTTTTTATGTTGGAACTGCAGAGGTTTTTTTTTAATTTTGTTTTGCCTATATCATATTTTCTTTGTTTTGTTTGTGGTGATAAGAGAGAGAAAAATATATTGATTGGTATTACACAAACGTAAAAAAAACACAATCATTAAAAAAGGAAAAAAAAGCAAAAAGTCCTGTACGAAGGAGCCTTTTAACCAAAATATAATTCGTAACCGTAGGAAAAAAGTAGGTATTTCGAATTTTATTGATATATTATAGTATTTTAATCAACACACAACAACTTTATCAATGTTTTGTGAAACTCTTTTATGATGAACTAACTTCCGCCCGCGGCTTCGCCCGCAAAATATGTCTACAAATTATACAGATAAACCTTCCTCTTGAATCCAAATAAATTATTTATTTATTATTATTATTATTATCTATTAAAAAAAACCGCATCAAAATCCGTTGTGTACTTTTAAAGATTTAAGCATACATAGGGATATAGGGACAGAGAAAGCGACTTTGTTTTATACTATGTAGTGATATTGTAAATCATTTTGTATTTAGTTCAGTTACACATCATCCACCAACCCTCACTGGTCCCGCGTGGTGGATTATGGCCCACTCCCACTCGAAGAGAGGAGGCCTGTGTCCCAGCAGTGGGAACATTATAAGCTGATTATGCTAAACATCATAGTAATTACCATAAAGGTACAGAGGCCAGCACATCAAGTTACCACAATCTGTCAAATTTCTTTGATAGTATTTCAACTTTATTGCAAAGACATAAGGTTCATTTTTAATTGAGAAAATTGTCTGTACTATCTCGCCTTGTTGAAAAAAAAATACAATTGAGTGCAGAATTACAGAGAGATAATTCTCCACACAATTAAACTCAACTTATCCAACAAATCCTGAAGATACTTTAACTTAATCTTTCACCTTACAATACACCTCACCGCCACCACAAACTGCCATAAAATTTGAAAATTTGCCCAAAAATCCTTCGTAACGTCATCTTAAATCTCTTAAGCACCATTATGGGGTATACCCCATGTAAATGTCTACCATTTCTGTTATAAAATTACGCTAAATGGTGAACGAAACCGCAGGGCGGAATATAGTGCACGATTTAACATTTAATTTGGTTCTTTAATATTGTCATGTTTTAGGCAGTCGCTCCATGTAAAATACCTACTGGTATTCAGCTGCATCTGGTTAGACTGGAAGCCGACCCCAACATAGTTGGGAAAAGGCTAGGCAGGCAGATTGTCATGTTTTTTAGTGAACAATATTTGACGTTGTACTTAATTGAACCTCTAATAATACCCAATTTGCGTTCCTCAAAATATTGTTAACACGTTAGCTGCGGCACCAATTTTTGCAAACTTTCCGTTCCTGCGGCACGAGGTATTATCGGCCCGCACCGTGACCAGACGTTAGGGCGACACGCGGTCTATTAGACCCCACCTCCTTAAACAGACTAAAATCCATTTTCTGGCGCGAAATCAAAGATAAATGAAAAATTTGGTCCTTATCGATATAGACAGTGAATTGGTGAACCCTAATCTACCGTCGCCCCGGGATCTAATAACTAGTTTAGGAATTATTGGCAAAACAAAATATGGGATCTTATACACCTCGTAACGCACTGAAATAGGGTAAATTTTCGCTAAGATTAGTGATGGGAAATATAATATCGACGCAACGACGTTTATCTATTTTTGTGTGAAAATCTTAATGCGGTTCACAGAATAGAAAAAAAAGAAGTAGAAAAGAAACTATCCTATGTATTCTGCCTCGGGCTTTAAAAATACACTTATTAGAACTTGAATTAACATAAAAAAAATCAGTAACAATATTATAAAAAATCGCAATCGTTCTGTTTCTGGGTTTTTTTTAAATTAACTTCTTCCGACATCGTTTAGACATGTTCGGCGATGTAAAAGGACGTGCTCTCCAATCGACGTGATGCACAACACTAGTCGCGGGAAGCTCGCGTTGGGTGCGGTACGAGGTCCGGGAGGGTATGGGACGTTTTAGCCTCGTTCCGCACTGCATTAAAATTATATTAATTCAGTGCGGTACGAGGCCTAAGAGATCCGGTACCAAGGTAGGTATACCACCGAGTCCGGGACCATTAGCGCGTCTGAAATATACATTTATCTCTTTTCTATACTGGACCAAACCAAAGCTATGCCCTTCGCACGACAGAGATGTTCACGTTTTTCCTTGCCGCACCACAAGGACGTTGCATGAGGGGTGATTTAGGCCTCGTTTCGCACTTAACGTGTTAAACAGTATAAAACATGATTGCCTCTTTTTGTGAACCAAAAATTATTTCTATTTTGGGGTTTTCAAATTGCTTGCATCATGAGCGGGAGGGGAAATTTTATGATTTCCAACCTCCAAAAAAAAATTGTTTTAGGTTGTATCCAATGTGTATTTATAGAATAAAAATCATTAATATCTTCAATACGACCCATTTAGTAAGAATTTACCTTAGAACATTTGAATTCCGCGGACAGCCTAGTAGCTTTCACCTTAACCTGCATAGAAAAAGAAAGCATGTTACATTTCATTAAATGATAACATTTTCGATTAAAAACTTCTAAACGCATTGTTAATCGAAGATTTAAAAAGCCAAAAAAACATTTTTACAAAAAAATCAACTGACATCCGAAAAAACACTACAAAGTGAAAAATAATACTAATGTCGGAAATCGGTGTCTTTGGTTTTGTATTTTCGGTTTTTGCCACCGACTTCCGACTTTTCACTTTTGAGTTTTGGTACCTTACTACCACACAGTCCCCACACAATTCGTATCCACTACTAAACTTGCTATGCAAACAACAGTGACCTAAAGTACTCATATATCATCAAGATAAAAATTTAAGACTTGTATGGTTTCCTCATGGATGCCATTTTCAGAACTGGACCATACGGGAAGCACCAGCTTAAAAAAAAAAATAAACATCAAAATCAGTTCACCCGGTCGAAAATTCTGAGGTAATAAATATTTAAAAAAAATACAGTCGAATTGAGAACCTCATTTTTTTGTATTTCTATTACCGCATTGCTTGGTAGTTAGTTATTATGGATAGTCTTGATCACGTGTTCTTGAACAAAGGTTGAACCTACTCTCGTAAGTCGGAGTCATTACTGGGCCAGCACTGCTCCAGTACTGCTTTGTATTTTAGAACCCATTAGATGTACAGTCACGAGCAAAACAAAGTATACACTTAGCTAATTCAATTAGCGGTTTTCTGCTTAGTTATTGAATGAATTTGTATGTTGTCACACACATTGCATTTTCGAATCCGTTGGTTTACCGTACATGTCGTATCTCAAATTTGAAATAGTTATTTTACGAGAAAATCGGTTCTGAAAATTGCTAGGTGTATACATATTGGTGCTCGTGACTGTACGCCTATTAGAAGCCGTTTGCTTATAAGAGCTCAACCATTTATACGGTTATACTATAAGGTTACGAACAACTTTAACTATTGGATGAACCCTGAAATCGCGGAAAAAGAGAGAGATTCTGAGACTTAATTTTTTAACACCTTATATTTATCGTCATTTCGAGAAAAAAAATCTCATGAACTTATAGTTTTCATACGACATTTGAGGGGTTAAAAGTCTTTAAATTTTCCATAAATATATAACTTTTACTTGGAAACATGACTGTTTTTCTGTTGTGTTGTTGTGTAAAACAAATGATATTAGTCACTCTTATACAGTAACAGGCCAAAGGTAAAAATATAAAATGTGTGAGGGTCGAATGTCAGTCGCATCACGTGTACTTACCTAAAGTACTGACGTGACAGGGGTGGGCAGACTTTTGTTGATTTCAAAATCAGAAAAATTTACGCAGGGTACAAAAATAAAACCGAAGTTATCGACATAGCTTGCAGAGTAAGCAAACTGAAGTGGCAGTGGGCTGGCCATGTTTTTCGAATGACTGATGGCAGGTGGAGCAGACGAGTCCTGGAGTAGAGACCGCGTATCGGCAAGCGTAGTGTGGGACGCCCCCCAGATAGATGGTCCGTTGACTTTAAAGTGGCTGGGACAGATTAGATCGGGAAGACGAAGGGTGTTGTGGCTCAGCTTGGGAGAGGCCTATGACTGCGATAGCCTGAGTTGATCGATTGCCAAAAATTAAATTACTATCTAACTAACTACACACATCAAAAGTGTCTAGGGATCAACATATATTTTTGCAATAACTTTTCTCTTGATTGATATTAACTTAAATTTTCTTTAAGGATTCATCAAATAAAGTGTTTTCGTTTGTCACAGTAACGATAAACCAAGTCACCTTTGCATTAATAAAGAAATTTGCCATTTTCCTAATAAAGGGATTTTGGACATTTGAACCACTAACATTAAAGTTCGAAAAAAAGACTGAAATAACAGTTTTCTTTAAAATTTTATTGGGTAACTTAAACAATTAATAATCCGTGTTTCTACCGCGAACACTAACAACACAAGAACATCGGTTTGGCATACTCAAAATGAGTTCATCCAAATCACGCTGTGGAATGGCCGCCCATGTTCGTTGCAACAACAAAAAAAGGTGTTATCAGTCGACTTTGGACACGTTACCGAAGCACTGGTACCGTGGCTGAGCGCCATGAAGGACGGTATCGCTGCACCACACGGAGACAAGACCGATACATTCAAATCTTAACTCGAAGAGCTCCAACAATAACCGCCATGATGTTAGCCGTGAGGCTTCATCACTCTTCAGGGAACTTAATTAGCGACCAAACAGTCAGAAACCGCTTGCATGAAGTGAACCTTCATTCCCGAAGACCGCTACGGGTACCACCTATAGCAATGCACAATCGTAGGATTCGATATCAATGGGCTCTTGAACACAGAAATTGGGCAGAAGAACAATGGCGTTTCGTGTGCTTTTCTGATGAGTCTCGTTTTGGTATGAGACCGAATACAAGACGTATACGACACTGGAGAACCCCTGGACGCCAACAGCGATTAAAATCCTGCCAGGAAGTCCATCCTTATAGTGGTGGAACCATCATGGTATGGGCGGGTATTTGGATCGGCGGAAGAACTGAGTTGATTTGGATCAGAGGCAACCTCAACGCTCAAATTTATGCTGAGACGATTGTATCTGACGTCATCGTTCCTCTACAAGTGCAAATCGGTCCCTTATTTCAGTTAATGCATGATAATGCACGACCGCACACCGCAAGAGTTGTAAGACAGACTCTCGCCGCAGCTAACATCAATGTCCTGCCCTGGCCTGCTCAGTCGCCAGACTTGAACCCGATTGAGCATGCATGGGATATGCTACAGAGAAGAGCTCTGCCGAATATGGAGGGTATCCAGTTGCAAGAAGACCTTTTTTTGTTGTTGCAACGAACATGGGCGGCCATTCCACAGCGTGATTTGGATGAACTCATTTTGAGTATGCCAAACCGATGTTCTTGTGTTGTTAGTGTTCGCGGTAGAAACACGGATTATTAATTGTTTAAGTTACCCAATAAAATTTTAAAGAAAACTGTTATTTCAGTCTTTTTTTCGAACTTTAATGTTAGTGGTTCAAATGTCAAAAATCCCTTTATTAGGAAAATGGCAAATTTCTTTATTAATGCAAAGGTGACTTGGTTTATCGTTACTGTGACAAACGAAAACACTTTATTTGATGAATCCTTAAAGAAAATTTAAATTAATATCAATCAAGAGAAAAGTTATTGCAAAAATATATGTTGATCCCTAGACACTTTTGATGTGTGTATACAAACAATATACCAAAACAAAAGGATATTTGGACATCAAAGTACTCGTCCGCATTAGAAATATTTTTGCATGATCAAAATGTGTAGTTTTTCGAAGAGTCGAAGTTGAGAATGCCCAAAACTTAAGTATTGTTTACGTTTAAATAAAATAATTCTAGGGCTATTATAATTAATGTTATATAATTAAATGGTAATGTTTGGTAAGTGTTGAAAGCAAAAATAATCTAGATTTCAGCGTATTAGTACAATATTTAACTATTAAAATGTAGCTTATAAATCTCTTTTTCTGTTTTCAACGTTTTTTTTTATCACAATGACCCGCACCAGGCCTACAAAAGCCCCGCAGTTGAGCCACCCTGGCTGGAATACGTCTCAGCGTCCCCGTAAATCCTCATTAGTTCCCTCACTTTACGAGATCCCACGGCGCTAGTAAAGCGGCCCGCAGATATTACGATTGCATTACCCCTGACTTTTCTGAATATTATGGAATTCACACAAAGTGATTGGCGCGTTTTGGATTTGTGTTCTTATTTCAAATCTTTTTTTGGTTAAGGATGATGGAAAATTATTGAAAGAGTTTCAATTTAGTAATTTTAAAAAAAAAATCCTCTATGAGTTAAATGACTTTTTAGTTTTTTTTTTTCGTTAAACATTTATAGAACGTTGATAACATTGAGTAACCTCTAGTTCATTACATTATTTATTAATATTATACCGAACCATAAAGCATTGATTAGATCAACCAAGGCCGCACAATCGAGTTTACAATTAGTTCTAATGTTACGGATAATAAACAAAAACTAATAACACCATAAAATCACCAAGATCTAGAATGTTCTAGTAATGTCTGATAAAAACTCCACATTATCGTCTAATTGATGAGCAAAGTTACAGCGAGTAATAAAAGGCATCAATATTAAATCTTGGCACAAAAAGTACCACAGTACGGTTCCAGTAATCGAACTGACTATCCTTTCGCTATCTAACATCGCTGAACGCACGCATTGCATTATGGGGCGCCATTGATGTTGGATACTCGGATGAGGTAAGGCCGTAGCCTTACGCAGTTTGTTAATTTAAAAAAATATTAATTTATTTTAGATAAACTTAGGCACCCGTATAGACGTACAAACAATTTCGTATAGAACTCTAGATTCATTTCATTCTAATTTTAAAATCCTGGGAGCCAACCGCGATCTGAAAAAGCAGTTTTAATTTAATATAACTTCAGTGTGAGATACAGATAAAGCTATACAGGAGTTATAGCTTTGTCTTATAAATATAGTCTATGATTGAAACTTTGAAAGATTGTATTAATATCCCGCAGGGTTAATAACCATCAAGAGTCCCAGCTTCACACTTTATTTCTGGTCTTAAGTCACGTGTCATCTAGGGTCCAACCCTAGATGACACGTGTTTTACTTGACAATCAATCTGAATTTCAAATCATTTCCCTTAACCCATTTTGATGTTCGCCTATTCGAAGCCGTTTGCTTATAAGAGCTCAACGATTTATACGGTTATATACACAGTTAAATTTAAGTCGTTTTGAAAATTCGGCTGACCAGTAGATTTTGACGAGTTAGGCGAACATAAATGTACTGAACAGCTGATTTTTTTTCGCGATTTTATTTTCGGTCCCATAGTAAAAGTTGTTCGTTATAATGAGTACAATGACCCCTTAAGGGGATTAAAACTAAACTAAAATTTAACCGTGTATAGTGTCGTTTCGAAAGAATTTTTCTAATGAACCTATGGGGTTCATACGACATTTGAGGGGTTCACTGAAATCAAAGAGAAACTATGTACCGTAAAGTCTATGATAATATTTGTACAAACGTTAACACAACATCTTCTTTATTCATTGGCACAACGATACGAATCACTCGATGCCTACGGCGCGGAGATGTTTGCTCTGATAAATATATTACTTAATGGCAAAAAATCATCATCTCATTGGCAACAGTATCAATTTGCATAGTACCCGGTTAATAAGGTGATTAGCTGGACTTGAGCACAATATTTAAAGTTTTAAATATCTTCATGATTTTACATTTTTTTCGCACTTTACGTCTGAAAATACCCTAATTATCAAACGTAAATTGCGAAAAAAAAAATGTGAATAAATGCAGAATTAACTGATTTAGGACTGATTTTTCAGTCGTCAGATAAGTTTAAATGAAGGAATAAATAAGGCAGTTTGACAGCTTTTGCATAGACATATGTCAGATTAAAGTTATCAACATTTCAAAGATTAGCTGGACTTGAGCACAATATTTAAAGTTTTAAATATTTTCATGATTTTAAATTTTTTTCGCACTTTTGGTCTGAAAATACCCTAATTATCAAACGTAAATTGCGAAAAAAAAATGTGAATAAATGCAGAATTAACTGATTTAGGACTGATTTTTCAGTCGTCAGATAAGTTTAAATGAAGGAATAAATAAGGCAGTTTGACAGCTTTTGCATAGACATATGTCAGATTAAAGTTATCAACATTTCAAAGATTAGCTGGACTTGAGCACAATATTTAAAGTTTTAAATATTTTCATGATTTTAAATTTTTTTCGCACTTTTGGTCTGAAAATACCCTAATTATCAAACGTAAATTGCGAAAATAATGTGAATAAATGCTGAATTAACTGATTTAGGACTGATTTTTCAGTCGTCAGATAAGTTTAAATGAAGGAATAAATACGGCAGTTTGACAGCTTTTGCATAGACATATGTCAGATTAAAGTTATCAACATTTCAAAAATCAGCCCTACACTAGTAAGGGCTGATATTTTAATCTCTTGATAACTTTAAAAAACTGAAAATACTTTATTGAGTATTTTCACTTTTAACGATTATTGGATCGAAGAAATTCCATACATTTGGTTTGAGTAGGCAGTTATTGAAGTTTGTATGGGAGAGTTGAATTAATCGCGATTACGACGCTGTAGGTCGATTCTGTAAAAATCTCACTGTGAAAACTTGGGTGAAGTGAGCTGTCGTTCCACATAAAGCTAGAGATTGACACTATTGACAGCTCACTTTAAACTCACTTCAGCTATGTTATCACTGTGAGATAGTTACAGAATACCACTACAGGTCCCCCCATAGAGAAAGTTTTTCAGTTTGCTAGTCTGTTCCACACCCTTAAATATGACCACACCTTTTAATCTTCCTCCCTGAGGAAAGCACATTTAGCGAGTTAAACTCTGCCCTACATTCTCCAATTTCACCAAGACATTCTACATTTTCGACCAAAAAACAAAACTACACGCATGTTACTTCCATAATTTGCGTGTAAATAATTGAGCGTACACGCCGCGCGTGTCCCCGCCATATTTATTATTCACGCGGTGTTGCCACTGTTGTGTCATATTATTGCCATATTGGAAAATTATTCCCTGGTTGTGAGGGGAATTTTTGTCAGTTTTGTCCTTTGTTTAGTCAGTAAATGCGAGTTAGTGGCTCCGTGACTGTCATTCTAGTGAAAGATTTTGTTGGTATTTCTGCTATCAAGTTTGATGTAGTTCGTCGTTTTGTTTCGGCTTATTTTTGAATTTATTAAATGTTATCGTGTGTTCGTGATCTGATTTTGAAGTTAGCAGCACTATGTAGGTTATACATAGTTTTGATCTAACGAAAATCGTTTTTATTTAATGACATCACTTCAAAACCAAAGCATTAAAACAGTTTACATTTCACATTTAACCAAATGAATCTGCTTCCTTACAATTAATCCCATCAAAGTAAGACAACAAAACTTCGAAAACCGCAAGTCAAAAGTCGTCGCAACATTCCTCAACACGAATTAATGATTCATTAATAGCGCCCCCAATTACGATTGTTATTCGATTAGGGGCCCCCCGCACACTTCGATGCGTATAAACTTGCAAGGGGGACTTGCGAATTTTCCAGGGTGCGTGCATGTCACCTCACTAGCACGTGGAGCGCCGCGGCGAGCGCAAGCCTATGCGTTCCAAATTCGAAAACAGATGAAAGTTTCTGGCATTCGCGGTCGAACTTTTTTAAAAACTTTTTTGCGAACATTAATTGATTTTAAGTAGTGCGTACGTTTATTCGATTTCCAAGGTTTTTTTTCGATTCAACTTTTAACTTAAAATATACCAAATATTTGGAAAGGTTCGTTTTTAACGTTTTATAAATGTAAAGTGACGTACGGTGATCGACTGCTTATTCGCATCGTTTCGATTGTCGACTCCTTATTCGATTAGTTGTGGAGTTTTGACGTTTTCGGGGAGTTTTCTCGGAAACTCGCGATGTGGGAGTTCTCATTGTTTTTATTTGGAGTTCTGTTCGACATTAAGTTAATGAAGACATTTGTATTGACGTGTTGAATGCGTAAATATATTTTTTTGGGATTTCTGTTTACGTATGTTATGCTAATGTTGATGAACTTAATTAGGCTCGAGAAAAAGGCTCAGATTTCTCCTAATTGAACATTGTTAGATTTCCAATTGGATTACTACAAAGTTGTCAAAGTTATTCATAAAGTCATCGGCTGCTTAGTTTTTCGCGGCGTGTGTTGTGGTTGCAACAAAGAACAATTCTTTCTCAGCAGTAGATTGTAGATAATTGGAAATACATTTAGATAAATTAATCTCGTAGGTATATCTATACCGTTGTTAGTTGTTGTGTTAGTTAGGACCAGGAACCCGGTGTACTTACTTGCTTATTCCTTATTTGAAAATATATTAGGTACCTCTTGACAGTTCTAAAGTTATTTTTATTTTTTTTAAGACTAAGAATCAATCTGCCTGCCTAGCCTTTTCCCAACTATGTATGTTGGGGTCGGTTTTTCTTTTAGACTAACGTTGGCGGCAATTTTTTACCAGATTTTTTCTGAGAAAGTAATGTTTATGCTAGGTTCCTAACTCAGGATGAAAATAGTAATTTTTAGTGAAAATAAATTAAACCTTCGGTCTTTAGTAAAGTGTTAAGCAAAACCTGAACATCTTTTATGTCGGTACTTAATTCTTTTTGATCCTGTTGTTCTATTGAAGCTAGCCTTTGCCAGTTCACCATGATGAAGCAAAATGCGTCATATTAATGATAAAGCTCAACAATTACAACTCAACATTTTTTATATTCTAATTCGCCAGTTCAAAAAAGGAACTATTTTAAATAGGTTCTACAAAAAAGTTTTTAATTCCGGCCAACGGTTTCCGTGACGAAAGTATACGTAGATAGCTCAGGTTCGTTTGAACTCGCCGCGATTCGGAAACAATCGGGAACCGAGTAGGAATCGAATCGTGTAAAAGTAAATCGATCCGATTACCGGCATCGATTTGTGATTGGTCAATTTGTTTGTGGAGCGAGAGGTTTTGATCGTAGCGGAATTAATTTTTATATTAACAAAATGTGTGTGTAGCCATTATGAAGTTATTCTTAGTGTATTAATTATGAAGCTTATATGACGTAGGTAGTTGATGATATAGGTAGTTACAATTATTCATCAAAATAATTTACACCGAGTAAATAATTGTATAATACCTACACGCGTTTACTTTTTCAAAACCTCGAAGTCTAAATTTATATGAGAGCTATGCACTGAGTTTTTCTTCTTTATTTTTAGGTTAGTTTATTCGTACTCTTTTTTGTTATATTTAACTTATTGTTATGGATCAAATAATTTACGATCTAAAATACGGTAAACATGCATAAGGCTGTGCTCAAGATATACCTATGAATTATGAGGTTATGAGTTGGGACCTATCCGTTTACTTTTGCGTTACATGATTTTCTATCAAGTATCAAAACTCTCGATCCTCCCACATTAGGTACAGTCAAACATCAAAGTGGCTGCGTAAATAATCAAGTTAAATAGGCAACTGAAAAAACCATTCGTTCTTATTCGTTTCCTACTTGTGAGAGCCCAAGTTTTTTCACCAATCACCGTGCTTACCCCCCTCGGTCTTGCTATCACTGTGGTATAAGTACGTTAAGTAGTTTGTACTTAATTTAACGGACCAATTGGTATTGCTAAAAGTATGTCATACATACCTAAGACATGGCCGAAATGTCGAACCAAACATTAAAAAAAAACCTTTTAGTAGTATTATCTTTTTATTGCAAACCATTTAATGTATGTATGTATGTTTGTATGTCTGTATTTGTATGTATTGTATGTATATAAATAAATACTAACTTTCGATTTTAGTAGATACTAGATATGAGCGACATTAAAAATATTATGATAAAAGTAAATTGTCAATTAGAGAACAATACAGAAAATCAGTTTTGGAAAAAACTTTGTAAAGCGAAAGAAAAATCTTTAATAGGTATATTTTCTCATGATTGTAGAAAAACTAGGGAAATGTTAAAAGGAAAGCGCGTTTCTCTGATGAAATAAATACTTAAAAGTAAATATTTACGAAAAAACATTTGCAAAAAAAAAAAAAAACAGACTGCATTTTCAAACGTAACTATTGTACGAATACTAATTTCTAATCTCTGCATGTTGCGCAGCGCGGGCGCAGCGGGCGCTAACGACATCTGTGGGCCGCTAAGTGGAACTATTGTCAAATTCGATTCGGTTAAGCTCGGGACTCGTCGGCTTTCTGTCAACTAGAGTGTATTTAGTGACGGTCGCGGCTTTTTCAAAAGCTGTGGAATGTGAAGGTTTTTGTCGTCAAAGCGGGGTCCATTTCGTTAAACTTTGTTGACTATTATGCCTATTTACATAAGCAGTTTTGTAATCGTACGTAACAGTCAGAACTGGATGTACCTCCCTGCTAACAAAGTTGCTTGTATTAGAAGTGCGGTACATTTAAAAGAGGTTTATGTCAATACTAACTGCTCCCGCGCGGTTTCAGCCGCTGCTGGGCTCCTATTGTTCATAGCATGATGTTATATAGCCTATAGCCTTCCTCGATAAATGGAATATCTAACACATAAATAATTTTTCAATTCGGACCAGTAGTTCCAGAGATTAGCGCGTTCAAACAAACAAACTCTTCAGCTTTATAATATTATTAAAAATTTTGCAAATATTTACATCACCTGAAATCAATTGCAGTAAGCTCAATACGCATAAGCATATACATTGTTACAATATAATAATGCCTATTTATGGGCTCAAGAATTTTATGATACTCTAGGTATAGGTACACGCTACTCCAATTTCCTAGATCATCTAAAGGCAATTTTATAAAATCATGCGTCTATTTATCAAATAAAGTTATTTACCTACTAATTAACATAATATTTACATTGAAAAGCTCATAGAAAAATATCTGTAATTATTTATACATATTTTTTTATACATATGTATAGTCAAGGGCATTGAAAAATTCGTCCACTTCGCTGTCAATAGGAAAAGTTTCCAAAAGGCTGGCAGCATTGCCGCGTTAATAAAAATAGGCCAGCCCTCTGGTCACGTGAAGAGTCGACCAACTGCGCCTATTATCCTAAAATCATAACACCGTATGTCACTTTACATTTTGATAGTCAATAACACCTTACCTACAAAATACAACTTCAGTGATAGTCCGCTGAAATCTATCCGTGAAAACATGTGAAGTGAGCTGTCATTCCGCCTGATATTACGGATTGACAGCTTACTTCAAGCTCACTTCACTTCACGTTTTTACAGTGAGATTCTCACAGAATATATCGGCTGATACTCGTAGTGTTTCCATTTTCAGTTGCTCTAACAGCTAAAACATGAATAACAACTTCGATTAAAGACTATAATAACTACCCCCAGCTCAACTTAATACTGAAGAAAAAAATGTACGCAGTTCCAATGGCTAATTACGTTAGTCCCTACCACTTGGCTCCTCACTATGGAGCGTCTTCGAGCCTCACAGAACCATACTGGCTGTAAGTATAATAATAATAATAATATCTTTATTTGTATAGAATGCAGGTATTACAATTATGGTGTTCATTTGGATATAGTCCCAGTACATTCTGCCTGTTGGCATACAAAAATATGTGGTTAACTTACAGATAATTTACAACTACCTACTACTAACTAAATTCAAAATGAGATCATGACTAAGTCTAAAATTATTTACATAATAAATGAGATAAAGTGAAGCATTATATTACAAATCATCATTGATAAAATCGGTAGCAGAGTATTAACATTTCTCTATCAGCAATGACGACAGGTGTTTCTTAAATGTTATTAAGGGCTGATCCTTAATGCTATTTGGCAATTTGTTAAATATATGTTTTGCTGGGCAAAGCAGGTATAAGAATCATCATGCATAATTGATTATTTGAAACGATCAAAAGTAAAATATGAAATCACATAGAAAAAAGACCGCTCGTCTTAAAAACTTCCATCACTGTACAGAAATTTAAAATTATGTGAAGATATAATTTTAAAATTACATTTAAAGCTGATAAGTATTCTAATTGATTCTAAAAATGTGTATCGTCACATTGTTATATGTCATACAAATCACGTACAAAATTTTGCATTTTGACAGTTCATAAAAAGTAACGTTATTGACTACCCTTTCAAATACACAATTATGAAGATTTATCCCTACGATATGCTGCTAGAGAAATGGTGGCCCAGTGGTAACGCTCGCGACTTATAAATTGTAGGTCGTGGGTTCAAACCCAAACAGGCAATTTGAGTAAATAATTTCATCACCACTGCTCTCAAAACAGTGCAGGAAAACATCGTGAGGAAACCGACAGGTCCTAGAACCAATGATTCGATCACTTGTTACATGCACCAACCCATTCTGGGCCCGCGTGGTGATTTATGGCCCTCTCCCTCTTACAGAGAGGAGGCCTGTGTCCTAGCAGTGGAAAAAAATCAAAATCATGTTATTTGGGTACAATCCTAACTTAGATAGTTGTATTTAAGCGGGATAGTCCGAAAGGGTTACCGCTACCCCGGAACATAAAGGGCTACGGAAGGAACATGGATGGGTTTTAGTCAGTAAGAGTCTGACACTCCCTTCCGCTCCACCCAGGGCGGGAGCAGTCATTGGATGATTTTCCAGCCTAAAAAAAAAAGATAGTTGTTTTGATGATTATAATTTTTATAAATATAATAGAAATGTATACCTATATAATTTTATGCACTTAATTCAATTTTTTATTTCTACAATCTAATACAATAACAACTTACACATACATGATTCTAATGATTATAATTCCGTTAATACATAATTGCTGGCGCTTCCCTCTCAATTATCATAAATCATCAACTGCATCATCTGCTTCGCCTTTTCCCAACTATGTTGGGGTCGGCTTCCAGTCTAACCCGATGCAGCTGAATACCAGTATTTTACTTGAAGCGACTGCTTATCCGACCTCTACAACCCAGTAACTGGGCTATACGATACCCCTTGGCTGAAACTGGCTGTCAGATTTTCGGGTTACTGACGACCCGTGACAACTGTCAAAGATGCACAAATGACAGCCGGGACCAACGGCTTAACGTGCTTTCCGAGGCACGGAGGAGTCTCAGTATGTAAAGATGGTCGCCCATCCACGGCCAACCCCGGCAAGCGTGGCTTAACCTGATGGATCGACCTGTACGGCTATTAGTACTTAGCCACGAGCTCCTCTCGGAGTAAAATCTTATGTTGACTCAAAACCTCTGATTTCTATTTGTTTACTTACTAATGTAATTTTATTATTGTTCCAGGAAACCATCAGTAGATGGCGTCTCGAATGCGGCGTCAGTCAACAGCCGGTGAGTTCGCAAAATTATTCAAAACTCAACTAAATAATGTTAATCGGTACATCGGACGACACCGCCCAAACCGTGTTATTCGATACCGAATCGATTCTGCCGATCGAGTTTTTAAAATATCCTCAAATCCAGTGTGGACGTCGATAATCCAATATCTAAAAATGGTAATTTCCGATCGAGTGTTCTCACGAACGAAACAAAGGGTTTAGATATGAAAAAAGTCAGGTAAACATTGGTAGGCAGGATCGAATCGGTCGAAACGTGGATGGTTCCGCAGATTTTCTATTTGAAAGTTTTATTTGGTTGTTGTAATCCTTGACTGTCTTCGTTTATTTTTGACAGAGAATTATTGTTTCTTCTGTCTTTATATGTGTTTAATTTTCGGTCATTTATTTATTCCTTTTATTACATTTCTACATATTAACAACTTATACATACTTAAATTAAATGATTGCCTAACTGACTATAAACAAAAACAAAACGGACACTTAGGCGTCGAAGTACTCATCGGCATCGCTGTCGTGAAACGTGCCCAGAAGACTGGCAGCATTGCCACATTGAATGGTAATGCTAAATGGTCACGTGAAGTGCCGACCAATCGGCGAGAAATTTCCTTAAAAAGGAACTCCTTTTTAAGGAAATTTCTCGAAACACTAACTCTAGGGTAATTAATTCTAACCTGAATTTGTCACGATTGTAGTATTTTATATCATTTGCGTATTGGTAAATGATTGGAAATGATTGGCTTAAATGTACATGTTCATCATGACAGTATTCCGTATATTCCTTATACCGGCAGAACCCTAAAAAATGGTAAAAAAAGACACAAAATCCAATCACAATTACGCGGGGCAACGTGTAATTTTGACATGGCTCGCGCTCTCCACTTACAGAATAAGACAACCGACACATTTGATCATTGATACGACCAATCTCGGTATTAACTGCTATTGAAGAATAATCTATTTTAATGGAAGAAAAGGATCGAGTTTAATGTAATGTTTTTAGGACAAAAACGACTAAAGGAGTCTGTGGTTTGGTTGATTTTGTTTTGTCATTCATGAAACCATCGCCTGAGGAACAATCTTGGTTGATATTAAACACAATGTTTTTGTCAAGCATGTATTATCGCTCCAATGCCCAGGGGGCCTAGAGAAGTGTCAATCGCTCCGTGTCGATTCGATTTCGAAAATTGTTGATCGAATAATTCGTTTACTCAGCGATTTGGATTGTCAAAAACGCCATTGGTCAACGCATTTGTATGGGAATATTGATCGAGTTTCGTTACAAAATTTGACATTGTGTAGTTATGCCTATTCCATATATTTCGGATTTATCTAATTTCGTTATCGTTAATGATAATGTGACTTTTTCTCGGCCTCCAGCCCCCTTTGTTTTATATGTTGTGTTGTGGGCCTTAGTCCATGCTATATGTACTTTTTTTCTTTTTTCATTTCTTCAAGAAGAACTCAATTTTCATCGGACGAGAGACTCGTTGAGCTTGATAGAAATTAGACATCTCCATCGAAGATTTTATCTGCCATACATAATAATCAAATAACATCTCTTTAAAAAGTTATATCTTTCATATCTATTGAAACACGCAACAGACTACACTTTATTCAAAATAAAGTTTTTACATTTCGTGTTCTAGATGGCGTTACTAGAAACTAGTGAAGAGATTTTGATACAGATAATAACAATATCTATCCTAATCAAATTAGACCACAACAAAAATACTCTAAAAACCAAGGAACAGAATAAAAGCTAAAAATCCTTAGTCAATACCAGCCCATTAGTATTCACACCGCGTACTAAGCCATGGCTTAAGACACTCCGTGAAATAATGGAAAAAGCGGCACTCGGACTCATCCCGGACAAATTAGATCGGTGCGATGTCGCTGCGTGTGTCTGGTCGGTGTCCGGACTGTGCGGTCTTGACTCTATGGTCTGTTGGACAAGTTTTAAGAACTTTATTTTTTTTGAGGTTGGGAAGTCATCCAATGACTTCTCCCGCTCTGGGTGGAGCGGAAGGGACTGTCAGACTCTTACTGACTAAAACATATCCATGTTCCTTCCTTAGCCCTTTCTGTTCCGGGGTAGCGGTAACCCTTTCGGACAGGCCCACTTAAAGTTTTAAGAATTTATGGTACAATTTTATTTGAGGTTCTAGGGTTTTCCTTGAAGGCAGAAGCTTAGCTTAGCGTTCTTGGTTCTTTGTGGTTTGTATTTTCTTTTCTATCATTCGTCTTGGGTGAGTTCTATTTTATCAACGCGTGTGTACCTATGTTCGTTTATGTCATTCAGGGCGATCCCATACTGAGAAATTTTCATCTGCCTAGCCTTTTCCCAACTATGTTAGGGTCGGTTTCCAGTCTAACCGGATGCAGCTGAATACCAGTATTTTAGTACCTGACCTCCACAACCCAGTAACTGGGCATTACGATACCCATTAGTAAGACTGGCTGTCACATTTTCGGGCTTCTGACGACTCATAACGACTGTCAAAGACGCACAAATGACATCCGTGACCAACGGGAACGGACGGAGGAGTCTCGGTATGTAAAGATGGTCGCCCATCCACGGCTAACCCCGGCAAGCGTGGCTTAACCTGATGGATCGACCTGTGCGGTTGATATTACTTAGCCACGAGCGCCGCGATCCCATACTGAGAAATATAAAAAAATGTGTTATACACTCTGACTAATATGTATGTTTGCTTTCCGGTATAATGAAGATGATAATGTTAATAAATGATAAAACATCGGCTTATTATAAACGATGTGCGCTGGGAACAATTCGATAGCCATATTACATCTTACCCTTGCCATATGGGCATAGTACTCATTATCTGTGTCTGCTGTGGGGTTTATTTTGCTTAATACCTACATGAGTACTATATTTAGCAGCAGGTTTATTGAGGAGCTCGTAGGTACAGCCGCACAGGTCAATCCCGGTTAAGCTACGCTTGCCGGGGTTGGCCGTGGATTGGTGACCATCTTTACATACCGAAACTCCTCCGTAGCTCGGAAAGCACGTTAAGCCGTTGGTCCCGGCTGTCATTTATGAATCTTTGACAGTCGTTACGGGTCGTCAGAAGCCCGAAAATCTGACAGCCAGTCTTACCCAGGGGTATCGTATTGCCCAGTTTCTGGGTTGTGGAGGTCAGATAGGCAGTCGCTCCTCGTAAAATACTGGTATTCAGCTGCATCCTGTGTGACTGGAAGCCAACCCCAACATAGTTGGGAAAAGGCTAGGCAGATGATGAGTACTATATTTAGATCACTATTTGTTATGTAGCTGTATTAGCCCTATATACTTATCTTATTGCTTGGAATAAGTTGCGAAGTTGTTGTGAAGGAAAACATCGTGAAGAAACATGCTTGAGAGATATTTCTCAGCATGGGAAGCTAAGTCAGAGGCCCATGGGCAGTATTAAAAACTCTGACGCCAGGTTAGTCACTAGTGCGGTCCATGGCCCTATATGGGGCCCCGGTGTGGGCGCGTTCATTGCGGCGACGAGCCGCTCACTATCTGAACGCGCCCCAAAAGGTGGTAGCCATTCGGCTAATCCGGGGGTACCGCACGATCTCGGGCGAGGCGGCAAGCCTCCTTGCCGGACTGCCGCCGTGGGATCTGGAGGCGATAGTCCTCGCGCGTCTGTTCGAGTGGCGCGCGGAGGTACTAAGCCGGGGGGAAACTCCGTTTCCGCAGCAAATTGCGGCGGAGCGGACGGACCTCCGGCGCGATCTCATGGCGGCCTGGAAGCAGCGACTGTCGCAACCCAGCGCAGGGCACGCCACGATAGTGGCGGTGAGGCCCCTCTTTGAGGAGTGGCTAGAGAGGCGTCACGGCGCCCTCACCTACCGCCTGACGCAGGTCCTCACCGGACATGGATGTTTCGGGAGGTTCCTGCACATCATCAGGCGGGAGGAAACGCCCGGGTGTCACCACTGCGAGGATCGCCCAGAGAACACGGTAGAGCACACGGTGCAAACCTGCCCCGCATGGGCGGAGCACCGCCGTGTCCTCGTAGAGGCGATCGGCGGCGGTGACCTCTCGCGCCCGGCCCTGGTGCAAGCCATGGTCCGGGGCGAGAGGGAGTGGGAGGCAGTCACCTCCTTCTGCGAAAAAGTCATGCTCGCGAAGGAGGTGGCGGGATGGGAGAGAGAAAGGTCCTCCCGTCCCAGCCGCCGCAGGAGGCGCCCCGGGCGTCGAGAGCCACGTGACGACTCCCGGCCACCGTAGGCGCGGGCCTGCGGACGGTGAGTAATGGGTGACTCACCGTCCGATCAGCACCAGACCCGTGCCGTACGGCGCGTATATGTTCCACGCGCGCCTCAAAGAGATGTCAGCATATGAAGGGGCCCCTCAGGGCCAAGCCTGCCGGGTAAGCGGGATTGTCCGAAAGGGTTACCGCTACCCCGGAACATAAAGGGCTACGGAAGGAACATGGATGGGTTTTAGTCAGTAAGAGTCTGACACTCCCTTCCGCTCCACCCAGAGCGGGAGCAGTCATTGGATGATTTCCCAGCTTTAAAAAAAAAAAAAAGGTTAGTCACTAACCACACGAAGAAAGAAGTGCCGGTTTTTGTAGAAAAAACAATCAACTATACTTTTGGACACATTAGGCTTGATCGGATTATCAGCCTATAATGTTGCCTCTGCTGGCACACAGGCCTTCTCTCTGTGAGAGGGAGTGGGCCGTAATCTACCACGTACCAGTGCGGGATGGTGGATGTCATATGTCTTCGAATTTTTGGTTCTAGGATATGCCAGTTTCCTCACGATGTTCTCCTTCATCGTTTTGAGAGATATGGTGATTAAATAATTTACTTTAAATAAAGCTCCTGACTAGGTTCGAACCCACAACCGACAACTCATTAGTCCACTGGGCAAAGTCAAAGTCAAAACATTTATTTCAAATAGGCACAAGAAAGGCACTTTTGAACGTCAAAAATGAACAAGAAATAGAATTGATTCTAGTCGCCCCTTCCAAAAGGTAGTTTCGTGTGGAGAAGAATGGGCAAGAAACTCCACCGTTACTCTTTTAAAATGTTTCACAATGTTTTGTATACATGTATTATAACATTATATGTGAAGACGATGCACCCAGAATAAAAACTTTACACCAAAAAGGTGAAAAGAAAAATGCATGTAGCAGTGGCAAATAAACTTAAATATGTCATAAGTACATGGTGCTCACATATTTACAACGGGCCATACCGCACTGTCGCTACGCTTGATCATTATTCTCGAATTGAATAAATCTACTTTTGATTTCATTCATGTTTCATGAACTCTTCAGACTCTCATGGCAAAGAATATGAAGCAGCATCATTGCATTATTAGGTAGTGATTGAAGAACTGTCAGATAACAGGAGATTAGGTTTCTTCTGGGCAAGCGTGCTTCATCATCGCTTACCATTAGGTGAGATAGTGGTAAGTGGGATTATCCGAAAGGGTTACCGCTACCCCGAAACATAAAGGGCTATGGAAGGAACATGGGTGGGTTTTAGTCAGTAAGAGTCTGACACTCCCTTCCGCTCCACCCAGAGCGGGAGGAGGCATTTGATGATAGCCCACTCTAAAAAAAAAAGCTGGGATAGTGGTCAAGCGTGAAACTTTTGTTAATAAAAAAACCAATGATATGATTTGTGTTGACTGTTTGTTCTGCTTTAAGTTTAATGAAAGTAGCTTAGAAATCTAAACCTACCATTCTTCGTCCTCATAATTTCCATCATTAATTCCATCGTCAATTAAAACAACAATTTATAAATTGTTTTGCCGACAATCTATAAATCGCACAAGACAATAGTATCGAGTAATTACGGCTTACCTAGTAAGGAACAATAATCGTTAGGGAGATCGAATCGTATCGATTCATCTCGAGAATCGATGCCTTATTCGATTCCGCTGGTTTATTGTTATTGTTTTAATCAATTTGTATTTGCATACCGTTGTTATGAGGGTTTGTTAGTCTTGGGATAAATTATGGGTATGATTTATTAAATATTGGTTATAGTATTGTTATCAATTTTAATTAGCGTGTCTTTTTCATGTCGGACTCTATGTTCTAAAGTTTCAGCATTGGCTCTATTATTCAGTAGCCAGCTCATCAAGTTACCACAACTGTCAAATTTTCTCAATCGATTTTGAACTTAACAACCAACTGTTTAGGGTTCAACCTTTTGAACATGCGTTTGCTTGACACGTATATAATGTGACAAGCAAGCGTATGCTCTGTACTCCAACGACACAAATATGTATTGTGACAATGCGGTACACTATAGACACGAAATAAACGATTAAATCATTACCTTTTTGTGTGTTTATATTGATATCTTAAAAAATTTAAGCTCTCGTACGTATTTAATAACATGAAACAATTTAATATACACCATGGATATTGGGAAATTCATGATAACAAGAAGAAATTTCGTAGCTTGGCGTGGAGGGAACGCGCGCGCGAGCTCTGGCGTTTAAAAGGTTAAAATCATTTGGAGAAATTTGACAGTCTGATATATCTTGATGCACTTGCGACCGTACAGTGCTCCATGTTGTTCATAGTTGTCCAATTTTTATCACAAGTAGAAGAAAGAATGGAGTACGAAATCCTCTTAAGCTATCCATCATAAAATAAATGCTTTTATCAAATCCTCCACATTGTTCCAAACTTCATAAAGGTATTAAACCCAATTTATTTATATTCATTCTAATATAACATCACGCTTTTAATCCCCGAAGGGTTAGACAGAGGTGTCCGTATAGTACATCCACATTTTGCCAGATCATCATCTGCCTAGCCTTTTTCCCAACTATGTTGAGGTCGGCTTCCAGTCTAACCAGATGCAGCTGATTACCAGTATTCTACATGGAGCGACTGCCTATCTGACCTCCACAAGCCAGTAACTGGGCAATACGATACCCCTTGGTAAGACGGGCTGTCAGATTTTCGGTCTTCTGACGACCCGTATCGACTGTCAAAGATGCACAAATGACAGCCGGGACCTACGGCACACATTTTTCCAGATACAAATATATGAAGAAACTCAGATGTAGTTCTTCCAATATCGTAAAACTATTGCTTAAAACTTACAAAAACAATTTCATACCATGACTCGCCTAAGAAACTAATTTGGCACGCCGCTTGTTCCTGGCCAGGTGATTTTTCATGGGAAATTGCCATAAAAGAGGGAAAACTTCATGCAACTAGTAAGCTGGTCACGTGCTTCCAAGAGTAAGGGAGACAGCAGATATGGGTCTTGCAATAGGGGTGAAAGAGGTGGCTGTCTGCGATATTTCTCGCGCCGGGCTAAGATGGATAACCTTTCTATTTATTACTAAGTCTCGTAGCTTCGTCTGATTTCGATAGGATTTTGCTTTTACTGCTTAATTTGTGTTTTTATTTTGTCTTGCTAACGTTATAACGAATATATGGATGATATTAATATGATAATATTGTAATAACAGTGATAGCCTAGTCGTGTGACTGTCGGTCTGCCAAGTCTCGAGTTTGAACCCATGGCACGCACCTCTAATTTTACGGATTCATGGGCGTATTGTATAATTATCACTTGCTTAAAATCGGTGACGGAAAACATTGTGAGGAAACCGGCATGCCAGAGATATTTGTCCACAGCATGTGAAGCTATGTCAGAGGCCCATGGGCAGCATTAAAACTCTGACACCAGGTTAGTCACTAACCATTCGAAAAGAAGAGAAAGATTATGGGAGAAAGACCAGATAAACGATGGATGGATTGTGTGAAAGATGATATGGCTAGAAAGGGAATGAATGCCGAGATGACGACTAAAAGAGAAGCATGAACGAAAAATACATATTGCGCGGACCAATGAATTGGGATAAGAGCAAGAGCATGATGATGTATGGCTAATTAGTATAAGTTCTTGTACTAAGCTCAGTTTAATAATGTCATATGCATGTCGATGTCAGCGGTATTGTCCGAAAGGGATTACCGCTGCCCCGGAACACAACGGGCTAAGGAACGAACATGGATGGGTTATAGTCAGTTACACTCCCTTCCGCTCCACCTAGACCGGGTGGAGCCATTTTATGAACTCAACCTGAAAAAAAAAATCTGCTTCTTACGACTTGAAACAAAACATTCTTCTGATCCTAATTATTTGATTGCACCCGAACGGCTCATAAGAGCAGAAAAAAAGCACTATAACACTGTACAGCATTGCATTTCTCTGCACTGCACTTATAGTCACGGTGTTTATTCCTGATATTTAGAAATCGACTATAGTCTTCTACAAAGTAAGATTACGAAGACAAAGTATGATTTACGCAATTTTAAGCCAGTTCAGAAAACATTTTGTGACCAAAACCATACCAAAAACTTCAACCCAACAAAGAAATTTTTCATCAATACAAAATGCTGTGAATTTCTCTCTAAAATGCATTTGTGGCTTCATTCTAGAGAATAAAGCGCTTACTGGCCAGCGAGAAATCCCATTCTAAAATCAAAATATCTGTGAAAAGGTTTTGAAAAATACCACCGTTCCCCGTTCTATGGTCATTTGCATATGAAAAGAGGCTTCTTTTGTCGCGTAGAATGTATTTTTCACTTTCATTTCTTTGGATTTCTTTAAAAGGCTTTGGGCCAAATATTATTTGAATCTTTTCTTTGTAGTGTGACTGATCGGCTCCATTTTGTTTTAGCGTGATGAATGTTGGTACTCGTGTTAGATTCTTTACGTCTGCATCAGTAATGTCTACTCTAGTGCTTCCTGTATTTAACATCCCGTTATTGGTTTAATGTAAGATGCTTCAAGATCTACAGTGATGATTTCGAAATGCCAAGTTTTTCTAGAATTCCGATTCTTGATACAAAATTCGATATATGTATATATATTCATAGTAACACTTTGAATCTCATTAATATTTTGTTTTTCTTCACTTTTTTGATCATCTTTAATGATTTTAGCTTTTCTTATGTAGGTGTCCTTATTGTTTTCATTTAAGTATTTTTCATTTTGTCTACAGTATTATCACACGTCAATAAACTACTGTTATCAACATGATGAATACAAAAATTACCATATTATTGATACGTTCAGTAGCAATTAGTGAATGTTTAGATTTATTGCGTCGATTACAGCGCCGTTTGACCCTCCACTAAAGTTCACTTTTAGTTTTAAGACGCCCCGGGTCGAGGTTAGTGTAGATACTCCTTTGTTTTATTTTAAATCGGAATATAACATTTAAGATGGCGTAATAATTTTTATGTTTACTGTCTGAGCATTTATGATATGTTTTAGATTATTAATTTATCTTTTGTAGTAGTATAGTAGCAGTATCATTAGTAGTATCATTAATAGTAGCAGTTGCATCAAAACTATTCAATAGTTTATTTTCTTTTACCTCAACTTTTATTTAGGTTACGTCATCTCTATCCGTAATTAATTTTTTATTGTATGTTTCTGTTTCTTCGATAACGTTGCTTTCCTTGCCAGTATTTACCATTATACTATCAATTTAAAATTTTATTTTTTATATTTTATACACATAATATTTACATAACTAAAAATAATTTTAATATAATTAATAACTATGTACAAGTTTATAAAACGGGAGGGATAAAATAATTAAATAAATAAATCAAAAGGCATCAAAAAATTCGTCCACTTCGCTGTCAACAGCAAAGTTTAAGTTTTTAAAGTAAAATTTACTTTATTATGTATATTATCTAACTATGTATTACACAAATCTTAATACAATATATACAACCTAAAACTAAAAACATGTATATGTTATGTACAAGTGGTAAGAAAGAGGAAGAGCTTCAAAAAAAAGAATAGGGCATCAAAAAATTCATCCCCATATAGTAAATTTTACTTCAATCAAAATTGAAAAAAAAAAGTTTTTGAATGTAACATTTCCTATGTCACTTCAAAGATTTCTTTCATGTCTTGGTCACATCCACAAACACCTTCCCACCAGTGACATAATTAAAACAGATGCGTCTGGGTGCATTAATTTATACTTTTTTTTTCTCCGGCACTTTTAATTTGTCCACGCCGAGTGTTTTGCATAAATTCTTTGGACAAAAAAAATGTTTTAAGGATCCAATTAGTTGAGGGCCGTAATTTATTTGGTCTTAATAAGAGAAGCTGGTCAATGGAAGTGGGGAGAGAAATCCTGGTTTTATATTTAAGGTTGAAGGTATTTTTGCAATTTGAATGGCGTCGAAATTATGTGGTTCGACTGTTTTTTTCGAGTAATTAGTTGGGTTTTTGTATGTTGTGGGAAGTCGTTTAGTAATTGTTCTAGTTGTCTTGTCATCTTGAAGTCTGCAAGGTTGTTGGTTTTTTCTTTCGTTTACTATCATCATGATTAAGGTTGTAGGAAATTTAGGACTTATATTTGAAAATCAAGCGTCAGATTTATTTTCAGAAGTCTTTATGTTGTAATATGTTCTATTCTATTCTATTTTTTATCTATGGTCATAAGCCGATGTCGACCATTCTGCCAGTGTCTAGTGAATTGAAAAAGCAGGTGTGCATTTATGGAAAAAGATGAGAAAAGGAAAAAAAACCTCTGATACAGTTGAACTAACCGTAGATCTTGTAGGGTAATTATTATTATTGTTACACAGACAAAATATATGGGGAAACGGATTGTTATAATTTTTGTAATATGTTTTCTTCTATACCCATTATGTCAGGACTCCATGGTTCTGTCAGGAGTACGTAGTTCATAACTCAAATCAATATGAAAGAACTGCGGTCAACAACTTTATCTTCAAACAAGGGTTGGCAGATTGAGGGGATTTTTTTAATAAATCGTCCAAAACTATAAAATATAATGTCTCCAGCGCCACAACCACTACTTACACCACATTCCCTAATATCATAATCTAACACAGGAATGCTTTCACATTTCAACGGACGGACTATTGCGCCCTAAAAATTGTTTTGCTAAACAACCTCACCATCATTCCAATTCAAACTTTATATCTTGCACAACAAGACTGGATTTTGTTTGTTTATTGCTAGATTCTGCTAAACGTAGTGATGCGACTTTTCTGCCATTGAAGTTTTGACGTTTTGTGTCAGTACTAAGGTTGAAATTTCCATGTTTTGGTCTGGTTTTTCTAAACGGACCAAGGGTAACCCTGGGGCTATTAGTTGAAGGATTAGCAGAGTGATCCCGGATTAGATGACCAACGTCATATTAAACCGGGATTTTGGACACTCGGACAATTCATATTTCTATTTGTTTTGTGGCGTTTTTCAAATGGATTGTTTTGGCTTGTTATTTAGATTTTTGCATTTGTTTTATTTAGGATGGAAAGCCTTTCTCTGATTGTTTGTGGACTGTAGGAGTATAAGCTTTGATTAATTTTTGTATGGGGTTCTTTTCAGATGAATTTATTTATTTCGAAATACTTACATTAAACAATTTTAGGGCATGTAATGCAGAGCAATGAGGGAAATATCGTCCGGAAAGTTTTGAGTAGGAATGTGGATAACTTTACGAGTCGGGAAAGACCAAAAACCATAGACTGTATGAACGATGACATGGTTTGAAAGGTAGTGACTACCGAGATGACGACTTCGATTCTAGTCGAATTAAATGAGGTTTAAAAGATACAATTCCATTTTCTCCCAAATTAATCTAATAAAAAATCCCTTGTCTTGCGAACAATACCTTCCAAAAAAACGCAACTAAGGCTCCCGACAGCAGTTAAGACAAGTCGCGCCGCCTCCAATCATGCGACTTGTCGTCGCGACCGCGCCTAATTCACTTATAAATATTCATGTACGATCCGTGTTACAGACGGTATATTGTGATACTTTGATTAAGTCTCTTCTACCCTCTCTGATAAATGGAAGTCGTTCGTTTGTTCGATCGTCTTTTTTTATGAGTTTTAACCCTTGACGTGTTAAAAGATGCTACTGTAGGTTTTTTTTCTAGGGTCAATGTTTTTCATCAAAGGGGTTTTGACAAAAAGTGGTTTAGTGTTCGGTTCTATTGTTGTGGAGGCTAGTGGAGGATTATGAATGTTTTCATTATTTAAGTTGGGTTTAAAATCTATGGATTGTAAAAGAAGTATGTAATAAATGTAACTCAAAGGTTCATTGATGCGTTGGTCATCAAACGCGGTTAAAATGAAACTTATAATGGAAACCTAGCTATTGGATGAAAGGTCACATTATGATCAGTAACTTTTGATAAACAGATAACTAACTGTCTGACATTATCATATCATCGTCTGCCTAGCTTTTTCCCAACTATGTTGGGGTCGGCTTCCAGTCTAACCGGAAGCAGCTGAATACCAGTACTTTACATGGAGCGACTGCCTATCTGACCTCCACAACCCAGTAACTGGGCAATACGATACCCATTGGTAAGACTAGCTGACATTATCATGTCTCCTGAGCAAAATTCTATATAAGCTAAAATTAAAAAAATATGCCCGCCGTTGCCTACGTTTACAATTAGATAAATAGCTTCATTCAAATTATATTCACACGATTAAACGAAACATCAAATTCATCAGCGCACAACGTTTACTAAATGGCATTCATCATACAAATAAGACTTCCCTTCCACAAGGGGGTGCGATAAACGAAATGTTTGATTTTAATTAACTCCGTCGTTGATACGGCTTATTAATAGGTCTGTTGTCGCTGTCGTGTCGCACGTCAACGGTAATCGCAGTCGCTTTGTCTTACCGTGTGACTCTCCCCTTATTCGCACCTTCAGTGTTGCTTGTTATGAAATTAATTTCATTAATTTGGTTAGATTAAAATAATGTTTGATCGGTAAAATATTTTCTATTTTTGTTTGTTTTTGAAGCGTATTTTAATGATTTGATTAACATATGAAAATTCACCCCGTAATAACCAAAAATACTTGCGAAATATACTCGAAACATATCCACAATCTGTTATTCAAATTCACAAATTGGAAAATGCTAATACAAACTAGAAATTGGAGTCAAGACATCAAACTTGGATAATCAAAGCGAGTCCCGGCTGCGTGCATAGACGAGGAACAGGAAATCTTTAGCAGTACCGGTGCATAGAGTAGGGCGTACGGACTTTGCAGATATGACAAGTCTGTTATATCTTTTCATAAATAATATTTTCTCTATATCGGAAAAAAGAACATGTTAAAGTATTAATGTAAACACATAAAAGGTATCAAATTCATACTTACAGCCTAACAATATTCCTAAGTGCTGTGTTTAGGAATGGGATGGGTAACCATTCCACTTTACAACAAACAGTTCTAAAGTGGAACGGACTTTAGAGAAATACAATTAACACAAATTAACGCAGTTTAAAAATATTAATCACGTACCTAAATATTTAAGTTAGATTAATATTGCTAATAAGTCTGATAGTCTAAATCATAGTCATTAATTATTCAATATAAATTGCATCTGAACCTATCCTTCCAATACATAAATTTCTGTTTTAGCTTTAGCTACTTTTCTATGAAAAATCACCACCAAAGAAAAGTATCAACTTCATCCATCAGCCATCTTCCTAATTTATCTAGTCTATGAGAAATCTTTCTCGTCGGATTTAGTTAACGTATGTAGTGCGAGGGGTCGGCCCGACCATAAATAATAATTCTAGCCCCGACTCGAGATAAATCGACGTATGCTAATATTGCCAAATTATTTATTGAGGGGCTATACCTTATCGAGTTCAGGGTGGGTGTAGGCGATCTTGGAAGACTTTTTTTTTGTTTGGATATTTTTGTTTCTTGGAGTTTTCTTGATAGAATCGTTACAGTGATGAGGTTTTCTGATGTTTTTAATTTTTATTGTGAAAAAAGCCGGCCCTGTGGACCACGTACAGACGCCAGCATATCAAGCTATCCCTAACTGTTAAATTTTCTCAAACACAAATGAACCTTATGTCTTTGTAATAAAGTTGAAATACTATCAGAGAAATTTGACAGATTGTGGTAACTTGATGTGCTGGCCTCTGTACATACATACATGAATGTTTTTTTTTGTCAATGTCATCTCGCAATTCAACCATAGGGTTGTCTACTGCTTAAGCGGACTTGCCTGTGGAAGCCACAAAATAATTGTAGCCTCTAGCCAGGGCTTATATAAACTTACACTTGATTGCGGCATAATTACTACTGAACCCCTTTGACAAAGACCTCCATCTCTTGGTTATATGTTCCAATGCCGTATGAAGTATAAGTAGGTACAGACGCCATGCATATCAAGTTATCCCAAACTGTCAATATTTTCCAATTGAAAATGAACCTTATGTTTTTGTAATAAGGTTGAAAAACTATCAAGGAAATTTGACAGATTGGGGTAATTTGATGTGCTGGCCTATGTACCAACTTATACGTACATAGGTGAACCTCCTGGTCTCCCATTCATTCCAACTGCTCATTTAATTTATTTACAACAACAACAGACAACAACGTTAAAAATAACAAATTAAGGTCCTAATCAAAAATAGAACACTAAAAATTAAAAAAATAATGTACTTATTGATGTAATTTTAAGACTATGGAATTTTATAGCTTTTTTATGTATAGAAGGAAGTTTTTTGTATTAAGTACTTCATTTTCCGAGAAGTATTTGACTGATATAAAGTTCTTTTTTAATTTACTTTTTGTTGTGTGTCACCTTAAATTAAGTACTAGGTACCAAAACATAAACAAATCCTTGGAAAAAAAGCAGTCCTTATTAAATTGTGAGCCAGGGGTCTAGCCCCTTTAAGCGGGATTGTCCGAAAGGATTACCGCTACCCCGGAACATAAAGGGCTACGGAAGGAACATGGATGGGTTTTAGTCAGTAAGAGTCTGACACTCCCTTCCGCTCCACCCAGAGCGGGAGCAGTCATTGGATGATTTCCCAGCCTTAAAAAAAAAAAAAAGAAAAAAAAGGGGTCTAGCCCTTGCCGGCGTTAGCAGCATGCAACAATATGTCACCCGTCGCGTCTGACAAACTGACTCGCAACCAATACCGAGCTATTTTATTGCACGTATTTGTCACCAATGTGTGCCGTTGTTATACGACATGAAGTTTTGTTATTCTGTAGTATAATTATACAGAGTTGATACGACAGAGGAGTTTTCCTTTAAACTGCCTATACTAGGTACCATTTTTAAGCTCTGTACCAAAAATCAATTAAATAGGAGCACTAGTTTAGTCGCAAATGATTTTTTAAGTTTTTGCCCCGTTTTTAAAAGTAAATCTGTCTGTTACCCTCTGATAGACGGCTCGACGGATTTTCGATGAATTCGGCTACGTGTTTGGCGCCATCACTAGCTTCCATCAGTTCCTGTAACGAGCATACGGCAGGACACGCAGGACACGATGTTAAGTGTCCCATCGTTTGTGGAACAGCACCATATTTACACTCCAAGGCGGAGTTGTCTATAAATCCCCACCTGAGCAGGTTTTCCTTGCTTCGGCCAACCTGGGTCCGGAGTCTGTCCATTTTAGGCTTGATTTTTAATACATTAAAAAAATCGTTCAAATGACGAAATAAAACTTTTTTGTTCATTATAGACTGGTTTTTTTTTAATATTAATTTATTTAAAAAAAAACCTGCAAGAAAAATACGCATCACAAAATAAATAAAACCTCCTCCCAATCTGAATAAGCAACAACTTATTATCAATTGCTTGTACTTCGTTTTCCTGCTCATTTCCTGTACGTGTTATCTTGTTCAGTTGTTCCCCTCTAATGTACCCTGTCTCAAATGATCCCGTTGTTTATTTTATTTCTACAATCTGCTATATGCCTGTGAATTTAATAAATGGAGGCTATTTTTAACTGAAAACTCTGTAGGTAGCGTTTGGACTTGTAATACAGAGACTAAGACTAAGTCAAAGGCCCATGGGCAGCATAAAAACTCTGACAAAAGGACAGAAAGAATACTGGTATTCAGCTGCATCCGGTTAGACCGGAAGCCGACCCCAGCATAGTTGTGAAAAGGCTGGGCACATCAAGCTATCCCAACCTGTCAAATTTGTTTGATAGGTTTTCAACTTTATCTATATCTATACATATAATAAAACAGTAAAAAAACTGTGTCTGTACATTGAATATATTAAAAAAATAATAATTGAGGGGGGTTTAGAATCAATAATAGAGCACGAATCCAAAAAAAAAAAAATTGTCTGTTTGTCTGTATGTCTGTTTGTCTGTTTGTTTGTACACGCTAATCTTCGGAACTACTGGACGGATTGGAATGATTTTTTTTTTGTTGTATAGCTATTAAGTCTGGGCAACATATAGGCTATAATTTATCTTGGAAACTTGAACACCTGATGCAGAACCGCAACAGACCAGCTAAACTATAAGAGATACAAAAATTATACTTTTGCAAAAATTGTTCCACGTGATTAGCATTTTCTGCTGAGAGAATAAATTTGAAGATCTGGAACACCTGATGTGGAACTCCAAGAGCCCAGCTACACTGTAACATATATAGGAATGACGTCTTAGCAAAAGTTGTTCGGTCTGATGGGCATTTCCTGTTGACTTATAAAAATCGAAGATCTGGAACACCTGTTGTGGAACTCCAAGAGCCTAGCTACACCATAACACATATAAGAATGACGTCTTAGCGAAAGTTGTTCAGCCTGATGAGCACTCTCTGTTGACGTATAAAACTTGAAGATCTGGAACACCTGTTGTGGAACTCCAAGAGCCTAGCTACACCATAACACATATAGGAATAACGTCTTAGCACAAGTTGTTCAATCTGATGAGCACTCTCTGTTGACTTATAAAAATCGAAGATCTGGAACACCTGTTGTGGAACTCCAAGAGCCTAGCTACACTATAACATATATAGGAATGACGTCTTAGCAAAAGTTTTTCGGTCTGATGGGCATTTCCTGTTGACTTACAAAAATCGAAGATCTGGAACACCTGTTGTGGAACTCCAAGAGCCTAGCTACACCATAACACATATAAGAATGACGTCTTAGCGAAAGTTGTTCAGCCTGATGAGCACTCTCTGTTGACTTATAAAAATCGAAGATCTGGAACACCTGTTGTGGAACTCCAAGAGCCTAGCTACACCATAACACATATAAGAATGAAGTCTTAGCGAAAGTTGTTCAGCCTGATGAGCACTATCTGTTGACGTATTAAAATTGAAGATCTGGAACACCTGTTGTGGAATTCCAAGAGCCTAGCTACACCATAACACATATAGGAATAACGTCTTAGCACAAGTTGTTCAATCTGATGAGCACTCTCTGTTGACTTATAAAAATCGAAGATCTGGAACACCTGTTGTGGAACTCCAAGAGCCTAGCTCCACCATTACATATATAGGAATGACGTCTTAGCAAAAGTTGTTCGGTCTGATGGGCATTTCCTGTTGACTTATAAAAATCGAAGATCTGGAACACCTGTTGTGGAACTCCAAGAGCCTAGCTACACCATAACACATATAGGAATGACGTCTTTGACGTCTTTGTTGTTCAATATGATGGGCATTTCCTGTAGACTTATAAAAATCGAAGATCAGAAATATCTGATGTGGAAATCAAAGCTATTACTAATTTTACTGTGTAATTATAAAATAACATAAACTGGGAGTACCTGCACGCGGTGAAGGCGGGAACAGTTTAGGACTGATTTTCGATGACGATGGTATATCATTGAAAATTTGACTCTACTGGCCAAAACTCCTATTTATTTTTTTATTTTATCGTATGAATATGCCTTCGGGCTTATGTTGTTTGAGTGTTTAATTTCCTTTTCCATTTATCTTCGTGACACGGTAGCCTACCCGGTAACGCAGGGGCGCAGTCATTTTAATTTCGATTTTTATTAATCAGGTATCTTCACAATAAAACTATGACCATGCCTAGAAAGAGGTCAAATCATTCCCAATGTTCCAAGAGAGCTAAAAGATTGAGGATCATGAGATCCCAAGAATCTACCGAAGAGCGTCAGGAGAGACTTGATGCTGTTCGAGAACATTAGGCTGCAACTCGCTCCGTGGAAACCTCTTCGGGTCGCGAAGCACGCCTGCGTTCTCAGCGTATTCATTAGGTCTCTAGAGACCAGTGAAGAATATGATGCGTGACTGACCGCTGATCGTGAACGTCATGTATTGTCTCGCGAGTCAGAGACGTTCACGGAAAGAGAATTACGCTTGAGTTCCAAGCGTATCTACGCATCGACTTCTAGGTCTCTAGAGACAAGTGGGGCACGTGATGTGCGACTGACCGCTGATCGTGAACGTTATATTGCATTGTCTCGCGAGTCGGAGACGTTCACGGATAGAGAATTGTGCTTGAGTTCCAACCGTATCTACGCATTGACTTCTAGGTCTCTAGAGACAAGTGGGGAATATAATAATGCGGTTACCAAAATGAAAACGATGACAAATGGACTGTATGTTTTGGTGGTTGTTGGAATGAAATAAAACTAAAGCTCAGTGTGATAAAAGATTTAAATGGGAAAAATGATAAAAAATAACATAAACGGCGACCCCGTTGTCGCTGGCATAAGCAACAGGGTCCGCGTACGAAGTCGCGGGCAGAAGCTAGTTAAAAATAATGTTTGTTTCTTATGTTAAATTGGGAATATTTGACAGTTTGGGATAGCTTGATGTGCTGAACCCTTCTGAAATTATGTGGCATGTTATGCTTTGCACCGCCAAGCATTTGAATAGAAGTGCCACCAGCGCCACGACTTCATATTATGAAGTTCTTCATTTTAACTATTTTGTTCCGTACGTTATGCAGTAATAGCTTGGCGCTGGGCGAGGCATGCGTCCTGAGTGCGTTGGCGGTGAAAAGGTTAAATACCTTCCTTCACAGATGCCAAGAAATATTAAAAAAACATAATATAAAGGCAAGTCCCCAAAAACGTCCGGTTGCACCATAACTCAAACGTAAAGCTAACTAAAGTTTAACGGAGCGTCAACTGCTGCCCCATTACAGTTATGACGACGTGCAGTTTTAATCAGTGCCAAGTTAACTGCCGCATTTGCATAGCGATAACTTATTCCGTTCCATTTAACTATGTAGTTGCCACGAATTTGTTGCCTATAAAAGTGACATCGGGCTTGGCAGTATTTAAAATATTTTTTTAAGTAGGTTATTTATTTATTATTGAAGAGGATCGTGGCTAAGTAATAACAGTCGCACGGATCGATCCATCAGGTTAAGTTACACTTGCCGGGGTTGGTCCGTGGATGGGTGACCATATTTACATATCGAGACTCCTCCGTGCTTCGAAAAGCACGCTCAGCCGTTGGCCCCGGATGTCATTCGCGATCTATGACAGTCGTTACGGGTAGTCAGAAGCCCGAAAGTCTGACAGCCAGTCTTATCAAGGTGTATCGTATTACCCAGTGACTGGGTTGTGGGGGTCAGATAGGCAATCGCTCCATGTTAAATACTGCTATTCCGTTGCATCCGGTCAGACTGGAGGCCGACCCCAATATAGTTGGGAAAAGACTAGGCAGATTCATTGATTGATTTTATTTAGCGTTCAAACAAAGGCGATCAGGTGCAGTGTAGTATAATGTGTAGTGTAGTGTGTGTGTGTTTAGTTTATTTTTTTAAGTGTGCGTTTTGTTTGTGCTGCATAAACATTTTTTCTTTCTTTTAGTGTGGAAACTCAAAACTCTAACACCAGGTTGGTCACTAACCACGCGAAAAGAAAAAAGAACAAAGTTATAACATATAGTTGATTATTTAAAATTATCAAGTAATGTAGATTTATCTATTCTAAAACACCAATGTATATAATGGGTGTTTTCCTATCTATAATATGCGTGTATACATAAGCAAGAAAAAAATATACATAAGTAGTTTATCAGTCATCTCGTTACTATAACACAAGAATTAGGTTGCTTAGTTTGGGACTAAATGGCGTTGTGTGAAATGTCCCAGGATATTATTATATTATAATGTATGTCATCTCTTAGACCTATGAATACTAATGAACAAGACAAGTTGCAAAAATTAAAAATACATAACCGTTAATTGATACATCTGATAGTTAATTAAACGTTAGCATTAAACGGTTGCGCTGTGCAACGCACCTGTAATTTATTTTCTTCATCGATTTTTTTAACCTCACTAATTACTAATTTATTGCTCAGAGCAATATATTTAATTTTACATCCTTTAGTATCTATAATTTCTCGTGACAAACTACGTGCCTTGGGCATGAGCTCTTGTAATTATTGCGTATATATTACTACCACATAAACGTTAATTGCTAGAGGACATGCTCTTATATTGCTATTAATAAAATAGAGCAAAATAAAAGGATTTTTGTTGTGGTAACACTAAAGATGGTGAGTATGATAGAGTATGCTTTCCTTTCATTTAATGTATCATGTTTGTTAGAGAAATTTGATCCATATCGATTGCCATAAAAGAAGAGGGTGTAATTTTTTTCTGATTTTAGCCGGTCCGATTTCCGAGAGTTGCAAGTAAATTTTTCGAAAATCTTCTATGCAGATTCGCTTCTTTTCAAAAATAAAAGAACGTTTCCTTTCTGTAAAATATGCTATCTCCAGTATTCAGAGTACTTTCCCTCCAGATGAGGTTAAAAAATGCCAGCCTTTATACTATACTAGCTGCTCTCGCGGTTTCACTCGCTGCTCGGCTCCTATTGGTCGTAGCGTGTTACATACATAGCCTTTTTTTTTTTTTTTTTTTTAAGGCTGGGAAATCATCCAATGACTGCTCCCGCTCTGGGTGGAGCGGAAGGGAGTGTCAGACTCTTACTGACTAAAACCTATCCATGTTCCTTCCGTAGCCCTTTATGTTCCGGGGTAGCGGTAACCCTTTCGGACAATCCCGCCCTTCCAACCGCCGCTCTCAGATCTACCTCGGTCACTGCGGGGATGTCGTCGTCATCCTCGTGGTCCGCTTCGGGCGGAGCCATAGGCGGGGGAGTATGCTCCCCCAGTGAAGGGAACAGAGCGCTCACCACCTCCTCCACCAGCTGAGGGCGGAGACTCTGCGTCAGAGGGGGGGGCCAGGTGTGGAGCTTGTTCCGCACCATTTTATATGGGCGCCCCCATGGATCTAGGTCCAGAGTCCCCACCATCTCCTCGCGGGCCACATCCTTGGCCCGCTGGACAGCCTCTACATACATAGCCTGCCTCAATAAATGGACTATCCAATACAAACATATTTTTTCAATTCGGACCAGTAGTTCCAGAGCGAGTAGTAGAGTATTAGCGCGTTCAAACAAACAAATTCTTCAGCTCTATAATATTAGTATAGATACATTTAGAGATGTTGACGTTCAAAAGTGCCTTACTTGTGCCTATTTGAAATAACTTTGACTTTGATGTGACGTAGCGCGGCCCCGCTCCGCAACTTCAAAGCGTTTTATCTTAGCCATTTTTTATTAAAATGATAAACCGTAAAATACGTATCTTTTATTTTTTATTAGGTACCTGTCTGACGGACTTAATAATTATTATTTTTTTACCCTGTCATCACCCTATTACAGATTACAACAAATATTTTCAACAAAATTATGAACATGCTGCACTTTATAATAATATAGTTATCCAGTATTTAGATAATATCAGTCGGGTGAATTGTAGTAATGGCAGCGTGCATAAGGTTACGACATTAATTCATAGAGGCTATACCGACCCATGATTCATGGAGGCCGTTAAGGGGAAGACAGTTATTGAAATTAGTAAAATAAAATTATTATGGTGCTTTATTATGGAGTGGCTAAGTAATAACAGCCGCACGGGTTGATCCCTCAGGTTAAGCTACGCTTGCCGGGGTTGGTTTATGGATGGGTGACCATCTTTACATACCATAGAAAGCACATTAAACCGATAGTCCCGGCTGTCATTGTTGGTTCTTTGACAGTTACGGGTCGTTAGAAGCCCGAAAGTCTGACATTAAGGCTTACCAAGGGGTATCACATTACCCAGTTATTGGGTTGTTGGAGGTCAGATAGGCAGTCGCTCCATATACTGGTATTCAGCTGCATCAGGTTAGACTGGAAGCCGACCCCATCATAGTTGGGAAAAGGCTAGACAGCTTGTTTGCTTTATTATAATTGGCAAATGGTGTCTTGTTATTAATTATGCCATTAATCACGATTGTAATCTTCGAAGGGTTAGGCAAAGGAACCTACTTATAATACACCCAAATCTCGCCAGTTATGCTCCAGTCCCATATAATAGGGGGCGAGGCCATTACCATCAACCAAGCACAAATCTGAACTCCTTTCTGCTACTGAGAAATTCCAGATGGAAAAACCAAATACCACTTTTCCCAACCTGGGCATTGAACTCAGGACCTCATGCTTAGCAGTAGCGTTTGCAACTGCTATACAAACGAGTGGTGTGACCGTCAGACTGCCAAGTCTTAGGTCTCGAGTTCGAACCCCAGCCACGCACCTCTGACTTTTTACTTGCTTATAAAACGGTGAAGGAAAACATCGTGAGGAAACCAGCATGCCTGAGAGATATTTCTCAACAGCACGTGAAGCTAAGTCAGAGGCCCATGGGCAGCATAGAAACTCTGGAACCGGGTTAGTCACTAACCACACGAAAAAGAAAGAAGACAAAAACGAGGCTGTCCATTAATTATTATCAACTTATTTGTATGATTTACTTCTGATTGCCTCCTCTGTATGGGAGAAGGATCTTTTCCCAGCAGTGGGACTGTAACAGGCTGGTGTTTTGTATATGAAGTAGAATTTTTATTTACACCTTCTTCATTAAAAACTACCATTAAATTCGCAAATGTTAAGAACAACTATTACCACATTAAAACTTATTCACCCATAACCTCAGTGGCAATTATTAAATACTATTAATAAAATATGCATAATAATTGGATATTAGTAAAAACAGCTTGTGAAACATAATACGGGATATTAATTTTCTAATAAAACGATGTCCAATTAAAGATTAAACTGCCATAATATCGTAAAATATGGATATTTTCGGTTTATTGGGATAATCTTTACTAATATAATAAAGATGAAGATTTTGTTTGAACGTGCTAGTCTCTGGAACTACCAGATTTTTTTTATTTTTATTTGATAGCCCAATTCTTGAGGAAGGCTGTGAGCTATTTAACATCTCGCTAGGACTCTTAGGAGTCGTTAAAAATATCGTTATATAATATACTAGCTTCTGCCCGCGGCTTCGCTCGCGTGGAGGTCGGAAATTATCCCACAGGAATGTTCTACCGGGATAAAAAATATCCTATGTGTTAATCCAGGATATAAACCATCTCTGTGTCAAATTTCATCCAAATCTATACAGTAGTTTTTACGTGAAAGAGTAACAAACATCCATACATCCATACTTACAAACTTTCGCCTTTATAATAGTAGTAGGATCCTTGGACATTTCACACAACGACATATAGTCTCAAGCTAAGCAACCTAATGCTTCGTTGGGAGCCACGTGACGACTCCCGGCCACCGTAGGCGCGGGCCTGCGGACGGTGAGTAATGGGTGACTCACCGTCCGATCAACACCAGGCCCGTGCCGGACGGCGCGTATATGTTCCACGCGCGCCTCAAGGAGAAGTCAGCATATGAAGGGGCCTCTCAGGGCCAAGCCTGCCGTGTAAGCGGTATTGTCCGAAAGAGTTACCGCTACCCTGGAACATAAAGGGCTGAGGAAGGAGCATGGATGGGTTTTATTCAAAAAGAGTCTGCCACCAGAGCGGGAGAAGTCATTAGATGATTTCCCAGCCTTAAAAAAAAAAGCAACCTAATGCTTGTGTTATGGTAACGAGATGGCTGATAAACTACTTATATATGTACATTTTTTTTTGTAAATACATACATGTAGATAGGAAAACACCCAGACCCGGAACAAATACTTGTAGGTCGTACAAATATTTGTTCCGTGTGGGAATCGAACCCGCGAGATGCTGCGCAGCAGTCAATTGCTCAACCACTGCCCCAACCGTGTCGTCAAAAAAAAGCCAGAAAGAATGCTAAGCGAAAACGAAATAATTGCGCGGGCAGGCGATACGACGGGTGGGTCGGAGGAGTAAGAAAGTTCACGGGAACGAAGTTAGAAGAAGCTAGTTAATATTTTAAAGCACAAATTCTTAAGTTTCTTTAGTCCTGACAGAAAATAATTAATCATTCTCATATTGAAACTTCTTCACACTAATTCAAATTTTAACATATACAATCCGATCCCCAAGATACAGGCGAATGCCTAGTTTGGGGGTCACCGCCCTACGTTTTATTGTAAGACAGATTATATATAAATAAATAAATTTGAAATCTCGGTAAGTCTTCCCCTTAACGCAGCGGGTGTAAGGTCAGCATGTGAACACGAACGCAATGGGAACTTCAAACTGATACTATTTGTGTCAGAGTTCATTCTATTGAACAGGTGGTACTAACGGTTGTATATGTGGGTAGGCAGGGTTACCATATTTCTGTGAACAAAGGTCTGTCTTGGCTTTATGCCTGAAAAATACTTGGAAGTAATAGTAGTGAATAACCAACGGGTGGTCAGAAGCCCGAAAATCTGACAGCCAGACTTACCAAGGAGTATTGTATTGCCCAGTTCCTGGGTTGTGTAGCTCAGATACGCCGCCGCTCCATGTAAAATACTGGTATTCAGCTGCATGCGGATAGACTAGAAGCCGACCCCAACATATTTGGGAAAAGGCTAGGCAGATGGTGATGATGAACCAACATAAAAATATTGCTTCATTGGTCTAGTGATCGCAAGCGCTAGTGCTGAGCATGAGGTCCTGGGTTCGATTTCCAGGTCGGGCAATATGTTATTGGGTTATTCCTTCTGGAATTATTGAGTAGCAGCCGGGAGACTTACTTAGGTACTCAAGCAGTTATCACTACATAGTATAAAACAAAGTCGCTTTTTCTGTCCCTATATCCCTATGTATGCTTAAATCTTTAAAACTACGCAACGGATTTTGATGCGGTTTTTTTTAATAGATAGAGTGATTGAAGAGGAAGGTTTATGTGTATAATGTGTCGACATATTATGCGGGCGAAGCCGTGGGCGGAAGCTAGTAATTTATAAAGCCAAATATTTCATAAGAACAATTGAATAATTTTAGTAGTAGAAGAAGGAAAAGTTGTCGTAACATAATTACAATTAATTATACAAAATCTGTAAATACATATTTTTTACGGTCGCAATTTTTAGTTTTATCGACATTGTAAGTCCTGATACTGACCTGCAAATCGCCGTCCATCCTGGCGCTTTCGTCTTAATCTGCTCTTACCGATATGTTATCGTGGCACTAAAATTGCAAATGTATTGTGATTTGCCAAGACTTGCCAAATACAACAGAAACTGCCTAGCAATGTGCGTACGTACGTATTTATAACAAAATACCAAGTCGCTTTAAAATATTGAGCTCAAGGAAATTTAAGACAGAATTACACAAGTGGCTTATTGAATGTAATTTTTACAGTTTGAAAGATTTTATGGATGTGAGATGTTGATTCCTTTTGTCAAAATAGTTTTTTTTTGCATGCTATGTTAATCTTAGCGAAACATGTTGAGCTACTGTAATAATATTAACATCAATATATACCATGTTTGACGCAAATAAATGATTTACTTACTTACTTACTTAAATGAAGGCGTTCTCCTCTAATACACTTCTAACTTTTATTAAAGAAAGTACAGTCACCCACAATCTTCCCGAACTTAATTTCAAACAAGCAGATTCACAAAATGGTGGCGCCGCCATCAGCATTAACATACATCCCCTCAACACGCAATAAAACAGTAATTAAATCCCACCGGCAGAGGGCGCCAGAAAAGATCCAATTTGCTTTTACTGCTGTCCCGTAGTCAAGTGTAATGTGAGCTTTATATTGTGGTCTAATTTTATTGAACTGATGCACTCTGTGGTGTCAACGTTTTTTTGATGACAAGTAAGTACCTACTGCTTTGGAATGGGAATCTTGCTTCATTTTTCTGACTGACCGACCCTTTGACAATACAAAAGTGCCTGAAATTGGTTTATTTAAAACTAGCTTCCGCCCGCGGCTTCGCCCGCATAATATGTCGACAAATTATACACATAAACCTTCCTCTTGAATCACTCTATCTATTAAAAAAAACAGCATCAAAATCCGTTGCGTAGTTTTGAAGATTTAAGCATACATAGGGATATAGGGACAGAGAAAGCGACTTTGTTATATACTATGTAGTGATGAATGCTTTGAGTTTGAGTTTGAGTTTTGATTTCATGGGTCTATCAATCGTATATGTATTTGAAGAGTATTTGCATTAATATTCAATCAATCCAATGTCTAAAATCTATTAGTTCTAGCGTTACCTACAAATTGTAATGGTACAGAGGCCAGCACATCAAGTTACCACAATCTGTCAAATTTCTTTGATAGTATTTCAACTTTATTGCAAAGACATAAGGTTCATTTTTAATTGAGAAAATTTGACAGTTAGGGATAGCTTGATGTGCTGGCGTCTGTACATAACCACATTAATTGTGGTGTTTATAAAGTTAGCCGGATCGACTTTAAACTAGATTTGACAACACGGTTGGCGCAGTGGTTGAGCGATTGACTGCTGCGCACTATGTCGCGGGTTCGATTCCCGCACGGAACAAATATTTGTACGACCTGCAAGTATTTGTTACGAGTCTGGGTATTTTTCTATCTATAATATGTATGTATTTACAAATAAAAAAAAATTATATAAGTAGTTTATCAGCCTTCTCGTTACCATAACACAAGCATTAGGTTGCTTAGCTTGGGACGATATGGCGTTGTGTGAAATGTCCAAGGATATTATTATTATTATTATTAGATTTATAGCTAGCAATATAGGTTCCAAAATTGCTAGTCTGTTGCAATGCCTAGCATAATCAGCCTATACCTAACGTTCCCACTGCTGGGATATAGGCCTCTTCTCTGTGAGAGGGAGGGGGCCGTATTCCACCACGCGGGTCCAGTGCGGGTTGGTAGATGTCTTTGCAATTTTGGTCCAAGGGCATGCCTGCATGTTTCCTTGCATGTTTCCTCACGGTGTTTTCCTTTACCATTTTGAAAGCAGTAGTGATGAAACAAGGTTGATAAAGCAAAGGAAAAATTCTGCCTAGGTTCAGACCCACGACCAACAACTCGTCAACTAGTCGACAAGTTCCTTCTTCTTCTTTTCGTGACTAACCTGTGTCAGAGTTTTTATGCTGCCCATGGGCCTCTGACTTAGCTTCACATGCTGTTGAGAAAGATCTCTCAGACATGCCGGTTTACTCACGATGTTTTCCTTCACCGATTTTTAAGCCAGTGATAATTATACAATACGCACATGAATCCGTAAAATCAGAGGCCTTGGGTTCGAACACGAGACCTATGTCTTTGCAGTCTGACGGTCACACCACTAGGCTATCACTGCTAATTTCAACTCAAAAGTTCCTAAATTAGTTGTATTACCTACGTTAATACTATTGTAAAAAGAACATTACTAAACCGCTAGTCACAACCATCTTAAAACCTAATATTTACTTACTTACCTAAATATTTTCACCCAAAATAATTCTCCAAAACTTATTCCCAAAACTGACAACTTACATATAGCTCAAGAAACTGCACCAACAGCCAAGAGAGTGGGAAGTTGTTAACTCAAAGCTCGTTGACGCTCATTTAACGTCATTAAAACGCCCGAGTACCGTCATTAAGACGCTCGTAAACCGCTCTAGGGGTTACCGAAGGCACTCGCTAGGGATTTTTCGCGTTTGTTCCAGCCTTAAGTTTGGTATACGGATTAGTTAAGTATTTTTGTTCTTGAGTGTACTTTGTTATGAGTTATAGTTTAGAGGTGTGCAGTTACCTATGTGGTTTGTTGTGGTGCAAGTTTTAGTGGGGTATCAAAGCGAAATATGGCCATCGAAATGTATGACACAGCCGATTTTTTGGGCGTTTTCTTGGTTGATATCCATCATTTAGATTTAAAGAATTTATTTCGGAAGGTCAGGACAAACAGACAGGCAGAAAGACAAAAATTAAAAAAAAAAATGTTGTGCTTACCTTAATGCTATAATGCTGGCCGTTTAGTAAAAAGCTAGCATTTAGTAGGTATAATCGAACACTTCAATTTAATAACTAGCTGCGGGCAGTGGCTCTGCCCGGGTCAATGTTTGAAAATTATCCATAGGGAACACTCCCGACATGAAAAAAATCTTTAGAATATTTCCACCCCCTATTTCACCCCTTTACGGGATAATTATATCCTTGGACATTTCACACAACGCCATATCGTCCCAAGCTAAGCAACCTAATGCTTGTGTTATGGTAACGAGATGGCTAATAAACTACTTATATACATTTTTTTTTTGTAAATACATACAAAAACACCCAGACTCGTAACAAATACTTGCAGGTCGTACAAATATTTGTTCCGTGCGGGAATCGAACCCGCGACATAGTGCGCAGCAGTCAATCGCTCAACAACTGCGCCAACCGTGTCGTCAAAAAAACCAAAATTCTTTCTTAGCTGACGTCTCCTATAATCTATCTTCCTATGTCCAGCAGTTTTTTGAATTTCCTGATTAATCAGTGATTGAGTGAATCAATGAATGAGTGACCTTTGACCTTCACCCTGTATAAGTAGTTATAGACAGATTTAATGCTATAGTGCATTTTTCTTATATTGTATCATTTGGTAAACAAATTTTGCGACTTATATTAAGATTTCTAGGTAATGTATGTGTCTCTGAAGTATTTTTTTCTATAATTTATGTCTTTTTGTGTATTACACAAAGATCAAGACGATTTGATGTTTAACTTAAACTGTATGATTTATACGAAAAATCATAATTTTCGTCCCGTGTTTGTTTACCAAATTGGACACTTTAAAAGAAATACCCTATAGGTTTTATACGTATTAACTCAAGAAACTATTGCAGAACATTTTTCTGCGTAAAATTAAATACATACTCCCTTATCCTGCATGGTGAGAAAGAAAATTACCGTGAGAGTCTATATATCTTTGGCTTTAAATCTGTATTCACTTATCAAACATCTTTACCTACCTACGTGCAATGTTTTACAAAGTACCTGAAGATAGTGTCCTAAGCGATGTGATGCCAAGTTTATCATGAGAGGCGGCGAGAACCAACTATGTAATGTAGGCAATTTGGCGTCCATAACTCTATGTTATGCTTTGAGTGTGGGAAATCATCAAATGACTCCTCCCGCTCTGGGTGGAGCGGTAGGGAGTGTCAGACTCTTACTGACTAAAACCCATCCATGTTCCTTCCTTAGCCCTATATGTTCCGGGGTAGCGGTAACCCTTTCGGACAATCCCGTTTATGTTCCGGGGTAGCGGTAACCCTTTCGGACAATCCCGCTTACCTGGCAGGCTCGGCCCTAACAGCCCCTTCAAAAGCTGACATCCCTTTGAGGCGCGCGTAGAACACGTACGCTCCGTACGGCACGGGCCTAGTCCTGATCGGACGGTGAGGTACCCATTACTCACCGCCCGCAGGCCCGCGCCTACGGTGACCGGGAGTCATCACGCGTCTATATTATGCCCACCTTGAACATCGAAGTTGAGATTCAAATTATTTCATTCTGTAGGAAGATGTCGCATGTCTTGGATTGTTTGGTTCTAGGTAGGAAATTTTTCTCACGATGTTTTCCGTCACCGTTTTTGAGCAGTTGTGATGATATAATTTACATAAAGTAAAGCGACTGTCAGGGTTCGAATCTACGACCAACGCATCGCGGCTGTTACCTCTGGGCTACAACGACCTAATTAGATAGATAGAAGTAACATGGCTAGGTGTTCAAATGTCCCCGGTGAGGGAGTTTCTTGAAAATCGTTTTCGATAGCTATTTTTATGATAAACAACGTATGAATGTCAATCGACAAAACTCCGGAAAAACTCAATCAAGGTACGCGATACGATCATACAATAACTGCGAATGTCTCACTCACTTCTTTTGACGAAGGGGCGTCATGAATACATACAAATACAATACAAACGGATGACAAAGACATACAAAATAATAGAAAAGCGCCTTTTTCCTAAAAGGTATTTTCCTATCTGTTCAATACTCCTCATGACAATGCAATCGCTCCATTATGAAGAATCTGATTCCTTAATATGAGATAGCTCTTCTACTCTGATTGCACACTCAATAATCACCTTTAAGTCCTGAGAAATAAAGTCCATAAATTAGTAAACATGTATGCGGAAATATTAGCAAGTGAATTTGAACTTTTTCGTCGGAGAATTGGGTTGATTTTTGTTTGCATGGAAAGGAATGCCTTGAAAAGTCAGTGTACGACGCGTTGTTTAGCAAAATGTGCATTGGTATAGAAAACGGATATAGCAAAAAGGTCGTATTATCCGATATTATGCCGGGGCGCGATTGTTCGCGCGATTCCGTGCGAAAAAATTTCGCGTTAGTCCTCTCGATTTATCGTAAGAAATTCGATTTAATTGATCGATTATAGAATCGAGATGTCGCGATCGGACTGGTCGGATTTTTGCATCGGTGAGTGGTGGAGTGTAGGGCTGATGGACGTGGGAACATAATGTTATAAATATGGAGCAGTATTTGATTAGAATGAAGTTAGGGTCATGCTAAGCCCTTAATTTGTGATTAAGATTAAAATAAAGAGTTTTGTTTGATTTTTTTTCGCGTTAGCTTGTTAGTCTATGTATGATAAGCTAATTTGGAAAGTGGAAGTGCTCATTTATGTTTGTCGTTGATTAAAAAAAAAAAGTTTCTGTTTTTATTACATAAAGAGTAATTATGTTTCTTCAATGATGATTTTACCTGAGGTAAGGGAAAATGAATAATTTCTGGATTGGATTCTTAATACCTATAGGTACCTGTCTGCTCTCAATAAAGAAATAAGAAACTTCTTAGAGAAAAACTACACAATGATTGGATACCTTTTTTGGGTATTGTACTTCGAATCATAGAGCTCCTTAACCCATTAGTTGTCCGCCTACTAGAAACCGTTTGCTTATAAGAGCTCAACGATTTCTACGGTTATGAACCTATAGGGTTCATACGACATTTGAGAGGTTATGTTTTGAGTTGAGTTGCACAAATACGTGCACTGCCTATGCTCACCAAAACTTTATTAAAAACATGCTTCTTGATACGATTTCAAGGATAGGTGGCTGGTTCAAATCCAGCTCGAAGGACCAAAATAAAAACGATAAAGAGTAGACTGTATGTTTTGGTGGGCGTTAAATTAAACTAAAGCTCATCGTAATAAAGAGTTTAAATGGGGAAAAAAATAAAAATCATTTATCATTTGACAACCCTAGATCCTGTTGAGATCATTAGCAGAAAACTTAACGCCCTGTATATACCGTCGTTGATTTAAGCACATTTTGTTTTATACCACATTACGCTCTTATATTACCACATAAGGTATAAATCAGCACTTCAAATACTAAATTATGATGCTCACAGCTGTTTATGAAGCTCTAAGGAGTAAGCAGATAGCATAGTTATGATAGCAATAGTGAATAAAATGATCATAACTTTCAAAGGCGATAACATATTTTTATAATGTCATTTTACGGGTAGTTTTTGTTTGATGAAGAATGATGGTCGTGAAGCTATATAAGAGATTTATTCAATGGATGCTGTAAATGGACTAAGTAATGTAGTGTGAGAATATGGGATGGTCATGTAACATAAATACAGTGTGTTAGTTTGAAAGTGGGACATACTTTCTTAATAGTACTCCTGAAAATAAACAACTTTGACTATGGGACAAAAACGAAAAAATAAAACAACTGTTCAATACATTTATGTTCGCGTTATTCGTCAAAATGTATATGAACACAGCTGATATATTTTTTCATTTTTCATATTATACGTATGACACTCGTTTAAACAACACACTGTATAGAGATGGAAAGAAATATCTTTTAACTCGAACTCAAAGCATTTATTTCAAACTAGCTGCTGTCAGCTGGGTAAGGAAGGAACATGGATGGGTTTAAGTCTGACACTCACTTCCTCTCCACCTGGAGCGGGACGGGTTATTTGATGATTTCTCCCACCCTGAAAAAGAAAAGTTACATTATATTTTTTTGGTTAATTATTTGCTTTGAAAAGAGAGTGGTAGTCCTTTTGACGCGGAATCCACACGTGATACAATGTCTTTTTAATTATTTCTGTAATTACGGCATACGAGGTGTTAAACTTTCTATTTTAAGTATCTTGTTTAGTACCTATCTGAATAATTTATAAAATATTTTAAAGTTTGCCTTTCGCATAAAGGATTTTACGGCATTTGACTTACCACAATACCACATAAGTGCCTATATGTCCAGCCATAAAATTTCAAACTACCCTCAGAAAAATAAAAACAAAACTGTGGCTGCCCCTTCCTATTTATTATTTATCAATTGTATAAATTATTGAATACTTATCCTTTGGCCTCCGCAATGGCTGAGGGGTCACTTTTACGAGCGGGGCCATGGTATGGCGATTTATCGTGGCCCACTGTTTTATGGTAGTGGATCATAGTGGGTAGTTTTGAGGGTAGTTTAATAAATGATAAGCAGAGATAGGATAAGTAGGACCTATAGCAGTGATAGCCTAGTGGTATGACCGTCGGACTGCCAAGTCTTAAGTCTCGAGTTCAAACCCAAGGCACGCACCTCTGAGTTTTCAGATTCATGTGCGTATTGTATAATTATCACTTGCTAAAAATCGGCGAAGGAAAACATCGTGAGGAAACCGGCATGCCTGAGAGATATTTCTCAACAGTATGTGATGCTAAGTCAGAGGCCCATGGGTAGCATTAAAACTCTGACACCAGGTTAGTCACTAACCACACGAAAAGAAGAAGTTAATGATAGGTAAAAAAAACATCGTGAGGAAACCGGTCTGTCTTTGATTCAAAAATTCTACCAACCGGCACGGTTATGGCCCGTTTCCTATCACCGAGTCCAGTCCTATCACTGCGTCCCAGCAGTGGACACATTATTGATGGTTGATAGCTTCCATGCCGTCGTCAGACGGAAATCCGCCTCGTTGCTCTGCAGACTGCGGGCCAGCCCCAACTCCATCTTGAAGACCATAGCAGGGAGATACGACTCTCCAATGTTAAATGATAATATTGTTCGTAGATGCTTCTCGAGCAATAAGCTTGTAACTAAATATTACGGTCTATTAACATAGATATAAGATTAATTGCTTACTAACCCACTATGGATTTAACTTGTTTTATTTTATTTATTTATAATCGGCTGATTATGCTTAAGATTAAGCTACATTTACAAAGTATGAAATTTACCCTGAAACGTCAACAAATGTTTAGAATAGTAGATTAATTGTTGTGTAGGTAAATCACAAATCTTATTATCGTATTCAGCCTTTGCCACAGGATTGCTGGAGAAAGACCTCCCCATTCATTGCGCAGACGACATTTTTGTTTCTCCTGCATTTTATGTTAATATTTAAAAAAGAACTCCGTAGATTTGCCATTTTTAATGTTTGTTGTAAGTTCATGTTCTTATATATGCAATAAGTTGTCTGTATTTTGTCTTTTTTTTTTGATGGTGGGAAATCATCCAACGACTTCTCTCGCTCTGGGTGGAGCGTAAGGGAGTGTCAGACTCTTACGGACTAAAACCCATCCATGTTCCTTCCTTACCCCTTTATGTTCCAGGATAGCGGTAACCCTTTCGGACAATCCCGCTTACCAGTATTTTGTCTGTGGTCCATTCCTTGTTCATGGTCGAAATACTCATTAATAGTCATTGGTTTTTAATTTTTATGAATACTTGAATTTTTAGCTGCTTTGCTCGGGTGTATTTAGTGACTTTAAGTTTCTTTTTTTTGCTGCTTGCTTGCTTTTTTTGAAATCATTTTTCGTTCTTTTCTTTCTATTAGGCTGATACCAGCCACCCTTCGCAAATCGCCGCTCAAAAACAGACCCTAACTCAGTTCCGTCTAGGTTCGTTTTCAACTATAGCTGGATAGACAAACATGGTAAACAGTTAACTACACAAGTATATTTACCTAACAATTTTCGTTCCAGTTTCCTTATGGAATTGAATAAAACCTCAAACGAGGTCCTGGATGCCCCTTAGGAGCAAGCAGCATGCCTCCTAATCCTTAAAACAGTAAATTCCTAGTCAATTGCTTTCCTATGCTTGGTGCAAGTTTAAAACTGATAGCGATTTGAGCGACTTATAGGATAAATGGTGTAGCTATTTTACTTCGTCCGGAAATGAACTGGAGTTACTGACATAGCTTGCAGACTAAGCAAACTGAAGTGGCAGTGGGTTGGCCATTTGTCGAAGGAGTGTTATGAGTTAAATCTTTGACTCCTGCTTACAAACGAGAAAAAGTTTTTTTTAAAAAAGGTACACTAGTCAAACAATGGATAAGTAAACTAGGTGATAATTAACTGATCATACATTAATAATTTTAATTTAAAATATGTAAATAGTGGTTGGGGTATTTGCTGGTCCCAATTACAAGTATACGTGTGTGAGCTTGAGGTTCTTTTTGTATTTTTTTATTAGCACACTTGTCTAAATTCATTGATTTAATGTTTTTAACATCCTTGTTAAAAACATTAGTCATACAAGATAAAATCAAATCTTTTTTATTTAGGGTGTGAAATCATCAAATAACTTCTCCCGCTCTGGGTGAAGCGGAAGGGAGTGTCAGACTCTTTCTGACTTAGCCCTATATATTCCGGGGTAGCGGTAACCCTTTCGGACAATACCGCTTAAAAATCAAATCCTTGACACAGTTTTTTGACTACTTGATCTTGATACTTGTACCAAACAATGCCCCCGATTGTCTTAACCCAAAATCGAGTCATCTAAAAATGCATCAGATAGTCGGAGAGCCCGACTGTTATGTCTCATAAACTGTCCCCGGGTAATTCCGATAGCCGTTTGCGTGGCCACGGGCTATCCGGGCTATTAAATGGTAATATCATGTCAATGGAAATAGGTTTCGATTGTTGCTGCCCACTTACTGGGCTTTTGTAAAGTTGTTGGATTATTTTGATGGTTCGTTGTCTGTCTCTTTGACTATTATGGTGGGGGGCTAGTTTTTACAACGGTGGTGATGGTTTATAGATAAAGAAGGTTACTGGAATCGTTATAGACTGAGTAGAAATGGTTATTGCTTTATAACTTAAGTAGGATTAGCGCACTATTTTTCCTGGAGGTAGAAGACACATAGTCTGAATGATAAGAAAATTTAGTAACCATTACCATATAACGGCTGTTGTTAAAAGCAGTTATCCTAAAACTAGCATAGTATATTATTGTTCATGTATTAATGTATATCGTTGTTTGTGCGATATTCTAAAGCCGACCTAATGTCAATTTTGTTGTGTCATCACTACATAGTATAAAACAAAGTCGCTTTCTCTGTCCCTATATCCCTATGTATGCTTAAATCTTTAAATCTACGCAACGGATTTTGATGCGGTTTTTTTTGTTTTAATAGATAGAGTGATTGAAGAGGAAGGTTTATGTGTATAATTTGTCGACATATTATGCGGGCGAAGCCGCGGGTGGAAGCTAGTATAGGATATTGCTTCAGTTGCAACCATTCTGATGAATTGACAAAAATGACTTTACATCCTTATTGTCTTAACTTGTGCTTGCTATTTTATTTATTCATAGTACACATAATGTTTGGATCTTTAGGTTTTTATTACAGACACATTTAGGTCTTTATTACAGAACCTCACTCAAGACCTGAGCACTACTTAAAACTGATTTCAACCAATCAAATCGCTTCAATCGAGCCTCAAGCAATGCTTGAGTATTGAGTGAGGTTCTGTAATACGGGGATAAATCTGGAGCCATAATCCTTAGAGTTTTACGTTGCACCAAAATCACCAACTACCTTATCAAATCAATCTTACTAATTTAGAGTAGCAGATGACAAAGACTAAAGCCAGTAATATTTTTAGCATAAGCTTATCCATAATGTTCCCACGGAATAAGCCGTAATTCACCAAGCGGGCCCAGTGCCGGTTGGTAGTTGTCATTTGTCTTTGATTTTTTAGTTCTAGAACATGCCGGTTCTAGAACATTTTAATTTGTAGGGTACCTATTAACTGGGATCACTTCTTACAACACCAAACGTGTACAATATTGATTATGATTATTATCGTATAACTTTTGTCGGTTATTATCACTAGCCAAATATGGTTGCATCCATATTTAGTTTAAATGATGTCTCAGTATAACATGACATACATGTTAAGTTGTGTTCACACATCAAAAACATATTATTGTTAATTCCACTTTAAAAAAAGGCAGTTTTCAAATTGACAAGAGTACCAACTGTCAGTTTTGCCGTAAAAAGACTCATTTGGCGAATTCATTCTGCAATTATTATATGTTGGTTTTGTTTTTGTGTGTGCTGGAGTCGATGGCCGTTTGATAATACTTTGTAATACGTATCGGATGGTGTGGGCTAGGTGACGAGCGGAGCGGAAGCGATTGTTATATACCAATGAGCGCGTTTTGGACAAAAGAGACCGCGGTATTTCCTCATTGACCCTTGCAGAATTGTGTGATTCATTTATTCATTGAAGCGACATGACCCATACACAATTTTAAATACAAAAAATACGATATATTAACCTCACAATATAAACACAACACAAAACAAAGACCTTGCAAATATTAGAGCTGTGACCGACTGTAGATGGCGTGCAAGTCACTGCAGCGACTAATGTATCAACAAGGATTTCTTCACACGTACAGACGCCAGCACATCAAGCTATCCCTAACTGTCAAATTTTCTCAATTAAAAATGAACCTTATGTCTTTGCAATAAAGTTGAAATACTATCAAAGAAATTTGACAGATTGTGGTAACTTGAAGTGCTGGCCTCTGTACTTTCAAAAAATTGCTTTAGTTAAGGGTAGATAGGTACTAAAGACTTAGAGTTTCTAGACAAAGTCTTCTCCGGGTCAATATTTGATTTACCGGTACAAAATCCTCAGTAAATAGGTCAAAATTCTCCTCTCAACTTCCCGACTCGCTATTCCACCACCACTCAGCACGCACAAACGGCACAACAGTATAAAAAGTGCAATTTCAATACATCTTGGACATTGATTGACGGCCCCTGCTGCGCCGGCCCCTCCATCCACACTTTTTACCTACTTAGCAAACGTTTTAGCATTTAATTAATTTTTATATACCCTTCGTACTGTGGCGAAAGTATGAGTATGGGTACAAGCCCACCTGGAAGAATATGTGAGGGGTTTTTGCCGATTCTCGCAAAGGAGGTAAGTTTTTAAGATGGTGTCAAAAATGGGATGGTTTGACAGATCGAGACCGGCGTGGTATGTTGTGTTGAGATGTTGCTGAAAATAAAAAATGGTTGAGGATTGTGGGTAAATTGTCTTAGTTTTTCTGTTGGGAAATTGTGAGAAGATATGTACTTACCTAAGAGAACATTCCGTGAATCTTTTTACAGTTCATGTAAAACCTTGATAATCGGTCGATTGAATTCGTTAGGAATCGAATCGGAATTGTTTGGGCATTGAAATCACAAATATACCTAATAAAGTTTTGTAAATTGGTTTCTACAAACGCTTTTACAAATCAATCAAATATTTTTTTAAACTAGATGAGTTCAGCGTTTCCTAAAGAAAAGTCACAACTACTCATTTTTATTACACAACTTGCAAAATTGTGGTGATACTTCAAACTAACGCCAAAGTAATCGAAAGTTGAAATTAATATTGGTTGTTCTTCTTTCATAAATATTTCCGTGATTCCGATCTCTGAGCGGCAACATAAACTACCTACCCAATACGTACAATTCAATATTCCAGCGTTACCCATATTGCTTGGTAGATAGTTGGGTAGCCGCGGGTCAAAACAACATTATTTGAGGGTAGGTTGGGGTCAGTCGATCACCAAATTATGTAAAGTGTTCGGTCATTACGCGACCCACTGACGGCTCTATCTTGAGATAGCGCGACTATGTGATCTTGATACTTGATTACCAACACAAATACAAAAGATATAGAAAAGTATCTTTTCTTTCTGGTTGAGCTAACTTGAGAATTGCATTTAATGTCACGCATATATAGGAGAATCGAATAGTGGATTGATTTAATGTAGACACGCCGTGTAGATAAATCAACAAAACGGAAATAACTACTATTTTTTCCGATAATCAGAGTGGGTCCAATAATAAAATTTGTCCTTAATAATGAGACCCAACTAAAGAAAAAAACGTTGCATATAATTTTTTCCTATACAATTTCATTTGACAACAAAATCCTACTAACAATTTATGTACCCCAAAACTTTGCTTTTAAATATAAAAGTATATTTAAATGTATTTGAAGTTCATCAATGGCGATTGCTCATAATTGGAAATTACCCTTTTCCCAATGCGAAAGCGTAAAAAAGGCGTAAGCATAAGCCCTAGAAATGGTTTCCTGCCTATTTAAGACACATTCCTTGACTATCATCATCTGATTAGCCTGTACCCAACCACATATGTTGGATGTAGCTCAATAGTAATAGTTTTTTGACCATGTAACATAGGGCTGAATTTTCAATAATCAGATAACTTTTATCTACAGAATAAAAATGGCGGTTTGACATATTGTAACTGTCATTTATGTTCCCCCAATAAAACTTATCTGACAATTGAAAAATCAGCACTTTATCTACAAAGTATCAAAACCCTTCGCTCCTCACAAAACTATCGGTAGCATCCAGCACGTGCAATTTACTGCCACCGGACTTTGAGGGCAGTTTTATTAAGAATTACAATTATTTATTTACACTACCCACTACGTACACCCCCGTAGATATATCTGTATGGTAATGTTCTATTCAAGGGTCGGAATGAATAGTTATTGAATGGCTAGCATATGGATTGAAGTGGTGATATTTTTGGGCTTCTTCTGATGGTTTTTGGGAAAGTTTAAAGTTGTTATTTGTTTGCCTTTTCTTGTACTATCTGGGAGGATATCCTCTTTACTATACTTTACAGGGTTTAAATCAGAGGATGGCGCGCGTTGATCTTCTTTCTTCTACTCTAGATACTCTGCCACCATGTTTTTAGGGTTCCTTACCCGCTAAACCCGCTGTCCGTCCATCTGTCCGTCTGTCACCAGGCTGTATCTCATGTACCGTGATAGTAAGAAAGTTAAAATTTACAGATGATGATTTCACAGATAGCCGATAGATTCTGTTGCCGCTATAACAACAAATACTAAAAAACATAATAAAATAAATATTTAAGGGGGCTCCCATACAAAAAACGTGATTTTTTTGTCGATAACGGTAAGGAACCCTTCGTGCGCGAGTTCGACTAGCACTTGGTCGGTTTTTTATATTAATTGAGCCCAACTTAGGACACTCCATGGGCATGATGTGATTAGAAATACCTCACTCGCTCTAGGTGTTGGGTGGGTCAGTAATCCCCGTAGTTGAATATGGGGATTGCTGACCCACCCAAGGCAGAGCAAAGGTTCCCTCAAAATATGTTATAATTAAATTTAAAAAAAAACACAGAATTAATATTGATAAAATATTAACATTAAAATTTTAAAAATAATTTACAAAGGTAATGAATATTGATATTGTAAGATGCCTCAATTAAATGTTTTTTTTTTCTCTTGACATTCCTTGGACCTTTGAAAAGCGTACGGGGGGCCGAAGCCAACTCGCAGAGGCCCCTTAGAGCATTTTAAATGTTGAGTAGGCTATTATTATAGTGGCACTATCACTAATGCTGAAAAAGCGTGACTGATACACATTCCGGATGCCAACTTACGTGTACATGTACAGTCACGAGCAAAAATATGTATACAGATAGCTAATTTCAAAAGCGATTTTCTCCTTAATTATTGAATGAAATTGTATTTTCATGGACTTATTGCATTTTAAAATCCATAGGTTTACCGAACATGTCGTATCTCAAAGTTAAAATAATTATTTTACGAGAAAATCGCTTGTGAATATTGCTAGGTGTATACATATTGGTGCTTGTGACTGTACACACCTATGCACTAAAGTATCTGAATACTAAATCTATCTAGAAATGTATCCTCTAAATAAAATAGATTGCCTAATTTGTTGAATTAGTTGCAGTAGGATTGGCAAGCTGAAGAATAAAGTTTTTCAAGCAGTTTTACTACGTCACGTACTAAGATCCGTTTTTAATACATTACAGGTAAGTAGATACCTATTGTCATATGAGACGAACTTGAAAATAACTTACAAGATGTAGGTAATTTATATAACTGAAACTTTAAAATGAGTCTTTGTAATCATCATTATGGCTCTAAGGGACTTTATTTTTTGAGGATGGGAAACCATCAAATGACTCCACGCTCTGGTTGGATCGGAAGGGAGTGTCAGACTCTTACTGACTAAAACCTATTCATGTTCCTTCCTTAGCCCTTTGTGTTCCTGCCGGGTAAGCGGGATTGTCCGAAAGGGTTACCGCTTGTGTTCCGGGGCAGTGGTAACCCTTTCGGACAATTCCGCTTAATAGCTTTTAGGAAATAATCTTAAAATCACAAAAAGACGGCAGCTTCATTTACCTATACAGGGTCAAATAAAATTATTAGCCAAACTCCACAGTCGTAATAGGATCAAATATATTACTTTAAAAAAATCATGTTTTTTTTGGGGTCAACGACCATAGATATGGTACTTACTAAATACCAGGCTTTGATATATGAATCAGGGATTACTTACTCCTGTGCCCAGATAAATCCTGAAAATGTGGAGCTCTTTAATCTTAAGGACCACACGTTAACTCTTATTATTATTTTTTAAAACTCGTTCCTTCAAAGCAAGTCAACTATTATCTCTTGACTTATCAAAGTAAACAACCTTGTTAGATGAGCTCCCGATATTATGCTAATCACATTATTATTCATACTGTTTTTGCAGAGGGCCCTGAACCGGATCGAACCCCTAATCTTGACTCTGTATTTACAAAATTACTAACTCACTTTAACACAGTCCTGCCATTTGAAATTCAACCGTATGTCTATTATCTTAAGGTTTAAATGTAAAGTAATTATTGAGTATGAAATGTAAATGTATCGTGGTTCTTAATAACGCTACTCATTCATAGATGGCGCTAGAGGCAATGCAAATTTTCGATAATGTAATTTTCTCATGATGAAAAATTGGGGATTCAGGAGTATCCTATTAGGAAAACATCTGTAAGTTATTCAACCTTATTATAATGTTATAAGATTAAGGTGTTCCGTTTTATTATTTCTTAATGTTTGTTTGATGTGGGGGACCCGGATTTTTTGTTGTTTCGCGTGATTGGAAAATGATGCGCGGAAATTAATTTTGTGAGGCGAGCGGTGTGGTGATTTTCTCGGGGAGAAACTGCTCTTTTTTGTAAGGGATTAGAATTGTGAGTTTTTTGTTGATTTATGAGGGATATTTTACTGAAACTTCGTACTTAGTATACCTAACTACTAACAAGCGGCATTTCAAAGCTTTAGTCTCAACTTATTGAAAAAAAAAATAAAAACTTTACCAATTTTTTTCCACCACCGGACAACAGAATCGCCATTTAAACAGGTGATGAGTTTTTCACCGGCAAAGGCCTAATTGTAAGGCCTGCGATTAGACCAATAAGTCAATCAATCTGCTTCTTCCCAACTATGCTTACAGCAGTTTATAGTCTAACCGGATGCAGCTGAATACATACCAGTATTTTATACAGAGCGACTGCCTATCTGACCTCCACAACCCAGTAACTGGGCAATACGATATCCCATGGTAAGACTGGCTGTCAGATTTTCCAGCGTCTGACGACTCGTAACGACTGTCAAAAATACACGAATGAGAGCCAAGACAAACGGTTTAACGTGCTTTCCGAGACACGGAGGAGTCTCGGTATGTAAAGATGGTCACCCAACCACGGCCAACCCCGGCAAGCGTAGCTTAACCTGATGGATCGACCTATGCGGCTGTTATTAATTAGCCACGAGCACCTCATAAGGCAGCAGTTATTAAATAAAGCTTGACTTTTGTTCCTAATTACCTAAAATTCTACTTCAAATATTATAGGTATAGAGGCCCATCATTGCCTTACCATCATTAAATTGAGACACCACTGACAATCATGATTCATCTCGTAAGAACTGATTAGAGGGTACCTACACAATATACAGACGCCAGTACATCAAGCTATTCCAAACTGTCAAATATTCCCAATTGAATATAAACCTTACTCTTTTGTAATAAAGTTGAAAATCTATCAAAGAAATTTGACAGTTCGAGGTAGCTTGATATGCTGGCCTCTGTACCTACGAATGAATTCGCGTATAATTTCCATCATTTCGATTGCGATGTGACTGAGAGTGCGAAGGTCGCAGTTCATTATGCGAAATCGTGCGAAGGTATTAGATAGAACATTATGGCAGCCCAATTATTGGATATTTCGAGGAGCTAGTGGCTAATGATATTGCATCATGATGAAGCTACTCTGGGACCTTTTTTTGTCTTGTACAGAATTTAATCGGTCTACGTTTAATTAACTACTTATGTAAAGGTAGGGTATTAACCAGTGTCTTCTTCTTTTCGTGTAGTTATTTATTTATTTTACCTCACTTGTAATTATGTAAACCTTAATTTAGACTTGACTTAATTCTTGAATAAATATTTATTTTTATTTTTATTTTATTATAGTAACTAACCTGGCGTCAGAGTTTTTACGCTGCCCATGGGCCTCTGTCTTAGCTTCATATGTTTTTTTTTTGAGGGTGGGAAATCATCCAATGACTTATCCCGCTCTGGGTGGAGCGGAAGGGAGTGTCAGACTCCTTCATGTTCCTTCCGCAGACTTTTATTTTCGGAGGTAGCGGTAACCCTTTCGGAGATTCCCGTTTAGCTTCATATGCTGTAACCAGTAATACCTAAGTATGTTACGGTGGACAAATGACAGTCACCCACCCATAAAATAACGAGAAATCGATATTTTAACAAAATATAAAAAATTAATATTAAAGCCTACTTCTACAAATACTTTAATTTATAACACTTCTCAAATACATATATTACTAATAATCAACTCAATTTTCTTCCTTATTAAGTTGTGATTCATTAAACAAATCAAAACAACTAAGTTCTGTCATGACAATTTCTAGATTTTATGAAACAAGGCAATATAAACTTAATGTCTGGCATGTTTAAGTTCAGAATTAATTAGAGGGATGTCGGGCTGGCCATGAGCCTAGTGCTCTTTAGTAGGCGATCTAATGTAATAATAAATAATAAAATTATATTTTTTAAACCTACTTTCACCTTTACCTAGTTGTTTTATTTAACGTGATATGCAATTAATTGGAGCAAATATAGTTGATTGGTAGTGAGTAACTGTGAGCATGTTAAACTTTACTTAAGTAACTTTAAGTTCTAATTTTTAGATTATTGTTAACGATCAATACGAAGCTAATTTAAAATTAATATTAAATCACTGTGCATCTACCTACATACTTACTTTTAAACACAAAGTTGCGACGGTCCTAATACTCCAATCACCCTGCGGGCTAAAATCTCCACAGAACTTTATAGTCTATTGTTCATGACGCTGTGAACAGGGAACGTCTTGTTTTATCTATGAACGATTTTTATTTTTGTGGTATACGTATGAATATTCAAAGAAATAAGTATCTTATTTTGTTTTTAGTCCTATTGTTTTAATTTTGGGTTTTTGATTTCGGGTTTCAGGCCCTAAAAATTGAAATGTTACTGAGAAATACCTTCATACCAAGAGAGTAGATACAAACGAATTGGGCTTTCATAAAAAAGGTCAAACACAAAATTAGTTTTTTTATGTCTTTGTATTTACGAAGTCTCGGATAATCCTGGAAATACTGATAACTGTTTACTACTTTGTGAAAATTTCAAAATACCAACTACAAGATGTGATAATTTGTCGCAGTACAAAGTAGCGCCATCTGTTGACGAGTTGAACCACTACACACTAGTGTGCGTAGTTTTCCTGTTCGCTCACAGATGGCGTTAGCTGTTCAAGTGTTTTAATCAAGTGTGTTGTTTTTGTTTTGATTAACTATTAGTTATTCATTTTTTTTGTAAGTAATTTGATAATATATTAATGAATTGAATAACTTGTTTCAGATACTATGCACAAGAGAACTGGTTAAGTAACTTTTTATATTTATAATTATAGTAATAATTAGATGTTTGTTGTATTTTTAAGTTTTCGTGTTACTTGTGCATTTAATTTTATTATTATACCTACGGCATTGTTTGAAATAGATATGTCCTTCATAGCAGAATACTAGTAGCATTAAACAAAGGTATTTTATTAAGGTACCTTTATCTTTTAGATATTTTCTTATAACAGATTAAGATTTTGGCTGATGGTAATAGGTTCGCCCCCTATTATAATGAAACTACAACACATAGACATTTAAAGAACTTGCTGTGTTGTGATGTCCACTTTTATCTTAATATTATCAAAGCACCTTTCTGAAAAGGGATAAAAACCATACAACTCAAAGTAAAAAAAGAAGCTTAAACTCATTCGCCATTCTCTGTAACATAATTGCTTTAACCCGTAGACAAACCTAATTTCTTTTATTGTCTCAAGAAGGCCAAGGAATTTTATTTCAGGGACCGTTAAGCGTTAACCCTTGCGTTGCTAATGAGCGCCACACTTAAGGAATTAAAACTACGATTCGTAGGTATTGGAGGGTTAAACATTTTATGTAATGCCGGGTACAAATTGACCGTGTAATGCTTTTTATTGTTGGTTTTATGGTGATATTTTTAGGGTTAAAAGTTACAGTTATATTGTTGGGTTTGGTTACGGAGTCTCTTTTAATGATGGTTTAACGGTGACATTGAAACTATGGAATACTTATCCAGTGTCTATAATTAATGTCAGATGCTATAATCAAGAAAAGATGACAGAATAAAAAAACTGATAAAATATTATGTGAGACTAGCTTAGTTTATATCGCCTTCGCCCGCATGAAATTATCCTACGACAACTGTAAATTTTTGCGGACTAAAAAGTATCTTCAGTGTTAATCCAGGTTTCAACTATGTACAGTCACGAGCACCAAAACACTTGAAAACATTCATAGGCGATTTTGTCGTGGTATAACGAAAACTTTGTAATAATAAAACCTATTTCATATTAGTATGGGTTCCCAAATACTATGTCCGTAACTACAGAAAATTAAAACAAAAGCTGAAGTAGAAAATCACTTTTAGAGCTGCTCAGTGTATACATATTGGTACCTACTCGTCACTGTACAGAGGCTAGCACATCAAGTTACCACAATCTGTCAAATTTCTTCGATAGTATTTCAACTTTATTGCAAAGACATAAGGTTCATTTTTAATTGAGAAAATTTGACAATTAGGGATAGCTTGATGTGCTGGCGTCTGTACATGTATGCCAATTTTCATCCACATCCTTTCAACCGTTACAGCGTAAAGAAGTAACAAACATATGTACAAACACGCACACTCTCAAACTATCGCCTTTATAATTTAGTCTGATGTCTTTTGAAAAAGAAACAAACAGCTAAGCGGCTTACCTGTAGAGATCCGAAGAAGAAGAAGATAATAATACTAAATTGACGTAAGTTCAGTAGTTCAACCCTCAATTCGCGGGCTATTTGTTATTCTAATACAGTGGCGCCCCCCGACGTTGTTCATATTAGTCATGACAGACAGACGGACTGGGGTTGATTTATAGTTAGATAAGGCACATGTCGATTTGTCTGAGTCGAGTCTTATTGATAATGGTAGGTTATTTGTTTTTCGTTGGAAGATGTGTGGATATTGCCTTGGCTGCAGCAGTGCTGTTGTACTTACATAGGTTTTATTAGCTGGTAAGTACTGTAAGATGCATGAAATTAATTTGGTTTTTTTTTAAAGCGAAATCCCAACATAAATTCCGTAGGAGTTTATTACATACCATAACGACGTAGATTTTCTTGTCGAAAAGCTCGTTCGGGATATCTTTCCAATTCTATCAAGTAGGTGTCCGAAATGCGCTGCAAAGTACCACCAATTAACATGACACTAACGACAGACCAAGAGGTAAGCAGATGCGTTGACAACCATAAAAGTCTATCCTTTAAAAACCTTATACTTTTGTAATAAAGTTCAAAAACTGGAGACTTTACAATATTATTCTCCTCAGCCTTCATGCCTTTCATTCCATCTTTCCGGCTACCATAAGTTTTTTTCAAGTGCATCAGACCGAAAAATTGGTAATTGTTTTAATGATTGAACGTTGAATGTAAAAAAAAATGGACAGTTTGGGGTAACTTGATGTGCTGGCCTCTGTACCTACACCTAAACAACAAAACCTAAACAAAATCTTTACAATAAATAGCTAAACAGACACAGATACTTAAGAAACAAGGATTAAAAAGCTAAATCTCTCATATTTCCACTTCCTCAACTTTAAAACTTCCAACACAACACACTCGATAATCTACAGCTTCAAAACAACGTGACTTTACAATATAATTTTGCTGGGTATACCTATAGATAAAGCCAAGTGTGCCAACCCTAATCCACTCGTCGTAGACGGATTACCTAGCGGCGGCGGAACTTCAAAGCAAGCGAGGGCTGTCGCGCGCCGCGTGAATTTTAACACTTCCCTTGTTTGTAAGCTTATGATCTTGATAATACAGCTAGTAAAAATATTGAAGTTGCATGAACTTTTGAAGGTTTGAACCTATCTTTTGAATCTTCAGAAAAGTTAGGCAATTGTTTCGGTCTATTCTTTTTAAGTTTGAATGTCGGAAATTAAATGCATACCTACAAATTCAACAGATAACTTAAAAATTCGCGCTCCGTCAGTCATAAAGGCACCCCTAGACGAACCGAGCACGAGCGAAGCACAACGTGCTCGGCTTCGTCGTTCGTGGCGTCAAGTGTGGACGTACAACGAACCTACAACGATCATTGTCCTCAGAATATGGTCCTGTATCAGAATATGGACGAAGTAAATCCCTTTGTGTTCGTCAAAAAACCGACAACAGGCGGAACGTTCGTGCTCGGCTCGTGCTCGGCTCTTCTAGCGTAGACACAGCTTAATAAAAGTAAAGTGAATATCTTTTATTTAAATCTTCAAAATTACTGTATAAAGATTGGACTCAAACTAGACACAGTCTCTTGGGCACCATTTTAATAATAATAAATAATTATTATTTGTAAATTCAGAAAAGCAATTACCTACATGCACAAAATAAGTGATGCTTTCGTTTTTCTTCGTACATGCGATATGTCGAAGATTTACCTCCACCTCCATGTATGTACTAACTGAAAATGTGTTTTAAGCCAGTAGCATTTAGGTTCATTTTCATCTATCGTAAAACTTCTAATAACGAGTTCAGATTGGGAACCCAGTAAAATCGAACCTCTTTTCAATCTTTCTCGTCTACAATTATTCTTTCAATGAAGTGCTTAGAACATCAGAATCGTTCAAGTCTTAATGCTGACTCCATTGCAGAACTTTCAGGATTGTTTAAAACTTGAGACATAAGATCGGTTCTCTCTTTCTCTGAGAGGTTCTCATTATACCCACCTACTATAGTATTTTGACAATAGTAACGTTTCCCTCCACAACCGCGACAGTATTCAACGAAGACTCAGTGAACCACTTCACTTTATAAGACGATTTATATGTAAATTAGTTTATCTCGGTTCATGCTTAAATTTACCTATTTCCCAATTATTTTGAGTGAGATTTGGGCTTGAATTATGGCAGTCTAGAGTTGAATTATTTTTGATCGCATATCGACAATCGTACTTAGTACTAAAGAGGCTTGATACGACCTTATGATGTAGCAGGCTGGTAAGAAAAACTCTGGCTTCATTCGAGCTTTTAAATTTAGAATTCGTTTTAAATATTACTTTAATAGTAGGCGCGTTGATGTAAGCAAATCAATCTGCCTAGCCTTTTCCCTACTATACCTACTGGCAGGCTGATGCAGCTGAATACCAGTATTTTACATGTACTGACTACCTATCTGACCTCTACACCCCAGTTACTGGGTAATAAGATACCCCTTGGTAAGACGGAATGTCAGACTAGCGGGCTTCTGATGACCGCCAAAGATCCAACAGCTTAACGTGCTTTCCGAGGTACGGAGGAGTCTCGATATGTAAAGATGGGCACCCATCCACCGATCAACCCCGGCAAGCGTAGCTTAACCGTAGCGTATGGCGACTCGTGCGGCTGTTATTAATTAGTTACGAGCTCCTAGCGAGACGCGTTGCTGTAAGCATGTTTATATAAATATTATTATTGATTTAAAGTGTAGTTTTTAAGTGACTACGTTCCCACTTTATAGTCCTTTAGCGAGCAATCCTTCGGTCCCTCCGATAATTAAAGCACCTATATTTCAGTCGTTTGCTCATTGCTGAGCGCCGTGATGTGCACAACTTTAATGTTATTCTGTAGAAATGTCACCGTGATTATGTAGATGAAGTGAGTTTTAAGAGAGCTATCAATAGGGTGGAGCGACGACGTCTCATTGCACGCTCACTCTTCATCTAAATGTTCATGGTGAGATCTTTACAAAATATACTTGTTGAACCTTTGGGCGATCGGGATCCCATTTGTGATGATCTTTGGCTTGTAGTAATGCTTTGGAGATCTTGGTGCCTATGTGTGGCTTCACTTGGTCAGAGAGTCGTATAGGGCCACGACCCCTGGGTCTCTTTCCTCCCATCTTCTATGGTTTATGTTAGAGGTTTCTGTTTCTACACTTAGTCCTTCAGATGGACCATGGCCGACGTTCGGTGGTTGTTACTACCCACCTCCCTTCGAAAGTTGATCACATCTCCTGGTCTGCTAAGAACATCTGTAAAGGACCTGGGTGTCCCGAGGGTCTCTGTTCTAATCAGGGTGACGCCTGTGCATTTAAAGAGTACTAACAATCTATATGAATCACGGTTTCCGCAGCCTTCATGCCTTCCTTCCATCTTTCCAGCTACCATAACGACGATGAAGTGACAAGATCTCCTATTTGACATTGTTAATTTCTTTAGTTAGACGTTCTTGTCACTTCGACGTCGATAAGTTTCTTTAAAGTTTGTCAAAACGTTCAATATTTTTTCGGCACCTGGCTTTAGAACTAGTGTATACATTGTATACAAGACAGAGACACACCTCTGCCCAGCCCTAAGAGGAGTACCGTCGTGATGTTTAGATGTTTTTAAAATACAATCTATAACAATCAATGACAATATGTGCCTGAACGTTTCTTTTAGCTAGTTTTTAAAATAAATTTTAGAAAAATAAATTTTAGTTAAAAATCTAACCCTTCACTTGCGCACAGTCAAATAAAAACAAAAAAAATGAAATAATACATTTTAGAAAATAAAATACTGAGCTAAAAATTGTCAATTTCTAACCCTTCACTTGCGCGCAGTCAAATAAAAACAACAAAAAAATGTAACAAATAAAAAAGACATTGTTACTTCTTTAAGGGGACATAAAAGACGAAACTAGAACCGATTGTAAGTTAATAAGTTCATTTTTATCAGCTATTTATTCACCATTTTTACAAGAGGGTGAAACACCATTAGTTTAAATTTTCCTCTGACAGGTCTTTGGAAATATGTTTTTAACGATTATTAGGTGGATAAACGAGATGTTTTGAATGGGTGTATTTATTGACTCAGATTGTATAGTTATTCTTACTAGATATAAAGATTTATGTTTCTAAAAATATTTTTCAAAATCGAACACAATGTTTTATTTAACAAAAATATAGGTTTAAAGGAACATTATTCTCAATAAAAACATAACAATGTCCCTTACTTGAGAACAATGCTAAAAAAGTAATTTACATGAAATTCGTCATCACCAGTTACAGACTAAAGTTACCACAAACAAATTACCCATCCAATGCTTTCATTTGCCCACAAGTGCAACAACAGTGCTGCAACTATATACTGGTTAAGTTGGGATTTGAATGCCTTAAAAGAGTGTAGGTTTCTTATACATGACGGTATTTTTAAATATTATTCTTTTATCATGAAGATTAACGATATTTACTGATTTTATTCCACGTTGATATATTATCCTATTTTCTGCATCATCCCCCACTTTAGACAAAATAAAAACAATTTAAAATTGTCAATTTCGCGACCATTGAGGCGTTGTGAACGATCGCAATAAATATGGCCGAATGCAGGCAGGTGGGAAGCAACACTCCGGGGACGGTGTGTTCCCGCCCTTAGCGACATAAAGAAAAAAGGATTACCAGCTTTATTATTTTTATTAGCACGGGAATCTGTTTGGTTGATAGGCTAATGTTTTTGTACAGTGGGATTTAATTCGATTTTTTTTTATATAATAAAATATTTTATACTTATTCATTAGGTATGCTAGTAAAATAAATCAATCTACCTAGCTTTTTCCCAAGTATGTTGGGGTTAGCTTCCAGATTAACCGGATGTAGCTGCATACCAGTAGTAGGTACGGTAGTAGTCCCTTAAATATAATTAATAAGCAAGTGTCAATCTTAGTCAAAGGACTACTTAGTCTCAATTTTATTAATGAAACTGAACTTTATTAGCACACCTTAACCGAGTTCAAGACCTGTCAGTGTCAACATTTCACAGAAAATAATAACACTGACAGCCCTTTTTCATTGGTGAAATTCACCCTTAGCCCCTTCAAGTTTATAAAATGACGAACCATCTCAATACGACTTTAAACGCACTGTTTCACCAAGCTGCTAAATGACGTATTTTAGTTTTTGAGCTACGATAAATATAATCACTTTTCTTCAAGCCAAGTACGTGGGCATTTGAGAAAACATCTTCAATTTAATGGTAAACTCAAAACACCCTGTACGTACCCCCACGAAAAAAGGAAAAATATGTTCATCTAAGCACCTTACTACCGACAATATAAAAACGCTGTAACCCGTGTAATGACAATTTTAAACTCCCAGAGACTCGTTCTGAGCCATTTGCCTTTCTGTATAGTCTTTAAATGCCTACCATTTTGTATCGACCTCTGACATTGAAAACGTCAAAAATAATAATCACACCAGAAACCTTTGAATTGAGAAAAAAAAAACATATTTTAGTCTCATGAATATTAGGCAGTCCTCATTTTTTTGTTTTTCAATAGTTTCTGCAAAACATAAATGTTATAATGGCACAAAAATCTAAATATTATTTAAAAGACCCGTAAATGCAAGGGTCTTTTTAAACTGGTTGGTTGGTTTACGATTGTCCCTTATTGTCTAAGACATAGACAAGCGTTTTTATTATCTGTGGGGGCGTTTTAAAGTGGGGGCCCTTAAGTGCTGTAACTTTTTCCTCTATCAAGGGGTTGTGATGCACATGGAATGTTTGATTTCTTGTCTTACAAATGTTTTCTTGTATTGGTGATATTTTTAGCGGTGTAGTTTTGTATAGACTTTAAATTGAGGGTAAGTAATTTTAAGTTTTTTGATACAGGTTACACTGATGGCGAACATTACTTCAGTTTTTTGTTAATTAATAGTTTTTACATTTACATACCAGTAACTAAAATATTATAACCTAATAAAACTATGTTAAGTGAGGTTTCTTAAATAGTTCACCATTTTAAGTTCGTGTTATTAGTAAAAAAAACATAAAAAAATTATATCCATAACATTTATGGTGTGCATTATAAAGAGTATTCTATTCTATTCTCACAATTCCTATAGATTCAATAAAGTATTTAACCCTTAACCGCTACCTACCATGTTGTATGTAAGTAGATGCCCACCACACAAATGGGTACCTACCCATTTCAAAGTCCATGGCCTGGAAAAACCCTCAGCGAAATTTCCATACAGATTTTACGACCGGCGAATCTCAATTGTTTTTCCAGCTAAACTCCCAAAGATATATTTAGCCACCTTACTAATACTGGGTTTACTATTCCGCGCCATATTTTATAGTAATGTATGACGACAGCCATGACATCAATCAAATAATATATTCAACTCAGGATCGAATTCACTACCGCTTCCTGCCGATCCGACGGTTGGGCAATAGGCACCATGGTAGTTGCTATGTACTTACGAATAAAGATATTTTTATTGAGGTCGAATAGAATGGGTGATGAATAAAGTATTTGTTTGTGAGTAAAAATCCTTTTTGTTTTGTATGTAGCATTTGAAGGGTTAAAAGGGACTAAAGTTTGTAAGTACTTATTACTCGAATACTTAGAACCGAATAATTGTGACTGAAATAAAGCTCTAGAAATAATATTAGTACTTACGAAGAAAAAATGAATAAAACAATGTGTCTATGGTCTACACACAGCTCAGCCGCATAAATATGAAAGTTAGGTACAGAGGCCAGCACATCAAGCTATCCCTAACTGTCAAATATTCTCAATTAAAAATGAACCCTATGTCTTTGCAATAAAGTTGAAATACTATCAAAGAAATTTGACAGATTGTGGTAACTTGATGTGCCTCTGTACTTATGTTATTTATTTAACTGCAAAGCTCAGTAACATACCATAACATAATCAGCCTATAATGTTCTCAGTTGGGACACCGGCCTCCTCTCTAAGAGAGGGTAAAATAAAAAATAAAGTAGCTACCTAATTTCAAAAACATACAACACAAAATCTACGTCATTAAATTTTAACCCTAAACCGCAACTGTAAAGACAAAAATCGAGTCAATTCTCTCACTAAATCCCTGTCAAAATTAACGCAAACAAATGTTCTTCCGATAGTCTCCCTATCGAGAAAAAATCTTCGCGACTACCCCTCAGTAACAAAATCATTAATATTAACCCGTATCAACCCCATTGGAACATAAATAAACATTAAAAAATACAACCGCAAAGAGATGTTCTAAAATATTCATTTCGTACGGGTTTTTTAAACCTCTTCGCACCTCTCTTAGTCAGGGCTCCGCAATTTTTTTTTCTCTTTCGAATAAAATTTCCATTTTTTATTCGCGAATTTATTTGTCTATCTTGAAGATTACAAGTATGGAAATTGGGTTGTATGATTCTTTTGGGAGTTGTGGTTTTGATTTTAATTTTTTTCTTGGTTTTGCTTTTTATTTTTCCTAGAAATTTTCATGACATATTTTTGTTATTTCAGTTATAAGTTAGCTGCTTCCCGTTACTTGGCTCACACGACTCAACGTGCTGACTTTTTGTTAAACTCCGTGGAAATATCTTCCTTTATTTTACTTGTTTTTCTTTCTTTCGACCCACCCCTTTAACTTGGGACTTGATCATAACTGTCGAAGTGGTTATACTTAACTGCCCAACACTTCGGGGTTAGAAGGCGTGATGTTATGTCATCTTTCTATTTTGAGAGGCTACTTGCAAAACTTAACCAAACAGGAAAACTAAGCAGCATTTTCTCATGAAACACCACATACTTGACCCAAGAAAAAAATATTCATACTCGGCATTACACAAATCTGTGTCCATCAGACAACTGACGTTATATCGCCCTCATCTGACATGACAAATGATTGTTTTATCGCATCACCAGCAATCAAAGACCTTCCCTTCCCCTTCTTTCTCTTTTCTAAATGGAAGAAAGCAGAGGGGAGAGGAATATTGCCAGAGGTCAGGCTATAATGGTCAAGTGACATCCGTCTTAAAACGGGGGACGTTGATAAACGCTTGCGACTTTAGCACTCGATCCAAATATGAAATGGTTTTTATTCGATACTAGTTTTTTTTTGTAGATAGGTACTTCAAGTGCGTTTTTTTTTTATTATAACGTGTTTTTTTTTTCTTTATATTAACAGTTTTTTTTTATCCGTGTGTTATTCGAATCTGCCTATTTATGTAGGGACACTGTAACTATCTTTTACACTGCGTTGGATTCTGTGGCTTATTTATAAATAAAAACATGCATTAATATTTCTAAAAATAACAAAGCCTTTTTGAATCGACCTAAATGTACATTGAAGAGTATTTTAAAATTAAAATAATATGCGTATATGATCAGGTTTCTAATACATATGTCATTCAGTATTGTCGAGAATGTGCGGAGTAGTTCACGCTCTTTGCATTTATATAACAGTACAATGTTGACCGTGTGTTAAATGCAAACTCATTCATTGGATGTTTTATTTTTGCTTACAAAATTAGACTGCGGAAATATAACAGTATTTTTTTAAATTATTATTTTATAAAAATAAAACGTGATTCAAGATTATATTAGCTACTACTATTAGGAATAAATTACTTTTAAAATAATAAAATGCCATTTGTAGTGCCTTTAAAATTGATAACTATTATTTACATTTTTTTTCTGAAAGTTAACTTCCAAAAACAAAATCTGCTTCGTAACAATGTTTGTAGTTAAAAAAAAATTGGTATTTATTTTATCTGATGTCATTGAAGGGTTAAAATTTTTTTTTAAATTGTTACGTCTGGACTTCAAATTTTTTTTGTGATTGAATCACACAAAATTCAACTCGAATAAATTTTATCTAAGAAATAATTTAAATAACCATTACCAATTCCTATGCTGACATTTTTTTTCTCGAAACAAATAATTCCATTGCATAATTTCTCCAATACCTAAAATAGAAATTTTACAATTATATTTACGATTACCAAGAACCGCAATAAAACCACCAAGTGCTGTATTAGTTTTTTATGGTCATTTTATTGAGGAATGTATGCGCCCTGACTGCGCCTTCTGAATATTTTATATGCAATATAAAATAAATGGACTGATTAATAAGCGTATCATGATTCGCTACTGTCAACTGTCCACCTACTCGGTATGGCCGGCGTGTTCTATTTTTGAAATGTGCAGTAACGGTCCTCGTGTGCGTGATCGCGTTACAATTCGAATTTTGACGTTCGGAGAAATTCGGCCGACCTAACTCGACCAATAGGAATCGCAGAATTTTAAATTTGCATCGTTTCTCTTTTTAAATATTTAAATGTATAAGCTTTTGTTGCAACTTCGCGTGTCGCCGCACCAAATATCTTCATTTGCCCCAAAGCTTTCAAATTCATAACTAGATGGCGTTGGCGTCGAATTAGATCTCGCTATGGTTTCGTTACCGCGATTTGGTTGGGTCGGATCGGAAATTTTTGTGAAGATAACTTTGCGCAGAGGCAATATCGTAACCAATGAGGTTAATCCGAGGTGCGATTATTGCTAGTTGAAAACTTTACCAATACCCCGCCGTGTGGACGTGAAATACCGTCCGCGATGGCAATTTTTGAATGGCCGTAATTGGCCTGAGAAATCCCCTAGACGTGTTAATTCAATATATAAAGCGAAAAAAGAATATCCAGTAATATTTTTTTCTTAAAGTTATTATCTACCTACATGTGTTAAAAATAATAATAAGAGTCATGTACTGTAGTAATAATAAATATTGTATTCAGTTCACTCGAAAATAATGTTATTGCTTATTGCAATAATTGCGTCGCATCGAACGGGTTAACAGGAATGGCGCGGAGTACTGTTATAACTTCATTTATTTTGGAGTTAATTCATTGATCATATCTAGATGTCCGGTTCTTTGTCTACCCACTTAGGAATCTAGCGGTTAATTTATCTAATTTATTATTGATTGATTTTATTAATAGAATATAATAACTAGTGGCGCCTCTGGTATTTTGTAGCGGCAAAACGAGGAACTAAATTTATAAAAAATGCTTTTACATTATTTATATCGAACCAGTTTCATTAATAAATTGTAAATCTTTTAAATGATCAATTTTTTATTATTTTCTCTAGGAGGGAAAATAATTTGGCTATGTATCTAAGCGTCTTGTAAAATTATAAATACAAAAGTCATTACAAAAAAAAAATTATGACTTGACGCCACTCTATGGCATTTATAATTTTTTCCCCATGGCAAAAAGCCAGGACGGGGTATTTTCTATGGAAATGAGAGCGATTGTGAACAGAATCGCATGTAATGATCGACAATCGACTATTTGCCGCGAATTGCAATACTTATTGCATGCCGTCATATTTATTATGATGGTAAAAGGGTGCACGTGTCATTTTATTTTATGACATCTTTTTTCAGTGTAAGTATTATAAATTTATAACAGAAAAATAATTATAAATAATGAACTATGTACCTAAGTTTTCAAGTGATTTTTCTAATCTTAATAAATAAATAAAATTATAATACTTACTTAAATATATAATTTAAACTAGAATAAAATAACTTTGCAGTTAACCCTTAATATAATTATTGTTGAATTGTTGTTCTTCATTAACGTTTGACTCATTTGATATTACTTAAATTTTTGGTCAGCTTAAGATCATTAGAAAAAGATTGAATTAGGTAGGTACCACAATTTTTTTTATCAAATCTTTTCTTTTGACACAAAAGGTAAATAAAATTATGACTTCATCCTATTAAAGTTCTATTCAGAAATCTAAAACAAATCGTTTTAAATTCCACAAAATATCCATAAGATGTCATTATGTGGGTATCTCGCTACCGTTCCTATTGTACTAAAATCCATAAAGTGTCAAAATTATGGGAAGCTGAGAGGGTATCAATATATATGTAGTTTGTTTTTTGTTGTTCGGTTATGAACTGATAGACGAAGCTTGTTGAACTAATGTCATAAGTTTGTGGGAGATGAAAAATTTGACATAGTGTGGATGCGACGGCAAACTGTGTAATAATTTTGTAAATAATACCTTATTAAGAAGAACAGTGTTACTCAGCTTTTGGGTAGTGGAGCCTCAATAAGGTTAGTCGGTACAGACGCCAGCACATCAAGCTATCCCTAACTGTAAAATTTTCTCAATTAAAAATGAACCTTATGTCTTTGCAATAAAGTTGAAATTCTATCAAAGAAATTTGACAGATTGTGGTAACTTGATGTGCTGGCCTCTTTACATATAGAATTTCAGCTGCATGGTTAATTTGGAAACCAATCCCAACATATTAGGGGAAAGGCTCGGCCGATAATGAGAAAAAAACATTTACAAAAAAAAAATGTCATCAGATCATTTCAGCCTATTGAAGTCCACTGCTGGCCATAGGCATCCCTCACGGAGCGCAAGATCTCCCGCCATTTTCATACAGCCACTGGCTTCCCTCTTGAGGTCATCGGTCCATCTAGCCGGGAGGCTAAAAAATAAATATGTTTGCTAATAATTTTACACTAAATAATTATTTATTTATTTATTATATTAAATAATTAAGTACATAAAACTTCTAAAATATAACAGATATGAAAAGACAAAATCAAATGTCATTCATTCAAACTAGGCTGAAAATCAGCACTTTTTGAAGGTCAAATTTACCTTAGCACATAGTGCTTTAGCTGGGAAGTAGAAGTGGAGGAACAAACTTCCCGTTAAATAAACTGTATTTAAAACCATCCGGTCTACCATTTTCTTTACTCACATGTCCTTACTATGCCACCACAAACGATACAAGTTAAGGGTCTACCAAGGGCGCTAGTCCGTTTTGTCAACAACCCATTGTGGTGTACTTTATGACGTCGTAAATCTGCGCCCGCGCATTATGATCGCTCGATAATCAACTGTCAAAACTCTCAGGTGTACGGCGAGCGTTTTTTCTTGTGGTTTTAGGAGAAATTGTGATATGAAAAAAATGTCATAAGATTCTTCTTTGAATTTTGTTTTAGTTTTGACTTGTGTGTTAGTTTAATTGTGTGAGATGGCATAAAGCCATCGAGTTTGTAAAATGTTGTGTTTTTATTCTAGAATTACAATGGTTAGACCTTCGTACGTAAAAAACGTAAACATTATGCATTGAAAATTTCAACAGTTCGAGCTTTTTTCGTAAAAAAAAAATATAAAAATTATTTTGAAAAAAAAGGTTAAAAAAAACTGGTGGTACTTACTATAATTATCCCTTCTACTTCTACCCTTCGACTCCCTACTACTATAAGGATATCACTGCTTAACCCTTACAAAAAAACCTACTACTTACTTAATTAAAAAAAGTTATTCCCAAAAACGGCAACCGGTTTGTACTTTTGCATGAAAATAATATTTTATAAGTCCCATTAGTAAACCTACGCGGTACTTGACCGTAATAAGACGACACCTACACTGCTTTTGTTTCAACGAGATAATATTATTATCAGCCCTAGATCTGAGGACATTCTGAATCCTACACAGAACACCTACAGCTGTACCTATTTTATCTTAATCTCAAAAATATTAAATAAGACCATCATAAAATTGTTAGGCGCTACTGTTTTGGAATTCTTAAAGCTGGCCAAATTAAATAGTTTACATTATTTTCAAACAATTTTAGTTTAATTTTAAACTTGAGCCAGTTAAGAAGCCATGTCCTTGAGAAGGACTTATTCTTCTTCTTCGTGTGGTTAGTGACTAACCTGGTGTCAGAGTTTTAATGCTGCCTATGGGCCTCTGACTTAGCATCACATGCTGTTGACAAATACCTGCCAGGCATGCCGATTTCCTCACGATGTTTACCTTCACCGATTTTAAGCAAGTGATAATTATACAATACGCACATGAATCCGAAAAATCAGAGGTGCGTGCCTTGGGTTCGAACTCGAGACCTATGACTTGGCAGTCACACCACTGCATTTGCATTGTGGCTGGGACTGACTGGATACCTAAGGCCGAGGAGAAGGTGTTGTGGCGCAGCCTGGGAAATGCTTATGTCCAGCTGTGGAGTGCGATAGGTTGAGTTGATATGCCAGTTTAGGGTAAAAGTCACAAAAGATATACTAGTCCACCATGCGCTGGCGACAAAGTCAAGGCAGTCCGCGAAATGATTTTTTTTTACGGTTTTTGCAATTTCCAGGTCAGCATGTAAATTGTTCAAGATAAATGATTTCCGACCGTGCCGTGTCGTATCATGTATTTATTTACATACCTAATTGTATTTATTAAAATCAACAATACAACTGAAATTCACTTCTCTGTTCTTCTTTTTCTTTTTGATTGACTTCGTGGGGTAACTTTGCGCGTCCCTCTAAAAACTTTCACTCCAATAATACCTACCTAATAGTTTTTACTTATTTATCCGAATTATTATTTGTAGATAAATAAGCCAAAATGTACGGTAAAAGAAAAAGCATTTTTTATTCCAAAACAAAATTCGTTTAAAGTAGAGCAACACGTGCGCTTAAGTGTTAACATTCATGTAATTACTTCACGCACACCAAACAAACTCACGCACACACACACAATTTTCGACCTAACCCTTCAAACGCGTACCTACTCGGAAATTACGTAAGTAGATACTCCGCTTTAGATTGTCATCTTAGATTTTTCTTTGAAGTGGAAGCAAAGTTTTGGGGGTAAAATTGAATATTAATAGCAAAATTATACCCTTAGCCGTCCTTTCTCGGATTTTTATTACTTTATTAAAGCTCCTTCTTGTTAATGCGATATAAACAAATCGTTGTAGGTTTTATATGTTCCGGGAAAGGGGATGGTGTCAAAAAACAGTAGCCATTTTTATTGCTTAATCGCGTGTGTTTGTTTAATATAATTTATTTTATTATAGTGGTGAGGTTTCTTTTAATTTAACGAACAAAAAAATATTTTCTGTTATTGATGCGACGTTTTTAAAATAACCTACAAAAGATAAAATTTTGGCTTGACATTTTCGATAACATTTTTGAGGGTGAAATACACTGTCTATTAACAAATTAAAATGTTTTTTTAACCTTTTGAACGCCATTGTCACCTGTACGTGACAAGCAAGCGCATGCCCTGAACGCCAACGACACCAATTTGTGACAGTGGGAACAACACTATAACATGAAATAAGCAATAAAAACATTACTTTTGTGAGTATTTATATAGATATCTTAAAAATTGAAGCTCTCGTACGTATTTAATGACATGAAACAAATTAAAAGACAGCATGGATATTGGGTAATTCATGATTATCAACAATTACTTGTCTGGCCTTAATTAACGATTACTCAGAAAATAAAACCGAAACGGCACCTGACAAAAATCGATCAAACAAAACCTAGATTCCGATTTTTTCTCACTTTCACACTATAAAACACTGCGATAAAATTAATCACAAACAACAAAGGTGAAACAAATTGCTGATAATATTAATAGCCGCCGTACTATGATTTATAACGTTTTTTCTATAGTAATAAAATCTTTGTTAGTCCGTTAGTTTTGTTCGGATTAAGTCATATATTACTGCAAATTGCTTTGAGATAACATCAAGGTTTCATTTTGTCAACTATAAAATCTTTTTTTACTGCAAGATTTTTTGCTGCGTTTTATTGTTTTTTTTTGTTTTGTGTGTACGAAAATATGGTTATGGAATATTATTTTAAGTAACTAATGAATAAGATAGGTAACGATGAAAAACAACTTTCGGTATACGACATCGTATTTTTTCCTACGTTTTTGTTTAAGAAGAGTTAAAATATAAACGAGTTCCAAAAAGATAACTCTATAAAGAGAAAAATATGTTTAGTTTCGAAAGTGGATAAATTTTAAATAAATCGATTAGAAAGTTTTTTTTTAATCATTATCACTGTAAAAGCACATTAGTAGCTCATTTCTAGCCTCTAAATACTTTTTTTTTTTTTTTAATAAACAAACCAACGTAATGTAAACTTAAAACGTAATTACCCTATATGTTTTCTAAAATTTTCTCTTCTGCATACTGGCAAACTGACCCTCCACCAGTTTTTCCAACTTTGCCAGCTATTTTTTACATCTAAACGTTTCGTAAACTGTGTTGACTCTCTATAATAGCCAAGGGACCTGTTTACTCTATAAAGTCCCTTAAACGTTGTCCACGTTCTGAACCATTTTTCACTAGCGAGACTTAATTTCTACTATGTCGTTTTTCATCCAACCCTAGCCCTCGGGTGTGAAAGAAAAACAGGACAAGTCTGAGTTCGGAAAAAGAAAGAAATGGATTTTATGATCATTATTTTTTTTTGTAGATTTTAGTTTTAGTAGGTAGTAAGGTGCGCTATGCTTAGTTAAAGTTTTAGTTTTCCTATAAGAAAGGAAATTCATGATCAAAACAATACGTCAACAATAAATAAATAAAAAACTTGAGAGGTGTCAAGGGACACCGGGATGGAACGAAGTTCCTTTCGATTAATTAGAAGAGAGGTTATAGTGCGTATGCTAAAAAAACCAACGTCACCGAAACCTACGTCAACAAAACCTACGTCACCGAAACCTACGTCACCGAAACCTACGTCACCGAAACCTACGTCACCAAAACCTACGTCACCAAAACTCTGAACACAAAATATCTGGCTTGCTTTCTATAAGAGAGAGAAAGACAGACAGAGAAACATGCGACGCCGCACAGCTTACAATAGCTTACTATAGCAAAAAGTGTCGTGACAACTTTTTCGTAAGAATTTTTTCCGTCTAGCCCCCTTTCACAACGCGCGATAAGGAACTTCGTTCCAATAACCCGCCTCTAACTGTTCCCAGCGCAAAGGTGCCCAGAGTAAGTAAATTAAGAAGAAATATTTAAATTGTAATCTGTCATACTGTATCTGTACCATTGAAAAAAAAACATGTTGTTATCAATGCTAAGGTTTTATATTTTGATACCGTATAGTTATAATTCTGTCTATGAGTTACAATCAATCAAATAATACCCATGCACATCTTCCAAAGTAAACAAAAACAAACTAATATCCAGTAATATCCTCTTTAACAAAAACACGCAAACAAAATGATGATTTTCAACTTACACCACTTTCCTTTACGCCCGCAGAAAGGTCGCGTCTTGTCCGTGCCTAGAATATCACGACATACAATTTGTTTAGGGACCAAATATCCCACCTTCAACCGTCGCAAGGAGCCTACGTCACAATGTTTATTGAAAAAATATATTGCTGTTTTAGGAAAGGCCAATTTGAAAGTTTTATTTTACGCTCTTTGTGGCATCAAGGACACTTTTTTTTGACACTTATTAAGTTTTTTTTATAAGCCTATACAGTCCCACTGCAAAGCCTTCCCCAAATCCTTCTTGATATCTTTTTCTTGAGACACGTCTTCCCATCTCTTGCGGTATGAAGGTAAACTCAAATAATTAAATTTTTTTTAATATTTCTTAGGTGAGTATTATATCAGATTATAATATAAATATAGATGCTTGAAGGTCAAAGAAGGGTCTTTTTCAGCAATATAGATTTTTAAAGGTATAGAGGTACCTATCTATATTTTTCTATTTAGCCACAGGTAAATACCTCTCTCTGTGAGTTGATATTACAACATATTAATTTATAACTAAAATGTAAAAATATTTAATGCTTCTGCCGACAGTTTCGCCCGCGTGGAAATCGGAAATTATCCCAAGGGAGCATAGTACGGGATAAAAAGTATCCTAATTATGTGTTAATCCAGGTCATAAACTACCTAAAAAAGGCTAAAAGGCTCACGCTCAAACATACAAACTCACCAACTTTCGCCTTTATAATACATATTAGTGTGATTATTTTACAAAAATAAAACGAACTCCGAAACACTAATAGGCCTGTCACCCAGTATCACGAGATCTACATACAACCCTTAGGATGCAGCAGCAAATTAAAAAGTACCCGAGCTCAAAATAAATGGGCGCGCGACACTTCGCAGTGCTATGATTAATGCCGAATGAAATTAAAATAAGTGCGATAATGTAAATTTTTATCTCACGTTTTTATTTACGACTTTCGCGTCGTGAAGCGAGACTTCCTGCGATTTACTTACTGTTGAGTTTTGTTTGTTAATGGTATTTTTTTGTTTGCATTTTGTATCTTGACGATAATTTAGTTTTTAAAATGTTAACAAAGTAATAGCTAAAGCAGTATGAGCTAAAGAGGTATTTAGTTATACCTACCTAATTATTTTCTTACCATGAAGTTGGGGCCAAAGCTTCCAACCGTAAAGAAACACCTTACTGTAATTCTTAAACATTAATTTGGTAAGTAATGTACAAAAAATTCTAATTTAAAAACTTTTCTCTTACTACAAAAAGTATGTCTGTCAACGTATCACATTACTTGGACTCACAAAAAATATTTCTAACTTCCTAAAAACATCATCACCGCCTTTTTTATTAGCATTTTCATTAAAAAACCGGCAAAAAAGTCACCTCCTTGGTGCAGTTAAAAGAATTATGAAACGACGCCCGGGGGCCTGCTAGAGCCCCATGTTGCGAAAATTCACGAGATTTATTTGAATAAATTATTTTTCACCCACCTGCAGTGAAGGGTTGTTAAGAAAATGTATGGTTTTACATCTCGACTGTAGAATGGTAGATGGTTTTTGAGATCGGAGGTTAATAAAGTATTTTATTTTATTATATTTTCATGATAATCCGACTAAATCAAAAATGGTTCTAGCTGCTTAAGCCAGAATATCTCCAGTTTTGGCGTCATAATGAAATGAGATTGTCATTCACAAAACTTGTACCTACCTCATCATCTGCCTAGCCTTTTCCCAACTATGTTGGGGTCGGTTCCAGTCTAACCGGATGCAGCTGAATACCAGTATTTTACATGGAGCGACTGCCTATCTGACCTCCACAACCCAGTAACTGGGCAATACGATACCCCTTGGTAACACTGGCTGTTAGATTTTTCGGGCTTCTGTCAACCCGTAACGACTGTCAAAGATGCACAAATGACAGCCAGGAACAACGGCTTAGCGTGCTTTCCGAGGCACGGAGACCTCGGAAATAAAAGATGGTCACCCATCCACGGCCAACCCCGGCAAGCGTAGCTTAACCTGATGGATCGACATGTGCGGCTGTTAGTACTTAGCCAACGAACCTAAAATAACTTTTTATTGCCAATGACTTCCGTATGACTCATTTTAATATCCGTACACAATATTTTGATATAAAACATTAAAAACATTTACGATTCCCTTGAAAACTTCACATGACATCACCGTCAGTTCAGAGAGAAACCGAAACAATGGGCGAAAGAGACCTTTAACAGGAAATAGTTTATATTCTTAAAACAATTGCAGTAAAATGCCGTCGTATTAAACACTAGTAAACAACGAAAAACCTACTCTAACACAACAAAATTGAGTCTGAATTCAAACAAACAGAGAAGATACATCCACAAAATTCGAAGACACAAATTGGATCTGTAAAACAAAAGTCGTTCGTTCGAATTTTAAATATTCGCGTGTTCGGCTTTAAGTCCGTTTGAAATCAGCGTGCGCGATTGGTGATTTCGAATTTCGCATTTCGCATTCTATACGCGAACTACGTTGATAGATCGGTGATGGTCGTGGCGGCCCGGTGCGTTTCGTTCGGAGTGCATTTGACCAGAAAAATCGGAGTACGTGGTCTCTTAGACCGGCGATATCTGAGGGTTGGAGTGGACGCGATTTTTCTTGGCATTGCGCTTTTGCTTTAGCCATTTATTCGTTTAGACTTTGAAGTATATGTATGTCTCACTCAGAGATTTAAGCGATATGATGCCTTAAGAACCATTTACCTTACAAAAAGTTGGACCAAAAACCTTTTTACTTAATTTTTTCGATTTCTCAGCTCCCATAAAATCTTTCAAGACACCATTAAAAATATTACCTTCTTATTTGGCCAATTACCTACTTATCTATCCTATTATAAGTGTCAGTGTTTTGTCTGTGGTGCATCCATTGTCCATGGCCGAGATACAGATTGTCAATTGTTTAATGGCTCTGAAGACGAGGTTTTTTAGCTGCTTTACACGGGTGTATTTAGTTACTAAGTTTTTTTTTTAGAAAAGTGCGTTTTTTTGTGCAGTATAAAAATAATCCTCTTTCTTTTTTTCTTATTAAAATTAGTACTGCTCATCTTCTTCAATCACCTCTTGTAAGAACCACAAAACCTAGACGACATAAATTGCGCTATAGTACACTTCTCCAAGTATCAACTTCTTGGTTCACATCACTAAAAACATATTTAACTACAGACCTATCCCAAACTGTCAAATATTCCCAATTGAACATGAACCTTATCCTTCTGTAATAAAGTCGAAAATCTATTAAAGAAATTTGACAGATTTGGGTAGCTTGAAGTGCTGGTTTCTTTACTTAGTCGAGCTCACAACATATTAAGTCTCCTTCTTTATCGTGTTATGCTTCCGTGGGACATAAATATAAGCCTTTTAGTAATGTCTCCAACAGGTGCGCTGCACTACCTGCCACGCATAGTGATGGTGGAAGGCAGTAGTGCATACCAAAACCTTTCGTGTTAGCACAGTTGTAGTACCCAGTAGTAGACGCTAGCACATCAAGTTACCCCAATCTGTCAAGTTCCTTTGATATATTTTCAACTTTATTACAAAAGGTTAATAAGGTACATTTTCAATTGGGAAAATTTGACAGTTTAGTAGAGCTTGATGTGCTGGCATCTCCACCATTCCGGTTTCAAAGGTAAAGTGATGTAAGTTTTCTTGTTATTCGAGCTCGATTCAAAAATCGATTGGTCTAATGTAAAGATCAAAATCACAAACGAATTATTTTATATTGAGTGTGATACAAGCAAAAGCTAGATAGAGCTGAAATATGAATAAATGTCGCTATAAGTTAGAATTGGTCTCAAATGTGATTTAATAAAATAGTCATTCAAAAAGATATTACGAACTTAGCGAGTTGTAGGTATTGATAATTATTATAATTATTGTTACGGGTGCGAATCGTGTTTAGATTAACATACAACCTGATAATGACCTACAAATTACAAAAAAACGTAAGAAAATTTGAATTTCGCGAGATACCCTGACGATTTCACCTTGTGTTGGTTCATGTTAAGTCTGGTAAGCTAAATATTTCTTATAGTTCCAGTTTTAGCAGTTACACCCTAGTGGTTTGACCGTCGGACTGTCAAGTCATATGGTTGATGGTGATACGCTCGCTTTCTGGTACTTGGGACTTGAACATGATACCGGCGAAATATAAAGGTCACTTTTCGGATACAAGGCGTGATGTTATGATATTTATAACTTAGCTCAATGGTAAATTAAATAGCAATCAACACAGAGTTCGAACCAAGGGCACGCACCTCTGATTCTTCGGATTCATGTGCGTAATGTATAATTATCACTTGCTTGAAATCGGTGAAGGAAAACATCGTGAGGAAACCAGCATGACTGAGAGATATTTGACAATAGCATGTGAAGCTAAGTCAGAGGCCCATGACTCTGACACCGGGTTAGTCACTAGCGACACGAAAAGAAGAAGTTACAAATAATGCTTCTTTTTTATAATTTAAACTAAGTTAGTCAACAAAACACAGCGAATGAATTATTTCCCTCCGCCAAGAGAATCAATCGAGCAGTTTTCATAAACAAACATGTTAATATCGTAAAAACTAATGTCTGTCAATGAAATTAATCTCCCAATGTTTATGCTGTAGTAACTCGCGTTTCTTTGATTACGTCTCTGCAGATTAGAAATATAGTAACTGGTACAGTCAACAGTAAAAGTAGATGATCAAAATCAGAAATTCAATACTAATGAACGGAGTTCTCGAATATATGGCAGCTGTACTAGTAGTAAATGTTTGGTATAATTTCCAATCACAAACTTTTGAACCACTACGCCACACAGGTCTGACACGAACTCCGTTTATTAGTATTGAATGTCTGATTTTGATCATCTACTTTTGCTGTTGACTGTACTTACAGCTTTTTGCATGATGAGATTTGTGGATCTATTATACGTCTATGTATTGAATTGTGTTGTAAATCAGGAGGATTTATACATATATTCGATTTGCGTGTAAGCACTATTAGGCGATCAACAATAAAAATAATCCTATGACGCCCGCTAGCTAGATACTTCATAAAAACGTCATTCAATCAAAAACTGTCGAGGTACAAAATATATCTTTCTTATTTTTTTTAGGTACAAAATAATGCCTTTACCAAAAGCTAAATCTCGTTGGGGCCTGCAAGATAGACTCACACACGATTTGCAGGTGCCTACCATTGTTAGGAAGTACTTATAGTTAGAAGAAAATTAGAAACTTTATAAGGAAGGTTTTAAGAGTACCCAACTCAAAAACAGGAAGCCCCTTTTTACTAACTCAAGAACGTTGAAGAATTTCTAAATAAACCAATATGTTTAGAGGGATCCATGAAATCGATTCCAACTTCAAATAAGATGACATAACGAAACGTCAATGTCATTATCAATATAAAAGTCATCACCCTTGTTTGTTACTTAAATTACATCATCACTGTTTACCAGCCAAGATTCTATAAACAAAAAATAATCCAATAAACACTGAAACGACAACGAGACATTCAAAATATTTCAAAAATCGAACTCGCGCTTTCTCTTTTACCCCAATCAAGATTGTACATGAAAGAAAGAGAGGAGATATAGACGATAGCTCAGAAGCACTCGTGCGTAGTCCTAACGGAATGGGATTGGCTGTATTGTTGAAAGTGACGGCTTGCAATGCAGGCCCTTAAGATGCTTTGGATGTTTATAATGTAACTGATTTTCCTGTAAGGGGGTGAGCGGAATTAGAAGCAGTAGCTACTAAGGGTGCTCTTGAAACTGGCATGGCAGTGATATAGAACCAATGAATAGAACATGCATATCAAAAATACAAATCAGTTGCGATGAAATATGGTTATGAAACCGCAGAATAGATATATTATAAAAACAAAGAGTGCTGATATATTAATGATATATTCTTTTTAGTTTTAATGTTAGATTATATATTGTATTATTTAACTGTTTGTAAGTTTGTGAAGTCATCATTTGAATATTTATTAAAATTTAATTTATAAAAGCATGAGCTCGTGCCTAAGTAATAAAAGCCGCATAGGTCAATCCATCTGGTTAAGTACGCTTGCCGTGGTGGGCCGTGGATGGGTGACGTTCTTTACATACCAAGACTTCTCCGTGCCTCGGAAAGCACGTTAAGGCGTTGGTCCCGGCTGTCATTTGTGCACCTTTGACAGTCGTTACGGGTCGTAATGTTTGTAAATATATGTGAGCACCATGTACTTTTGACATACTTAAGTTTACCTGCCATTACTATATGTATTTTTCTTTTCACCTTTTGTGGTGTAGTGTTCTTATTCCGGGTGCATCGTCTTCACATATAATGTTATAATTCATGTATACAAAACATTGTAAAACATTTTAAAAGAGTAACGGTGGAGTTTCTTGCCCATTCTTCTCCACACGAAACTACCTTTTGGAAGGGGCGACTAGAATCAATTCTATTTCTTATTCATTTTGACGTTCAAAAGTGCCTTACTTGTGCCTATTTGAAATAAATGATTTGACTTTGACATTCGTCAGAAACCCGACAATCGGACAGCCAGCCAGAGATCAGATAGGCAGTTGCCCTATCCAAAATACTGGTATTCAGCTGCATCTGGTTAGACTGGAAGCCGACCTCAACATAGTTGGATAAGGCAAGACTAAAATTAAATGTATGCAGCTATTTAGAACGATGATCAAAAATCTTTTTATGTATGCATTAATAGCAACTGTGGAAAATTCTTAATTATAGTATGATGAGAGATCCTATCTGTGCTTTAGCAGGCAATATCAATTAAATGTTGCTCCCCAACTATCAATCAATCTGTCTAGTCTATTCCCAACAATGTTTGGGCCGTTTTCCAGTCTAACTGGATGCAGCTGAATTACCAGTATTTTACATGGAACGAATCTATCCTATCTGACATCTTGCTCCTCTGCTACATTATTATTAAAAAGCTTTTCAAAGATACAATTTAAACAAATAATCCAATCTTTGCCTCTATAGTCAAAGATCACATAACCAATATTGCGCATTCAAAGTCTGTATATTATACAAATGCGAATTTTCATCCTAGACGAAAAATCATATCTCCTATATCCCTGATCTACCAGTCTATTAATAGTTTTCCCACCGTCTACTTCAGCAAAACTATCACGAGACCCATAAACGAAACTTTTCCCTCCACTCCCTTAACACCGAAGAAGGTTCAAAGAAAATCTATCAACGCCTTACAAAGTAATGTCAAAGCACCTAATTCTACTCCATACTATTCAGATTTCCCGACGGATTCGTCGCGAGGGAGTGAGACGGTAATAGGAGATAGTGTGTGGATGAGAGAGATGGGTATACGGTCACGGGCTTGGTTTAGATGATTGGTGAACGTGCTGCCTCGACCGCCGCGTTACGTGACTTCTGAGTCTGTCTAAGATAGATGTAGTGTGGGGCGTTTTTGATACTTGATGTATGCGGTGAAGTTTTTGTGGTGTGGATGAGTGTCAAAACTTTTCTGGTTGAATAAAGATAAAAGGTTTCTAGGTTGCTTTACGTTTTCCTAGATCCTTTGTGAAAAAGGATTAATTAGTGGTAAACAATTTTCTGTATCTTACTTTCCTTGTTTCAGAAGGATCTTTTCAATACTTTTTTTAGCTGTAAGAGAAAGTAGAGTACTTAAAAATATGTCCCAAGAGTTTAGTCAGACAGTACGGACATAATTTTTGTTTTTTTCGGTATCAAACGGTATATGATTAAGGCATTCCTGACCAACCTCATTATTAATTAATTGATTCTCGACAAGTATCAAGACTAATCAAGTCAAGTTGTGAATAATTCTTCAATACCAAGCACTTGCTACCCTTTACTTCATTCATTCACTGTTTCACTAACGGTACCATCAATCAAGCATCAAAATTGTTTGATTCGAGTATAGTCGTCAGTAAAAGAGGTATTTTGCCTACTGTCTGCTTCCGGAGACGCCTCGATATTGATTCATTGTTTTACGAGCAGTATTAATATGCAAATGTCTGGATTATAGTAGTAAATGGGTGTCTGTTAGTAAGAATTGTATTGAAGTTTATACCTATTGTCTGTTTTACGTATTTTAAAGTCAAAGTCAAATCATTTATTTCAAATAGGCACAAGAAAGGCACTTTTGAACGTCAAAATGAACAAGAAATTTTTATTTCAAATTGTTTTACAAATTCTTTATACAACCTAATACAATAACAACTTATACATACTTAAATTAAAAGACCATCTAACTAACTACAAATAAATCAATAAACACGAAAAGAAGAAGAGGTTATTATTTATATAAGAAATAGAATTGATTCTAGTTATTTGTTAAGGTATTTAGGTCTTTCTAGTGATTTTTACCGACAGTATGAGTCAAATGGTTAGGATCTCAAGTTCTTTTATATCCATCTTCTCTACTGAACCTATATGCTAAGCAGAATGACTTTTGTTCTCGCCCTACAGATGCCTGACAGCCTGCACCCTACAGGCAAAAAACACTAATTTAATATGAGACGGATAAGTGCATTCTACTACCTTAAATGTATGTCCTTAATGTGAAAGTAATGCAATTTTCCATAGACAACTCCCAAACTTGTCAACTGTCAGTCTCTCTATATTTGCTATTTGTTACCCCGAGCATATTTCTCCGTCCATAATTAATTTATTTTCATTAAAGCATCAAGGTCGTTCGACTAACAGGTGCCATTCGTATCAGTATTGGCTTTATTGTTTTATTGTAGCGGTATTGGCTGATGCAAGCTATTTTGAGCTTTGTGTCTTAGAAAAATATAATATATCTGTTTTACGTATTTCTGTAACCTCTATGCTATTGAATCTTTGGAAAAATCCGTAGTTAGGTAACACATTTGTGTTCGTCAAAAAAAGGTGCAGTTTTTAATGTTAATCAAAGCGTTTTTTGTTATGTAACTATAAGATTCTCAGAAGTAATATGTTAGCCATTTTATATCAGAATTGACAGCAGTGATAGCCTAGTGACCGCCAGACTGCTAAGTCATAGGTCTCGAGTTCTAAACCAAGCCACGCTCCTCTGATTTTACGGATTCTTGTGCGTATTGTATACCTATATATATATAATAATTATCAATTGCTTAAAAATCGGTGAAGGAAAACATCGTGAGGAAACCAGCATGTCTGAGAGATATTTGTTAACAGAATGTGAAGCTAAGTCAGAGGCCCATGGGCAGCATAAAAACTCGGACACCAGGTTAGTCACTAACCACACGAAAATATGAAGAAAAGATCAAAATTTCTGAAAATACAGGTCAACTTCAAGGTTCAATAAAGCTTAGAATCGAAAGTTCAGGGAAAGATAGTGCTATTCTTTTACATCGTTTTTCATTTTGCGGAAACTTTTCTTGTTATATATTATAGGTCGTTAGTAGGTGAGGAGCTCGTGGCTAAGTACTAACAGCCGCACAGGTCGATCCATCAGGTTAAGCTACGCTTGCCGGGGTTGGCCGTGGATGGGTGACCATCTTTACATACCGAGACTCCTCCGTGCCTCGGAAAGCACGTTAAGCCGATGGTCCCGGCTGTCATTTGTGCATCTTTGACAGTCGATACGGGTCGTCAGAAGCCCGAAAAATCTGACAGCCAGTCTTACCAAGGGGTATCGTATTGCCCACTTACTGGGTTGTGGAAGTCAGGTAGGCAGTCGCTCCATGTAAAATACTGGTATTCAGCTGCATCCGGTTAGACTGGAAGCTGACCCCAATATAGTTGGGAAAAGGCTAAGCAGATGATGATGATGGGTCGTTAGTAGGTATTTCCTGGTGGAAATGAGGAATATCAATTAATTTGCCATCAAAATTACAGCTTCTGTAAACAGTAGTGCAAGTCTGTACAAATCTCACCGTGAGTTAAGTAAAATGAGTTTAAAGTGAGCTGTCAATAGTGTCAATCCCTTTTTTTTTGAGGGTTGAAAGCATAATTTGTTCCCCCCCGCTCTGGGTGGAGCGCAAGAGGTTGTCAGACTCTTACTGACTAAAACCCATCCATGTTCCTTCCTTAGCCCTTTATGTTCCGGGGTAGCGGTAACCCTTTCGGACAATCCCGATTCCTGCCATTTGTTGAAATGATAGCTCACCTCACTTTATATTTTTACTAGCACTTTGCCCGCGGCTTCGCTCCCGTGGTCTATCCCGTGGGACCCGTTATTTTTCCCGGGATAAAAAGTAGCCTATGTTACTCCTAGAAAACTAAGCTTTCCAACGGTGAAAGAATTTTTAAAATCGGTCCAGTAGTTTTTGAGCCTATTCATTACAACCAAACAAACAAACAAACAAACAAAGTTTTCCTCTTTATAATATTATTATTATTATAGAGTATAATTATAGCTTTAACCGCCAAGCCACCGTACTTACGAGAACAACCCGAGGAAAACTCTGACACCAGGTTAGTCACTAATCATACGAAAAGGAGGCGGACCTACGAGAACGTACTTCATGACCTATTCGCTTATATGCTGTGGATCCCCCATAGCCCAGCATCATGTTGAGTGGAAGCCTTCTAGTCACAATCATGGCATACAACTGCAGAATATTTAAGTTTTGTATTCGTAAGTATAAATCTGTTTTACTTTTGTGGTTTTTGTTATGCGAGCAATGGTAATGGCCCGGTGGTAACGTGGCCGCGTGGGTACGAAGGCAGGCAGGCGCTTCACTTTGTGTTAATTCATCACCACTGCTCTCAAAACGGTGAAGGAAAACATCGTGAGAGACTGGCGTGTCCTAAAACCAAAAAATCGAGGTCATGTGACATCTATGCCCTGGGTCCGCGTGGTAGATTACGACCCACTCCCTCTTACAGAGAGGAGTGAGGAGTAGCCTGTGTCCCAGCAGTGGGAACATTATAGGCTGTATATGTTACGTACAGAGGCCAGCACATCAAGTTACCACAATCAGTCAAATTTCTTTGATAGTATTTCAACTTTATTGCAAAGACATAAGGTTCATTTTAATTGAGAAAATTTGACAGTTAGGGATAGCTTGATGTGCTGGCGTCTGTACTGCTTCTGAGATTCTGTTAGTTAGCCGCGGCCTACTCAGTGGAATATTATAGACTGATTACATAAGGTGTTAAAAAATTTACTCTAAGTATTTCGTGGGTGCATTGTACTCGTCGTTACGAACAACTTTTACTATGATATGAACCCTCAAATGGCGGAAAAAATTGAGCTGTTCCATATATTTTAGTGAGTTACGTGTGCATTAATGTATGGAACAGCTTATTTTTTTTCTTAGAGTTAAATTTTTAACACCTAAGTATAATCGAGTTATCTTTTTGTATGCACATGTTTCTGTGATACATAAAACTGTTTTTCTTTGTTTCTAATCCTTAAAAGTCACCATTAGGTACCTTAATTAGAACCCGTAGATAGAAAATAGCAGTCAACTTTTCCCAAGCACCACACGTGGAATATCATCGCACTGTAATCGTGAGAAATCGCATGTTTACACAAACAATTAAGCAAATGATATCATGCATTAACTAAAATTACTAGGTCGATGGCACACTTCACTTTAATTGGTTATTCAATTAATAATTAATAACCTAACATGTGTCTTGTCACGTAGGTAACGGATTTGTTTTAGTTATCTTTGTTTAATGATAATGGAATGAGCCTGAGATGATCAAGAGGACTCAAGTAAGGAAAATCACTCAAAATTTAATTATTCAAGTAATTTTTTCGAGGTGTGGGAACTTCGGCCATGGGTGCACACATATAAGATTAAAAAATTCACGGTAAATTAACTAGCAATTCGCTTGATTAATTAATAATTATCGAAAAATAATAATATCATTATAATAAAAATATTATGATTGAAACATCGATTCATAAAAAGAGATTCGATTCTCCTGAATAGTAGGAGAGAATCCTACTATTTTGGATTAACAGTTAACCATAATGCAGCCTATCCGTCTGATGATGAAGACATCAACTCTAAGTCACAGCTCCGGTCGATTTAACAATTATTCGGCCCTAGAAAGTGTACCAATCTTGTGTTAAAACATTTTATGGCATATTAAGATTGTGGGATACCATACAATTTTGTTTATTTTATTAGCCTACAATGTCCCTCTGCCGAGCAAACGCCTCCCCCAAATCATTCCAGGCATCCTTTTCTAGAGGAACCTCGATACAGTCCTTGAGGTGCGCGTCTAGGTTGTCTCACGGTGCGGGACGGTGCATCTTCAGGCACCAAGAGACTTTAGCCCTGCGGATACTGCATCCGCCTGACGTGCGCTGCTCAATCACATTTCAGCTTGGCAACCTTTTTCTCTACTTCTAGGATCCCTGTCTGTTCGTTGAACGACCAATATGCTGCGTTCCATTACTCTTTGGCAAACACCAAGGCGGAACTTTTGCGACCCGGTGAGCGACCAATGAATGTTGGTCAAACGATAAATAATTGACTTTCTCATCCTGATCATCGGCTAAGTCTATGTTGTCTACCTATTTTATATAAATCATGCCGTGAAAGCTTAGGTGAAGTAAGCTGTCATTACTCCTGATAGCGGTTGACACCATTGACATTCTGGGGAGTTTGTTGCGCCACGTCTTCTTCCCAGCTAAAGCACTAGGAAGTGGTGAAGGGTGGGCGTTTTTGGGGGACTGTCTTATGTAACTTTGATCTTCAAAAAGTGCTGATTTTCAGCCTAGTTTGAATAAATAACTTTTGATTTGATTTTGACAGTTCACTTCATCCAAGTTTTCGGGGATGCTAAATGCCTCTAAACGCTTATAGGTAGATGTGTGATAACAATAATTGTTTGTTTTATGTCACGCTTAGTGGTCCGTATGTTATTGTTAAATGTGTAGTACTTGGTCTCTCTCTTTTCAACCAACCAGTCTACTTGCGAAAACTGATGCTCCACCTATCTTTACAATCCAAATCCTATAGGTACAGTCTTCTTCTTCGCGTGGTGACTAATCTGGTGTCAGAGCTCTTATGCTGCCTCTGACTGAGGTTCACATTCTGTTGAGAAATATCTCTCAGGATGCCGCTTTCCTCACGATGTTTTCCTTCACCGATTTTTAAGCAAGTGAAAATTACACAATACGCACATGAATCCGAAAAATCGGAGGTGGGTGCCTTGGGTTTGAACTCGAGACCTATGACTTGGTAGTCCGATGGTCACATCACTAGGCTATCACTGCTCGCTGCTGCTTACCGTTATACAGCTAGTATTGCCACCCTTATTGGCAATTAGCCAATGTTTTTTGACAAAATTTCACAAAAATAATATAGCAATTTTCATTTCAATAATTCTATTACTTATTGTGTTTAAAAGTCTCCATGTTAGACGGTATAATGCAATAGTCGTGTTTTAAAAGTGGCCATTTTTTCTGACTTTATTTTTTTCTTTTCATTTAGAAGTCACCCACAAGATTGCTCTTGTTACTCGCTGAGGGGTGGGCACGGGGGTTAGGAATGGGATAGATAGTTCAATAAAAGTAAAAATATTGTTTTTTTTTTTACTTGATAAAGTGATGATCTAAGTTGGTAGGTTTTATAAAAATGTTTCGCAATTTTTTTTTTTTTTTTTTAAGTTCGTATTTTTGCCAATACACGATAAGTATCCATTTTACGTAGTAATTAATATATTACTGGCGAAAGGTTTGAAATGTGCTATTTATTTTAATTTAATTTCTCTTAGTTTTGATACCTACTTTCCATGAATTTTAGTAAAACTTCGCCCATTGTGTCCAATTCGATACAAGCCCTTTGAATCTTGCCGGTAGAACTCTACGAGGGTGTAAGTCTATGTTACAAGTTATTGATGCGTGCAATTGTGGGTCCGTTACATTTCTGCGCCTGTCAACGCGTCAAAGACATGCTGTTTTTGACTTACTAATATTATTTTACAATAGTTAAAAAGCACACTTATATTGTATATTTCATTTTTGGAAAGAACTTGGCTAAAACATTTTACATAAAAAAAAATCTCAATTATAGGTATAATGTGTATAATATGTGTCTGGATAGTTAGAGTAGTAGTGGTTCAGTGGTAACGGCCGCGAATTACGAGTTGTAGGTCGTAAGTTCGAACCCAGAGAGACTTGGGCTGGGGGCTTTATTTAATGTAAGTTATTTCATTACCACTGATCTTAAAACGGTGTAGGAAAACATTGTGAGAAAACCAGCGTGTCCAAGAACTAAACATTCGACGATATGTGACATCTACCAACCCACATTGGGCCTGCGTAGTGGATTACGGTCCACTCCCTCTCACCGTGAGGCCTTTTTTTTGAGGGTGGGCAATCATCCAATGACTTCTCCTACTCTGGGTGGAGCGGAAGGGAGTGTCAGACTTTTACTGACTTAAACCTATCCATGTTCCTTCCTTAGCTCTTTATGTTCCGGGGTAGCGGTAAACCTTTCGGACAATCCCGCTTACCTAGAGGCCTTTTTTTTTTTTTTTTTTAAGGCTGGGAAATCATCCAATTACTGCTCCCGCTCTGGGTGGAGCGGAAGGGAGTGTCAGACTCTTACTGACTAAAACCCATCCATGTTCCTTCCGTAGCCCTTTATGTTCCGGGCCTCCGGGGTAGCGGTAACCCTTTCGGACAATCCCGCTTACCCGGCAGGCTTGGCCCTGAGGGGCCCCTTCATATGCTGACATCTCTTTGAGGCGCGCGTGGAACATATACGCGCCGTACGGCACGGGTCTGGTGCTGATCGGACGGTACCTAGAGGCCTGAGGTCTGTGTCCTAGCTGTGAAGCCCTATGCGCTGATTATGTTATGCTTACGCTGAATTATTATGTTTTTGAGTTACATTTAAACATTTTATATAAAAAAATAGCATTTTGATTACAATCCTGAAGGATAAAACCGTAATAATATGAGCACAGTCTTTTTTAACAAAGATCGATCAGGAACATTAACTTTCAAAAACATTAAAGAAAATCGAAAAGAAATAAAAGAAACGTTTTGTAAAAGTTTCACAGACGTCTGACAAAAGGAACAGTGTTGCACGGGAGAAAAAATTGTATGCAAATTACAGAACAAGTGGATGATGTTATCCAACAATGCAACATTTTTCTTAAGTTTTCAGATTTTATGTTTTTATTAACACTATCAATAGTAATCTAATATCTTTAAATTTTGGCAAAACTACCTAAATTTTAAACTCAGCCAACCTAGAACCTAAAATTCTAACTGCCCAAACGATCTGCTTTTTGTCCGGGTTTTAACTCATTATTTTTAAGAAAGTGTCCACAACTTAGGTAAGTAAAAAAAAAACACGTTACTAAGAAAAGAAAATGCAATTATCCTGTAAAAAAAAAACTTAACACGAACAAAATTAAATAAAATTACTTTATATAGCATACCACCATCCAAAAACAAGGTGTATGCGTTCAAAAACGTTAACACGACCAATTGAAAAATTACTTCGCGTTATTAGGTTTTGTTACGAATTCTCCCTGCCCGGCAGTAATAAACTGGCTGGAAAAATGTGCCGACGCCAAGAAAAAAGAAAAAAAAACATAAGGGGAAGTGTTAATAGTTCTTATTTTAAAATTGCTTTAAGTAATTCGTTAAAAAGTGTGAGGGGGAATGTTCTTTTTTATTTGACTTCATCAAATTAGGTTCTTTCAAGGGTTTTTATATAATGGATAATGGTTGCTATTCGAGATCTTATCTATACTAACAGTTAAGATCTCGAATCTCAAACTGCAAAACAAATAGCTAGGTATATTTCTGTATGCATCAATAACATAATTACTTCAGTGTAATAATATCATTTTATTTCAGAATTATTCCAAAATAATAGTTTATTTTTCTTCTCAACATAATATTATTAAAAAAAAACAAGTTTTTCTGCATAAAGAAGCTATGCACGACGTATGGGTACATCTCTTCCGCACTGTAAGTCATATTACAATAATACTGATATAAGAGGTGGTGGTCGGCCTTCTAGTAAGTAAAGTGCTATCCTCCGAATAGTTAGGTTATACAATAACCTATATTAAGAAGAGACAATTCTGTCCCAAAAAAAAAAATGACCAAAAAATTCGAACACATGTAACGTCTGCCGACCCGCACCGGGCCCGCGTGGGTCCACGCGGCCCACTCCCGCTGTTGAGGAGGCCTCGAGTCCCAGCAGTGGGGCCATTATAGGCTGATTATGATGCACGATGACGTGCAGTGGACAAACGGCCTTAGTAAATATAATAATGTTACGATGCGTAGGCGCCGCGCCGTCAAAACATCCATAGGTGCAGTCGCCAGCACATCAAGTTACCACAAACTGTCAAATATTCCCAATTGAACATGAACCTTATTCTTTTGTAATAAAGTTGAAAAGCGATCAAAGAAATTTAGCAGATTGGGGTAGATTGATGGGGTGTGTAACGATTGACATAATAACAAAAGTATTTTTTTATAAACCACCCAGAAGTAGGAGCCCCGCGGAGCGGGGCTACGTCGACCAAGCCCACCCTCAACGTTGCATAGAATATTTAGGTGCCATTTCAGTTAGGTTAGAACTGTGACCATTTAACATGAAAATTAGGTCAAAATATTATATATAATGAAAATTATATAAAATGAACGTTATACTAAATGAAATTAGAGTAAGTGAAAATTAAATCATTATAACATTAGATCATATGAAATTAGGTTAAATGTTTTTATAGCATATGAAAATTATATCATATGTAAGTTATGTCATAAGAAATTGGACTATCAGTTATTATAGCAAACATTACACACCCAGATTGATGTGCTGGCCTCTGTACGTAGGTACGATCTAATACAATAAACACATATCACATCAACATAGCTATGTAGGTATATAAAATGAGCACTCGTTTGCGTTAAGTATCTTATTTATCGATTCATTTCGATGGTAATCTGAACAAGGAACATGGAAACGTAGGTACCTATAGCTACGTCTGAGGAAAATTCCAAAGATTGGACTACGTTGTAATTACTTTATGACCAACTCTGAAATATCGAAAAAATCTGCTGTTTTATACAAAAATGCAATATTTAATAGATGAAAATGTATGAAACGCATGTATACTTTTTTGTTATTTCGAAGTTGGTCCCATAGTGAAAGTTATTTATAATTATGAGTACTCTTATCTCCAGAAAGTATATATAACTATACTTTCATATATATAACAGTAAATTAAAAGTCACCGTGTATTTGTATTGACAACGTCGCATAGTTTAATCTCTTTGATAGATTTGTTATCAAAAATGATTGTCTACTTCTTCGTTAACTCTCGGGTTGCTCTCGTACGCTAATAAAATGCAAATAGCATTTGATAGATTTATCATTTTAATCCGTGGTCCGTGGATGGGTGACCATCTTTGCACATCGAGACTCCTCCGTGCCTCGGAAAGCACGTTAAGCCGTTGAATCCTGGCTGTCATCCGTGTGGATCTTTGACAGTCGTTACGGGTAGCCAGAAAGTCTGACAGCCAGTCTTACCAAAGGGTATTGTATTACCCAGTTACTCACTTGGTTGAGGAGGAGGTCGGATAGGCAGTCGCTCCATGTAAAATACTGGTATTTAGCTGCATCCGGTTACATTGGAAGCCGACCGCGAAAGTTGGGAAAAGGCGAGGCAGATTGATTGAACGAAGCCTTTTTAAGTAGAACTTATTTGTTAGATTAGATTTGTAAAAGCTATGGAAGTATATGGATAACGTGAAGAACACGGTGTATAATATTTTTAATTCGGTTATAAGCAGCATTACACATTCCTAAATCTATATATACAGTGGGTTAGGTTTAACGAGGGACATCCTTTCAGGTTGTATTAAGTAGGTACCAACTCATGGAAATCAACAATTTTGTCCATGGGACCAACTCTGAAATATGAAAATATCAGCTGTTCCATACATTTTGACGAATTACGCGAACATAAATGCACTGAACAGCTGATTTGTTTTCATAATTTCAGGAATAGTTCCATAGTCAAAGTTGTTCATTTTCATGAGTATAGCACCCCCTGAAAGTATGTCCCTCGTTTAGCCTAACACACTGTATAATATATATGTATATATATAAGTTATAAGACGTAAGGGGACGTCAACGCGTTCTGAATGTTGATCAACTTCAACTCTCAACTCATATCCTGCCTTGTTCTGTATTATTTTAACTTGACACCGGCTTAATAATGTGGTAATTCGTTTTTCTCCAAGAATAAACAAAATGTGTTGTATGCACATGTATATTTTATGTGTGTTGTTGTTTTATATTATTTATGGTACTTACATGCTTTATTACCTATAACGTTTGGTTTGATGATTTGTCTCGTGTGGAAATCTGTCGAAAAGCTATAACTGCAGTGCACTGCTCTAAAAAACGATAAAGGAAAACATCGTGAGGAAACCGGCATACCTGAGAGATACATTCAGTCAAAAAAGTATCGGGAATGGATGACTTGTTTATGGTTCCAAATTCAAATTTTTGTTTTGTTGTAATTGTTAGATTGGCACAACTGTTTTCCATTTTGGCGCGGAGTTTGAGTTGCATCTGTTATTTATATTAAATACAGTGCTGGTTTTAGTAATATCATTTATAGTGTGTATTGCGAATTTCATAATGGACAAAAATATCGAACAAAGAGTTTGTCTTAAATTTTGCATCGCCAATGGAATTTCGTGTTCGGAGTCACTGAAAATGTTACAGAAGGCTTACGGTGAATCGACTTTATCAAAAACTCGTGCTTATGAGTGGTTCAAAGCGTTCAAAAGCGGTCGAGATGTGATGGAAGATTTGCCTCGCTCTGGTAGGCCGTCAACGTCTGCAACTGAAGTTAACATCGCAACAGTGAAGAAAATAGTGACTGAAAATCCCCATTCAACTCTGAGAGAGATAGCCGCCGAATTTTCTGTATCTCACGAGTCGATCCGTACCATTTTAACTAATCATTTGGGTATGAAACATGTTGCTGCTCGGCTAGTCCCAAAAGATCTGAATTTTCTCCAAAAACTCAATCGCATGAAAGTCGCTGAGGACATGCTAGAACGAGTCAGTTCGGACCCAACATTCATGAAACGCATTGTTACTGGTGACGAGACGTGGGTTTACGAGTTTGACATGCAAACTAGTCAACAAGCTCCGGAGTGGCGCCTTCCAACTGAACCGAAACCGAAAAAACCACGCCAAAGTCGATCAAAAGTCAAAGTCATGTTGACTGTTTTCTTTGACTATCGCGGTGTTGTGCACTCTGAATTCTTACCGGAAGGTCTAACGGTAAATAAAGAATATTATTTGAGCGTTATGCGGCGTTTAAGAGAGCAAATTCGACGAAAAAGGCCAGATTTGTGGAAAGAAAATTCTTGGATTTTGCACCCCGACAATGCGCCTTCGCACAAGGCTATCATTGTGAACGAATTTTTGACCAAACACTCAACAAATACCATCCAGCAACCACCATATTCACCAGATATGGCTCCTGCTGACTTTTTTCTTTTTCCTAAACTCAAATTACCACTTCGTGGCACCCGTTTTCAATCGATAGAAGACATAAAGGAGAATTCGCGGCGAGAACTGAACTCAATTCCGGAAGCAGCGTTTAAAAAATGTTTTGATGAATGGATTATTCGTTGGCGCAAGTGTGTCGTTTCTAAAGGAGCATACTTTGAAGGTGATAAAATAAATTTGGATGAATAACAGACATTTTGTGTATTATTGATCTTTTCCCGGTACTTTCTTGACAGAGTAGTATTTCTCAACAGCATGTGAAGCTAAGTCAGAGGCCCATGGGCAGCATGGAAACTCTGACACCGGTTTAGGCAATAACCACACGAGAAGAAGAAGAGACCAGAATTTCGGTAAATACAGGCCAACTCCAAGGTCCAATAAAGGTAAGAATCGATCCTTTACGAATTAAGGCTATTCTTTTATATCGTTTTCCATCTTTCGGAAACTTGTGTCGTTATATCCAGTCGTTAGTAGGTAGGTATTTGCTGCTTGAAATGAGGAATAGCAATTAATTAATCACAAAAATGAACAAAGCCTATTATAGATACCTATTATTTATATATAAATATATACATACATATACTTCCCTTTCTTTTTATACACATGTTATATTATTAATTATAAGACTAAAAGAAAGCAGTGATAGCCTAGTGGTGTGACTGCCAAGATTTTTCGGATTCATGTGCGTATTGTATAATTATCACTTGCTTAAAATCGGTGAAGGAAAACATCGTGAGGAAACCGGCATGCCCGAGAGATATTTCTCAGCAGCATGTGATGCTAAGTCAGAGGCCCATGGGCAGCATTAAAACTCTGACACCAGTTTAGTTACTAACCACACGAAAAGAAGAATTATAAGACTGTAAAACTAATATATTATGTTAATATTATTTTGTTTGAAATTATCCACAAAATTACAACATATCCTCATACTTAATAGCCAAACATACCAGAACTCAAGCCCAATATTCCCTAAGACTACCCTCAAAATGTATTAAACGAAGATAAAATCAGAATGGCGGCATTAAACTTTGCATATGGGGCCAATTATGGCGGTATTTGTATAATAATGCCTGATACACGTGTAAATAAATTAATAAAACCACCCTTGGAAAGGGTTAAGATTTAAACGTCACTGATATGATCTTTTAACCCTCGTAATGTTTAGTGTTTTGAGATGTCATGTTATTATTTTGTGTAAAATTTTTGAGGTTAATTGCTAAGGTATCTATATTTTTTAAATGTTCGTTCTATTTTTTTTTAAATTGTATTTGAATTTTTGGCTATGTTAGTCTTATTGTCATCTTTGATCACTTAGAAGCATAATTGGAAGAGTAAATAAATCTTAGTAGAAATTATCGCTTTTGAGATTAAACAATTTTTCTAATTATTTTGACGGGACACAGCCATTACAAAAACTACCTATCCTTCATAACAACAAACAAAATCCCTAAAACAAAGGAAACTGGCAACACCAAGCATCTAACACAGCGACCAATTAAAATTAGAATATCTTAATTCATATCAAAGTATCAGGGTAGGATCTTAATGTGTGTTGCTACCCTAATTCTGGGGTAAGTAGAGATAAACCTACCAACTTGGACATGTTTATTCGCCTTAAGTGAATGTGTACTAGATAGGTGTATGTTTGTATGTTTGTGTTGGGCGCTATCTTGTTACTAAATATGTAAAAGGTTAATTTACATGTGACCTGGTGAGACTTATTTGTTGAAGGTTCCTTTTCAATCTTGTTTCCTACCCATTGCAACCAACCAACAATACCAATACGATGGTAACAATTGGTACCAATTTGATGGTCAATGGAAAGAAATATTGGGCATACGCTTAAAACACAGTTGTAGATATAGAGGCCAGTAAATCAAGCTACCCCAATCTCTCAAATTACTTCGATAGATTTTCAACTTTAGCACAAAAGAAGGTTCATGTTCAATTGGGAATATTTGACAGATTGGGTTAGCTTGATGTGCATATAAATCTGTACAGAGGCCAGCACATCAACTTACCACAATCTGTCAAATTTCTTTGATAGTATTTCAACTTTATTGCGAAGACATAAGGTTCAATTTTAATTGAGAAAATTTGACAGTTAGGGATAGCTTGATGTGCTGGCATCTGTACATATACCTACAAGTTTTATTTTATTTGCATGGTCTGGGAGCAAGGTTAGTTCCAATTCCAGCCGGTATGTTCTATAATTTCACCGTGCAAATTTACATGAAGTGAGCATGATATGAGCTGTCATTTCACTTGATGCTTAGCTTGACACTATTGACAATTCACCTCAAGCTCACTTCACCTAAGTTTCACGGTAAAACGGATGTCAAAATTGAAATTGTGAATTTTTCCGACAAATTCTAAAGTTTCGTTGTGTATTGATAAAGTATTGGCGCGCACGCATCTGCCCTACAGAACCCCTGATTAACTAATTAATTAAAATTACTATTTAATTAAATCATTGCTTAACTGGCCAGAATCAAATACCTACTCAGCTTGTTACTTACCTAACCCAAAAACCTCGTCATCAACCGTCGACCACTCTTCGATCGGTCCACAATCATATGGCCAAAGATTTATACCCGCTACGCTACCAATAAACTCAGGACGAGGGTCATTGCACGTACGCATCTCGAGGAATGTAGGGCGAGCCAATCGATAATGTTTAAAATTCAGTATAGAACGCTCGCTCGGTACGGGGGCATTTGAGGCCGTGCGAAGTGGAAAGATCTTAGTGAATTCATTAGGATTCATCATCATCAGCATTTCAATCTTGATGGGTGATCTGTGTCGTGAGGATAAACAACAAGCAATATTGATACCTACTTGTGTTTATCTAGTGTCTATAAATAATCATAGCCACTAAGCTACTATAACATGCAGTGTCATCATCTGCCTAGCCTTTTCCCAACTATGTTAGGGTCGGCTTCCAGTCTTAACCAGGTGCAGCTGACAACCAATATTTTACATGGAGCGACACCTCTACAAGCCAGTCAGTAACTGGGTAATACGATACCCCTTGTTAAGACTGGCTGTCAGATTTTCGGGTTTCTGACGACCCGTAACGACTGTCAAAGATTTAAAACTGACAGCTGGGATGAAGCACGGAGGAGTCTCGGTACAAAAAGATGGTCACCCATCCACGGCCAACCCCAGCAAGCGTAGCTTAACCTGATGGATTGACCTGTGCGACTGTTATTACTTAGCCACGAGCTCCTATAACATGCAGTGTAACATGTAGAATTAAATACACTCCAACGAACACTCGGTCTGTCTTTCTTTTTCGTTTGGTTAGTGACTAACCTGGTGTCAGAATTTTAAAGCTGCCCATGGGCCTCTGACTTAGCTTCACATGCTGTTGAGAAATATCTCTCAGGCATGCCGGTTTCTTGACGATGTTACCAGAACTCCGTAAGCCCTTATCATAATCAGCCTAAAATGTTCCTACCCGCTGAAACTCAGGCCAGTCCAACAGGTCCAGGAAAATTAGCAACCTATAGTTAACAACAAGGCCTGCCTCTTTGGTCTAGTGATCTAAAGCGCTACCTCTGAGCATGAGGTCCTGTGTTCGGTAAGCGGGATTGTCCGAAAGGGTTACCTCGGAACATAAAGGTCTAAGGAAGGAACATGGGTGGGTTTTAGTTAGTAAGAGTCTGATGCTCCCTTCCGCTCCACCCAGAGCGGGAGGAGTCATTTGATGATTTCCCAACCACAAAAAAAGGTCCTGTGTTCGATGCCCAGGTAGAGCAAAGTGTTATTGAGTTTTCCATTAGAAATTTCGCAGTAGGATCCCGGAGTCTGGATGTGTCTCCGGTTGATGGCAATAGACTCCCCTTTTACATGGGCTATAAACATAACTGGCGGTATGTGAGTGTACCTACTAGTGACCTATCCCAAACTGTCAAATTTTCCCAATTGAAAATGAACCTTATGCTTCACTACATAGTATAAAACAAAGTCGCTTTCTCTGTCCCTATATCCCTTTGTATGCTTAAATCTTTAAAACTACGCAACGGATTTTGATGCGGTTATGTGTATAATTTGTCGACATATTATGCGGGCGAAGCCGCGGGCGGAAGCTAGTTTATAATAAAGTTGAAAATCTATCAAAGAAATTTGACGGATTGGGGTAGCGTGATGAACTGGCCTCTGCAGCTTCCCCCAAAAAAAAAATTACCTAAAATTTTTTTAAGATTTCTATCTAAGATGACAGAACTGTTGCAAATCTAATTTAAATTTAATCTTTCAGAGATTTTTCCTGCATTTCAGTGACAAATCTATCCATACCCTTTTTGCTTAATTTCTTATTGGAATCAATTTGGCTCTTATACAGAGGGTCAACATGTCAACCAGCCACCGGTCTGAGCAAAAAGTTTTTAATGCTAAGCTTTCATAGATTAAATGAATTTACGATCGGCTCCTAAAAATAGAATACTATCTATGCCTGTTTTTCTGCGGTTTTTACATGGTCATTTTAATCACTTAGTGCGGAAAAAATACATTTTTAAACGACATTCTACCATTTTTTTTATGGCAGCCTTCACCACGCCACAACTATAATAATATACTTTTCCATCGTCATAAAAAATATGCACCTTTCAGAGTAGTCGCTTAAAAATATCCACAACAGAAAATTGAAAAAAAAAAAAAGTTAAAGTTAAATAATCGATCGTCGTCATTTGATGGCAAATTCTCGAAATAGAGATACAACAGTTGATTATTCGGAACGATAATCGATTACCCATGTAACTGTACTATCGAGTGTATAAATCGAGTTCGTCGAACTGGATTCCGATTGGTGCGCTCCTGGTCTCCCAATGTCAAGACCGTGGACAGGTTCAAACACCTGTCACTGAGAGAGGAAGAAAAAAATGAAAATCACGAATTATCCAATAAGAAGTGGCGAGTTTTCTGGCTGCCTCTGTACGGAATTAGGGTGTGAATAAAGGCATTGGCGCCAGCGAATTGGACAAACGTCCTTTTTTTTACCAAAAAGAGAAGAGTTTTTTAAGTAAATATATTAAAAATAAGTAAGACCTTCATAGTGAGACTTTGATCCAAGCAATAATTTCGACTTGATAACTCGTCGGGGATGTAACTCAGTGGTAGAGTGTCTGCTTCGCATGCTGAAAGTCCTGGGTTCAAATCCCAGCATCTCCAAATTATATTTTTGCATTAAACTTGATTTTTATTTTACAATAACTTTTATTCTTACACTCTTTTTAAAAGTTGGATAAATTAAGTATATTTTTGGGTTAAAAATACATTTAGATATAAGGACCAGCTTGTTCAAAGAATATTTTTTTCTGCTTTTCAATTTATAACACCTTCTCCAGCTTCACTACAAAAATTGACTTTCCCACCATCCGGTTGAAAAAAAAATAGCTATTTCAGATTAATGATCCTTTCAGAGTAGAATACAATAAAATTACTGTTTGACTTCCAGACGGACGAACAGACATCCATGATGAAATTATAGAATTCTGATTTTGCTTCCGACTTCCCTTCTCCGCTACCCGCTACTCGCTACCGCCTATCACCTCACCCCAACCCTGCGTAACTCCGCGTCCGCGCTTTAGCTCCGTGACCGTGTCAGAACGATCACTTTATTGATTATGTCCGAACTCCGGGCAATACCGTAATAGTCTCAAACAATCAGAGCATCTTCTAATACAAAGTCTAGATTCTTTTAAAATAGTTGAAAGTCTTTCATGAATGGAATCACAGCTGAAAAGTAAACGTGAATCTTTGGGAACAGTTATTTCACGAGCTTTTTCTTTGTGAATATAGTGACTTTAGGGTTAAGCTTTTGTGTTTGTGGGTAGAAAATTGGTTTTAGATTTGATGTAGGCGGACAAAATTGGTTTTGGACTGGATATGACTTAGGGCGAATTTCACCAATGAAATTGACAGCTAGCACGTAAACCACGTTTAAGAGCTATCAGCGTCATTATTTTCTATTATATAAGGACACAGACATTTCTATATTATTTATGGTTTAGGTAACCAAAAATGAACATAGATAATGAAGCATTCCAAAATTTCTCACATGTTCAGCTGGAAAACTAATTTCTAACAAATCGACAGCGAAAATTTTCAAACTTCATTAGGGATATTAGATTTAAAGTTATCTTACGACTTCGACTTTTGAAGTTTCCACTGTCGAAATAGCGAACAACAACTCTTTAATAACCTATCAAGTTCACCATACTAATCATCTGCCAAGCCTTTTCCCAACTATGTTAGGTTCTGCTTCCAGTCTAACCGGATGCAGCTGAACACCAGTATCTTACATGGAGCGACTGCCTATCTGACCTCCACAACCCAGTAACTGGGAAATACGGTACCCCTTGGTAAGACTGGCTGTCAGATTTTCGGGTTTCTGGCGACCCGTAACGACTTTCAAAGATGCACAAAGACAGCAAGTTCACCATACTAAATTTAGCCTAAATACTAACACCATTCCTCTCAAACTCAAACTCAAAGCATTTATTTCAAATAAACCAATTACAGGTACTTTTGAATTGTCAAGGGGTCGGTCAGTCAGAAAGATGAAGCTAGTTGCCCATTCCAAAGCAGTAGGTACCTATGGAGAAGAACGGGCAAGAAACTCCATGGAAACTCTTTTAAATCAAAATAAAGCGCCCTGCATACCAAATAGCAAATAACTAACAATCCCAAACAACTGGTATTATGTGACAAATACCATCTAAATCCCATGGACACACCATGGAGGATATTAGCACATAAATAGGCGGACGGCCACCGGAAGCCGCAACAATCCACTTCCGCGCGCCGGTCATCTAACTGGACACCTATACATTCAATTTGAAGTTTGAACGTGCATTATCTAAACGTTTTCAACGTGAATTATCTATAACGTTTCGTTTTTGATCGTGTAAAGGGATAGTGCGGTTTTTTTTTGACGGTGGGAAATCATCAAATGAGTGGAGAAATCCACTCTGGGTGGAGAGGAAGTGTCAAACTCTTACTGACTAAAACCCATCCATGTTCCTTCCTTAGAGACCAAGCGCTTTGAGTACATTCAGCTTAAATTGTATGCTTGAAATTGATCTGATTCAGGGTTTGCATTTTTAATGAATTTTCTATAGTTACTTGATTGACTTCACTTTTGTTTTAACTAGGTGTTTTAGAATTGAGCACAAAAACGTTTTTCTAATAAACAAAAAAAAACTTAAATAATTATTATTGTTGTATGTATGAAGCTTAATATTAAAAGTAGGGTTTTGTTTAGATTTTTTTTTGGGTATTACTTGGAAAATGTGTTCGGTCACACATTTGACCGTATATTTTGAATGTCATTCTACAAAATGTAATGTGTGACTGTTTATTTTCTGAAATAAAATAAATTATTGTAACTATTCTGGCAAAGGTTTTCTTCCTTTCAGCTTAAGAGCATCATGCTGAGTCGTGTAGCTGCTGACAATTTCTGTTTTGTGCTCATGATTACTAAGTAGATCAATTTTTATTATTATTCTGTTTATCTACTCGAGTTGTTACAAAGAAATTCCTAATAGGAAAACCCAATAGCACTTAGCTCTTCATGGGAAACGAATTCATGACCACGGCCACGTTAGTCATTTTACGCAGAATCTAACGGGCAATTGGCTACCCTACCATAGACAATAGTCCATTCCATCTTTTACTACGTTTTTTACTACAAATGATCTTTTAACCTACCACGGCCACTACCACGCTTGGCTCGTGGTCACTCGTGGCGGCTTGTGGTCCAGTTTTGATGCTGTTGCTTTCAGCTGTTTGTTTTGTAAGGGATAAAGGGCGTGGATTGAAAATAGAGGAGTTGGTGATGAAAGTTTTTGCTATGATTATTGCTGCTCACGTTTTAGAAACCATCTTGTAACTAAAAGTATTTAAAGCCACGTCGGTATATCTTTGAATAGAGCTTCATCATTAATTTCTAGTATATTGACACTAACCGGGTTGTAAAGGTTAGATAATAATATCTTTAAATAATAGTAACAATAATATCCTTGGACATTTCACACAATTCTCAATTCTCAATTCTTTATTGCATTCCACAATGTAGGCTTAGGTGGTAAATATTCGCCAAAAGAAGCAATCATGGACCCTGTCGGGCACAGCAGAAGAAAGATTTGTGGAGAAAGGGACTTATCAATTACATTACTTATAATCTAACTTAACTTATATGTTTTAAAGATTTATCTTTTAAATACTCGTTGACATTATAGTAGCATTTGCTTATTAATAATTTTTTTAATTTGGTCGTGAATCGATTGAGTTTTTTTTCTTCTCTTATACATTCGGGCAACATATTGTAAACTTTGATCGACATAACTAGAGGGCTTGTTGAGTGTATTTTTAAGCGGGATGTTGGTATGTTGAGTCGTGTTTTGTGTCGTAGTGTGTATCTTGTTTGTATGTCTTCTCGTGTTGTGTAAAATTCTTTGTGTTTGTGAGCAAACTTGCATATTTCAAGTATATATAAACAAGGCAGGGTTAGAATATTCAGATTTACGAAATGGGGTTTGCAGCTATCTGTTTGTTGTAGATATATTTTGTAAGATACGGATAAATTTCTTTTGGACCGTGAACAGTGCAAGTGCGTCTGTGCTGTATCCCCACATAATTATACCGTAGCTAAGCCACGCATAAGCATAGGCGTAGTATGTAACGAGGGCAGTCTGTAAATTTGTGGTTTTTTTAACCTCAAAAAAGCGTATAAAAACTTTGACAGTTTCGATTTAATTTTTTGTACGTGTCGTGTGTGTGTTGTTTGTACGCCATATAGTCCCAAGCTAAGCAACTTAATGCTTGTGTTATGGTAACGAGATGGCTCACCACACCATCCAGACCCGGAACAAATACTTGCAGGTCGTACAAATATTTGTTCCGTGCGGGAATCGAACCCGCGACATGCTGCGCAGAAGTCAATCGCTCGAGATAGGTGATCAATCCATACTAGTACCTATTCAGCTGCATCAGGATAGACTGGAAGCCGACCCCAACTTAGTTGGTAAAAAGCTAGGCAGATTGGATTTTTGATGGACACTGATAGGTCTTGAACGTGTTTTAGATGTGCTGCGTTCAGTGTTATTGGTGTAATTAGCACTGAATCGGGGTTTAACCTCCATGAAAGTGAGTTTGTTCATCTTTTGCGGTTTAACGCCACAGTCGGTCATCGTGGACCGCGGTAATTTGTAACATGGCGTCGAAACTATGTTTTTTTTTTAAAATAAATAAACAATCTTTGTAGCCTTTTCCCAACGATGTTGGGGTCGTTTTCTACTCTAACTGGGTGCAATTGAATACCAGTATTTTACATGGAGCCACTGCCTATCTGATCTCCACGACCCAATAACTGAATAATACGTCATCCCTTGATTAGACTAGTTGTCAGACTTTCAGGCTTCTGACGACCCGAAACGACTCGACTGTGAAAAATCCACCGATGACAGGCAGGACCAACGTTTCGCCCGAGGCACGAAGGTACCTACCTCGGTATGTAGCAATGGTCATCCATCCACCGACCAACCTTGGCAAGCGTAGCTTAACCTGATAGATTGAGCTGTGCGGCTGTTATTACGTAGCTAATTTAAGAGCTCATAGACAGTATCCTAAATGGTCATCCTATATGAGGACGTGGTTCTGAACAAGTCAGCTGTAACAGTCGCGAGCGGCATACAAACTGCGCGATCGAAGAGCAAAGGATCTTGAACCTTAACTGTTATACTTATTGATTAATTCTGTACGTGGATATCTACTCTATTTGTTGAAAGCCTTCGTTTGAAGGCTTTAGATTGGAAAGCACACGTTTTTAGAACAACAGTGGTTGAATTTTTCTGCTTTTGTTAATTGGGTAGAATTTAACTTCGGCCATTTGGTAAGTGGAATTTTGTTTGTGGTTGTTCTTTTGGCATGTTTATGAGTTTGGTTGCTCATTATGAGGGGAATAATGTCTAGATGGTAGGGGAAGGTCCAAAAAGTACTTAATATTATAGACTATAGAACTAGACGAAGGAGAAAGACCAAAAAATGCTTCCCGAATGGAGTCTTATAGGAATCTCTTAAGAGTCATATTTTGCTCTCATCCTAGAACAGCTGGCAAACATATAATTTCCAATTATGATCAACAAGTATTTATAGGTCCAGACTTATCTATTCCCGATTACAACCGAAGATCAGCAGAACAGTGTTTAGCGTTAATTGTGGAGGTAATCAATCGCACGTGTGGCCACGCCCACAATATTCAACACATGTCTCGTTCTACTACTAAACACGCTATGTTCACCTATTAACGGTCCCAGACGTTATAATTAAAAAGCATTACGCGAATCGGGAACGAAACCGCAACAGGGCCCAACAGCGTCAACTGGCCGACATCCAACCGAAAACACACTTATTATATTCTATGAACACCAGCTATAAACGTATTTCTGAACATATCACGTACACTACTACTAGCAATTCCAACCAATCAGCGCGCGACAATTCAACTTAATAGCTTAGGCCACGCCCAATCACGTAACCGCCTATTACGAGCCGTGTAACGACGCAGGCTTTTAACTCGGCGATGACATCCGATCGATGGTTTTACTGGTCCTTCGTGGCGCGCCGTCCCGCTCTAAGGACCGATCGGCGCCGGCTCGGCTGGTGTCCCGAGTGCGATAGAGTCGCGTTTACCGCGCGTGTCTCGTCTCAGTTGCACGTCCGAGGTCGTAGGAGGGGGTCGCGTGCAACTGTTTTCGATAATCGGCCGCGCGTTCCGTACGTGAAAATCGGACAGTACTCCGTCAGTCACGTCCACGTAAAAACGGATATATGCCCAGAATATTTATTAAGTGGGTGGCTGTGCGTGACTTTTCCCCTGTGAATAGCTCGCCCCGTAAATGATCGGCCGAAAATAGAGCATTTGTTTGATAACTGAAACGTCTTCGCTGAAATAGCGGGTACAGCACTTGTGAATATTTCAGCTGCAGAGACTCTGTCAACAATGAAGTGCAGACTTTGATATGAAAGTTACCAAAAATAATAAACAATATTAATTTGTAAAGTGGCCGCGTGTGTGTGTGACAATGATAGTTATTTGAGGACATAATAGACAGCGACCGAACGATTTTGATCATTTGGTAACTAATAAAAATGAAGTGTGAGAAAGCGCGGGAACTTTCTTGTGGAACTGTATCGGACTTGTTTTAAATAAGTAACAGTGTTAAGTGACAATGTTGCCATATCAAGCGGTAGCTATGGACTACGCGGTGGCTTCAGCTGGTTTCCACCACCAGAGGCCTGGAGGGTTGCCCGGCGTGATGGGCCTGCCTGGGCCAGGGCCTGGCCTCAATCCTGGCCTAAACCCGGCCTTCACCCATTCCTGGTTCGTACAGACAAGCCCGGATATCTGTCGGCAGCAACAAGCATCCAACCAATCGCATCTCGAACCTGGGCACGTTTCTTTTTCTTTATATTTTTTATTTTTAGTTAGTTGTTACGTACTTAAATATTTAATAACTCTTTGATATACTAAGTATATCATTTAAATTGCTAATGTTTTAAATAAAATACCAAAGTAAAAAAGATTTTAAAAAAAAATTGATACATCAATGAGTTATTGAATTTATTTTTAATTGCATTAATTATTTTTTGCTATTTCATTATTTAATGTGCTTCTTAATTGTGCTTATAGATGTTACATTTATAAGTAAATATTTTGTGTGTGTCTTTAATTGTATATATTATTATAAATATTATATTACACGTTTAAATTTCTATAAAATTTCAACAACAGATTTTTTAGTTTAAAAATAATCTCGTCAGTTTTATAGCGTGGAATGACTTAAGTAATGAAATAAAACAAGATAATAAAATGTTTTAAATGTCCACGCGTCAGCGAAATGTCTGTCGAATATTTCCTGATTACATCTACACGGCATTGTTGTACTGGTTTCTAGCACGATTATATTTTGTGCCCTCTTACGTCATTTTGGGTAGGAAGTACCATTTTCTGACCAACTAGGCATCGACCTGAAGTAGGTACTTACCTACTTAATAAAAAAATATTAGTTGAGTTTTTCTTGATGGGCACAGAAAACCGGATTTTTTGATCTTATCTGTCCATAAGGGACTACTAGTTAAGTAATAACAACCGCACGAGTCCATCGAACAGGTTAAGTTATGCTTGCTGCGGTCAGTCCGTGGATGGGTGACCATCTCGTACCCAGACCCCTCCGTGTCCGGAAAGCGTATTAAGCCGTTGGCCCTGGCTGACGGATCTTTGACAATCGTCGTGTGTCGTCAGAATCCCGAAGGGCAGACAACCAGTCTTACAGAGGTGTATTCAGCTACTGGGTTCAGAAGATAAGATAGGCAGTCACCCTATATAAAATCCTGGTATTCGCTGCGTCTTGAAGGTAATTTCATAAATAAGTTCTTCATCTGCAAATCATATACTCAAAAGACCAAAAGTCTTGTCCACTAAGCAGCTTATTAACACCAAGCAAGTAGGTAGGTATCTTCTAGTGTTGATATTTCTAAGACATCGAGACGTGACATTTTTTAAAACAGGTTTCATTATTGTGGGTTTTCAAGTGGAAATGAGAATGATGGCGAAAAGTTTAAATTGAAAACCGGAACAAATCAGAATTTTCACTTAATTAATATTGATGAGATTTATAGAGGCCAATTAAGGCACCCAAGTCTCAAGATAAGCTTATACAACATCATAATTAATTAAAACATTGCAGAAAACGATTTCCAAAATAATGACGCAGAACTAAAAGCGTTAAGAAACTATAAATTATGGCAATCTGCTAATTATTAACAATTTCATGGTTTGGTTATGGCGTGACCGTTTGAGGTGATGTCTCTTGTAAGCTTGCTTCCATATTTGATAACTTAATTACTTACTTAGTTGAAATTATTTCAATAACACCTTTGGTTACTGCCATTTTATAAAATTAAAAAATAAAACTTATAATAATTTATATAAAGAGTTCGTCCATTTAACTGTCCAAAATATTATTGTACCTTACTCATGGTTTTTTTTTTGAGGGTGGGAAATCATCCTATTAAATTCTCCCGCTTTGGGTGGAGCGGAAGGGAGTGTCTGACTCTTAATGGCTAAAACCCATCCATGTTCCTTAGTTAGCCCCTTACTCATGAATGGCTTAACAATTATGAAAAAAAAATGCACATTCGTTCCTTTGGTTTTCATTTTTTTTTAGTATTCTTACTTGTTGTTAAAAAATTTCTTCTAGATTCAATGTTTTATTAAATTGTGTACAGCCTCCAAAACGTTTTGCCAAGTAAAACAACAGTATATTAACCGGCGCAGACAGAACAGGCAACACAAATTAAGATTTTATCATGTCATGACGTACGCCATACTCGCTTGTGCCTAAGAACATAAAGAATTTGGTAATATATTTATTGTTGTAATTTAGCAAACGTAGCAAAATAGTGCATGATGTATAAAAATACTTTTCGGATTTATTTGAAACGTTACTTTATTATTGGATCAAAAAAATCTTACACATAATAAATAGAAACCACATCAATCGTGTTTTTAAGTTTTAAATTCAGTTTTAATATATTTAAAATAATCACATAAAAAAAACAATCTACTTACATACATTGGTACCTATAATACTTCCAAAAGTAATATTGCAAAAAAATCCTTTTTTATCGCAATAAAAAAAGTTTCAATAGGTACCTACATTTTAACCTAAGAGAGATCTAAATATCTCTCAACTCTACAATTTAAACAATATTGCAGCATCCGTATCACAACATCAAGATCACCTTCGTAATTTGTCTTTTTCCCAGAAACAAGAAAATATGGCCGTAATGAGGCACTTGAGTTTAACAATAATAATACGAATAAATGCTTAGCTTTTGGTCCTTTGAACCGAAAGTTAATTGGTATTGTTTTGAAAATCTTAGTTATAATTTACTAAGTTCTCACGGCAAAATGCAGGTTTAATAAAGATTTGACGTTCTTATTAGAGTTTTTGTGTAATTTTATTAATAAGAAAAGGAAAGTTAGAAGCTTTTATGTGCACTTGCGGTTGATGTAAATCGATTTTGAAAGTAAGATTTTTATGAAAGAAAATAATGTTTACAGATAAATTATACGGATGTGGTATAACTTCATTTTTATTTAATAATAAAATTAATTTTAAAGAACCAAGTATCAAGACTCCTTACACTCAGTAGTCCGCGACACATCAAAGCAATATAATTGAGAACCCAGTTACATTATCCCGCGCCGTGTGGTTGCTCTACATCAACCAAATAGCCATAAACTTGAATACGCAACAGCCTGACTTGAACCTTGAACAGTGACTGTCCGAAATAATCGCACTTTCGTTGATGTAATTGTAGAAAAAACGAGGTAAACAATGCTATCTTAAAAGTTGAGAAACTTTATTAACTATTATGTAGGTATTACTGGCTGTTTTTAAGACTATTCACTGTCTAGGGAAAAGGCCAAAATGCTGGTGGATGACTTTTATTTTTAATACGAACAAGCACTGATTGGCAGAAAATAAATGCAACGGGTACATGAGTGTCTTGGCTTCTTATTAAAAAAAAACATGACATCATCAGACATAACAGATAAAAGGCAGTTTTATCTTAACAATTTTTACTCTATTTTACATTTTATCTCACGAAGCAAAAACTTCTTTGACTCAATCACAAGACAGGAACCCTTTCACACCTCATCAAAATTTCTAAGGAATACCAAAAAAGCGTTGAAAGGAAAAATGTAAAAAATCACATCCGTAGACAAAAAGATTTTGATTGAAAAATAAAGAGCTTTACTAAATAATGTAACACGCGTTTTTGTTATGAGAGTATGTGAAACGTTAACGTGTTAAAAATTTAAAAAAAATATAGAAGGGTCAAGATTAGTTGAGCGCTCTTGTTAATCTTTTAGTAATGTTTTTCTGTAAAAAAAAATTAATAAACGATGAAATTCTCAACAAAATTAAATAATTATTCTTAAATTAATATTATTTTATTCTTAAAACAAAAAAAGGCTAACCTAGTATAAGTAATTAAATAAATTAGTTTTGTCTCAAAACGAGCCGTCACTTATCCTATCTTCAAACGTGGTGTTTTAACAGTAAAAAATGTAAACCCGATTGGTTCGAGTGATTCTTTTTAGAAGTCGATAATTCGCAGCTAATGTCTTGTTTCTAAAACGATTCAAATTTCAAAAAACGAATCAATTCCAAAAATAATTCAAAATTATGATGTACCTGGCCATTTACATTTACAGTTACAAAATACCCAATATTTATCGTAAAAGTTCATTTCCAAGCAGCTGAGCTTATAAAACGGTGTTCAGACCGCAGCCATTTCAATCGAAAAGGAGAAAAAAAGTCCTATAGTTTCGTGTGATGAGACCGCATTTATATTATTGCCGATTACACATCGGTCGGAGCATTTTATTCTTAATAGGAAGCGTTCTGAAATTAAAATGTTAAAATTCCCTAAAAAAAATTGAAATAAAAATAGAGAATGATTTTTCCAATATTCATTCATGTACTCAATACTCAATATCTTTATTGCTTTACCATAATGTGTACTTAAAAAATGAAAAATATTCAGATGTCAACTGACTGGATGTCATGTAATATTCAATGACTAGTCCATCTCAATCTAGGTTTTGGTTTTGCATTTTTTTTTTGTAAAATTTAAGCATTGTGTAGTGGAAACCCTAAGTAAAATCCAACGTTGGATGTCCAGTAACAGTTTTGCTATCAAAATTATTAAGCCAAGTGGGTAAAACTGAAGACAAAATTAATAATTATGTGATAAAAATCTAAATAAAAAATATTGGGTAATTTTAAACTATACTACTACAAGCCAACCTAAGCTGTTAAAAACCAGTAAATAAAATTTATCATACAAAATCGTCACATTTCACCCAGGAATCAACAATGCCTGATAAATAAAAAAATAAAAACATAGCTGACAAAAAAGCCAATATCAAATATCCGGGTTAATATTATAAAGTATTATTTCCTACTACCTCATTTTAGATGAACCAAAGCTTAGTAGAATTTTTTACCGAAAAGCGATTTGCCAAACAATTTTCGTCTTTAGCAAAATATCATAAGGTACATTGTCATTTTATGAGCTGGTAAATAAGATTGGTAATTCGGTTGGCCCTTTTTGAATGTATGGATCTATTACAGTTTGTCTCTTTTTTTAATTTACATAGGTTGATGTTTTATGGCAATGCATTTGATATTATTCAAATATATACCAAATATAATTTTTGGGAACATAAAAACCGTCGTTAATATTGCGGCAGTGATTAAGAAGGGGTGGTAGATAATGAATTTCTCCATCCCTCTAAATGAGTAAATATGTTTATTTATTTTTAGCCTGTGTCACACTTCAGGGCAAAGACCTTTCTCTTTTAATAAAATATAAATCGTTATATGAAAAAACAAAAAGTATCAAACCCTTTTGTGCATAGTAAAATTATAACTCAGTACCCATTGCACACGGGTTACAAAATTATAAACTGACGCCAAAAATATTCCTAAAACTATTTTATCTAAAATATTTGTGATTCAAAACAGCCTGTACACCGCAGTAGTCAGCCTCAATCAGCTACCAACTGCTGATTCACTGCAATTCGTTTCGCCTTCCATCCATTCGAGTTTTTACAACCGACAGACGAACTTTGATACAAGACTGTAAAATATATCTAGCAACACATTTTTATAAGTGTGTCAAACAATACACAGTGGTCCAATGTGTTAAATAGCTGGACAAAAACTGTGAAGTGAAAAAAAATGAACTACAAAACTCTTATTAAATTATAATCATTTACTATTAAATATATTATTAAACGAAAACTATAAAATATAGTTAATAAAAATTATTTAAAAAACATGTATTTTTTCAGTATAATCTATACTAATATTATAAAACTGGGACTTCCCGTCCATCCGACAACTTGATTGATGTGCCTTCCTAGATTTATACGCATAGAATTAGAATTAATTAATTAATCGTAATGTCAAGTAAGAATTAATTTTTTCTTATAATTAAAAAAAAAATTTTTTTTCAAAAAAACTAGATATATTTAAAAACGATTAACATTTCATTTAATTATTAAATAAAATAAAAGAAAATATTGAAATGTATTTATATGGTATATTTTAAATACAATTAAGTTTGGTATTGCTTAAATTATTATAATTATGATGCTTGCTTTATCATAGACCTAATCCATCGGTTGATATCAGGTCACAGGTGTGATCGACGTCAATAACAGATACATTGTTAAAAAAAAATTTCGTTATGCTGCTACGGAAAAATGTATTAACTGAGATATTTATTACACTTAAAATGTCTTAATTTAGACTAACTTACATCGATTTTTCGCACCTACCTACAGCACACCTAAGGACGTCAATAATAAAATATTTATAAAAACCCGATGCAGACATATAGGTACAATTTTGATAGGAAATAAAAAAGGATGTGAAAATGAGAGAAATGATACTTTTGGAACTATTAAGTAGAACAATAATCACAACGAGTTCGTCCCCAAAAACGTCCAGTATCGATATAACAACGGAACTATTATCCGTCATTAGAGGATCGAATAAAAGTTAAAAAAATTGATTCTTCAAAAACAACGATCGATTTATGTCTGCGGTTTCAACTCGAATCTTCGCTTGCTGCAGGTGTTTTTGTAATTTTGTGATGGTACGAACAAAAAAAAAACCAGCCAAGTGTGAGTCGGACTCGTTCATGGAGGGTTCCGTTACCATTATTGCTATTACTGAGACAGAGCAAAAAACGCCGAATAAAAGTACAGGGGTCTTGTATTGACACGTCTGTCATTATAGCCATCAAAGTAGTACTAACTCTGTGAAAATTTCAACAGTTTACCTATTAAAGGTCAAAAGATAGGTACAGTCCTTTGTCAAATTGACGGACGGATAACGGAGTCTTATTAATAGGGTTTTGGATACGGATCCCGAAAAAGTCAAAAAATTATTTATTATCAACAAAATTGCGATCTTTAATACGTATCGAATGGTCTATTGACAGTTTTTTTTTTCAATAATTTACTCGAAGAATGGCTTTTTCGATATGAAAGAGATTTTTCCCAATATGATATTGAATCAATTTCAATACTTTTGTCAGGGAATGTAAATATTTTATGAAACTGTAATTATTTGGCTCTAAAAGGTTTTTTCTATTCTTTAATTTTTTTGAGCAACATTTCTTTACCAGCCTACGCCTTGTCGATAGCATATTCTTTTTTACTTTTTATTTAGAGCTTATTTTTTTTGTCAGTTTTAAGTATAAAATTCGACGTACTGTTTGGAAAGTGGACAGAAGTATGAAATGCCAAGTTTAATGGACATTCCTCCAGTAGGGTGACTACAATCGATCACTAGCCGGACCAGTCCGGATTAACTGCGGGACAAGTGCCCCGAAAATGATCTATTATATCCCCCTTTACCTCATCAACGTACTTTTGTGCTGACCCCTGTTGTTTTAATTCCGTCTCTTAGGGTTGATCTGGTACCCGTTGGGAAGGGTTCCTTGGAAACGTTTTAGAATGACAGATGAATATTTTTCCTATCTTTAGTCGAGAGATCAGTAAGTTTATTACATGACACGTCTGGATAATTGAGCACAAGCTTACAGCACCATTTTATTATTTCTAGCTGCTGCTATCGTCTTCCCCTGCATGGTCCATTCTTTTTTTATTAATAAAAGTAGCCCAATTTACTCTTTATAACATCAAGTATTGTATGGTATTTTTGTATTTTTCGTTTAATTTTTCTATCTCCGAGCCGATGAATAATCAATGTTATGTACGCCGTTATTGTTTTAATAATTGAATGTTGAATGTATGTGATGTGGCAGTACTTTGTTAATGAATAAATAAATAAATAAAGTATCACTCAATAAAAGTCCCGTCAAAATCGATCCATACATTTGGAAGATTAGTTGGAACAAACAGACGGACAGGCAAAAATTTAAAAAATAGATTTTTGTTATTAGTACGTAAGTAAGTACTTTCCTAAGCATTTATCTGTATATCTTATACATATATCTTTCTGACACTGCTATATTATTACAACTACTCCATTAGAACTACCAAAAAAGGCTAAAATAAAAATATCAGCTGCTAACCAGATATTTCAGCTTTCATTGTATGAGATGCGAAGTCAGCTATGTATGTAGCCAATCTATGTTAAACTCAATGATTATTCCAAGTAGCAGTAAAAGCGGATAAACTGAAGAATTTATAGTAAACACTAACGAACACTCGACAGTAAGTTGGCAGGCAAAAATACGGAAAAAATTCCTCGCCCGAGCCCCGGGCGCAATCAGCCGTCCCTTCGGTCGATTATTGCAAATAACTATTATTTCCTTCTCCTTTCAATTGGCTGCGAATGCGGCCCCGACCTTTCTTTGTATTGCTAATTCAGCTTGCTAGTTTTATTTACTCAGAAAACGGTCGATATAATAAAATTTCCTAACTCAAGGAAAGGACCAAACAAAATCCAATCACATAAACGATTATCGCTAGCATTTGTCCATCTGACGTTTTCAAACCGCTATCACATGGGGCCGCGTAATCCTCACTATTTTATTCATCAGAAAGCTATCCACGCAAATCCCTACTATTGCATTTATGAATGAAACAATTTTCCAGTTTCGTTACGATTTTGGCAGGCAATTTGCTAAGCAGGCGACCACCATTAGTCATACTCATACCCGTATCGACGCGTCTAGCAGATTGGTCATTTTTTCTCCGTAAAAAGCGGGATATCGCCCACTGGGGTGTGTGGGCATGCGATATCATCTATTCTACGATTATTTTCACTGCGTCGACATTGCGTTGTCATAGTGGGATGCAATTTATCTAAATTTTACATTTTTATGTTGTTGATTTTTTTAGATTTGTCATTGTGATAATATGTTTTGTATCTTTCTTTTTTTTATATTCACACTTGAAATTGTCGTCGTCCAAAGAAAATTGCAAAGTGCATAGTTATGTTATGGATTTATGCCAAGACTATGTATTTGTATACAAATGGATGTCGACGTATTTCAATTCTTTAAAGTATGTCATCTGAAACTTGAAAATAATTCTACGCTATTTGATTCATTTTTGATGTCATCATGATACATATAATTAATAAACTGATGTTTTATCGAGACAAACTCGACCACAAAATCTCTACACACCCAATAATAACCCAATCATTAATTACCAGTGTCAATTCACTAATAAACAAGTGACATATTCAATCAACGCGTTGCCTAATTTGTATTCCCACTACGTGTCAAACGAAAATTGGATATGACGTGATTATTAAAGTCTGCCTAAAGAGCGGCAATTTGGCCGGTGAACAAATCGCTCGTCCCACTGGGCCCGGCCGGGACGGGACGACTGCTTTTATTTACTTTTGTCCGAAAATTATTGGGAAATGCAACACTGTGCAGTGAATTTATTTAAGGGATGTTTTTGATGATTTTGTTCAATGAAAGCGAAGAAATATACAGGAAAATAGATGTGATTTTTTATATTAGAAAATTTTGTAGGTATTTAATGTCACTGCTATTGTCATGTCGTATCTATAAAAAACTCACGGATTCATGAATATTCAAATACATACGCAAAGCTATGCACTGAGGAGATCTCGTAAACAATAAGTACGTCAGTCGGTCTTCTTATTACAAACTACATAGAAGATTCTTCATCTGTTCTCCATATACAACAACATATTTCCATACATGATCAATATGCTCTTCTCTGAATAACATTCTCTTAATATTTTTTTTTCTCTATCTTAAAATATTTAAAAAATAAAGGACAATGAAAATAATCTTCATCCCGCCTTCCGATTTGTCGGAACTCAGGGCGTAGTGTCGGATTGTCGTACACTGTCGGACATCGTCGGAAATACGCCGAGTCATATTAACCTCATCACCAGGGGTGCTATAGTAAACGTTCCCGGGACGTTTGACTGCCTCCTGTCATTATTCCCGAATGATGGCGTGAGCAGTCTTGATACTTTCGTTTTTTTTTTATTAATTTACAAACTGTTGGATTAAAAAAAGTTACGATGTTAAAACAATTCTATAAGTATTCTGTTTAGGGCTGACTTTTTGATCAGCGTAGTAATCGCATTCTTAAAGAATTTTTAGTAGTTGATTGATGTTTATTGTATTGAATGGGTTATTGACTACAGTATCCCTAAAGTCAATAAAAGTTTTCCTTACGAAGCTAAACGTTTATTGTTTCCGGGGACACCAAAACAAAGCTTTGCATCTCACTTTAACAAAATAATTTAAAACCAGAAAAAGTGCAACACCTACCTATTACCAACGCTCGAATCTCATTACTTACAATACTCACCTACTATTCTGCCAGTCACCTTTCACCGGTATGCGAGTTTACGGGTCCTCGTGATCTTACCTTTGACACGCCTGTCCCAACAATCGTGGACCACGACTTCTTGACACTTAGTTTTTGCGAGGAAAAAAATTGTTGTACCAAAAAAGTTCGGCATATGGGAGTAAAGGCACTTGAGAAATTTTGTTTTTAGAATTGGACTGGTAGTGTAGAATTTACAGCAATTGAAAATCCATCACTAGAATTATCCGATTACAAAAATCATAATTCTAATAAAGACAGTAATCTGTTTGTAGAAGGGTGTCAAGTAATTTAGGAAAGGCCTATATTCAGCAACTATCCAAATAAGACCTTCAATATACAAAAAGATCATTTATCTACTGATCATGGAAACTTAGATTTACTCTCTAATAATAGAATAGAGATGAATAGAGTAGAGCACTCTTTATTCAATCTGCCAAGCCTTTTCCCAACTATGTTAGGGTCGGCTTCCAGTCTAACCGAATGCAGCTGAATGTGATGTTCATGTTTACATGGAGCGACTGTCTATCTGACCTCCAGAACCCAGTAACTGGGTAATACGATACCCCTTGGTAAGACTAGCTGTCCGATTTTCGGGCTTGACGACCCGTAACGACTGTCAAAGATGCATAAATGACAGCCGGGACCAACGGCTTAAAATGCTTTCTGAGGCACGGAGGAGTCTCGGTAGGTAAAGATGGTCACCCATCCTCGGACAAACCCCGGCAAGCGTAGCTTAACCTGATAGATCGACCCGTGCGGCTGTTATTACTTAGCCACCAGATTACTACTAACACTCACTTACACTAGTACTCTTTTATGCGTACACCATACGAATTGCAGATATAAATGTGTGTGTGTGTGACAATAGATCCCTTATTCGTCTTTGGCGGAAGCCATTATTCAGTAGTGAATAGTTTGGCTTTAAAATGTTGGCAAAACATCTCAATAAATTACCAATTAAGAGCTTCACCGACACGCAATAGTTAATTGCCTAACGAGTAGCTAAGCAATCGTGTGTGCATACATTTTCTTCGTCTAACTAACGGTTATTTGTTCATCAAACGATTCCACTATCTTTTTTGGGCCTTATTACCTTCTAAATCTAGTTTGTAATCTTTATTAATATCTGCTATCGTAAATCGTGCAATATCAATAATCCTTAGCGTACCTATTAAGCCGATGACATTTTCATTTCCTATATCAAATATGGTGACAACTGTCCCCTTCTCTCATTTGCTCGTATAAATAAGATGTATCATTACGGGTGGACTTCTATTAATTCCGACTGTATTGTCTGATTACCCTGCTAGGGGTTCCGTTTGAATATGAATGGAAGTGTGACTTTTAGTGCAATATTGGCCCTTTGTTTTTTTCTTTGGAATAGCTATAGAGTCAACTAATTTGATTTTATTAGAAGCAATGAGTAACATAAGCAAATTTTTAGTTTGTGCACTTGTGTTATATTTAATGGAAGCAAATCTATACGAACTACCTTTGTCAGCAAACATTATTATTGGTTCAACGAGTACAGGTACAATCGCCAGTATCCTGTCAAATTTTCTCAATCGATTTTTAACTTAACCGTCATCGTTTTAAGGTTTAAAATCATAAGAAGAAATTTGACAGTTTGATATAACTTGATGCGCTGGTGACATTACTGATCACACTTCAAGCAGTTTAGAGTCCTAACAAAAATGTAAATGCACACATTCCAGTGTGAATTAATCTGAAAGAAAACCCGTTAACAGCAAACACTGACGCACAACGCCTAGAGAAACCCTAAATCCAAACACTGTTGCTAGAGCGAGAGGACACAACGGATGATGTTATCCTTTCACGAAAACCAGTTACGGTGAAGTTTCGCATTAGCATCGTTTTAAACCGCGATTACTACAAACTAATTAGAATATTAATGGAGTAGAAAACAAACGGGCTGGATGCTTCGAATGCCAGGAATAGCCCTAGTGACTAACACCCAACGTCTGATTAGTGTCTGTCTTTTTATGCACTACGATTTTTCTTTTTATTCAGCTCGCGTTTCTTTGCTAAGTATAAGTTCTCCTGACTTACTCTATCGCCTTTGACAATCTTTAGTTGCAATGTGTTTTCTCTCACGGTTTTCTTTAGCAGAAACTTTTGGAGTTTCATCAAACGTTTCAGCTACTTAAAAAAAAGTATATACAAAGTGGAAACTACAATACGATCATTAATTAAACTGCGTATATTTAATGCTGCTTGCATACGAAAATTCAATCAAATATATCCAATAGTTTAGTCACTACAGCTAGTCAAAGTTTGGCAAAACCCATAGTCGGTCCACCACTATTATTAAGTTTGTTTGAAAACATCACTTTTTAAATTTCGGCGTTAGGATTTTATTTGATAGTTCCAAAATAGTCCTATTCATTAGTATTGTCAGTGTTTTTATTTATGGTCGTATTGTTTCTCCACATTTTCTATGTAATACCGTATCCGCTTGCACTGCGAATCAATAATTCTGTATCTGTTATTTATTTATGTATGGGATCTCCAATAGAGGCTACACAATTACATGCAAGTATATATAGAATAGGGACAAATACAGGTGTGCGCTTCTAATGATAAGAGACCACATCATTGACTTATAATCTATGTGCTGTAGACTTAATGCGATAGGCGACTTCATGTCGTAGCTGGCTGGTTAGAAATTAACTCTGGCTGCATTCGATCTTTCGAAAGTACTCGGAATTCGTTTTTTAAATAATTGTTTGGATTTTGTTTAAAGAAAAGGTCAGGTTGAATTTAGACGCCCAGTTGTGCACACAGCATCATCATCACCTGCCTTTTTCCAAACTACGTTGGATATTCCAGTCGAACCGGATGCAGCTGAATACCAGTATTTTACACGGAGCCACTGCCTATCTGACCTCTACGACCCAGTGTCTGGGTTACACGATACCCTTTGGTATGAGTGGTTGTCAGAATTTCGGGTTTCTGACAACCCGTAACTACTGTCAAAGATTTAAAAATGACCGCCAGTATCAACGGCTTAACGGGCTTTCCTAGTTGTGCACACGTGTCTTGATATAATTCGTTAATACGAATAATTATGAATATGTACATAGTAGGTACGAATTGAAATCTTTCCTGCGCGACCCCAACCTTATTAAGTTACAGTACAGATAGTCAAACGCTACTTCAGCCTAAATATTTTCAAACAATTGATGCAAATAGAAAGAGGTTTTACACTCAATTTTACGCTAAAAGTTATAACTGACGTGTGGTGCAAACCGGTTTAAATTGGAGAAATAAACTACGTAAATGTATTCTGTATTCAATTAGTAGATGGAGCTGGCAACGTGTCAATACTTAGCGTGATTGTATTATTTTGAAATGAGCCTTCATTATGCTGAACGTTGTTTCAATTAGCTTTAGCTGGCACTTATTTCGACTCTGCCAGTATCAAAAAACCATTCAACCTCCTCAGAGTAGCTAAATAGCCGTCCTATAATGTGATGCTTTCTCTGTCACTTCGAACTGTTTTATAGAGACAGAAAGACTTTTAAAACCAACTTAAAGATGAGTGTCTAAAAATTCCAGGGTTACACTTTAATATTATTCCTTCATCCAAAAGTATGTGACTACAGTCAATTTATTTGAATTTCTGCCGACTGACCGTGGGGTTTTCAAGGCTCTAGGGACGAAACGCTTGACTAAATTCCAAGGGTTCAAATGTCCATGCTTTTAAAGAAAACTAGCCGACCCTAAGCGGAGGGTGTCAATATCTCTTTGAAAAGTTTCTTAAAGAAAGACCGGAGGTATTCACTGGACGATTCTGCAAGATTAGATGCTTATAGACTCAGGTGACTTGCGTTTTAACGATTGAAATTTTATCACGAAACTGTGAATATTTATTTATTTATCCTTATTTTAGGCAACGAAGGCCCATAAAACACAGTAAATTTTAACTATAACGCAAAATGCAATGCTATAATATGACATTTCTATATGGTAATACCAAATTCGCAGGTTTTCGAAAGAAAATGCAGAAAATTCTGAATGTAAAAACAATAAAAACAAAACTCCAGCTTTACTAGGTTGATCAGGTGTATTTTGCTTTAACAGCTGACATTTAATAATATAATATAATAATATCCTTGGACATTTCACACAGCGCCATATCGTCCCAAGCTAAGCAACCTAATGCTTGTGTTATGGTAACGAGATGGCTGATAGACTACTTATATACATTTTTTTTGTAAATACATACATAGATCATTCTGGAATTTTGCATATATTTTGTCAGGTGTACAAAAACGGACGTAGACTAACTTTCATCCCGAAAACAAGTACTGTGTCCGAGGAAAACAACAATAATGTTCTTATGATAATAGATGGCGCCGTGTACGTTCTGAGCAACGACTGCAACGGCCAAACAATAAGCAGAGTACAAAATGGATTGTCAAATTCTAAATTGATGCGGGCGAAGCCGCAAGTAAAAGCTAGTTCTCCATAAAAGCTGTTTTTATTAAAAAGGTGTCGCAATAGTAAGTGTTATAATATAACCCTGCCACTGCATTGACATTTTTGCCACCTTAAACGGTTGCACCACAAAGCCAATCTTTTAAAAGCCAAAAGAAAAAGATTAAGCTTTTAAAAGCGAGGGTTAATACAAACCTTGCATCCATCTTCCCAAGGCAGCGAGAACTATCATTCAATGCCCACTTATAACCCTAAAATGTACAATGTAAAATTAAAAATCATACATATTGTCGGGTATAGAAATATGAAGTACTGATGGTGACAAAACCACTTGATATTGAATATAATGTGTCATATTTGGTTTAGAGAGGGCTTTGTAATATATAATGGTGGTACTTAAGAATTTGTGATTTTCTTTGGGATTTTTATAAGACTTATTCATCTAGAGTCTGTTTGGTCGAAAAATAATATGGAAAAGAAAAATTATATTTACTTTATAATGAAAATATAGCATTCGTAATTATATTAAATTAATGCTATTTAATGCAATGCAGAAATTATACAAGATTTATCTTTATATTCCATCTTTATTAAATAAAGTAGGTATAAAGTCATTGTTACACAGCATCTGCTTAATTATGTCATATAAAAAGTAAATCTATACTAATATTAAAAAGCTGAAGAGTTTGTTTGTTTGAACGCGTTAATCTCTGGAACTACTGGTCTGAATTGAAAAATTATTTTTGTGTTGTATAGTCCATTTATCGAGGAAGGCTGTTGGCTATGTAACATCACGCTACGACCAATAGGAGCCGAGCAGCGGGTGAAACCACGGGTGCAGCTAGTTAACTATTATGACAAGTTAATGCACTTCATAGTAAGCGGAAGACATTATAACCTCATTTTATTCATCTAATAAATAATAAAACTGCACCATTATCTGTTTATGAACCGTTACCTCCAATAAAGTTCTCAAAACCGCAACAAAGAACCAATGTTTAGACTCAGAACCATTCAAGGGGAAAATGCAAAGAAATTCCCATGGTCTTCACACAAAAGCGGGGTATTAAATACCCCGTTTTAGGGTTAATCGGGAAGTGTTAACCTTTCAACGATAACCCTAAAGAGGTGACGGGTGACAATTTAACAAGCACGGATCTATTGACATGTTGGTACATTTCGGATAATCTTTTTGTCGAAAGATTTCGGCGGCGGCTGTTTAGGGTTGAATGTATTGGCGATGTCTCCGATTCGGTCCCAATTAAGTGATGAAGTGTGAATAATGCTTTTTGTAAGTTATTTTTAATGGTGTGATGGGAAAAACATGTGTTAACTGTCAAATATTGGTTTCTTCATTATTGTCATAGGTATTACCAACTGTTTTCCAATATCCGTCTTGTAATCAATGATCGTTTAGTAATTGCTGACGTCTAAACTATAGCAATTTTTGGCAAGTCATAGGATACACGTCCCTAAAGTAGAGCATTTTTGTTTTATTTAAGGTTGAATATACCTTGCATCCCGTCTACGATGTATTAAAGGAGTATCTGCTTACCAAACAAAATAAATAGCAAGGTGATACCCCCAATCGATGACAATAAAATGAAACTCATAAATAGTCATGTCATATCCGTCACTTATCCCGGAGTCCGGGAAATATCCCCGATTCTCGGGGGACGGCTAATTTTCCTACTCAGGCACAACTCAATTTGTCCGGGACACATTAACCGTAACTACTGCGACACGGTTGCGTACTAGGCTTTTTACGACCTTTCCCGGCTTCGAATCCCGGACTTTTTTTCTCTGAGTTTCTCGTGTTTCAATTTGCAGGAAGATTCTTTTTTGTTTCTATTCTGATTTATAATTTTGAATTTTATGTCAACTCCATAGAGCTTAGATTCGTCTGACGGATATGTGAGATAGTACCTTTTTGGAATATCGCACTAATCATCACTGACCAATGGAACGATTCGAGCGTATTTCAGATTTTGAGCTCTGTCTTTATGAATCCAAGGTCGATTTTCACTTGTGGTTTTCAAGGGTGAATCTATGGAGGGTCAAGGCGTTAGGTACGTATTGTGGGTTCGATTCCCAGGTGTGCAGGGTGTCGAGGCACGTACACGGACACTTAAAGACGGCCACTTCTAAGATGAAGGGAGTTTCGTCATAAAAATTGGACAGAACAAAAAGCATTGGAGTGTCTTGCTTTTATATTTATTTCGGTTTTACTTTTGTGTAATGTCATGATAAAATATTTTCTTTTTTACGAATTGAACGATAGAAAGAAGTCCTGTACAAAATACTATGCGGTATACTACGAGTATATAGGTCAAAAAGGCTTTGCTATAAGTTTCAAAACACTAAATACCTACGTTTAGATGTTTTTGCAAAAACTATGACTTAGTTTTAAAAATAAATATAAGTAGGTAATTTATTGAGAATTAATCTTCTAAAAACAAATATCCATTTTGAAAATGGAGCGCTAAAACTACTCTCTCTCTCTCTCTCTGGCCAGCTCTAATGGTTTTTATGACACATTCATGACTTTTACAGCTAAGTGGATGATTAGACCTTCTAGTTGCCTTACTGTAGGTACCAATGGTATTTGTTTGTGTTGGAATTCTCTACTTAATTTAAATGTTCTATTTCCATAAAACATACAGGCATTAAAGTATCTTTACAAAATCAAAAAAAAAAAATCTGTTAGTAATTACAAACTGTCTGTTCGTTCCGGTTAATCTCCGAAACGGCTACACCAATCTTAAGCTATTTTTGTTTCAGTGGGATTGTCAGAAAGTGTTACCACTACCCCGGAAGGAACATGGATGGGTTTTAGTCAGTAAGAGTCTGAGACTCCCTTCCGCTCCACCCAGAGCGGGAGGAATCATTTGATGATTTCCCACCTTCAAAAAAAGGCTATTTTTGTTTTAGCCAGACAACTCCGAGGGCAGCAGCTAATTTGTTGTAAGTAGGTATCTGACTCTCACGCAAATACGTTTTGTTTCTTGCGCACATGATATTTTTTTTAATAAGATCTTTAGCATACCTGCGTTTTGTTTTTTATTAAGTGGTTACTGTTGGTATATCATGATAAGAACGTCTTGTTTCTTAATATGGTCGCAGAACCATTTTGTAAATGGTTAGTAAGGAAGTACCGTATTTTTAAATGGACTTAACCGTTTTTCAAAACGTTATGAATAAATGTGAAGGATACAACGAATAGTTCAAGTCTTAAATATCATCAACATTATACAGGGTGGGAGGGACATTGACGCGAAGCCAGTTATCATGGATTCATGATAACCGGCCGATGCAGCACGGACAGGTCACCCATCCACAGACCAACCTCGGCAACCGTAGCTTAACCTACAATCGACCCTTGCGACTGTAATGAAACACAAAACCATTTAGCATAAAATTATCCAATTAATTATATAAAAAAGAAAATTCTATCAAATCCATAATTCACCCTAATCTTGGGGCGGTCAAGACAAGGGGGTGTTCAACCCTCACTGTAAAGTTATTTTAAACAATGTAATACCCCTAACTGACCATTGCAACCCTTGGTTTAAATCCGACGTCAGTTAAGGTTGGTTTACATGACATGTAATACAAGATTTTTTTTTGTTTTGAAGGTAGGTACGTAAATCATTTATTTTTCTGTTCTTCAGCTGCAACTGGACACGATCATCAACCATAAACCGCGTTCAAGAGCTGTCAGCCTCAATATTCCACAACAATGAAGACATGTACAACTATTGAATGTTCTTGTTAATGAAATTCGCCCTGAATTGATTGATTAAATTCCTGACAAATTTTTGAAGTATTAAATTTCCAATGCGTGTCAATATGTCAATACCCATTGTTTCAAACATTACAAGATTTAACGGTACCAAAAAATACAATTCCTCATTGTCGTACAACTGATGTAAACAAAACAATAAGTTGATATGCTAATAGATTCGCAAATATGTGGTCAATTGACTCGCATGATTGACACATACCGAGGGGGATAATAAGAGGTGTAATATTAGCCTTTGAGTCATTGTGAGGTCAGTAGCTATGTGAAGTGATGGTAAAACTGATGGTTGTATGTCTAAAGAGTGATTATAGTGTAGTGAACTGTAGTGTAAGAGTGATCAATTATTGAAGCAGTTAACTTATTCTCTTCATTCTAGAATAGACCCAACAGACTGTCCTGAAAGGGGGAAAAGCACTAAAAGTGGTTTTATCCTCCAAAATCCCGGGCAAATCTTCAAATTTTCTCTCCCAATAATTTATTACGAACTATAATTCATGACGATCTGAACCACGCCTCTGTCGCCGCAATGAATGCATCCATCAAGCGGCAAACAATATAAGCAACATTCATACATACCATAGACCACCACCACCACCATACCATATATTCATTCACTAGCTTCTGCCCGCGACTTCGTACGCGGACCCTGTTGCTTATGCCAGCGACAACGGGGTCGCCATTTATGTTATTTTTTATCATTTTTCCCATTTAAATCTTTTATCACACTGAGCTTTAGTTTTATTTCATTCCAACAACCACCAAAACATACAGTCCATTTGTCATCGTTTTCATTTTGGCAACCGCATTATTATATTCCCCACTTGTCTCTAGAGACCTAGAAGTCAATGCGTAGATACGGTTGGAACTCAAGCACAATTCTCTATCCGTGAACGTCTCCAACTCGCGAGACAATACATGACGTTCACGATCAGCGGTCAGTCGCACATCACGTGCCCCACTTGTCTCTAGAGACCTAGAAGTCGATGCGTAGATACGCTTGGAACTCAAGCGTAATTCTCTTTCCGTGAACGTCTCTGACTCGCGAGACAATACATGACGTTCACGATCAGCGGTCAGTCGCGCATCATATTCTTCACTGGTCTCTAGAGACCTAATGAATACGCTGAGAACGCAGGCGTGCTTCGCGACCCGAAGAGGTTTCCACGGAGCGAGTAGCAGCTTAATGTTCTCGAACAGCATCAAGTCTCTCCTGACGCTCTTCGGTAGATTCTTGGGATCTTATGATCCTCAATCTTTTAGTTCTCTTGGAACATTGGGAAAGATTTGACCTCTTTCTAGGCATGGTCATAGTTTCATTGTGAAGATACCTGATCAATAAAATCTAAATTAAAATGACTGCTCCCCTGCGTTACCGGGTAGGCTACCGTGTCACGAAGATAAATGGAAAAGGAAATCAAACACTCAAACAACATAAGCCCGAAGGCATATTCATACGATAAAATAAAAAAATAAATAGGAGTTTTGGCCAGTAGAGTCAAATTTTCAATGATATACCATCGTCATCGAAAATCAGTCCTAAACTGTTAACGCCTTCACCGCGTGCAGGTACTCCCAGTTTATGTTATTTTATAGTTAAACAGTAAAATTAGTGATAGCTTTGATTTCCACATCAGATGTTCCTGATCTTCGATTTTTATAAGTCAACAGGAAATGCCTATCATATTGAACAACAAAGACGTCTAAGACGTCATTCCTATATGTGTTATGTTGTAGCTAGGCTCTTGGAGTTCCACAACAGGTGTTCCAGATCTTCGATTTTTATAAGTCAACAGGAAATGCCCATCAGACCGAACAACTTTTGCTAAGACGTCATTCCTATATATGTTATAGTGTAGCTAGGCTCTTGGAGTTCCACAACAGGTGTTCCAGATCTTCGATTTTTATAAGTCAACACAGAGTGCTCATCAGATTAAACAACTTGTGCTAAGACGTTATTCCTATATGTGTTATGGTGTAGCTAGGCTCTTGGAGTTCCACAACAGGTGTTCCAGATCTTCAATTTTTATAAGTCAACAGAGAGTGCTCATCAGATTGAACCACTTGTGCTAAGAACCTTATTCCTATATGTGTTATGGTGTAGCTAGGCTCTTGGACTTCCACAACAGGTGTTCCAGATCTTCAGTTTTTATACGTCAACAGAGAGTGCTCATCAGGTTGAACAACTTGTGCTAAGACGTTATTCCTATATGTGTTATGGTGTAGCTAGGCTCTTGGAGTTCCACAACAGGTGTTCCAGATCTTCAATTTTTATACGTCAACAGAGAGTGCTCATCAGGCTGAACAACTTTCGCTAAGACGTCATTCTTATATGTGTTATGGTGTAGCTAGGCTCTTGGAGTTCCACAACAGGTGTTCCAGATCTTCGATTTTTATAAGTCAAAAAGAAATGCCCATCAGACCGAACAACTTTTGCTAAGACGTCATTCCTATATATGTTACAGTGTAGCTGGGCTCTTGGAGTTCCACATCAGGTGTTCCAGATCTTGAAATTTATTCTCTCAGCAGAAAATGCTAATCACGTGGAACAATTTTTGCTAAGGTATCATTTTTGTATCTCTTACAGTTTAGCTGGTCTGTTGCGGTTCTGCATCAGGTGTTCAAGTTTCCAAGATAAATTATAGCCTATATGTTGCCCAGACTTAATACCTATACAACAAAAAAAAAAACATTCCAATCCGTCCAGTAGTTCCGAAGATTAGCGTGTACAAACAAACAGAAAAACAGACAGACAAACAGACATACAGACAAACAGACAATTTTTTTTTTTGGATTCGTGCTCTATTACTGTTTCTAAACCCCCCTCAATTATTTTTTTTTAATATATTCAATGTACAGACACAGTTTTTTTACTGTTTTATTATATGTATATAGATAATAGGTACCGTCGCGTCGATACCAATACAAGAAGACTTAAATAGTGCCTAGTTTATTTACCTAGTCTATTTAGATTTTTTTTTACCATGTAATTGACAAACTGAATATACACTATAGGTAATTACTAAAATAATACGTAAAGTAACATTAAATATCTCGTAAAGTATCGTATATTTATTTAGTGAGGGTATCTGAAAAAAAAGTTACAATATTATTAATATTTTATTCGGAATTAAAAAATATTTTTCCTAAACAATCAGTTTGAGGGGAAACATTTTTTATAATATAAAAATGTACATACATGGGCAATATTATTTCCCATGTAACCCGCGCTTAACCCTAACAGTTTACTATAGTTTATCGGAAAATCAGATTTACGAAGGGTTGTTTCACATTTCTTTATATTTTTAAATGCTATTAGTCCCTTAGGCGTAGTTATTTCAGATAAGGGTTAAGAGTTACGTTTTAAAATACCTACCTTTAGTTATTTTTATCTTGATTGTGAAGTTTCTTTTGAAATGGCCGTATTTGGGTTGTTTTTTTTTTTCTTAGAATTGATTGGCCATTATTTTTAAGGTACTGTTTATTTGATAGGTATAGGTACAGTCAACAGCAAAAGTAGATGATCAAAATTAGATATTCAATACTAATTAACGGAGTTCACGAATATATGGCAGCTGTACTAGTAGTAAATGTTTGGTATAATTTACAATCACAAACTTTTGAATCACTCCGACGCCACACAGTTCTGACGCGAACTCCGTTCATTAGTATTGAATTTCTGATTTTGATCATCTACTTTTGCTGTTGACTGTACACGTTTTTTTTTAAATCCATTATGTATTTTTTTAATCAGTCTAAGCTGCCTAGATATTAATTTCCTTCTTAGTGCAAATTTCACCAATGAAACTGATCGTGGTTAGTTACATTGCAGTGTAGATATCTTCCACGTGTTCTATTTTTAAATTCCTAAAGTTCCAATGAAAACCTCTTTTTTGATAAATGAAGCGACTTAAAAAAGTTGCATTCTGGAATAGAAACATTCGAATTCTGTTCCTTTTTTAAACACACGTAATCAACCTCGTTAGAAACGATCGTTCTAGGACATCCACCTCAGACCCAGACTGTTTCTAACCAAACAAAGAATAGAAAAACCTTTAAAAAAACCGTAAAACAGCGCCAATTTTCAAATGGCCTTACTCAGGTGACGATAAAGCCGAGGTCTCACGGGATGCCGGGTAATCGGGCTCGATCGTAAAACGGACACTTCGCTTAGTTCGCACCTTCGGTTTAGACCCGGTTGTAAAGTTTCCGCTGATGTAGACTGAGCTTAATGTTTCATTATGGGTCGGGTTTTAAGGAAAATGTTGGTAGATTTTTAGTATACACTAGAATTATTTTATTTTAAAGAAAGCTGTACTTAATTGTAACATTCTCTGAATTCTATCGAACTCAGAACTTTGTAATACAAGAAACGTTGCTATGCGAGTTGGAAGGCACATTGACGCGATGCTGGTTACCTACCATGGATTCAGTAGGTACATGATTCTGAACCAACTTGCGTTGAAAATTATCGTTGATTAAAATAAACAGCTGTTTAATAGACAAGTGCATTACCTACCTACGCAGTGAAAATGTATGGAACAGCAATTTATTTTTTAATAACCTGCGAATAATGTCGTGTTTGTTACAAGTTATTGAGATATGTACCAAGATTATGTTATCCTTTTGAGACAGTTAAATGTTTTTTTTTTGAGAGTGAGAATTCTTCAAATGACCCGCTCTGGCTGGAGCGGAATGGAGTTTCAGACTCTTACTGACTAAAACCCATCCATGTTCCTTCCTTAGCCCTTTATGTTCCGGGGTAGCGGTAACCGTTTCGGACAATCACGCTTAATTAAATGAACCTGGTGGCTAGTTATTGTCAAATTACTATTAATAGGATAGATGTTTAATATTTAACAAATAATTTGAGTAGTCTTTCTATTATATATTATCTCAATATATCATTATTTCAATATAAACGTTTAATAAACTCCCTATCCTATATCCCTCCCTAACCTATTTTCTATTTAGATTTAAAAAATAACTATAAAGTGCAGTTACGTCAACAATAGTTTACAGTAACTGATGTTATATTATGACTTTATTTTCCTTATGCAGTGATCAATGGAATATAGGTATGGGATATTGAAGTCATAGTTGCTGGTGTTTAAGAAGGCCTCAAATCCTGCTTACCTCTTTACGAAAACAAGCGAACAGATGTAGGTATTTAAATACTCTTCAGAACTTGAGTTTATACAACTTTATTATCTCACAACGGTCACACCGTTACACCCAACTTTATAATAAACTTTTATATGAATATTTTATACAAAAACATGTAAATTAAAATTTAATTATACAAAAACATCTTTCGGTTGTAACTTAAATGCAAATGTCGGAGTTTTAAATGTATAAGTATGAAGCGTTCATTAGTAACTCCGCCTTTGGGCGGGCGGTGGGAGTGTTCGGAACCACACCCACCGCTGGGCAAGACATTTGGGCGGATTTTTCCTTATTAATTGTGTGAAGATATGTTTTGGGTATATTTTTAAGGATATAAGGAAATGTGTAAGGAAAACATCTACGATTTTCTTGCAGACTTTTTCGTTTAATCAGCCAAACGGTAGTGGACTAATGGCTCGGAAAAGCCTGCTACATAATTATTTGAGTTAACGGAAAAGTTAGAATTAATGGAATTAATGGTAGAAAGGAAAATTGCTTAATTTCTTGAATAAACTGGACAAGGTACATACATAAAAAAATTAGGACAAAAACAAATCAATCTCCCTAGCCTTGTCCCAACTATGTTGGGGTCGACTTCCAGTCTAACCGGATGCAGCTGAATACCTGTATTTTACATGGAGCGACTGCCTATCTGACCTCCACAACCCAGTCAGAAACTGGGTAATACGATACCCCTTGGTAAGACTGGCTGTCAGATTTTCGGACTTCTGACTACCCGTAACGACTGTGAAAGATCCACGAATGACAGGACATACAATATATTTTAACAATAATCTATACATATAATAAAACAGTAGAAAAACTGTGTCTGTACATTGAATATATTAAAAAAATAATAATTGAGGGGGGTTTAGAAACAGTAATAGAGCACGAATCCAAAAAAAAAAAGTTGTCTGTTTGTCTGTTTGTCTGTATGTCTGTTTGTCTGTATGTCTGTTTGTCTGTTTGTCTGTTTGTCTGTTTGTCTGTTTGTTTGTACACGCTAATCTTCGGAACTACTGGACGGATTGGAATGATTTTTTTTTTGTTGTATAGGTATTAAGTCTGGGCAACATATAGGCTATAATTTATCTTGGAAACTTGAACACCTGATGCAGAACCGCAACAGACCAGCTAAACTATAAGAGATACAAAAATGATACCATAGCAAAAATTGTTCCACGTGATTAGCATTTTCTGCTGAGAGAATAAATTTCAAGATCTGGAACACCTGATGTGGAACTCCAAGAGCCCAGCTACACTGTAACATATACAGGAATGACGTCTTAGCAAAAGTTGTTCGGTCTGATGGGCATTTCCTTTTGACTTATAAAAATCGAAGATCTGGAACACCTGTTGTGGAACTCCAAGAGCCTAGCTACACCATAACACATATAAGAATGACGTCTTAGCGAAAGTTGTTCAGCCTGATGAGCACTCTCTGTTGACGTATAAAAATTGAATATCTGGAACACCTGTTGTGGAACTCCAAGAGCCTAGCTACACCATAACACATATAGGAATAACGTCTTAGCACAAGTTGTTCAATATGATGAGCACTCTCTGTTGACTTATAAAAATCGAAGATCTGGAACACCTGTTGTGGAACTCCAAGAGCCTAGCTACACCATAACACATATAGGAATAACGTCTTAGCACAAGTTGTTTAATCTGATGAGCACTCTGTGTTGACTTATAAAAATCGAAGATCTGGAACACCTGTTGTGGAACTCCAAGAGCCTAGCTACACTATAACATATATAGGAATGACGTCTTAGCAAAAGTTGTTCGGTCTGATGGGCATTTCCTGTTGATTTATAAAAATCGAAGATCTGGAACACCTGTTGTGGAACTCCAAGAGCCTAGCTACAACATAACACATATAGGAATGACGTCTTTGACGTCTTTGTTGTTCAATATGATAGGCATTTCCTGTTGACTTATAAAAATCGAAGATCAGGAACATCTGATGTGGAAATCAAAGCTATCACTAATTTTACTGTTTAACTATAAAATAACATAAACTGGGAGTACCTGCACGCGGTGAAGGCGTTAACAGTTTAGGACTGATTTTCGATGACGATGGTATATCATTGAAAATTTGACTCTACTGGCCAAAACTCCTATTTATTTTTTTATTTTATTGTATGAATATGCCTTCGGGCTTATGTTGTTTGAGTGTTTAATTTCCTTTTCCATTTATCTTCGTGACACGGTAGCCTACCCGGTAACGCAGGGGAGCAGTCATTTTAATTTAGATTTTTATTGATCAGGTATCTTCACAATGAAACTATGACCATGCCTAGAAAGAGGTCAAATCTTTCCCAATGTTCCAAGAGAACTAAAAGATTGAGGATCATAAGATCCCAAGAATCTACCGAAGAGCGTCAGGAGAGACTTGATGCTGTTCGAGAACATTAAGCTGCTACTCGCTCCGTGGAAACCTCTTCGGGTCGCGAAGCACGCCTGCGTTCTCAGCGTATTCATTAGGTCTCTAGAGACCAGTGAAGAATATGATGCGCGACTGACCGCTGATCGTGAACGTCATGTATTGTCTCGCGAGTCAGAGACGTTCACGGAAAGAGAATTACGCTTGAGTTCCAAGCGTATCTACGCATCGACTTCTAGGTCTCTAGAGACAAGTGGGGCACGTGATGTGCGACTGACCGCTGATCGTGAACGTCATGTATTGTCTCGCGAGTTGGAGACGTTCACGGATAGAGAATTGTGCTTGAGTTCCAACCGTATCTACGCATTGACTTCTAGGTCTCTAGAGACCAGTGGGGAATATAATAATGCGGTTGCCAAAATGAAAACGATGACATATGGACTGTATGTTTTGGTGGTTGTTGGAATGAAATAAAACTAAAGCTCAGTGTGATAAAAGATTTAAATGGGAAAAATGATAAAAAATAATATTAAAATAAACAAACTTTTTGTACTGGGGTTAAATTATAAATTCATTTTAATTTTATTAATAGTTGTATTTACAGATAGTTTTTATCTTGTACACATGCCAGCACATCAAGCTATCACAAACTGTCAAATATTCCCAATTGAACATGAACCGTATACTTTTGTGATAAAGTTGCAAATCTATCAGAGAAATTTGACAGATTGGGGTAACTTGATGTGATGGCATTTGTACGTGTGTAAATCGCACCTATGTGTGCCAATGATACTGAAGAACTCACTTAGTGTGGTGCACGGTATAATTAAAGAAGCCATAATTCACCACGCTTCTAATCTCTTCACCACCTGGTTGACTGGTAGAGAATGCCTCAGGCATTAAGTCCGCCTTTGTACTTTTATTGTGTGCGAAAAGTTTAAATAAATAAATCTATACTATCACTACATAGTACTCGTATAAAACAAAGTCGCTTTCTCTGTCCCTATATCCCTATGTATGCTTAAATCTTTAAAACTACGCAACGGATTTTTATGCGGTTTTTTTTAATAGATAGAGTGATTCAAGAGGAAACTTTATGTGTATAATTTGTCGACATATTTTGCGGGCGAAGCCGCGGGCGGAAGCTAGTAATATTATAAAGCTGAAGAGTTTGTTTGTTTGAACGCGCTAATCTGTAGAACTCCTGGTCCGAATTGATTTGTTTTTGTGTTGGATAGTCCATTTATCGAGGAAGGCTATAGGCTCTGTAACATCACGGTACGACCAATAGGAGCCGAGCAGCCGGTGAAACCGTGCAGGAGCAGCAAGTAATAAATAAATTCAGAAAGAAAACAAGAAATTCCAACACACTATGGGCTCATTCTCTGTCCATACAACATTTAAACATTTATATTAAACCCATACATGACATCGATACAGATGACATATTCAGATTACAACCTGAAACTGCCACCCATCTAACAGCACCCTTTGTCCACAGCATCCTCGAGCTCCGAAAAGAGAAAAGCAGAGATGCAGCTCGTTCAAGAAGGGGTAAAGAAAACTATGAGTTTTACGAGCTGGCGAAGATGCTGCCCCTCCCTGCAGCAATCACCAGCCAGCTGGACAAAGCTTCCATTATAAGGCTGACTATTAGCTACCTCAAGTTACGGGACTTCTCCGGACATGGCGACCCACCATGGAGTCGAGATCCGCCGCCGTCGAGTAAGGCGCTTAAAGGTTGGTCATGGCTTTATGAGTTTATTATTTTTAGTATTCTGATTTTCGTAATACAATTTGTTTGGACATAACATCAGGCCTTAAATCTCCATACATTAGAAAACTGCCCTTTCGGAACTTAATAGCCCACGACCATGACTGCTTGCATACGGTCAACGCGATTAATTGTAATTGTCCACAAATAGATGTTGTCAGTAAACAAACATATCTTGGAGTAATTATAGACAGTAAGTTCAACTGGAGTTGTCACATAGAACGTGTTTGCGATAAACTTCGGCAATTTCTCGCTATTATGACCATTTTAAAAAACCGCCTGCCTTTCAAAGTGAAGATAATGCTTTATTACGCAATGGCTGAATCTTACATCCAGTATGGCCTTAGTAGTTATGGTCGTACTTATAAAACCTACCTTGATAGTATTTTGAAACTTCAACTTCGAATTTTAAAAACCTTAGTATCTCCTAAAATTAGAAACCAATTTCACGACGATATAAATGGCCTCTTTAAACACTGCAATGTCCTACCAGTTCATATACAAAAACAATTTTTGTTACTAAAAGAACAATTTTTCAATGAATCCCTAAGAAACAAAATCGAACATCCTGTATGCACTCGGGCAGTTTCTGAGAATAGGCTTCGTACACAGTGCGCCAACAATACGTATGGCGAGCGAACTACCGGTTACATTATACCGAGACTTATTAACGGTCTACCCTCAGAACTAAACAAATGTATTACACATAAAAATGTCAAATGTAAACTAAAACAATATTTTTTAAGTATTTTATAGGGATGACTGTAACTGGAGAACGGAACTGAATATTATATTAATTGTATCGGCAATAACGCGTACTAAAATGCATCATTGTATGTATATTAAGATAGAAAAAATGTTAATGTATTGTAATGTAATGAGTTCATGATAGCACAAGTTTAAACCTTAGTGGTTTTTGGTTGCTATTTAATTTGAATCCTATGATAATTTGTATAAATGATAAATAAAAAAAAAAAAAAAAAAAAAAAATCCCTGAAGGATTGGACAGAACTTACATTTCACCAGTAATGTAAGAGTCCCATGGGCCTATTGCCATCAAACGGGCACAAATCCAGGCTCCGGGCTGCTACTACGAAATTCTAGATGGAAAACTCAATAACACATTGCCCGACCTAGGAATGGAACCCAAAACCTCATACTCAGCAGTAACAGTAGTCGCCTACGAAGACTACACAAACAAGGCAGTCAATAACTCAAAATGAATTTATAGTACAGACGCCAGCACATCAAGCTATCCCTAACTGTCTGTCTGTGGCGTCAAATTTTCTCAATTAAAAATGAACCTTATTTCTCTGTAATAAAGTTTAAATACTTACTTACTATCAAAGAAATTTGACAGATTGTGGTAACTTGATGTGCTGGCCTCTGTACTTGAGAAATACATAAACAATCAAGTTTAAACTAATAAATAGGTATGGTCATAAGCAGCAGTGTTATACTAAAGTGAAGCGCGATTGTGGTTCCCGAACCGGGTGGTTGGTTTCCGAACCTACGACCTAGAAGTCGTAAGTTGCGGCCGTTAACACTGGGCCACCTATTACCTACTGCTTTGGGATGGGCAACTAGCTTCATCTTTCTGACTGACCGACCCCTTGACAATTCAAAAGCGCCTGTAATTGGTTTATTTGCAATAAATGCTTTGAGTTTGAGTTTGACCTCAACATAGTTGGGAAATGGCAGGCATATTACCTACTCAGCTGCACTCCCGGATCTATCGTCTAACGCTATCTGTAGTTGAAACTTTCTTCTCTTTAATATTATGAATGAATCAATACGTATGCGAAATCGGTGAAAAACATCCGGTTTTCCTTCTTAAGTATTCACGTAAGTCTTACGTATTCACGTTCCTAGTTTTGTTGTTTAGAATAATTCAGTGATCGACTTCTTGATTAGGATTTAATTTTACTTTAAAAGAAAGTTGGGTTTCAATTCGGTTGTATTTTTTAAATGTTTTTCTGCTTCAGAATTTCGTCATGAAGAACCGAATTTAGTCATTTTGTTTGATAGGGTCTAGAAGTGGCCCCATATAAATTAATGTTACCTAAACATAATAATAAAGTTCAAATTCTGATGAGCGGTTTTTGCGTTAGCTTAAATACGGAATTCTACGTTAGCAAGTCTGACTCGCAATTGGTTGTTTTTTTTTTGTACAGACGCCATTACATCAAACTACCCCAAACTGTCCAATTTTCCCAATTAAATATGAACCTTATAGTTTTTCGACTTTATATCAAAGAAATTTGACAGATTGGTATGGCTTGATGTGCTGGCCTCTGTACTAAGCTTTTACTACAGGAATGCCCCTTCAATTCTGCTCATTCTCAATACTGCCACAAACATTTGCAAGGAACCTGTTTTAATCATACATTACATATTTAAATTGTTTTTTTTTGTCATATTGTGTGTTTATAATCTATTTATCATCCACTTAAAAAAATTTCGTATTACCTATATAAAACCTAAAAGACTTTACTTAATTAATAATACGTGCATGTATATAAAAAAAAGAGAAAAGAATCATGGATCATCAAAAAACTCGTCCGCATCGCTGTTAAAGTGCCTAAAAGGCTGGCAACATTGTCATGTTGTATGGCAACTCTCAAATATAACGCTCTATAGCAAAATAAACTGACTCACTCAAATAAATATATAATTATTATTTTATTTAACATTATTATAAAAAATAGGCCATCCCTATGATCGCGTAAAGAGTCCACCAATCGGTTGGCGATGTCTCGAAAAACATAGTGGGCACTCGGACCCCAATACCCCATGGCCCTAGTATTTCAACCCAAAACGCTTCGAACATTATAACTCCCAAAAAGATTGAATTTAAAATGTTTCTTTATTACAAATCTTCAAAAGACAAATTACCCACATTTAAACCTAACCAGCCAGTCTTAAATAAGCCATAATCCGTTCCAATTCACGTTAAGTTTATACCTCAACTTGTACAGTAAATATCCAATTGTTCAACCCTCCGCTGCTATGCAAAATGACAGACTAGCTTTAAAATAACGTCGGAGGGTTCGCAAATCAGATTTGCCTTCGTCAAGTCATTGTCTGGCTAACCACGTTACCGCGCCCCTTGTAGTGACAGCAAAACAAGTAGTAGGTTGGTACTGTCGGCAGAATAGATTCGGTGATTGGTGGTTATTAGCGAGGTAATTTCGTTTAGGATAGTATTTACCTTATCCTGTCATTTTAGAATAATAATGTAAGCAGCATGTGTGCAAGCAGTGATAGCCTAGTGGTGTGACTTCCAAGACATAGGTCTCGAGTTCGAACCCAAGGCAGGCATCTCAGATTTTTCGGATTCATGTGCGTATTGTTTAATTATCACTTGCTTATAATCGGTGAAGGAAAACATCGTGAGGAAACCGGCATGCTTGAGAGATATTTCTCAACAGCATGTCAGAGGCCCATGGGCAGCATTAAAACTCTGACACCAGGTTAGTCACTAACCACACGAAGAAGAAGAAGAATAATAATATATTTTAGTTTACTGTAGAACTAAATTTTCGATATGTATTCTGATAAAATGATACCAATGTTGGTATGAGCCGGTGTATTCTGTAAAAATCTGACCATGAAAACTACAGCTCACTTGACAGTGAGCTGTAGTTTTCAGGGCCAAGCCTGCCGGGTAAGCGGGATTGTCCGTAAGGGTTACCGCTACTCCGGAACATAAAGGGCTACGGAAGGAACATGGATGGGTTTTAGTCAGTAAGAGTTTGACACTCCCTTCCGCTCCACCCAGAGCGGGAGCAGTCATTGAATGATTTCCCAGCCTTAAAAAAAAAAAGAAAAAAAAACACCTAATGCTCGGGATGACAGCTCACTTTAAACTCACTTCACCTACGTTATAACGGTGAGGTTCGTATAGCATAGCACAGCTGTTTGTGAACCAAATAAAATACCTACTATCAAGTGAAATATTAGCCGACTTCACTACATAGTATAAAACAAAGTCGCTTTCTCTGTCCCTATGTATGTTTAAATCTTTAAAACTACGCAACGGATTTGATGCGGTTTTTTTTTAATAGATAGAGTGATTCAAGAGGAAGTTTTATGTGTATAATTTGTCGACATATTATGCGGGCGAAGCCGCGGGCGGAAGCTAGTTGAAAATAAAACTAAAACACTTTAGCTATACTTTCCGATTTTGAAAATAAAACTACGCTTGTTATTATCCGACTGCCCTAAGAGTAATGTTATTTTGACTTAATTTTTAACTACACGCATAACTATCTCAATAATCTAGTTTCCTAAATCTAAGAATAAAACCTCTTCTCCCCGGAAAGTCGCACAGTGTGTCAAAATCGAATCTATTTGGACAAAAAAACACCGCAGCGCGTAAATCAAAACAATGTGCAGCGAGGCGTATTCACAAATAAAATGCGCCTAGGGACACTGATTCACCGCGATCTGTCAAATAAATGCTTCGTATTGCGCAGTTGGGTAAAAAAACACAAACATTTGTTTTAGAGATCTAACTTCCACATGTGACTGATTGAAAATGTTAGATGACTTGTGTTTTTTATTTAATTAGTACAGCAGTTTTTTTTTTTTGAATATTGACACTGTCAGCTCTTTATGGTGAATCCTCCAACCAGCCCGCGAAATTCAAATTTTCTTAAGTTTTTTTGCAATTTGCAGGCCAGTGATAGCTTGTATGTTGATGAACATTTGATTCGCGGCTGTAAGACGTATGTAGTTACAGAATTATAATAATCATCAAAATCATTAATACAACCCTCCGAGCTCATAAAGGTGTAAAAATGACTTTTTACAAGGTCAAAGTCATTCCGGAACCTTGCGGGCTACCCTGGAACATCAACCTTAACGCAGTTTAGATTGTGGTGACCGCGTTTAGATTCAAATGTAATTTTGTAGGTTTGAACCTAGGCAGGTTGACTTTGTGTAAATTATTTTCTCTTGCTCTCAAAACTGTGAAGATGATGTACGAAAAATTTCCTAGAATCGAAAATTCGAAGATATGTGACGTCATCAACACGCACTGGGCCCGCGTAGTGAATAACAGCTCTCACAGACGACTCCTGCTCACAGAAGACCGGTATCTCAGCTGTGGGGACAATTTTGACTGATAATGCTTATGCTGTACTATGGTATAAAAATGTATGATTTGAGGATGATTTTTAGCAATATTTGGAACATTTTATTAAATTTTTTTCATAATGATTTTTTAGTATTTCGTCATAAGAGGCTATAAAACGGAATCTTAATGTATGTCTGTGTAAGTATGGCGCAAATCCTTACATCAAGTAAATGATGTAAGGATTTGCGATGTAAGGTATGTCAGTAATTAATTAACAAGTCAATAGTAATTAAATATTAAAATATGCAAGGGTCACATTAGAACATCTTCTTAGAAATAGAAGTGAGCTAGTAATCATTGCGTGCATTGAATTTGTATTTATTACATGGTAGTGTACTATATGAACTTAAGAACGCGGTTCATCTGTCTGTATCTTATTACTAACTTCTGACCGCGGCTTCGGCCGCGTGGATGTCGGAAATTATGTCACGGGAACGCACTAACGGGATAAAAAGTTATCTTATGTGTTGATCCAGGTTATAATCTATCTATGTGCCAAATTTCATCCAGATCTGTTCGCTAGTTTTTGCGTGAAGAAGTATCAAACACATACTCACAAACGTTTGCCTTTATAATATTTATGTGATATACCTACCTTTTTATAATTCTATGGTCATGTTCAGACGCATGTCGATTTTTCCTACTTGAAAATGAATCTTATACTTTTGTAATAAAGTTTAAAATTAATCAAAGAAATTGGACAAATTGGGGTAACTTCATGTGTGACCGTACTAATAATAAAGCTGGAGAGTTTGTTTAAACGCGCTAATCTCTACGGAACTATGCTTATATTTCGCTCATGCTAAAGTCCCATGTGATGACTATGTTGCCTTCAAACGGACACAAATCCAGACTCCGGGTTGCAATATTTCAGAAGGCAAAACCTAACACTGTCGAACCCGACAACCTCACCCAGGACTTCAACCACTATACCTAAGTCGCAATATGTGAAACTATTTCGGAATAAAATAAGCTCTGAAGCGTTATGTTCACCAATGAAGGATTACGAATATATCTACTGTAGTTTTAATATATAAATACATATGTCAGTATTAGGTGTGGTGCAAAGATAAAAATCGAAAATATTACAAACAACCCAAAACGAAGGGCCAAAATTGAACTTATTGGAAAGCCAAAATTTCTCCATTAGAAACACAACACATACCGTCACATTGACAAAGAGCTTTTTTAACGCACAGTGTTCCTAAATTCGTAACAAGTGTACCAATAAAACGCCCTCGACAAATCCAATTTTGGCCCCTAATACGGTTAATGCGACCACGGGGCGAATCACTACGTATGCCACTGTCATTTTAACTCAATTTTGAAGGTGGGTACTGCGTATTCAAATAAAAATATTCAAGACAATAAAATGCGAGTGTTTAGGGGTGTCAAAATTGTCTTGCAAAATGTTATTGCGGAATGAAATTTTGTAGTTTGAATACACTTGTGTATGCAATAAAGATTTGGAAAGGAATTTAGGAAAATGTACTTCGTGTCGTAAAAAGTGCGCTTTGCCGTGTGTTGCGCCTCATGTGTTGCATCTGAATTGCGAGAATTTATTGGGTACATACATCACTTACGTGTTTTGTCTTATGGGGGCAAAAAGAGCTTGGAGTGTAATAAAATGAGGTGTATTAGTATCAGTCAGGAGTACAGCGATAGATGGGATACTTTATGGATTTTAAGTTTGAAGTATTATTTTAGAAATGCTTTACTGAATTTATATATTTATCTACCATTGCTATAAATGCGCTTATCCCAACTTCATCTATACTAACATGTGTAACTAATTATAAACTATAGAATAAGTTAATTTATGTTAACCCCTCAAATGTCGTATGAACCCCATAGGTTCATAAGAAAAATTCTCTTGAAACAACAATAAACATAACCGTATAAATCGTTGAGCTCTTATAAGCAAATGGCTTCCAATAGGCGAACATCTAATGGGTTAATAATTAACCTTACACAGTGTAATCATGTACTTAGTCTTAATGTCACTTTTGTCACGACTGTCCTGGTCGATGTCATGGAAGTGTCATTATTTTGATAAAATTATGACACCTACGTGACAACGTCAGGGCTACTTAACTGGTTACCGCTACCCCAGAAAATAAGGAGCTAAGGAAGGAACATGGATGGGTTTTAGTCAGTAAAAGTCTGACACTCCTTTCCGCTCCACCCAGAGCGGGAGGAGTCATTTGATGATTTCCCACCCTCAAAAAAAGGGCTAGTTAACTAAAACCTAATCGCACATTACTTTCTTCCCAACAAAGGATTTTAATTACACTTTCTGTTTAATAAGATTTTACACCTCACCGTATCCGTGGGGTATATTAAAAACCCCACAATCACGTAACAAGATCAAAGTTTTACACCACAAAGAAACCAACCGGCTTATCTAATAATCCATCTGTCAACATCCAAATTGTAAAATACACCTTTACCATTAAAAATAACTAATTAATTCGTTAGGGCCGTACCCCAATGTAACAATACGCGCTGAATTGGGACAAAATTTTTAATCTAATCAATTAACAATCAGTGCAAGCGATATACCGCTTGTTACTGCTGCTTATTTGGCGAACGTGACTTGTGTATTCAAATTTTGTACTACTGGGGTTCGTTCCATTTTGTCTGGCCCGTTTAATTGGTGTTACCACTGTGCGTCTTGCGGTTTGAATTTGGAAATTCGTTGGGTTTGTTTCTTTGATTTGAAGTTGGATTGGAAGTGACATATCTATAGGTACCTAGTTATTTTAGTGGCCATTGTGTTCTTTTTATGAATTTTATTAAGTATTCAGAGGTTTTATGGTATGTGTGACAGTGTGACGCAATTCTGAACGTAGATTTATGTGTGATGCAATATGTGTTACTCATTTCTTTTTTGTACAATATTTGTAATACTTAACTACAGCATATCGTTCTTCCAAATTAAATTGTTATACATAATATCTATTGGTGAGGGAATTACACGTTCTGTGTTCAATATTAATTTTGACATATTCACGATACGATTAAGCGCCAAAAAGTTTTTGAAAGCAGAAATTCAATCTAAGATGGCAAATGGCAATATTATAGCGCTGTTTGAGCAAATAATTGAATTAAAGACCCTTAAATGCATTTTGATGGAAATTTCTATCATCCAATTCAATGTCATGTTTTTCGCCTTACTATAGAGCTAATACAAAACATTTAATTTGCTTAAAAAGTAAAAATCATGCATTTAGTTTGCTCGCAAAATAATCTATAGACAATAATCAATCTACGTACAGTATTTAAGATTATTTTAAAATAAATAAAGTTTTTAATAATCACTTATGCAAGAAGCATTAAACGTACAAATATGAATTAACCCACCAAATTCTGCAATTATCCAATTTTGACATTCTTATTTATTCGGTTGACACAAAATGTCAACGATGTCAATTTGATAGCAATTAAGTTCGGTTGATGACGATGTAATTGAATGATAGGCATTTACTGACGACAGGCTGCTTGACAATTTGAGCAGTATATTACCCAGTAGTTAACATAGGTACAGCGGGCATCAAGCTACTCCAATCTGTCAAATTTCTTTGATCGATTTTCAACTTAAATGAAAAACAATTGGGATAGCTTGATGTGCTAGCGTCTGTACATATACTTATATTATAAAGAGGAAAGATTTGATTGTTTGTTTGTTTGCATTGAATAGGCTCCGAAACTACTGAACCGATTTGATAAATTCTTTCACTTGTGGAAAGCTACACTATCCCCGGATGACATAAGCTATATTATATTTTCTAAACAATAAGGGATCCTTACGGATCCAATAATTTAACAACTTTCGAGATCCACGGCGAAGCCGCGCACAGAAGGTAGCTTGATATATGTACAACATTTATTTATATAAAGTTTTGACATGCGTGACGATTCGGACTCAGAAATGTGATATGGAACATAAGTAGGTAACCGAATCAGTTGTCAAAATAAATCTAACTAATAAAATCTATTGAATTGTTTTCAATACTTTTGTGAAATTATTTGATTTTCAGTGAGATGTTGATTAGGCTTTTTTAAGCCGACGTTAAATGTTGGTATTCATTGCTTACTTTGTCAGTTTGTCCTTCTATAAGAAGTACAACGAAGAAGAGAAAAGATGAATAAATTCATACTATCAAGGGTCGATTTTTCAATCACTTGATAATTTTTGTCAGAAGAATAAAAATGGCGGTTTGACATGTTTTGTATGTAAAAGCTGTCAAACTGCCATATTTATTCCTCTAATGACATTTATCTGACGATTGAACAACCAGCCCTTAGTAATTAGATATAACCCTTCACCAGCAATGTCTAATGTAGACCAGAGTCGATAACTTTTAAATAAAAAAAATGTTGTAGATATTTTTATTACCTACAACTTTACCATTTACCTTTTTTCCATAGGACTTTTAGTTTTGCCGGAAACCGAGATAACCCGTTTTTTACCCTTAAAAACGAAATCCACTTCCCGACCTCAGATCGCCCGTAAATTATTTTTCCTTTCATTTTTATTATAATCTCTCCCTTTCCAATGGGGTTCATCCTACTATAATTTTTTTTCACATTTTACCAATTTTAAAAGCTTGAGCCATGGTCTAATCTGTCATATAGGTACTGACATATCAAAGACACAGATAAATAATACCTTGTATCTAAACTTCCATATAATCGAAAGCGTTAGTAAGAAACAAAACACAACACAAAGCAATATTTCTCAATACGAACACAAGACAAGGCAGATAAATTCGACAAATTAACTTCGGTGTAAACACATGTTTCGTTCCCCATATTGCCGTTTGGTGGCAGCACGGTTGATTTATGACCATAAGGGCGTTGGATTTCGCGGTGAACAGACGTGTGATTTTAACTGGTTTTCGTTCGATGTTAATGTTTTATGAGGTTTTGCGTGTGCTGGTAAATAAATTATGAATAACTTGCGGTTTAGAGTAGGGATAGTGACTAAATTGTTTTTTAGTTCGTCAGCTAGTTTATTAAAAAGTATTGGACACGTATTTTTTTAAAGATCTAATAATTTTTTTGACGCCCTATGAGCTCTTCCTTTTTTTACCACTTGTACATAATGGATATATTTTTTTAGTTTTATGTTGTACATAGTAAGTAATTAATTCTTCATGTATTTTGCTACTTACACTGAATAAAGTCCAGGGTATGCAGAAGTAAAAAAAATAAAAGATCTAGCTCACTTAAATATGAGAAACTTAACAAAACATGTTAAGTAATAAACATAATTTGCGTGCAAAAAAATCGGCCCAGCGCAATTGGCTCTCTATCTGAGAGACGCTATCTCAAAAATGATGAAATGTATATATTTAAATTATTTTATACTAGCTGACCCGACAGACGTTGTCCTGTCTTAACTGTGATACCTACCTTACCTACCCTACCTACCCTACGTACCCTACCTACCCTACCTACCCTACCTACCCTACCTACCCTACCTACCCTACCTACCCTACCTACCCTACCTACCTACCCTTTTTTTTTTTTTTTTTTTTTTTTTTTTTTTTTTTTTTTTTTTTAAGGCTGGGAAATCATCCAATGACTGCTCCCGCTCTGGGTGGAGCGGAAGGGAGTGTCAGACTCTTACTGACTAAAACCCATCCATGTTCCTTCCGTAGCCCTATATGTTCCGGGGTAGCGGTAACCCTTTCGGACAATCCCGCTTACCCGGCAGGCTTGGCCCTGAGGGGCCCCTTCATATGCTGACATCTCTTTGTGGCGCGCGTGGAACATATACGCGCCGTACGGCACGGGTCTGTTGCTGATCGGACGGTGAGTCACCCATTACTCACCGTCCGCAGGCCCGCGCCTACGGTGGCCGGGAGTCGTCACGTGGCTCCCGACGCCCGGGGCGTCTCCTGCGGCGGCTGGGACGGGAGGACCTTTCTCTCTCCCATCCCGCCACCTCCTTCGCGAGCATAACTTTTTCGCAGAAGGAGGTGACTGCCTCCCACTCCCTCTCACCCCGGACCATGGCTTGCACCAGAGCCGGGCGCGAGAGGTCGCCGCCGCCGATCGCCTCTACGAGGACACGGCGGTGCTCTGCCCATGCGGGGCAGGTTTGCACCGTGTGCTCTACCGTGTCCTCTGGGCGATCCTCGCAGTGGTGACACCCGGGCGTTTCCTCCCGCCTGATGATGTGCAGGAACCTCCCGAAACATCCATGTCCGGTGAGGACCTGCGTCAGGCGGTAGGTGAGGGCGCCGTGACGCCTCTCTAGCCACTCCTCAAAGAGGGGCCTTACCGCCACTATCGTGGCGTGCCCTGCGCTGGGTTGCGACAGTCGCTGATTCCAGGCCGCCATGAGATCGCGCCGGAGGTCCGTCCGCTCCGCCGCAATTTGCTGCGGAAACGGAGTTTCCCCCCGGCTTAGTACCTCCGCGCGCCACTCGTACAGGCGCGCGAGGACTATCGCCTCCAGATCCCACGGCGGCAGTCCGGCAAGGAGGCTTGCCGCCTCGCCCGAGATCGTGCGGTACCCCCGGATTAGCCGAATGGCTACCACCTTTTGGGGCGCGTTCAGGTAGTGGGCGGCTCGCCGCCGCAATGAACGCGCCCACACCGGGGCCCCGTAAAGGGCCATGGACCGCACGACTCCCGCGTAAAGCCTCCGGCAGGAGGCGTTTGGCCCCCTCAAATTGGGCAAGAGCCGCTTGAAGGCGGCCCCAGTCCGTTCCAGCTTGGGGGCCAAACGTCGGAAATGCTCCACGAAATTCCATCGGCTGTCGAGGACCAGACCTAGGTATTTCATCGTGGTCTCGACGCCGATGTGAACCCCTCCTACCGTAAGTTGGGATCCCGATGGTGGCCTATTCCGAGGCCCATGAAAGGACATGGCCTCGGATTTGTGCAATGCCACCTCGAGACCCAACTGCCGGATCCTCTCAACGACTATCGCAACCCCGCGTGTCATCGCGTCGGCCGCCGCCTGATGCGACCTTCCCTGCGCCAAGACCAGCGTGTCGTCAGCGTAACAAATTACGCTGACGCCGTCAGGGAGGTCGGCCCGCAGCACCCAGTCGTAGCCGATGTCCCACAGGTGCGGCCCCAGAACCGATCCCTGTGGGACACCGCACGACATCTCTCGCCGGTTCCATTCCCCATCGCGACCGGGGTAGATGACGGCTCTGTCCGTCAGGTACGCCCCGACTATTCGACGGAGGTAGGTCGGCACCCGGTGATACCGGAGTGCTTCCTCAATGCAACTCCAGGGCAGGGTGTTGAAAGCGTTGGCGATGTCGAGTGACACCGCCACGACGACCCTACCCTGGGACACCGCGTCCCCCGTCGTGAGGGCTCTAACGCGCATGATGGCGTCCACCGTCGAGCGCCCCTTGCGGAAGCCAAACTGGCAGTCCGCAAGGTCCGGCCCCGTCCTTCCAAGGTGCCCGACGAGGCGGCCCGCAATAATTCTCTCGAAGAGCTTGCCGACCTCGTCGAGCAGCACTATGGGCCGGAATGCGGACGGAGAGTCCGCAGGGCGCCCTGGCTTCTGTATAAGGACCAGCTTCCCCGTCTTCCAACGGAGCGGAAACTGGCCTCTTTCCATGCATGCGCTAAAGAGCGCCTCCAGTCGGGGCCCGAGAGCCCCTGAGGCCAGGACCCAGGCTTTACCAGGCAAGCCGTCGGGTCCTGGGGCGGTATTCTTGGCCTTGAGCCTTCCAACCGCCGCTCTCAGATCTACCTCGGTCACTTCGGGGATGTCGTCGTCGTCCTCGTGGTCCACTTCGGGCGGAGCCATAGGCGGGGGAGTATGCTCCCCCCGTGAGGGGAACAGAGCGCTCACCACCTCCTCCACCAGCTGGGGGCGGAGACTCTGCGTCAGAGGGGGGGCCCAGGTGCGGAGCTTGTTCCGCACCATTTTATATGGGCGCCCCCATGGATCTCTATCCAGAGTCCCCACCATCTCCTCGCGGGCCGAGTCCTTGGCCCGCTGGACAGCTTCTTGGAGGGCGGTCTTCGCCGCTCTGTATCCCTCGTACAGCTCCGCCTCCGTGGCTGCCGCATCCGGAGGGCGGATGCGGAGCCTGCGGTGCCTGGTGTACAGGTGGCGCACCTCGACGCACGCCTTGCGCAGTGTTTCCACCTCTTGCGACCACCAGTACACCTGACGTCGGGCGCATCCTGGCCGGACTCGGGGCATTGCCACGTCGCAAATCTCGGACATGGCCTCCCGGAACCACTCTGCCTCGTCGTTGATGTCGGCAGGCCTGACCGGTGATGAAACCCAGGCCTGCACGATCGAGGCTTCCAGGAGGAGCTCCCGGTCCAGCTGCTTCAGCGCCCACCGCGGACCACTCGGGGCCTGTCGGACCGGCGCGCTTGAGGTCTGGGTGGAGACGTCGAACCGGATATACCGGTGATCGGAGTAGGTCTCCACCTCCTCTACTACGCGCCAGTCAAAGACGCACTGTGACAGAGCGGGGCTCGCGAACGAGATGTCCACAACGGACTCACCCCGCATCCGCACGCACGTGGGAACAGAACCCCGATTGAGGACGGCTAGGCCTGCCTCCAGAGCCCAGTCCTCCACCATTCTACCCCGCACATCCGTGTAGCGGGAACCCCAGGCCAGACTTTTGGCGTTGAAGTCCCCGAGCACTAGCACGGGGAAGGGATGGCTTCTGGAGACGACGACACTACCTACCTACCCTACCTACCTACCCTACCTACCTACCTACCCTACCTACCCACCCTACCTACCTACCCTACCTACCCACCCTACCGTACCTACCTACCTACCTACCCTACCTACCTACCTACCTACCTACCCTACCTACCCTACCTACCTACCCTACCTACCTACCCTACCTACCTACCCTACCTATCTACCCTACCTATCTACCTACCTACCCTACCCTACCTACCCTACCCTACCTACCTACCAACCCTACCGAAAAAAAAAAAAAAAATGTATTCTGCTATTCAGGGCGGAGACAAATCCAACGAAACAAAAACCATGAAAATTGGTCCAGCAGATCTCGAGTTATAACGAAGGGAACAAACCCGTCTTTCTTTTATATATATATATATATATAGATAGATATATACGCAACAGTGATTTTTGCACGCATGTGTATTTGTCGTTCAATCTATCTATTTTTTGTAAGTGAATCTAATTAATGGCAAGATTTCATCTCAGTATTGACTATGGCATTACAATCTAGTTTGTTTGAATAGTATTACTTCAAATAATTTGACAAATTAAAACCTCATTGCTTTTAAAAGTTATCTATTTAACTCAAAAGTCATCAAGAAGACATATTTCAAAAACCAATTTCATAAGAACTTAAAATATTTCACGGATCGGATCGTGTTTTTTTAATTAATCTTAAAGTCAAAATTAAAAAATCCTTTTCAATAACAAATCCAGCGAAAAATACATTTTTCACGCTGTAAAATATAGAAAACAAGTTACCCTGACCAGTAGCAAGTTGGCGTTATAATTCACGTCCGTTCCTTAATACAAGACGACCGTAAATCATAGCGCGGCACATCTGCCGGGGAAATAGAAAAATAACAATAAATAAAGGAAATAGCACCGCGCGCGACACACGGGTTACACAGACACGCTGATATTTTGGTGTAGACATTATTGTTTGGGTTTTTGGAAAGGATTTTTCATGGATTTGGAAAAATAAAAATGTTTTCTAACTTTTTCCAATTTAGTCATAAGAGTTATCTATTATAATTATGTGAATAAAGTTAACCTACTTAAAATATATAGACTGAACTTTTAATTATAAATGTTGCTACAAGAAGGTAGTGATCAAAGTTTATGACTAGTGTAGTTAATGCATCTAGATGAATTGACCCAGGTGAATTAAGTGAACTCCAGGTTCTATTCATTTAAAGAAAGAAAATATGTTTTTTCTGCACAAACAAAACACACATTTCTAAAAATAGGTCCATTTGAATGACCGCCAGTTTACACCAACTTGGCGTAACCTGGCTATACCCGCGGAGAGTGACCCGCAGTTTTATATGCAATGTGATTCTTTTTCGAGAAATCACACCTGAGCAAGAAAACCATGAGAAGATCTTTAGGAGAAAAATATACTTATTACGAAAAGTAACTGTTCTACCTTCCTATATTAAGCTTGGCCTTAGATTTTCCTGCCATGCATAACGTAGGTAGTAAAAAGAAAAACTGAACATAATAATCATAAACAATATTTTTGTAGTAGACTGCCTCCTTGATTTAAAATCGTTAGTCTTTCTGCTGATCATGAGGTCGGGTAAATTGATGTTAGGTTTTACCATTCGAAGTTTCTCAGTAACAGCCGCATCAGTTGGATTCGTGGCCGGTTTATGGCAAAAGGCTTACCTCTTCTTGGGACGTACACGTAGCTGACGAAATCTGTATGATTTCGCCTGATACTTCGGAAAATACAGACATGCATGAATACTTGAATTTTACTATGTTAATGTTTTAATTCGAAAAACTCAGTATTCAAAGAGCGAGTGTGGTTGGTCCACAACAACAAACTTTACTAAAGTCAACGTTAACACCACATAATCAGCAAAAGTAAATAACAAAACTTCCACCTTAAGAAAAACGTAACCCTTTATCCGCCCGGATCTTGCCCGTTCAATAAGCTAACCCTTCCGCTAATCCGGGCAATAATGAACTGCGTGCTTGCCCGGCATTGCCCGACACCGACAATCCTGAGTATAATTAAATAGATGCCGGCTTATTAATATGTTAAAGACTTTTGTATTGAACTCGTGATGTGTTTGATGATACGATTGGATTGTGAATGGAGTTATTAAGTATTATTATTGAAAGGAAATTGAGTTGTTAGAAGGTATATGTATTCTGAGTCTGTTGGTTTATTGACTTGTTCAAATATGGAAGTTGCTACTAACTTTATATTTTGTGCAAAACTGCAATTTTAAGTGATAAAAAGAAAAGTTACAGGACATTATGTTTAATTTATTTTTATTCACCTTTTGTGATGTATTGTTTTTATTCTGGGTACATCGTCTTCACATATAATGTTATAATACATGTATACAAAACATTGTGAAACATTTTAAAAGAGTAACGGTGGAGTTTCTTGCCCATTCTTCTCCACACGAAACTACTTTTTGGAAGGGGCGACTAGAATCAGTTCCTTTTTCTTGTTCATTTTGACGTTCAAAAGTGCCATTCTTGTGCCTATTTGAAATAAATGTTTTGACTTTGACTTTGACTTTGACTTTATTAGAACACAGCTTTTGCCCGCGGTTTCGCTCACGTTAATTTAGATTTTGAAAATTGATTAGGGTTATACTCTGCTTGTAATAATATAATTCAATTATGACTCCGCCTGAATCTTGCCTGTTCTTCTCCATAGGTACAGTCAACAGCAAAAGTAGATGATCAAAATCAGAAACTCAATACTAGTGAACGGAGTTCGCGTCAGAACTGTGTGGCGTCGGAGTGATTCAAAAGTATATGATTGTAAATTATACCAAACATTTAGTACTAGTACAGCTGTCATATATTCGTGATCAGTTATAACTCCAAAAGTTATAAACACAATTCGCATCAGAACTAAGAAGTAAAAAAAAATTTCAAAACTAGTGAACAGTCCACGATTGTTACTTGGAAAGCAATAAAGATATTGAGTATTGAGTACAGTTGAAATCAAAAATTAAATGATGAAACTGAGGCCACGCAATCATGAAGCAAATAATTCTTATTTTTAATTATCCCAGTAATTTTGTTTGTTATGTTTTACGGAAAAGCTGAATTTGATAAAGATTTGCATATTTAATAATATATTATGCCAAATTTCATCCAATTGAACCCCGAAAAAAGCATATGTTCATTAAAAATCATATAATTTAAAAACTTTACTATATTAATTGTTTTTTTTTGTAAATTCTGTCAAATGTTCAAAAGTAGCTGATGTGATACAAAACGATAATTCAATAAATATTATTATCTTTGTATGTTCGCGAATTTATGTCAATGTTCAAAAGTAGCTATACAGTAGCGGCTACAGTATATTAAAAACAGAAGGTAGATTGATATTTTTATCTCTAGTCTAGTCTATTGACACTGCTTGCAATGTTCTAAAGTAGCTGATGCGATACAAAATCATAACTGTAGCCGACTGGGCAAAAGCAATTATTGAGTTATGATTTTGTATCGCATCAGCTACTTTAGAACATTGCAAGCATAACTGTAGCCGACCGACTGGGCAAAAGCAATTATTGAGTTATGATTTTGTATCGCATCAGCTACTTTAGAACATTGCAAGCAGTGTCAATAGACTAGACTAGAGATAAAAATATCAATCTACCTTCCGTTTTTAATATACTGTAGCCGCTACTGTATAGCTACTTTTGAACATTGACATAAATTCGCAAACATACAAAGATAATAATATTTATTGAATTATCGTTTTGTATCACATCAGCTACTTTTGAACATTTGACAGAAGTTACAAAAAAAACAATTAATATAGTAAAGTTTTTAAATTATATGATTTTTAATAAACATATGCTTTTTTCGGGATTCAATTGGATGAAATTTGGCATATATTATTAAATATGCAAATCTTTATCAAATTCAGCTTTTCCGTAAAACATAACAAACAAAATTACTGGGATAATTAAAAATAACAATTATTTGCTTCATGATTACGTGGCCTCAGTTTCATCATTTAATTTTTGATTTTAACTGTACTCAATACTCAATATCTTTATTGCTTTCCAAGTAACAATCGTGGACTGTTCACTAGTTTTGAAATTTTTTTTTATTTCTTAGTTCTGATGCGAATTGTGTTTATAACTTTTGGAGTTATAACTGATCACGAATATATGACAGCTGTACTAGTACTAAATGTTTGGTATAATTTACAATCATATACTTTTGAATCACTCCGACGCCACACAGTTCTGACGCGAACTCCGTTCACTAGTATTGAGTTTCTGTTTTTGATCATCTACTTTTGCTGTTGACTGTACCTACTGCTTTGGAATCGGCAACTAGCTTCATATTTCTGACTGACCGACCCTTTGACAATTCAAAAGTTTCTGTAATTAGTTTATTTGAAATAAATGCTTTGAGTTCGGGATCGATTCGAAAGACGCGTGGCGCCATCTATTGTCATATTCTTATGTTCGTTATTGTAGTTTTCCTCAGGAGTAGTACTTTTTTCGGAATGAAAGGTACCCTATGTCCCTGACAACGTATATTTGCAAAATTTCAGAAGATGATCGGTACAGTGGTGTAGGCCTGAAAAGGCTACAAACAAACAAACAAACTTACTTTCGCATTTATCATATGAGTTAGGATTAGCAAGTAAGGATTAGTTAGGCTACTTACCATTCAGTTTTGCAAAAAATAAACCGAACGTCTGGTGCGTGTTCTGAACTCCTACTCCAATAAAGCACAAATGTACGTCAATGAATGTTCTAAGACCAAGATGGCGGATCCATAATTTGAAATACGAATAAAAATCGTCAACGCTATTAATTAAACACCAGAGATTTCACCAAACCTTACCGCTGCTACTACAACCCTATCTAAACAAAGAATCCTGCCTTGACCACACAGAAACGGAAAAATGAAATAAAAGTGAATCGTAATCATAACTTTTACCAACACAACGCGGAACCTCCACTAAACGAACACACCATTACTTTCAATCTATAATAGTCACCAGCGCCATTTTTGTTCGTCCCTCAGCCGGTGCATCGCAATCATCACCCTGTGCTATTCTATATTGACAGTACGTGTTCCGAATGTCGGATCGTTTTCCGGGATTTTGTAGCTATTTTTATTTGGTATCGACCGTTTTCGGACTGTCGGGCCTTTTGGACCCCGCGTCGCGAATGAAGGGTTGGCCGCCCGTGTAATTGGCTAGTTACAATTCATTATTGTTCTGGAATTGTGATTTTTTTTGGTTTATTTTTGGGTAGTTGTGGACGATTTTGTGGACAGATTTTCGCTTCGATTTTCGTAAAGGGATTGGTGTGTTGGGTGGAAATTTGGTCTTTGTAATACTATATTTTATGAGTTTTAGGGATGGATTGATGAGAGAACTTATTATTAATACAACATAATATAATCACGCCTGAAGTCCCTGAAGGATGAGGCAGATGTGTACTATAGTATACCTACCCACACTTCGACAGTTATGCTTGAGTCCCATGCAATAGGGGGCGAGCCTATTGCCATCATCCGGGCACTAAAATCCAGATTCCGGGCTGCTATTTATAGAGAAACCCAATAACACTTTGCTAAAATCGGGAATTGAACTAGGATTTCGTGCTCAGCAGCAACGCTTGCGGCCATTGCACCAACCACGCAGTCGGTTATCATCACTACATAGTATAAAATAAAGTCGCTTTCTCTGTCCCTATATCCCTATGTATGCTTAAACCTTTAAAACTACGCAACGGATTTTGATGCGGTTTTTTTTAATAGATGGAGTGATTCAAGAGGAAGGTTTATATGTATAATAACGAATTGTTTACTACGAACTTAACGCGTGCGAAGCCGCGGGCAAAAGCTAGTTATTAATAATTCCATAATCATCATCTGCCTAGCATTGTCCCAACTATGTTGGGGTCGGCTTCCAGTCTAACCGGATGCAGCTGAATACCAGTATTAATAATTCCATAATGTTCATTTAAAAAAAAATTGTCTCGTATTTAAAATAAATGGCAGAGATTATTAAATTTAAATACGTTTAAAATACAGTAAGGATTATAAATTTTTTCCTTCAAGCAATTGAATAAACTTCCATTGCAAGCTAAACTTTTCTCAAAACCGACGCTGTCAAATAAAGAGGTGTCGACAAGCACAAAGGGCGGTAATTCTTCATTAGAGGTCCCAAGTTCCGGTCAAGTGGCGCCCCCAGGGGTTGGTAATCAACGCTTCTAACTTGTGTTATTTTTGAGGGAGACTGCAAGGCTTTTGGATAAAAGTTATGGTTTTTCTATCTATGGTGTAGTTTGTAGAAGCTATGACTATTTTCCCAAGGACTGTATTTCTGACAAATGAATTATTTCGACTTTGGTATTCAATACGGTTTCTTTAAAGATTCATATTCTATTAAATAAAAATTTACCCACCCATATTTTAGTACCTACCTTTTGTTTTTTTGAGGGTGAGAAATCATCACATGACTCTGGATAGAGCGGAAGGAAATGTCAGACTCTTACTGACTAGAACCTATCCATGTTCCTTCCTTAGCCCTTGTTTCGGAGCAGCGGTAACCCTTTCGGACAATCCCGCTGAGGGATAATGCCTGCGGGAGTAAAATAAAACAGAATAATTAAATCATAATTATTAAGAAAAATAACCTATCTAAATAAAAAAAATCTGCAATGTGCTTGTTCATGTTTTATCATTAACTAGCTTCCGCCCGCGGCTTCGCCCGCGAAATATGTCGACAAATTATACACATTAACCTTCCTCTTGAATTACACTATCTATTAAAAAGAACCGCATCAAAATCCGTAGCGCAGTTTTAAAGATTTAAGTATAGGAATATAGGGACAGAGAAAGCGACTTTGTTTTATTTTTACCCCAACACCTCTAACTTTAACTTAATTAAGTACATACGAACTTCCAAAGAAAGCCTAGAGAAAAAGGCCCATTTTTCGAGTCCTTACGACCCCTACTACAATATTAGGCGTGAGTTTTATTTAATTTTGGTACTGTGCTAACACTCCAGTGTCAATGTTAGTGGTCGACCGCACATGTCCAAACGGGCAAATACGACCAAATAAGACCAAATTATTGCTCTGCCCATCGGGAAATATAGCCATGAGCATTTGCGGGTTAGGATTTTCACCGTGACGAATTTGTTGAGAGCATTTTAGTGGTGCCCTTTTTATTACGTTTTATAGTTTCTTGGGGGAGATTTTTTTTCTTTTTAGATGTTTCTGTGGCAAATAAAAGTTTTTCTGATAGTTCGATAATTGAGATTTTTTTGTACCATATAATAATATATTATATTGTAGAAATAATTTTCTAAGAGTTCTTCTCAATTATTTCTTGTGTTTATATTATTATAATTACATACACCATTAATTAATTAATAAATGCGTTCCTGACACTTTGTCAGTTGAAAAAAAAACGAGTTTTACGAACTTAATCCTTATTAGTTCCAAATTGCTTTCAAGTGACAGATGTCAGGAACGCATTTCTCAGTGGCTGGAAAAAAATTGTTTCTCCAAAAAGTTTTTTTTTTCAATAAATAATAATAATATATTTATTCAGAATTAAATTGGTAAAATATTAACATTAAAATCTTATAAAATAATTTGTAAAGGTATTTATATTGTAAGATGCCTGTACTAGGATGAACCTGTATCACAGGCGGCAGGCATACGTTGCTTAATGCGTTGTACTTTCTCGAACCCAATTTCTAATTTAATCGCAAAAAAAAGCTCGCTTCACCCCCAAAAACACTGTCGCCTTGTGTTACACGTCGGTGTGAAAACGCCCACGTCTTTATTTCGTATCAAATCGATCGGTTGTAATGTAAGTGTTGACCGTCTATAGTACGACCGCCGTAAGCGCGACCCTCCTGCAGAAGAATTTTAGTTCATGAGAGCGCCGTGTTTTCAGCGGTCGGACTATAAGGGTGTTTATTAAATTTACGCGACTGGACGATGCCTTTTACTGAATTAGCAAAGGGGGATTTGGCAAAAAATCTTTTTAGTGTTGTTGTTGAGACGATCAGTCAGTCTTACCAAGGTGCATCGTAGTACCCAGTTACTGGGTTGTGGAGGTCAGATAGGCAGTCGCTCCATGTAAATTACTGGTATTTCTTCTTCAAAACATTTTTTTATGAAAAGAGATTTTCGTTACGACAAAATATGTCTACTTTTGCCCGTGTGGATGTCGGAGGAAACCCACGAGAATCTACTACCGGAATTAAGAACTGTCATGTATGTGTTAAACCAAATTATGTGTGCCAAATTTCATTCAGATCCGTTAAGCAGTTCTGGCGTAATTAAGTATCAAACATCCGTCCATTCAAACTTTGGCATTAATAATATTCAGTGAGAAATTATGTACCTACCTAGGCTGATAGGTATCAAAAAACTTTAGTGCAGCCATCATTAAGCCCTCAAGCTACATTATCGAAGAAAAGCTAGCATTAAAAGCATATAACCTAACTTTATTAACTGCTAATGCCCTTACAAATTACGGTCGTGATGGCGACAATATCTGACTTAAGGGCAAGGCGGTATAATGAGAAAATTATACGAAGTCTTAGATGCGTTAATAAAAATTTGTTCGGGTGGGGTTGATCAAGCTATATAAATGGTGGCGACGCTATGGTACAGTCGCCACAGGTTACCACAAACTGTCAAATTTCTTCAATCGATTATGAACTTAACCGTCAACGGTTTAAGGTTTAAATTATTTGGAGAAATTTGACAGTTTGGTGACAACTTGATGGCAGGTGTCCGTACTTTGTTACCTACAGGGTTAAGGTGTCAAAGTAGATTTATTTCTGCTTTTTTCGGCATACATTACTACATACTATTGATTGGTGGGTCGTGAATGCTGTGTGCTTTTAACAAGACTAGCTGTTTCCCGCGGCTTCGTCCACATGGAGGTCACAAAATAATTATCCCACGGGATCTTGCTACTGGGATAGAAAATATCCTATGTCCCAACCAAGGTCATGGTCTATACTAGAGCCTTTCATCCGAATCTATTGCACCCTTAACACGCGAAAAGGTACCTTAAAGACAGTTAGACAAGAGTTACTTTCAAATAACAACAATGGACACTGCTTTCATCAGTCCTTTTGGAATGAAAACTTTGACTGATTAAATAATTGAACTTCAAAATTTACTTAATTTTATTTCCAACTAACACTACTACACTACAACAGTGATAGCCTAGTGGTGTGACCGTCGGACTGCCAAGTCATAGATGTCGAGTTCGAACCCAAGACCTCTATATTCTACGGATTCATGTGTTTATTGTATAATTATCATTTGCTAATCGGTGAAGGAAAACTTCGTAAGGAAACCAGCATGTCTGAAAATATTTCTCAACAGGCAATGAAGCTAAGTCAGAGGCCCATGGGCAGCATAAAAACTCTGACACCAGGTTAGTCACTAACCACACGAAAAGAAGAAGATACCCAACTAACAGCAAAATTATTATCACAAACTAGTATTTTCACATAGTCAGATTTAGCCGGTGGGACATATTTAACCCTGCGATGCCGAGATAGCCTCCGCGTGTGCTTTATTACGATTTAATTCAACAAAACTGACTCGAGCCCGCTTTGATATGCCGACTAGCATGACTGTAGGGTGACTGCAGATAACTAGATATTATAGCGAAATATTAACGCTAAATATTTTGTTTTACTGTGAAGGAAAACGTCGTGAGGAAACGTTCTAGAACAAAAAATTCAAATATTTGTGACGTCTACCAACCTGCACTGGGTCCACTTCCTCTCACGGAGAGGTAGCCTGTGTTCCAGCAGTGGGAAAATAATAGGCTTCTTCTTTTTCATGTGGTTAGTGACTAACCTGGTGTCAGAGTTTCTGACCACCGACTTTCGGATTCATGTGCGTATTGTGTTATTATCACTTGCTTAAAAAAACGGTGAAGGAAAACATCGTGAGGAAACCAGCATGCCTGAAAGATATTTCTTAACAGCATGTGAAGCTAAGTCAGAGGCTCATGGGCAGCATAGAAAAAGAGGCTAATTATGTTTTAAGCTTATGTTTCTTTTTCAAATGCTTAATTAAAATGATGTATTAAAGTTTTGTGCTACAAAATAATGTGCTTTTGAAAGCACTATGTGTAGTTTTTTTGGACATGACCATTTTGGTTAGGGTTGTATACGGACACGGTTATTTTGATGTTATTTATGCGAAATTAACATGTAGATACTTTTTGTCTTGATTATTAACATGTAGATACTTGATTTTACGGCAAGAAAAAACATTTGAACTCACAAAAAACAAATTACCTAAGTAAAAGATATTTTTTTAAAGAGCAAAATTCTGCTGTACTTACCAACTATAAAAAAATCCTGTTGATAAAACTCGTTATACCTTGTTTTAAAATAAAAAGAACGCACACATTACAACCCTGATATTTTAATCCAAAACAGATAAACGAAATCGATACACCACATCACTTTTTTTTTAAACCACAGCTCGTTTCACTTCATAAATATAGCAGAATCTGTACCATACATAGTACGTTATACGAAGTCCCTATCTGACGGTAGGGCCCGGTAGCTTTGTAACTTTACCCGGGACAGTCCGCTGAAAGCGTTGAATTATGGTCACCCTACAGCTGTATGAACTTGTAGCGGAATAGTTTTTTGTTTTTGTTTTCAAAAGTTAAGTTACGATCGTGGGATATGACAGCAATATTATTTTATTGTATTTTGAGTTTAATATGGAATATGAGTAGGTTCTTTTGGAAATGAAAGAGGAGATATTTCTACATACTATACATAATTGATTAATGAAACGGCTGTCATTGTTAATAATAGCGGAGACAATTAATATGGAGACGATATAATTAATCTGCAAAACATTATGTTCTGAAAAATGGCCTGAAAAAAATCCTTGAAAGTTTGGCAAAGGTGTACCTATATACATCCACATTTCGCCTGTTATGTCAAATAATATAATATGATAATAATATGCCTTGTAGGCCAGACACATTCTACTTTGACTGTCATGTCACATTCTTCCACCCAGTTCCAATTTTATTAGGGAATGTGTTTATCTGTGCATATTATGGTGAAATATCTAAGCGCCATTTCCCAAAGCAATAATACCAATACAATCCAAAGAAAATCCATTAATTTGCACTAACGCATCGTGCGTGTGCAATAAAGCTGCGCATACGCCGACAGATAACGTGTTCAGTCACGACCGCCATGTTTCCGTTAGAAGTATATTACAATGAGGAATCATCACTCGTCAATCAATGCGACAAATTACATTATGTATTATGTCATTTTTACATTTTTCTTGAGAAAGTCGGGTCTTATGATTTTATTACGAAAGTGATAAGTAACTAGGTACATTGGTATATTAGCATAGACTACTTGAAAATCTATCAACAGTTTTCTGTGTTCTTTTTATTTTCGGTACAAAATAATTATTTGAATAAAATAAGTCTTGGGAAAGACTGAAAATCTAGTAAAAGTCTAGTACTTAATCTGTTAATATGCAGTTCTCTTTGAGAACTGGGATCTCCTGCATTTTTTTGATTTTTTTTGAGTACCTACAGAGGCCAGCACATTAAATTACCCCAATCTGTCAAATGTCTTTGACAGTTTTACAATTTTATTATAAAAGTATAAGGTTGGGAAAATTTTACAGATAGGTAATAGCTTAATGGCGTCTGTACATAAACACCAATTTTATATAAATAATAATTTTCACCTTATCGTTTTTTCGATACAACTTATAATAGGTAGTACAAAAACAATGTAATATATTTACCATTAACATTAAAAAGATAACTCTTCATTGCAGTAATTTCAACAATATTACTCAATAACTGTCGTTATTTTGCCATTATTAGCCTTATACTAAAATAAATAGAGTATAGGTTTGAAGTCCATGAGCTAGCTAGTTCATAGCGGCATAATTAATCCGCAACTCTAATTAAAAACACTATCCACAACCGAGACATTTAAACAACCCACGAACTATTGTTCGCAATTACAAAAATAAAACAACGCTCCAGATTACATCACAATGCGACTCACGACTAACATTCGATTACCAAAAATTTTCACACTGGCAACCTTACCTTACGCAACGCAAACATGCGACAATGTCCTCAGCGCCTCTGAACTGAGCGGTCGTGTCTGTCCCTCTGTCTGTATGTCCGCCGACGTCACGAACTTCAGTCACGATCCGGTACGCGTGTCCTTGCACCGACGGGTTGGACACATTGTGGAGATGATCATCACTTTCGATTGGTAGTTTATAAGTTAGACAATTTTTGGTGGTACCTCGGCAAAAGAAGTTAAGAATAAATATTTTTTTTACTGAAATACTCAAAGTAAATAAAATAACCGGACATAATAAATACAGAAAACTGTTAGATTTTCAAATAACCTAACCTAACAAACCACCATGTAACGACTTATTTCTTTAATAATTTTATAATTTCGGACGATTTGCATCCAAAGTGAATTAGTAAATAAATCTTCTGTACGTCCTTATTTTTTTTTAACGAGATTATTGTTTGAGATTTATCTACGAACAATTTCATTTAACAGTGCATAGTCATATGTCCCTGCTATTATTGTCTGTGTTTTATGTACACACAAAACACATAATAGAAGAAAAATACATAAGATAAAAGAGCACACAGGCATCTACTGCTTATTTCATTCGATTTTTTCCAGCAGACCTGCGACATGGGAGTTGGATGAGTGACGTAGGCAAAGTGTATAGAAGACAATACAGGAAACAATGTTATTATTATTGTTTGCAACGAAAACGAATATTATGCAACAAAATGCACCACTGGATAGAAACATCACCCAGCAACCACTGCCAAGTTCATAATGAGATAACTGTTTTACTAAGTACAGCTATTTAAGAACTGTAGACACATTCTCTTCATTTAATTACTGCATAAACGTCTATTGAAAGATTGTTCTGTAAGCAACTGAGGTGATTCTTTGGAGAAAGGGGAGGGAAGAATAGCAGAATATAAAAAAGGATAAATGTTAAATCCTGCACAAACAAAACTTACCTACATTACAAAAAAAAACCCATAATATCCACACATGCAAAAAAGCCAAAAGGGCATGTATAACACGGAGGAATGAGGAAAATGATGTCAGGAAAGTTTTGGGATACAAGTAGAGAAAGACCAAAGAAACGATGGATGGATTGTGTGAAAGATGATATAGTTAGAAAGAGAGTGACTATCAAAATGACTGATAAAGATGAAGTTGTGAAGTATGGAAGAAAAAGACATGTGGCGCCGACCCCAAATTAATTGGGATAAAGGCAGGAGAATGATGAATGCTGATGCAAAGAAGCCAAAAACTTCGTATTCAAGCTATAAAAGTCTGATCATTTTGTGCACTGCTCGATGTCCGAGCTAGGGACCAAAGACGTCTTAAATCACTTGAATTTGATGCCTTAAAAGAAAATCCTTACACAGTTTACTCAACTTTTAAGCCACTGACTTCCAATGAGTGTAGTACTTTTGCTACAATGTTAGGTCACGCAATATTCGTTTAACTAAAACCACACAACGCCTTGTCAATATCTTTATTTTGCAATTCGTCACACATTTTGACTGAGTCATTGCGTCTAGACCAAACATTGTTCTTTTTTGTCCTAGATACCGGTACTAGTTACATATTGGGCTATTAGGATAGTTTTCACTTAGCTTAGTGTGTTGTTTATTTTGTATGCCTGAAAACGGCTTTAGAATTATTACCGTTGATCCAAATTGCTATTTGCTGTAACTCATTAACAGGACTATTGCAATCAATTGTTGATCAAATGATCCAAATTAGAATCTAATTGCTCTCATTATTGACACTGGCTGCGGTATAAGATCATAATCGTTAATTCAAGCAAAACTGTTAGTTCATGGAACGTTTTTCTTATTATACGATATCTGCAGCAAGATTAGCGTACATTGGAATTAAAAAAGTTATGAACGTGTTGATAACAGACATCGCACAAAAAGTTACTGACAACATTTCAAAATATCATGACGATATTCCCACAAGCAAAAGCTTTACCGAAATAACCCACAATCCATCATTCCCTGATGATTCACCAGCTCAATAACCTGAAGACAATACCGCAAATGACTCAAAACAATTCTCAACAATAATTTTACATCTTCATTTCATCCAGTTTAAGTTTAAAGCGGATAAACGTAATAAAACACATGTCTACGTCATCGTAAAGCAGTCGCAGGCGCAACTTGACACCGGTGATACGATCGCAAGGGTCCCAGACAACAGTAGCTATGGAATTATTGTGGGCTGAAGGCTTGTCTAAAAATGGTGTAGTAACTACTGGGCTAGATTTAGTTCAGGTTATGAGTATAAGTATGAATGGTTATGATAGTTTGTCTGATATAGAAATATGAGTAACTAGCAAAAACTAAAACATGATGAACTTCTTCAAAGAGTCAACAGTAGCTACAGAATTTTCGTTGAATGTATGCTTGTACCGTAGATTAATTTCATGTTTTGCATATAAGGTGAGAATGTTTAAGGTGGTTTGGTTGACATATAAATAATATTAGTAACTGAAAGAAAAATGTGAAATCTAAAACATGATTTGTTTAAAAAAAAACCTGCTTTTGTGGCAATCTAAATCACTGTTAAGAACCAGTTTTATTAGTCAAGATAAAGTTATCGAAAAATATTTTTAATACGTTTTTATATTATTTCCATATGGAATTATTAAGTTTTTCTACGGTATTTATCAAAGTGTTCGAAGTCAATAATCGTCAGTATCGGGACACAATATGACTTGGCAATAGCTGTCAATGCCATACACCTAACAATGTTTTTTGGCGTAGTTCTTGCATTAGAAAGATCAGGTGACCAAAGTTTATATTTAGTTGATCCAGATTTAAGTCAGAGCACTGATAAAAACACAGCTACTCTATTTCGAGTAAGGTTCATAAAAAGAGCCTAAACATGCGTTGTCATGACAGCAGCAGTAGCTCATGTCAAGAAAACAATTGGCGGTTCGGCTGTTTTTTATTCGGATACACTGACTACATTTTTTTTTATGGTTGTAATGGATATCAAAACCACTTTTAAAATTATTTAGAAATATTTTTGTGTTGCCAAAATATTTTCAGAATTTGTTGTTATCGTTCGTCATAATGATTTTGATTAAAGTTAAAATGATTGTATTTGTTTTCAACTTGGCAAAAACCTAATAAGGCAAATTGGGACAGCTTGAGGTAGAGGATGCTTCTTCTACCTCAAAAGATTTCTTAGCTATGGAGCCAACAATCGCAAACGTAGCCAATGACAGATATTAAGACCACGAAATTACTGAACTAGTTAAAGTAATGACGGAGGCTCTGAGGCTGAAATTAATTTAAACCACAAACATTTAATTCTTTTTTTTTATTGTTACAGGTGCACAAAACAGACGGACGGCGATAGGGCTGGCCATGGAATTGTTCGAACAACACCAAGGAACACATATATTACAGGTAAGCACGAATATACATATGCATGTACAGTTATCTACGGTAGCGGAACTGCCTATCAACGGCTTATCGTTAGAGGTTCACGTAGCAATAGCAAGTACTTCAAGTGATAACCGTCCTTGGTTTCGTACCTGCAACATTTCTGTGGCTTTGGATTCTAATTGAATTTCCATAATTCCAATGTTTGAAAAGTCGTTTTAAACTAGCATAACTGAGGATCACAATTAATTATATATAGTACAATATCTGTAAGAAACGTCCCCTCAAATGTCATATGAACCCCATGGTTCATAAGAAAAATTCTCTCGAAACGACAATAAATATAGCCGTATAATTTTAATTTTCACTATTGATAATCAACTATAACTGACACTAGTTTGTAAGCTCGCTTTGTACTAACAATAATGGATGTGAATCTGAAAATAAATGAATATAATATAATAAGTCGTTGAGCTCTTATGAGCAAACGATTTCTAATAGGGGAACATCTAATGGGTTAATCCTAACGAACTATCACACTAACTAATTATCACAATGGTTATCAAAAGTGGATTCAGTCAATGTTTGTGACAATAATATCTGATCTATAATTAAGAAATTCTGACGACAAAGAGATCGCATATGATTTAGAATTGATGTAATCAGAAACCTAAAAAAGATTCAGTAGTAGAACTTTGACTCGAGTTAAAACAACGGACAATACAAGTACGTCGACAGCCAATTGTCAGCGTTAATGATGGTGATAATAATGACGAACAAAGCTCATTATAGAACTCAATTTTCGACAACTGTTAACAATACAACAAAATTAGTCATCACGACCTTGCTTTAGAATCAACTTAAAAGAACAATCAATTTGCCTAGCCTTTTCCCAACTATGATGGGGTCGGCTTCCAGTCTAACCGGATGCAGCTGAATACCAGTATTTTACATGGAGCGACTGCCTATCTGACCTCTGCAACCCAGTAACTGGGCAATACGATACCCCTTGGTAAGACTGGCTGTCAGTTTATCGGGCTTCTGACGACCCGTAACGACCGTCAAAGATGCACAAATGACAGTCGGGACTAACGGCTTAACGTGCTTTTCCGAGGCACGGAGGAGTCTCGTTATTTAAAGATGGTCACCCATCCACGGCCAACCCCGGCAAGCGTAGCGTAATCTGATGGATCGACCTGCGCGGCTGTTAGTACTTAGCCACAAGCTCCTCATAATGATAAAAGAGTTCACGAATCTATAATATTCTTTCGTCATAATATTAAAAAAGAACTTCAATAGCGTGCCTCAACATATTCAATCTTGGCTTTCCATTGAGCAATATCTTGGCCGACTTAACGCTTTTTTACTAACAAAACATACAATGGAAAGTGTACAATAGACACTGCAACACACGAGACAAGCGAATTTGAAAAAAAACTCAATTTAATATTTCACAGATTTCACAAAATTTCATAACAGAATTAATTGAACATATATTTTGTCGCAAGAGGGTTAAGCAAAAAAACTTGGTCAAGATCGATTATATGACAATATAGCACGTTCCGTATACAATAATAAATAATTATTCAAAGCATTTGCTATTGATGATAATTTGAGCGTTATATTTGTGGCAAACAAAGTTAGTAATAATAATAAAAGGTGTTGTTGATATTTATTTTTTGGAAGGATAGCTAACTTTGAATATACCCTTAGTATGTTATGTGGTCTATATACATTTTCTAATGGTACTTATTACCAAGAGCCGCAGTATACTTAAGTTTTGTGAGACTTTTAGCCACAATTACTTCTTTACCATTTGGGTTTGCTCCTTTCGCACTGAACTCTTAAAATTCAATTCTACCTATTCTACCACGTAAATTATCATTTTGCAATCGATTCTGCGTCATTATAATATTGTGGGCATTGCGGTTTCTACTCCCAGCTGTAAAATAGCATTGTACGTGATGCCTTGTCCGTTTTTTTTTTCACATTATGTAGAAAACCAACTGTTTGCGGGAATATTTGTACGTTTTTATATAAAAAATTAAGGACGGACATGAAGGAACGTAGGTTTCAAACATGTTTTGTTGCAAAACTTTGAATTTGTTCATTTGTTCGTATTGAATTGGTTTCGTGATTGTCTGCTGTTTCAAGTGTAGTGTTTGTTGAGGAGAGCTTCAAGTCAATAGGTTGACGAATTGGAGTATCGGCCTTTAGGAACTTGATTGATGATTTGATGTCTCAATTTATATCAGTACATTGGTTGTGCACGCTGTTTACTTTTATTTTATCTCTCTATCAGTGCATTCATGCTTCAGTTTACTTATCCATGTAAGAATCAGTCTTTGGTGTAGCAGGTAGCTGGTTAGAAATAGAAAAAAATGATGCAACTGGGTCTATAGTCTTCATAAGATTTAACATGGATTAAGTCGTAATTCGTTGTTACTTTTTGACTCTGAAAATAATTGTTTTATCAACAAAAATAACCCGTTTGAATTGGCTTCAAATGTCATAAGTCAAGTAAAAAAAATAGATTTCACGGGCTACCCTAGCTTTCGCCTAATGGTTCCATAATCATTACTGACATTTTATTTACTTTGTCCAAGTCCATAATTGAAACTCCTTTTCAAAAACATATAAAAAAGAAAATTTCCACAAAAAAATAATTTAGAAGCAGCCTTTAAAATAACAAGGACCACGTCCGAACACTTTTTAAATAAGGTTTGGAACACACAATGGTCTATTAAGTTTATAATCCACACTTTTTACTGGCCAGTACCGTTTAGACGCGGATTTATAATAAAAAGTTATCCATCACGATGTATTTTGTCAACCGTGCATCTCATTATAATCTTGGATTGAGTTGAGATATAGAGACGCTAGATGGGATATTCTTGATCGAGTTTTTATTAGACTTAATATCAATAACGTTACAGTTAAGATGGAAATTTCAATGTACCTATTCATCATCATCTGCCTAGACTTTTCCCAACTATGTTTGGGTCGGCTGCCAGTCTAACCGGATGCAGCTGAATACCAGTATTTTACATGGAGCGACTGCCTATCTGACCTCCACAACCCAGTAACTGGGCAATACGATACTCCTTGGAAATTTCAATGAATTAAATTGCGATATATGGCATGACTCGGTCACAAACAGAGAGAGGTATATCCCAGTGGGTGAAGTCCAGCTCTAGATGATGATTAAAAAAAAGAAGGCTTATTCACCCGCTCCAAAAATGTTCTAAAAATTTTCGAGCGCCTGGGAATAAGCCGAAAATACATTGAAATCTATTAGTACCTATTTAGCTTGGTTCTGCTCGGAATTCTGTTTTTGCTTTCAGCCCAATCTTTATTTGAATATACATACGCCTGCACCGACTTAATTTTTTACCCGCCCCGCGGCCCCGGTCGGATTAATACGACAAATGTTTTCATGCTCGTGCCGCCTGAGTCGTGTTTATACGACTGAGAATCTACGTTCAGTTTTCGTTTTTTATATAATTGCAAGACCCTCTTCGTCTGAAATAAAGTTTTTTTAAAGAGTTGGGCGCTGTGGGCAGGGCGATTGATTTAAAACCAAGCCGACTTTTGGTTAAATTAACTATTTAGTCGATGTTTAATCACCAGCTTATTTCTAAAGAACGCAACGAAGAGTCGAAGAATTTGTTCTTCGTTCCGAGACCCAATGCTCAATAGGTCGAAGCTCGGTTATTGTAACTTCTAGTATAACTATATTCAAGTTCATTCATTTTGGCTCGTGAAGTTTTTCATCAACAGACTTCTGTTTGTTTACTTTTTTTGCTGACCGTCACAAAATTGATGTAGAACTATTACTTTTAAAGGTATGGTGTGCAAAAAAATTAGATCAATCTATTCTTTAATCTGGCATGTCGAAGGTATAAATGGAACACTTATGGGTTCAAACCGGCAGTGTCTTATTGTCTGAGATAGATTTTTTTATTGTTATTTTTTTACTTTTTTTTGGCATGTGCTTAGCGTGAATAATCCAAATGATTGGCAATATATCTCGGTTCAATATGTTCCGCTTTTCCGGATGCAACATAACTTAAGTTACTTGTGAATAATTATGTTAGATGAATGAGTCTTTCTCTAGCTGTATTGTATTTTTTATTCTTGGTTGGTAATCATTACAAAATAAAAGAGTTTAGCATAATCAGCATATCATTTCCCACTGCTGGGACACAGTTCTCCTCTCGGTGAGAGGGAGTCTGCCGTAGATGTCATGTCTTTGAATTTTTGGTTCTAGAATATACCGGTTTCCTCACGATGTTTCCCTTCGCCGTTTTAAGGGTAGTGGTGATGAAATATTCTCCATACAGTTAAGCGCCTCCCTGGGTTCGAACCTACGACGTACAACTCATAAGTTAAGCCGTTACCACTTGGCAACCACTGCTCTTAATAAAACACTTTATTCCAAGTCATTTGACAGCTGACACACTTTTTAAACACATTATATTTTGGAGAAAAAATGGAATGTTCCAAAATTTTAAATACGTCAATATTTTAATAGGCTACCAAGTTTCGTCAGATACCTAATCGACAAAATGATTTTATTGTGCTACATTGTATTTCTCTGCTGACCGTACTTGTCAAGTTGTTCCACGCCTGCGCTTGCGCACAAACCGTGACTATTTTTAATACAAAACTATTGTTTAGCTATAATGAAGCGTGGTTTTTCAATACATTACACACTATTTGTTGAAATTAACGAATATTTCGATACTTCTGTCATTTGAAAGATTGCCTAAATGACAGTTATTGTATATTGACAGGTTTGACAGCTTATCTGTCAGAACTTGCCTATGCAGTCGATTTAGCTACAATATTAATGTGTCGTTTGCGCAGTTTTCAATTTAGTGTTCAATTATCTTTGAAGAAAAACTAAATTGATATCCTCTTATATTACTGCAATATGATAGACCTGATTTTCAATTTATCTTTTGTTGAAAATTCTCATTTCTATCCAAAGTCTAAAATATATAAAGTGTAGGTACTTGATGTGCTAGCCTCTGTACAATACTTATTTTTTATGTAGGTACATACAATGCTATTTTAGTAATGTATTTAAGTAATGTTTCTGTGTTACTAGCTAGTTTTAAATAAGTACTTTAATTTGTGGAGAACGTAGCGGCCAGTGGGTAGCTTAATTGTTTTAAATGATATATTTAAAAGTTTTCTATTGTGCTACTTTTTGTTTTTCCTTAAATAAATTTAAAAAACATACCACACGAAAAGAAGAAGACCTATATAAATTTGTGTTTAATCTGAAAAGGTAATATTATACTCATCAGTCCGAACAGCTTTTAATATAAGATCAATTGTTAAGTTGCGAATAAAAAGCATTATAGATGCTTCGTATAGCTTGAAAAAATGTATTTTCAAGCCGAACGCCGTTTCGATTTAACCTTGTACACTGGTTAACTTACTCTTTCACTAGGACCTATGCATTTGATTAAGAATAGATAATAATAAGCCTGTAAAGCCCGACTTTAAAGCAAATGCCTCTCTTTCCTTACCCGTTTTTTTTTTTTGTATGATTTTGATTAATACTTTAATTACTGTTATCTTTTTGCTTACAGTCCTTGGATGGGTTCGCGTTATCAGTAGCGGCAGATGGGAGGTTCCTGTACATATCTGAAACTGTTTCTATATATTTAGGATTATCACAAGTAAGTTCAACAACCATTTTCTATTTGTTTCTTCTTCTACTATAAGTCTTACTTTTCCTATACTTAACCCCTCAAATGTTGTATGAAACCCATAGTAGGTTCATAAGAAAAATTCTCTCGAAACGACAATAAATATAACCGTATAAATCGTTGAGATCTTATAAGCAAACGGGTTCTAATACGAACATCTAATGAGTTATTTACTACTCATAATATAACACTTAGTATGTATATGACAGCTATAATAAATTGCTATATTATATAGCTATTCTGTAAAATTCGCACAGTGAAGACAATGTTGGAGCAACCGTGAAGTGAGCTATCATTCCACCTCACCTAATGCTAGGGATTGACACTATTGACAGCTCACTTAAAACTCACTTCACGTACGTTTTCACGGCGAGGTTCTTACAGAATAGCACTGCTGGCGATGACAGAGACAAGAAAAATGAGATGTAAGGAAAACCACAGTATTGTAAGTAACTTAGGAAAATCTGAAAAAACTATGACTCAGCGACAATTTTGAGAATTTTTGTTTGAACGACATAGAAAATTAAAGTAGTATCGGGATTTTTTTGTGGTAATCGTAACAAAGAATTATCCGTATTCCATGACTAACAGAATAATAATCCTCGAAAACATATAGAACTGCAGTAACTAACATTTCTTAAACTCTTCATAGACTTCGCCGCTTCAACATACCTTAAGCTTTTTGTTATTCTACCCACCTCTTAGGCAAAGCCCACAACACACCTTGTGTGTACAAACACACAAACAAACTCATTCACACGTGCACACATACACACAGTACGATTTAATCAGTTGATATTCGGCGCCGCTAGAAAGACGTTACTGCACAAGATGGTAGATAAATATACACGTGTCACGTTATGTCTAATACGTGGTCAGGTTTTTATACTTGACTATCTATTTTCGGACCATCTTTAAAGGGTTAAGTTTCTTCAAAACTTTTTTCCATGAGAGGGATATGGTCTCGAGTTTAGCCGGACAAACATTTTTTGTCTGACTGTACTTTTTTGCAACTCTTTGGTTTTCGTTTTTCTGTGTAAAAAGATGATCTTTGCTGTAATGGATTTTTGTAAAGCATTTTAAAAAAAAATTGAACTTTTTTAAAGATCCATTTAAGATCCGTTTCAGGTTTGTATTATAAAAAATCGCAGTAATAATAGACGCGATTATTCTCATAACAGTAGATGAAAGTCGATCCCGGCGTCGCTTTATGAAAAAAAATAATTTCTCCCCAAAATAACAAGATGTTTAAAATGCACGCTCATACTAAACTAAAACAGAAAATAACAAATTCGCAAAAACTGACTTCGAAACAAAAACATAAGCAAAATTAAATAACATTACAAAATTAAAAGGCGCTACGAAAAGAGCCGAAAACTGGGAAATTCGTTTCCAAAATGGCTGCAGGGGTGGTGCGAGCGAGAGCGCAGATGGGGGGAAAGGGACGATACGATATGCCGGTCACGTCGCGGGCAAGGCGCGCGCGTGCTCTTCATTCTAATGCCTGAACACACACACCCCCGAACACACGCACACATATCCGAAAAAACGTCGAAACACTTCACATACACGTGTACGTACATCTACACGTGTGTGTGTGACATAAAATACATAAACTTCCTGGTAAATAAGAGTAGATACAACTTTCTTATAAGTAAAGCCCATGTTAGATGTTTCGGCTATATTAAATTCTGTCTTTTCTCTTTTGCCTTCACAGGCTGATAGCAATGGGAAATCGTATTTTCCTTTTATAAGCAGCTTTTTTGTTCATTCACGTTTTTATTAGGAAATCATTTTCGTGTTACAGTTTTCGTAAATTGATTTCGTGGACCTGAAAGCGAATGAAACTTGTGGCACTCAAAATTTTGTTGATTAATATTTATCGCATCTTTCTTTCTCATGTCTAATTCAGTTGTCTTCGTCTCTATACTCTAAATCGACTGTCAAAGTACACTATTAGTAGAGGTTTTACTATTCTGTCTAAAGATTTATACTTAAAATATTTCAGCTTTTCTATAAAATCACCTTCAAGACTGATAGTCAGTAGGCCCGTTAAGCAGTAGACAACCCTATGGTTGAACTGCGAGATACCAAAAAAAAAAGATCAGAAAGAAAGAAAGTCAGGTATTCATCACCATACAAATATCACACTTCATCTGCACTTAACACAATCAAGATTACAATCTCCCTCCAGAAAATTTTCCACAATAAAATTCAAACGACGAAAAATGTGTGTCCCATCAATCGGCGAATCGGTAAATACCATAAAATTCTTACCATCATTCTAAGAACCGACCACCGTAACGTCACCATTGTCTTGGACCATTTACATGCAAGACCTGACTGCGGATACACGCCTCCTGAATGTGTAATACGGTCTCACAATTATATTTGATAAATTTATTTAAAGATGCATTTGAATAACTCGTGAAAGTTCTGTTGTCATCGTTTGGATTTTGGATGGATTATTAATGTTTTTGTTTACCGTTTATGTTTTGATTTGTTTATGATGTGGTGATGTTGGCAAGTCTTCAGAAACTTTTTGTCTTTCCTTATCTTCTTCATGTTCAATCTTCTCCTTCTTTTCGTAAGGTTAGTGACTAACCTGGTGTCAGAGTTTTTATGCTGCCCATGGGCCTCTGACTTAGCTTGACATGCTGACATGCTGTTTCATCTTCAGTCAGTAGTAAATACTTTGGGTTGAATATGCTTTTCGTTTACAACATGCACAGCAAAAGTGTTTTTCTTCGACTTCCTTTAATATTACATTTGTTTATCGTCCTTGTGTAGTTTCCATATCTTATTCTTCATCAAAACAATCCTCACACAATACGCCTCCTTACACACTAATATTTCTAACACAAACCAACAGAAGCACAGAAATCTCAAACTATAAACACAAGCGATAAGGCAGACCTTATCAACAACTTTACAACCTTTTGTCATCACATACGTCACCAGCATCTTCCTCTAAGATAACCGCATCTACGTCCCGTTCATCATTGTCATCAATCGTCATGTAAACATCGTCTCGTTAGCCATTTCTATGAAAGTCACCTGCTATACGATGCGAGATAACTCTTTCATTCATAACGATACTACGTACGTGACAGGCCACCATTCAGCCTTCTTCCTTGGGTTTGGAAGACTGGTTTTTTATTGACTAATAATTTTGTATACGTGTAGGCTGTGGTTGAATGAAAATCTGCTTCATAAAAGTTTTAATAACTTTTCGGAAAGATTTTGTTTTGTTTTATTATCTTCCTTGTCATAAGTATTTATTTAATGATATGCTTTTGCATATCTTGTAGGTACGTCAATGCTTTTTGTTTCCATATTTCTGCAGTCTTTTATGGATCTCAGTCCACCTTTTTTTTTTGAGGGTGGGAAATCTTCAAATGACTCCTCGCGCTCTGGGTAGAGCGGAAGGGAGTGTTCGACTCTAACTGACTAAAACCCATCCATGTTCCTTCCTTAACCCTTTATGTTACGGGGTAGCGGTAACCCTTTCGGACAATCCCGCTGAATTGTCACTACTTTGTCTCACCGAATTTATAAAAACAAATTATATCCTCAAAGTTACGATGAGTTCGTACGTATGTCAGATTTAACTTCCTAATTTCGTCCACAGGTAGAGATGACGGGTAGCAGTATATTTGACTACGTTCACCAGGCTGATCATGCAGAAATAGCGGAACAACTAGGGCTGTCCCTTACTGGAAGACCTGGTCAGGCCGGATTGAACAGCCCTGCTTCGGGGAGTGAAGAGGGAAGCCAGCATGGAACTAACAACCCTGATGGTAAGTTGAATAGAATTCAAACTTGAATAAGAACAGTAAAGTCATTGCTGGGATTCGTGTTCTTAATTTCAGGATTTTTATGTTTTAACCGCGAACGATTTTATATGAAAATCTTTTATGAAGACTACGTAAAAATTTTACTCCGTTTTTATTTATGCTATGTTTGAAAGATGAGACCTAGTTTTTTTGTTTATGTTTCGCTTATACAGACAGTTAGTTCAAGACCATAATTATGATTGTATATGTAGAAAAAGTTATAATTAGTATCAAAAATTGTCTTGATTCACACTATGTATTACGTAGGTTTGGGTGAAGTAAATTTTTATGTATTAATGAAAAGGTTTTTCTGCTTTTTCCTTTAATTATCAATCAGGCGGCTGTTCCACTTTAGATTACTTCTAATACCGTTTAACTTCATTTAATTCAAGCCAATGTGATAAAAACTCTTCAAAAAAGCCACTGAAAACAGTAAAGCGAAGACTTTTTACCGTTATTCATTCTAAACAGGTGTCACATTGAAAACGAGAAGCAACAAGAATTATCGAATCTTCGTTTCTAACAAAAAAATCGGTTCGGAATTCAATTAAACTCGACTTATTTCGGAGGCCATTGCTCCATCGACAATCAGCGACAATACCGATCTAAAAATTTCACTTGGTATATCGAATCGCCCAATGCTGGCACTAATAAGTTGTGGATCAAATTGAAATTAGATTATGGGGCGTTCACGCCGCGTTGGGAGCTTATGAAACGGTCAATGGGGTGTCAGCACAAACCTTTATAGAACAAATTATAATTTATTTTCCAACGCTATGGGAATGTAGTAAGCTGACGATGATGACAACTGCGCATCAAATCAAGGCGCCGATGACGGCTGTGCCATTAAATCAGTCATCTGTTTAATTTTCTAAAGAGATGTGGGTGCCGAGTTCAATTAAACGCGAAGATAAGCAAAAACTTCATTCGTATAATAATTTTCACCGGCAATGTTATCCGGTCGAATGAATTCAGAGTTTTTATTATTGTTGTGGCTTCGGTCGCCCAGATAAAAAAAAAGTTGCTTTAAATGCACACAATTCCAATTCAATATTTTCTTTTGATTGTTTTGTGTAATTTTTTGGATTCCACGAATGAAATGGATTGGAACGAAATAAATTACTAGTACCTACGACCTTTCCCAAAATACATAGGAGGAAGTAAATAAACACATATTATTTTTAGTAAGTATAGGTGCACCTAACTTAAAATTGTTATACGAACTAGGATCAGGATCTTTCGAGTATATTACAGCTTGTATGAATTTAAACGCCTGTGATCACATGTTTTAACCAAAAACCCTTTTTTTATTTTTAATCTTTAACGGTTTAAGGGCCCAAATTTTGCCACTACAAAACTACACCAATTACGACCAACATAAAAAAACTGTTAACACATCAGGTTTTTTTCAAAAGCCACCTTCAATTTCACATCGAAGGGCTAGAATCGATTTCAATTTACACTGCGATGCTAAAAAACTCGATAAAAAAATCAATCAGGATCGAGAATCGAGATGGTTTGACAGTGGACCATTGTGTGGTGACGGGCGTGGTGAAATGAGTCACAGAACAGTGGCCCATGTTGAAATCGCCACATTGTCACCGTGATGACCATGGGTTGATGTTTTCTGACGTGACGAACCTGCGGTTCTAAAAGTTAGGCTTGGTTAGGGGAAGCAAGTAGATACTTTAAAGGAAGCTGTTTAAGCTGTACAACCATATATGAATCTGGTTTCTTAGACTTGGAAAACATCGGGACACAGAAAGGGTTTTCTTTGATCTCATACAAGACGATCACAGCAATTATACAATTGCAAACAAGGAATAAAATACAAATAGCGATGATATTTGGTAGAATTAGCAAAAGAACGATCAATGGTGGTAGAATGAGAGCCACCATTGATGTATGGCATGATTTGTATGGCAGTCATAATAATGAAAATGCTGTATTAAGACCAAAAGTGGTTTGGGTCTGTATTCAAACAATAGTCACAAATCATTAACTACGCAATACTAAAACCGAACCGTCATCGGCCCAGCAGTTTTCAATATTAAAACAGAGAAATTTAAAATGATATACTTCCAATATCAAAGTTTAAACATTGCAGAAAACGGCTTGAATCAGAAACTGGAAACGTTTGAATAAAGCATGAATATTAAAGAAGTAATAGAAATGTTGGAGCCATTTAGATAATATCAGGCAGTAAACGTTTTGCTGTATATGCGACTCTCCCACATACAACTACAACGATATCTTGGGATATTGCCATAATCTGCTTCTTAGCTGTCGCTGTATCGTAGGAGGTGGTGACGTTTTTCCTGATATTGTCGTAGATTTTCGAGTTAAACAATTTCTTGGAAATAGGTAAAAAACTATCGTTAGTTCGAATGAGTGCCAGGGGTTTTTGTCTTTACTAATGGAAAAGTAAAAATTACATAATTACAAAAATAGGTAGAATCAAGCATCATTCATCATTCTCCTGAACTTATCCCAATTTATTTGGGGTCGGCGCAACATGTCTTTTCTTCCATACTCTCTCTATTAGTCGTCATCTCGGTAGTCACATCCTTTCTAGAGAAATCATCATTCACACACTCCATCCATCGTTTCTTTTGTCTTCCTCTACTTGTATAGCCATCCACATGCATACTCAAAACTTTCCTGACTACATTTTCCACATTCCTCCTCATACCATGGCCATACCATGAATAAAGAGTCAAGCATATACTTAATTAAGGTATCAGCCAAAATAATTGCAAATAAGAAAACTGTTACCAAAATATGTAGCTAGTACAGACAGAACATATTGATGCGCAACACCATGATGAAAATCATCTAATTCCACGAAAATATAGTCACCTTTTTTGTTCCACTTAAAAAGCAGCCTGATATATCAAGGTTACACAAATATTTGTTCGCTGAGTCAATCTGGTTAAGTATTACAGCAACGTGATACAAATCGACATACCTTTTGTCCACTATAATGGTCATTGTGCCTATTGCCAAAGATTAAACTTGCAACAGACAACATGCGGGTTGAATTTAAAGTTGGTTGACAGCTGTTTTTTCTTGTTGTGGTCATATTTTGAAATGTTCATTTGTATTTAAGAGGAAATTAGTGTGGGCGAATAGCTTATTTTATCATCCTTTTTGCGCTGGTTTTTACTATTTAATCATCTATTACGAGCTGTTCTATTGATTGTATATTTCCTAGAAAAGGATTATTAAAACCAGTTAAAGGAATTTGTTGAAGGAATGGGAAACTGCAAGTTCTGGTTTTCATAGAGCGCTTCTTGCTATTTTCTTCTGTACATCATTCTATGATTTACCCTTCTTCGTCTTGATATTACGATTGCATTACATATTATTCACTTCATATTAACTCTTACTCTCTCTGTCTCTCTTACTCTATCATAATTCATCATTTTTATGATCATTTTCGATTTGTTGTAATCCACGCATCTTTTTGTTCACACTATGTACACACTCAGCACTAGAATAGATCAAGTGAAGCTTTGTTCAGCCCGAAAATAAAAGGCAGATGATGACAGAACTTTTTTTCTGCTAGATTGGGCCAAGGAGATAAAGGAACTGATGTATATATCTATGACTAATGGTAGCAAAAAGCTACTGAAATAGGAAGACTAAAAAATTAAATAAAAACCCCAGTGTTATCTATTTGAAAAGTATGACGTAATGCTGTATGAAATAAAAAAACTTCAATAATTAGATATATTGCTTATTTTCCTTAAGCTAGTCACTTTCAGCTGTGACCTTCTTGTGGTCGTATTTTTTATATTTTGTGCATATCTGAAAGAGACATAGTAACTACTAGATTAACATAAATACTTAGGTGTTTTATGCATCTCATGGCTAACATCTTCTTAGGCGTACAGGTTTTGGGTGGTTATCCCGATCAAAACACTAACAAAAACTTCAAAATTGTTAACTATAACAGTTCAAAAGCCAAGGCTATACAATTTCTCGCCAGCAGGCTCTCAAAACCTTTTAGAACCATTGTCAAATAACTTAGTGGCTGGTCCAGTGAAATCAATTACAGCGTAGTGTCGATCGTCCCGGTCCCATCGTACCACAAATCTTATAATTATCTACACGTCCACCCAATCAATCAACTCTCTCATTGATTCACTTTTTAACTAAAAATCGACCCTATTTGAGTTAAAATTTGGTCTATTTTATGTATCTTTTCTTAGTTTTTTTGGCCGAGAAACGTGTGTGTTTATTAGGAATGGAATCAATTAAATTTTTCAAGAATCACAGAGTGAAGAATTGGAAACTATTTCAATTCCTCGTTTTCAATCATCTGATATGATTGGGTAGTTTGTAGTGAAAAGCGAGACATTTGATAATGAAAGTGATACAAATTGGAATTGTACAATACCAAACGATGCAATTTTAGCAAGAATGTATCTATTTTTTAAGTTTTTATTCACATAGGTACAAAAGTAGTGGAATGAAATGGAGATGGAGAGGATGGTATCATGTTGACATCAGATTACTCATAGATATAATATTGTGAGCATAATATAGGAAAACTGCCGTAAATCACTCGACATTATAAACTGAAGATCAAACCAGACACAAACAGTATTAGAAACAGTTATGTCAAATATTATCTAAAAGAAAAATATAGATATCATTTTAGTAGCGATAGAAATAAAATTAATCCGAATAAACAATACTACAGCACTGTGTTTTCAAATGTTAACAGTATCGGCCCAAATGTCCCTGGCGGCGAGTGGGTCGCTATACCGGGGGATGGACCGGGCATTCTGTGTAAGAATGAAGAGTACGCTGACCAAGAGAGGATGCCACTTCAAGTCTTCAGGATACAGGGTAAGGAAATCAGCTATGTTGACGTGTGAAGTGAAGATGTAGTAGAATTTTAGAAATAAAGGGTTTGGTATTATAAAAAAATAACATTAAAAGATTTCTTCGTCTTGACATTACAGAAAAAAATCTACTATAAATCTTCACTTTATACGTACAATAATTAAATTAATCAATGCTTAGAGCATCATTAATTTATTTCATCATCAAAATTAATTATGAAAATACCGAAACAATAATGCAAAAATAATTTATTAACCAAGAGGACTATGAAAGTTTGTGAACATTTTTTTATCTAGTAATTTATAGAGAGAAATATATTATATGGACGCTGAATTTTCATTTTCGATCTAGGTTGGAAGATGCAAGGAGGGTGAACCAACGAGATCCGAGAGTGGTAACTGGCGGGTGGGTATCTTGTAGAAAGAGATCATTTTCAAAACTGAGAGTGATTGTCGTGAATAAATTCAGCATTTTCTTTCAGTATTAAGCTCTGTGCTTAAACCAAAAGTCAATGCTAAACAAAACCGATCCAAAGTCACCCTTTGATACTGTAAATCATCTTTTTCTCCACGTATATTCCTGAAACTGTAATCTCCTAGCTCCATATCTACACAGCGAGTAACAAATGGATTCGAACGACCTCTTTATCCGTCTCTGATCACAAATATTATTGGTTAGAATTATTGTTAGCTTGGGGTGCCTCAAGGCAGCATTATACGGCCCCATAATTTTTGCCTTAACTCGGTGCTAGGTCATAAAACGTGATTATATCACAAGCGACTTGCGAATACCGCAATAGCTGAGCGAAATTGCCGGTAGATTGTTTTCGGGGTGTAAATTCTCATTTCATTTTATAAGCAGTATCTTGGTCACTTCCTTTTATATTTAGGAAGTCGTTCATTTCTTTATTGCTTGTCGATTGCTCTTTTATGTCTATTCTAAAGGGTTGTTAGGTACTAAAGTAAAAGTAACAACCATAATTTGTTTTATCTTCATCTTAATGGGTAATATAGCTCCATTTTAGAGTCAGTAGAGCAATTAATACTGAAACGTTTTCGAGTGTATGTTACGCCGCCGAAGGCTACGGTTTTATTGGGAAAATTGCAAATTAGTTGATCCGCCTTACATTTGATCTTCGAATTCGATTACCTGGTAATATATATTATACGTGCCTCAGAAACATTACGGTATGTAACAAATAGCTTTTCAGTTTCTCGTTATGTTTGAAAGTTTAATGTTCTTACATGAGACACGTCTCACGTTTTCTATTTTACGAAAACGAAGTAAATGTGAAAGTTTTAATGATGTTTTTTATTTTCTTTTTGTTGAGTTCATTTCTTGTTAACATTGTTATCAAAGATGGACTAATGTTATTAGGGTTTGGCAAACATATAAAGTACTAGGTATCAGATTTTTTAGTTTCTTTTTTCATCGTTTCAGATATTAACATTGATGAAGAATATTGTTTTGATCTGTAAAAACTTTCCCATCTATAACCATCTCTTCAACGTCTCTCTCCTTCTTTCCAGGTGGTTCTGATGCTGTGCCGCCTCCGACCGCAGTATTCCTTTTCTCATAGTCGCAAGTCTCCAACAGTACTCCTGGGCATGGTGGCTCTAGCCATAGCATTACCGCCACCATCGGTCCACGAGATCAGACTGGAATCGGATATGTTCGTCACAAGAATCAACTTCGACTTCCGAATAGCGCATTGTGAGCCCAGGTAAGACATGAGTATTTTACTAAAGCTAGATGTTTCAAAGGGAAAAAGATCTTTGGGAAACTTTTGGTAGCTCTGCCCGTAATAATAATTTTTACATTGCAGTTTTCAAGAAGCCTATTTAAGGTTGATGTTCCAGGGTAGCCCGCGAAATTCAAATTTTCTTAAGTTTTTTGCAATTTGCAGGCCAGTGATAGGTTGTATGTTGATGAACATTTGATTCGCGGCTGTAAGACGTATGTAGTTACAGAATTATAATCATCAAAATCATTAATACAACCCTCCGAGCTCATAAAGGTTCCGGAATGACTTTGACCTTGTAAAAAGTCATTTTTACACCTTTATGAGCTCGGAGGGTTGTATTAATGATTTTGATGATTATAATTCTGTAACTACATACGTCTTACAGCCGCGAATCAAATGTTCATCAACATACAACCTATCACTGGCCTGCAGATTGCAAAAAACTTAAGAAAATTTGAATTTCGCGGGCTGGTTGGAGGATTCACCTTAAAAGACAGGCAAAACAGTTTTGATAATACAAGATTACTTCTATCAACATGCGTGAAATCAAGTCCAGGTCCAAAACCTAATGTTTTTTTTATGTGTTCGTTCACATTGTGTATTTCCTTTACAGTCGGGTATCAGAACTCCTGGGCTATACTGCAGAAGAATTAACGGGGAAGAATCTTTATGCTCTCTGCCATGGAGAAGATGCCAACAAACTTAGAAAATGTCACGTAGATTGTAAGTACTTACTTCTTCATTATTTATATCTTTATCTCGTTCCTTCCATGTGTCATTATTTTCTATTGCTAAATCAGATATGAGATCTTGAATATGGTCATAAAAATGTACAGTACCAGTATCATTGTCTTTTTTTTATTACTATCGCCGTTAAATTGTTTATTATTAAAAGCTACTCCATTATATTTTACGGTAGTCGAACATTTTAGGATACTGTTTTCACCAACTCATTAAAAGTCTCCAGCTGGATCCTGTTTATGACTTCCTATTATTAATCACACATTTCAACATTTCTTTCAACAATAAATCAATCTAGTTAGGCAACATTAATTGTCCCTCTATTTCTAATTAGCCTTGCGAGTATCATCAATTGTCTATAAACGATGCGACGTCCACCCATGACCCAATATATGTGGTGAAATCCTTCGTAGGTTAATGTCGTAACTACCGATTTGTATTCAGTATGTTGTCTATAGAAATCCATGTCAAGAAGACAGGCAGCTCAAGGCGCAAAGCGTTACGAGGAAAATTTATGAGTCCAATCGTTTTGTGGGAACATTTCTTTTTGTAGTGGTTTTCGATGTCACAGTTTGGCAGGATTTGTTTTGAAGTTATTCTGGTAAAGTAAATTCCAGAAACAAAATCAGGATTACAAATGACACTAGGTCTTATATTCTTAGACGTCTTGCTACTGAATCAATAATTTCAAAAGATTTTGTCACGTATCGCGTACAAAGTTCAGAGACGTAACATTTCATTGAATTCAGTATTCCTTCGGAAATACACTGTCATGTTGCTTTTGCCGCCTTCACATTCTTGCCTGACATTTCGCTCAGGATCATAAGTATACAGAGGAATTCCTATTCAAGTAATGTAATCTTCTCGTATATGATATTATTACTTTCCTGCGCATCCGTCAGTGGAATACAATTTAGGCCTAGCGCCACGCCGGCCCGTCTCTACTCAAGTTGTGATTTGAATAATAATTTTTATACCACCATTTCGGTTTCCTCTCTCTTTACGTAGACGTGGGAAATGTCATGTCTTAATGTCCTGCGTGATGGCTTTTTCTGTTTTATGGTTATTCCTACCTGAATTATTGTGTGATTCATAGTTTTTGTTGTTTTCAACTTCCTCGGTTCTTTGAGGTTTTCTTACATCGTTTAAAGTATCAATTTCCGTATTGAATTTTATTGCTTCATAAGTTTCATTAGTATTGTGTGCATGTACTGTTTTATTTTTGCTTCTACGACATTCTTAGTACCGATTTCTATGTTAACATGCTTTAACGTCGTATCAATGGCCTATGTTAATTCACCGATGAGGAAAATTCGTGACGACCTCAATGTATCTTCGTCATCTGAACTCAATCCGATCTAATGTGATTGCTCCACCACAAAAATACACGACTTCAAGAACAAAGATGACATGAATGGAAGGACTCATAATCCTGACGTAATCATCCAACCAATCATCGTACATAACAAGATGGCTGACATTTTGAATGCCAATCACGGTGTTGCGTTAACGTCATGCGGTTCTAGCACCTTACCATTTGATAGCTTTACGAGACCATCAATTTGAATTTAAAATGTACATCTATGTAGATGCCGGTCAAATGTGGACATTCCTGGTCTGGAATAACAATTGTAGATATTAGCATAAAAGTCCGGGTGTTTGTTAGAAAGCGGGTAATTTGGTTACAACTGTATACGCGGTTTGGTTACGAGATGACTTTATTGACGATCGCGAAGCGTATGATATTCAAATTTTGTGCATACGTCCAATAAAATCAAATGATTATGTTTGGGACTTCCGACAACTGTGACGCTTTGGCATTTGTTTGGTGTTCGCTGCCTGAAAAACAGGTTGATTTATTATTTATTGTGTCCGATTGAACATAATGGCCCTCAGTCTGCTTTAAAGATGTCGTCAACAAGTGGCTAATAGCATAACTTTGGCTTCGTTTTATTATTCATCATTTGTATTTTTATATTATTAAATAGTATGTAAGAACTTCCACTTACACACATCAAAAGTGTCTAGGGATCAACATATATTTTTGCAATAACTTTTCTCTTGATTGATATTAATTTAAATTTTCTTTAAGGATTCATCAAATAAAGTGTTTTCGTTTGTCACAGTAACGATAAACCAAGTCACCTTTGCATTAATAAAGAAATTTGCCATTTTCCTAATAAAGGGATTTTTGACATTTGAACCACTAACATTAAAGTTCGAAAAAAAGACTGAAATAACAGTTTTCTTTAAAATTTTATTGGGTAACTTAAACAATTAATAATCCGTGTTTCTACCGCGAACACTAACAACACAAGAACATCGGTTTGGCATACTCAAAATGAGTTCATCCAAATCACGCTGTGGAATGGCCGCCCATGTTCGTTGCAACAACAAAAAAAGGTCTTCTTGCAACTGGATACCCTCCATATTCGGCAGAGCTCTTCTCTGTAGCATATCCCATGCATGCTCAATCGGGTTCAAGTCTGGCGACTGAGCAGGCCAGGGCAGGACATTGATGTTAGCTGCGGCGAGAGTCTGTCTTACAACTCTTGCGGTGTGCGGTCGTGCATTATCATGCATTAACTGAAATAAGGGACCGATTTGCACTTGTAGAGGAACGATGACGTCAGATACAATCGTCTCAGCATAAATTTGAGCGTTGAGGTTGCCTCTGATCCAAATCAACTCAGTTCTTCCGCCGATCCAAATACCCGCCCATACCATGATGGTTCCACCACTATAAGGATGGACTTCCTGGCAGGATTTTAATCGCTGTTGGCGTCCAGGGGTTCTCCAGTGTCGTATACGTCTTGTATCCGGTCTCATACCAAAACGAGACTCATCAGAAAAGCACACGAAACGCCATTGTTCTTCTGCCCAATTTCTGTGTTCAAGAGCCCATTGATATCGAATCCTACGATTGTGCATTGCTATAGGTGGTACCCGTAGCGGTCTTCGGGAATGAAGGTTCACTTCATGCAAGCGGTTTCTGACTGTTTGGTCGCTAATTAAGTTCCCTGAAGAGTGATGAAGCCTCACGGCTAACATCATGGCGGTTATTGTTGGAGCTCTTCGAGTTAAGATTTGAATGTATCGGTCTTGTCTCCGTGTCGCCAGACTTGAACCCGATTGAGCATGCATGGGATATGCTACAGAGAAGAGCTCTGCCGAATATGGAGGGTATCCAGTTGCAAGAAGACCTTTTTTTGTTGTTGCAACGAACATGGGCGGCCATTCCACAGCGTGATTTGGATGAACTCATTTTGAGTATGCCAAACCGATGTTCTTGTGTTGTTAGTGTTCGCGGTAGAAACACGGATTATTAATTGTTTAAGTTACCCAATAAAATTTTAAAGAAAACTGTTATTTCAGTCTTTTTTTCGAACTTTAATGTTAGTGGTTCAAATGTCAAAAATCCCTTTATTAGGAAAATGGCAAATTTCTTTATTAATGCAAAGGTGACTTGGTTTATCGTTACTGTGACAAACGAAAACACTTTATTTGATGAATCCTTAAAGAAAATTTAAATTAATATCAATCAAGAGAAAAGTTATTGCAAAAATATATGTTGATCCCTAGACACTTTTGATGTGTGTATTTACTTCTGGCCAGCTGATCCTGCCATCTCTCTTTTTAACGTTTTCATCTTTGCATTGGTTATTTATATTCGAATTGTTTTATACATTGCTCGTGCTTATTATAACATTTTCGTAAATACTAGTAGATGTAGGTTAATTTACTCGTTTCTATGTATCCACTTGTGTATTTATGTTATCAATACAGAAATCACCGACTCAACCAATAATTACAACAATTAATTTTCTGCGACCACCTCAAATAGACAACAAACACTTCATCAGTTTCACTTATTGGCTCTTCTCCAACATCAAATGCATCATAATTAAAAAATCCGTTGCCAATACAATACATCAACAATGCCAAAAACAGTGTTCGTATTAATGACTCACGTACCACAAACACGTGTTCACTATGTCCTTTGTGTAACAAATCTATTGAATATAATGACGTTAATACATATACGCTTACATTTTTGTTTGTACAAAACCATTGTTCTAATGATTATCCTGAAGGTCATTAGGTTTAGGTGATCCCAGTCCTGGCAAAACGAAATTATAAAAAAAGAATTGATATTTCCAACATGTATCGAACGCGATCGGAATAGCGTAAATTTCTGGAGACAAGACTGGATAGTATTTAGCCGAAGCTGATCGCTTTCTGATTTTGTAGGCAAAAACCCGAATGTCATCAAATACTAGAACACTAAAGACCTTTTTCTAAATCGAATCTTCTTTTGTTTCAGTAATGAACAAGGGTCAAGTCCTGACGCACTACTATAGGATAATGAACAAACTTGGTGGCTACACCTGGATGCAAACTTGTGCCACTGTCGTCTGTTCCTCCAAGAATGCTGAGGAACAGAACATCATTTGCGTTAACTATGTTATCAGGTAAGTTTAGTAATATCGTATGAAATTCTACAACAACACATTCCGAATTACAAATCAGAACTTCCTATTGTCCTTTAAATAAATCTCAAGTCACTAGAGTCAGAAAGTAAAATTAATTTTGAGTTACAAAATTTTTAAAATACTAACAAACAATCTTTTTCTTTTCAGTGGGCGCGAATATCCGAATACAGTAATGGACTGCTGCCAACTAGAAGAAAGTGTACAAGGAGTCAAGAGAGAAGAAACAACGGGAGACCCTGAAAACGGTCCACCTGATACCGACAACTCCGGAGCCCCGCCTCCTCCGGCACGGCACCAAACCGAACGAACAGAACCTCCAACGAATACCGACTCTGCTTCCTCCGCCCCTCCAACCTCTGACGTCACTCACCTCACAAGACTCAGCGATGGACAACCTTTACCTGTACACACGAATACAGAGAGAACCTCACCAATGCCAGCCAGAAGACTGAAAAAACGAAAGCACACGACGGACTGTGATGAAGAAACGGACAGAGACGAAGAAAGACGAAAGGCTGCTTCCAACCCTGGGGCTGCAATTTCGCCAGCTGATCGAGACATTTCCAAAACCAATCTAGCAATACCTGAAGGTGGGTCTGATGCGACGTCAGTGAGAGACTTAGAAAATGCAATGTCGAAACACCTACCGTCAGTAGCATTGGATGGAAAAGAAATTTCCCATAGGCCAACAGACTTCTCTACTGATGCCCTCTTGAAACAACAGCAGCAGAAATCGACGATACAATGGATAGGAACACAGAATCATCACCTGAATCCTCTAAACAGACAGATACCCACGAACCATACCTCTACACCTGCATCAGCCTTGTTGAGACAGCTGTACGCAAATAGAGAAAGTGTTATTCGAAGCAATTTCTTAGGTGACGGTAGAACAGGGGGCTATTATTCCGGTGACGGCCAATCGGGGCCTTTACCGACTCCACCAGGTAGTGAGGGCTCGGGTTACGGCGAGCAATTAGGACATAAGGGTACAGATATAGGATCTTTAGCTTACGGAGGATACGCCGACTACCATTCAGCTATGACGCCACCAGGTTCAGTATCCCCAAGAGACAAGCAACAATACGCGTTGCCTTACGATAATAGTGCTTATTCTGAAGCGTTAAGGCATTCTTACTTAGGCGAAGCTCCTCTGCCGTTGAAACCCCAAGCCTATTCAGCGGTTCCTGGAGCGTTAGATTATGCATCTCCGTTAGACCAGTCGCAGTTCTTCCATCCACCTTCATCTTTCCATTTGTATCATCCTCAGGCGCATTCTGCTCATGCGTCGCATTCGCACCAGCCTGTAGATAAATCCGCGCCACCAAACACGAACTGGTATTCATCAGGCTCATAGCCGATTCTTCAATAGTCTTCGTCTTTCGTTTGCAAGCTTGTGTTACACTGATCGTTGTTAAGTTTTCACACTTTGTTGTTTCGGGGCTCAATTAGAATTAATGGGAATATCCCTGATGCATTATTATCATCGGAAAATGTATACGGTTAACAAGACTTCCAAAACTAAAATACTCAAAACGACAGTTTAAATGGAGTTCTCTATTTTTTTGGAGTTGATATTTTTGAATACTCTTAGGGATGTGCCAAAAATTGTGCTTCAGGCACTGACCTTGCATTTATATCAATCACTTATTCTCACATATTTTTAAAGACGGAAATCATTTTCTAAATTTATCGATCTGGATATATCGATATATACAAATAAGCGATTTTTCCCTTCATATGGATTTCGATTAAAATATTTAATCGATAGTCACTATCCACAATTGCAGATCTAACTTTATCGATAGAATTTCGAAAATGTTGCATACTTATTTTTCTCAAAATTAAATAGATTTTTATTAAATAATCCTGTGAAATCATGAGCTATATCGATAGCTTCTTGCATATCATTTATAGTTAAGCTTTTTGTAAATTATTGTACAATAGTTTATCAACATGACTGTATTTAGGCGATAATATAATCATTTAACATTGTAAATTGTAGAATCTAAGTATTGTATATTATTTTTATTAATCAATATAAGATTTCATTGTACATAAATACTTGTCATCTACACTTCTAGAATTAAATCGAATTTCGAACAAAATATCGATAAAATCTTTGTCGATACGTTAAGTACTCTTATTTTGACAGTTGAAATTCACGTCGCCATTTTATATTTAAATAACGTCACAATATTGTTTGGAAATCAGTAAAGAATATCATCTCATTATTGTCATTTAATTGATCATGACAAAATAATTTATTGTAGCCAAATACTCAAAACATTCCAGTTTTTTCATTATATTCAAGCCAAATACAATTAATTTTTTTTTATATAGAAAATTGTAATTTTATATTCATGCGATTAGGTGTTATTACAATAGTAATAATTGGTAAATATTTATGCTATTTTTAACTGTGCAATACGAGTGAAAAAAGTTGTTCATTTCAATTTTATAAGGCTTCGTTAATGTATCGTAATTGTAAGGTAATAATTATTAAAATTGTAATAAAGTTGTAATTATTATAATAAAATTGGGATAGGCTTGTCACGCAATTATCTGTTATGTTTTTTTTATATTTTCATCTGAAAATTCAACATCGTGTATTTTTTCTCTGAATGATGAATGAAAAAAGAAGTTTATTTGTCCGAATAAAGAATTAAGAATTTTCAATGGTTTTGTTTTAATTTTTTACGGTTACAAAATGAATGAGCCATCGACAAAAAGTCAGTACCTACATACATAGACAGGTCCGCTTTGACGTTACAGAAGCTACAACTGACCATTGGTCATTAACCTTTTAACCGCCCGACTAAGTATCAGAGGTCGTGCCCCCAGCGCCCAACTCATAAAAAAAAAAACTTTTATTTCAGACGAATAATATGGTCTTGCAATTACATAAACAACGAAATCCGAACATAGATTCTCAGTCGTATAAAACACGACTCAGGCGGCACGGGCACGACAACATTTGTCGTATTAATCCGACTGGGGCGGTTAAAGGGTTAAATAAATATATCTTTGCCTCAACGAGTTACCGACAGTCCACTGTGCAAGGCTTTGTATGGAGGACGACGAGACAGCAGCTCTTGTGTTTCTAAACAAGCCAGAGTGGTCGCCATATCCGGGGCAAAATACTTCGGTAACTCAGGTACTCTCCGTGATATTCACAGTAACACTTGCTAGCCTTCCATGGGGAGCTGGAGTGGATCGACTGCTCGATCTTCCAATCCCTAAATAAATTATGCGTATGGTCGTGAAGTTGCTGATACCAGCCGGTATTACCTATAACTCAGAGAAGAAAGACAAACTCAAAAGTCTCTTTTGACGGAGCTGAACGACTCCGCAAACCACAGGATATTTGATTAGGTCACATAAAGTACCTACTCAAATTGCCAGATTTAAATTAAATTTAGATTAAAAAAAAAACTATTAAATTATTTTTTAATTTCACAGTCAACAGTCCTCACATTTATAATAATTGAAATAAAATACATTATTATTTTTTAGTCTTAACATACCCCGAGACCCTGGGGTCCCGGACCTTGACAAGGCGTACGAGCTCCCGAAGCCAACTCGCAGAGGCCTTTTAGACCATTTTACATGGTGAGAAGGCACCAACTGACGATTATCCCTGTATGCACTATGCAAGTGCACCCAAGGACAACCCCAGGTTGGTGCAGGGCTATTGCAGAACATGGAAATAAAAAAAAAATGGGCTATGGGTTTGAATGGCTATAATGTATTGAACTATGAAGGAAGTATGTCCCCTGCCTGATAGATGTAACTTATAATATACACAGAGTACATTATTAATGTAAATTTAATTTTATATACACACATCAAAAGTGTCTAGGGATCAACATATATTTTTGCAATAACTTTTCTCTTGATTGATATTAATTTAAATTTTCTTTAAGGATTCATCAAATAAAGTGTTTTCGTTTGTCACAGTAACGATAAACCAAGTCACCTTTGCATTAATAAAGAAATTTGCCATTTTCCTAATAAAGGGATTTTTGACATTTGAACCACTAACATTAAAGTTCGAAAAAAAGACTGAAATAACAGTTTTCTTTAAAATTTTATTGGGTAACTTAAACAATTAATAATCCGTGTTTCTACCGCGAACACTAACAACACAAGAACATCGGTTTGGCATACTCAAAATGAGTTCATCCAAATCACGCTGTGGAATGGCCGCCCATGTTCGTTGCAACAACAAAAAAAGGTCTTCTTGCAACTGGATACCCTCCATATTCGACTGGTACCGTGGCTGAGCGCCATGAAGGACGGTATCGCTGCACCACACGGAGACAAGACCGATACATTCAAATCTTAACTCGAAGAGCTCCAACAATAACCGCCATGATGTTAGCCGTGAGGCTTCATCACTCTTCAGGGAACTTAATTAGCGACCAAACAGTCAGAAACCGCTTGCATGAAGTGAACCTTCATTCCCGAAGACCGCTACGGGTACCACCTATAGCAATGCACAATCGTAGGATTCGATATCAATGGGCTCTTGAACACAGAAATTGGGCAGAAGAACAATGGCGTTTCGTGTGCTTTTCTGATGAGTCTCGTTTTGGTATGAGACCGGATACAAGACGTATACGACACTGGAGAACCCCTGGACGCCAACAGCGATTAAAATCCTGCCAGGAAGTCCATCCTTATAGTGGTGGAACCATCATGGTATGGGCGGGTATTTGGATCGGCGGAAGAACTGAGTTGATTTGGATCAGAGGCAACCTCAACGCTCAAATTTATGCTGAGACGATTGTATCTGACGTCATTGTTCCTCTACAAGTGCAAATCGGTCCCTTATTTCAGTTAATGCATGATAATGCACGACCGCACACCGCAAGAGTTGTAAGACAGACTCTCGCCGCAGCTAACATCAATGTCCTGCCCTGGCCTGCTCAGTCGCCAGACTTGAACCCGATTGAGCATGCATGGGATATGCTACAGAGAAGAGCTCTGCCGAATATGGAGGGTATCCAGTTGCAAGAAGACCTTTTTTTGTTGTTGCAACGAACATGGGCGGCCATTCCACAGCGTGATTTGGATGAACTCATTTTGAGTATGCCAAACCGATGTTCTTGTGTTGTTAGTGTTCGCGGTAGAAACACGGATTATTAATTGTTTAAGTTACCCAATAAAATTTTAAAGAAAACTGTTATTTCAGTCTTTTTTTCGAACTTTAATGTTAGTGGTTCAAATGTCAAAAATCCCTTTATTAGGAAAATGGCAAATTTCTTTATTAATGCAAAGGTGACTTGGTTTATCGTTACTGTGACAAACGAAAACACTTTATTTGATGAATCCTTAAAGAAAATTTAAATTAATATCAATCAAGAGAAAAGTTATTGCAAAAATATATGTTGATCCCTAGACACTTTTGATGTGTGTATTTTATATTTATAAATATAATATAAAAATTGAGCAAGTTGTAAGTTTAACTAAGGGTCACAGATAAAGGGGCCCGTTAGGGTTGAGCCTGCCGGGTAAGCGGGATTGTCCGAAAGGGTTACCGCTACCCCGGAACATAAAGGGCTAAGGAAGGAACATGGATGGGTTTTAGTCAGCAAAAGTCTGACATTCCCTTCCGCTCCACCCAGAGCGGGAGAAGTCATTGGATGATTTCCCACCCTCAAAAAAAAGAAAAAAAGAGTCACAAATAAAGTTCGAATCAAATGATCATTGGGATATAAGTAAAAAAACTACAGATTTGAGCCGTTTGGGGTCGAAACTCTAGGGTCATGGGGCCCGAGTGCGCAACTCCTTTTTAAGGAAATTTCTCGCCGATTGGTCGACACTTCGCGTGACCAGAGGGCTGGATTGTTCTTTGGCCAAAGAATTAGCATTGCCATTCAACGTGGCAATGCTGCCAGTCTTCTGGGCACGTTTCCTGATGACAGCGATGCGGATGAGTACTTCGACGCCTAAGTGTCCTTTTTGTCTTTTTTTTTGGATTTATTTGTATATATAGTTAGTTAGATAGTCTTTTAATTTAAGTATGTATAAGTTTTTATTGTATTAGATTGTAGTAGTAAAAAATATGTATAACTTCTTTTATTTATTCAGTCATAAAAAACATCAATTGGTACAGTCTTCGGTCGCAATGATTATTCTAATTTTATGTTACATCAATGCTTAGAATTTGTAAAAATAAATATAGCTGCCTCGGAAATAAATGCGAAAACTGTAAATCGTTTGTTTACAAAGAAAACTAGTCCGATTCCTCCCAGGTGTTTATTTAAACCTTATTTCAATGAAAGTAAAATTCACAATGCAATACACAATCTTGAATTGAAAGAAACAAACTATTTTACTGGTCGCATTTATCCCGTAAAAAAACAATACAGATTTATTGATTCAATTCATTTAAAAAAAAACCTTGTAAGTAATAGGCGTCACTAAAAATACAAAAAATATTAATTTATAACTATTCATTTTAAAACATTAGTAATACATAGCAAATGCAAAAACATTTGTGGACGAGATTCATAATTATAATTTATAATTAATAGGTATATAAAATAATAAAAGGTTTAAAGTTTTGTATATAACGTTGGACGGACAATATTAAGTCGGTTCTAAGAACTAATCTAATAAACAGAAACAAAACAGTGCGGTGCGGCATCGCAACATAAGATAGTATCTGCCTATAGCGGTCCCACTGCTGGGAATTCAGGCCTCCTCTCTGCGAGGAAGTGGATCCGTCACGCGGGCTCAGGGCGGATTGATAGATTTTTATTTATTCGCTAGACAACTACAACCGGTAAGGATAAATCAATCTGCTTAACCTTTTCCCAACATGTAAGGGTCGGCTTCCAGTCTAACCGGATGCAGCTGAATACCAGTATTTTACATGGAGCTACTGCCTATCTGACCTCCACATCCAAGTAACTGGGTAATATGATACCCCATGGACTGGTTGTCAAGACTTTCGGGCTTCTGACGACCCGTAACGACTGTCGAAGATCCACGAGTGACAGCCGGGTCCAACGGCTTAACGTGCTTTCCGAGGCACAGAGGAGTGTGGGTCAATATGTAAAGATGGTCACCCATCCACGGACCAACCCCGGCAAGAGTAGCTTAACTTGATGGGCCCATGCGGCTAGTACAATTAAAGCAGGTATTAGTTATATAACTGGGTCAACAGCCGCTCGATTCTGTAAAAATCTCACCCGTGAGCGTGAGGTGAGCTTTCGTTCCACCTAAAGATAGGTTTGACACTTTTGACAGCTCACTTTAAACTCACTTCGACTCAATTTCACGGTGAGATTTTTACCAGAATAGCACTACAGGTTTCGGCTTGATTATCACCCAAAGTGTAATCGCAAAATATGGTAGATGTATAACATATTTTGCAGGGTTCGAAGGATATATATCAATGGATATATATCATGATATATATCCGATATATATCGGATATATATCCAATGACTTTTTGTGATATATATCAATGTTTTATAAATATTTAATTAAATAATAATAATTATAGTTTTGTTACCTAAGTGTAGGTATGATTATTGACTAATTAGAATTATTTATAAAAGTTTTAGTTGATTTTGCCTGATCTAGAAGAAGATTTTATGTTTTTGATGCATTTGTCTGATTTTAAGTATTTACCTATACAAAGAAAGGATTAACAATATTTTAGTTTTTTTTAAATTATTTATTATGCTTATATAAAACATAATATGCAAAAAATACATAAATAATACTATAAAATAACATGACGTTCATACAAAATGGATATAATTATATCAAACTTGATATATATCATAAATATCCGATATTTTGATATTTATAATAAATATCGGATATTTTCGAACCCTGATATTTTGGTTCTAGAACATGCCGGTTTTCTCACGATGTTTTCTTTTACTCGTTTATCACAAACACTGCCACAATGTTTTATGCTATTCTAAGCTCAGTGCCTTTAACATAATATATGTGCCTTTAATATATGTGTTCATGATAGTGTATGGGTTATAATTGCTCTTCTGAATTCTCATTGATCGCCAGCGATTGAACGCCTCGCATTGCGTAATGCAATTACCATAAATTGCATAGCGTTTCCAAGTTCGCGTTAGGTCGTCAGAATTTGATGAGTTACTTTGCGTCGCACTAAACTGTTTTGTTTTTGCCCCAAATTAAAACTAAATACACCTAGGTTAGGCACACATTATATAATAATTATTAGTTTCGACATATAACAGCTGTTCTAGTTACAATTTGTTAATAATAATGTGAAGACGTAAAAATAATCATTTACAATTGTAATGTTTATAGTTAAGGTGGATGCTGGGCACGGAATTCAAATTGTCTTGCGTTTTTAAAATAAATTCTGACCTATTCTTACGTCTTAGAGGGAAGTATTGATTCGTCCGTCTTCGAGTGGTTAGTGACTAACCTAGTGTCAGAGTTTTTATGCTGCCCATGGGCATCTGACTTCATATCATCATCTGCCTAGCCTTTTCCCAACTATGTTGGGGTCGGCTTCCAGTCTAACCGGATGCAGCTGAATACCAGTTTTTTACATAGAGCGACTGCCTATCTGACCTCCACAACCCAGCTTCACATGCTGTTGAGAAATATTTAGCTTCACATGCTGTTGAGAAATATCTCTCAGGCATGGTTTCCTCACGGTCTTTTCTTTCACCGATTATTAAACTAGTAATACATGAATCCGAAAAATCAGAGGTGCGTGCCTCGGGTTCTTATATTGTATGTATTGAATGGGTTGTATTGATGTGTATTATGGTCGCGGATTATACTTTGATCAAGATACATAATATCAGGATATTGACCAGCAAATCGCAAAAAACGCAAGAAAATTTGAATTGCACGGACTACCTTTGCACATAGTATAAGTAATACAATATGGTAAATCATTTAAACACACAATGAAAATACACATAATAGTCTAAATGTGAGCCTTTTATAAAACATTTCAAATACAGCAACTTTTCAATTATTTTAGGCACATTCGACGTATACTAACTACTCAGATAAATATAACAAATATATAAAACTATGTTATAAAGTCTACATAACATAACATTACGCCTTGGTTTCCTGAAGGGTAAGGACCTTGCCTTACCCTGAAGGGTACCATACCAGGACCTATACCCATAGTAGGTACACCGAGATTTGGTCAGTTATCTTTAAGTCCCATATGATAGGGGGCGAGCCTATTGCCTTCAACCGAGCACAAAATCAGACTCAGGGCTGCTACTAAAAAATCCCTAAAGGAAAAATACAATAACACTGCCTGAGCTGGGAATCGAACCCAGGACTTCGTGCTCAGCAGTAGCGCTTGCGACCACTAGACCAACAAGGCAGTCAATAAAGTCTACACGTACTTATATTAAAATACGTTGTGCGAATAGATGGTAACAGTCATTTTATTTGTTTTATATACAAAGTGGCGCTAAGTGGTGATATTAATTTAAATCACGGGCACGGCTAGTGCCCATCTAATATATAAAATTCTCGTGTCACAGTTTTCGTTGCCATACTCCTCCGAAACGGCTTGACCGATTTTGATGAAATTTTTTTTTGTGCTTATCCGGTATCTATGAGAATCGGCCAACATCTATTTTTCATCCCCCTAAATGTTAGGGGTAGTCCACCCCTAAATTTTTTTTTGTAGGGTAGGTAGGGTAGGTAGGTAGGGTAGGTAGGAAAGGTAGGAGGATATCATAGTTAAGGCAGGACGACGTCTGCCGGGTCAGCTAGTTAATCATATAAATGTTGATAGTTTAAAATAAAACGCAAATTTAAAAAAAAAACAAATTAAATAATAAAATCAATACGCCTACTTTTTGCAGTTGTTCCATCCTAATAGTATTGCTTATTCGTTTAAATTTCATTGATGCGAATGTTATGATCCGTGAATCCGGCAAATACCGCTGCGCGACAGTTCTTTAAGAACAGATTGCTTTAAGATGCTATTTTCTAACATTTTAAATAAATCTGTAAACGTTTAATGGAAATACAATGTCTTCATGAACCGAAAATGTGAAAACGTATGTGTTGAATTAATGTCACCATTGTAGCGCCACATTGTATACTAAACTTACATACCTTCATTGAGTTTTAATGTACGTAATAATAATAATAATTGATTTTATGTGCCTGTTTTTGTCTATGGAAAATTCATTTGTTTCTAAAGAGTGAACATAAAATTACCTTACCTTATCTTACGAACATTTGTGCAAACATTGGTTCTAATATTCGACTAATATTTCTATGTTGGGTGACTGCATCTCCAATATTATTTGGTATTGCGAGAACACGCAGAGCCAGCAATAGATCTGAAAAAAATAAATAAATAAACAAGTACTCATTATTATAGGCCCAGGGGTAACTGCCCCTAAGCGGGATTGTCCGAAAGGGTTACCACTACCCCGGAACATAAAGGGCTAAGGAAGGAACATGGATGGGTATTAGTCAGTAAGAGTCTGATACTCCTTCCGCTCCACCCAGAGCGGGTGAAGTCATTGGATGATTTCCCAGCCTCAAAAAAAAAAGGGGTAACTGCCCCGACTTACGAGTTGTAGGTCGTGGGTTCGAACCTAGGCAGGCGCTTAACATTGTGTAAATAATTTAATCAATACTGCTCTCAAAATGGTGAAGGTGAATTGTCATCGTGTATCGGTATGTCCTAGAACCAAAAACTCGAATACGCGAGGAGGATTTCTGCCCACTGCCTCTCGAAGAAAGGATGCCTGTGTCCCAGCAGTGGGAATATTATAGACTGATTAACATTATTTTCTTGCCCTAATTTATTGGGGTCGGCGTAACATGTCTTTTTCTTCCACACTTCTCTACTTGTCATCTTGATAAACACTCAAACACTTTCTTGCCATATCATCTTCTATACAGTCCGTCTATCATTTATTTAGTCTAGTACTAAATAAATGATTTGCCAGCGGCTTCGCCCGCATGTTTGTAGGAAATTATCCCAGGAGAACCGTATATTTTACCGGGATAAAAAGTAGCCTATGTGCTATTCTAGACTATAATCTATCTCTGTGTCAAATTTTATCCAGATCCATTCAATGGTTTTTGCGTGAAAGAGCAACAAACATCCATCCTCACAAACTTTCGCATTTATAATATTAGTAGGATTCTCCTACTCGTATAGCGATCCACATCCTAATGTATTACTAGAGGAGCTCATGGCTAAGTAATAACAGCCGCACGAATCAATCCATCAGGTTTAACTTAACTTAATGGATTGCTCCGTGCGGCGCTTGCCGCGGTTGGTCCGTGGCTGGGTGACCATATTTATATATCGAGACTCCTCCGTGCCTCGGAAAGCACGTTAAGCCGTTGGTCCCGGCTGTCATTCGTGGATCTTTGACAGTCGTTATGGATAGTTAGAAGCCCGAAAGTCTGACAGCCAGTCTTACCAAGGGGTATCGTATTACCAAGTTATTTACTGGGTTGTGGAGGTCAGACAGGCAGGCGCTCCATGTAAAATATTGGTATTTAGCTGCATCCGTTAGACTGGAAGCCGACTACAACATAGTTAGGAAAAGGCTAAGCAGATTTGATTTGACCCAATGAATTACCAATCTTGAATGGCGCAAAGTGGGACAGAATATTACTCGTTATGGTGCTACTTAGGAAAAGCAGTGGACTTTATGGAAAGCTACCCAGGTAACACAATATTTCAAATTAGGGGATAACTGACCCCTCCAACACCCATTGCAAGTTCGGTGATTTTGATCAGACCATGTCCTACTTTACGTCGTTGAAAATCAGGGCTGGGTCTCTGTTTCGCATGGGGTCCAAACATTACGCTGAGCGATGGCCGTTTTGCGCGGATGTGACGTATTTTTTTAATGCGTCATGTTAGGCGCAAATAAATGTACCTTTCTTTCTTTGCTGGAGTCCTATAGTGCATTTTACAACATACACACACACGAACATACACACAATCACTATGTGCAATTTTCATTTGTTTAATTTGGACTCCCCCTTTAATATGGAGGATTTGTCCTCTTATTTTTAACTAAGTACTTTTATTTTCATATTATTCAATAATTCGAATACGACACTGTAGGTACTGTAGTTGAAGGGCGGAATGTCCTAACACAAGCATTTATTTTGCTTAAAGGGTCATTCCTAAAAGTATAAATGTAACTAATTTAAGTTATTGAAATACACAATTTTATTTTTCTTAAGTTGTATCATTTGGTAAACAAATGTCGCGACTAATATTAAGATTTCTAGGTAATGTATGTGTCTCTGAAGTATTTTTTTCTATAATTCATGCCTTTTGTGTATTATACAAAGATCAAGACGATTATGTTTAACTTAAAGTGTATGATTTATACGAAAAATCATAATTTTCGTTCCGTGTTTGTTTACCAAATTGGACACTTTAAAAGAAATAAACTATAGGTAATAACTATAACTACACGCACTAAAGAAGACCTAATGATCGCTACTGATGTCGCAATTATCGTGGCCAACTATTGGCTCAAACTATATAAATACAAAGTAGGTACCATCGACACGAAAAGAAGAAGCAGTGGTCCTTTTGTTGACATAAGTACGATTTTTTTTTTAGGCGAGATTTGCTATGGTTTATTCCCACGGTTGTCAGTGTTGTATGAATCATTATGCAAGCTTGTTGAAGGACACTTTCTTTCGACGGCGCGGTTCATTCGCCGTGTAGGCGTAACTAGCAAAATAATTATTAGAATTCTTACATTATATGCCATCCACAAAAAATCCACGAGAGCAGCAAAGGTAGCGTCCAACTGAAATAATAAACAAAATATTTTAACTATTGTTTGAAATCATTATAAATGTAAGATTCTATAATTAAAAACCGATGATAATTGTCATGAATGCTGTGCACATTTGCTTGGGCCCACAGGGTTTTTACACGCTTTATATTAGCTTCACTTGTATGTATGTTTGTAACAGACTCCTTTAGACGCGATTTTCACCCACTTTAAACGGCCAGGTTTCGTTCAAACTTTGTAGATATATCGAGGACCGATAACAAGACATTAATTTGAACTAAAAAGTAGGAAATAAAAAATAGTTTTAAAAAAACTAAAAAACACGCTTTTTATAGAAAACCGGACTAAAAAATAGAAAATAAATTTTACTTTTTAAAAAGCGTGGGGTGCATGGTGGTGGTGAATATTATCTTAAAAAGCACTCCACGCTTTTATTGAGTATATGCAAGCAAAGCAAGCTGAGAGCCAGAGCTGAACCTACACAGCATGAAGAAAGATCGGGTCATATAAGGAACACCGAAATTAGATAATATCGGTGTTCCTTGAAAAGTCTCGGTTACAATCCCTTGCTCCAAACTACACTCGGAAAGCCTCCCATCTGGGCACAAGCTACCGTGGCCTACTTGGAAAACCTTAAACAGACTTCGTACCCAAGTAGGTCGCAGTAAGGACAACCTCCACAAGTGGGGGTTCATAGATGGCTCAGACCTCCAATGTGTATGCGGCGTCTCCCCACAGACAATGGCTCACCTCCCATATTGCACCGCATGCCAAATGTACACGTGAGGACTTAATGGCTGTGTCAGTGAATGGTATTAGCGTTGCTGAATTTTGGGCCAAACTAGTTTAAAATATAAATATATTTAAGTACTATTTTTGCCATCGACACACTAAGAAGAATCTCAAGTACAAAAGAATGTATTAAACATAATTATTTAAACCTTATTAGTTCCTCATTGTGTCAAACTGGTTTCAGGAACATATTCCTCGGTGACAGGAATATAATGACAAAAGCCATACATATATGAATAGGTAGACTTACATAAATATAATATCCTCCAAGAAGCCAGAGTCCGAATAACAGCTGGAACACGATGATCAGTCCCATAGTGATGAGCCATGGCAGTATGAAGCCTCGCATCCAGATGTTGACACCAACCACCTGGAAACAGTTGGTAATAACTAATTATTAAGGCAAACCATAAACACCAAGGGTCAAGCTAAGCTTGCCACGGTCGGTTCGTGGATGGGTGATGATTCTTTACATATTTAGACCCCGCAGTCATTTATAAATATTTGATAGTCATTACGGGTAGTCAGAAGGGTACATGCTTAACAACCAGTCCTGCCAAAGGGTTGCATTACCCGATAACTGGGATGTGGAGGTCAGATAGGCAGTCACTCCATGTAAACTTAAACATTTTTTGCATTTATTTCAATTAAACCAATTACAGGCACTCTTGTACAATTTTCAAGGGGTCGGCCAGTCAGAAAGATGAAGCTAGTTGCCCATTCCAAAGCTGTAGGTACCTGTGGAGAAGAACAGGCAAGAAACTCCACGGACACTCTTTTAATGATTTAAAAGAGTGTCCGTGGAGTTTCTTGCCTGTTCTTCTAACCCATATTTGTACCCATATTTGTTTGATGTATGTAACCCATATTTTGTAACCATATTCTGATGAATATGGTTACAAAATATGGGTTACATACATTATTCATGTTGAAATTGTACATGTGAGAACAATGCAGAACGTAAAAATCGTGTGTAATAAAAGATTTAAAGAAGGAATCAAAAACAATAGAAAAATTAAATTAAATTTAAAAAGTTCCATGGACGCTACAACACACACATGACACATGGATTAGCACCATTCAGCTCAACCATTTCAAGGGAGCTAACTGATCCAACACACGCGCCATCATCAGCGAGACATTTGAGTGAGCATGACATGCTCTCAGCTGCCAGGGCACATTCAAGTCAATGTTAGACATACTCAGTAAATGGTAACTTTGTACAATACAGGTATTAAGCTGCATCTAGGTAGACTGGAAGGCAACTCCCAACAAGAATAAGCTAGGCAAATATTGATTGAGTATTTTAGTTATTACTTACCATCAATATTGAGAAGATGATGAGCAGTAAAAATATTGCGATGAATATACCTCCAAATACTAGCAAAGCTGAAACATTAAAATAAAATTTCAATGGTACTAGTTCTGTCACAAAACAATGATGGTAAGATAAAGTGATCTATACTAATATTCTAAAGAGGAAAGATTAGTGTGATTAGTGACTAACCTGGCATCAAGAGTTTTTATGCTGCCCATGGGCTTCTGACTTAGCTTCACATGCCGTTGAGAAATATCTTGGACATGCTGGTTGGCCGATTTTTAAGCAAATGATAATTATATGAAACCCACAAAACCGTAAAATCAGAGGTGCGTGCCTTGGGTTTGAACTCGAGACCTGTGACTTGGCAGTCCGATGGTCACACCACTATCTAGCTATTCTGTTTGTTTGTTTGCATTTAAAAGGCTTCAAAACAACTGAACAGATTTGAAAAAATCTTTTACTGTTTGGAAGCTACACTATCCCCGGGTGACATGCCAATATATGTATTAGTATATTGAAATAAAAAACATGTGATCCTTACTAAAACTCCAATAATTTTTGACATTCACGTGGGCAAAACCGAGGGCAGAGGCTAGTACTAAATAAATAGTACAGTCTACTAAGGTGGGTGAGTGTTTCTCAAATGGAACCTTAACATTTTAGGTGACTTACATCAAGTTTTAGACATAGTGAAGACTTTTTTGCTGACTTTATTACAGCCAAAGCAAAATAATATGTGAAAAATGTTTTTCGTTATCTCTTCCGTAAGTAAGTACTTACAGTTATCAAAACTGTATTGTTATTAAGTAAAATGATAGTCTAAGTATTTTGCTTATAATCGGTGAACGAAAACATCGTGAGGAAACCGGCATGCTTGGGTGATATTTCTCAACAGCATGTGATGCTAAGTCAGAGGCCCATGGGCAGCATTAAAACTCTGATTCCAGGTTAGTCACTAACCACACAAAGTGTAAGTAGGTAGAGTCCCAGTAACATGTCAAAACAACGGTCAAAACACATCAACTTAATGAAATAAAAAGAAGCCATGAATGATCTACGTGAACGTATACTCACATCCTCTAACGTCAGCTTCAAACAACGGGTTCCAAAGCTGCGTGGAGTCTCCGCCGTCCATTTGATAAGCAATAAACGTAATTAGGATCACGCTCATGGCAATTGTATACACGGCAACCGCTCGGCTCCCACTCTTCACGCTCGAAGACCAAATACATGGCGACCAGCATGATTCCAGTATTGGAGCCATATTTTATACCTTTAGAACACTCTTTGGCGCGCACAAGTTACTGTTATGTACCGATTTCACGCGTATTTAACAAGAAATTTGCGCGAACAACTGCCACACCTAGAAATTAACAGTTATTTCGAAGAGGTTTTTCTAACTGAAACCTTTAACGCAGTTTCTGTATGCCGTTGAGTTTGCTGTTCTAGATTATGAATGTTTCGGTTTTGTCTTTATAACGACGGAAAAATAAAACTTCTGAGTTGATAAAATACGCCCAAACAACTTCTTTTTCGTTGTCCACAAATTTTGAAATTAGAAAGTGTCAAAGTTTTTGGTTTTGTTATAATGTCTAGCAATTAAATTAGCCGTTCTCGTTCTAACTAACGAAATCAGATGAGAAAGAGCAAAATGATACCGCTATGGAGTTTTATAAAGCTCAACTGGAACGCGACAAAGCCACAGGTAATATATTGCTACGTTACACTCAACGTATCCATGATTATTCGCTCATTATTATTGTAATCCATAATCTTATGATCCGTATTATTTAAATATCCTGAAAGAATTGGCAAGAAGAAAAAAGTACAAATAAGATCAACGCACAAACCAAAGCTATACTAATAAAAAATATTGGCTTTTCAATGTTCTTCCAAGAGCGTCTCGGCAGCGCCATCTGTTGAAATAAGTAGAAAACTGCCAACTTCAAGCTTCGTAGATAGTTCCTGAGGGGTGAACAGAGATGACGGTAAAAATCCAGGCAACGATACGTAATTTGCTTGAGTGTGTTTTATTCTTTATGTAGCAAAATTATTAAGTAGGTAGTATAATGTAAGGTTTTCTTTTAGTAAAGATATTATGAGAAACAGTTATTTCATTAAATGATACAGCACAATGCTCAGGGATTACCAGAGCACTTACTTGTTTATAATATTGATTAATTTGCATTCAATAGACACGGTCGTGACTTACTATCAATATGATAGAAAGTTTATAAAGGATATCGGTCCTATGACACAGTAGGTATACCTATTAGATAGAGGTCAATGACCGTCAACTCGCTTGTAAAAGGAGACACCTAGACTTTCATAAGTCATTATGTAGGCTACTTATTCGAGAGGAGCTCATGGCTAAAAAAATAAAAGCCGCGGTCCTTCAGGTTAAGCTACGCTTGCCGGTGTTGGTCCGTGGCTGGATGACCATCTTAACATACCAAGACTCCTACGTGTCTCGATCGGAAAGCACGTTACGCTATTGGTCCCGAGTTGTCATTCGTGGATCTTTCAGAAGCCCGAGTGTCTGACAGCCAGTCTTACCAAGGGGTTTCGTATTACCCAGTTACCTACTGATTAACGAAAAATATTTGAACTGAACACTGACCGTTTTTTTATAGAATTTGGCAGAGAGATAGATTGCATCCCGGGAAGGACATACACTGTTTTTTGTCTCAAAAATTGCGATATAACCAAACTTCACGCGAACGAAGTCCCGGGCAGAAGCTAGTACTTAATATACATTCAGTCAAAAAAGTATCGGGAATGGACTTCGATCAATAATACACATGTATTATTGATCGAAGGGAATGGATGATTTGTTTATGGTTCCAAATTCAAATTTTTGGTTTTTTTGTAGTTGTTAGATTGGCACAACTGTTTTCCATTTTGGCGCGGAGTTTGAGTTGCATCTGTTATTTATATCTATTAAATACAGTGCTGGTTTTAGTAATATCATATATAGTGTGTATTGCGAATTTCATAATGGACAAAAATATCGAACAAAGAGTTTGTCTTAAATTTTGCATCGCCAATGGAATTTCGTGTTCGGAGTCACTGAAAATGTTACAGAAGGCTTACGGTGAATCGACTTTATCAAAAACTCGTGCTTATGAGTGGTTCAAAGCGTTCAAAAGCGGTCGAGATGTGATGGAAGATTTGTCTCGCTCTGGTAGGCCGTCAACGTCTGCAACTGAAGTTAACATCGCAAAAGTGAAGAAAATAGTGACTGAAAATCCCCATTCAACTCTGAGAGAGATAGCCGCCGAACTTTCTGTATCTCACGAGTCGATCCGTACCATTTTAACTAATCATTTGGGTATGAAACATGTTGCTGCTCGGCTAGTCCCAAAAGATCTGAATTTTCTCCAAAAACTCAATCGCATGAAAGTCGCTGAGGACATGCTAGAACGAGTCAGTTCGGACCCAACATTCATGAAACGCATTGTTACTGGTGACGAGACGTGGGTTTACGAGTTTGACATGCAAACTAGTCAACAAGCTTCGGAGTGGCGCCTTCCAACTGAACCGAAACCGAAAAAACCACGCCAAAGTCGAATTCGCGGCGAGAACTGAACTCAATTCCGGAAGCAGCGTTTAAAAAATGTTTTGATGAATGGATTATTCGTTGGCGCAAGTGTATCGTTTCTAAAGGAGCATACTTTGAAGGTGATAAAATAAATTTGGATGAATAACAGACATTTTGTGTAGGTATTATTGATCTTTTCCCGGTACTTTCTTGACAGAGTAGTATATATTTCATTAACAGCATCATCAGCTAAGTCAGAGGCCCATGGGCGGCATAAAAACTCTGACACAAGGTTAGTCACTAACCTCACGAAAAGAAGAAGAACAGCACCATGCAATTAAAACCCTGTACGGCAATCTACCACACGTAACCAACCATGCGTGAACTGAAACAAAAGAAAACAATTTTTTTTATTTTTTCTCTCTCCAACACTCCCCGCAATCTGTCTATCAAGTACAGCCATACAACATTCATCAAATAAGCCTGTACTGTAATCTATTAGAAATAAAACAAACATGACGTTACAAAAACAATGACCACGCAACAACTCGAAGTTTCTGAGAATCGAAGAGCCGTTACGATGTTCTGGTACAGTTGGGGTGTGATTGCCAGCGATTTTAAGGAGTACCTACCTATTTGATTGGTTTTTGTTTAGGCCCGACTTTTCAATCACCTATTCACCTGACTTTTTAACTGAAGAATAAAAATGGCGGTTTGACATAATTATTTTCTATGAAATAGCTGTCAATAATTAAATTAAAATTATTAAATTAAGCCAATAATTAAATTAAAATTATTAAATTAAGCCAATAATTAAATTAAAATTATTAAATTAAGCCAATAATTAAATTAAAATATAAAATAACTTGTCTGACGATTGAAAATTCAGCCCTACAACTTCTACTTATTTTGGTACACCAACAGAAGTAGGTAGTCAGTACGTTGTATTCAGATCAATCCACCGGTTGATCTGAATACAACGTAAAACGAAATTACTTTTTATCATAATAAAAACATGACGTCAGTATTCGGATACTCATTTATAATTTCAACAATGCAATCGCCAACGTCCATACTACGTTGAATACACCGGTTCTCGTCCGATCACCGAAGTTAAGCAACATCGGGCGTGGTCAGTACTTGGATGGGTGACCGCCTGGGAACACCACGTGACGTTGGCTTTTTTCGTTTGTAGATTTCTACATATTTTATAGCAAATTGTATTAATTTTATGACAAACTTGTCAAATATTTTAGCGAACGTGACGACACAGTGACGTCGGAATTCTGATAATGGGTAATAAAAAACAATAAATTTAAAAATGAATCCATTCAAATTTAAATTTACTTTTTAAACATTTGGTGTTGGTAGGTATGTACAGACGCCAGCACATCAAGCTATCCCTAACTGTCAAATTTCCTCAATTAAAAATGAACCTTATGTCATTGCAATAAAGTTGAAATACTATCAAAGAAATTTGACAGATTGTGGTAACTTGATGTGCTGGCCTCTGTACATACCATGAAGCAAATACAAGTACATACTAACCTGATTATTGAAGCAACGGAATACTCAGCTATTTTCATAAAATGACGTCACAAAGTTGATAGTCCACAAAAAATTCAACATATCATTCGCCAACGTCCATACTACGTTGAATACACCGGTTCTCGTCCGATCACCGAAGTTAAGCAACATCGGGCGTGGTCAGTACTTGGATGGGTGACCGCCTGGGAACACCACGTGACGTTGGCTTTTTGTTTTTTTTTTATTTTGATGCTTTTTTTGTATTTTTATGTAGTAACTAGCTTCCGCTCGCGGCTTCGCCCGCAAAATATGTCGACAAATTATACATAATAAACCTTCCTCTTGAATCACTCTATCTATTAAAAAAAACCGCATCAAAATCCGTTGCGTAGTTTTAAAGATTTAAGCATACAGACAAACAAACAGACAAAAATAGCGACTTTGTTTTATACTATGTAGTGATAAAGCCATCTAGAATTCTGATATGTTTCTGTGATGAACGTCAGCAAGGTTTTTGACTGCCTCGTTGCTCTAGTGGTCGCAAGGGCTATTGCTGAACATGAACTGGTCTCTATAAATGCTGGTCTATATCTATTGAAAACCTTTTCAATTTCGAAAGAACTTCCAGAACGGGCTTCGTACTAGCCGTATGCGTGCTGCATCTCACTCATAGTAGGGCCACACATAAGGATATAAACGAACGAGATTTCTACTTTATATTTCATTTTTCGAATGCACATGATTGCCGCAAACTAATTCAATTGCTGCGAGCATCCGTGAAACATCAGTTACTATTTTAGGACAGTTAATATTTTAAGTTAGTTAATATTATAAAAGTAAGTATTTAAGATCTATACAAAGGTAGGTAATAGTATTATTTAGTTTTTATATATTATAGCATCTTGAGCTTCTACATTTCTACAAGATCTTAGAGATAGAGTAAGCTAGCTAGATAGATAAGTAGAACGATTAATTGACACTACTTATTAATTCTGCTGGATAGAGACCTCCGATTGCCTTCTTATTTATTGCCTACAAATATAAAGTCGAGGCACCTGTTGGTGTGTTAGTGCCTATCACAATAAATGTCATACATTAGATTGTGCTTTTATTATCATTTATTTCGATCACAACTATAGACTCATCCCAGGCGATTTTATAAGTCACAATGTCCACACGATTTTCCAAAAATAAAAAAACTAACAGTAGGTAGGTAAGTAAGTAAAATAACAAAGAATTATTGGCACCTAGATCACCCAAGAGATGGCCGCATGAGCTGGATAGCTTCCGTCCAAACTGGAATGAGGACGCGCGGGCTCGCAAAAGATGGAAGGAGTATTGGGAGGCCTTTACCCAGGAGTTGGACAGCAATATCTTCAACAAAAAAAAATATTATGACAACGTTTATAATATCTATCAGACCTCTCATATGAATACCGTAAAGCCTTGAATTTAACATGGTTTATTTACAAACTTAAAAACACTTAATTACTACAATATTTTTTTTTAAGACCGCGCTATTGCATTAGGGATAAACCTGTAATGATAGTTGTAAGTGAGATATAAATAAATAAATAAATTATAATTAAATACTAGGGCCCGTATTACAGAACCTCACTCAAGCCCCAAGCATTACTTACTAAAAACTAGTTTTTACCAATCAAATGGCTTTAATCGAGATTCAAGCAATGCTTGAGTATTGAGTGAGGTTCTATAATACGGGCATAAAACTAAAAAGATACAAAACTTGTGGCGATATTCTCGCGACATCCCATCTCCCAGACACGGCATGATGCGCTGGCATTGCTGCTGCGGCTTTGGAAAACCTCAAGCGGCGAAAATATAGTAACCTTGTCGCAAACTATATTTTCGAGCAGTTTGGGGATTGAAACCTTCGGCCCGTGGGGTTCAAGTGCTCATGGTTTGTTTACAGAAATCTCTAAACGGCTAGTTTACACTTCCCGTGACCCAAGGGCTGGCTTTTACTTTGGCCAGAGGCTTAGCATAGCTGTACAACGTGGCAATGTCGTCAATCTTTTGGGTACTTTAGCAGTCGTCAGCGCGAATGCGGAGCAATTTTTCGACGCAATATTTTAATTCGTTATTTATTTTTAATACTTGTTCATAATATTCTTTTTAGTTCAGGACCTCTTAGTTTATTTTAAAACAATAGCCAGTTCTTAAGATAGTACCTACATACCACGCATGGTTTAATTTGAAAGTGAGTTATTGGGATTACAATCCGGTTTGTGTTCAATTAAAAGTTGCAATTTTTCCTCTTTGCGATTGCGTTATAAGCTGTGAGGCTTTACTGCGTAAGTTTAAATGGAGTTTGAAGATAAGCGTAATAATATGTAATAGGATGACTTGGATGTTGCAATGAAGTATACTATGAAGCGATCTATTTATTTCCGTAGTTCTTAGTTGTGCTAAATTGGTTTTAATATTTGTCAACTGTAACACTATGTGAGTGTCGTAGCCATGTCGTAGCAGTATCTATTCGTATAAATATTGCTATAGCTGCATGGCCACTTGAGACGACATTTTTTTTTAGGATGGGAATCTCTCATATAACTCCTCCCGCTTTATGTGGAGTGGGTCTGTCAGCCTCTTAAGTACTGACTAAAACCCATCCATGTTCTTTCCCTGCTCTTTTTGTTCCGGGGCAGCGGTAACCCTTTCGTACACTACCGCTGACCCGGACGCCAACGTAACGTGGTGCTTCCAGGCGGTCACCTCTCCAAGTACTGATCACGCCCGATGTCGCTTAACATCGGTGTTTAGACGCTCAACCCCACCGGGTACTACTAACTAGAAAACTACTTTCTGAGGTTCTTTATCACCATAAAGAACCTCAGAAAGTATTTTTCAAATTTAGGTCAAGTGACAGTGTTGAGTAAACTAAGCGAAATGTGATGACAACAGATCCCTCGATGAAAGGCAGATCAATGGGAAACTAAAGGAAAACAAAAAAGGGAAAACGAAGCTTCCACTGAATAAAAATGGCGTACTCGGCTTCTCGTTAAAAATGACATCAATTTTGAAATAATGGAACTAAACACTTCAATTGTTTTTGAATATGAACAAGACATTGTCACAAAGCCCCAATCTCTCAAACAAAATTCGACACGATCAGTGAAAATAACCATAGCATTGGTAACAACTATGCCAGAAGCAGCATTTTTCTTTAATTCCGCAACATATAAACAAGACATAGTAATTAACAAGTGTGAGTTTAGATCGAGATGTGGAAACGCGAGCTATTCTCAGATGTTTCCGCCATCAAACACTACATTAACCTATTTGGTGCTCAGCCTCATTTTCATTCTCCTAATCGGAATTGATCTATGAAGACTGAAAGACGAGCAACCCACATCCAACATAGTGAATTCGTATGCGTAGTCTATATGCCTGGTAATACAGATGTAATTTTTCATGTAATATTAGATCGATGCAAGTGCCAAATAAATAATTTTCTTGGCGTACATGTCTGGGTATATGAATTGTAGATATATAGGATTTTTTGGAGGAGCTCGTGGCTAAGTAATAACAGCCACACGGATCGATAATCAGGTTAAGCTGCGCTTGCCGGGGTTGGTTTGTGGATGGGTGACCATATTTACATATCAAGACTCCTCTGTGCCTCGGAAAGCACGTTAAGCCGTTGGTCCCGGCTGTCATTCGTGGATCTTTGACAGTCGTTACTGGTCGTCAGAAGCCCGAAAAACTGACATCCAGTCTTACCAAGAGGTATTGCCCAGTTACTCGGTTGTGGAGGTCAGACAGGCAGTCGCTCCATGTAAAATACTGGTATTCAGCTGCATCCGGTTAGACTGGAAGTCTACCCCAACATAGTTGGGAAAAGGCTAGGTAGATAATTATATAATATATATAGGAATTTTTGTTTTGTTAGTGCATGTTGTTGCTTTATCTACAAAATATCACTGATAATGAAAGTATTGTGATGATGTGGCGCTAAGACTTTCTGAGAATACTCTATTTTCCGGTGAATTTCAATATTGTTTTCTTGAATTAATCTTGAAGCTGAAGTGCAACAAGCCAAGAAGCTAGTTGGCTTGTCGCACTTCCAAGTGTGTCTTTTGTGTTTGTTTTACACAACTTCCGTTCTTTTATATCTCTTTAATGGTTGTATCTGAATTCGAATTTTTTTTTTTCTATCTAGGTATGTATCTATTTGCCTCGATTCATTTCCATCCCGTTGCTGAGGATCGAGCTACGAAGTGTGCATTATAAATGTTGTGGGTGAATCAGTGTATCTGATATACATGAAGATGTATTCCACGTTAATTTCACCAATTATTTTTCCATCTCAAATCCTCAAATCGAAAGGTAAAAACCAATTTATTCACAACCCTGTAGGTATTTATTTTTTATACCATCTAAATCCAAAGATAGCTTGACCCATTTCACCAAAAAATCCATAAAAAAAAATATGTCGCCATATCATCATAATGACTGCAAAACGAGAACGTATAATATCAAAAACAGATTAGATATACCAGCGGCACAGTTTAATTGTATTTTAACACATATCACACATGTTGACATTGCATCGGGCATTGTCGGCTGTTGTCGGGTTCTTATCCGTACGATATGCGCACGATTGCAAGTGATATGAGGAGATAGCGATGTTTATCGGTCAAATGTGTTTATAGCCAAGTCGATAGGCCTCAATTTTCTTTGCGATGGTTTTGTGCCAATTTTGGAAGAGACTATTATTAAGGTTTTTATTAGAATTTGCAGAAAAATTAATAGATCTTGCTTTGTGCTAACATTTGTAGAAATAGGCTAATGGAGTTAAAACTTTTTGGAATTATAAGATTGCAAGATGATTGATTGATTGAGAGCATTGCGTTTTTAAATATTGCACAAGTATTTGACTCTGAAAAAGCAATTCCAATAAATATAATTCTCCTCGTTCTTTTCGGTATTCACTAATCCAATTTATTATTCCTCCTTAGAACAGTTACTATCAATATTTATTGTCTATACCATAATTATTTGAAATTTCTTGTGTTAGAAACTTATTCCTTGTTGACATATTGGTCTTCAGGGAAAAGGAAAGAGTATAACCTCTTTCCTGTGTCGAATTAATGCATTTTTTTTGTTAGAGCTTTCTTTTGTTGTCTGTTATTTTATTAATTGCATCTACGTAACAATCATCATTGTCTATTGTTTTTTTTAAATAGATAATGATTGCGTATTCGCTCTGGCAAACCTCAATACCATTACAGAGACTATTGACTTTAATTAATTACTGCAATAAAACTTTTATACAAACAGTTCTGCTGTTCTTGAGTAATGTCTGTACAGACAAACGAACAACGTTTTGTTTTCTATTCATAGTATATCTTGTAAGTTTTATATCTTCATTAATTAACGTGCAGCCGTTTATACACTATATATTCATAGGTAAGTATATAGAAATTCAAGCTACCAGCAATTTGTCTCATTAATATAATGTTCTCAATATTACAGAGATTGTACTATCTTATATTTTGAGAGCGTCATATCGTAAAATAAGACATTATCTACCTACAGGAGCTATTTCAACTAATTAGGATCTAAACGTAAATGACAAGAAACAAAATGACGGAGAGAAACATGTCTAAGAAGATAATGTAGATGACGTGTGCAACAGTAAGGACAGTTATCTCATTAGATGAAATGTTTAAGAAAGAATACATAACAATGATTATAGTAAGAGTAACGTTAACAAAAACTCACGTACACTGTGAAGTGAGCGTGTATCGGCTCCAATGGCGGCCGGTCACGATCCTTCTTTCGGAGACTTCACGACGACGACCGGTTCGGTCAGTTTTAGATCGGCCTGCGCCGGCGCACCGCACGGCGACGGTTCGCCTTCCACGCATCATCGAATCATCGTTTTTTAATCACAAAAACATTCTGAATTATAAATAAAACAGTGTACTAGTGAGTTTGTTGCGTTTTAAAACAATCGTGTCTACGATTTTCAGTTGATGTTTTTTCCGCTAGTGACTTTTTGCATTGCAACTTTGCATCCTGTGTTGTGCTAAGTTTCGGTACGGTGAAATTGGTATCGGTACTGGTCCCAGCATCTCGTGTCGATTAGTACAACGATTTATCTTGATTCAACAAAAACTGGTAAGTCGATTTATACGTGCGCTTTCTTTATTGTTTTCGTTTTGGTCCTGCTGTGTTCGTCTCGGGTCGCATTATGCATACGTACAGAAATATAGGCGTTGTAGAAGCAAAGACCTCTTATATTGGAGTCATTGTGGCTTAATTTCCATATCTGATATGAACGCGGTTGAATACGAGTATATCTAAAGTTGAATAAGACTTTCTTGAAGGTTCTTGTTTTGTAACAATGTAGGCTTTAAGGATATACTGACTTGTGAGACCATGCTTAAAGTTATAGACGTGTTAGATCTCTCGAAGCATTGTTAGAGTTACGAGCGCTTTATGACGAAAAAAAAACAATGCGCGTTCAGAGATCAAATCGATAGAGCCATGAGTTTTAAACTCTCAACGTGGTAGAGTTTTTTGACATTATAGAGAACTGAACTTTATTTGTCCTGTAAGAATTTGCTTCTATTTTGTGGTCTTTGATATCAATTTTTTTTCGGTTTACTAAGCTATTATTCTTATATGAATCCTAATAGTTAGCAATAGGGCCGAGAATGTGCCCACAAGTAATTTTTGGATTACTAGATATTTTGATCTTCAAGTTATCCTCATAAATTAAACTATAGGTGATGGTATTGAAATTAGAAACAATCATTTCAATGGTATGGCCTATCATTTATATGAACTCAAATTAAAAATGTAGATTTAAAAGAATATTTGTATACCTACGTAAAGTATCAACCCAAAAGCGAAAATTATCAATACAGATCTAAGTAAATCTATCTTACTCTCATTTAAGATTTAACTCTAGCTCCTTCAATTTGAAACGGATTCATTAAACCCAATCAATAAAGAATAGATTAATGAAAACCTTGTTGCTTGATTGACTTCTAGATACAACGTTAGTTGTAGCGTTATGTAAGTACAGAGGCCAGCAAATCAAGTTACCCCAATCTTTCAAATTTCTTTGACAGATTTTCAACATTATAACAAAAGAATAAGATCCATTTTCAAATGGGAATATTTGATAGTTTGGGGTAGCTTGATGTGATGACGTCTGTACATAGGCTCAAGTACATAAAAACATGATCCACAGAGTGTATCTCCTTCGGATTTGAGTTCATTGACCCATAAAGTACGCGGATTCATTCATACTAATCTGATGCCAAACACGAGCCCGTGATTAGGTGCCTGATAAAATAAACAGTGTTGGATTTTTTCGTTGGTATAGCTATTAATTTTAAGGAAGATCTATTACGCTACATCAAGATCAAGTGATGATCGTGTATATTCACGAGCACCAATATGTATTACACTTAAAAAAAATCAAAATCGAATTTCTCGTGGAATAACGATGATTTTGTGATAATAGAATCTATTTCACATTAGTATGGGTTCCCAAATACTATGTCCGCAACAACATAAAATTACAACAAATGCAGAAGGAGAAAATCACTTATAAGCTGCTCAGTTTATACATATTGGTGCTCGTGACTGTACGTAGTAGAGCATCCTCAAATTTCTCTAAGACTTTGACTAAACAAACTCTGAAATTAGTATCTAAGACTCTTTTTTAACTATGAGCAATCATCAAATAACTGCTACCGATCTGGGTAGAGCAGAAAGAAGTGTCAGACTCTTACTGACGGTAAGCGGGATTGTCCGAAAGGATTACCGCTACCCTGGAACATAAAGGGCTACGGAAGGAACATGGATGGGTTTTAGTCAGTAAGAGTCTGACACTCCCTTCCGCTCCACCCGACGGGGGAGCAGTCATTGGATGATTTCCCAGCCTTAAAAAAAAAAGACTTACTTACTAAAACCCGTCCATGTTCCTTTCTTTCCCTTTGTGATCCGGGGCACCGGTAAATTAAAGTCTAACAAATTGTTTAATTGCTACAATAATGTTGATATCATTAGCTCTCGTATCTACTTAGCTGGTATCGGATTTGATATCCAGACGTTTTGCTTCTAAATCATCATCTACATCCCCAGCCTTGTACCGTGTATTTCCTGGTATAAGTCTCCTCTCATCTCCTACGACCAAATCTTCTCTGATTTGCGCCAAACCTGTGAATACCTTCCATGCCATTTCCTCGATATCTTAAGTCTGTACTTACATTAAGACCTATTTAAGTAATTGTAAATGCCGAAGCTATATGGCATTTATGTTCCTTGCAACAGAGGTTTTTTTTGAGAACGAAATTAGTGTTGGTATTGAAGTTCGTGTCGTGTTTCTTTATTGAAATTGCCTGCCTATATCAAACTTATCATTACAAAACTTCTGTAGGTAATTTATACTAATAATACATAAAATATGTATAATTAATTTGTGCACCAACTGGGGATTGTCCTTCCTTAGTTCAGACTAGGAGTTTTAATAAAATGACGCACCTACCGAGGATTATCGGTAGGTGCGTCATTTTATTAAAAACGTCATACGGTCCTCTGCGAGTTGGCTTTGGTCCCACGTACGTCTTCTAAAGGTCTGGGACCCCAGGGTCTCGAGAAATGTCAAGAGACGTAATTTAATAAAGCTGAAAAGGTAGTTTGTTGAACACGATAATCCCTGGAACTACTCGTACCAGTTGGAATAGAAAAAATAATTTGCATTTGATAGGCCAATTCTTGAGGAAGGATATGGCCTTTTTAACATCACGCTACGCCCCGCTGGCTGACTGTCTTCTGGACTGCAGATGAAAGGAGGAGAGCGTAGGAGAGCGGAGCTGTGCTAATATTAACCAATAGAATCTCAAATTCACTTCGCTTCGCAAGGATGAAAAACATTCTATTGGTTAATATGGGTACAGCACCGCTCCTCTCCGCTTTTCTCCGGTCCAGTGGACAGGCCACATTAGAGGCTGATCAAAAAAACAATCGGAAAGAAAGCTAAGTGAAAACGAAGCAAAAGCGCTTTTTTTGAGGTTGGGCAATCATCCAATGACTTCTCCCGCTCTGGGTGGAGCGGAAGGGAGTGTCAGACTATTACTGACTAAAACCCATCCATGTTCCTTCCGTAGCCCTTTATGTCACGAAGTAGCGGTAACCCTTTCGGACAATCCCGCTGAATCGTCACTTACCTTGTATCACCGAATTTATGAAAACAAATATCCTCAAAGTTTAGTTCGTACGTATCTCAGACCTAACTTCCTAAGCAAAAGCGCTGGTGGGCGATGAGATGCGATGCAATGCGGGCTGAGATATTTTAAGAAAAACATGGCTGTTATTTTTGAATAGATATTGTGTATCTCAACATTTCCAAGCGGAAGAAGTCGTGGGAGCAAGCTAGTTAATGTAGAGAAATATATAAAAATACGTAGTCATCAATACATAGATGTCCCGTACAGAATAGTCACGTTCTCAGAATTAAGTGCATGTAGACATGCAATCGTTTTGTTCATAACAGTTTATTATGGCAGTGATTTACTAAATAAAAGTTTAATTGTGAAATGTAATATGTGATGTTAGTGATTGGATTAAAATACAAAGGTATTTATCTAGATATGGTAAAGCTAGAGTTTACTAAGTTTTTACTGTGTACTTTTTAATTAACTTTATACCATAGAATAGGGATGATGATAGAGTATAAAATACAGGGTTATCTATACTAATATTATACAGATGAAATATTTATATGTATGTTTGTAACGAATAGACTCAAAAACTACTTAACGGATCTGGATGAAACTTGGCACAAAGATAGATTATAGTCTGGAATAGCATATAAGCTAGTTTTTATACCGGAAATATGTACGATTCCCGTGGGATCATTTCCTACATATCCGCGGGCGAAGCCGCTGGCAAAAGCTATTTGGTTATTTGCCGGCAGTCTGTTAAGGGGATGTAGGTGACCACAGTTCAGCTGCAACCAATTGATCGGGTTTGACCCCTACCATTTTCGAGTAATTTGAATTTTTTAATTTTTTTGAAGTTAAAAAAATTCTTAAAATTACAAATTACTCGAAAATGGTTGACATTTCCACAAGGGTTATAGGGGGTTATTTAGCTGAAAATGATCGCTTCTTGATCGACCCTTTTACGGATTGCCGTCATTATTACTCTGTATACATTTAGTCCGTCAGTAAGATAATAAAAAAATATTAGACACGTATTGTTTTGCTTTATCATATGACTTATACAAAACGCATTATGGTTGGGGAGCGGGGGGCGGGGTGCCTTTTAAAGTCAGGAATTGTGTTTATATTTATAGTTTTTCGTTTGTCATTTTAACTTTTTACAGACCAACAACTTGTTCGTGTGTGGTTTTAAATTGTAAAAGGAAAACAATAAATAATTTAGCTGACGGACTAAAAAAATACCTTTTAGTCATGAGCCCTATATAAAAATATGCTAAATGATTAATATACGTATTTCTGGAGTTCAGTCAATTCGCCCACAAAGAAATTAACTTCGAGTGAGTGACCTATAGAAAAAAAAAATATTAAAAGTATAGTCGCGCGAATCGACTACTAAGTCAATAAAAATGCTAAGAGATCAAGACAAAACTCATACTCGTACAGCCAAGTATTCGAATGAAAATTTAAAAACGCATTCAGTATAATGAACCAAAGAGGTCACAAACCTTTGGAGAGACCTAGATATTATCAGTCGAGTGAGTTATACACATGACAGGAGATTAAAGGCTTATTCTTGAGATCAGCCATGATTCATTATTTGTAAAAGAAAAAAAAAACACGATGCTGCTTTGAGTGGCACAGAGGCTATACACGGTTAAAATTTGACAGATGTGCTATCTGTCAAATTTCATTGATAGTTTTTCGACTTTATTACAAAAGGATAAGGTTCATTTTCAATTGGGAAATTTTGAAGTTTTAGGATAGCTTGATGTGCTGGCGTCTGTACTCTAACGCAGAAGTACAAGTCTTGGCAATTTGTTTACTCCAATGGATCTGTGGAAGTTAAGAAAATTTTGCGTAATGTGAGTTCGAATGTGAAGTGTCAAAACGTTTCATCAGATGCCTTTAGGGCCTGGGACATCAGTATGTGTAACTAACTTTACGCTGCGAACTAAATGGCAATCAATAATGATCTTTCTATCTATTACATAAAATTTAAAATATCAGTTCCAACTATTAAATTCGCTCTACCTCCTTAATCACACTGCGTGAGAAACATAAGACTCGTTTACGAAGTTACGACCACCAATGAACTTAATCAAAATATATAGTAAACCGCAACGGCAAATTAGTTTAACACACAAAAAATCTTAGACATAAAACAGAAACAAATTAAGACAAATCTAAATCAAACATTTCGAATGATATACGATATATAAGACGTCATTTGGAGGCTATTAAAGAGGCATATGTCTAGAAGGTGAGATTTCGAGAAATTATAATGACTTTAAGCTGGTGGTCCACGAATATTATGAAAAACGAAAAAAAATACTTATTAACATATTTTTTAACAGCAGTGATAGCCTAGTGGTGTGACTGTAGGACTGCCAAGTCACAGGTCTTGAGTTAAAGGTGAAGACATCGTGAGGAGACCAGCATTTCTGAGAGATATTTCTCAACAGTATGTGAAGCTAAGTCAGAGGCCCATGGGCAGCATAAAAACTCTGACAGCAGGTTAGTCACCACAGAACAGTTAAAGAGGTTAGAAGGGCCTTGTGGGCGGGACAGGCGCGCCACACATTTGCGCGGGCGCTCCAAACCCAACCGAAATTAGAATCACCGGTCAACAGTCACGCTCTTATTGTGAAAGCGTTCAATTCTCCGCGGAAAAAAAGAATTATGCCGTCTTGCCCAATTATAACGTGTCGGAAAAGAAGTCAGGAGTGTAATGTGGCCCGAGGAGGGGTTTCTTTTCACCGGTAACTCCAAAAACCTTAAAATACGAGTGATATTTGTAATTATTACAAAAGTATTATGTAGTTTGTAGACAAAAACGATAAAATCGCATTCAGATGCAAAATTATACATTGCTTGCATTACATTGGTACGATCTTGCACGACGTGAGCGGTCGCGCAATGTATTGCGTTCACTGCGAACGTCGCGTGCGTCGATCCAGAGCTTCAATTCTGGGAAATCTATGCGCGTCGATAGTGTTGTACCAAATTATAAACAATGTCGATATTAAGATGTGTATACGAATGATTATTGTCAGTAATATAACAATGAAAATAACTTTGTTTATATTAACACCAATTATTGTATAATGTGGATTATTAATTTAGTTTCTTAGTTGGTTTTTCGTCTAAAATCTAATTTACGATGCAAACACTTTTTTTTTAATTGTCCATAAGATCCTGTTACAAGAAAACTGTGGTTTGAAGTAACTGGTAGAATTGAATGGATAGGTACTAAATGTAGCACAATTTATGATCGCAACATTTTGCAGAAAATGATTATGTAACGCGGGTGAAACAGATATTATTCATAAATTAACATGATAAAATTAATAAATACTTTTTCACGGAGTAGTTCACAATAAATTAATTAGATTATATTATGTTAATTCGACTTAGCATACGATATGGACGTGAAATTTCTTTATAGTTTTTTTGCATATTGTAGCATTGTTTTACGTTTTATGTTATTAAAATACTATTTTTCTTTCTTTCTATTATTATGCCGTAAAACAGAGCTGCAACTAGCATAAAACTAAAGAAAATTTAAATTTCCCGGCAGTATCGGATGTTCCCCCTTAATTTGTCTTTGATTTAAGTTTATTTATATGTAATTAGGAAGTTATTCGTACCGTATCCGCAACTTGAAAAAATGCAAAACTTTAATTAACTAAACTACAGTAATTTTATCGATATGATTAATCGACCTTTTGGTGGCCGTAACATATATGAGAAATAAATTGCTTTTACACGTGTGTGAGTGTACGTCCAGAGCAGTATTTGCGTTAGTGTGACAACCAATAGTAAACACGCGATGTAAGTGCGTGTGGTTTATTTGTGTGCGTAATGCGCGTACGTATTATCTCTTGCTTGTAGTGGAGAGACAAGAGTGGGAGACATGCGGCGACACGCGTTCTAATACAAATCAGGAACTACTTCCATTCTAACCTCTTTATCTGTTCTGTGTTAGTCACTAACCAAACGAAAAGAAAAAGAACATACATTTTAAAACTACCCCCTGCCATTTCCATGTACCCGGGCAGGGGGCCTAGATAAAGTGATATTCTATCTGTACCTACTACACACATTGACCATACACGATGAGGTATAAATTCCAGAATTAGTTGACCTTGTTTTGCTAAAGACTTTTCGTACAAAGACAGGTCAACTTATACTGGAAACTAATAGCTTGGTTTATCGTACACGCCAACATTGTATCGTGAGGGAAGTCCTGTCCTTTTACTAATCTTTATGGCGAACATTTAATTAATAAAGGTACTTGATTAACATAATGTGCTAAATTTTTATTATATCATAAAATGAGTGCTGCCTCTAATTGCCCTTTGAAACTTGTTTTTTTTATATTCTGAGTTATGTCAGTATCGTTTTCGGCAGGAGATTTATATGAATTAAATAAAACCTTACCTCTTTCCACTTCCATATAAGCACTACACACTATAACATAACAGATATATTTAAAAATGGATTGGTTCTTGTATAAAACAAATGAATAAATATGAGACATTAATTGGAACAGTGATGGGGAGCTCGTGGTTAAGTAATAACAGCCGCACGGATCAATCCACCAGGTTAAGCTACGCTTTCCGGGGTTGGTCCGTGGATGGGTGACCATCTTTAGATATCGAGACTCCTCCGTGCCTCGGAAAACACGTTAAGCTGTTGAACCCGGTTGTCATTCGTGGATCTTTGACAGTTGTTACGGGTAGTCAGAAGCCCGAAAGTCTGACAGCCAGTTTTACCAAGGGGTATCATGTTACCCAGTTAGTGACTAGGTTGTGGAGGTCAGATACGCAGTCGCTGGTATTCCGCTGCATCCGGTTAGACTGGAAGCAGACCCCAATATAATTGGGAAAAGGCTAGGCAGATTGAATTGGAACAGTCATCTGGAGGGAAGTGCTGTTATCCTCTTCAATAATAATAGTATGCATGCTTACCTGACATTATAAAAAACGAAACTAACGTAATTTTGAACTGTCTGTCTGTCCGTGTGAGTGTATGTTACACGTTTCATCTACTGATCTGTTTGTGTTGCTAGTAGGCTATGAATAAGTTCTTGTATGAATAACAGTATCTAAAGCTATATTAAAATGGATTCGAGTTAATGTCGCTATGCGTGTTTGTATTAGTCTGTGATATTCGTAAAATGCAGGTTTAATAGTATGGTGTCTGATTACAAAAGAAGAAATAGGAAACTCAGTCATTATATTTTTATAGCAGAGAATCTGATAGTTGCGCTTAAAGGCTCCCGTAGGCAGGCGCGAACGAAATTTTTTATGAAATCTTCATAGAAATTTGTTTCATCAGAATCGCTTCGCGCTTGTCTGCGGGGGCCTTTCGGACGTCCAAGACATGAGATTACATCACTAGATAATTGTGTTTTTAAGTGTTTATAAAATACTAAACATAAGGGGAGTTGTTATATCTTTAAATCCATTGTCCGTCCGTGCGTCTGTGATATCATAGATTTACTGATCGTCATTGTCATTTGTGCATCTTTGACGGTCCTTACGGGTCGTCAGAAGCCCGAAAGTCTGACAGCCAGTCTTACCAAGGGGTACCCAGTAAGTGGGTTGTGGAGGTCAGATAGGCAGTCGCTCCATGTAAAATACTGGTATTCAGCTGCATCCGGTTAGATTGCAAGCCGACCCCAACATAGTTGGGAAAAGGCTAGACAGATTAATTGAGATAATAATTTGAAAAACCAGGCGCTAAACAACGTCGTTATTATATTTCTTAGTATTAGTAACTTGCAATCTCATGAATTCTTAGAAAGATAAGACCACTAATACAATAGCGCTACCTGCCTATTATACAGTGTGATAGGTTAAACGAGGGACATACTTTCAGGTTGTATAGTACTCCTGGAAATCAACTTTGTCCATGGGACCAACTCTGAAATCAATCTGCATAGCCTTTTCCCAACTATGTTGGGGTCGGCTTCCAGTCTAACCGGATGCAGCTGAATACCAGTTTTTTACATGGAGCGACTGACTATCTGACCACCACAACACAGCAACTATGTAGGTAATACGATACCACTTTTATTTACGATTCTTGGTAAGAATGGCAGTCAGATTTTCGGGCTTCTGACGACCCGTATCAACTGCCAAAGATGCACAAATGGCAGCCGGGACCAACAGCGGTATGTAAAGATGTTCACCCATCCACGGCTAACCCCGGCAAGCGTAGCTTAACCTGATGGATCTACCTGTGCGGCTGTTATTACTTAGCCATGAGCCAACTCTGAATTATAAAAAATATATCAGCTGTTCCATACCTTTTTACGAATTATGCGAACATAAATGTACTGAACAGCTGATTTTTTTTTCATGATTTCAGGTATAGTTCCATAGTCGAAGTTTTTCATTTTCATGCGTACCGCCTGAAAGTATGTCCCTCATTCAACTCAACACACCGTATATTATGATCAGTCAGAAAGTTGCTATTGGAAAAAATAATATGTATAAATAATGCACTTCTTGTTATAATATAAGAGAAACCTTTAAAAATGTCTGCGTTGATGTTATGAGTAAATATGACATTAATGTCAATTTTGGATGTTTTCCTTAGTTACGTAACTATTTTTAATTGAATGTCACCATAAGAATTTATATGTAATGAAAATGGTCAATGTTGTTAGCCTTTTGAACGAAAACAACACTAGTTATAACACGAAAAAAAAAAAAAATTAAATCAATACTCTTGTGTGCGCTTTTATGGATATTTAAAAAAAATAAGCTCTTGTGCGTATTTAATTGTAAGAAACAAATTAAAAGACACCATGGATATTGGGAAATTCATGTTAACAAGAAAAAATAAATTTGGTGCTTGGCGTGGAGGGCAAGCCCGTGCGTTTATGCTCTGGTGTTCAAAGAGAAAAATTTTGATCAAAGAGAAAAATTTGCATTGCCAGTTTACAGTCTCTTCTGTCTACGACGAGGGGCTCGTGGCTAAGTTGCCGCGGTCAGTGTCTGGATGGATGACCAAATTATCATACCGATGGTTCCCTGTCATTCATCCTTGACTTGTAACGGGTCCTCAGGCGCCCAGAAGTTTGACAGCCAGTCTTATAAAGGGGTATTGTGTTGCCCATTAATGGGCAACACAATACCCCTTTATCATCTGCCCAGCCTATTCCAGATAATTATCTGGGTAGTGGAGGTCAGATAGGCAGTCGCTCCATGTAAAATACTGGTATACAGTTGTATCCGGTTAGACTGGAAGCTGACTCCAACATAGTTGAGAATAGGCTGGGCAGATGTGTTACTGCGAAAACGACGTTTACATTTAACACATGTAATAACAGATTCCATTTTCGGAGAAGGCCTGTAAATAACGGTAAACTGTGATATACTGGCATGATTGGTTTGAAATTGGAATTGAGGAACCAAAATTCTTATTTTAAAAAAGGATTTTTTTTTACTCACTTCTTCCAGAGAATCTTAACATTTTCCTTATACAGTCAACCTCAAAAATATGTTCTGCATTGTTTATGCTGTTGTTATCCCTAATATACAGGATGAAATTAAATTCATGGGCATTATTTTAAGAGGTCATTGCACTCATCATTATTACTTTTACTATGGGAAGAAATCTGAAATCGCGAAAAAAAATCAGCTGTTCCATACATTATGCTCGCATAACTCGTAAAAAGGGAAGGAATTTAATGACTTTAAGACTCTTTTTAGAAATGTCTGTTTTGTTTGTGCAGAATAAACATTTCTTCTTTCTTTATTTCTAATGCATTTTATTTTATCCACCACTGTTCCTTAATGCTGAAATTCATATAAACGTTTTCTTACTATGGAGTACTAAATATTACGATAAATTTATTTTTCTGTACGTCCAGTCGCCTTGTTTCAAGAATTGATTTGATGGTCTACAATTTATTCTTCATAATACTGTGTTAATGTGTAGCTACAATTAATTACCCAGTGGAGTAATTTTCTTTGTGGCAACATTGAAACAATGTTATGGAACAAAGATTGTTGACAATTCAATGAATTCTTGTCATCTTTTTGCGGCTGACTGTACGTTATTCAATACTTTAATAACCAGTCGAGTTTAAAGATTGATGACTGACGTTCAAAAAATTACATTTAAGTGAAAGTTAAATGAAAACGGGACATGTTAATCACAATTAAATGCCAGTAGTCAGTTAAGTATGACGGTGACATTACTTAAAATGTAACTTGACGGAAGGTACAAAGGCCAGCACATCAAGTTACCACAATCTGTCAAATTTCTTTGATAGTATTTCAACTTTATTGCAAATACATAAGGTTCATTTTTAATTGAGAAAATTTGACAGTTAGGGATAGCTTGATGTGCTGGCGTCTGTACAGTGGGCGTGAAAAGTTTAAAAAGTAGCAATTTTGACTTAACCTTACATACAATTAAATAACACCACATTGGTTTTTCTGAAAGGTAACCTATTATTAATTTTATACTTTTATACTGGATGCGTGTTGAAATTTATCATTTATTAACAAACTTACAAACTGTTAAGTACTACTATCCAACACTAAAACTAAATATATATATACTACGTAGCTACAAGTATTTAAAACTAATAACTAATTATAATACAGCGTTGAAACCAACGACCATACAACGGTCGTTGGTTGAAACATTCCTCCGCATCGCTATCGACTGGTAATGTACCCAAGGCACTGGCGACATTGTATGGCAATGCTAAACGTCTGGCCAAGGTAAAAGCCAGCCCTTGGGTCACGGGAAGTGTCAACTAGCCGTTTAGAGATTTCTATAAACAAACCATGAGCACTTGGGCCCCATGGCCCGAAGGTTTCAACCCCAAACTACTAGACTATCCGCTCTTCAATAATAATTTAGGTGAGAAACTGTGGTTGCACATGCAGGCAACCACAAGAGTATATTGAAAAAAAAAATCCTTTCGTGACGTCACGGCGGCCATGACAGTGGGAGCGGTTGAAGCTGTCACAATAATTACCACAAATAATGTTAAAGTGACAGCGATATGGACAAATAGACACTGCGGAATGTATAGAGTTCAGAAAGGTATAGAGTTGGGTTATGGGTGGTATGAGGTACATAAAATAATATGATTTTTATCCAAGAATTTAATCAACCAATTTCCGAGGTGTCGAAAACCAAAAACTTATTCGACGATTCGACTTATTCGAGGTGTTTGGGGTTGAAATATTAGGGCCTTAGGATCCGAGTGCCCGTTTGTTTTTGGAGATATCGCCAAGAAGGTTGATCGACTCTTCAAGTGACCAGAGGGCTGGCCTCTGGCTATCTTTTTAAATTACGTAGATAAATATTACTCCGGTTTGTAAAATGGGAGTTTTGGAGGACGATGAGTAAAAGATTTAAAAAAACCCATGTATTCATCCAGGTTATAAGCACAAATTACATCTAAATCCGTTCAGCCGTTTTGGCGCCAATCCGGAACATCACACAAATAGACAAACGGGCAAAAATTCCATCAAACTAAGCAAAATCTATGTTCGTTTTTCAAAATGAACTGACTTTATTTTGCCGTTATTTTCTGAGTCTGGCACAAATGGATTTAAGACTCACCCGCATTCAACAAAAGTAATTACGTAGTATCCAATAGATAACTAATACCACATAACTAAGTCAATAACAAAGTGTAAGTGTAGGTAAGCAAAAAAAAAAATTGGGTATAATTTAGATTTTCGCAAGAAAAAATGTGGGATAATCCAATTATTTTCCTGAAATGTACAGAGGCCAGCACATCAAGTTACCACAATCTGTCAAATTTCTTTGATAGTATTTCAACTTTATTGCAAAGATATAAGGTTCATTTATAATTGAGAAAATTTGACAGTTAGGGATAGCTTGATGTGCTGGAGTCTGTACATTACAAAGAACATTTAAAGACACGAATCTGAAGACATTTGAATGCAATTCATTATTTCTCTAAACTCTTTTTCCTAACGACATAAATTCTCAATCAGACAAGCTTCTGCCCACGGCTTCGCCCGCATCGATGTCGGATATTATTACATTATTGGAGTTTTAGTAAGGTTCCCTAATTATTTTGAAAATAATAATATAGCCTATGTCACCCGGGAGTAGTGTAACTTCCCAACAGTGAAAGAATCTTTCAAATCGGTTCACTAGTTTCGGAGCCTATTCAATGCAAACAAACACACAATCAAATCTTTTGTCTTTATAATATTAGTGTAGATTGAGGTCATTGTCAACTAATATTAAATCATGTTTGTATAAACAATTAGAATGATTACCGATGTTTTTAAAACAAATGCAAACGGCATGTAATTAATTATATCATTCTATGTTAGCAACGACAATAATTCGTGACGTCATAGATTTATTAGGCATGATATCAATTTTATCGTGGCGCAATAATAGTCGCACAGGTCGATCCATCAGGTTAAGCTACGCTTGCCGGGGATAGCCGTGGATGGGTGGCCATCTTTATACAACGAGACTCTGTGCCTCGGAAAGCACGTTAAGCCATTACTCCCAGCTGTCATTTGTGCATCTTTGACAGTCATTACGGGTCGTCAGAAGCCCGAAAATCTGACAGCCAGTCTTACCAAGGGGTATTACCCAGTTACTGGGATGTGGAGGTCAGATAGGCCGTCGCTTCATGTAAAATACTGGTATTCAGCTGCATCCGGTTAAACTGAGCTGAAAATAGTTGGCAAAAGGCTCGGCACGCGATATTGAATTTCTCAGTAGCAGACTGGACTCTGGATTTGTACGTGCCTGGTCAATGGTATTAGACTAGCTCCCTATTACATGGGACTGTAACGAAACTGGTATGGAAGGTATGGGTGTACAATTCGGTACATTTCTGGCTAACCGTTCGTGGATTACCGGCGTGATGTTATATTCTGTTAATGTGATGGCATTGTCATCATCACTCTAACCCGACGCTGGGTCCCCACTGCAGGGTCATTTTAGGGTTTCGTACCCAAAGGGTAAAACGGGACCCTATTATTAAGACTCCGCTGTCCGTCCATCCGTCTGTCTGTCCGTGTGTCACTTGGCTGTATCTCGTAAACCGAGATAGTTAGACAGCTGAAATTTTCACAGATGATGTTTTTCTGTTGCCGCTATAACAACAAATACTAAAAAACAGAATAAAATAAATATTTAAGGGGGCTCCCACACAACAAACGTGATTTTTTGCACCTAGCCGGTTTTTTTCTTATGCCGACCCTTTTTGGTTCGTGGTTGGACAATCCACATGGAAGTCCTCCGCCATGGGGGGACGGGGAGGTCTGTCAGACTCTTACTGACTAAAAACCCCCGCAGTTCAGGGTCATGGGAACATACGATCCTTCCGCAACCCTGGACTATGCAAACCTTACCCAGGTTTTATGATGACAACAATGTCGTCTACCCATAAAGTGATGTTCAAACGCCAGCACAACAAGCTACCCCAAACTGTCAAATCTTCCCAATTGAATATGAACCTTATTCTTATGAAATAGATTTGAAAAACGATCAAAGAAATTTGACAGATTGAAGTAGCTTGATGTGCTGGCCTCTGTACCTACTGAACTGTAATGTATAGACATGGCCAGTTCTAAGAAATTCTTAACACTATATCACATTCAACAAATATGCAGATTAGCGTATAGTTCACGTTTGTATGTTGAGTACCGTCAACAAAAAACTCTCATTACCAACACTCGCTCGACGTAACGCGGGCATTTTTTTTGCTAACTGTACACGGCATAAATTATAAGCTATTACAATCATTTAAGATAAACATCTCGCATGTTGATAATGAGTTAAAAAATTAGACGAATGCTGTGTCAAATATTATTTGTAGAGTATAGCATTATGTACACGTAAAAGAATGAATGAAATAAATCTATATGCATATTTTTAATTTATTTTGACACGTTAAAATGAAATGCTTATAAAATTAAATATTTAATTTGCGGTCTTATAAATATGTATAGATTTCTTTGTAAATACGCATATTCGTGTATGCTTTCTAATGGGAATAGGCCGAAATTACAAAACGCCATCTGATACGAAATAATTATCAATCAATCTGCTTTGCCTTTTCCCAACTATGTTGGGGTCAGCTTCCAGTCTAACCTGATGAAGCTGAGTATTAGTATTTTTACATGGAGCTTCTGCCTTTCTGACCTCCACAACCCAGTCAGTAACTGGGTAATACGATACCCACTACTCATCTGCATCACTGTCTTCCGGAAACATGCCCAGAGGACTGGTGGCATTGCCACGTTGAATTGCAATGCTAATTTTTTGGCCAATTAGTAGGTGAATGAATTTAAGATTATTAATAAGTAAATATATATAAGCTACGCTTGCCGGGATTGGCCGTGGATGGGTGACCATATTTAGATTTACATACCGAGACTCCTCCGTGCCTTGGAAAGCACGTTAAGCCGTTGGTCCCGGCTGTCATTTTGTGCATCTTTGACAGGCGTTACGGGTCGTCAGAAGCCCGAAAATCTGACAGCCAGTTTTACCAACGGGTATCGTATTGCCCAGTTACTGGGTTGTGGAGGTCAGATAGGCAGTCGCTCCATGTAAGATACAGGCTGAACAACATTGTTCAGCTGCATCCGGTTAGACTGGAAGCGAACCCCAACATAGTTGGGAAAAGGCTAGGCAGTTGAGATGATATCTTAAGATAAAGAATGAGATGGATTGTTCGTATGCTTATAAAAGAAGGAATGCAGTGAATGTGATATTATCAAAGAATCTTGAAACTACTGATAACACGTTCAATGTTTGATATCTAAATCAAATAAACGATATATCTACAGAATTGTATTATCTGAATCCTCGACAATTATTTTATAGGTAATAGTTGCTTCCGCGCGGTAGGTATCAGCCGCTGTTCGGCTCCTATTGGTCGTAGCGTGATGCTACATATGTATGTATGCCTTTCTCGATAAATTTTTATTTTATTTTATTTTTTTATTTTATTTATTTGGCTCACCAACAATTGAGTACACTGAAACATATATCATAGACAATTGAAGGAACTTATGGACTAGTGTACCAATCCCTTACAGGCGAGCACAGCATGCATCACAAATTAGTCTATTGGGTGTTTATACCCTCTTACACTTAGCATTATTATCACAATCACAATTGATAAGTAAAAATTAAATTGCAGTACAAGTACAAATTAAGAGAAATATTTGAGACAAAAAAAAATTAAAATTACAAAAAAAAAAAATATATCAGGGCATAATTCAAATTTAAAACATGCAAAACAAAATTCAGAATTGAACTTAAATAAATAAGCATTCCTATTTAAAGTTAAGAACACAATCAATATTAATTCGGTTCAGATGCCGAACATTCGGCACAAGAAATATTATACCTACTTGCACTATTTTGACTGAAATACGATAGAATTAGAATAGCATTGCTGTAAAATAAAATTATGTCTTTTACTCAGTCATGGTCATTTATTTTCTAACAAACATCTGGATTACAAAAGCACGGTGTGGGGGCGGGGTACATCTAGCAATAATATTGATGTAATTGCGTAAACAAATCACGACGTGTCGCTTTCGAGAAATCGCTTGAAATTGAACCGAACTTCGGCCAAACTTTTCATTTTAACCGAATGTTCGTGCGAAGTTCGGATTCGGTTCAAACCACATTCGGCCCATCTCTAATAAATGGACTATCCGACACAAAAATATTTTTTCAATTCGGACCCGTAGTTCCAGAGATCAGCGCGTTCAAACAAACAAACTCTGAAGAATTTGTTTGTTTGTACGCGCTAAGCTTTATAACATTAGTATAGATTATTAATTAATATTATGTAGGTATGTATTTAGTGGCTTTACTTGACATGATATTTGCATTAAACCTTGTGAGCGTGATGGGTGGACAAACATACAAATTCACACACACACACCCATCAAATAACTCCTTCCGCTCTGAGTGGAGCTGAAGGGAGTGTCAGACTTTAACTGACTGAAACCCATCCATGTTTCTTCCTCAGCCCTTTATGTTCCGGGATAGCGGTAACCCTCTCGGACAACCCCGCTTTCCAGGTCAGCCCTAACAAATAGATTTGCCACTGCACCAATTTCTCGCCATGGCGCCATTGCGAACCGTATCTTTAAATATTGTCTATAGCAAGCATCACTAAAATTATTCCTACTATAGAAAATATTTGTCGTCTATATTGATGTCTGTAGGTATTTTGAACGTACTAATAAGTCCATATTTGACAGGCTTTCAGTATGACACCCACAGTGTTGAGAAAATAACTAATTTGTACTAAAATCAAACATTTGCTTTAGTTTGTCGCCGTTTGCGTTGTAAAGAATTCGCAGTATTTTGCGCAGACGATGAGGTGAGAAGGCCAGTTGTCGGGCAGCTGACGTAAAACTTTTAAGTGCTGTTTGATTGAAGAAATTAAGTGCTTACTGAATTTTGATTTAAGTAATTTTGACAGGGGTTCTACATTCGCCGTTCAGCTGTTTTACATAATGGAGCTGTTTTGTAAAACAGCTAGCGGTTATGTAAAACAGCTAATTCCATCAGATTCAACTGTGATATTCCAATTATATTCCAAATAAATGAATGGACTAATTTTTAAATACTAAAAAATTGACAAAACTAGCCTGATTATATCAAAATAACCAGATAACCTTAAAACCACGAGAAACTATAAATAAAGAAATTTAAAAAAATAGATTAAACGACTCTGTTCTTAATTAAGATTTACGATTATTTTCGACTCATTAATTAAAATATTCTTAAATCAAGTTTCCATACAAAAAATATTGATAAGAAAAAACCTTCAGTATCGCCAATCGATTAATTTAATTACCATAAATTATGTTTCGAAAACACTTAATTATCAATTTTAATTAACCAATAAAGTCTGACAATGAGCCGATAACTGGGTACTTTACCCGGTTTGTTTGAGCAATAATCGTTTAGTCAGACGAAAAGGTAAATAGATCATAATATTAATGTTTCGGTAATTTTTAGTTACTTTTAAGTAAACTGCTGTGTTTAAGTTTAATGATGGCTGTCTTTTAAAACGGTAAATTAATTTACTATGTATGTACAGAGGCCAGCACATAAAGTTACCACAATCTGTCAAATTTCTTTGATAGTATTTCAACTTTATTGCAAAGACATAAGGTTCATTTTTAATTGAGAAAATTTGACAGTTAGGGATAGCTTGATGTGCTGGCGCCTGTACAGATGCCAGCACATCAACTTATCCCAAACTGTCAAATTTTCCCAATTGAAAATGAACCTTCGCCTTCACTACAAAGTATAAAACAAAGTCGCTTTCTCTGTCCCTATATCCCTATGTATGCATAGATCTTTAAAACTACGCAACGGATTTTGATGCGGTTTTTTTTAATAGATAGAATGATTCAAGAGGAAGGTTTATGTGTATATTTTGTTGACATATCATGCGGGCGAAGCCGCGGGCGGAAGCTAGTTTGTAATAAAGTTGAAAAACGATCGAAGAAATTGGACAGATTGGGGTAACTCGATGTGCTGACCTTTGTACTTTGAAATTGGCTTCTACATAATTGTTCTTTCAGTTCAGAGTTTTTATGCTCTCTGACTTAGGTAATTATTAAGTTATCAGCAATTGGCAAATTGAATAAGATATTCTTGGGAATTCAATACAATATTTTCAATTTTTTTGCGCTGACCCCAAATAATTTGGGATAAGGGCAGGAGAATAATGATGATGATGTTTTCCTTCACCTCTTTGAGAGCATAAAATGATTTACAAAAAGTATCTGTCTGGGTACGAACGTGCGACCAGCATTCAGTCGCGACCGTTACCACTGCGCCATAG